>JARTUT010002188.1:0-1264090 GCA_030674115.1 Micraspis discolor | reverse complement strand
TATTTTAGATTTTCACACTGTCACAACAATAATTTGATCAGAAAATAGAACCTCTACACATTTCAATATCAAAACATGCCGAATTTCACGATTTCCGAAATGACTGATATGTATTTCATGTATTGTCTAGAAAATGGAAATGCAAGAGAAGCTAGGCGTCTTTACATGGAACGCTATCTCAATAGAGTGATCCCAAATCATCGAACGTTCTCTGATATTCATAGGCGTCTTTCAGAAGCTGGATCTTTTTCCACGAAAAGAATTAACGCTGGGAGACCACGCAGTGTGAGAACACCACAACTCGAAGAGACAGTTATGAACGAAATAGAACAACATCCAAGAACCAGTACAAGATAAATTAGTGTACTTTTGAATGCAAGTCATCAAGTTGATTGGCGGATCTTGCGGTATTCTCTGCTATATCCTTATCACATTCAGAGGCTGCAAGCTCTTCTGCCTCGAGATTTTCATCCGAGGGTTAGTTTTTGTCAGTGGAACCTCAGTTGACTATTGATGAATCCTATTATTATTGCCAAATTCTATTCACTGATGAAGCCTGCATGTTTCATGCATGACGGTGCTCCTGCTCATTTTTCAGTTTTGGCAAGGACTATTTGGACGAAAATTATGAAAACAGGTGGATTGGACTGAACTTTTCGGTCTCATGTAGTTTTGTCGTATCTACCAACGATTTCGAGAAAAAAAATTTTGAACGATTCTCTCGAAATCCTCGTGAAAATCCAAATTATGATGGGAAGGCCAGTTTGTAAGCTGTGGTGAATGAATTCAGTGTCAGTTTTTATGAAAATTTTCCTGATCTGTATCGATGATTCATAAAGATTCGATGAACTCGTATAATCAACACAAAAACTGTATAACAACAAGAAACGTAAAACTAAAAAAAAATCATAACAAGAAAACTAAGTAACCGCAAAGGACTGAACTACAGCAGATGTTGAAAATGTTCTCCCCAACTCTTATATAAGTTTCTGTTCTTCGTCTCAAAGACGATTCCAACTCTTTCAAACACTCCCGGAGTATTCCTAACTATCAAACGCGCCTAGTTAATGTCTCTGAATCAGTCAATTTATCCCAATCTAAAATGAGGAATATGAAGAAAAAATTGCAGGTATTCAGGAGATCAGCTCCTACTTTAGAACATGTGTCACATCCATTAAACATAGATGAATTGAGGGCTGCAATCAAATCTACCAAATCTCGAAAGGCAGCAGGTTTTGACGGAATTTATCCAGAATTCATCAAACATTTAGGAAAAAAAGCCTTGTCTTGGTTATTGTCTTTCTATAACAATATTCTGAATTCAGGGAAACTTTCCTTCCGAATTTCGTAAGGCTAAAATAATAGGGATTTTGAAACGAGGAAAAAATCCTTGAGATCATAGTAGTTATCGACCCATCAGTTTATTGAGTGTTCCTTTCAAGATATTAGAAAGGCTAATCCTTTTCAGAATTGAATCTTCTATAGAAAATGCTTTACAAAATTTCCAGGGAGGCTTTAGAAAAAACAGAAATTGTTCGGATCAGGTTCTCAGCCTTACAACTTTCATAGAATCAGGCATCAATGATTGAGGTTGAAAACAGGAGCTGCTTTCATCGATTTATCTTCGGCATATGACACTGTGTGGAAAGATGGATTAATGTTCAAACTCTATACCCATCTGAAATGTGGGAAAATGGTACGATTATTAGAAAATATGTTATCTGATAGAAGGTTTCGTGTTTTTATTGACAATAAGAGTAGCAACTTCAAAACATTGAAAAACGTTCTTCCTCAAGAATCAGTTTTGGCTCCTTTACTTTTCAATTTATATCTAAGTGATTTGCCCACTACATCATCTCAAAAATTTGTTTATGCTGACGACATTGCTATTGCTTACCAACATTCGGATTTCCATACTCTGGAAAACATACTGTCATCTGATTTGTAAATTTTAAAGAATTATTTTATCGAGTCGCGATTATGCCCAAATCACAACAAAACAGAGGTATCTTGTTTCCATCTGAACAATCATGACAAATATAGAAAATTAGCAGTAACTTTCAATGATTCTCCTATCAAACACAATTTCTATCCAAAATACTTAGGAGTTAAATTAGATTCATCTCTCAATTACAAGGCTCATTTAAATGATCTGAGTCTAAAACTGAAAACAAGGAATAATATTGTTCAGAAATTAGCTGGATCGTCTTGGGGTGCTGATGCTTCCACTCTTCGCACAGCATCTCTAGCCCTAGTCTTTTCTGCAGCTGAGTATTGTTGCTCTGTTTGGTTTCATAGTGCACATACACAAAAAAATTGATGCAGTATTGAATACATCCATGAGACTAATTACTGGCACCATAAGATCAACACCGGTTCATTGGTTACCAGTATTGTCTAATATTGTCCCTCCCCATATTCGCAGACAGACTGCAGCTCTGAATTCTTGGAATAAATATCATTCTTTTCCCAATTTATTCCCAATTATTTCATATTTTCCACAGAATTGAATTCCCAGATTGAAGTCACGTAAACCATTATGGCATAATACATTCTTCAATATGAACATAAGGGGTAAAGAATTATGGAAGACTGAGTGCTCTCACAAAATGTTCAATAAGTATCTCGTTTCTGATCCTTCTGAAAAAGTTCCTGGTTTTGATCTTCCAAGAAAAATTTGGACAGTTCTTAATCGTTTGAGAACAGGTCATGGTCGTACTAATGGCATGCTATTTAAATGGAACTCAGTTCCTAGCGCAAGTTGTGAATGTGGAGAAGCAGAAGAAACAATACCTCATCTCATCGATAGTTGTCCCATATATAAATTTCAAGATGGTTTTAGGGCTATTCATGATGTTTCCAACTCTTTCTTGGAATGGGTTATAAATTTCAAACGAATATGATACGTATTTTTGTTATTCAGTTCTTTTTTCTGCTTTTGTCTTTTTATTTCCAGATTCAATGTGAGCACCTTGAAGAAGTCTCTTTCTCCATCAATAGAAGATCACTCTTGAAGAAAGAAGTCCCTGAAATATATTTCAGCTTATTTTTGTATTTTCACACTTAGACGGGGAGCCAGGTTTTTTTTTACTGGGGTTTTTTCCCTAGGCTTTTATGTCATACGCCGAATTGTATGACACCCCGTCACTAACCCCTGATCTATATGCTTTATTGTTTGCTAACTGAATATTGTCAGCCAAAAGTTCAAAAGAATATATATATATATATATATATATATTGTACGATTTCCCAGTTCTTCTACGGTGTTCACGGGTGTCGAGTATACTAGAGATTTTAGGTGGCCCCATAAAAGAAATCTAAATTATTTAAGTCTGGGGATCTGGCGGGCCATGACTGAGGACTCCTCGTCCAATCCACCTGTTTTCATAATTTTCGTCCAAATACTCCCTTGCCAAAACTGAAAAATGAGCAGGAGCACCGTCATGCATGAAACATGCAGGCTTCATCAGTGAAAAGAATTTGGCAATAATAATAATAATAGGATTCATCAATAGTCTACTGAGGTACCACTGACAAAAATTAACCCTGGGATGAAAATCTCGAGGCAGAAGAGCTTGCATCCTTTGAATGTGATTAGGATATAGCAGAGAATCCCGCAAGATCCGCCAAACAACTTGATGACTTGCATTCAAAAGTACACTAACTTTTCTTGTACTGGTTCTTGGATGTTGTTCTATTTCGTTCATAACTGCCTCTTCGAGTTGTGGTGTTCTCACACTGCGTGGTCTCCCAGCATTAATTCTTTTCGTGGAAAAAGATCCAGCTTCTGAAAGACGCCTATGAATATCAGAGAACGTTCGATGATTTGGGATCACTCTATTGAGATAGCGTTCCATGTAAAGACGCCTAGCTTCTCTTGCATTTCCATTTTCTACACCATACATGAAATGCATATCAGTCTTTTCGGAATTCGTGAAATTCGGCATGTTTTGATATTGAAATGTGTAGAGGTTCTATTTTCTGATCAAATTATTGTTGTGACAGTCATAAAAATCGTAATGAAAATATAAAATAGCCACAAATACAACCACCTTCACTTTTTAAAAAAACAAACGTTCAATAATTTGATGTGTCAAAACTGGCACTGAATTCATTCACTACAAATTACAAACTAGCCTTCCTATCATAGTTACGAAAGAATCGTTCAAAATTTTTTTCTCGAAATCGTTGGTAGATACGACATAAGTACATGAGACCGAAAAGTTTAGTATAAGAACAAAGCTTCTTTTTACATTTTTTCAAATTAACAGTTTCTCACCAAAAAAAGTTCTGCAGAAGAACAGGTTGCAATGTTCCAGAAAAATATCACCCTGTAGATCTTCTACCGAAATTGCCATGTCACGAGGTGAGAACTCTCAAATGTAATATCGATGCCAAATTTCAGTTGAATATCTTGTGAAGTGTAGATACTATGAGAAAAAAACTTGAAAAAAATTCAAACTTCAACAGTCTGTATCTCGAAAACGAAACGTTTGCGACCTCATGTTTGTGGGATTTTTTTAAACTCACTTAAGGAATCTCCCCTTTCCGTTTGTACGTTCAATTTAGAAACACCCTGTATAACCCGTAACCCAATGGTGAGTTATGGATTCTAACGCACTATTTACTAGTTTTCTTGTCCGGAATAACATCAGTAATGGTAGTCGCAATTGTCATGTATTTTGGATAGAGATGCAATACTCACCATGGATTAGCGAATCCAAATTAGGATATGCTGTGGATAAAGTGCTGCTTGCACCCATGAAACCTCCAAGGCTTTCGGGACCGTTTGAGAACAAGTAGCCAATAAGACCATATTACTGTATCGAACGTCCATAGAAACATCATAGATATCTGACGAATATCTTATAAAGAATCGGTTCTAATAAAAGAAGATTTTTTGGGAATTTTTAATAAATTTTCTAGAGTGGCGATTATCTCGAAATTTGGAAAACCATTTAATTTAATATCATTAAAACACCTTCTAAATTATAAATTGATCAGATGAATATTCTAGGCGAAAATCAAATTTTGAATGCTAATAACTAACGATGGATTTGGCCCAATAACGAACTTGACCGAGATATTTGAACGATCAACCTATTCTGAAAAATGAAAACTCTAGGTCATCTCCTTCGGAAGATAGAGAGTATACGCTCGGAGGGCCGGCCAGCCTGACCTACTTAAATTTGACAAAGGTTTCTCCATCAAGAAGTCGAACCCAATGGATTGAAACCATTTTCGGCTCGATATTGGGAAATTACAGACATTTGGACAGAACGATAGCCCGCCTGTTCCACTAGTAACAAGCGCGCAAAAACAAAAAATTTTCTGGCCTTCATAACCATAAAGTCAAATCAATGGTGACTGAAGAAATACTGAATGTTAATTCAAAACGATCATATTATCTTTACGCACATAAAAAAATCAAATACCGTACCTGCTTATATTGACCCTATTTCAAGAATTCGGCTTAGTGCTTAGCGGATTACTAAGCACTTAGATTTTCGCGAGAGTGCTCCGAAAAACAAGCACTAAGCACTAGCCTTTGAAAAGTGCTCGCGAGCACAGTGCTCGGAAGCACTAAAGTGCTTAGAGTGCTTTCACGAGCACTAAGCACAATGCTTTGGCACAGCTCTGCTCACCAAAAAAAAGTTCTGCAGAAGAACAGGCGGCAGTGTTCTAGAAAAAATATCACCCTGTAAATTATCTATCAAAATTGCCATGTCACGTGATGAGAACTCTCAAATGTAATATCTATGCCAAATTGCAGTTGAATATCTTGTGAAGTGTAGATATTATGAGAAAAAAATTCAAACTTCAACACTCTGTTACTCGAAAATGAAAAGTTTGTGACCCCATGTCTATGGGACTTTTTTTTCTTAAACTCACTTGAAGAATCTCCCCTTTTCGTTTGTACGTTCAATTTAGGAACACCCTGTATATAACATATACACAGTGAGAGGAAAGTATCTGAAAATGTTTATTTAAATTTCCTGCTTTGAGTAGTCGCAATTGTCATGTATTTTGGATAGAGATGCAATACTCACCATGGATTAGCGAATCCAAATTAGGATATGCTGTGGATAAAGTGCTGCTTGCACCCATGAAACCTCCAAGGCTTTCGGGACCGTTTGAGAACAAGTAGCCAATAAGACCATAGGAGCATATCGATACAGTAATATCGATAATATTGTGCAGAACAAGGGAGTATACATCGCTGATTGGAATGGTCCCGATCTGGATTAAAACGTAGCCTGCTCTCAATAGCAAAACTGAAAAAATTTCAATATTAAAGAAGCCCCAACAGAAAAGGATAATATTAATATTTTTTTTGTTGTAATACCGACTTCAACAAACTGAAGTGGTAGACACTGTAGAGTATACACTGTAAAAAATAGTTCCTCATCTCAAACCATATTAATTTGTATTCCGTACGTTTGAATACAGCCAAATGCATAAAGTACTTGACCCTACCGCCCTCTACGGTTGAGAATGGCGTTTACCTAAATAAAAGTTTCTTGAGCTAAGAAACTGATTAGTTTCAACCAGGGGGTGCAACGAACGATGGAAATCGAGAAACACATGCGACGTACGTCCCCACCCCAATTGTCAATGCGAAATGTCAAAAGCGTATGTCTTAAATCTGTCTGTTTTCGTCGTGATGTAGTGTTCCATTGAATATTCATTCGTATCAAGTAAATAATTATTGATTAATGTTTTTTCAGCTATTGCCGCTATATGTTCAATAGTCAGGTAAAGTAATAAAAGAGGATTTGCGTGCATAAATTCTAATAAGATTGAAAAAATTTAATTCTGCAAATTTTTGAGTTGCCGTACATTATTATAATATCAAATTTTAAAAATGTTCATTTTGTCTGCTTCATCATTTCGTAAAGAAATTAAATATTCATGCAAGTATTCTTCATGCAGAAATTCTTATTATTCGAACCCACCATCTGATTTTCAAAACAAAAATTTTTCCATTTTCCCAATGATCCTCTTCTTTCAAATATTTGGAAAGAGAAATGCAAAATAAGCCCTACAAAAAATGTTTTAAATTATCGTATTTGTAATGATCATTTTTCAAACAATGATTTTCAGGTTTTTCTATGCATCGCTTCTTGACTAACAATGCAGTACATTTAGGTACACCTCCTAAGATTATTGCAAATGTTGGTCATAACATCAACAACTTGCAGCCAAGACTTTTATTTCCTGAGAAACCATCAGAAGTTAACATTTCGTCTGATCAAAATTGCCGTTCTATTGTATATTCAACTAATGATCCATCTTGTAGTCTATTATCTGCTACATCATTCTTGGTATGGGATAATTCCAGGAAACTGAAACCCTGATTTCAAATCAGTGCTGCTCAAGTTTGTCTATTCCCAAATATTGCAATAATGGATCGTCAACACCGAATGATGATCTCCATTCCCCAGAATCATACTCCTAAATTTCTACTTGTTCCAAGGCAGCTCCTGAAATGGATCCATATGCGTTCCTTCATGAAAAAAACTGGTATTCTTGGTAGAGTAGGTTTGAATATTTCCGAATTATCACCTGAGCAAATGACTATGTACAAAATTCATAGAAATTCTTCTTCAAAATTATCTAAATTAGAATCTTTATTGAAAAATCAAAAACCTACATAAGTGTTCTGAAAAATTTTTATAATGATGGGAGGTTTTAATTAATAGAAGAAAATTTAAAAAATGTTACAAAAGAATTAATTCGTTAAGTCTCAATTGAGAAATTTTGATAAAAGTCCTAATAATCGTAGATGGACTTCTCCAGATAAAGCTTTTGCTCTTTCAATTTACAAAAGAAGTCCTAAATTATATATTTAATTGAGAGCGTTTTTTCAGTTGCCATCCATAAGAACCCTCAAAAACATTTTGAGTGCCTTTTGATGGAGGAATAATAAAACCTGTCTTGGAACATTTAAAACTTCAAGCTGAAAATATGGATGAGATTGATCGTTGCTGTACCCTCAAGTTTGATGAGATGACTCTAAGCAGTGGGCTGCATTATGAGGCGAAAAACAACGGATTCGTTGATTTAGGTCCACTGTGAGAAAATAATTAATTTTTTTACTTTGTGATATTACATGTAACTATCGAATAAAACAGTGATTACGAATTATTTGGTTTTTTTCGAGTTTTTCATATTAATTTATTTCAAAATAGGCCTCTGCTAAGAGGAGACGCTATCGAAACCATAAAATATTAATACCACAGAATATTGAAAACCTAACCTCTAATTCCGTAAAATAGATAGCAAGCCTCCTTCCCCTTAAATCAGGAATGGAATTTCCCCACCCGAATTGTCAAGTCAAACGTCAACGGTGTTTCCGAGAATTAGTACGCCGGTTGCATTTCTTATATTTGATGTTCTGTGGTTTCAACCAAGCTCAGAGTTATTGACTCAGGTGGTAAAAAATTTGATCCAACGGTAATATTAATTAGTATGTAACTATTGATACTTTTCGTAGAATAAAAATTTTGGTTTCATGTAAATAAATATTACATTTCACTGAAACTCGATTTGTAGTTGATTTAAAGGATCTTAGTTGAATGGGTCGAGAATTCAGTCGATAAAAATGATAGTATCTCTTATGTCAAGTGAAAGTTTCTTGGGTTAAGAAACTGATTGATTTGAGCTAAATTGAAGGGTTTTTGACACTAGCAAAGGAATAATTTGATAAAACAAAAAAAAAACATTTGTATGTAATCATTATTTTTCTTCACAGAACAATAATTTCTCTTTTATATTAATAAATACCGGAATACCGCGGCAGACCATGAATATTGTACGGAATGGGAAAGGCGTCTAGAGTTTCGTTGGAAGTTGCAGAGAGGGAGCGAGTATACCTCAAGCGTCAACCGTCTGCTTTTCAAGACACGTCGTAAAGACAACCGTTCCCATCACGTCAGGGTCACCAATGTAGAATCGAAGGAATTTATCCCTACTTATGCGTTTCGTCCCTGGCGCACACATTTGGACTCATCAGTAAGGCTTGTGTGCGCCATGCCATAGACGCAGTGGTTAGAAGTTTTGAGGAGCCGCCGGGAGTTGAACCCGGCACCTAGTACCCAATCGGTGTGAAACTTGAGCGCAAACCTCTAGGCTACCGAAGCGCTGTCAACTAAGCTATGCGTGGCTATATAGAGTGCCGCCAAGAGATCCCTATACACTCCCCTGCCGCTACAATAGCTATAGTCCAGGCAGTGGGTTATCATCTCATCCCTGTCATCATCCAATACCAGATCACCCGGTTCTCCACCAACACAAAGATATTTGGTTTTCTCTAAGTTGACATTCAAGCCCCACTTCTCGTATTCTTTAATTAGCTTGCGCATCATGTATTCCATTTCATCTTTATCACCGAATACAACAATATTGTGAGTAAAATGCACAAATAATTGCATTTAAATGGGATATATTTAATATAAAAGAGATAGAGTTTTGATTTAATTGCAGCCAATATAAAAAAATTGCTACAATTAATTCGTTTTATTAAATCAATTACGCAATATTTTTTTACAAATGTCACTTCATATTGCAACAATTATATGTTCAATTTTATTCAAATATTTATAGTTTTCTTCAAGTAAATGAGGCGAATAATATAATCTCACGAGATTCTTGTCTCAAGAAACTGTAGTCGTTGCATCAACTGACAGAATTTACGACAACCGTACCTTCGTTCTATTGAACAAATAAAAATGAAACGAACGAATGGTTTCGTTAAAACCTATTTAGAATAATGTATTTGTATCAATCAATTATGGATATTGAGACAAGTGCATAAACAATTTCTTGTAATTGTATGTTTATGTTGAATCAGTTGTTTCTTTCATTTCGCTGAAATGTGAAAAGTTTCAAGCGAATGTTTTAGCTGTTCTCTATAATCAACTAAGTTGTTTTAATCAAGAAAAATAGTTCATTTGGAGTAATCAATTTTAGATTAATTCAAATTAAAATGGTTTGATTGAAAAAAAAATTCTCAAACTCCTGAGGAGTTTGAGCGCAGAATTTTATTTTTTACAGTGTAGGTACGAGTAAACTTCAGCGGTGCCGAGTATGCTCCCTCTAAGAGTATACACAGACATTCGTCCACTGGAGGATCGGGAAATATTCGAATGTTTGCAAAGAAAAGTTAAAGGACTGATAATTAATGCGACAATTCTCGTTGCTTTCACAGATACGCACTCGATTGACTTCGGTCGGTCTTATTAATTTAGTTTCAGGTGGTGGAAAATCAATCGAAATAGTTGAATAACGGTGAAATAATGTATGTTGTCGAAATTTAGAAAAACTCATGAGGTCAGAAGATTTTGCAGACCTTTCGGGATCGATATGGATGAATACAAATATATTCTAAATAGTTTTAGATGTAGTGAATATGCCTACTTCTGTTTGGTTTTCAAGAGAAGGGAATTCGAACCACGCACAAAACTCAGGCGCTAAAGCTGAGGACCTTACGTCAGTCCTTTTCTAAATTTTTTCATTCCATGTTTAACTTGCGCTAACGTGAATTCCCTTGTTGTAGGCTGCTGACACTGCGAAGCGCTTTTGATATGAGGTCCACATCATAGACTACCTATAGATAGGCAACTCTGGCATGAATTTTGGTCCCGGCTTAGAGCTCAACTTACGTCATCTCAGAGTTGATTACAGATTCCATTCGCACAACGTTCCGTCTCGTGGCGCCCTCTAGTGCATTTTAAAGAGTTATCATAGTATTCCACGCAAGCGCAGGTTGAATCCCATATTTTATTGGATTTGAAAACAAATACATTTGAAACGAACATTATTCTTTTAATCTGCTGTAGATTGTCACAATTTCAATAAAAAAATATCATTTGATCAGAAAATTGTGACAATTTGCAGCAGATTAAAAGAATTATGGTCATTTCAAATATTTCTGCCCTTCAAATCAAAGAACATACTAATCTTTAGAGGATGAAAGGAAATAAACAAAAAATAAACTTTGGAAATATATATATTGCAGTATATAATCAATTTACAAAAATTTCAACACGAGAGACAGAATCAACGAACCAACAATAACTCATCAAATTAAGAAAAATACATTAAAAGAATAAATTAGAATATTAGTGACAAATATATAAATTTAAGCATGAAATGCATTAGATTTATACTTTTATGACAGAAACAATATCTATTTTCTTTTCCTTTTAGATACTTTCTCGGATGCCATCTTCATGGATCATAAGATCTTAATGTTTTTTTTTCCCGATAAAATTTTATTAATAGTTCTGTCATAATAGTACAGAATGAATTTCATGGTAAAATCAATAAACTTATCACTAATTTTCTTATGTTCTGTACAGAACAGAGCTTTTATATCTTCTATCTCTATATTGTTCATAATTTTTTTTTATCTTAATTTGATTTACCTGCTCTGGTATATGTAGCAGAACATTTTTAGAAAAATCATGGAAAATATTATTATATATTCTTGATGGCCTTATCATTTTACAATTGCTGTGAAATTTATGGGTTCATGCAGGCAAAGTACTGTGGCTGTAAACAAAATTATAACATGTATTTTTCATAAGTAATCTCTTTATATTTTAATATATATTATATTATATATTATTATTAATATATTACTGTCAATATATTTGGAACGTTAAGTCTTTCAACTGACAATATAAGGTAGTGAGAACGAAAATGACAAATGAATACCTTCTGGATTTCTGCTTGCACAAGTAAATTCAGTATCTGATACATGTCTTCTTCTTTCATATATTCTTTTGGGAATCATAACCTCAAAATCACTCTCCTTTCCAATAAAGTTTTACTTCTTGAACCTGAAAGCAATACAAGAACTTAAATCAAAGAGAACTAATGAAGGTATACTGAGATTTAGGGCCAAAGCTGAAATTCTCCATGAATTTGGCGTTCCAACGATAAAATCTGACATATCGTTTGAAGTATTCTAGAAATCTTCTGATAAACGATTTTTATGAAACCCACTATTAGTGGAATACCCAAAACTATAATCAATGACCATGATCAGTTCACTTATATATAAATACCTTGTTGCCTCAAAGTATTTTCAGGACTTCTGGATGGTAGAAAAAATATGTCATCATTTTGAGGGCGGCTTACATAATCTGAAAGATTATTGAAATTACAAAACTGATAATCATAGGGAGTAGAATGAATTACTTGGTAAATTAAGTGTTGGTAGAGCAAATCTTTTCAGTTTTCCATGTGGGTCTATACAATCCATATGAAAATGCTTTATGCAAATTATGCTTTGGGATGAATGAAGACTTGGATTTCCGATTCTTTCCAACCAAACATTTCTAACATCCTCAATTTTTGTAATGCAAAACCTAGGATAAAAACAGTATTAGAAACTGTTCCAAATTTTTACTAATCAGAAATTACCACACGAATATGAAATTGCTACAGAAAATATTAATTCATAGTTATAAGTTAATCCAAAACCACTACTTAAATTAATGCAATAATACACATACCTTTTGACATTACTATCACTGAAGTGATAGTATTGTATTTGTGTATTGGATCTGAATATAGCGGGTATTTCTAAGGACAAGAGTGATTATATTTCTAAATTAGCAAAGGACTATGGTGCTGAGCTTATTCTTCTTCAAGAGACACATGCGGATACTGAAAAAATCTTCGTCAAAGAGGAACCATAAAAGGTTACGTATTCATTGATTATCTCCTTAGTAAAATTTACGGTTTAGCTTGTTATATTAAAAATCATTGATTCACAATATCGAGTTAATCCAAAAAGGCGAATTTGAGGGTGTTTTCTTTATCTCTTTCAAATTTTGTAACATTTCTATCGTTAATATTTATAAACCTCCAAATACTATTTGGCCAAGAAATTTGGAAATGAATCTTCCTCATCCTTCAATTTATTGCGGTGATTTTAATTCTCACCACGTAATGTGGGGTTATAATAATAATGATAGAAGTGGAATAGCTTTAGCTGACTGGATGGAAGATAATAATTTCTATTTAATTTTTGATGGAAAAGATGTACCTTCTTTTCATTCTTCTCGATGGAATAGAGGCTACAATCCTGATCACTGCATAGTGTCTTGTGACACTACTTGCAAACCGCTTCCTGTAAAGGGTCAAATTTTAGGAGTTTTTCCTCATAGCCAACATAGGCCTATACTGTTGACTTCAAGAAGTTTAATTCAATATTCAGAATGTTTAAAAGACCTCGTTGGAATTTCAAGAAAGCGAATTGGATTGAATTTGCTAAGAAGGTAGACAGTGATATTAGATGGATTAAACCCACTCATGATAACTATCACAGATTCTTAGGTGTTGTGAAAGCCGCAGCAAAAAGTTCGTTCCAAGAGGTTTCCGGAAAGATTATATTCCAGGTTGGTCGAAAGAAACCGATAATCTGTACAAGGACTATCAAAAATCACCATCCGTTGATAAATGTGAAAGGCTTATGAAGTCTATCAATACAAGCCGAAAAGAGAAATGGGATAGTGTTGTATCAAAAATGAATTTTACACATTCTAGTAGGAGTTCATGGGATATATTGAGAAAATTAGGTGAAGGTACTCCTCTTACCTCCTCATCATCAAAAATTGATCCGAATTTAATCGCACGCCGCCTAGTTAATGTATCTGAATCAGTTAATATATCCCAATCTAAAATGAGGAATATGAAGAAAAATTACACATATTCAGGAGATCAGCTCCTACTTTAGAACATGTGTCACATCCATTCAATATAGATGAATTGAGGGCTGCAATCAAATCTACCAAATCTCGAAAAGCAGCAGGTTTTGACGGAATTTATCCAGAATTCATCAAACATTTAGGAAAAAGGCCTTGTCTTGGTTATTGTCTTTCTATAACAATATTCTGAATTCAGGAAACTTTCCTTCCGAATTTCGTAAGGCTAAAGTAATAGGGATTTTGAAACGAGGAAAAAATCCTTGTGATCCTAGTAGTTATCGACCAATCAGTTTATTGAGTGTTCCTTTCAAGATATTAGAAAGGCTAGTCCTTTTAGAATTGAATCTTCTATAGAAAATGCTCTACAAAATTTCCAGGAGGCTTTAGGAAAAACAGAAATTGTTCGGATCAGGTTCTCAGCCTTACAACTTTCATAGAATCAGGCTTCAATGATAGGTTGAAAACAGGAACTGCTTTCATCGATTTATCCTCGGCTTATGACACTGTGTGGAAAGATGGATTAATTTTCAAACTTTATACCCATCTGAAGTGTGGGAAAATGGTCCGATTATTAGAAAATATGTTATCTGATAGAAGGTTTCGTGTTTTTATTGACAATAAGAGTAGCAACTTCAAAACATTGAAAAACGGCCTTCCTCAAGGATCAGTTTTAGCTCCTTTACTTTTCAATTTATATCTAAGTGATTTGCCCACTACATCATCTCAAAAATTTGTTTATGCTGACGACATTGCTATTGCTTACCAACATTCGGATTTCCATACTCTGGAAAACATACTGTCATCTGATTTGGAAATTTTAAAGAATTATTTTATTGAGTGGCGATTATGTCCAAATCCCAACAAAACAGAGGTATCTTGTTTCCATCTGAATAACCATGAAAAATATAGAAAATTAGCTGTAACTTTCAATGATTCTCCTATCGAACATAATTTCTATCCAAAATACTTAGGAGTTAAATTAGATTCATCTCTCAATTACAAGGCTCATTTAAATGATCTGAGCCTAAAACTGAAAACTAGGAATAATATTGTTCAGAAATTAGCTGGATCCTCTTGGGGTGCTGATGCTTCCACTCTTCGTACAGCATCTCTAGCCCTAGTCTTTTCTGCAGCTGAGTATTGTTGCTCTGTTTGGTTTAATAGTGCACATACACAAAAAATAGATGCACAATTGAATACATCCATGAGAATAATTACTGGCACCATAAGATCTACACCGGTTCATTGGTTACCAGTATTGTCTAATATTGTCCCTCCCCATATTCGCAGACAGACTGCAGCTCTGAATTCTTGGAATAAATATCATTCTTTTCCCAATTTATTCCCAATTATTTCATATTTTCCACAAAATAGAATTCCCAGATTGAAGTCACGTAAACCATTATGGCATAATACGTTCTTCAATATGAACATAAGTGATAAAGAATTATGGAAGACTGAGTGGAACTCTTACGAAATGTTCAATAAATATCTCGTTTCTGATCCTTCTGAAAAAGTTCCTGGTTTTGATCTTTCAAGAAAAATTTGGACAGTTCTTAATCGTTTGAGAACAGGTCATGGTCGTACCAATGGCATGCTATTTAAATGGAACTCAGTTCCTAGTGCAAGTTGTGAATGTGGAGAAGCAGAAGAAACAATACCTCATCTCATCGATAGTTGTCCCATATATAAATTTCAAGATGGTTTTAGGGCTATTCATGATGTTTCCAACTCTTTCTTGGAATGGGTTATAAATTTCAAACGAATATGATAGGTATTTTTGTTATTCAGTTCTTTTTTTCTGCTTTTGTCTTTTTATTTCCAGATTCAATATGAACACCTTGAAGAAGTCTCTGTCTCCACCAATAGAAGATCACTCTTGAAGAAAGAAGTCCCTGAAATATATTTCAGCTTATTTTTGTATTTTCACACTTAGACGGGGAGCCAGGGTTTTTTTCACAGGGGTTTTTTCCCTAGGCTTTTATGTCATACGCCGAATTGTATGACACCCCGTCACTAACCTCTGATCTATATGCTTTATTGTTTGCTAATTAAATATTGTCAGCCAAAAGTTCAAAAGAATATATATATATATATCACTGAAGCAATTGGGAACACAGCAATAAACCATTTCAATGAAATTAAATTGAAATAAGTTCATAATAAATACCTCTTTAGCAGAATAACACTACTTTTTCAATAAATAAGTAGTCTATTTATGGAATAAACCTAGAACACGACATGGGAGAGAAGAATGGCGCTGGCATAGATATCATTCATAAAGTCCACCAAGAGTGAGGTCTGATAAACTCCGTTTTTACCGATCATTACTAGGAAGTCCTAATTTACCGATCCGAGCCTTTGAGACGACAACAGATGTCTCTGCCGCTCGTCGAAGAAAAACCTGACCAGCTTTGTAGTAGGCGAGTTCCCACCCCCTGGTCCACATGCTTGTAGATCTTTGACTCGTTGGTCAAAATAGAGCTGCACAACAAGGATTTCAATGATTCAAGTATTTTTGCGTTCTACGGGCAATCTTATGGGATTCCATTCCATATAGAACTTCGAAAACGAATGAAGATTTGTACTGATTGAGTGGTTCGGTGTTGAAGACAAGAAATCCTCAAAAATGATTATTCGGAAGTGTTTGCTGTTGTTGAGGGGCAATCCCTTAATCATTTGAATATCTTAAAATAAAAATGGCTACCAGCTAACCTTTGACAAAATGAACGCTTTCCAAAAATTACATTCAAATGTTGATTCTGGTAAAATGAGGGACCATGACTAGATACTGCGGCACTCCTTAATGACGAGGTGGCCGAGTGGTTAAGGCGTTGGACTGCTAATCCAATGGGCTCTGCCCGCGTGGGTTCGAATCCCATCCTCGTCGGAAAAATTTTATCCTTTCCGAATCAGGGTAGAGAAAATTTCACTACAATATTTGAAATTGACAATGATGCTCTTACACTTCTAAAGAAGTATTTTTAGAAGTGTAACTATATATAAGGATATGGTCAGCTACTGTTATTTGGAATGCTCCTGTTGCAAAATAGCTTATTGTTAGAAGTACTTGTTCCAAGGCAGTAACTGATTTGTTCCTTGATGTTAAGGGCTTTATTTTATCCTCTATCATATTCAGAAGTAATGTTATAATATCCTTGGACAGTCTATACCTATTCTTGAATTCCACATCATTGTAGAAATCAAAAGAGTTCATTCTTCTCCTAAGAGTTCGTGGCCTTGGGTTCTCATCTTCGCTAGAATTACTAGACATGCTTATATATCCAAGCTGATATCCATAATTATTATCTACAATAAAAAAATAGATTCACCAATTGTTGCAAAAATGCTTGTTTTTTCAGAGAAAACTAAATTATTAACGAAAACATATTACATCGCAAAATTGGAAAAAATAAATGCCTTTTCATAAAAATTATATATTAAAGACTATTAAATTATTTTCATACATACCGATAAAATTAAGATTTCCTTGGAAAATACATAGGTTTCATTCATAAACAAGATTTCTTTCAAGTTAATTCGCCAAACAACACCGATTAGTTGACAAGTTCTTTGACACTAGTTTGACCACTGATTTAGCCTTAATTTGCGTTTCGGAAACTCAAAGGACGATTGACATACAATTTACCTGAAATATTTGACCACTGTGTCAACTGACAGCTTGGTCAAATTAACCTAGTTGACTATCCTTTCAGCAATTCAAATGGCAGTTGACCATAGATTTAACAGCTGATTAGTTGATTTCTATGATGATCATCGTTTCAGAAACCGGCCGTAAGTGTTTCATGGCAAATTGAAAAGGTGAGTGTAATCAGTGAGCCGCTGTGGAATCTAGCTTGAACTTTTTTGACGTGCTTTAAAAATGAGCGGCTTCAACTATGGCACGTAGGACGTCCAAGTGACGAGGTGGCCGAGTGGTTAAGGCGTTGGACTGCTAATCCAATGGGCTCTGCCCGCGTGGGTTCGAATCCCATCCTCGTCGAAAACATTTTGCAAATTAGTGATATAGAATAAAAGAACTTCTGACAATAATGAATACCTTGTTCGTGAAAATCTCATCTTCGTCCAGATAATTTTTCGTTGTTCTACCCATGTTCAATATCGAGTAACAGAACTCAAACGAAACGAATGAAAGAAAACTTATACTGTGATATTTAAAAAAATAAAAATGCTATAAGTTCCGAAATTTTATAAATATTTTATGTCGATCTGGAAAAATTCCAAATTAAATAAATATATTGCATGCTTTCTATTTCGTTGAATCAAATTGAATCATAAATCATAATGATATAAGATATTTGACTAACTTTTCTCACTTATCAATAAAACATTAGAGCTTTAATACTCCTAGATGTTTCATTTTGTTCTATGTGGCCTTCCAATGTCAATGAAGAATTGGCTATAATCTGTGATACAAAATTAAATGTCACACATATTTTTCTAAGCGGGTTTTACGTTATTGATATCTGCCAAAACATTGGAGTCTACGAATATAGCATGTAGAATACCCGAACCACGAGGTGGCCGAGTGGTTTAGGCGTTGGACTGCAAATCAAATGGACGTCTAACGTCAATATTAATTACGTTGACAAAAACCCAACAAAATTGATAACCCTTTTCGTGGTATTCTCATCATCGTCCGAAATGTCATGATCAATATCAAGTAACAGAAATCAAATGAGAAAAAAAAAAGAAACCTAAGTTGTAATGATTTGTTTTTACGATAAAAACATAAACGTGGTAGAAGCTCCGAAATTTTTTCCATTTATTATGTTGATTTGCAAAAATTTCAAATTAAATACATCGAATTCAATTTCAATCATCAAATGAAATTGAATTATAAATCATAATAGGATATTTTACTAACTTTTCTCAAGAATCAATAAAACATTAGAGTTTTAATCCTCCTAAATATTTAATTTTGTTTTATGTGGCCTTCCAATGTCAATGAAGAATTGGCTATAATCTGTGATACAAAATTAAATGTCACACATATTTTTCTCTAAGCGGGTTTTACGTTATTGATATCTGCCAAAAACATTGGAGTCTACGAATATAGCATGTAGAATACCCGAACGACGAGGTGGCCGAGTGGTTTAGGCGTTGGACTGCAAATCAAATGGACGTCTAACGTCAATATTAATTACGTTGACAAAAATCCAACAAAATTGATTACCCTTTTCGTGGTATTCTCATCCTCGTCCGAAATGTCATGATCAATATCAAGTAACAGAAATCCAATTAAAAAAAAAGGAAACCTAAGTTGTGATGATTTTTTTTTACGATAAAAATATAGAAGTGGTAGAAGCTCCGAATTTTTTTTAATTTTTATGTGGATCTGGAAAAATTTCAAATTAAATACATCGATTTTTATTTCAATCGTCAAATCATATTGTATCATAAATCATAAGAAGATATTTTACTAACATTTCTCAAGAATCAATAGAACGTTAGAGCTTTAATACTCCTAAATATTTCATTTTATTTTATGTGGCCTTCCAATGTCATTGAAGAATTGGCTATAATCTGAGATACAAAATTAAATGTCACACATATTTTTCTCTAAGCGGTTTTAACGTTATTGACATCTGCCAAATAAAATGAGAGTCTATGAATAGAGCGTGTAGAATACCCGAACAACGATGTGGCCGAGTGGTTAAGGCGTTGGACTGCAATGCAAATGAACTTTTAACGTCAATTTTAATTACGTTGAAAAAACCCAACTAAATTGATTACCCTCTTTGTTGTATTCTCATCATCATCCGAAATATCATGATCAATATCAAGTAATAGAAAACAAATGAGAAAAAAAAAAGAAACCTGAGTTGTAATGATTTGTTTTTACGATTAAAACATAAAAGTGGTAGAAGCTCCGAAATTTTTTCAATTTATTATGTCGATTTGCAAAAATTTCGAATTAAATACATCGAATTCTATTTCAATCGTCAAATGAAATTGAATTATAAATGTTATAGGATATTTTACTAACTTTTCTCAAGAATCATTAGAACATTAGAGTTTTAATGCTCCTAAATGTTTAATTTTGTTTTATGTGGCCTTCCAATGTCAATGAAGAATTGGCTATAATCTGTGATACAAAATTAAATGTCACACATATTTTTCTCTAAGCGGGTTTTACGATTTGATATCTGCCAAAAACATTGGAGCCTACGAATATAGCATATAGAATACCCGAACGACGAGGTGGTCGAGTGGTTTAGGCGTTTGACTGCAAATCAAATGGACGTCTAACGTCAATATTAATTACGTTGACAAAAACCCAACAAAATTGATTACCCTTTTCGTGGTATTCTCATCCTCGTCCGAAATGTCATGATCAATATCAAGTAACAAAAATCCAATTAAAAAAAAAGGAAACCTTAGTTGTGTTGATTTTTTTACGATAAAAAGATAGAAGTGGTAGAAGCTCCGAATTTGTTTTTAATTTTTATGTGGATCTGGAAAAATTTCAAATTAAATATATCGATTTCTATTTCAATCGTCGAATCATATTGTATCATAAATCATAATAAGATATTTTAGTAACTTTTCTCAAGAATCAATAGAACGTTAGAGCTTTAACACTCCTAAATAATTCATTTTATTTTATATGGCCTTCCAATGTCAATGAAGAATTGGCTATAATCTGTGATACAAAATTAAATGTCACACATATTTTTCCCTAAGCGGTTTTTACGTTATTGACATCTGCCAAATAAAATGAGAGTCTATGAATAGAGCATGTAGAATACCCGAACAACGATGTGGCCAAGTGGTTTAGGCGTTGGACTGCAATGCAAATGAACTTTTAACGTCAATTTTAATTACGTTGAAAAAAAAACCTACTAAATTGATTACCCTCTTTGTGGTATTCTCATCATCATCCGAAATATCATGATCAATATCAAGTAATAGAAAACAAATGAGAAAAAAAAAGAAACCTAAGAGTTAATGATTTGTTTTTACGACTAAAACATAAAAGTGGCAGAAGCTCCGAAATTTTTTCAATTTATTATGTCGATTTGCAATAATTTCGAATTAAATACATCGAATTCTATTTCAATTGTCAAATGAAATTGAATTATAAATCATAATAGGATATTTTACTAACTTTTCTCAAGAATCAATAAAACATTAGAGTTTTAATGCTCCTAAATGTTTAATTTTGTTCTATGTGGCCTTCCAATGTCAATGAAGAATTGGCTATAATCTGTGATACAAAATTAAATGTCACACATATTTTTCTCTAAGCGGGTTTTACGTAATTGATATCTGCCAAAAACATTGGAGTCTACGAATATAGCATGTAGAATACCCGAACGACGATGTGGCCGAGTGGTTTAGGCGTTGGACTGCAATGCAAATGAACTTTTAACGTCAATTTTAATTACGTTGAAAAAAACCCAACTAAATTGATTACCCTCTTTGTGGTATTCTCATTCTCGTCCGAATTGTCATGATCAATATCAAGTAATAGAAAACAAATGAGAAAAAAAAAAGAAACCTGAGTTGTAATGATTTGTTTTTACGATTAAAACATAAAAGAGGTTGAAGCTTCGAAATTTTTTCAATTTATTATGTCGATTTGCAAAAATTTCGAATTAAATACATCGAATTCTATTTCAATCGTCAAATGAAATCGAATTATAAATCTTATAGGATATTTTACTAACTTTTCTCAAGAATCAATAAAACATTAGAGTTTTAATGCTCCTAAATGTTTAATTTAGTTTTATGTGGCCTTCAATGTCAATGATGAATTGGCTATAATCTGTGATACAAAATTAAATGTAACACATATTTTTCTCTAAGCGGGTTTTACGATATTGATATCTGCCAAAAACATTGGAGTCCACGAATATAGCATGTAGAATACCCGAACGACGAGGTGGCCGAGTGGTTAAGGCGTTGGACTGCAAATCAAATGGACGTCTAACGTCAATATTAATTACGTTGACAAAAACCCAACAAAATTGATTACCCTTTTTGTGGTATTCTCATTCTCGTCCGAATTGTCATGATCAATATCAAGTGACAAAAATCCAATTAAAAAAAAAGGAAACCTAAGTTGTGATGATTTTTTTTTACGATAAAAACATAGAAGTGGTAGAAGCTCCGAATTTTTTTGAATTTTTATGTGGATCTGGAAAAATTTCAAACTAAATACATCGAATTCTGTTTCAATCGTCAAATAATATTGTATCATAAATCATAATAAGATATTTTACTAACTTTTTTCAAGAATCATTAAAATGTTAGAGCTCTAATACTCCTAAATATTTCATTTTATTTTATGTGGCGTTCCAATGTCAATGAAGAATTGGCTATAATCTGTGATACAAAATTAAATGTCACACATATTTTTCTCTAAGCGGGTTTAACGTTATTGATATCTGCCAAAAACATTGGAGTCTACGAATATAGCATGTAGAATACCCGAACGACGAGGTGGCCGAGTGGTTTAGGCGTTGGACTGCAAATCAAATGGACGTCTAACGTCAATATTAATTACGTTGACAAAAACCCAACAAAATTGATTACCCTTTTCGTGGTATTCTCATCCTCGTCCGAAATGTCATGATCAATATCAAGTAACAGAAATCTAATTGAAAAAAAAGGTTACCTAAGTTTTGATGATTTTTTTTTACGATAAAAACATAGAAGTGGTCGAAGCTCCGAATTTTTTTGAATTTTTATGTGGATCTGGAAAAATTTCAAATTAAATACATCGATTTCTATTTCAATCGTCAAATCATATTGTATCATAAATCATAATAAGATATTTTACTAACTTTTCTCAAGAATCAATAGAACGTTACAGCTTTAACACTCCTAAATATTTCATTTTATTTTATGGGGCCTTCCAATGTCAATGAAGAATTGGCTATAATCTGTGATACAAAATTAAATATCACACATATTTTTCCCTAAGCGGTTTTTACGTTATTGACATCTGTCAAATAAAATGAGAGTCTATGAATAGAGCATGTAGAATACCCGAACAACGATGTGGCCATGTGGTTGGAGCGTTGGACTGCAATGCAAATAAACTTTTAACGTCAATTTTAATAACGTTGAAAAAACCCAACTAAATTGATTACCCTCTTTGTGGTATTCTCATCATCATCCGAAATATCATGATCAATATCAAGTAATAGAAATCAAATGAGAAAAAAAAAGAAACCTAAGTTGTAATGATTTGATTTTACGATTAAAACATAAAAGTGGTAGAAGCTCCGAAATTTTTTCAATTTATTATGTCGATTTGCAAAAATTTCGAATTAAATACATCGAATTCTATTTCAATCATCAAATGAAATTGAATTATAAATTATAATAGGATATTTTACTAACTTTTCTCAAGAATCGATAAAAATTAGAGTTTTAATGCTCCTAAATGTTCAATTTTGTTTTATGTGGCCTTCCAATGTCAATGAAGAATTGGCTATAATCTGTGATACAAAATTAAATGTCACACATATTTTTCTCTAAGCGGGTTTAACGTTATTGATATCTGCCAAAAACATTGGAGTCTACGAATATAGCATGTAGAATACCCGAACGACGAGGTGGCCGAGTGGTTTAGGCGTTGGACTGCAAATCAATTGGACGTCTAACGTCAATATTAATTACGTTGACAAAAACCCAACAAAATTGATTACCCTTTTCGTGGTATTCTCATCCTCGTCCGAAATGTCATGATCAATATCAAGTAACAGAAATCAAATTAAAAAAAAAAGGTTACCTAAGTTGTGATGATTTTTTTTACGATAAAAACATAGAAGTGGTAGAAGATCCGAATTTTTTCGAATTTTTATGTGGATCTGGAAAAATTTCTAATTAAATACATCGATTTCTATTTCCATCGTCAAATCATATTGTATCATAAATCATAATAAGATATTTTACTAACTTTTCTCAAGAATCAATAGAACGTTAGAGCTTTAACACTCCTAAATATTTCATTTTATTTTATGTGGCCTTCCAATGTCAATGAAGAATTGGCTATAATCTGTGATACAAAATTAAATGTCACACATATTTTTCCCTAAGCGGTTTTTACGTTATTGACATCTGCCAAATAAAATGAGAGTCTATGAATAGAGCGTGTAGAATACCCGAACAACGATGTGGCCAAGTGGTTGAGGCGTTGGACTGCAATGCAAATGAACTTTTAACGTCAATTTTAATTACGTTGAAAAAACCCAACTAAAATGATTACCCTCTTTGTGGTATTCTCATCATCATCCGAAATATCATGATCAATATCAAGTAATAGAAATCAAATGAGAAAAAAAAAGAAACCTAGGTTGTAATGATTTGTTTTTACGATTAAAACATAAAAGTGGTAGAAGCTCCGAAATTTTTTCAATTTATTATGTCGATTTGCAAAAATTTCGAATTAAATACATCGAATTCTATTTCAATCGTCAAATGAAATCGAATTATAAATCATTATAGGATATTTTACTAACTTTTCTCATGAATCAATAATACATTAGAGTTTTAATGCAGCTAAATGTTTAATTTTGTTTTATGTAGCCTTCCAATGTCAATGAAGAATTGGCTATAATCTGTGATACAAAATTAAATGTCACACATATTTTTCTCTAAGCGGGTTTTACGTAATTGATATCTGCCAAAAACATTGGAGTCTACGAATATATCATGTAGAGTACCCGAACGACGATGTGGCCGAGTGGTTTAGGCGTTGGACTGCAATGCAAATGAACTTTCAACGTCAATTTTAATTACGTTGAAAAAACCCAACTAAATTGATTACCCTCTTTGTGGTATTCTCATCATCATCCGAAATATCATGATCAATATCAAGTAATAGAAAACAAATGAGAAAAAAAAAGAAACCTGAGTTGTAATGATTTGTTTTTACGATTAAAACATAAAAGTGGTAGAAGCTCCGAAATATTTTCAATTTATTATGTCGATCTGCAAATATTTCAAATTAAATTAATCGAATTCTATTTCGATCGTCAAATCAAATTGAATCTAAATCATAATAGGATAATTTACTAACTTTTCTCAAGAATCAATAAAACATTAGAGTTTTAATGCTCCTAAATGTTTAATTTTGTTTTATGTGGCCTTCCAATGTCAATGAAGAATTGGCTATAATCTGTGATACAAAATTAAATGTCACACATATTTTTCTCTAAGCGGGTTTTACGTAATTGATAGCTGCCAAAAACATTGGAGTCTACGAATATATCATGTAGAATACCCGAACGACGATGTGGCCGAGTGGTTGAGGCGTTGGACTGCAATGCAAATGAACTTTTAACGTCAATTTTAATTACGTTGAAAAAAAAACCAACTAAATTGATTACCCTCTTTGTGGTATTCTCATCATCATCCGAAATATCATGATCAATATCAAGTAATAGAAAACAAATGAGAAAAAAAAAAACCTGAGTTGTAATGATTTGTTTCTACGATAAAAACATAAAAGTGGTAGAAGCTCCGAAATATTTTCAATTTATTATGTCGATCTGCAAATATTTCAAATTAAATTAATCGAATTCTATTTCGATCGTCAAATCAAATTGAATCTAAATCATAATAGGATAATTTACTAACTTTTCTCAAAAATCAATAAAACATTAGAGCTTTAATACTCCTAAATGTTTGATTTTATTTTATGTGGCCAATGACAATGAAGAATTGGCTATAATCTGTGATACAAAATCAAATGTCACATATATCTCTAAGCGGGTTTCACGTTATTGATATCTGCCAAAACATTGGAGTCTACAAATAGAGCATATAGAATACCCGAACGACGAGGTGGCCGAGTGGTTAAGGCGTTGGACTGCAAATCAATAGGACTTCTAACGTCAATATTAATTACGTTGAAGAAACCCAACTAAATTGATTACTCTCTTTGTGGTATTCTCATCCTCGTCCGAAATGTCATGATCAATATCAAGTAACAGAAATCAAAAGGAAAAAAAAGGAAACCTAAGCTGTAAGTGGTAGAAGCTCCGAAATGTTTACAATTTGTTATATTTTGCTACGTAAGGTGTTTTATTGAAATAAGAGAAAAGTGGAGTAAAATCAATGGTGTAAAATAGAATTTCATATAAACTTTTATTTTATTTTATCTTGAACAATAGTTCCAGAAAAATGAGGGACGAAAGGTATCGCATATTGCGAGAACAAGCGACGAGGTGGCCGAGTGGTTAAGGCGTTGGACTGCAATGCAAATGAACTTTCAACGTCAATTTTAATTACGTTGAAAAAACCCAACTAAATTGATTACCCTCTTTGTGGTATTCTCATCATCATCCGAAATATCATGATCAATATCAAGTAATAGAAAACAAATGAGAAAAAAAAAGAAAAACCTGAGTTGTAATGATTTGTTTCTACGATAAAAACATAAAAGTGGTAGAAGCTCCGAAATATTTTCAATTTATTATGTCGATCTGCAAATATTTCAAATTAAATTAATCGAATTCTATTTCGATCGTCAAATCAAATTGAATCTAAATCATAATAGGATAATTTACTAACTTTTCTCAAGAATCAATAAAACATTAGAGTTTTAATGCTCCTAAATGTTTAATTTTGTTTTATGTGGCCTTCCAATGTCAATGAAGAATTGGCTATAATCTGTGATACAAAATTAAATGTCACACATATTTTTCTCTAAGCGGGTTTTACGTAATTGATAGCTGCCAAAAACATTGGAGTCTACGAATATAGCATGTAGAATACCCGAACGACGATGTGGCCGAGTGGTTGAGGCGTTGGACTGCAATGCAAATGAACTTTTAACGTCAATTTTAATTACGTTGAAAAAACCCAACTAAATTGATTACCCTCTTTGTGGTATTCTCATCATCATCCGAAATATCATGATCAATATCAAGTAATAGAAAACAAATGAGAAAAAAAAAAAAAGAAACCTAAGTTGTAATGATTTGTTTCTACTATAAGAACATAAAAGTGGTAGAAGTTCCGAAATTTTTTCAATTTATTATGTCGATTTGCAAAAATTTCAAATTGAATTCATCGAATTCTATTTCGATCGTCAAATCAAAATCTCAAATCATAATAGGATATTTTACTAACTTTTCTCAAGAATCAATAAAACATTAGAGCTTTAATACTCCTAAATGTTTCATTTTATTTTATGTGGCCTTCCAATGACAATGAAGAATTGGCTATAATCTGTGATACAAAATTTAATGTCACATATATCTTTCTCTAAGCGGGTTTTACGTTATTGATATCTGCCAAAACATTGGAGTCTACAAATAGAGCATGTAGAATACCCGAACGACGAGGTAGCCGAGTGGTTAAGGCGTTGGACTGCAAATAAATTGGACTTCTAACGTCAATATTAATTACGTTGAAGAAACCCAACTAAATTGATTACTCTCTTTGTGGTATTCTCATCCTCGTCCGAAATGTCATGATCAATATCAAGTAACAGAAATCAAAAGGGAAAAAAAGGAAACCTAAGCTGTAAGTGGTAGAAGCTCCGAAATGTTTACCATTTGTTATATTTTGCTACGTAAGGTGTTTTATTGAAATAAGAGAAAAGTGGAGTAAAATCAATGGTGTAAAATAGAATTTCATATAAACTTTTATTTTATTTTATCTTGAACAATAGTTCCAGAAAAATGAGGGACGAAAGGTATCGCATATTGCGAGAACAAGCGACGAGGTGGCCGAGTGGTTAAGGCGTTGGACTGCTAATCCAATGGGCTCTGCCCGCGTGGGTTCGAATCCCATCCTCGTCGAAATCCTTTTGCAAACTAGTGATAGAAAATGAATGGACATCTGACGTCAACGTTGATCACGTTGAGGAAACCCAACAAAATTGAATACCCTGTTTGTGTTAAACGTCCTTAAGTTAGTGAAGTTTTTACATCAGTTGAATTTATTTTGTCCGTCATTACCAACACTATTCAAAGTTTTCGTCAGATTACACAGGGGTTTATGAAAGTTATCCCTATTCATGTCACCAACACGGACAACACGCTTTGAAACATCATCAGAAATCATGTGGTTTATCACTATATTGCTGGAAAGATAAGAATTTAGCAGAAACCAATCAAGGTTTTATTTATTTAGTTAAAATCACTTATTTCGTATTATCTGGGATGCAAAAATGGGCTAGTGGGTTAGCGCAATTCTTTTACCTAGAATAATAGGCCAGAATGCCATCCCTCTCATTTATTGTGGTAAGAGCTCGCGCGAAATAATCCTAGTACAAAATTACATACCTGCTTGCCTGCTTCTCTCCCTCACCACCTCATTCGTACTCATATTGTGTTTATTGCTAGTCGTGTCGCTATTAACGCTTATCCTTTGTACATTTTTCCTTTTCATTTGACCACTTTATTTGTTTGGAAGTGTTTTGTAAGAGATGAGTTACACTACAAGACGCGGAATCCCTCGAGTTGATGTGGATGGCAGAGAAAGAGTTCTGGAAGAAGTGCATCGAAATCCGTCCACAAGTACGAGAAGTTTGGCTCGTGCTCTGGACATCCCAAGGTCTTCAATCTAAGACATACTTCACGAAGAAAGTTACCACGCGTTCCACATTCAACGAATACAATCTCTACTGCTAACAGACAAGAGCAAGAGGAAGGACCCTGGATATTTCAATAAAGTTTTGTGGACCGATGAGTCACGCTTTGAGCGATGTGGAATATTGAACATATATAATTACCATACGTGGGCTACTGAAAATCGGCATAGTAAGAGACATTATAGTTTTCAACACAGATTTAGTGCGAACCGGTCTGGTACTCTCAACGGTGAATTTATCGGTCCATTCGAACTCCCATCTAGACTAGACGGAGAAACAAAAATTTCTTGGAAAATGAACTTTCATTATTGTTGGCAGATGTAAATCTTAAGCTGTGCCGCACCAGGATATTCCAGAATGCCGTGTGCCCTGTGGCCTACCTAACAATGGTATCAAATTTCTTGAACGAAAATGACTCAATAGATGGATCGGACGAAGCGGTTCAATTAGGTGGCCTCCACGCTCTTGTTACCTCAACCCCATAGACTATTTATTTCATTTGGGTTTTTTTTCAAAGAAATCCCTACCTAGGGAATCTCCGAGTGGAGAAGAACTAAGGTAGATGATTGCAGAAGCTGAACGTAAAAAAAGGAAAACAGGCGATTAAAGACAATTTTTACATAGAATTTGAATGTGCATTGCCGCTGAAGGTGGTTGAAGATCTGTTATAAATATAATGAATAAATCTTCTTTTACATTATTGTCACTCATTCATTAACAAAACCACCTCTTACCTAAATAATTTGTTGACTAATTTAAGTTTATTTTGGACAATGGTAAAAATTCTAACACAGTGAATTTAGCTTTCAAAATCATAAAAAGAAAAAAAATATTTTTAAGAATTTCCATCTTGGTGAATCTGATGACGGATTTTAGCAAAACGAGCCCATTAAGTACTACTTATTTTAAATGATCCTGATTGCAAAGAGTTGTGCTCATTTTATAGGTATATTCAGTAATAAAAAAATGAAAAAGTTCATTTCATTTTATTCGATATTCCACGTAGCTGATATAGCATAAAGAAAAAGAAAATAAACAAATGAAATTAAATAAAATGATTTCCTAGAATCTAGATAGATCATACCTAGATAAGCGAATAGCATGCGAAAGTTTGTGTGGTTCCAAAGGCCGGGTACATACCGAAAGCAACCGGTGATAGCAACGCAATGTCAACTCAACTCAGTCAACTGGAGGTTTACACCTCGTGTACATAAACAAGAAACCCAAGTTGACAAGTTTTCCAGTCACTTGTTCCGATGTCTTCGTCCGAGGAGGAGGCAGTACTTCTCTATGTGCTTAAAAACAGAAAAAAAGTTGCATAGACGTTCTAGTGTTCATCCATACAATTCTAGCAATTTACACAGCAGTCAGTGCAGTACAGTCTGCACTCCACAAGAGCAACTGCGTGTGTCATTCATTGGGAACTCAAGTTGCCGTTGCGTTGACATTGCGTTGCTATCACCGGTTGCTTTCGGTATGTACCCGGCCTAAGACCGGGTAAACTGGTGTCTACGCGTGACACGACTTCTTCACTCTTACAAAAGCAGGGGTGCGGGTTGCCGGATAGTTTGGTTAATTTCTCCAACAGTACAAATATGAAAATTATACAAATTCAGAGCTTTTGATATAAATCCACACAATTATGGAAAAAATTCTATCGAAGATGATTTCTTTTCTGCAGAAAGAAAATCCCCTGAAATATGGTTATCATCCCTCGAGTTCTGTGTTCTATGTGAATTACTTCAATCGGGTAAAACCTGAAGTGACGTACGCTACATCTGATGCGCTTTTCTGCCAGTTCATAGTTGAAATTTGAGATTGCTGAATGCTGAGAGATTAAGTGTGGCTTCGTTCAACAATGGGTCAGGATAGATTAGTTGGGCTATCATTGCTATTTATACATAGAGATATTTCAATAAAGGTGGACAATATTATAAGTAGATTTGCTAATAATAAAAAGAGGCGGATTGATTTCGTTTTGTAATTTTTGAATCATGTTTGATGCTAAAAGGAGCGGGTATGTTTTGATTAATATAACTTTCACTAATATTTCTGATATTTTTCCTTTAAATTTCGAATGATTTATTTCTTGAGTTTTTATATATCTTTTTATCTATATATATTTTATTTCTTGACTTTTATATACCTATATTTTATTTCTTCAAACTTTATGATGATTATTGTATGCACTGTTTTCGCAATTGTTTGTTTTATATGTTCTCAATGTAGAATAAAACTGTCAAATTATAGATGAGCTACAATAAATCCCCCCTGTCCTAGCGCGCTTTCGCTCAACCTCATTATCTTATTATTGATAGTTCAGGTCAACTCCCAAAAGCTTGACACTACACCACCTCCCCCCCCCCCAACTCAATCTCTGGATACGCCACTGATGAAGCCCAAAATATTTCTTCAATATTTGGTACTCATATTCTACAACTTCCGTGTCCTATTATTTATACTTCTGTGGGGTTACCTCGATAAATTTTATTGGGCTATATTTTGCATAGTTGTCCATGTTATTTACACTGATCTTGCTAAGGCCTTTGACAGTTTGTCCCATAAAACTTTGGGTATAAAGCTTGGGATGTTTGATCTCCATGATAATCTTTGTTGGTGGTTGATGTCCTATATTTCAGGCAGATACCAAACCGCTAAAATTGGTGGAACATTATTTTTTCGATACCGGGAGTTCCACAAGGTAGTAATCTTGGTCCATTATTATTTTTGATTTTATCAATGACTTGAGTCATGTTATCCGATCTGTTAAATTCTTGCTGTTTGCGAATGATTAAAAAATTTTCTTCTCAGTAGAATTGTTAATCGATGTTGACCGGTTGAGATCGGATTTACAGGCGGTTGAGGAGTGGTGTCTTGCCAATTGCCTGACTATCAACATCAATAAGTGTAAGTTCATGACGATTTCCCGTTTGGAGCACCCTATTACGATCGATTATTGTATTGTTGGTAAGCCTATAGATAGAGTATTTGTTTACAAAGACCTGGGTGTTTCATATGACAGCACGTTGTCTTTTAGGGCACATATTCGGAACGTTTCTGCGTCATCTCTCAGGACTCTGGGGTTCATAATAAGGAATACTAGGGACTTTAACATCGAGACTCTTCACCATCTTTACATCTCGTTGGTTAGACCAATGTTGAAATTCTCCTCTGTAGTGTGGTCTCCATGCTTATCGGTCGACGTTTCCTTCCTAGAGAGGGTCCAAAACAGATTTCTAAAGTATGCTGCTCTTAGAACGGGTACGTTTTCAGTTTATACTTTCCCCGCCAGTCGAATGCGGGAACGCCTTGGACTATCCTCCTTGAGGACGAGAAGATTTCATGCGGATGTGATATTCATTGCTAAGCTCTTTCAGGGTCTTTTGTACTCCCCAGACTTGTTGTCACAATTCAACTTATATGTCCCACCTCGACCCATCCGAAGGTTTGATTTATTTTGACTAGCCCAATCAAGAATTAATTATTGTTTTCATTTCCCGGTTTCGAGATTAATGCGAAACGTTAATGTCGTCGACTCATTAGGAGTTGATATATTTCATGTATCTATTTCGAGGTTGAGGAGAGAATTGAAGTACCTGATAAGACTGTGATATTTAAGATTAATTTTTATTTGTGTTTTATATTGTTTTTCTGTTTCATATTACACATATATATGTATTATACTTGCTTTACCTCTACATCCACTCTTTTTCTTGTTATACTGCTTAGATTTTATTATTTTGTGCCATATTTTACATACAAAGGTCATGTACCGTTAATTAATAAATAAATAAATAAATAAATGAATCAATGAAAGTATTAATTTTATTCAAGGAGTCAGATATTGTGTCAATACTTGCTTGGGGAAAATATGATTTGCAATTTTTTGCCCAACATTATTCTCTTCACGAATTTGTATTGGAAGATTTGTTATAGTTTAAAAATTTATTCGCAAGTACCTTAAAGCCATCCGATTCACGTCAGTGGTTTCAATTTTTTTTCGGACGAATTTAATTCGTATGCAATGTGAAATTCATAAACCCTGTTCCACTGTTGTTCAGGAAGCTAACCAGGGGTGGAAAGTCAGTTCAAAACGACTGTACCTCGTATTGGGCTTATTTTGGTCAAGTTGGATTCACTACACGATTGTCAATCTGGATCGACCAATCAGAAAATAGAATGAAAATTGTGGAAGGGATCGAAGGAATTTCTGGGAATTTCCTACCGTAATGGCGGACAAGAAGAAAGCAATGGACAATAAAAGTCATTTTTAATAATTCTTCGCATGGCTATAATTACGGACTCTCTCAAATTTCCGTTTTTTCTGGCCATAGACTACCTATTTCTGGCTTAGGCGATATTGTAGAGTGAATCTTTTGGACTTTCAGTATCGAATCGTGAATTTTAAAATGGGTTTCAATTGTGTTAAAAAATGTTCAACCAAATATGGTAAAATGCGTGGATACCATTTCCGTAGATTTCCACAAAGTAGAGAGGTGAGTGTAACAAATGATTACAAATTATTTATCCTCGTATATTTATATTTAAAACTTTTTAGGTATCCGAGAAGTGGTTAACAAAAATTGGGAGAGAAGACTTGAAGGCAAAATCTTCAAGAGAACTTTATGACAATTACAGGGTTTGTGATAAGCATTTTACGCCTGACGATTATATTCCTGCTAATAACAAAGCAGGAAGTATCCTTAATCTAGATGCTGAACCCTCATTATTTCTAAATCTTGCTGATGGAAACTCAGGTTTGTTTCTTGTTTTATTAATTGCAATTTTCATACATAAAAGTCTTACTTGGCTATATTATAAACGAGACATTATTTGAGAATCTTTTATAGATGAATTAATATGGAATCGTGAAACGTACACAATATTTCATAAGTCTACTCTTTTCAGAAGCCACCGAACAAATATTGGAACCTAGGGTATCTTATATGGAAGAAGCATCACCAAGTAAGTTTTACATTATACTTGTTACATTTAAGATCTATTTTAGCATGTCCAAGAAATGCACTAATTTAACTTTTTTATGTAGACTATGAGATGGCAGTCGAATCAGGGAGACTGGAATCAATTGACTTAATGGAAGAAGAAGTACCACCAAGTAAGTTTAGAGTTATGCCTTATTTAAGAAGTGAAGCTATTTTAGCCTGTTGAAGAAATTCTGAAATTTCTCAAGCTTGCACAAAGCTTTCGTATACATACTTTGCCAAAAAAATTTTCACTATTTATATTTCGATTTCTCATTATAGTGGCCTCAGAGATAGAAATACCCAGTGTGGAAGAGCCAGGTACTTCGGAAATAGAAACCGAGGCAGTAGGTCAGCTGTCTCCTGTGGAAGATCTGGTAGTAAGAAGTATGTTGAAATTTTATGCCATTGATATTGTTGTAGCAATTTGTTATGTATTATTTAAGAAGTGAAACTGTTTTAGGCCATCGAAGAAATTTTGAAATTTCTCAAGCTTGAACAAAGCTTTCGTATACATACTTTGCCAAAAAATGTTCACTATTTATTTGCTGTAATCGTATTGTATGATCTCAGGCCTACCAATATTTGTTTTCGTTGATTTAATTTTTTCCTTATTTATATGTGAATTCTTCACAATTCTAATTCTTTGAGGTAAAATTGATTATTAACACTTCGTGTTTCATGTACCAGGTTTTTGGTCTCTTTATCATATCCTTGAAAGTGTGTTCGATTAATTAAGAAAACATAATTATTTTGTTAATTGAATTTTTTCTTGTATGTTTGTAGATGCCAAATTATTTTTCTTATCTTATTAATTGTAATATAACCATGTCTTAATGAAAATATCACACATAATTTTTGGAATCGATAACGTTCAATATGTTTTGAATTAATTGTGTTTTATCCATATTTTCAATTTATTTTGCTATAATCGCATTGTAATTGATTGTAAGCCCAGAAATTACGCTAATGTTAATAAAATTCAGAATATAGCTTTAATTTGTCTTCTTTTCACGATAAAATCTAATTTTAATTGCATTTTCCTGAATTTGAATTGATAGAAACTCTTTCATTTCCAACTTGATTCAAATCAGGTTGGAAATGACTTGGTTTCTATCAGTCCAATTTCAGCGAAAAATGCGATTAAAATTTCTCAATTTCGAATAGCCCGCCAATACCCCCTCTTTTACCCCCACCACAATTTCTACCTCCCCTGCCCTTTTAGTTCGCTTCACTACAACATCAACCGCTAGTGTCGCGTTCATTTGCGCACTCACAAAAATCTGCTAGAGTTGCCGATCTATATACTTTTATTTATCTATGAAGCTAACAAATCCTGATATCACGATTTGACTATTCTAGAACCATAAGGATTGTGCGCAAATAGGGAATGCGCATAAAGAATACTAACTCCTGACGGTTCGAGAACTCTCAGAACATGAAACCTGAATGGACCATAAATCACAATAACTTATGATTAATATTTCATAAATATCCGCTCATTATCAATTTATTTTTCTTTCACTCATCAATTGAGCTGGAAAAAATTTCGACGAGGATGGGATTCGAACCCACGCGGGCAGAGCCCATTGGATTAGCAGTCCAACGCCTTAACCACTCGGCCACCTCGTCGCTCAGATGTACTACATGTTCTATTTCCGGACCCCTTATTTTTGTGGTAAAAACTTGATGTACTTTATGTCTTATCACTTAATGAACCAAAATATTTTCACCAATATAAGAAAATTTAAAAGCAATATTATCAGAAGATAACTGAAAGAAAACAAAGTTGTTTAGCCAACAAGATCATATGTTCTGACAACAAGACTAGAACAACCTGGGGATTAATTAAGTCATTAACGTATAAAGGGGGTTACAAAAAACAAGTTCTACCATCTGGCACCCCACAATTACTAGTGGAGGATTCAAACACCTATTTTGTGAATGTTGCTTCCAATAATGTAATGGTTACACAAAATGAATATAGTGGTAAATAGGTAGAATCAGACTAGATTATTCAAGTAGTTAAACAGTTGAAAAATTCTTTATCATCAGGTCACGACCAAATTCCTAATTTCATCATAAAGAAGGTTATTCACTTGATTGTTGAAGCATTAAAATATATCATAAATAAGGCCTTTATAACTGGCACATTTCCAATTGCTCTCAAAGTTTCAATTATTTCACCTTTATATAAATCTGGTAATGGTGATGATCTTGGAAACTACCGACCGATTAATCTGTCAATGACTTTATCTAAGATATTTGAAAAGATTTTAGCCAATCGTCTTGTTAAGTTTTCTAGAAAACACAAAATTTTTTGCCCAAGTCAACATGGGTGCATGAATAAAAAAACAAACGACCGCAGTTTTCGAACTTACTCAAAAAGTTACAGAAGCTTTAGAAATGGGCAAAATCCCAATTGGTTCATTTCTGGATTTGTCTAAGGCGTTTGATTGCGTTGTTCATGCTATGAACCGAAGAAACTCCAAAATTATGGTATTAGAGACAATCAACTCAAATTAATGGAATCTTATCTTAAGGGCCGAAAACAGAAAGTACATATTAATGTTGGTGAAAATATTTTTATTTCTGAAGAAAGAGAGATCAATTGTGGTGTGCCAGAAGGCAGCATTTTAGGTCCACTATTTTTTATTGTCTATATCAATGATCTGCCGTTCAATATTAGTCAGTTGCTCAATATGATTTTATATGTTGATGATATCAACATACTGAAAGTAGATGATTTAACTAAATTAGTTGAAGAATTGAATAACGCATTCGTCGAGGTGAAAGAATGGTATTCCATGAATGGCTTAAAATTAAATGCTGAAAAGACAGAATGTGTAATTTTTCATAATTCAAGATCCAAAACTCAATTACCAAATAGGGTAGTTTCAGAGAACGCGTAGAAATTCAGAGTCAGAGAGTTTTCGTTCCAGAATTTATTTCGAGAGAAGTTACCGGCAGCATGTAGTGAGAACACAGCTCTAGCGATTCTTGCTACAACAAAGCCACATGATATCAGGTTCACCATAATAGATCAAAATCTCAGATCAATTGGAAATTCAGTGGAGCAAATTGAAGACATAGTCTATAATTCAAAATAACATGGATATAAAAATCCTTTGTTTCTCTGAACATTGGAAATCGATAGAGGAGCTCAAAAACTATAATATTCCAGACTACATACTCAAGGCATGGTTTTGCAGCCAACATGGAGAACATGGTGGGGTAGCCATATACACACATACAGATCTGAGTGTGAAGGAAAGTAAGGACATGGGTGAGATTTCAGTGAAGGGCTCTATGGAGTGTGCAGCAGTGGAATTCTCAAGTAACAACAATAAGATTATATGCTTGACAGTTTATAATGATGGTAACGTAAACATTCTAATTGAGAAACTGAACATTGTTTTGAATAAATTGGAAAACGAGAATGCTCAAGTAATTTTGGTTGGAGATTTCAATGTTGATTTATTGCAGGACACGCAGAGAAAAGCTGATTGGCTTGGTCTCCTAAATTCCCACAATATCAAACAAACAATATTTGAACCAACTAGGATAACGTCTACAGGTCGCACATGCATTGATGGCATATTTACCAAGCTTAGTATACCTTATCATTCTTATGTCTTGGACACTCATATTTCTGACCACAGAGCGCAGATAATCACATTCATGCAGGAAAAGCCCAGAGAACAGTTAGGATGTAAAAGACTTTGCTCAGATGAAAATATTCAAGTGTTGAAAGCTCTACTGAGCAATCAGAATTGGTCAGTTCTGGATGACTCAGATGATGTCAATGAACAATTCAATACTTTCCATGATATACTTCTGAAACATTTTAATGTAGCTTGTCCACTTAAAAATTTTAAAATAAGAAAAAAAAAGTACAAACACCCAAGCTCTTCTCAGAATCAAATGAAACAAAGATTGGATGTCCTGCTAGTATGCAGTAGAAACGATGAGAGATTTAAAGATGAGTACAACAAAGTTCATTGTAAATATGACAGCTTATTGATCCAAAATAAAAAACAAAATTATAGAAAAATAATAGAAAGTTCAGATAATAAAAACAAAACTGTCTGGTCAGTAGTCACTATCAAAAATCAAAGAGAAGATAGCAATTTTCCAATCAAAGGAAATTTGGAAAATATTTCTAATGAAATTAATAAGGTTTTTGTCAATCAAGGTGTAAATCTGACCAAAACCAACCCAAATGGAGAAGCCGTTGACAATATTAATATTCAAGTTTGTGAGTCTATATATTTGAGATCGATCAGCAAGGAAGAATTAGGAAAAATAATAAAATCCTTAAAAAACAAACATACCAGTGGCATCGATGGAATACCGAATAGTGTTATAAAACAAATATCCAAAGAAATTTTGGAACCACTGCTGTATATTTTGAACAACTCTCTCAAAAAGGGAATTTTTCCTGACAGACTGAAGACGGCGATTGTTAGGCCAATATATAAGAAGAAAGCAGATGTGAACGATTTTGAAAACTACAGACCTATCAGCATATTACCTAGCTTGTCCAAAATTTTTGAGCTGGCCTTTTGCAACCAGATTACAGAATTCTTCTTGAAAAATAAAATATTCTCAGAACACCAGCATGGCTATATTCAGACAGCTATTTTCAGGTTTATAAAAAGAATAACTTCTGCATTTGAGGATGGAGATATGTCTATGGGACTGTTTCTCGACTTATCCAGGGCTTATGACTGCCTAAATGTAGGGCAGTTAGTTCAAAAATTGGAAATATACGGAGTGAAGGGACCAGCTGTTGATTGGTTTAGGTCTTACTTTAAAGGACGCACTCAGCTGGTGGAGATCATCTCAGAAGGTGTCAAGATAAGATCGGAGCTAGAAGAACTAAAATTAGGAATACCACAAGGGAGTATTGCGGGTCCATTATTTTTTGTAATTTATGTAACTGATTTTGGACTGGCGGTGCAACTTAGCGATCAAGTAGCTTTTGAAGGATATGTAGATGACAAGAATCTTTTGGTTATAGCATCTCTTTGGCCGGAGCTGGAGAGACTAATGGGGCGGTACTTGGAGATGCAGAAAATTGGCTAATTCGGAATAACTGTACTGAATAAGAACAAGACAAATTTGGTGGCCTTTTATCCTCCACGGTCAAGATGGGAAGTCCCAGATGACGTAAACTTGAACACCTCAGTTTACAATATTTCAAGTAGTACAAAATTCCTAGGAGTTCATATTGATAAAGAATTGAACTGGAAAGAACACGTAGAACATTTATGCAAAAAAGTTGCTTCCTCCATCTATGCATTCAGAGTGCTGGCTAAATATCTTGATGCCCAAGTACTGAAAACGGTTTACCATGCAACCATTGAATCAAAACTAAGATTTGGTCTCATATTCTATGGAACAGGGAATATTTCATCACTGTTCATACTACAGAAGACCGCAGTGAGAATCATGAACGGGTTAGGATTCAGAGACTCATGCAGAGGATACTTCAAATAAAGACCTGTTGTTATTATTGTTATTATTATTATTCCTACAGTGAGAGTTGTTTATTTCTCATGTTTTCAATCTAACCTGTCTTATGGTATTGTGTGCTGGGGCAATAGTTCATTTATCTAGCCTATTTGTAAAGCAAAAAAATGATGATCAGATCAATTTTGGTATGAAGTACCGACAAACATGCAGGGGTGTTTTCCGTACTCACAAAATACATACCTTGATTGGACTTTACATTTATAATTGCATAAAGTTTCTTCTTCAGCATAAAGAATCATTCGAGCGGTTCAAAAATAATAACTCAAGAATAAGACAAATTGATCAATACCTCTATCCAATATACTCTTTGACTGTGACACATAATAATGCTATGTATATGTGTATTAAATTGTATAATACTCTACCTAAGCAATTTCATAATGTAAATAGGGCAATTTTGTTTATTAAGAAATTGAATTAATTTATAATGAGGTGTGAACCATATAACATAGAAGAATTTGAGAATTTCTGTAGGAGAGAAAGGAATATAATCCTTTAAGTTTGTAATTTTTTGTTTTTTTGACATTTATTCTTGTACTTTTGAAATGTCCTTTGAATTGAATAAAGGTTACTATTATCATTATTATCAAAAACTTAAAATCCACCTCGAGAAAAATGCTTGTGGAATTTCATTTCGTATCATAGATTATAGTCAATTTTTCATTCAAAACGGAAGGCTTTGGAATCAGAACAAAATGAAACATTTCGGGGCATTAAAACTATTAAATGTTTTTTGATTCGTGAGAAAAACTTTGAAATTACCAGGTATACCGGTGTAAAGTAAGCGTCAAGATACAAATGTCTCGATAGGGTACATTTGTTGTGAACGAGCCTTTATTTTTTTTGGTTTGTTCGCTCTGATTTCTGTAAAAACATATTTAGTATAGGTACATCAAGTCATTAAATAGACAACATCATATTTTTTCATCAAGTTAAAAATATCGAATTTTGTTTTCATTTGAAGAAAAGTGCTGCAGAGTCGCATCGATACTTGTCAAGGCATATGGTGATCATGCTCTATCAGAAGCAACATGCAAAAGATGGTTTCAACGATTCAGAAATAATGATTTTGAAAAATGGCATAAATGTTGAATGTTGAACAACAAACAATTTCTGACCATTTAAAAGCTATGGGAAAGATCCAAACATGTCGTAAATGGTTGCCACATGAATTGAATGAAAGACAGAAGAAAACCGAAGAAACACTTGTGAAATTTTGTTTCAAAGACACGAAAGAAAATCGGATTTGCATCGGATTGTTACTGGCGATGAAAAATGGATTTATTTTAAGAATCCTAACCGGAAAAAATCATGGCCTAATCTGGGACAACCATTAACATCGACTGCAAAACCAGATCGATTCGACTAGAAGACAATTGCTGTTCATTTTGGTGGACCAGAAACGTGTGGTGTACCACGAGCTCCTAAAACCTCGTGAAACAGTTAATAGTGATCGCTATCGACAACAAATGATGAATTTGTACCATGTATTGATCGAGAAACGACCAGAATTGGACAGAAGACACGGCAAGGTAATTTTTCTCCATGACAATGTAGGTACGTGCACACAAAGCAAAACCGGTTCAGAATATAATCAAAACACTTGGCTGGGAGCTGCAACCCCACCTGCCGTATTCACCATACTTGGCTTCTTCCGACTACCATTTGTTTTCTTCGATGAGACACCCATTGGCTGAGTAGCACTCTGATTCCTACGAGGAGTAGGTCTAAAATTGAGTGTCTGGTTGGTTTACTTTAAAAGACGAACAATTTTAATGGCGTGGTATCCACAAATTGCCTGAAAGGTGGTCAAAATCTATGGAAAACAATGGCCAATACTTTCAGTAAAATGTTTTTTACTTTCCCATTAATAATGAGTGTTTTATTTTCACGGAAAAAACGCTCATTTCATACCGGTAAACCTGATGAAGTAGGTACTTCCATTTCGTGCCTATAAGGACAAATGCATTGTATTGATCTTACAAAAAAATTCACGACTAATTAAGCAATTTGTCTCCTCAATGTACCATATAGTAGATGAAATAATGAGTAAAAATACTTACCTGTGGTCAATCTGATGTATGTAACAGTGTTGCAGAAATGTGGACCAGCTCTATCATCTAGATGAGTCTGAAGTTGAACCGATAAGCTTCTATTCAAGGAATCAGAGCTGAATGACATTTTGTCTTAGATATTATGCCAATTTGACATTCAATCAGAAAAGTTTAAACATACTTTCAAAATCTTTTTCTTATAAAAGTCAGTCTCTGCCATGTGATATATTGAAAATTAGCCGGTATAGCAGAGCTAAAAAGAAAGTTTGAAACTTTAGGTAATGAGAATTAAGGAGTTAAACAATTTTGTATATAATTTGAATATAGAGCAGAAAATGGTTTCATATGATTTGCTTCGACACTCTGATGAAGAATCTGTCGTTGAACTGGATTATGTCCGACCATATGTGCTTCATGTTGAAGCTGGAGATATTCTCGGCAGCATGAGTTTATTTTGTTTCTATGATTATTGTTCTTTTAATAAGATCAGTATACATTAGAGATGTCTAAAAAAAATTAAAGGTGTCAATCAATTTATGAATAAATATTAGTTCCTTATTCTGAATAAAATTAACTTCAACATGGTAGCAGAGCGTGGTTAGGTTGAAGAAACAGAATGAACGAGAAGATATTTACAAATTGAAAGAGAGTTAAAATCAGAAGATGGATACAAGCAAAATACAAATTGGTTTGCTAGAGGGGAAGTCAAACTGGTCAACCTGGAAATATAAATTGTGCATTTTGTTAAGAGGAATTAAAGGCGGTCTAGAGGTTATCGAAGGAAATTTAAAAGCCCCTAAATCCTTACCAGAAGATGCTACAACTGTTGCTAAAACCAGGTACGAGAAAGACTTATCAGATTTCAATCAAGCTGATAATAATGCTTTACTAATTTTGACTTGTGTCATATACACAAGAAACTTAAGAAAAAGTAATGCGTTTAACATCCGCTAGAGAAGTTTGGCTAGAATTGCACAGGCTTTATGATGGCAATGTCGAGGACAAGACCTATGACCTATGCATGCAATTCTTCAGCTATGTATTATAAAACAAGCAGATGATGATATAGCCACACATATATCAAAACTGAAGAATCTTTGGGACAAACTTCCGAAAGATATTTTGAAGGACAAAATGACTGCTGGAAATGAGTGTAAATGTGATTTACCTGAAATTTTACTTATCTGTAATACTAGAAACTCTATCTTCTGATTACTTCTCGTTCAAGTCAAGTTGGATGCTCATATCAAACAAAGAAAGAACAATAGATAACTTGACAAATCAATTGGTTGCTTATGAAAAAGCATTATCAAGCAAAATTGAGACTAAACAGGAAGTATTGTATACCGTAAACAAAAGAAGTAATCTATTTTGTAAATATTGTAAATCACGAGGACATAAAATAAGACAGTGTCTGAAATTGAAGGCAGATGGTAAGCCACCAAAACCTGACAAAACTAATAGAGCAAGTGATACGAAGAACAATGTTTCATTATTAGCCGTTTCCAATGTTGTATTGTTGTGTGAACAAGATGAAGAAAATTGGTACGTTGACAATGATGCAACTAATCACATTACCAACCAAAATAATGTGTTTGAGAGCTATGTACCATTTGACAATCATCACCAAATAACTACAGCAAACGGAGAGTCAGTACCGGCATTAGGAAAAGGTACAATCAGAGTAAAAACAAACGTGACTGGTAGAATTCAAGTTTTTCCTCTGACTAAAGTATGGTATGTTCCTAGTATCAAGAAAAACTTGTTCTCAACATTGTCAGCACAAGATAAAAATCCAGAGAGTGAATTTGTTTCAACAGAAGAGTGTTATTTCAAGTTATCAGGAGAAGTTATACTTGTTGGATCCAGAAATTGTTCAGGAGGATTGTATAAACTTAAAATGAAATCCTTAAAGCCATAAAATTCGAAAGAAATTAATTCAGTTCATAATGATAATGTTTTGCAGTTATATCATGAAAGATTTGGACATTAAAATAAGAGATATGTAAAAACAATATTGAAAAGAGAACTGGGATTAGATGTCAATCTCGATAGTGAAATGTGTGAAGGTTGTATCTATGGGAAAGCTCATGTACTCAAATTTGGTACAAGATGTCGAGCCAAAGCACCGGGTGAAGCACTTGGTGAACAACATACATACAGATGTATATGGTCCATTTTACCCATCCAAATCCGGCTATCGATATTATGTCTTATTCAAGGATGATTATAGCAGATATCGTTTTATATATTTCATGAAACACAAATCAGAAGTGATAGATAATTTGAACATTGTCCTAGAAGGAATTAAAGCTGCAGGTTATGGTGTGAAAGAAGTTTTATCAGATAATAGTGGTGAGTTCGACAATAATAGAGTCAGAAAAACGCTAAACCATTATGGCATACGACAAAGACTAATCATGTCATATACACCACAACAGTGTGCAGAAAGAGAAAACCGAACTGTTGTTGAAACAGCAAGAGCCTTAATGCATGCTAGAGAAGGAATATTTTATGAGAGTTTTTGGGCAGAATTAGTCAACACAGCCACATACATTCTGAATCGCACTAGTAAATAAGGTGTTGAAGGATTATCTCCTTATGAAATATGGTTCAATAAGAAACCAAAATTGAGTCATTTGAAAATCATAGGTAGTAGTTGATATGCTCATATTCCTAAGATGTATCGAACGAAAATGGAAAAGAAAGCTACTAAAGGTATTCTTATGGGTTATGAAAATGACGACGGTTATCGGATATGGTCTATAGATCAAAAGAGATTAGTAAGATCAAGGGATGTCATTTTTGATGAATGTGAAATTTTGCCAATAACAAATAGGTCAACAGACTGAAAGTCAAAATAATTTTGATTACTTGAGAGTTGTTGACAAAGGAAAAAACTTCCTTGAATTACCAAATTCTGACAATGAACATGATCAAGAGTCAATTGAAGAAGATAATCAAAATCTGGAACGAAGAGAGTTACCTACAGAAATAGTTGAAGAAAGTGAGCAGAGTACTGAAGAAATCAGACAGGCGTTAAGGGACAGAATGACCATTAGAAAACCATCACGTTTTGATGATTATGTTATGACAGTTGCTGCAGAAATATGTGAATGAAATGAACCTTTAAATTACATGGATGCCATAACTTGTAATGAAAAAGAACACTGGATTACAGCAATGAAGCAGGAGTTACAATCTTTGAAGGAAAACAATACTTGGATTTTGAAAGAATTACCACCTGGAAAAAAGGCGATTCCTTGCAAATTTTCATTTCATTCAAGCTAAAAACAAATCCTGATGGCTCTGTTGAAAAGTACAAAGTAAGAATGGTTATAAAAGGATACTCTCAGAAGAAGGGGGTTGATTATGAGCAAACGTATAGTCCAGTGGCAAAAGGAGGAACAATAAGGTTACTATTAAGCATAGCTGAGAGTAAAAATATGTCTCTTACACAGTTTGACGTATGTACTGCTTTTCTCTATGGTAATTTAGACGAAGAAGTGTACATGAAACAATCTGAAGGTTTCATAGATACAAGCGGCATGGTTTGTGAACTCCAACGGAGTTTGTATGGATTGAAACAAGCTCCAAGATGTTGGAATAAACGTTTCAGTGATTTTCTTGAAAAACGAGGATTTAGACGATCTGATGCAGACCCATGTTTATTTATCAAAAACAAAGAACTGACATGTTATTGTTAGCTCTCTTTGTTGACGATGGATCACTAGCTTGCAGAAATGATATCATGAAAAATGAGTTTTTGAATAGTTTAGAAGAAGAATTCAAGATAACAATAAAACCGGCATCCTATTTTCTTGGGCTCCAGATTCAGAAAGAAGAGAACGGTACCATTCAAGTGAATCAATCTTCTTATACAAAGAAAATTCTTGAAAGATATGGCATGTCAAACTGCAAACCAGTAACAACTCCAATTGTAAAAGAAGTTTCTCAATTAGGGAAGGAAGATGGTGAATTGAACAAAACTTTTCCTTATCGAGAGGCAGTTGGTGCTTTACTTTACCTAATGACAAGTACGAGGCCAGAGATAGCTTATGCAGTCAGTGTCGCCTCAAGAAAGCTAGAAAATCCAACAAACGCAGATTGTGTTAAGGTTGAAAGGATATTTCGTTATCTGAAGGGCACAATGGATCTTGGACTTAGCTACAAGTCGAAGGAAAGAGATGAGTTAGTGGCCTACAGTGATGCAGACCACGGAGGAGATTGTGAAACAGGACGCTCAACTTCTGGCGTTTTATGCATGTATGCTGGTGGAGCTATATCTTGGCTCAGTCAGCGTCAAACATCTGTTGCAATTTCCACAACAGAGGCTGAAATAGTGGCTGCTAGTGAAGCTGCACGGGAAATAGAATGGCTAAAGCGATTGTTCAAAGAAATACTCAGTTTTCAGTCAGTTCCAACATTGATGGTAGACAATGAAGCTGCTATTAAGCTGAGTCAAAACCCAGAATTTCACAGACGCACTAATCATATACATATAAGACATTTCTTTGTGCGTGAACTAGTTTTAGATGGGGAAATGAAAGTAGAAAAAGTTTCAACAGAGGACCAATTAGCAGACTTAATGACAAAACCTTTGTTCAAACCTCGACTTCAAATGCTAAGGAACAAAATGGGTTTAACCAAAATATTCCAATGAGGGAAGGTGTTGAAGCTGGAGATATTCTCAGCAGCATTAGTTTATTTTGTTTCTATGATTATTGTTCTTTTAATAAGATCAGTAAACATAAGAGATGTCTTAAAAAGAATTAAAGGTGTCAATCAATTTATGAATAAATATTAGTTCCTTATTCTGAATAAAATTAACTTCAACACTTCATTTGAAGAATATAAGCTAGAATTTCATATACTGGAACAAATCAGTTACCTGGTACAGGATGAGACGCCAAGGTTAAAAGTGTTGAATGATTGTTTGGGCTATTACCATCATCTGTTGTGGATGTAATGATTTCCGACGTTTCGATAGACATCTTCTATCTTTATCAAGGAGAAAAGTAAGAAATCTTTTGAAAATTATCAATTTTCAAAAAGTCAATTGACAGAAGCCATGAAAGAAAATGAAAGATGTTATATACTCATCTGTGATATGATGATCTTTTTAAGTTGGATCGAACTATCGGCGTCCAAACTTCTGGCAGATCTATAGATGGAGCACTTATGGAATCAGGTGTTATTTTCATAAATGCTGCTTCTTTGATTTTTCTTCTTGCAAGTTTTTCTTCTTTGGATATTATTGATGCTTCATCCCACTTTATACGATGATTCTCATCTACAGCATGTTGGACCAACCTGGATTTGTCGCTGTCTAGTACTCGTAGAAGCTTCTGATGTTCTTTTATTCGTACATTCAGAGGGCGTTTAGTTTCTCCGATGTAAGATCTTCCGCACTCGCAAGGTAATTCATATATGCAGTTCTTTGTCCTTTGTGTCTCATTATTAGGCTTAACTTTTGTAAATTTAGCTCTGATAGTGTCTTGAGTTTTGAATGCAGTCGTTATGTTGTATCTATTTCCAATTCTTCTCATTTTCTCCGACAAACCTTTTACATAAGGAATTACGGTTTTAATGGTCTGATTTATATCTGTTGGTTCAGGTTGACTTTCTCTTGTTCGTCTAGCTTTTTTTAATATCTTTTTGGGGTAGCCGTTGCTTCTAAGAGTTTTCGAGATGTTATTTATTTCTTCATTTTGGTCTTCTTCAGTGCAACAAATATTTATTGCTCTATCAAATAAACATTTTGCTACTCCCAATTTAGTGTTTAGTTGGTGGTTTGAATCAAAATGTAGATATTGTCCTGTGTTCGTTGGCTTTTTATACACAGTGGTTCTTGGGATCCCATTTTGTTTATGTACGAGTACATCTAAGAATGGAAGTTGTCTGTCTTTTTCGATTTCAATTGTGAATTTAATTGATTCCTCTTGATTGTTAAGATATTGGAGGAATCCATCTATAGTGTCTCTTCCATGTTGCCAAATAATGAAAGTATCATCTGCATATCTTATCCACAGTTTGGGTTTAAGTGCATATTTTTCTAATGCCTTCTGTTCGAAAATTTCCATATATAAATCAGCTAAAATTGGTGATAGTGGTGAACCCATGGCCATTCCAAATTCTTGTTTATAAAAGATGTCTTCAAATTGGAAATATGTTGTTTCAATACAAATAGAAAGCATTTCCATAATTGCATTCACGCTTAGTGTAGTTCTTTCACTAAGGGTTTGATCTTCTTCAAGCTTTTTCCTTACTATGATAAGTGTTTTATCTGTCGGAATATTAGTGAACAAACTGGTAATGTCGAAGCTGACCATAACGTCTTCTTCCATGATTTCTTGATGTTTAATTATTTCTATGAAGTGTTAAAGTGTTAACAATCAAGAGGAATCAATTAGATTCACAATTGAAATCGAAAAAGACAGACAACTTCCATTCTTAGATGTACTCGTACATAAACAAAATGGAATCCCAAGAACCACTGTGTATAAAAAGCCAACGAACACAGGACAATATCTACATTTTGACTCAAACCACCAACTGAACACTAAATTGGGAGTAGCGAAATGTTTATTTGATAGAGCAATAAATATTTGTTGCACTGAAGAAGACCAAAATGAAGAAATAAATAACATCTCGAAAACTCTTAGAAGCAATGGCTACCCCAAAAAGATATTAGAAAAAGCTAGACGAACAAGAGAAAGTCAACCTGAACCAACAGATATAAATCGGACCATTAAAACCGTAATTCCTTATGTAAAAGGTTTGTCGGAGAAAATGAGAAGAATTGGAAATAGATACAACATAACGACTGCATTCAAAACTCAAGACACTATCAGAGCTAAACTTACAAAAGTTAAGCCTAATAATGAGACACAAAGGACAAAGAACTGCATATATGTATATGTATAAAGTGGGAAGCATCAATAATATCCAAAGAAGAAAAACTTGCAAGAAGAAAAATCAAAGAAGCAGCATTTATGAAAATAACACCTGATTCCATAAGTGCTCCATCTATAGATCTGCCAGAAGTTTGGACGCCGATAGTTCGATCCAACTTAAAAAGATCATCATATCACAGATGAGTATATAACATCGTTCATTTTCTTTCATGGCTTCTGTCAATTGACTTTTTGAAAATTGATAATTTTCAAAAGGTTTCTTACTTTTCTCATTGATAAAGATAGAAGATGTCTATCGAAACGTCGGAAATCATTACATCCACAATAGATGATGGTAATAGCCCAAACAATCATTCAACACGAGCTCCATCATCAACAATATCTCGTCATCAAGGTTAAAAGTTATAAATAAAATACGAACGACAAACATGCACCTGGTGAAGCGGAAAAGTTCAAAATTTTACACCTTAAGTAGCCTTTTTACGTACTGTGACTTTTCATAATTGTTTTCATTAATATAATCTCAAATACGAGAGTTGGCTTTTTGTCGCTCTTGTTCACCCGAACAGAGTGCCCATCATTTTGCCCGAATGTCTGTAATTTTGGAATATCGAGCCAAAAATGGTCTCAATCGATTGAGTTCACCTCCCCGATGGGGAAAAGGCAAAAGTTGAGTATGTCCGGCCGATCGTATTCTCTATAGCATCCAAAAGAGATGAGCTACAGTTTTCATATTTTCAAAATAGGTTATCTCAGTCAAGTTTGTTATTGGTCCAAATCCGTCGGATGGTTCAGCAGTTATGAGCATATGAAATTTTTTTTCCTCAATAACTACTAGAATATCCATCCGATCAAGTTGATACTTCAAATATCGTTGAGGGAGGCTGAACCAAAACGGCTAGCAAAATTTTGCAGAAATCGTCGAGCTAGAAAATTTGTAATAAATTCCCAAAATAAAATTTTTTAAAACTCAGTATCTCATAAGACATTTTTCGGATTTCAATAGAAATTCGTGAATATATTGAGGTGATCAGTTTCTTACTCATTCTCAAATTCCATTGTCGTAGCTTCCTTCCATCTACAGATATGATTATTTTTTTAATTTACTCAAGAGAAAACAGAAATGACATAAGAAGACATGAAAGGAGAAATTTAGAAAAGTACTGAATTAAGTTTTTAGAAGGGAATTTAGCTTCGAATAAAACTTGAGGAAAATTATGATTAGTTATTTTTTATTTGAGATATAGGTTTGTTCATTGATTAGGCATTCTTATTTGCATCACACTGTCCCATAGTATGGGAAAAGACTATTGTTCACCTGATCAGAGTGCTTATAGATTTCTTATGGTTTGAATGTTTTCTTGCAAGTAGCTCAATAAGAGCGCCAAAGCAAACTGACCTCGTGTCAGTGGTTTCAAAATTTTTGTTCTCTAATCCCGCAATATAAAATGCAACCCTCGTACCAGTGCTACCAACCGCAACTACAAATTAAAGAAGTATTAATGTTAACCGACTAGAATTAATCAAGTTTCAGCGAGTGTTGGTATTATTATATTATTCTCAGGCTGAAGGACTTTGGTCGATGGCCTTTGACTGTGGTCAATAAATAACAGTTATTATTATTATTATATTATTCTCGGTGAACTTTGTCATTAAATGTTACAAAAAATGCACCACATTACAGTCTACAAGTTTTTCCAAAGATTTCACAATGGTACAACACTTGTCACTTTTCTTGTCAACAAAAGTGTAATCTCATAGATCTTTATTTTATTGCATCTCTCGTAAAAAAATTGCTTGATCCAGATCTGAGGAATGAGGAGACCATAAAATTGACCCAAGGCGTTCGAGCAATCTGTCTAGATAATTCCCGAACTTGCTTTGCGTAATGAAGGCTCAGATGGTTGCCACGCGGCAACCATCTTATTGATACCACATTAGTGTTGGGTAGTACACGTCTTAAAATTAAGTTTGTTAGAGGTTCCTCATTTTTGTGCTGAAGGGGTACATAGTACCACTTCAAATGAGGCTAGGGGGTCTGGCCGTTCATGATAGTGTTGGGTACCTCTTACAAGAGGCGGCTCATTTCTCCAGTACACGACGGAGAAATGTAAGAGCTGCTCATTTTTACACAAGGTACCACCTCAAATGATTCATTCAAATGTCCAACTCCTCCTCTATGAGGACCAGGAAGCGAGTCACGCGACAAATACAAAGAGGGAGAGGGGATAAGTCCTAGTCCAGGTCACCAGTACAAAAACGACAGAGACAGAGGTAAATGAGGCTGAGGGGATGTACTGATTCATAGTGGACAGTACACAGATGTCATAAATTATGGAATTACGGAGCGTTTTATGGCGCGGCGGCGTCTTTGTCATTTTGGCACCTTTTACTGAATATGATGGGATTTTATAAGAGTTTCTTTGAACTCAACAGAATGTATGAAAATATTGATTCTTCAGAGAAGGACTAAAACGCTAAGCTCTTGATTACTACCTGCTATTTTTGTACCAGTAGATCATGACGTTATAGTGTTAATTTTTCCGATTTAAAAATGTTAATTATTATTAGGAATTCCGTTCCTCATAGATAAGGAAAATTAGAAGACATGAAAAGACGAGTCGATGAGAAATTTAACGTTTTGTTATTATTATCAAAGGGCGAAATATTCAGATTCTCATCAACCAAATTAACACAAATGATTAAGTACAAAGATGAAATTTTCGGAATTGTAATAATCAATAAATGACCCTAATAAATGTTGAAATTGCGAATTGCGATGAGCCATAAATGAGCAATATATATTTTCGGCAAAACGAAGCCTCACAAAATTATTAGTAACTAGCTGACCCGACCGGTCCTGTCAAAAAGATTTGTAATGTGGCAGTTTTTGTGCCTACGTATTTCAAAAAATTCTCCCGAACAGAACCGTCACCCTGGTGATAGGGCATTGTAAATAAAAAATAATTAAATAAAACATATATAAGGATTTGAAAACTAAGTAATCGCTTTATTGTTAATCATATGAATCATAATTATTATTATTATCATTGTAGTGCTTTGTGGTATACGATGTTTTTTGTTTGATTACCTGGCGCATAGATAAACAAATCTGATGGTTTTCCAACACGGGAACAGGCAACATACAACTGACCATGTGAGAAACATGGGTTTTCTAGATTAATACCACAAACACTTAATGATTGCAGTAGTATAATCAATACGGGTTCTGGACCGGAAGTGAACTGTCATTCTCAGTTTGACGTCACGTGTTCGGTCATGCACGTGGGTGTGCGGCCATTTTGAATCATGTGTGTCAGGTGGGGGGGTTGGGTGGTGTCCGGTGCGGGGTGAGGGGGGGAAATGTAGATAAGAACATCGTAAACAGGAAATGACGTAACCAAATCTCACAAACAGGAATGGACAAGAAATATCAGGAAACATGAAATGATGTAATCATATAGTTGATAAGAACTCCGTTACGTCATTTCCTGTTTACGATGTTCTTATCTACATTTTCCCCCTCACCCCGCACCTGACACCACCCAACCCCTGCCTGACACACATGATTCAAAATGGCCGCATGACACCTCCCAACCCCCACCTGACACACATGATTCAAAATGGCCGCATGACACCTCCCAACCCCCACCTGACACACATGATTCAAAATGGCCGCACACCCACGTGCATGACCGAACACGTGACGTCAAACTGAGAATGACAGTTCACTTCCGGTCCAGAACCCGTATTGATTATACTACTGATTGCCCCTGGGACTTGTTTATAGTCATAGCAAAAGCAAGCCGCACTGGAAACGGTAGTGATTATAGTTGCTTCTATCACATTGTTTAGTAATTTTTTTATCGCTAACCGTATACTGTTGCAAAGACGCGGTTGGTTGATATTTCGCAACATTATAACCACCGATCCAACATTTAATTGAAGATTGTGAGGTGGCAATCCTGGCAAATCCAGCGAGTTTAAAAATTCCGGTGGATAGTTGACTACATCATCTTGATTAGTAGCCGAATCAACTGATTTATATATCCTCAATTCGCCTGTAATTTGTTCTTGAATTTTGAAATTTAATTCATTTATATCTATGTTTTTGCAGCCAGTATAGCTCGTTCGCACAACCAATCATGGTTTCTGTAATTTTGAGAAACATCTGGAAACACCTTCTGAATAAGTTCATCTTTTGATCTAGTTAACTGACAAAAACTTTGAGGAAAGTTAATGCAGCTAGTCAACATGTCTATAGGAAATTTGCCATTACCAATGTCAATGATTTTGCAACTCGACACGCATATTCTTGCTTAAATGATGTACTTTGACATGTTTCCACAAATTGGAGGACTTTAGACATGCATTGAGTTCATCAGCTGGCGTTGATCGTGGCAATGTTTGACGAAAATCTCCTGCTAATAAAATCATTGCACCACCAAATCGGTTATTATTGCTCCGTAGATCTATTAAGGTATTATCTAAAGCCTCCAAAGATTTTTCATGTGCCATCGTGCATTCATCCCAAACAATCAATTTACATTGCTGTGAAATCTTTGCCATTGCAGAGTTCTTCGAAACGTTGCAGGTTGGAGTTTCATTGCTTTGCATATTTAATGGCAATTTTAGTGCTGAATGGGCTGTTCTACCACCTTCAAGCAAAGTTGCTGCGATTCCCGACGAAGCGAGTGCAAGTGCAATTTTATTTTGTGAGCGAATTGTTGCTAATATTAATGAAATCAAAAAAGATTTTCCTGTACCACCAGGTGCATCTAAGAAGTAAATCCCTCCAGTTTCATCATTTGTTACTTTCATAAGAGTTTCAAATACATACTTCTGTTGTTCATTTAACAGTGGAAGACTTGTTTGAATTAATTCTTTCAAAGCGTTGAGATCATACAGTTTTTCTCGATGCAACTCTTGGTTAAAAGCGTCATGCATTGGACGATTGGGCGCAGTCAGGCCTAATTGAATTAATAGTTTGTTTGACATTATCAAGCACATGTCCTCAATTGAAATCAATGCTTCATTGTAAATTTCTTCACTGATTTGTATATTTGGATTTCCCATTCTATTCCGTATTTGATACAAAATATCATCACACATATAATCTTTGTACTTGATCCACAAATCAATTGGCTGATGCATTTTATCTCGCGTGCCGAAACTAATACAAAAGAAACGCGAGTTTCGGAACGCGACATTAAACTCCTCCAACTATGTATTCTATGCTCCAACGCACACACGCACATTGTTTTGATAGATATGATCTTTGACGTTAGGAACACACCTACATTGCTTAGACAACAGTGAGTGCTTGTAATTTAATATGAACTTTATACCATAGCAATAAAGCTCAAATTGACTACGTTTTAGTTACAAATCATTTGTATGGGAAAAAGAAAAGGGCTATTTTAAGGGGTTTTCCAGCAATAATTCTAATATTTCTTAAAAACCATCCTTGAACATTTTAAAAAAAGATTTGGCCAAATTGGTCCAGCGTTGTTGAGTTATGCGCTTACCAACATATTTTGCGATTCATTTTTATATTATAGATTGGATACATTTTTATAAAAACAGTTTGTTCTAAAACGAACAGAAACACTGTGTATGATGCGAGAGGAAACTTCAAACAGAATTCCTAATAATAAGTAATATTTTCGAATTGGAAAAATTAACAACATAATGTCATGAGATACTGGTACAAAAATAGCATATTTGGTAAGGAGTGCCGAAGTGACAAAGACACCGCCGCGCCATAGAACCCTCCGTAATTCCATAATTTACGGCATCTGTGTACTGTCTACTATGAATCTGTAGGTTTGTTCGCGTGGCAGTTCGGAACTGTAATATTTGGTAATTTGTGGTTCCCACCCGTTCACTTGATTTCGGAACTGTTCTTACGGTTCCTGATCTAGAGATGGTACAAGGTACAACAGAAGAAGCGGTAAATTTAAATCATCGTTCTAATTGGCAATTAAGTTATATATTTGGTGACTAGGATATTCGCATAGCTGTTTTTGAGTATATTTGATGTTGTCAGAGTATAAATTTTTAATCAATTCGTTATAATAGCTTCTCAAAATTTTTGTTATCTCAAAGAAGAGGAAGGATCATTTGCATTAGATGAATAAAACAATTGCATAGTTCTTGATCAAAGTATGTAAGATAATTATTTTATATTATTTATATATACGATATTTCGTTTTATATTCTATCTATTTATTTTTTTATTTTTGTTATTTCGTGATTGTAGTATCTTTATTTTTAAACACTCAGAATGTATTGCAAATTTAGGAAGGAAACGGAGGAATGACCTCTTTCAAGAACACAACGACTTGTTAAAACAATTCTTATCTAAAAATAATTACAAAGCTATGAAAATTGTTAGAAAATATTTTTATTTATTTCCCAAATGCCACCAGTTCCATATACAACTACCTAATTCTATTATATAACATTTTCTGTACACAATTTCCACCAAAATTACAATAAAATAACAGAAGAATTCACAATTTACCCAGATATGAACTAACAAAAATAATTTCTCCACTGATGACCACTACTACATATATTGAAATTTCAAATTATAATTGAATTAAACCATTTATTTAAATATTTCATTACATATAAATTAAGTTTACAGTTATTTATATGGATATGTTTATGATTATTTATTTATGACAGAAAAAATTGTTCAATTTTAATATTTGTGATTTCTAACGTATTTCCACCGTATTATATTGAATAAGTTATTCAATATCTTTGTAACACTATCCATGATATGATCCATGATGTACAACATAACCTTACTTTCACTTATCTATGCACTTAACGAAATCTTTTGAAATCATCTGTTCCCACCTGTTCTCACCCGTTCGTGTCATAGAACAACTTGCGGCGATTCCAAGAGTTACAAAACCTGGTTCTTTGTGAGCCCAGAACAACTGGGAACTGCCACCCGAACAAACCTAGTACATCTCCTCAGCCCTTTTTTTAACTCGTGTCTAGACACACACATTACAGTTTGCCTCCGTTTGTATCCGCATGCGCAGTGAGTTGCGATGAACCGTTGACTGGCGGTTTAGCGGGATATCATTTTATATTCCGCAGCGATCCGTACCTCGCACCATTTCGTTTAACATGGAAGAAACATTCTGCAAAACCTGCGAAAAAAATTCTTTTCCAAGAGGACTTTCAGAACCCACTTGAAAAAATCCATCCTGGTGAATATTAAATTTAGAAATATTTGTTTTTTGAGATACGGGGCTTGAAATTTCTAACCTGATACATCAATTTGAAAATGAGAATATGATTTTTGATTCTGTTAGCGCCGGTCCATAAATATTGGGATTTCGCATGTCGAAAACTGAATATTACCTTATGAAGATATTTTACTGACCAAATCTTGGGCTAAACTATAACGTATTCAATGTTAATTCAATGTTAATTCAAATTCATAGGATCATATTACATTTTTGGGAAGAGTTGCGCAAAAATAAATTATATCAGGTCAGAATTTGCCTACTCTTTTGGGCTTGACCCATCTCTTTTTCAAATTGTTTACATTCAGAATTGTAATCAACTCATATTTTATTTCAAATCATTTTGGTATAATTCCAAAGCGAACTAATCCGCCAAAAGCAAGTTGCAATGTTTGTGGTGAATTTTTGTGAAATATTGTTATTTGATAAGACATGTAAAAGGTTTCACCCAGGTATTAATTATTATATATAAGTGAATTTTTTAACACGTTTATAATAGCGAAATAGTTTAGTGCGTAGATTTAAATACAGTTGAGATGGAATTATTCGTGGGTGATTCCGCAGAAATGCAAATCTGCAGAAAAATTGAGATTAGTAGGTACTTGCTGACACGTGTTTCTACTTATTGGCTTCTTCAGGGGCAAGGAAACCTTGAAAATGTGAAAGGAATTAGTACTATGGAGGAGCTTTTAGCTCTGAAAAATATGGTAGGCTCGATTAGACCGACATTACACTCTATACAGGCACAACAATGACGGAATATTCAAACAGTAGCCACAGGCTCGAATGATATTCATATTCACCATAATAAGAATATTCCGGTTCAAAAGAAACTTTTTAGAACGCATAAAACGAAAATTGTGGTTTATCAAACCCAACTAATGATGAAGTAAATGAAATTTCAATTAATTTACTACAAACAGAATGGTTAATTAATAATAATTTTTATTCGTTATATATTTTTCAATAAATATTTTCATGGATATTAAAGTGCTTTTTGGTACCTACCTTATTACCATTCTTTCGAACCCGTTTCGAAGGAAAATGGTTGAGTATCAAAGCAGCCAAACCATCAAGATTAAATCAGTTCACGGTGGAAAAATTGTCAAATTACCTCCTCAGAATTGTGAAGTTCATTGAAAATACTTTATTTTACCATTAAATACCTACATATATATTATACCTTTAGGCTGTTAGTGGTAAATATGTGGCCATATTATGACCTTTTATCGAAGCTCAGAGACCAACATCTGGACATGAAAACCAATTTCCTTTTAGCTTAACAGTATTGATTTCACAGGAAGACAGAGTTGAAAAAGTCAATTTTTCAATGGCCAATGTTTACCGAACCAATAATAAGACAAAGTAGTTGAAATGTATCTACAGAACTTTCCAAATGAAACAAATATTAGGTACCTATACATAATAGGGCCATTTAAAAATGTCAAAATGATATTGCCACAACAATTTTAAGAAATACCCTGTACCTACACTCTTTTGTGGAAAAGGTGTTCTTTCAAGAAACTTTTACGATTTCACTGTATGATGCAATAGTACAACCGTATTCATTGTTTAATATACCTTCCAGGTAAAGCATAGAGACTCTTTCAACTATTATTAACTTTGATGAGTTTCAAAATATCATCTATTGGACTATTTCCATGAGTAAGATAGTAAGTAGTTCAATTCGTTTCACTTTTCATAATGATATAGGTATTACGGGAACTCAAATTTGCCTGGTAACTCTCTGCGCATGCGGATACAAACGGAGGCAAACTGTAATGTGTGTGTCTAGACATGAGTCTTTCTTTACCTCTCTGTCGTTCATGTACCGGTGACCCGGACCAGCACTCATCCCCTCTCCCTCGTATTTGTCGCGGGACTCGCCTGGCTTCATCTCTACCTGGTCCTCATCGAGGTGAAGTGGGACATTTGAAGTGAATTGGTACATTGTATAAAAATGATTGTCCAGTAAAGGAAGGGCTGAAATCACTTTTTCTCGGAAAGAGCTGCATTTTTGATATGTTGATTGTTATAACGAGAGAAACATATGGTCAAAAATGCAGGTGTTAAAATTTTCAAGAACATTGAAAAATTCTTGAAAATATAAAGAAAAATACAGTTTTTTTGATATTTTCGCGAATTAGAAGGTTTAGTAAGAAAAAGTTTTAAACAAAAGTTGTAGAGCGGAAAATTCTAGTCCAAATGATGTACTTTAAGGTTCTCGAAAGTGATTTTGTATATTGATTATTAAGGTATTTCTCTAATGCGGCGATAACAGTGAATTCGAAATTTGGCGCCTAGTGCAAACCCGAGCGAGCGGTCCTAGACATCTGAAGTTCTAAAACAGGGTAGGATTCAGCACAAGTTGTCTGGAGAGTGTGATTTGAAATTCTTGGTCTATTAGAATGAATAATAGCTCGCTTGGGATATCAATAACATGTAATCATTGGGTTTAAACTCATTAGCTTGAAATCGATATTTAGGTGACGCATTGAAATGAATAATTGCCCCACCAAAATGACATTTTCTCAAATAACTCGTTGACGGGATTTTGAATACTTACAAGAACAGATTATTATATAGTTAGTTATGGGGAGAAAACTTTCTCAACAATAATACTTTCATAAAAAAATTTAAAGAGAAATATAGTAACGTCATTATCATCGAACAACATAGTGGGTAGCAACCGGTTTTCTTTTACAAATCTCCCAATATAATGGAGCTTAGTAAATATTGGCTTTTAATCCCGATTCTCTCAGTAATTATCAAAAAAATTTAATTTTACGGATAGCTGGTCAAATCGTTGGAGCTGATATAAAAAAAAACAAGATTATAACTATGAAATTTATCCTCTCTCAAGTAAATTCTTGGATAGCACTATATCTGAAATTCCGGAAAGTTTGAAAACTCCCCTATTCCATTTACTAGATTCAAAATGTAGTGCAAGTAAAGATGTGAAACGTGATACAATAGCACATTCCATAATTTCCATTGTTCGTTCAAGAATATTCATTTCCAAATTTCAGTTAGCTGTAGGAACTTATGTCTACAGAAAAACAGGTTCTCGTTTGATAATTGAGAAGACGAGTAAATTAGGAGTATCGGCTTCATACCACAATATTCAATTATATGAAGCTTCCGTTATTAGGCAACCTGCAAAATTAACGCATCCAAACTCTTTCATTCAATTCGTTTTTGACAACATATATCACAATGAAAATACGTCGGATGGTCATGAAACATTTCACTGTTTGGGGGTATTAAAGTCATTACACCAGAATAGGATGTTGATTATGAAGGTGGTTCCAAAAGGCTGATGGAAATGCCACCTGCTTCTATTTTTGCTTCACATAAGAAGATATAATTGATACCATTCAGTTACACGAATCCTGATGAATTGAAGAGTGAAGAGTTCGTTGATAAATCAAAACTTCATATAAAAGTACAACCTGAAGTTCCAAAATCATATGTTGCGTATTTATGTGCGAAATCTCTCGAAATAGAAAATATTCCAACATGGCAGGGTTTTCATAAAATTTTATCACGAGACGTTACATATATGATGTCGCATGTTAATTGACTCCCATTCATTAATGCACCACCATCCAGTTTAACCACATTATACACAGCTTTGCTCTATGTAGTTGAAGAAACGAAGAGAAATAAAAGTAGAACAACTTTTGTAACATTCGATCAGCATCCTTATTTCAAAGCTAACTCTATCATTGTGCAGTCGTGCAATCCTGAATTTAGGAATATTGCTGTGAGATTAGGAGGGTTCCATTTATTGATGTTATATATGGGCGCCATTGGCTTTATCATGGATGGAAGTGGTTTGAAAGATCTTTGGGCTACTTCATATGCTGCATAATCAGTGAAGAAAATGTCTGAAGGGCTTTCAGCAGAGCTTTACATATTAACTTTCACTGCTATAGGAATTCATATTTTGAAAACAAGCAATACAACTCCGACTGATGTAATTGAGAAACAAGTGAAAATGATGTTCGAAAAATGGAAGGAAAATTCTCCTACTTTGGGCATCTTCTATAGACTCATCTGCGTTGTTGCAGAGAATGGATCAAAGAAAAAAGAGGCAATTTCTTACGAATTGTCGCCATATCCACTATCTCCCTTCGACGAATATGGATTAATAAGAAAAACTGTTAACTCTGACCTCTATAAATTATTCCCAACGCATCTTCAATTACAATCCTTGCTTACTGGTATGATATATGTTATAGATGGTGAATGGTTATTACACCAAGTTGTACGGCCTCACAGTAAGAGATTCGTAGATGTGTTAGAAATATATAAATAGTCCATATTGAAAGAATTGGGACAGAATTGTAAAATTGTATTTAGCGGTTATTGGGATGAAATCGTCGGAATAATATCATATTAACGATTCCGCCGAAAAGAAAAAGTTGTTCCCTCTGATGTACAAATTAATGAAGACAAAATAGTAACAATGACACAAAAAAAAAAATGGCAAATATTGGGAATAAATATACATTTATCAAAATACTGTCCAATTTTCTACGAAAACATATTGTAGAAGTAAATGTAGCAGAAAAAGATGCCGACGTAGATATAGTAATGGCAGCCATCTCTCTGAAAGAGAATATTCCAGAATCGGTTGCTGTGATTGGCAGTGACGTAGATCTCTAACACCAGATCACAGCAATAGATCACGGAAAAAATAGTGAGATATCTGTACAACACAAGTGGGGAAAATTTTAGCATCGGTGAACTGAGATATAAAATATTCACAACCCCAGTTTTAGGAACCAGGAAAACATCACCCCTAGTAATGCTTCCTCCAACAGAGTTAGCATTGATTGAACACACCAGACGAGTTTATTATCAAATTCAGGTTTGGCTAGGACGACCGTAGTTGAAACCTGAACATTGGGGTTGGCATAGATCACATTGTATGCTACTTCCTAAAATGATGACAAAAGCAGTAGCTCCACAGGAATTATTGAATAATGTGATCAAATTCATTCACACCCTAGTTTTATTAGTTTCAAAAATTTCAGAAATTCACGCTTATTCTTGTTTTTATTTATTCACATTTGTTTAAGGTATTCTGCAGCTGTAATGGAAAATGTGATACTTCTCGCTACAGTTGCAAAAAGCAGGACTGAAATGTACAAGGTTCTGCAAAATGTGTAACGGCATAACTTGTGAAAATGTCTCTGACCTGATAAACAGAATATAAATGAACTCTGATGTCGATGAAGACGAATGGGATCTAGATGACGGTGAGGGAGATGATATTGATGCATTTAATTGAAGAATTATTAGTAAAAATGAAAAAACAGTTTTCCTGATATTATTCAATGCAGAAACTTTAATTATTATTCATTAATGCCATGGCTCTTCAAATAATTACTACAGTTTTTAATTAAACTCTTTTATCCCATTACTATGAATAAATTCCTTTCTTTCGAAGAATTACTATTACTATCACAAACATACCTACCTACGTCTGAATTATTATTCGTATATCGTATGCATCTTAAGAAAATTCAGCTAGGAATTTGTTCATAATTGCGGCTGAAAACTATTTTAGTTTTTGAATTAATAAAATTTCAATTTCAATTTCGTCAAATTACAAAATTTCCTTTTTATAATTCAATTTTCCAATTTTTGACTTTTCTATTTTTCATATTACTTCTAGCCTCCATTGAAGAATCTATATCGCCTTCGCTAGCACATCAGATTAGAAAACCGAACATCATTTTACCCAAACTGTCCGTTTCAAACAACTCAACATTATATGATAGGGTTCCATGTAATAAAAGCAATACAATAACAAAACGAGTAGAGTCCAACTCTGGCGAATATCTTCCAGATGTTTGGTTCGGCCTTAACAGGTAGTCATTTCATCGAGCGCCAAATTTAAAATTCGTTGGTATTGCGCTACTAAAGAAATACGCTGTTTATCAGTATACAAATTCACTTTCGAGAACGCTAATTACATAATTTGGACTAGAATTTTCCGCTCTACAACTTTTGTTTAAAACATTTTCTTACTAAACCTTTTAATTCATGAAAATATCAGAAAAACCGCATTTTTCTCTATATTTTCAAGGATTTTTCAATGTTCCTGAAAATTTTAACACCTGCATTTTTGACCATATGCTTCTTTCATTATAACAATCAACATATCAAAAATGCAGCTCTTTCCGAGAAAAAGTGATTTCAGCCCTTCCTTTACTGGACTCTGAGTCGCTTTTACATTTCCTCGTCCTGTACGGGACAAATGAGCCGCATCTTGTAATAGGTTCCCAACACTATACCACAATTTTCTGTAGTCCTCTCGCATTAAATGCGGGATTTTCATGTACCAACCATGCATGTTGTGTAAGTTGAAATAACCATCTCTTCTGAACGTTGTTGAACTCAGTCTATGAAACTCTGATTCAGCAAATCCGAGGTCAGTTTTGTCCCTTTATTCCCTAGACTTGAATCCGGCAGAATATTTTCATAATGAGCAGGCCTAATTAATTATTATTTTTCATTGACTTGAGGACAAGCAATCAGAGAAGATAAAGTTAATTCCATATAACCTATTTATATTTTGATGAAGGTTATGACCAAGATGTCTAAAACATTTTTTTGATAGTATTTAAGGTGAATTGAAACACCCAATTGGTAAAATAAATATAATCAAATACAAATACATAAAATTTGAATGAATATAGAACAAAACAAATATCAAGTGAACATAATACCATGCAGACTAGATCCTAAAAACCACGATACCCTTAGGGCTATAAGGATTAACACTACTTGCAACGTTATATGTAGTATATAAAACCTGAAAAAAAAAAAAATAATCATTAACACTGAATAAAGAACTATGCGTTAGAAATGGAAAATGGATAAATCAATGAATATAAAATGAATAACGATTTTATAAAAATTGATTTGATTAGCTCTTAAGATCTACACGGAAAATACGGTCTATAACTCAAACCTTTAAAACCTTTAGGTAGCCTAGTTAATGAATCTGAAATGGCGTTAATAGGACATACTCTTACTGAAATTATGTGATATAATTCAGCCGATTCGGAATTATATGCAGACCATTGTGCAACAAAATGCAGAACGTTGAAATTTTCAAAAACTGTAAGCAATTAAGGAAGGTTAATAGTGCTGTTTAATTTTTACTTTTAATACTCATAATTTCTTAATATTTTGGGAGAAGATATCATAAAAAAGATGAAATTGAAATTCAATTTTGGATTTTGAAAGAAAAATTCTGAAAACAATTTCGATCCCTAAAGTGTTCTTCTATTATCAATAATTTTAATTCAAATTTGAAGAACGCTTTCTGTGCACCATGTTGAGGTTGAGCGCTTGGTGTCACAAGTTTTTAAGTAACAATAATTTTTTTTAAATATACAGGGTGTTCGGCACATGGACCGTCAAATTTTTTTGGCGCGTTGGTAGGGTCATTTGCTACCTTTTCAGTCTTGGAACCTGGGTCCTTAGTATTACGGTTAGGGAGGTATGATTTTTTATTAGGTTTCTCTAAATTACCCAAAATGTACCCTTCGAAGCCCAATAACTTTTTTGCGTGTGGGCTTTTACATGCATTTTTTTATTGTATTAAGTCTACATGAGTGTGTGTTTAAAAAAATGTAATTATTGTTACAGATAACACCACAAAATTAACACGTGGGCCTTTTTATTAAAAAAATTATGAAAGTATGAAAACATCTCCACTCCTATTGAAATTTAAAAAAAGTTACAGCTATTACAAATTTAGTTTTATTTTAAAATGTTCTTTGGTTTGTAACGTTGCTAATCATATGCTATTTACGTAAGTCAATAAAAAAATAATACTGCAAATAAGGTTTTAGTCAGAAGAGTGAAGAAAGTTGCACCTAAATGAAAGTACGGATTTCGACACAACACAGCGAGCAAGGAAATTTTACCTGCCTGTTTTAGACGCGTGTGATTTATTATTACTATTTCTGTCCTTAGGTTGGATTGGGTTAGTCGCCGCTGACTTGACCCTACCGTCATTGGAAATTTAACTCTGTTGAAGTGTCTGTGCCGCGTTGTTCAGTTTTTAAATTTGTATTTTTGTTTTTGTTACTTTTATCGACTTTTTGCTACTGTTGTTTTAATTTTGGTTGTTGATATGCCTAATTTCACCAACGCTGAGTATGCTGATATGGTGATGGCATATGGCAAGGCCGATGGTGTTGCTCGTGCAGCTCAAAGGATTTATCAAGCCAAATTTCCTGATCGAAGATTACCCCACAACGAAACATTCTCGACGACTTATCGACGATTAAGAGAGACTGGAAACTTAAATTTTCAAGAGCCTCAGCTCAATGTGAGGCAACACCATGTAGCATTTGACGATCAAATAAAGCCTTTGAAGAAGATCCAACTACAAGCATTCGTGTCGTTGCTCAAAGACTCAACTTAACGATTTGGAAAGTTTGGTCAGTACTTCGGGATAAAAATCAACACGCTTTTTATTACACCCCGGTACACGGTAAATCAACTTTTTTATTGATAAATTTGTCCTTTTGACTGCGAAAAAATTGTCACAGACTAATGAATTTTATTAATTGTTACAGGTCTTCATGAAGGCGATCCTGCCAGACGGTTGGTATTCTGTAGATTTTTGCTGCACACAGATGTCGATGACAACTTGTTTCTAAAACGAATTTTGTGGACAGACGAATCCTGTTTTAACCGAGAAGGAATAACAAATCTGCACAATTTACATCACTGGGCACCTAAAGATGAGAATCCCCACGTGAAAAGGCAAATGAGTTTTCAACCGAAATTCAGTGTTAACGTTTGGGCTGGTGTGATAGGAAGATGTCATCGGGCTACACTATTTACCGGCTCGACTAAGTGGGCCTGCTTATTTGCATTTTTTGCAGAATGCTCTGCCGGAGCTACTAGCCGATGTTCCGGCCTTCGATGAAGACGTGCCGATTGTGTTCCAGCATGACGGTTGCCCGGCACATTTCCTGAGAGAAGTTCGAGATCACCTCGACAACTCTTTTCCAAATTCATGGATAGGCAGAGCCGGCCCCATCCCTTGCCCCGCAAGATCTCCAGACCTAAATCCTTTAGATTACCATGTCTGGGGTAGAGCCAAAGAATTGGTTTATTTCACAGAGGTACCTACAAGAGAGGTGTTGATTGAACGCATAAACGCGGCATTTGTTGTAATGAAAGATGAAATGTTGCTAGCATTCGGAGTAGAGGAGAACAATTCGAACAGAATTTACGTTAAAGAATCGTGCTATTTTACTTTTTAAATAAACAATCATACAAAAACTGTATTTTACTAAAATCTGTCCTTACTTTGCTATTTTATCTAAAACACTATTTTAAGTATTTCTTTATTTATTGACTAACGTAAATAGCATACTTTTAGAACCGCGATAAACCAAAGAACGTTTTAAAATAAAATTAAGTTCGCAATAACTGCAACTTTTATTTAATTTCTTTTAGAAGTAGAGATGTTTTCATACTTCCATTATTTTTTCAATAAAAGGCCCTCGTGTTAATTTTGTGGTGTTATCTGTAACAATAAATACGTTTTTTTTCAAACACGCACTCATGTAGACTGTAGAAGAACAAGATTTAAATCTAAAATTTGAATGGTTGAGGTCCTAACTTGATGAAAATTAATTTTAATTTAATTTGAATGTGATTAAATAAAAACTTATTTAATAAAATTTCCATATTTATTGTGTTTCAACAATATTAAATTACACAGGTAAAATATCAATAGAAGTAGCAAATTTTTTGAAAACAAAAAGAATTCCAATAAAGCTTTTAAAACCAATAACACTCAAAGTAATTTAATCAAAAATAATAAAGACAAACTTGAATGGTTTCTGTCCTTACTTGATGGAAATTAAACTTCATTCTTTAACAAATAAAACAATAATTTTATTTTATTTGTTAAAGAATAAAGACAAATTAGATAAAAACAAAAAATCAGGAGTATGTAAGTTGAATTGTGATTCATGCCAGAAAGTATATAGTGGACAGACAGGAAGGAACTTCGAGAAGAGGATTAAGGAACATTCGAGTAGTTTCCTGAATAAAAAACAGAACTAAATTATGCGAACCATCTTTTAGATGAGGGACATATGTTTGATTCAAACTACAGAATTTTGCACATAGAAAACAGAAGCAGAAGACTTAATATATATATAATTCTAGAAGCAATGGAAATTAACAGATATATAATTTCAAAATATCTTATTTAATGACCAAACGGATGTCAACCGATCACCATAAAAATCCCTGAAGCATTTAGAATACCGCTCCCTGCTCTTCCATCTTGTGGAATATATAAGGAAGACTCAATTATTTTGGAGTAGTTTAACATTGAACTCGCTTAAAGAAGCCAAGAATTTAGCGAAACAATTGTTGCAAAATGTAGTGTTAGAATATTGTTGGAATACACTAAATGTGGAAATTTTATTAAATAAGTTTTTAATTAATCACATTCAAATTAAATGAAATCTAAATATTTAGAAGATTCCTCTTGTAATTCCTCATTGGAGTAAATTTTTCAATAATCTAGATCTTTGTTTATCACAAACTTTCGCCGGGAATTCTTTGATTTGTTAATGAAGGACGTTTGTTTTTAAATTTTTTGCAAATATGGACAATTTTGATATTTAAGAAGAATGTTTTTACAATTTCCTGAAGAACAGTTACTTAAGATTGAAAATTTTATTCCTTAATTTTAATTCTGAATCGTTTATAAACCTTGTTTTTATATTGATATTGTATAAATAATTGGTACAGACATTTTTTGAAAAGCATAATCGATAGTTCTCTACAAATCAACAAATAAAAAATCTTTTTTCCATTGTTCATTTCAACAATCAACAAGTAGTTATAAATAAATTATTAACTTTGTTTTCATCTGATAGTTTTAAAAACTGCAGGAACATGACTATATTATTTCTATAATAATGAATAAAAAAATAATAGAAATTATGTGCATGCACAAGGACGTTTATGTAATTTTTAAAACTATCCAAAGAAAACAGATAATAGTACATCAACAATAAATTGTTGATGGAAAAAAAATTCTTGTTCATTAATTTGTAGTGAATTATCAATTAGGACTGAAAAAAATGCAACTAATAAATTTGACAATAGAAAAAAAATGTTTAGGTATGAACAATTACATATTACTTTTAAGGTAAACAAAATTTTTTTGATCATAAATAACATGTGTTTGAGATTTTGTAAGAGTTGTTTCAGATGTTGTGATTGCCCATTTGTTTATAAAAATTTTGAAACAAATAGAAATAAACTTTTTTTCAGTTTACAAATGTCTTTTGTAAATATAAAAACGGTAATAATTAAATAATAAGAAAAGAAAATATTTCATCACAGCGAGGCGGTGATATTTCATTTTGTTGAATAGAAAAAGATGGTTAACAAAGTATTGGATTTATTTAAATTTTCATCCCAAACTTTTTATTTTATGGGTCTACAAAAAGGTTCCAAGAAAAGATAAGTTTTATGACTATTATTTAAATATTTTGAATACAATGATCAAGGATTTCCCGGAAGAAGTTGTTTGTCGACAAAGGTTAGTATCTTGGAAAATTAGCTTTAATCAAAAATTTCAACAGAAATCACATCTTTCGATTTCCAGATTATAAACCAGGTCATTTAGATTTTTAAACCTACTACATATACGCTAAACATTTTCTTTAATATAACTCACAACTTTCCACGCTATGCGCTCAACCTTGAAACGTTGAACTGAAATTTCCAAGATCGAAATTTTGTTTGGTGAATTTCATCCTCTTTCATGCTATCTTTTCCAAAATCTTAAAAAATTATTAGTTTGCTCATTATAAGTAGAAATCTAAACACCACTTTTTTACAAACTTTTGAAATTTTCAATGTTTTATGGCAATTTCTTCGCACAAGGATATATGTATATTCCCGAATAATTTAAAGAAAACTATGCCCTATAACGTCATTTCGAATTCATTAACTAGACTATAGGGGATGTAGTAGCGAAATGATTAAGGAGTTACCCCGCCAATGGGCTCTGCTCGCTTGGGTTTGAATATCATCTTCGTTGAGAAAATCTAGTTTCTTCACAATATTGAGAAAAAAGAAATGATAGGAAAGTAATAAACATGTGATGCCAACGTTGATTTCGAAGAAGTACTGAATTTGCGCTAGATAAGGCCTTTCATCAAGAATGGAAAGTTGAGTAGGATTAGTGATGCAAAATGGAATTTCAGACTATCATATACATAGGTTTTGCTGTTACTAACATCCGTCAGAAAAATGAGGGTGCACGAAAAAGCTTGTGGTCCATACCTGCGACGAGGGGGCTGATAGTTTAAGGCATTGCTCTGCACGCGTGGGTTCGAATCCCATCCCCGCTAGCCACTGTTGCTTTTTTATAGTGAAAGAAAAATAATTCAGTGATTCCAAATCATCAAAAATGAATACAAATTTCTTCACTAATAAAGAACAAAACACAATGCTTAACCTTGATATATTTGTATTGGGTTCTATATATTTTGAAGAGATGTTGTCCAAAATTTCATATAATGAAAAAAATTGATTTTGTACTAGGCAGAGCTGTGCCAAAGCATTGTGCTTAGTGCTCGTGAAAGCACTCTAAGCACTTAAGTGCTTCCGAGCACTGTGCTCGCGAGCACTTTTCAAAGGCTAGTGCTTAGTGCTTGTTTTTCGGAGCACTCTCGCGAAAATCTTAGTGCTTAGTAATCCGCTAAGCACTAAGCCTTTCCGAATTCTTGAAGTAGGGTCAATATAAGCAGGTACGGTATTTGATTTTTTATGTGCGTAAAGATAATATGATCGTTTTGAATTAATATTCAGTATTTCTTCAGTCACCATTGATTTGACTAGTGTAGTGTAGTATTTGTTACTAGTGGAAAAGGCGGGCTATCGTTCTGTCCAAATGTCTGTAATTTCCGAATATCGAGCCGAAAATGGTTTCAATCCATTGGGTTCGGCTTCTTGATGGAGAAACCTTGGTCAAATTTATGTAGGTCAGGCTGGCCGGCCCTCCGATCGTATACTCTCTATCTTCCGAAGGATATGACCTAGAGTTTTCATTTTTCAGAATAGGCTGATCGTTCACATATCTCGGTCAAGTTCGTTATTGGGCCAAATCCATCGTTAGTTATTAGCATTCAAAATTTGATTTTCGCCTATAATATTCCTCTGATCAATTTATAATTTAGAAGGTGTTTTAATGAAATGAAGGTGTTAAATTAAATGATTTTCCAAATTTCGAGATAATCGCCACTCTAGAAAATTTATTAAAAATTCCCAAAAAATCTTATCAATTAATTTACTATGTGTAAATTCGGATACTGATAAATAAATGGGAATATATTAAATTGAATTCAATTTACACCATTTAATGAAACTTTGCTTATAAAAAAATCTTTACAGGACAAATTCTACGGGGACCTAGAGTTTTCATTTTTTCAGAATAGGTCGAGTTCGTTATTGGGCCAAATCCATCGAATAGTTTAGCAGTTAATAACATTAATTTCTTGAATATTCATCCTATCAATTCGTAACTCAGAGAATGTCTAGATAGCGTTAAAAGGAAGGAGTGTGCCAAATTTCGATAAAACCGTCACGAGAGAAAATTTTTTAAAATTCCCAAAATGTTTTTTTTTCAATACACGATATCTCATAAGTTATTCGTCAGATCATAACAATTTAGGGCATTTATGCAGGGTATCGGTACCTAAAATATTTTAAAATTTCATCATCATAGCGTACAATCTCCAGAAGATATAAGAGTTTTTCTGAAAATGAAGTCACAGATTATATTTCTATCTATGAATTCACATCACATCAACTATAAATCTCTATGAGGGTGGTTTTAATTTTATGACAAGTTGTCATAATGAGTGAATATTGAGCCGAAAATGAAACTAATTCTGTGGGTTCATTTTTATGACAAACATGTCTAAAATACTGGTGTGTGCAGTTGTCATATTTTGAATGGAAATTTCATTATGAATTTTGCGACAAGAGGACTATTTTTTCCCAAATGTCTGTAATTTCTGAATATCGAGCTGAAAATAATCGCCATCGGTTGGATTTGATTCGTGATGAAGAAACGGTGGTTTGAAAATGTTTTGCTGAATATTCTCTATCTTCCGAAAGAGATGAGATAGAGATTCCATATTAATAGAATTAGTTTATTATCCAAATATAAGTCAAGATAGTTATTGGGCCAGACCTGTCCGATAGCTCAGCAATTATGAATCTGAAATTCGGTTATAATTGATGACACTCAACTACTACAACTTATATATGGTATAGAAATGTTGAAAGAATGCCAGATCGTAGAATTTGCTGAACTGTAAGTTCACTCAACTTCCATTTAAGATATATGTTTATTGATTCTTTCACACTCATTGTGCTGGCTGATTTTGAATCGCACTCTTTTTAAGTCTGAGAAAAGACTTTAGAACAAGCGCGTAAAAGCTCCTGATCTCACGTCAGTGCTTTCCACATTTTTCCAGTAATGTGTTCTCGCTTATAAAATAATTGGTCCTCGATTATTAATTCAACTTTATGCATTGATTAGGAACAGCCATTCAGATTCAGATCGACGAATAAGATTAACTAGTACCAGAATGTAGATTGAATGCATGCGTTTCACAAAACAAATAAAATGGCTTTTGAGTTTTTCCCAGTCTCGAAATCATAATTTTAGATATGTCGATGAAGCTAAAGAGTTCTCATTTCAATCAAACAACATTACATAAAATAGTTCCCACTAAAGTGCTTAGTGCTCGAAATATTCAATTACTTTTGCAAAAGTGCTCGGTAATCCGGAGCCTTCTGTCGAAAGCGGTGCTTAGAACTCGAGACTCGAAGCCTTTTTTTTCGAGTGCTTAGGGCTTAGTGCTCGAAGCACTTTTTTTCGGTGCTTAGCACAGCTTTGGTACTAGGTGCTAAATATTGAGTAAAACAGAAAAATGAGAGTCCAAAAATAAAGCATGTGGTACTCCCGTAAGACGAGGTGGCCGAGTGGTTAAGGCGTTGGACTGCTAATCCAATGGGCTCTGCCCGCGTGGGTTCGAATCCCATCCTCGTCGGAAACTTTTTTCGGGAATGAATGATTTTCTTTATTTTATTTTCTCAACGATTTCATAACTGAACTAAAAACGAGCTGCAAGGAGTTCATTACATAATATTTTCTAGTTATATTTTTCGTTTCACGGTTGTCACTGACTATGATATCAAATTTAAACACACGAAAAATGTTAATATAGATTATATAGGCTAGAAATGAAGATTACCAGAAAACTTGTATATTCGACATCCAAGCAGTTCAGCAGCTGGAAAGATTCGTACCTTGGAATGATTCAATGTGATATACCAGGTATACCGGTATGAAGTGAGCGTCAAGATACAAATGTCTCGATAGGGAACATTAGTTGTGAACGGGCCTTTATTTTTTTTGTTTGTTTACTATCACATCTGTGAAACATATTAAGTATACATCAAGTCATTAAACAGACAACATCATATTTTTCATCGTGTTAAAAATGTCGAATTTTGTACCAGAAAGTGAAGAATTGCGGAAAGCATTAATTTTTGTTTTTAGTTGAAGAAAAGTGCTGTAGAAAAATCATCGATTGATTGTCGAGGCATATGGTGATCATGCTCTATCAGAAGAAACATGCAACGAATTAAAAATAATGATTGTTTTATTTTCACAAAAAAATGCTCATTTCATACCGGTGTACCTGATACATTCACTCCCAAGTTGAATACATCCATGTGAAATTTATCTCCATAGAGAACATTCCGGATAATTTTTTGTCAGAGTGTATACAGGGTGAGTCTTCGACCACTGCGTTAATTTTAACAATAGGTTCTCGAGATCAAAACAAAAACTTTTTTCCCATACCGTTTTTCCATATTCAGCTGCGTTAAAAAGTTATAAGCATTTTAAGTGCTCAAGTTGGGCAAATACCCCTCTGTAGTCCAGTTTAGTTTGAATGAAAATTACCTTCCGCAGCATCCACTAATGAATCTGAATTGTTTAAAAACATTATTTTTCCTCTCAGAAATGATTCACTCATTCATGTTTTATCAGATGAGGTCCATATTCCGAAGGAAGATACAAAATACTAATTTTCTGGTAAAAAAAAATTCAACACTATAAACATCGATTTTTGTGGTTCTACCATAATTTCCTTCTACTACAAGATTATAAACCATCTCTTTCTAGTGAGAAATTCCAAAAAACCTCAGAATTATTGGATGTTATCATCATACATTTGTAATTTTCTTCTTAAGATTTCCAAATAATGAAAACCATCATTTCTATGAAAACTTCCAAGGCATGAGGTTGTCACATTGCTTTTTTTCACTCAAAGCCAGAAAAAATCATCTATGATTTTCCAAACACTGATATTTCTTAAGTTTCTTCTCCTTGACAGACTATTGACCAGTGAACAGGTCTATGAGGTCTGTTAATATCATACTGTTAAAAATATGAAAATTGCAATTATACTTGCTTGAAGAAATTGAGTATGATCACCTTAATTTGCATCTGAAAAACCAAATAGGTGTTCTTTAATAAAAAATTATGTTACATCATTAATATGAATCTATCGTGTTTAGATTATAATTAATTACTGAACATGCGTAAATTTTTGGTATTTATAATCAGAGTATTTGTTTTGTTGAATGATTGTTTGGGCTATTACCATCATCTATTGTGGATGTAATGATTTCCGACGTTTCGATAGACATCTTCTATCTTTATCAAGGAGAAAAGTAAGAAACTTTTTGAGAATTATCAATTTTCAAAAAGTCAATATGACAGAAGTCATGAAAGAAAAATTAACGATGTTATATACTCATCTGTGATATGATGATCTTTTTAAGTTGGATCGAACTATCGGCGTCCAAATTTCTGGCAGATCTATAGATGGAGCACTTATGGAATCAGGTGTTATTTTCATAAATGCTGCTTCTTTGATTTTTCTTCTTGCAAGTTTTTCTTCTTTGGATATTATTGATGCTTCATCCCATTTTATACGATGATTCTCATCTACAGCATGTTGGACCAACCTGGATTTGTCGCTGTCTAGTACTCGTAGAAGCTTCTGATGTTCTTTTATTCGTACATTCAGAGGGCGTTTAGTTTCTCCGATGTAAGATCTTCCGCACTCGCAAGGTAATTCATATATGCAGTTCTTTGTCCTTTGTGTCTCATTATTAGGCTTAACTTTTGTAAGTTTAGCTCTGATAGTGTCTTGAGTTTTGAATGCAGTCGTTATGTTGTATCTATTTCCAATTCTTCTCATTTTCTCCGACAAACCTTTTACATAAGGAATTACGGTTTTAATGGTCTGATTTATATCGGTTGGTTCAGGTTGACTTTCTCTTGTTCGTCTAGCTTTTTCTAATATCTTTTTGGGGTAGCCATTGCTTCTAAGAGTTTTCGAGATGTTATTTATTTCTTCATTTTGGTCTTCTTCAGTGCAACAAATATTTATTGCTCTATCAAATAAACATTTTGCTACTCCCAATTTAGTGTTTAGTTGGTGGTTTGAATCACAGATGAGTATATAACATCGTTCATTTTTCTTTCATGACTTCTGTCATATTGACTTTTTGAAAATTGATAATTCTCAAAAAGTTTCTTACTTTTCTCCTTGATAAAGATAGAAGATGTCTATCGAAACGTAGGAAATCATTACATCCACAATAGATGATGGTAATAGCCCAATCATTCATTCAACACGAGCTCCATCATCAACAATATCTCGTCATCAAATAATGGTTATTCATAGATTATGTTAAACTTAAATACCTTACGATAGAATATTAATTTATTAACGAACCCCAGGAGAGAAAAAAATTAATAATGGCAAAAATTTTTTTAATGAAAGATAATATCTGTAACCATTATTGATACTCAGTTAAAATTGTTCTCAGAATAACTAGAGTGAATTATTACCACATCAAAATGTTATTATAACGTCTTTGTGGTGGGTAGTTCCCAATATAATAGTGTTCTGTGGTTCCTTGTTGTATAATATATATAACGTATAATATATAATAATAAGTATAATTGCACACCTAAATCTAGAAATACTTGTAATCTATCCAAGTAAATTGTTATTGGGATTCAGTACAGAAAATAATCATCAAGCAAAGTAACATCACTTTAAAATAATTATTCGTAGTGACATCATTTATTGTTGAAGATTTCGAAAAAGATTTTCATATTTTTAAAAGTATGATATCAAGAGACCTCATAGACCTGTGCACTGGTCTCTGTCAAGGAGAAGAAACTTCAGAACAGTGGCGGCTTGTCCTATGAGACAGGTGAGGCAGTGCCTCATCAAAAAAATTCTGAACCGTATATTTCTTCATTCCCTTTCATCATCACTTTTTTCCTCAATATTTTTCCCAATCTCACGTTCCTTGTATATTCATAACAAATCAAATCCTCTTTGAATAAAAGGTTGGAGGCATGCCTAACTCAGGCTTCTTTGACTGAATTAGCGTGTTATCTACTTCGATGACCTACGAGAACGTAATGGAAAGCCGTTCTAGGATTAATCCGAGGCTGGCCTCTGCGCGATCTTAGCCGATCTGAGATCGTTTCGTTTCTGCGATGTCCAGAGGGTTATCTGCGTCGAAGCGGTGAGAACATATCTACGGCTTTGAAGGCGGCTTCTCGAGGAATTAGAGGCTGGCCTCAGGATTTTATTCGAGTTAATCGGAAAGCGGGAAATAGAGAAATAGGGTTAGTTTACTTTTTCGTTATTTAGTGATATCGCGTTTGCTGTGTATCGCGTATGATTATAATCTTTTTCAGGTGAATTTTTTCTGAAATATAAATCTTTTTTATCGAAAGTGACTAACAGATCGCGAAATGGATTCAACGGGACCTAGTAATAGTAAATCTTTTGAAATTCCTAAACATAACATATTGGGTGTACTTGTGATATTGTTAATTTTTAATAAATAAGCAACATTTTCGATTCATTCGTATGATAATAAATTATATTTAATTAAGGAAGTTAAGCGACCTGTTCCAAATTTGAGTAAATCTCTAGTGTCTAGTGGGGGTCAGTAAATCAAATCGGGGATTCCAAAATACGTGGATGACAAGTACGACTGGCTTACTGGAAGTATTACTTTGAAAAAATATTTTGTTGGCTATGCATTTTATTCTCAGCGACTAATGGAAATTCCGACAGAATTTGGTCGAAAAGTGGTTTTAGTGATTTGAAAAATTTACAATTTTCACAGAGGTCAAAGACTCACCCTGTATATATATTCTTTTGAACTATTGGCTTACAAACAAATGTTAGCTGGGGTTGGTAAAGGGGTGTCATACAATTCGGTGTATGACATAAAAACCTAGGAAAAAAAACCCCAATAAAAAAACCTGGCTCCATGTATAAGTATTGTTGTGTGTACAGAAATAATCTTAAATATATTTGAGGGACTTTCCTCTTCAATAGTGGTCTTCAAGTAATAATCACACAGATATGAATCATAAGCTTTAAATGCGTTTTTCTCCGAAACCGTTGGTCCTAGTGACTTTTATGAAGTATACCTTTATTAGCAAGAAAAGCCATGGAAATCGATTTTTCTAGTCGAAAATGACGTACAGGATAGCACAAAAAAGTGGCAACGGCTTGAAGGGAACGAATTGATTGCCAGTGGCGCCCTCTAGATATTATAACCAAATCAAAAAACCCGATGTACCAACTTTCATGCAATTATTTGGAATCAGTCGAAAGATATTGAAGAAAACGCGGATTATTTTTTCAACTTTAAGACCTTGTATCTCGGAATCGAAGCATTTCCGGACCTATCTCTATCAACATCTATCAACCGTTTCAGTTTGTCGGAAACAAATCAGAACACCCTGTACATTGTAAGGCTAGAGATTAGAAGAATGAATGAATTCCAGAAATTTCATACTCACCTCCTATACAAAACCTTGCCTTTGTCTACGGTGGAGATATCATCATTCAATATATATATTCTCAATCCCTTCATGTATACCCTGAAGTATTCATTCCAATCTAACTCTCTGAGATCACAGAAAAATATCTCCCTATCTTTTTGTGTCATTGTACTTATCATTGATTTAACATTCTCTGATTTGAACTTGAAGTTTCTCAATGAAAAATATGCTATAACACCTAGAAATTTATGGATTTTCTTGTAGATTTTCAACATCCTGAAAGTAAATGAAAAGATCTGTAAAAATTGAGACGACAATGAAATCAATTCGAATATGAGCATTACTTGGTAGGGGAAAAATGTATTTGAAAATCCAATTCACAATATAAACAGAGTTAATATACAGGGTTATATCGTAAAAATCCGTGCATAGACGTTTCTAACCTACTATATGAAACAGATACTGAAACATATTCAAGGGTAATACCACTAGAGGTGAGAATTTTTGAGAACACTCTTGTTTTTTGGGAATTATGCGTTTAAATTTCACGAAACAAAGTTATCCTTAAAATACCACTAGCCGAAGGCGAGTTGTATTTCGGGATGACTTTGTTGAGTGAAATTTCTATGATTTTCAAAAAACGACAGAGTATTCTCAAAAAATATTCGAAAAATTCGAATCTCGTGTGGTATTTGGAAATTCAACAATATAAATCAAATGAAATAAAAAATAGTTTTTTATTCAAAAATAACCAGATAGAAGCATAACAACAAATTTTCATCTTTATTCTCAAAATAATAATTATTGATAGTACAATATTATATTATACACATTACGAGTATTATTTTCGAATGATGAAGTAGATAGTGATGTTGTTTTTTGAGGGACATTTTATTCATTACTTATGGCTGTGATTATTTTTTTGTGATGTTGTTGGTCCATTTGGAGATACGGTTTCACTGACGCTGCAGAAGAATGGCCTGTTATCTTTATCAGCTGTTCCTCGCCAATCCCTGCTTGGGCTAATTGACTGACAGCAGTAGCTCGATGCAAATGGTTGGTTATCTTCGACTTGGTTGTGTTGATGGCAATGAGTTCTGCCAATTCTTTTGTCCATTTAGCTATCGTATTGTAATATGATATGTCTAGCGATGCTTGATAATGGGTCTTGATAAGCAAAAGACCATATCTAATCGAAATTCCCAGACATTCCAGACAGTAATAAACCTCTCAAAAATATTATCCCAATAATCATAAAACCTAAGATTTAAAACAAAATTTATGCTACATGGAAATCTTGATGGATGTACGACGTAATAAAATTTGAGAATAGGCTAGGGGAGTTCGACATATGATACATTCACACAATATTTTTTTTTAATTTTCAATTTTTCTTTTGAACACCTCTTCGTCGGTGGAAAGCCGCTCTTCTACTAGGACGTTATAAAGAGATGTTCATTACAGTATTGGGACCGACTGGGGATATTTTGAACCATGAACCATATTTCCAATTCTTATGTGGAGTAAGGAATAGTCTTTCAGTGGTTATGTTTGCAGTTCTTTTGAATACAAGTAGCTTATATAACCTCACCGGGCAAATATCTTCTTCAATACTGGGAGTAAGCCATTTGGTTTACGCATATTTTTGGGCACCACCTTGTCTTGTTTTAGAAAATATCGGATCGTAGGCAATTCGGCCAGTGGGATTACCGTCGTTTTCAATTTCTAATTGGAAATGCGAAATTAGGCATGATGAACCTCTCCTCCGAGCCAAGCAAACTCCAATGAAGCAATAAGATAAAATTTTCTGTTCAAACCGTCTGGATTATCTTCTTTACATAAGTTGACCATCTTTTTGTGTTGCTCCAAAGACAGCGCCTTGGCACTAACTTTTCTTTTCTCAGGGTCCACTTGCAAAATACGCCTCTTGGCATTTCGTGCACCGCGCGCCGTTTTAAAAGCCACGCCTGTGAATGGATCGAACCTAACGCCCCATTCGGAATAGAATTTTTCCTGCAGCTGTTTGGCAGTATTATTCCACAAGGTTTTTACGACACTTTCCTTGTAGTCTGATCCATCTCTTTTCTTCATATTGAAAACCCAGTCTAGCATAATATCATTGATCTCTGGCAGACTTGTTCTTTCATTTCCAAGGTATTCCCGGGCAGCACAGAATTCTTCAAATTGTTTCCAAATGCACTATCTTGATTTCACTGTATTAAGCGGCACACTTTTCTTCACACTTTCCTCAATTGAAGTAATATTACAATTCCCAAAACGTTTCATTTTTATCTACTTTATGGTAAAATAAGAAAATAAACTGACAGAACTGCCAAATGTGCTGTTTAAGTTATCGCTTACAACTGCTTGTTTATCGTAACCATGACGACCGCTACTTCCACCAGGGCCAAAGCTATCCGGATGTATTAATATTCCTATGCAAATTAGGCATTTGATAAAAAAAATTCTAAAAGTGAAAACATTGTGAGGATGAGTGTTTTCAGATACAGTTTGTTTCTATTGGTCCGTTTTCAAAAACTGAGCGATTTCATTGGACGAAGTAGTATAGTGTTGAATGATCATTGAAATTTCACAACCGATTATATAGGAAGTTATCTTCAGTATGGAATTTCAAATTGTTTTAGATACTTTTCTCACAAAAAATTTTTTCTCTTGTACAGTCTACACTTTTGTGGCGCTCCAATTCTTCAGAATGGAACTCAAGGAAAACACTTTTTATTTTGAATTAAAAATATACCCAAGTTTGTTGGTTATCCTACATAATTGTAGTAGTTGTTTAGTATCACACTGTTGCAGACATCTTAAACGTCTTTGAAATAAGTGCACAAAAGCTCTTACGTCAGTGTGTTTCTATATTCCCTCATCACGGATCTCATGGACATTATTATACATTTTACGAATAAGAGAAAATTGAAAAAAAAATTAATTATCAGGCACACAAATAGAAAACCGCCGTTTTACCATAGCTAACACCAGCATAGCAAATCGGTCGATAAGTACCAACATAAACGTTATATAGTCAGCTGAGGCATCAGTCAACAACTCTACAATATCTTGCTTGGCTATTTTTACTGTACCTTGTTTGTGCGCGAAAATGGCGAAATTCGTGCCGAGCAAGCGCCATTTGTGGGAAGTGTTGCTTTTTGTATTTCATTCGAAAAAAATGCAGCTCAAGTACTTCAAATGATTGTAGAAACTTATGGAGAACTTGTCCTATGTTCAAAATTGACGAATATGATGTGGAAGACAAGGAGCGTCCTGAACCCGTGAAAAAGTTCGAGGATGCAGATTTGGAAACTTTGCTGGATGAAGATTCTTGTAGAATGCAACAGGAACTTGCAAATTTATTAGGCGTGACTCAGCAAGCGGTTTCTCATCGCTTAAAATGCCTAGGAATGATCCAGATACTGGGACATTGGGTGCCGTAGAAGTTGAAGCCGAGCGACATCGATCGGCGCCTTTCCACGTGCGAACAACTCCTCCAACGGCAAAATAGAAAGGATTTTTTGCATCGTATCGTGACCGGAGATGAAAAGTGGATACCCTATGATAACCCAAAGCGGAAAAAATCGTGGGGCCTTCCAGGCCATGCATAAACTTCGACAGTGAATTAATTTCAAACGAGTGGACTGTAATTTTCTTCCGGATTCGCTAATTTCAATAGTTATTAATAAGGAGACACTCTGTACTAATAAATACAAATCTAAAGCAAGCCTCTAATACTAAGGCTGACAAGTGAATAGAGAATCGAAAATGTCAAGACTCATCTGATATGACACGTGCTAGTAGCAGTTTGTTCTCCGAGGCAGCTGTTTATTAAATCGTCTGAGCTCTTTGACTCGTCACTCGTTGCTGTGTCACCATTCTGTCTCCAGATGGGTGGTTCTTGATGAAAAAATGAACCACATAGTTCTATGTACCCGAAGTAGAAGGAGCCCATAGATAGTTGTTATAATTCTTCATTACCAGGTTGACTGGGCATCCCGTACGTGGTCATCACCTTGTCGTGGTGTACGGGCTTAAGTAGCTGTAATAAGCGACGAACCAAGAATGACCATACCCCTTAATCCCTTTCGATCTAGGGCTCTGTCTAGGCGAGGCATAGGTCGTGATACCTTTGCTACCATCTTAGGCTTCGCCACCCAGAGACGCTGGAGACAGAGCCAGCAAGCAAAGTTGTCGAACGACTAGCTAGAGGAAGTGGTGCGATATGGCTGCTAGCTTAATGAGATTACTAGGCGAGAGGATGAGCCCCGTCTCTCCCCACTAGTTCTTAACGGGCCTGGCATAGATCTGGGGAGTACAGTCGTAGCGCTATCACAACCTCGGAGCCAAGTCCTCGAGTATCAACAGGACCAGAGAACCGTACTGCCGGGCGTCGCATGGCCGAAGGCTGGACGGGGTCAGGACCTTCAGAGGATCTATACCTGGGCTCTCCTAGTTCCGTAACCAGAGCCAGGTGAACACGGAACGGCCGAAAAGAGTTAGTTGACCCCCACGAGTTCTTCGTGAAGACAATGGAACCTTTCCGGGGCGCAATACAAGCTTTTCCTCACATCCCCAAATTCCCAGTGAGTGTTTGAGTGAGTGCGTGGGTGGCACTTATACTGCTCGCGCAGTGAATGTTCCGCCCCTAATTGCAACACGCCAGTATGAGTCGGTGTCCTTGGGACTCTAACTGAAGAGGGTTGTGGTAGGAATTAGGAAGGGGTTTTAGTGGGTGCAAGTCCCACACGAACCTGTCAGACACTAATCCCAAGTGGCTGCAGGGAAGGCATGAGGAGTTCCCCTGCCTAAGGCGGAAAAAGGTCGACTTGGCATAATTGATTTCAATGCACAAGTCAGCAAGAACAATGTTAGAACATAGGCCGGAATTATTAAGACTATGCCGCGTATGGTATAGTTACATCATATTTGACGTAATAAAACAAAGAAGAAAAAGAAAAAAAGAAAATTTATACATATACACAAATGAGAACATAAGAGACAGCGAAACCAAACATTCATGGTTCGAAGTTGATGCTGTGTATTTGGTGGGACTAGCTTGGTGTAATGTACTATGAACTCTTGCAACCAGGCAAAACCATTACAGGATCCCTCTATCGGACACAACTAATATGTTTGAGTAGAGCGTTGAAGGGAAAACGCCCGCAATAGGCGGAAAGACCCGACAAGATAATACTTCTGCATAAGAACGCTCGGCCACATGTTTCCAAGGTCGTGAAAACATACCTGGAAACATTGAAATGGGACATCCTACCCCACCCGCCGTACTCTCCTGACATCGCCCCTTCTGATTTCTACCTATTCCGATTGATGACGCATGACCTCGCCAACCAGCACTTTCGTTCTTACGAAGAAGCCAAAAATTGGATCAATTCGTGGATCGCGACAAAAGACGAAGAATTTTTTCGACGAGGAATTCAGAAGCTGCCACAAAGTTTTGGCTAGCGATGGAAAATATTTTGAAGAATGAATATGAAACGAGTTTTTATAATAAAACCTCAAATTATGAAGTAAAACGGCGGTTTTCTATTTGTACGCCTATGTATCATTGATTTAATAAAAACGGAGTGTCGTTAACAAAGCGCACTATTAGACTTCATCGAAGTTCAAGAGTATACTTACATCGGTTGTCTTCCTATAACAACTAAAAATAGATCGATGATGAAGGCTGGAAGAAGATGCAAAAAGAATGTGGCTACAAGATACGTTAGTTCATACTTGAATAATGTCAATGAATAACACCACATGGCTTTTACAGTAGCAAATTGTGGTCCATATGTCGAATTCAATTCCATGAATTTTCCCCATGTTATTGGTTGATCGGTACTTGTTTCGAAGTGATAAACTGGTATTTCTGTTTTTGCATCGGCTCCTTCATTTTTTTTGAATTTCTTAGCGGTCTGTAAACAAACAAAAAATAAGTTTCATGAGACAAGACAGTTATATTTGTGCAATCGTTCGCAATGTGCATAATGAAATTCACTTTCGTAGCTCTATCCTCAGAGGTCCCATTCACAACATTGACTAGTGTTGGGTAGTACATGTTTTAAAATTGAGTTTGTAAGAGGTGCCTCATTTTCGTACTGAAGCGGTACATTGTACCACTTCAAATGAAGCGAGGGGTCTGGTCGTTGATGACGCGATAAGATGTCGGGAAATAATTTGTGCTAGTATAGACGACAGGTTGTTGAGGCGGTGTAACGTAGCGAGGGCGAGGTAGGTAAGAACTAGGAACGTTGATGGTCTGTCTCACTTCAAATATGTCGATGCAAAAAGCAAGGTAACGTTAACTGTAGGACGGTGAGCGAGTAAGCCGAAGATTTTACTGAATATGAGGGGTTTTGTTATTCAAAATAATCAAAGCTAACCGTGATTATATATTCTCATATAATTAAAAATTCAAAGTTTCCTCCTAAATCATACACAGATTTCCAGTTCGTTTTAGAACAAACTGTTTTGAATTTCTAGTGATTTCAGACTGAATTCTTTTGTGTGAGACCTCATTATGCCAAAAAGATATATTGCTTTTTATGAGACATCGCAATTCGCAATTGTAACATTTATTAGGGTCCTCGGCGGTTGGATTTCCTGATTTCTTGAAGACAACTGGCAAACAAATGGTTGTTGACCACTCCGAATTGACATTTCTGCGTTGTTCTAGCGGTACGATTGCAACATGTCCAGTTTTTCCCAAAAAACAGCCGAACATTTGCTTGGAAGTGCTTCGTGCGCGAGCAAATTTCGTTGGCGCACAGCACCAATGGTTTTTGGACGCCCCCCACGAAATTCGTCTTGCAGTGAAACGCGACCTCGGTTGATTTCACCTTACTATCGATTAACACTGGTCCTTGATGGAGCTTCTTCGCCGAAATCGAATTAAGTTCATCGATGCACTGTTGGCTGACTTTTTCCATTGGTCCCAGAAGTACTAATAGGCACTAATTGGGCTCTTATTGTTGGTTTATTGAGTTCAAGGTAATTTGAAAATATTTGTGCTGAGCATGTATGTTCTATCTTATTCGTTTCGGTATTTATATTATCTTCTTGTGATAGCCATTACTTCAAAGTGTTTATGTGATGTTATTTATTTCCCCATGTTTACCTTGTTGGGTAAAGCATATACTCAATTCTCTATTATACAAACATTTTGCCACTCTCTATTTGATATTAAGCTGATGGTTGGAATAAAAATGTAGATATTCTATTTTTTTGTTTGTTTTTCATTTCATTTCAAATCAAATAAAGAACACAGGTCAAATCTACAGTTTAATTATAACCATCAGCCATCTTTGTTAAGGTTTTGTACTCACCTCCCATGCTACAGCTATTATTGAGTTGACACACATGTCAACTGGTACCATATTTCCGTTGACAGAGGGGTTGGCAGGCACCGCCCTCACAAGACCTACGCCAGCGCCTGCGCATATTCCGGTTGGACCATATATGTTGTTTATCCATGCTGGTATTGGTTCTTTGTACGTCGAAAGTACTGAAAGTGAAAATATATATATTTAGCTCTAATAGACGGCATTTTTTTCTCTGAATGGTATTTTACTAAGACGTATTTGCACGAACATGATTCCTAAATATGTCAGATATCTTACATTTCTTCCATATACTGTAATATCCCAGGTTTTTCCAATACAAAAAAATCATAGTCTCATTCCACCCTATGCTGATACGTCACTGGCGGTCACCAATCCGTGGAAATAAATTCCATGGTTAGAATCAGAGAAAGAGGAAGAAGAACGTGCCGCACTGTCAAGTGCCCCCGTCACTGCGCGAGTGCGTGAGAGAACAAAAAGAAGGAAAGAATGCAAGATGGTATGACCATTATCGGTGGAGTTGTGAGAGAAGTAATAGAGAGCCAAAAAAGTGTTATTGACTTTGTGTGAGTTCGAAAACGAAGCCATCTTACGTTGAGTGACTATAGAATATATTTTGCAAGTATAATTGAGACTATTTTAAATGTTATTAGTTGCTTGTTCATTTTATCAACCTTCGTTGATGAATAGCATTGAGAACTGGATTGGTTCAGTGAATTTATTATTTTTCTATTATGTTTGTAAATTAATACAGTTATCATGCCATATTATTCGGTTTCATGGTGTATTAGGTGATGTTCGGGCCGTCGTCATTGATTCTGATTTCTTTGTGAGTGTAATGCTTTGTTGTTTTGGATAACCCTACTTTCTTTGTGAATGTAATGCTTTGTTTATTTGGATAATATAATTTATTTGGATATTGCTTTGTGCAAGTAGTATTACACTGCTTGTTACCTAGGGCATTAATTATATTGCCTAGCCATGTAGATTCACCAATTCAGACTACAAATCTTGGAGTTCGCATGTCAACTATAACAAAGAAGGCTCTACCTTCAGCTTACCGCAAAATCTAGGTAATTGTACCCAAAGCAATTATATTCATCTTACTCTATTTTGCAGCATAAATTGTCAGGGCCGTTATGAGCCAGGATCTGTGGTTGAACTACAGAAACGTATGATAACGTCTGAGATCTTCGACTAGTACTGTTACTAGTATGTATGATGCAAAGTAGTGGACGTAGCCCTTTGAGTGTAGCTACATTGTATCGAGTGGTGAGGAAGCTTTTGTTCAATTTTCTGTTTTCTTGCTACCATTATGTATATCTCTTATTGTTGATTATGTGTATTTCTTACTGTCCATTATGTATGGTTCTTAGTATCATGTTGTGCTCATGTTCCTTACAGTTACTCTGATTTTATTCACTTATGGTTACTATTCTATTAAGTGATGAGAGATCCCTGGTTTATTTAATTGTATGTTTTCTTGTAATCTTTGTAGAAATTGTCTTATTATTATTCATGTTGTTCTCTTGCTGCTATTTATGTCTATATTTCTTTTCTATTGATTTATATGTTTTATATTTATGTTTTACTGTTTTATCAAGTGTTCAGAGCACTTTCGTTCATTTATTTCTATGATCTCTTACTGCTATCTATATGCTCGTATTACATGGTACTTTATTTAGGGGTCTCGAGATTGTGAACCATTCCAATATTGTTGTACGAGATTTCTTAGCTACCTGGATCGAAGGCCTTGAAGAGGCGGTTCCAATGCCTTAAGGCGTGGAGTGGAGTGGATATAATGGTGATTTCGGAACCTAATAAGAAGATGGCCAGTAAAAAAGGTTGGTACGCGGACAGGAAGCAGGACGTGGCGATAGTGGTGTTAAATAAGAACCTGGAGGTGGATCGGGTGGAAAAACACAGCGGATACCTCTGCGTGGGGCTTGGAGACCTCAACATATGTGCGGCGTATATACCTGTTGATAATTTCAAAGAAAATATTGATGAGATCTTCGATAAGGTGGAGAACCATCCGAAAAGCACAATTCTAAACGCGAAGTCCCCAGTGTGGGGGTCCCCAAGAGCTGACCAACGAGGAGAACATGTGGAGGGGTAGCTGTCTCAGCTACAATGGACGGCATGTAATAACGGTGCCCATACATTTCAGAGGGGTACGTCCATCAGCCACATAGTCGTTACGCTATGTGCTGAAGAGGTAGCCCGGAGAGTGAAGAACTGGAGGGTACAATACAAAAACCCGTACACACACCACGGAAGTATCAGCTTTGAGTTCGAGATGGGGAAAAAGATCAGAAGAGAGACGGAATCGGTGAAAGTGTATCTGAGAGTGGGGGATTTTGTTCGGGAGTTGGAGAAGATGAAGGACGAGGAAGAGAACATATATGAAAGTTTGTTGAGCGCATACAGAAAGTGCACGACCGAGGAATTGACTACACCCCAGAATAGACCAGGTGGAACGAAGACATCGAGGCGTGCAGGAGGAGATGCGTTCATTATAGACGTCGAACGACAAGGGCAGGGAGGAGGAGGAAATGGCAGGAGAACAGGAGGATGCTGAGCTGCGTGAGTGACTGGAGAGAGCGAAAGAGGAGGCAAAGGTTCTGAAGTTGCTCATAAGAGCTTCCAAAAGAAACCATTGGAAGGAAATTTTGGAGGGGCTGGAGGAGGACATTTGGGGAGAAGGATATAGAATAGTCACTGGGAAGATCAGGCAGGGCACGGGTGGAGGAAGGATATCGGTGAAGAGGAGAAGGAAAATCCTGAGGGAGCTCTTTCCAGAATGCAATGAGGTGCTGCGGAGGGAGCCAAGAGAGGCAGTGCAGATAAGCCCGTTTGCGACGAAGGAGATAAAAGAGGCCGTGGCAAGATTAAAAAATGGGAAAGCTCCCGGACTGGACGGTTTCACGGTGAAAGCGGTGAAGCTAGCGTGGAAGGAAATCCCCATGGCTATAACCCGGATGATGAACGACCTGTTGTTGAGTCGCAGTTGGTGTGACTGTTACGAAAATTGACTGATTATAGAATTTGAATAGTGCGTTCAGATCTCTACATGGTTTTATATTGATTATTTTTCCGACCCAAATATCGACCAATAGAATTGCACCATTCGACGTCACGTGGTACAACCTACATGGTATTATACTGATAATTTTTTGAAAATTTTCTCTGGTAGTTGCTACATATAAACAAAACATGATCCAGTCAAATTAAGCACACGTCAAACTGACAGGTTGAATTCAATTGTGAAAATTGGAGATTTTGCATGAAAATGAGTCGATTTGGAGTTTCTCTGTCCACCATCGATAAAAAGTCAAAGGAAATGTTCCCATTAATACGGGAAGGCAAAAAAAAACAGTTTGGAACCAATTTACTACTTTTTGTACTGAGAGGGAATACACATTGAGTGCTGAAACGAGTGGAGCGCAATTGGCAAACATTATGAAAGATTACGCTTACAATATGAAGAAAATGGATGGAGAAGACTATAAGGAAGGTACAATAAAACAATGTGGAATCAGACTGCCAAATTACTTCAAGAAAAGTATTTGAACGATTTCGACATCAAAATCAACCCATTTTCGGATGCTGCATTCAAGACCGCTCGAGGAGCTCGTGATGCCAAGCGTAAGGCTTTACAATCTATTCCGGAAAAACGGAGGGCAAGTGCAGCAGCGTTGGAGGAAAAGATTGGGATGCAATGACCACTGTTTGGGACGAGGAAACTCCTGATGGCCTCCAGAAAAAATTATTCATGATAATATCAGTGGAATTGGCTTGGAGAGGTGGTGAGGGCAGCATGGCGTCAATACATCACTTCAAGGCAGAACAACGAAATGACGGGGAAACAACTGGGAGAATTGAATACAATCCAATTTTCAGCAAGACCACACAAGGTGGTGATAAAAATTATCAGACAGCAAGTGGCTGGTGGAGAATCGGGAAATCCTGACAAGTGCCCAGTGAGACTGTTCCAGAAATTGAGAGAGAAGAGAGATGTCAATATCAAGAGCGACAGACTATTCCTGACCCAAAATCCATTCTGGAATAAAGTTCCAGGCGCTAGGTGGTACAAGGATTCCCCAGTAGGCCAAAACACGATTTCAAAGTGGGTTAAGGAGTCAGCACAAAAAGCTGGGCTTGACCTTGGTAACAAAAAAATCACCAATCACTCCAGTCGTGCAACAGCCGTCTCCAATCTAGCGAAATCGGGCCTGGGAGAGCAGCAGATAATCAAAATAACTGGACATGCCAACAGTAACTCCATCAAGCCGTATCTCCAACTCGACCAGGAACACCACGAATTAATTGTAAAGAAACTGCGAAGGAGTGAGCCTATTGCAGAAAATGCCATCAACAGCATAAACCTCATGCCATCTACCTCTTCTGGGACCATTACCGATAACTCTGACTTGAAGAAAACATGCACCAATGTTTACAACAATTGTATTTTTAATTGCACTACCCTGATTCTTAATTAAATGTTGTTTTAATCATTATGAAATTCTTATTTGTTCCCGATAGGTTCCCTGCAGACAAATAAAATCGTCAAGTTTTTCAGGAAAAATCACTCGCGCTTCGCGCTCGTGATTTTTTAACCTGAAAAACTTGACTCCTTCATTTGTTTGCAACGAACCTATCGGGAAATACCCGATAATTTTGAAGCTCTTGTGGTATTATAAGTGAAAATTGACATGCAATGGACGCGTGTTGACATTCGAAAGGATAGGATGTCAGTGTTGTCAACCACAAAATGAAAAATATAACTAAAAACAATGTTTTTAGTACTGTAATGAATTCATTACGACACTGAAATAGAGAAAATATCTTTCAAATCAATAATGGTTACTTCCACCACTTCAGTGAAGTGGGCATCGTAGCAGACCCTTTATGCAATTGCCAAATCTTCGCTATGACCACAGCTGGAAGTGAGGCAGAATACTTTCGGCTACACTCACACCCAGCTGCAGAAATATTACAAAGATGAATCGTTTTGATGGCATAAAATATCTGGAGTTGGAATACGTCCGCAAATCGATATCCTCCCTTACAGTCCATCATTCTCTCTAATCTGAGACTTTCGATTTCGCAATACTCACGTAAAATTTGATTTTCGAGAAAATACTTACTGATAGATGGTCTGAATATAGCAACAGGCAATCCTGACCCGTGCTTTTCTACTGCATTTTCAGCCACTGCTTTAGTGAAAGCATAGGTATTGGGCCATTCGCCTATGATTCTGAAATGAAACAAGAATTTATTTCTTGACGAAAAATTTTTGATGATGGTGTAGAATCATTATTTGGTTAATAACCATGATGCTATCAATCCCATGTTGGAACGTTGGGAATAAGAATAATAATACATGATCGTTTTGCCCAAATAATTCTTCAAGAATTCATTTAATGCATACAATAGTAGGCAAAATTGAAATTAGACTCAGTAGAGATTTTCGAGCATTGAAAGTCGAAACACTCATTTTGGAAAATTTTCATTATTTTAGGGCAGAAAACCTTTAATCGCACATAGCTTGAATATGATAAGTTTGTGATTTGAGATGTCCCATGGTGGAATATTTCTAAAAATAATTCACGGAATATTTTAAAAATTTCTAGCCTGAAGATCTTCACGAAATTGGGCAGAATTCTTTCTATCATCGATATTGAAATTTTCATTTGATCGGATGTATGTTTTTATTAGTTTTCATTATTAGTCTCTGGACTTATTGATCCATATGTTATACCATCCTCTTCAGAAATTCTTTAAAAAAAAATCATTTTAGAGGATTTTTCATTCAATTTGACCATAGGCATTCAATTAGAAAACCGCCGTTTAATTTCATAATTTGAAGTTTTATTATAAAAAACTCATTGCATACTCATTCTTCAAAATATTTTCCATCGTTAGCCACAACTCTCTCCCATCTTTGTGGCAGCTTCTGAATTCCTCGTCGAAAAAATTTTTCGTTTTTTGACGCCATCCACGAATCGATCCAATTTTTGGCTTCTTCGTAAGAACGAAAGTGCTGGTAGGCGAGGTCATGGGCCATCAATCGGGATAGGTAGAAATCAGAAGGGGCGATGTCAGGAGAGTACGGAGGGTGGGGAAGGATGTCCCATTTCAATGTTTCTAGGTATGTTTTCACGACTTTGTGCATGTGACCGAGCGTTGTCATGCATTATGTTGTCGCGTCTTTCCGCGTATTGCGGGCGTTTTTCCTTTAACGCTGGACTCAAACGTATTACTTGCGTTTGTTAGAGGGCTCCTGTAATGGTTTCGCCTGGTTGCTAGAGTTTATAGTGGGGAGACCGGGTACAAAAGTACTTTGTACTTTTACCTGAATTTCTGGCTGGGTGTTACTATTGCCATTCATTTAATATAACTATATAAAAATTCAGTTTAGGTTCTTTACTCTAGCAACTTGAATTATCACATTATAGTGTGTTTTATATGAATTATGAAAATTTAAAAAAAAAAATCGCCACTTTCGACCACGTAGGCAGGTCGAAAGTAACACGTTTTGGGTCGAAAGTAACAAGTCGAAGGGGTGTGTCACGGTTTCAAAATTCCCGCTCCAGTTAGTACCTGCAAACCGAACTGGTGGCGTTAGTCGCAGTAGTTTGCCAGCTTATCTCGTACGTTTCGATGGACGCCGTTGTCGGTGGTCCTTTTCTGTCATCATGTGACGTAGGTTGTCAATTACATCGTTCTTCCCGCATATTTGGTTGAAATGTCCTGGAGTAATTAATCGCAATTTTGCGGATCTGAACAGGATTTTAACTGAAGCCCTGAGAGAAATCTTATCATGTTGGTTTGGTTTGTTCGTTGGTGAGATTTTTGCGCTTTAGCGGAGTGGCGTATTTTGTTTGGAAAAACGACGTGGGATTGGTAAGTTAACCTATGTTTGTCACGAGGTATTTTAGATTTTTGTTCGTATTTTAGCATCATTCTGCTTCGAATTGGGAATTATTATTGTACCGTTGCGAGGTACCGCAGATTCTGAACTGTCTTTGAAGTCTTCGAGCTGTTTGTCTAGGCTGTCTTTGAATTACCGTCGAGCTGCCGTGGGAGCTGTCTTTGGGGACCTCCACCAGATTTCTCCATCTAAGATACCACACCTGGCGTCTACCCAGGGCGCATTACTGTGAGAAATTGTACCACGTTGGCCCAGGAATATATTTGAGCCCAGTTTTCATTTACGAGACTGTGAGAATAATTATGGGTTGAGAAACTATATCCTTTTGTACTTCAGTCAAGCCACGACCTAGACTGTTATAGAAGGATAGTCTGTAGAATTTAGTTAAGATTGATTAGTATCAAAGAGGCCCAATTCAGTGAATACTGTTTAGTACATAAAACCCGACGTATCGAGAAGGTCGCTTAGATATAAGTAAAGAGCTATTTGTAACGATTACCATCGAGGCTCTAAGTATATACCTTGGGGTGATATTACTGTTTGTTTAGTAAGAGATAAAGCATTATATCGAATATTCGGGTTGTGAAGTAAGAACTAGTTAGTGATCTACCTTTTGTAAGATATATCCTCGTTTGAGGGACCTTGTGTATTTCATTTGGGCTCATTATATTATTAAATAATTGCTCTATATTCTTTCTACCAGCCACTACCTCCCGCTTGTGTGATCGGGCTCGTTTGAGTGCGTTCGTTATTTTCTCTCTTTTGCGACCCTGAGATCTTTAGTGTACTTTCCTCTTTTTTTTCTTTGTATTATCATAAAAGAGAGTGGCGTCCCTTTATAAGTAGTCTCAGCTCTAGAGCTAGCCGTGGAGGTACTTTGTACACTCTCTGGAGCCGAGTGGGTTTGGTGTCAGGTGGGTAATGAGTACAATATTATACATGGTAAATCAACAAATTATTTATTTAAAATCTTTATCATATACTAATAACACAAATAAACTTCTGTATTTTCCATCCATCCCTTAGAATTGCCCACTCCAGTACACCCAACAGGACCCCCACGGATCATGTGGTCTTGGAATCGTTTCAGTGGTAATACGGAAAAGGGTGGGATATGTCCCCTTGAGCATTGATGGCAACAGCAACAGTTACTAATCTTCCTCCTTCTGCCGATGTTACTGCACCTACTTTTTTAATTCCTTTTTGGGCTACAATTTTGATAGGTTTTTGGACAGTAGTCACCCCTGTTTTGTCCATATGTTCCAGATATCTTTTGGCTCAAATTGTTACCTATCCATTACATCAGCAAGGTTGTCAAAAAATTTACTCACATTATGCTCGTTAAAACTTGATGCCCGCGACAGACTTGTTGCTTGAGAACATCTTAAAGACAGGCTCGGGTGTCGTTTTAAAAAACCGGTCAACCATTCCTTACCCGCCATTTGAGTATCGTGTTTGAAGGAAATGATTTTTCTTTCTTAAGCGCTAACTCGTATGCCAGTTTACGTACTTCAGTTGGGGATAACCCAAAGTAAGCTGCTGAGCACTCGATTAAGTAGTCGCGTAGATTAATTTCTTCGTCGTTGGTAAAAACACAGTTGACGCAACGGTAGCCCACAACAGCGGTAGCATTTCCTGCTTTTAATTTTTTAATAAATCTATATAATGTTACATGGCAAACATTATATTTTTTTGCCAGGCCTCTAATGGTTGCAGCATCTTTAAAATGCTCTTCATCCGCTTTTCATACACTCCCGAGTCCGTAGTTCCTCGTCCAGTTTTTCTAATGCGTTGACGGGGCATTCTGTTGAAAAAAAATATAACTAAAAAAATAATAAATAATTAAATCACCACGAGTACAAGAGTAACATGTTACTTTTGTACCCGTTCACATTCTTGTCAAAACGTACAACATAACCTTAAATCCGAGCATGCTACACAAAAATGAATTTACGCAATGTGTAATCACTTTAATACAGAATAGATTAGCAAAAACATTCAGATTTCTACTTACTTTTAAGACTATCTAAACTTTGAATAAGAAAAAGTCAAAAAACTTACTCTTGATGTGTAAATTCTCGTAGCGTCCTGTCACACAGCCTAACAGCGCGTGGCGTACGCGGCAACTAAATGCAATTGAGGGGGAACTCCCGGCTGTCACCTGACTGCAGCAAAGCGGTGTTCGCCTATTGGATGAATCTAGAGAGCATTTGTTATTTTCAACCCGCCGTTACTTTTGTACCCGATCTCCCCTACGCTTACGCCAAGCTAGTCCCACCAAATACACAGCATCAACTTCGAGCCATGAATGTTTGGTTTCGCTGTCGAAGTTGATGCATGGCCAGGGAGGCCCCACAGTTTTTACCGCTTCGGGTTGTCATAGTGTATCCACTTTTCATCTCCGGTCACGATACGATGCAAAAAGCCCTTTCTGTTTTGCCATTGGAGGAGTTGTTTGCACGTGAAAAGGCGGCGTTCGATGTCCCTCGGCTTCAACTTGTATGGCACGCAATGTCCCAGTATCTGGGTCATTCCTAAGCATTTTAAGCGATAAGAAACCGCTTGCTGACTCACGCCTAATAGGTTTGCAAGTTCTTGTTGCGTTCTACAAAATTCATCATCCAGCAAAGTTTCTCCAAAGCTGCATCTTCGAACTTTTGCACGGGTCCAGGACGTTCCTTGTCTTCCACGTCATATTCGCCATTTTTGAACTTATGAAACCATTGCCGACACGTTCTTTCACTAATACAACATTCACCGTAAGTTTCTACAATAATTTGACGCGCCTGTCCTGCATTTTTTTAGAAAGAAATGCAAAAAGCAACACTTCCCGCAAATGAAGCTTACTGGGCTCGAATTTCGCCATTTTCGCGCACGAACAAAACAAAGCACAGTAAAAAGAGGCAAGCAAGATTTTGTAAAGTCATTGACTGATACCCCAGCTGACCATGTAACGTTTCTGTTGGTACTTATCGACCAATTTGCAATGCTAGTGCAACCTACAGTAAAACGGCGGTTTTCTATTATTAGGCCTGATATATTATACATAACAGAGAACTCAAAAATATATTATCAATATAGGATGTATTACGAGAAAAATGCAGACAAAGAAGTTTCACAGAATTGCTTGTATAATATTTCATTTCATTCGTTTTCCCACCTGCTTTGAAAGTTTACGAACTCCGTTCAACATGGAGAGGATTTTACAAAAAAAGTAGTTTCCTGCGAATCTTTCGACGCATTCAGTTAAGATTAATGGTAGGTTTACCTTAAATAAGATGCTGTACAATACTCACTTATCAGTCATACTACATATTAATGTCTCATTTACATTCTCTGTAAGTGCGATCAATTCCTTGTACTCCATAGGTGGCGGATACAATTTTTCTTCTATAATTGGTTGAATGCAATTTGTGTAGGCTGTGGATATGTGCACGAAACTTTTCAAATTCATCATCTGATGTGCTAGTTCCATGAGATATAATGGTGCCTTCACATTGATCGTTACTGCTATATTTAGTTTCTCGTCAAATCTTACTGTAGCTGCTGCGTGGAAAACAACATTGACCTGTAAAATGAAAATTTAAATTATATCTACCAATTTGTCGTAGGTATGAAAGAAACACAGAGGTAATTCTTCTTATGGTGTCTTGTCCCCCTGACGTTGACAATCACGATGGCGAGCTGATCTCTGTTTTCAGCCTAAACAATTTTTCGGCGTTGTGTATGCCTGTCCATTCCCGAAGGTACCTTAACCAGGAGATCTGTTTTCTTCTTACGCCCCTGCGGCCCTTTATTTTGCCCTTCATTATAAGCTGTAGAATCCGGTAACGATTTCCTCTGAGAACATGGCTGAGATAAGCCAGTTTAAGGCATTTAACTGTTGTCAAGAGTTCGCGAACTGTAACTGCCCGCTGACTAGCTACCCATGGTATTCTAAGCATTTGCCTGTGTAGTAGTGTTGGGTAGTACACGTCTTAAAATTGAGTTTGCAAGAGGTGCCTCATTTTTGTACTGAAGCGGTACATTGTAGTACTTCAAATGAAGCGAGGGAATCTGGCCGTTCATAACGTGATACGATGTCGGGACAAAATTTGTACTAGTATACACGACGAGTTGTTGAGGCGGTGTAGCGTAGCAAGGGCGAGGTAGGTAAGAACTAGGAATGTTGACAGTCTGTCTCACTTCAAATTTATCGATTTAAAAGGAGGGTAAGGTTAACTGTCGACAGAATTGAAGTAATAAAAGAGTAAAAATTTAGAAAGCAAATTAATTGTTTGATTTTGAAACTGGAAAATTGTCTTTAGCTGAAATTGTTCAGATCGGGTTCTCAGACTTACAACTGTCATAGAATCAGGCTTCAATGCTAGGTTAGACAGGAGCTGCTTTCATTGGTTTATCTTCGGCATATTTCACTGTATGGAAAGGGGGATTAATTTTCAAACTCTATACCAATCTGATGTGTCGGAATATGGTACGATTATTAGAAAATATGTTATCTGATAGAAGATTTCGTGTTTTTAATGACAAGAAGAGTAGCAATTTCAAAACATTGAAAACAGTCTTCCTAAAGGATCATTTCTAGCTCCTTTAGTTTTCAATTTATATCTAACCCCCACGACATTATCCCACGACATCATCTCAGAAATTTGTTTAGGCCGACCACATTGCTATTGCTTACCAACATTTGGATTTCCATACTCTGGAAAACATAGTGTTATCTGATTGGAAATTTTTAAAGAATTATTTTACTGAGTGGCGATTATGTCCAAATCCTAACAAAATAGAGGTATCTTGAAATATGTAGTTCAAGGACTGAAGACGATCGACCTACCGAATCGTTTTAGTTTTAGTCATTGGGCTCTTGGCAAGCTTATAGAGGATCCACTCTTTTAAACAAAAGTTTTTTTCTCTGATGAGGCCCATTTTTGGTTTAATGGGCTCGTGAACAAACAAAATGCCTGAATCTGGGGTGATGAACAACCCGAAGAGTCTCAAGAATTGCCTTTAAATCCAGAAAATAACAACTGTTTCATGTGGTTTATGGGCCGGTGGAATAATCAGTCTATATTTTTTCAAAAGGGAGGACGTCCGGTATGCTACTTTCTAATGGTGACCGTTATCGCACCTTGATAATAGACTATTCGTTGCCTGAAATTGAAGCCCGTGATCTCGACGAAATGTGGTTCCTACAAGATGGTGCCACGTGCTCGTGAAACCATGGCTTTACTGCGAGAGCATTTCGTCCAGCAGATCATTTCATGTGTGTGAAGTTGGCCCCGCACTTTTTGATTTTCGAAAAATTTTTGTTGTGCTGAATTGTGCTAGGTTTGTGCTGCTTTGTGCTGTTCGAATTTTCTCGTTATTTCAAGTAGTTTTTGAGATATTTCACTAAATGCATAAAATGGGCCAGCCCTGCACTTTTTGAAAATTTGAGTTTTAACCACTGAAATGAATTGTGCTAGACGTCTACTGAGTTGTGCCGTTCGAATTTTTGAGATGGATCTCTTAATTTCCCAGAAAATGGAAAATAAAAAAAGTTAGCCCCGCACTTTTGTTTTTCTTATCGGAAATGAGTGTGAAAAGTTGTGCTAGGTTTGTGCTGCGTTGTGCCGTAAAAATTTTCATGGAAATACCTCACATTTTCCGGAAAATCCCGAAAATCCATTACAAGGCTAGCCCCGCACTTTCGTTTTTTTCAATCGGAATATGTGGAAAAATTGTGCTACGCGTGTATGAAGTTGTGCCGTTAATAAAATCCAGTTTTTTCCGAAAAAACTGGAAAATTCGAAAAAGATAGCCCCACACTTTCTTTTTTTCCATAAAAATCATTTCATAGAGTTGTGCTACATTTGTGCTGACTTGTGCTGATAATTTTTTAGAAAAAACTTCAAGTTTTCTTTTAAACGGTGAAAAATCAAAATATCAGTAGATTGAATGATGAATTGTGTGAATGGCAACACTGTTGTGAAGTTAGCCCCGCACTTTTTGATTTTCGATAAAATGTTTGTGGTGCTGAATTATGCAAGGTTTGTGCTGCTTTGTGCCGTAAAAGTTTTTTTTCAAATGGTACGATTAATAAGATATTTCATTAAGTGAGTAAAAGCGAATAATGTACATTTCCATTTTTTCTTTCCGTTTAACGGTCATTTGATAACTGAATCTCATTCAACAGTGAATGCACTGATTTGTGCTTTTCGAACTTCCTCGAAAAAAACTCTGATATACCGGAAAATCGAGTTTAAAAAATTTTCAATATTTTTTTGTGTTCTTTCTTCCGAATCGAAATCACCAAAACTTGTGCTACTTTCGTACAAACCTAATTTTCAAAATTCACATGAAATTTTTTCTCAAAAGGTGGAAAAATTGGAGAAATCAGTATATTCCTGAAAAATCTTGATAGAAGGCAACGTAGTAGCAGTTCATGGAATTAGATGCTACCCCGTGGTGCGACCGTGTAAACAAAATACATAGTAGACTCATCTAGAATTTTATTACTTCCAGGTGGATAGCCGTGGATAGGAGAAGTTGCCAGATTGTGATTTTGAGAAGAAAATATTGCTACTAAAGTTTCATTTCCTTTATGATGAAATTTCCTCTGAAGTAAGAATAAAGTCTTAAATGTTTCTCAATTAGAAAATTTTTATTTTTACTGAATTGTGCTAAGGTTTTCTGAAGTTTTTCAGACTTTCCATAAAATGTAGAAAGTTAGCCAGCTCAACGACTGAAGATTGTTCCAGAATTCTAGACGTATTCTTAAATGTGCCGTTGAAATTTTCGAGATAGTACTTTTAATTACGTTGAAAATGGAAAATTCAAAAGAAGTTAACACACCCCTTTTGTTTTTGCGTGCTTATTCTTAGTGAAACAGCGTTTTGCCCAAATGTCTGTAATTTTCGAATATTGAGCCGAAAATGGTCTCAATCGATTGGGTTCGACTTCCTGTTGTCAATTTGAGTATGTTTGACCGGCCAGCCGTCCGGCCGTATACTCTTTATCTTCCGAAGGAGATCACCTAGAGTTTTCATATTTTCAGAACAGGTTGATTGTCCAAATATCTCGGACAAGTTCGTTATTTGTCCAAATCCATCGAATAGATTAGATGTCTGAATCTGAAATTTGAAAAGTTGAAGAGATTCAGTTATCAAATGACCGTTAAACGGAAGGAAAAAATGAAAATGTACATTATTCGCGTTTACTTACTTAGTGAAATATCTTATTAATCGTACCATTTGAAAAAAAAACTTTTACGGCACAAAGCAGCACAAACCTTGCACAATTCAGCACCACAAACATTTTATCGAAAATCAAAAAGTGCGGGGCTAACTTCACAACAGTGTTGCCATTCACACAATTCATCATTCAATCTACTGATATTTTGATTTTTCACCGTTTAAAAGAGAACTTGAAGTTTTTTCTGAAAAATTATCAGCACAAGTCAGCACAAATGTAGCACAACTCTATGAGATGATTTTTATGGAAAAAAGGGAAAATGCGGGTCTATAATGAAACATCAAGAAATCATGGAAGAAGACGTTATGGTCAGCTTCGACATTACCAGTTTGTTCACTAATATTCCGACAGATAAAACACTTATCATAGTTAGGAAAAAGCTTGAAGAAGATCAAACCCTTAGTGAAAGAACTACACTAAGCGTGAATGCAATTATGGAAATGCTTTCTATTTGTATTGAAACAACATATTTCCAATTTGAAGACATCTTTTATCAACAAGAATTTGGAATGGCCATGGGTTCACCACTATCACCAATTTTAGCTGATTTATATATGGAAATTTTCGAACAGAAGGCATTAGAAAAATATGCACTTAAACCCAAACTGTGGAAAAGATATGTAGATGATACTTTCATTATTTGGCAACATGGAAGAGACACTATAGATGAATTCCTTCAATATCTAAACAATCAAGAGGAATCAATTATATTCACAGAAATCGAGAAAGACAGACAACTTCCATTCTTAGATGTACTCGTACATAAACAAAATGGAATCCCAAGAACCACTGTGTATAAAAAGCCAACGAACACAGGACAATATCTACATTTTGATTCAAACCACCAACTAAACACTAAATTGGGAGTAGCAAAATGTTTATTTGATAGAGCAATAAATATTTGTTGCACTGAAGAAGACCAAAATGAAGAAATAAATAACATCTCGAAAACTCTTAGAAGCAACGGCTACCCAAAAATATATTAAAAAAAGCTAGACAAACAAGATAAAGTCAACCTGAACCAACAGATATAAATCAGACCATTAAAACCGTAATTCCTTATGTAAAAGGTTTGTCGGAGAAAATGAGAAGAATTGGAAATAGATACAACATAACGACTGCATTCAAAACTCAAAACACTATCAGAGCTAAACTTACAAAAGTTAAGCCTAATAATGAGACACAAAGGACAAAGAACTGCATATACGAATTACCTTGCGAGTGCGGAAGATCTTACATCGGAGAAACTAAACGCCCTCTGAATGTACGAATAAAAGAACATCAGAAGCTTCTACGAGAACTAGACAGCGACAAATCCAGGTTGGTCCAACTTGCTGTAGATGAGAATCATCGTATAAAATGGGATGAAGCATCAATAATATCCAAAGAAGAAAAACTTACAAGAAGAAAAATCAAAGAAGCAGCATTTATGAAAATAACACCAGATTCCATAAGTGCTCCATCTATAGATCTGCCAGAAGTTTGGACGCCGATAGTTCGATCCAACTTAAAAAGATCATCATATCACAGATGAGTATATAACATCGTTCATTTTCTTTCATGACTTCTGTCAATTGACTTTTTGAAAATTGATAATTTTCAAAAGGTTTCTTACTTTTCTCCTTGATAAAGATAGAAGATGTCTATCGAAACGTCGGAAAACATTACATCCACAATAGATGATGGTAATAGCCCAAACAATCATTCAACACGAGCTCCATCATCAACAATATCTCGTCATCAACCTGAAGAGTCTAGGTTTTCTACAGTCGAGGTATTATAGCATATTAAGTTTTAAGATGTAAATGAGATATTTACAACATTCATATTTTCTTTTACCTTTTTCACGAGCGTTTCCACATCCTGATCCTTCAATCCGATTTGGGGTAGACAACAGTCTCCTTCTATTGGTACTACTTTGTGTCTAAACTTAGGATTGATTTTTTTCAGTTCTCCGAAAAAGACGTCCTCGAACAGCTCATCTACTCTTTCTTCTAAGTTTTTTCCTTTCTTGTTCCTCACCAGGAGGTAGATTGCAGAAATGTCAGGGCAAGATCTCAGTAGCTTCTCGATTAGCACGCGACCTAGGAAACCAGTGCCCCCTGTGATGAAGATGTTTGTGTCCTTATAAAAGGACTGAATTGGAGTGGATTTCTGGTCCATGGTGATGTTGTCATTGATTTCCATGACTTTTAGGGCTGAAAGAAATAACGTTCATCAGTATGGTTGATTTAAATGAAAGCTTCATCACAACTGGTCAGGGCTCAAGGCTTGCAATAATAAAATTTCTTGACAAAAAAAAATTTCGTAATTCCCAAATCAGTAAAAGAAGTATTTTTCAAGATATTGATGAAATGCAATGAAGGAAATAATCTCCATTTGCAATTTGACGAAAATTGTTATCCTCAAGAACTTGGGATAACCATGGGTTCACCACTGTCACCTATTTTATCTGAATTATATGTGGATAATTTCGAACAAAATGCTCTCGACCAATATAGATCGAAAACCAAATCATGGAAGAGATATTTACATGATACTATAAACACTATAGATGGATTCCTTTTACACCTTAATAATCAAGAAGAATCTATTAAATTTACAATGGAAATCGAGAAAGTTACACAAATTCCATTTTTAGATGTGCTTGTTCATAAACAAAATGTAATCCCAAGAACCATTGTGTACAAAGAACCAACAAACACAATGTTCACACTTTGATTCCAACCATCAACTAAATATTATTAGGTGTACAAATAAGTTTCCGCGGTTTTTTATAAAAAATTAGGAATTTATTGTAAAGGAAAAGTACATTACGTTTTATTCAAAGTATTTTCCATCATTTGCCACTACTTTTCCCCATCTTTCTGGCAACATTCGGATACCCCGTCGAAAAAACTCTTCATCTTTTGACGCTATCCACAAATCTACCCAATTTTTGGTGTCTTCATATGATGTGAAGCGCTGCTCAGACAGACCATGTGCCATCGACCGGAACAGATGATAATCAGAAGGGGCTAAGTCTGGTGAATACGGCGGGTGGGGTAAAAATTCCCAGTTGAATGTTTCCAAGTATGTTTTTACCGGCGCCGCAACATGTGGACGAGCATTATCGTGTAAAAGAATAATTTTGTCGTGTCTGTAGTAGTAATGGGCGCGTTTTTCCTTAAGTGCCCGACTCAATCTCATCAATTGTGTTCGGTAGAGAGCTCCAGTAATGGTTTCGCTTGGTTTCAGCAATTCATAATACACGACACCAAGCTGATCCCACCAAATACACAGCATGAGTTTTTTTCCATGAATATTCGGCTTAGCTGTCGATGTTGATGGTTCGCCGGGCTTAACCCATGACTTTCTCTTCTTTGGATTATCGTAGTGAATCCATTTTTTGTCACCAGTGACTATACGATGCAAAAACTCTCTTTTTTATTCCTAGCAAGCAGCATTTCACTCATGCATAATCGGCGTTCAACGTCTCCCGGCTTTAGTTCATATGGAACCCAATTTCCTTGTTTTTGAATCATCCCTAACGATTTTAAACGATGTGAAATTGCTTGTTGAGTCACTTGTAGAGTAAGTGCAAGTTCTATTTGCGTTTGGGACGAATCTTCCTCCAATAGTGCTTCTAATCGCATGTCTTCGTACACTTTCGGCCTTCCACTGCGTTCTTTGTCTTTAACGTCAAACTCACCGTTCTTAAACTTTTGAAACGATTCCTGACAACTTCTCTCACTTAAAGCAGCTGCACCATATGCTTCTAGAAGCAATCGATGCGCCTCAGCTGCTGATTTTTTCACATTAAAAAAGTAAATCAAAAGTTCCCGCAAATGATGCTTATTCGGAATAAAACTTGACATTTTGGCACGAAAAAAATTACGTGATGCTGATACGGAATCACTAGTACTTTAAGGTTATGGAGTTGCCAGATGACTAAACTTGGGATATTACGTTTTACATCTGACAATTTCTCCATAACCTTCTGGTGGGGCCATCTTTTGACAAACCGCGGAAACTTATTTGTACACCTAATAACACTCCACAACTTTGAATTTAATTTGTGAACGTACCCTTAGACCAATCATTAACTGTCAACGCAATTCATTCAGTAAAGTGAACTATATCACATGGTGAAGTACACGATTGAACAACGTTCGTAAGTTGTAAAAATTTACTACCAAAATTCGGAGTCGATCACCTCACCTTTAAGAACCTTAACTCCAATTATCGGTGGTAATTCGCGCCTTAGTAAACAGGCAATTACAAGTTTGGTGCAAAAATTTGAGTCTACATATTCGCTGTTTGATGTTGTTGTGCCAGTGGAACAAAGGACCGGGCGAGTAACGAAAACATCGCTGCCGTTCGGGCCACCGTAGCCGACGACCCAAATCAGTCAATTCGACGGCGTTCTCAAGAATTGGGCATCCCTCAGACCACTCTATGGCGAATTTCGCGTAAGGATCTTGGTGTACACCCGTACAAGATAAAGCTTAGTCACGAATTGAAGCCTTTAAGCCATTTGAAGTGACATACATTTTCCGATTGGGCTCTGGAAAAGCTGCGCCACGATCATGATTTTCATCTTCAGCGATGATTCTCATTTTTGGCTCAATGGCTTTGTCAATGAGCAAAATATGCATTACTGGACAGGCAGCAATCCACACCTGATTCACGAGACTAAATTGTATTCTCAAAAATCACAGTTTGGTGCAGTCTTCACGCCGACAGCATCATTAGACCGTATCTTTTAGTTGATGCCAATAATCGTCATGTTACGGTCAATGGCGATCGCTACCGCGCCATGATTACGAATTTTTGGCCTCAATTCCATGGACTTGGCCAACATGTAGTTTCAATAGGACGGTGCCAGTAGCCACACAGCACACGTAACAATCGGTTTATTGAAGCAGATATTTATTTGATGAGCGTATAATTTCGAGAAACGGCCCCGTCGATTGACCACCTCCTTCGTGCGATTTGACACCTCTGGATTATTTTCTTTGGGGTACATGAAGTCACTGGTCTATGCCAACAAGCCGACGACATTGCAAGAGCTCAGAGATAACATTGAACGCGAAATATCGGCCGTTTGGGCTGAAATGTGTGGCCGAGTCATCGAAAATTGGGTCCATTATTATTAGAATAGTGATTCATTTTGTGAAATCAAAAAATTTCATAACGACTAACAATAAGACCTGTCTGACACTTGTGAATTATAAATGTGATGATTTATCTTCTATGTTGAATGATTATTTGGGCTATTACCATCATCTATTGTGGATGTAATGTTTTCCGACGTTTCGATAGACATCTTCTATCTTTATCAAGAAGGAAAAGTAAAAAACCTTTTGAAAATTATCAATTTTCAATTCGTTAGATCAAGACTTACACCTCACTTCAGTAAACCACCACATTTATATGGTCTACCAAAAATACGCAAAGCAAATATTCCTCTAAGACCAATTGTGAGTTCAAGAAATTCAGCATGCCACCAATTGGCTAAATTTCTGCTGAAAATTATATCGCCATCAAAAAGTAATTCAACATCGATGATAAGAAACACGAAACACTTCATAGAAATAATGAAACATCAAGAAATCATGGAAGAAGACGTTATGGTCAGCTTCGACATCACCAGTTTGTTCACTAATATTCCGACAGATAAAACACTTATCATAGTTAGGAAAAAGCTTGAAAAAGATCAAACCCTCAGTGAAAGAACTACACTAAGCGTCAATGCAATTATGGAAATGCTTTCTCTTCGTATTGAAACAACATATTTCCAATTCGAAGACATCTTTTATCAACAAGAATTCGAAATGGCCATGGGTTCACCACTATCACCAATTTTAGCTGATTCATATATGGAAATTTTCGAACAGAAGGCATTAGAAAAATATGTACTTAAACCCAAACTGTGGGAAAGATATGTAGATGATACTTTCATTATTTGGCAACATGGAAGAGACACTATAGATGGATTCCTTCAATATCTAAACAATCAAGAGGAATCAATTAAATTCACAATTGAAATCGAGAAGGACAGACAACTTCCATTCTTAGATGTACTCGTACATAAACAAAATGGAATCCCAAGAACCACTGTGTATAAAAAGCCAACGAACACAGGACAATATCTCTACATTTTGAGTCAAATCACCAACTAAACACTAAATTGGGAGTAGCAAAATATTTATTTGATAGAGCAATAAATATTTGTTGCACTGAAGAAGACCAAAATGAAGAAATAAATAACATTTCGAAAACTCTTAGAAGCAATGGCTATCCCAAAAAGATATTAGAAAAAGCTAAACGAACAAGAGAAAGTCAACCTGAATCAACAGATATAAATCAGACCATTAAAACCGTAATTCCATATGTAAAAGGTTTGTCGGAGAAAATGAAAAGAATTGGAAATAGATACAACATAATGACTGCATTCAAAACTCAAGACACTATCTGAGCTAAACTTACGAAAGTTAAGCCTAATAATGAGACACAAAGGACAAAGAACTGCATAGATGAATTATCTTGCGAGTGCGGAAGATCTTACATCGGAGAAACTAAAATTGACAATTTTCAAAAAGGTTTTTACTTTTCCTCCTTGATAAAGATAGAAGATGTCTATCGAAACGTCGGAAAACATTACATCCACAATAGATTATGGTAATAGCCCAAATAATCATTCAACACGAGCTCCATCATCAACAATATCTCGTCATCAATTATCTTCTATGCTCACAGAATATCCTTATGAATCAGATTCGAAGAATCAAACTCTACGTACCTACTACATAAATCCAGAAAATCTCAAATAACTCAGGAATTATTGAATTTAGGAGCATAAACATGTGAGAAAACTATCATTAATTTTGACCGCAGAATCCAACACAATTATAAAAAAATAGGGTTCTAATTTCAAAAACAGAAGTTATGGCCAATTTAAGATCACAATTTTAAATACAAAATTTGAAACACCATGTGATGATATTTTTGAAATCCAAAAGATGCATAACCTTTTCACATCCTTCCTCTTCTATGTTGTAAGAACGGTTTACGCTCAGGATATTTAAAATAAGAATAATGAACATATAACTGACTGAACATATTTGACTTTTTTTCCAGTTCTTTTTGTATATTTTGAAAACTGTTCGATTTAATGCAATGGTTTTAACAGAAATGTATTCACTATTGAATACTCAATCATAACAGCAATGGAAAACTTGAAAAAAAAATTTTTCGTCGAATTTATTCTCACTCCCTGTATAACCGGAAATTTTTGGGCTCTGTAGCTCTGTAGAGAACTTCGAACAATATCATAATCCCAATTTTCAGATTTCAGATATGTCTAATTCATCAGAAACGTCTAATAGGCTCTCGAACTTGAGAGACCCTGTATGTGTATATATCCGGGTAAAATGTATTCACTTTTTTCTGAAATCTCAAGTAGTTACGTTGAAATAATCTGCAGACGGTCATCGTGTATATCGATTCTAATAAACATGAAATTCTCGATTTTCTTCGAACATTCAAGAATGGAATTGATTGATGATATTCTTCACCTTCAAGTATAACCTTTAATCTTAAACAATATACACCTACACAATGATCATGACACTTAAACAATATAAAATATACTTTTACTCACAAATACCTCCCAATTTCAAAACTTCATCCAAAGATAACAATGTAGAAATCCCCAACCTCTTCATATTCAAACTCTTGCGTCCTCAGTTCACTAACATTTCGAATGACAATACACCTAGTTGAAGAGTTTGCGAAAGAACAACAAATCTATTTATCAGATAAAATGGGATGTCGATTATTATGAAAATCAATTGCATTAGAGCTGGAAGATAAAAAGCAACCTTATTATATCTGATCCTTTTCTAATTTTAAGCAAGACTAATTCATTTGAAAGGCTTTCATTGGATGTTATGATTATTCTAGGAGTTATTTCAATTATTGTAGTAGGAAATTGACATATATGCAATCTGCCTCGATTTCTATTGAGTCATATCGGGTTTCTTAATAAGAAATTCAGAATTGGAATTGTAGATTTCTTGTTGCATAGTTATTACATCTTGAAATTTCATGAAAAAATTATTTGATTCTCTAGGAAGTATTTCACATTGCTTTTTTGATGAAAGTTTCTATTGAGAAATATAATAAGCAATATTCTTTTATTTTTTCAGTTTTCTACTTTTGAGCACTTGTTCTTAGTTGAACGGGGAGTTATCGTTTCGTCAAAAAGTCCATAATTTCGAATAACGAGATGAAAATTGTCTCAAATGATTGAGATCGACTTCCTGAGGAAAAACTTTGCTCAAACTTGAGTTTGTCTGGCTGTATCCGCTCTATCAACATAAGGAGATGAGCTAGAGTTCTTATATTTGCAGTATATGCTGGTGTCCAAAAGGGGTTTCCAATAGCGACTTGACAACTTTGAATCTGAATAAAACACTTACCATTTGAGATATTTCGGAAACTTTTTATTGGCTTGAAGTACAAACATAACATTTATGAATGGAACTCGACTTCGTTCATATGGCTACCACGGGCACGTTTGCGGCGTTCAATTCTCTGGACCCAATTTCCGATGACTCGGCCACACATTTCAGCCGAAACGGCCGATATTTCGCTTTCAATGTTGTCTCTGAGCTCTTGCAATGTCGTCGTCTTGAATGCATAGACCAGTGACTTGAAGTAACCGCAAAGACAATAGTCCAGAGGCGTCAAATTGCACGAACGAGGCGGCCAATCGACGGACCAATATACCAATATACCAATATGGCGGTTGAAGTAAACACGGCGTTTCTTTCTACTCAGCTTATGAGAATGAATAAAGAGCAATTAGTTTCCATAATAATGGATAAGGGAGTGAATTTCGATAGTGTGACGGGTATGAGTGCGGTCACATTCGAAAAAACCAAGGATATGGTTGCAGTACATCTCGGAGAGAATAAACAAGGGGATAACCTAGAAAATCATAAGGTATTTACCAAACTTATTTCTCATTTAGAGGAGAGAATAATTGATCAGAAGCTCGTCATCAAATTATTGACGGACAAAAATCACAGCGAAGAATCTGCAGGTGAAAATTCACAAGAGGCAATCCTACCTGAAAATAACGAAGTAAATGAAGTTAACACTGTTGCCGGCTCGAAAAAATTTCCTAGAAGAGGGAGAAAGGAAATTGACTTGATCGATGGTTCTACAAATCCCATTATGGTAGATGAAAGGTCACAGTCGAACAGAAAATTATTCAAAAAATCCAAAGAAAGGAGAAAGAGAGATATGAAGATTGTGGGATCGAGTGAATTCGAGGAGTCTTCTGAAGAAAACATCAGTTTTGCTGCGGTAACAAAAAGAGGCTGGTTGCATGTAGGAAGAGTTAAATCGGGAGTGACTTGTGAGCACATAAAAATCATTTGTCTGTCAAGTTTCCCGGCAGGGAATTTCTGATAGACAGTATAAAAGATGAGAAGGGTAATTCGTCGAGTGTATCCTTCAGAATTGGAGCAGATTTTGGGTTACTTGGCGATTTGAATAAACCTGAAACTTGGCCTGTTGGGGTGGTCGTCAAAAGGTTTCGCTTTTTTCGACGATATGAACAGAAAGTTTAAATATAGATCAATCAATTTAAATTGTCAGTCCATAAGAAATAAAACTGTGTTGTTGGAGAGTTTTATGAGGGAAAATTCAATAGACTTCGGAATATTAACTGAAACCTGGATGTCAAAAGAACAATATTCTCATTTCAAGATTCCTGGCCTCAAGATTGCATCATATTCTGCGAGGGAAAAAACTTCATGTGGCGGTGTCGCTATTTTTACCCGAGATAATTTGGAAGCTGAAGACATAGAAGAATTAAAAAGATATGAAAAAGAGGGATGTTTTGAAGTGACCGGAATTGAAATTGAAAAGCTACGAATACAGGTGATCGGCATATATAGAGCTCCATCAGGCAATAGGCAGGACCTTGAGCAGTTTTTCTGCAGGTTGCTGGAGGTTTTAAGGATCATAAATCAACGTGATAGAAATAAAATTACTTTTATTGGGGGAGACTTCAACTTGAATATCCTGAAACCCACCAAAGATACCAAGAGATTTCTCAACTTGATGGCAGAATTTGGATTTGAGCCCCTGTTTCAGGAACCGTCGAGGGTGACCATCGGTTCGTCCACCTGTATAGACAATATTTTTCATCGCAGCTGTGATGCGTTCGAGATTGTGAGGAGTACGTTCCAGCCCCATATTTCTGACCATCGTGTCCAGAAAATTGAGTTCAGCAATTCAGTAACGAAACCGAACAAACCTGTATTTGAGTATGTAAGGAAATTCTCTGAATATAACATCAATAAACTAACCACTTACCTAGGTGAGGTTAATTGGATGGATGAAAATTATAGAGTTGGAACAGCAGAAAGGATTTTTGGGAATTTTCACTCAGAAATAATAGCTGCATTGGAAATCCACTGCCCAGTCATTACAAAGCTGGCCAGATCATCAACAAAGTCAAGAAAAGAACCTTGGTACACAGTTGAACAGGAAAAAATAAAAATATATTGGATGCTCTACAAACAAAACTTGAGGTTAAAAAAAAAAAAAGAGACAATGAATTTGTACAGAAATTACAGAAAGCTCTACAAGATCTCATTAGAGGACGCAAAGAAAAAATATTTTTCCACAAAATATCAAACTCGAAGAATAAGCAAAAACAGGCTTGGCAAATTGTGAACTCTCACCGAAAGGAAAAAACCGGGATAGTGTACTTGATCCGGAAGAATATTTGAAGTTCCTTGAAGAAATAATGATGTATCGAAATGTGTCACTGAGAAGGAATCGGCAAAGTTTCTCAAAAATCAAAAAATCAAAAATTATAAATCCTTCTTTTTAGGATGAGGTGAAAAGGGTAATTAAATCTTTGAGTGGAAAACCGACCTGTGACACATATGGTTTATCGGTGTGGGTTTTAAAGAAAATAATGCATGTTATCTCTGACTCTCTTGCGTTTGTTATCAACAGATGCTTTGAAGATGGCGTTTTCTCCAATTCTCAAAAGATTGCGAAGGTGATTCCCGTGTATAAAAATGTGGCGATAAGAGTCTGCCCAGTAATTATAGACCGATCTCAATTCTCCCAGTGTTTCCGAAAATAATGGAAAGTTTATTAAAGGACTAACAAAATATTTCGAGATAAACAACTTTTTTACGAACCAACAACATGAATATAGGAATAAGAGATTAACTATCACAGCTCTAATTGAGGTTGTTGAGAACATTTCAAAGGGCCTTGATGGGGTGGCGAAGTCGAGCTCAGACTATGCGATCTACCGTTTGACAATGTTTCTCATGAGGTTCTTTTGAATAAACTAGAACATTATGGTGTACAGGATCTACCCTTAAATTAATTAAATTAATTGCTTCTTTTTTGGAAGGTAGACAGCAACAGGTGCAGATAAAGGAAAAGAGAACATCCTGGATGCAGATACTTAAGGGGGTGCCTCAGGGGTCCATACTAGGTCCATTACTTTTCATTGTGTACATTAATGACCTCCCAAACAACATACCGTGTGAGTGTGTTTACAACTATGCGGACGACACGTCCTTCCTGAATATTGCAAAAAACTCAGTTAGAACGAACACGAAGAGGTCCCTCAAAGAAGCTGAATCATGGTTCTACTCAAACGGTCTACGTTTAAACGTAGAAAAAACAAAGATTCTGAGGATCACGACAACGACCGCAGCATCTGACATCAAAAGTGCGAAGTTTCTCGGCGTGCAGATTCAGGAGAATTTCAAATTCGATATTCATATAGAAAATCTCACTAAAAAGTTGTCGTCAGTAATATTCCTCTTGAACAGATTGAAAAATTTAACATCTGAACATGTACTCTTGGACACCTACTATGCTCTTTTCCACAACGCCATGTCATATGGCATTCTTATTTGGGGAGATGAGCCCGAGTCCAAAACTGTCTTCTTGAAACAGAAAAGAGCAATAAGAACTCTTGCAGGAATAAACAGCACCGTCTCCTGTAGAGACTACTTTAGAAAGTTCAACATTCTGACTTTCCACTCCCAGTTCATTTATGCTTGTCTCGTACATGCTCATGAGAATAAGCATAAATATATCGAAAGTGGTGAATACCATCAGTACGCCACACGCCACAGAATAAAACGAACTCAGAAAGCTACTAATTACTTGGTAATTAAATTGTATAATCATCTTCCAGCGGAAATAAAATAATCGAAAGGTTTCAAAAGACGTCTCAGGCAGGCTTCTTCTAACAGCTAAGTGTTACTACGCTTGCAGAATTTCTTGCAGATGAGATCGAATAGTAAAAAAAAAAAAAAAAAGTTGTTTTTCTAATTATTGTATTCTGTAAGTGTTTTTTTTCTTTTGTATGACTATAATTGCTACCGTATGTCTGTAACAATTGGCTAAATAAACTTGATTTGATTTGACCGTTTCTCGAAATTTCACGCTCACCAAATGTCTGCTTCAATAAACCGATTGTTACGTATGCTGTGTGGCTAGTAGCATCGTCTTGTTGAAACCACATGTTGGCCAGGTCCATACCTGGCAATTGAGGCCCAAAACAATTCGTTATCATGGCGCGGTAGCGATCGCCATTGACCGTAACGTGACGATTGTTGGCATCAATGAAAAAATACGGTCCAGCGATACAGTCGGCGTGAAGACCGCAACAAACCGTGATTTTTTGGGGGTTACAATTTAGTCTCGTGAATCAAGTGTGGATTGCTGCCTTTCCAATAACGCATATGTTGCTTATTGACAAAGCTATTGAGTCAAAAATAGGCTTTATCGCTGAAGATGATTTTTCGATGAAAATCATGATCCTGGCGCAGCTTTTCCTAAGCCCAATCAGAGAACGTACGTCGCTTCAAATCCGCTTCAATTCTGGAGTCAGCTTGACCTTGTACTGGTGTTAACCCATGCTCTCCCATAGTGCTCATTTAAGTACACTTCAAATTTCACTCTGCTGGCGACATCTTTTGCAATTTTTCGATGGTTATGGAGCCTGTAATTTCGAGGTTTCTGTACAGATGACCATACTATCGAGGTTATATTGTCTTCAAACATGTTGCAACTTGTCGCTCCTTTTTAAAGTATTAATTTCGTTTGTGTTATCTGATATTTTTCATTTGGCCCTATTCTATCAATCATCAGGTTTGTATTCAAGTTATTAATACTTATTTCATAAGTCTATATCTATTCACTTCCGAGAGGACGAGAAAAACTTTGATGTACTCGTTTGGGTACAGTGGAATAGGTATGTGAAAATTCGATTTCAACTTCAGAAGGAATTCGATATGGATAGTGGTTTTGGGCCAATTCTTTCACAATGTTTTTACAGAAAACGCTTGAGAACTTTACGGGAAGTTATGGACGAAATTGTTTCCCTCAATATTCAATAGGTATCTCGTTTCCGATCCTTCTGATAAATTTCAAGATGGTTTTAGGGCTATTCATGATGTTTTCGATTCTTTCTGGAATGGGTTATAAATTTCAAACGGATATGATACCTATTTTTGTTATTCAGTTCTTTATTCTGCTTTTGTCTTTTTATTTCCAGATTCGATGTGGACAATTTGAAGAAGTCTCTGTCTCCAGTAATAGAAGACCACTCTTGAAGAAAGAAGTCCCCCAAATATATTTCAGATTATTTTTGTACTTTCATACTTAGGTAGGGAGCCAGGGCTTTTTTACTGGGGTTTTTTCCTTAAGCCTTTATACCATACGCCGAATTGTATGACACCCCGTCACTAACCCCTGATCTATATGCTTTATTGTTTGCTAAATATTGTAAGCCAAAAGTTCAAAAGAATATACAGGGTCTTTCACGAGGAACCTCACCCATATTTATACGGAAATTACTGAACGTATTTCCAAGAAATTCAGCACTTATAAGTATTTGACGATGCTGATGAAATCTAAAATACTTTGAAGGCATGACCACCTTCGGTTTTTCCGGAAATGACGTCAAATTCCGTTTTTCAAATTAGAACACCATTTTTTTGCAGAAATAGATTCCTTAGAAAATTTCAAGTTATTTTGATGTAACATTTTTAGTTTTGGTTGGAAAATTCTCTGTAAGCGGGAAAACTCGAAAAAAAAATCGAAAATAGAGCTCCGCTGAAACAAGAATAACGAGGTATTTCGATGGAAAATTTTCATTTTTGGGATTTTTCAAGATGTAAGATTGATGTATCCACTTTAAAAATCGTAAACGCGATTCATGATACAGGGGTGAAAAATCGCTTTCAAAGTTAGGGATGACAAAATCGTGAAAAATCAATTTTTTCAATTCAGCACCCCATTTTTTATGGCAGATATTGAATCTACGTTAAAAATAATGTGAGTGTATGCATCACACCCTTGCCCTAAAGTGGATATTTTCTGAGCTATTCACAAAAAACTGTTTTTCGTCTTGAATTTTCATCTATTTCTTTTCCCTTCACGCCAAAAGAAGAAATTTTCAGGAACTGTTACTTAAACCATGTTTTAGATTTTACTACCCTAACATGCAAGAGAAAAAAAGTTACACATTACTAAATATATGGCGAATTTGGATTCGAATTTGTATCGGAAACCTCTTTATTTCAACTAATCGGCTATCGGTTTTCTCTCCAGTGATAAATAAATAATTCCTTGTGAACCATATGCAAAAACTTAACATGTTTTACATTCTTTTTTTAATGATAGATATCATTGATTACATCTGCCAAATTCCTCTTAATTCAGTAGCATTTTGTGTTTACTATTAATTTGGTGATAATATAAGTTATAAAATCGATCACTTTGCCTAATTTTAACAATGAAGATTATTTGAATCTCATTCTACTTCATGGAGAATGTAATGAAGTTGTAGATAGAACGATTTGACTGTTCATTGAGAGGTTTCCTGACCGACCCAGACCAACGAGAGATACCATTAACAGAACCATGACAAACTTGAGAAATGTCGGATCTTTCGTTTAGAAAACTATACACAGAGAAAAAGTGTAGTAGAAGATGAGAACAACGAAATTACAGTTCTTGCATATTTTCGTGTGAATCCTCAAAATTCTCTCAAAGATGCCGAGATTGCTCTGGGATTATCTCAATCGAGTGTTTGGAGAATATTAAAAAAACATAAAATGCACCCATATAAATTCAATAGGGTACAGCATTTGAAGGAAACTGATTTCGTCAGGAGAACAGAGTTTTGCGAAGCTATGATGATTCGATTTCAAGAGAATGAAAACTTTTTGGACTGGATAATTTGGACAGATGAATCTAAATTCACAAAGAATGGTTCTTTCAGTAGGCATAACAGTCATTATTGGGATGAACAGAACAACCACCACTTCAGACAATGGAACTTTCAAGAGACCTGGAGTTTCAATATTTTTTGCGCCATCAAAAATAATGCAATTTTCGATGTTCACATTTATGATGGGACTTTAACTGGTAAGATAGAACACTACACATGTTTGCATTATTTAAAGAATGTTCTCCCTTAGGAGACAGATATTCTGACATATTGACTCAAATAATTGAGCCGCTAGTATAGAACCATAATGACTTGTGGTATCAACAAGATGGCGTACCTCCACACAATTCACTCAATGTGTCAAATATCCTATACAGGCTATTTGAAGATCTATGGTTGGCGAACAATGGTCCACATCTTTGGCAACCACGTTCTCCCGATTTAACTCCTTTAGACTATTATGTTTGGGGTAGGATGAAAAATATTGTCTACTCAACTCCCCTGACTGATAAAGAGGACTGCATAGAACGAGTCAGAAATGCGTTTAGGTTTGTTTAGATTCATAGTTTTGAAACTCAATTTGGTTTTTAAAGACTTTTGCAGATCTCTTGCATACACATACATTATTTTTTAACGTAGATTCAATATCTGCCATAAAAATGGGGTTCTAATTTGAAAAAATTGATTTTTCACGATTTTGTCATCCCTAACTTTGAAAGCGATTTTTTCACCCCTGTATCATGAATCACGCTTTCGATTTTTAAAATGGATAACTCAATCTTACATCTTGAAAAATCCCAAAATGAACATTTTTCATCAAAAACCTCGAAGTTATTCTTGTGTCAGCGGAGCTCTATTTTCGATTTTTTCGAATTTTCCCGGTCAGAGAGATTTTCCAACCAAAACTGAAAAATGTTATATCAAAATAACTTGAAATTTTCTAAGAAATCTATTTCTGCAATAAAAAATGGTGTTGTAATTTGAAAAACGGAAGTTGACGTCATTTCCGGAAAAACCAGAGGTGCTCATGCCTTGAAAATATTTTAGATATCATCAGCATCGTGAAATACTTATAAGTGCTGAATTTCATGAAAATACGTTCAGTAGTTTCCCGTATAAATATGGGTGAGATTCCTTGTGAAAGACCCTGTATATACATACCATGATGCAAATGTTCACTTTACCGAATAAATTGACGTTGACAGTTCTATGATTGGTTTAAGAGAACGTTCACAAATTAAATTCAAAGTTATCGAGTCCTCATTGGAAAACCCAATATTTCGGTCAAGTACAAGGTGATTGTTTTTATTTTACCCATTGGCTATCTCAGTTAGTATTGGTGGTAAGAAAACGTTTAAAAGGGCGAAATTGTTAGATTTTTCATGAGCATTTAGAATTCCCTACTAGGAAATCCATAAACTAGAAACATGTGTTTGGGTGTGCGGCAAGGAGGCGCATTCAAACGACCATTTCTAAAGACCTCTATATATTTCAAGACTTATTGGCCTTTTCACCAGGTTGCTGGATAAAAAAGAACAGATACATTAAAAAAAAGGGTAAAAACATGCAGCTTGAAATCCTCTAATTGCAATCTATTTAAAATGTAAAAACACACAAACAGAACTACGTCTACTGAAACTTACGTTTATGTTAGTTGTGTAAATATACTGCAAAAAAAAACCTCAAGGAATTGCACAAATCTCATCAGTTATTTATGGTTGTGTTTTAGATGAAGTTGAAGACTCGGCGCGTTTAACATTGAAAAAGAGTTTGGTTTTCGACATTTTATTCAAAGCGCCATTTTTCATGAGTGAAAAATGTTGAGGTTAGGAGAAAACCACAGAAACAGAGAGCACTGAGTTCTAAAACGAATTATTCTTTCTTCTTTAATTTTAAGAAGTGGTATTTAAATATGATGTGATGCGAGAGTTGTCTTTTTTGTCTAAAAATAACAAATAGTTGTATATGTTGCTTAGGCTTTGGATGTCGGTTCGGTTATTAATGGAATTTGTGTCTTCGTTGATATAACACATTTCTAAAAAAATTCTTTTATAATAGTTATTGCAGTAGTTGAGAATTATTGCGTTATCGAAATCGAATGAGTGATCGTTATGAATTGCATGAGAGGCTAGGGCGAAATTGTCTGAAAGATTCCTGATGTCACCTCTATGGCTGGTGAAACGTTTTTAGGCTTTTTTTCACTAATTTAACCAAAACTTACATTGAATCGATCAAATCTAAAGAATCTTGGTTTGTTAACTTGACAAATCATTCTTTCCCACCCACTATCAAACATTTATTAAGTCTAGGACCAAAGTTCGTCCATAAATTTCCCTCTAAGCATGCACCAATTAAATCAATGTTATCTGGTACAGAATACATCGTAAAAATGGCACCAAGAGATGCACAGGATCTTTTAAGAGCCAGAGCAACCAATGCTATCACCAATTTTTCACATTCAAATTGGAATCAAGAAAATTTCCTTCATCGCACCTATGAGAACACTAAGTCTTTCCTAAAAACCACGAAAACATTATTATCACAAGAGCAGACAAAGGCAACGTAACGGTTGCAATATCAACACAAGAGTATGAAGAAAAAATGCTGGACCTATTAAACGATAACACAGTATACAGAAGAATTCCTACAGATCCTACAAACAGGTTCCAGACAGCAAGCAATAAATTGGTCACAGAACTCAAACAAAATGGTTGGATAGAAACACAAATAGCCTCCAAACTTAATAACTATAAAGGCACCCCACCACTCATCTACGGTTTACCAAAGATCCATAAAGACAATGTTCCGTTAAGGCCAATAGTATCAACTATCAACTCACCCACTTCGAACCTGAGCAAGTTTATGGCAGACATACTCTCGTCAGCCTTCCAGGGAGATTACATTGATTATGCGATGAAAGACTCATATGAATTAGCAGATAAAGTGAATAAGCTTCAGCTACCACCAAACTATAGAATTGTATCCCTAGATGTCATCAGACTCTACACCAACATATCATGGGAACTCACGGAAAGAATAATTAGAATACACTGGACAAGAGTAAGCAATGTTACAAATATATCTCAAGAATGTTTCCTAAGAATACTGAAATTTCTCTTTGACTCTAACTATTTTCTTTACAAAGGAGAATATTTCTCACAAATTTTTGGATGCCCGATGGGAAGCAACCTCAGTCCCATATTAGCTTACATAGTTATGACAGAACTAATTAACATAGGCCTCTTCAGCCTCTCTTATACACCATCGTTTGTCTACCAATACGTTGACGATCTCATCACAGCGATCCCAGAGGAAGGCCTGCAAGAACTACTAGATGTATTCAACTCATACGACAGGCACATACAATTCACTGTTGAAGAAGAGAATGATCAATCTGTACCATTCCTCGACACCAGAATTATAAGATCTCCAGACAACATAATAAAATTAGACTAGTATATAAAGCCCACCAGCTCAGGTTATATTTACTATCACTCTAACCATGATTGGAAGGTAAAAATAAATACGATACTCAATTTAAAGAACAGAATATCAAAAATCGCCCACCAAGATTATCAAAGACCATCACTGAACGAACTTCGTAGCATCCTGATGGAGAATGGATACCCTAGAGGGCTGCTAAACATACATAGTTCTAACCCAATAACAAGTGCACCACCTGAAATTAACTCACAACCACTTGTTGGCAACCATCAGGCAAGAAATGTAATGGTTGCCTACCCAGAATTAGAAAGACCCAAATTTTCCTCTCTGTCATACATTCCAGGACTCATCAACAAACTAACCCACATTTTCTCTAGTATTGATGACTTGAAAACAGCAAAATATAACATTTTCTCCAATGGCGCACTGTTCTCCAGACTGAAAGACAAGATTCCCCTCTTAAATCGATCTAATTGTATCTACTCCATCCCGTGCACAAACTGTACAAGCACTTACATAGGGCAAACCTCCCATCCAAAGCCTAAAAAAAACGCAACGACACGAGCCTTTCTTTAAGCGACTGTGTGGGATCCAACGAGGAGGGCCGCTAGGAAAAAATTATGGGAATATGACATCTTATTTTTTAATCTTCTATCTGAAGCCGAGGGATCTCCCATATTTTCCTGGGCGCCCTGTTTAATACTGATACGTTTTCTACTGCAAGATGTTTCAACAAACAATGAATATAATTTATTTCAACATTTATAGCCTAATGCACCGCAAACTAATCTGCAGTTCAGCTGATAAATGGTCATTTACTACAATTTCTTGCATTTTACCACATTTCTGTGAGGAGAAAAAATAGTTTTTTTTTATATTTTTATCACTTAAAGATAGAACACTAAACCATTTTTTACATTTACCATTCCAAAATTACCGTGTTATCTCATTTCGACGAGTGGGTTTCCGCTAATTTTATTTTATCACTTAATTATCCTATTGCTTCCTATGAAAACCCATGAATAATCGCCACAAATGACGTCTGTATGAAAAATTATATTTATTTATTAATTCTCCTGATCCTGAACTTAACATATTTCAGTTGATAAACAAAATATTCATTAAAAATACAGGGTGTAACTAAATAAGTATATAATATTTAAGGAGGTAATTCCTCATCGAAAAAAAGATAGGATCTTTCATAAAAAGAAACTTCATTGCAGCATCCCTTGTTAAGATGCAGCCCCTCTGAGGCAGTACATAAAATTTGTATAACAATTTTTTTCACAAGCACCAAAAAAGTTACAATAATGAAATTAACCTAACGTTTCCTACTAGCAAAAAGACACTTATCCAGTTATTTATTTGGTTTACCCCATGGTTGTAAGGGTGGGAAACACAACCCCTAAAGTTTATTTCCAATGTAACTTTTTGTCTTATTATTTGTTTACCATTTAAGAATTTATTTCCGATAACCTGTTTCATTCGAAACAACAAATTTCTCATGAGTTTTTTGCCCAAAATGAACCAGTTCGCAGCAAAAAACTTACTAACTACAGAGATAGGTACATCATCATAAATGCGAACTGGATTTATTATTGTTCTGTAGTTAGTACCTGCATTAAACGACTAAATAGTAAAAAACAAAACTAATTTATTAATATCAAAACACACAACATGTAGAAATCATATTAAATATTCAATACATATGTCTACCTTCAGACAATAAGCATGCGTCTAGACGATAGTGCGATAGTGACAATTAAATTGATATAACTCTGTGAGTTTATAAATTTTTGAAATAGACTTAATACTTATTTTGTGTTGTTGTTCTGTTATTAAATTAACTTGTTTTTAAAATGACATACACAAATGAGGAAATGGCTGATATACATTACTAATGTACAGAGTTCTTTTTACTTGTAACAGTTCTTTTTTTGTTGGTGGTAAACTTAAAGGATCATATCCTATAATATTCTTTTCTAAATTTTTTTCGTTTTCATTTTTGCATTTATAACTTTTTTCAAATAATTCATATCGCCCTTTATCAATGTTATTTTTTGTTTTCAATGAATAAATTCTACATATATATTCTTCTATAATTTTAGAAATTTCAGTATATGTTGTTAGTTCCGTAGATACATATCGTTGAAGTTGTAGAAAAGATGTTTGAAATTTTGCAATTTTTTTAAATATTCAATGACCTTTTTTTTTCCTACGGTAATAATTCCCCGTAAAAATATGACATACAGCAAGTGAACGAGGTAATTGGTCTCCAAGCTTGGCAAAAATTTCATTTATGTTCAGGTACAATGTTTTCTTACCTGTACTTAAATTAATTATTATTTCGATTTTATATTTTAAGTATTTGAAATTTGCCAACATTGTCACATGTATTTCAGAATCTGTACAATCAATCTGAACCCGATAGTTAGTGTTAAACAGGCAAATGTGGTACACAGTTTTGGTGTCTGCTTCTTCATGATAACAAGAAAAGTTATAATCAGTCACTCTTTCTATTTTATTTTAGCTGGACACCTCATAAACATAGCACTGATCATAATTAACCTTTACAGTCTTTCCTGTCATTAACATTACAAACTCATCTCTCCATAATCACTATTAGAATAGATTACAAAAATTTTCAAAGCACAAACACGTATTATACAGGGTCTTTCACGAGGAACCTCACCCATATTTATACGGGAAACTACTGAAAGTATTTTCATGAAATTCAGCACTTATAAGTAATTCAAGATGCTGATGAAATCTAAAATATTTTCAAGGCATGAGCACCTCCGGTTTTTCCGGAAATAACGTCAACTTCCGTTCTTCAAATCAGAACACCATTTTTTTATTGCAGAAATAGATTCCTTAGAAAATTTCAAATTATTTTGATTTAACATTTTTCAGTTTTGGTAGGAAAATTCTCTCTGAGCGGGAAAATTCGAAAAAAAAATTGAAAATAGAGCTCCGCTGAAACAAGAATAACTTCGAGATTTTTGGATGCAAAATTTTCATTTTTGGGATTTTTCAAGATGTAAGATTGATGTATCCACTTTAAAAATCGAAATCGCGATTCATGATACAGGGAGTGAAAAAATCGCTTTCAAAATTAGGGATGACAAAATCGTGAAAAATCAATTTTTTCAAATTAAAACCCCATTTTTTATGGCAGATATTGAATCTACGTTAAAAAATAATGTGTGTGTATGCATCACACCCTTGCCCTAAAGTGGATATTTTCTGAGTTATTCACAAAAAACTGTTTTTCGTCTTGAATTTTCAGCTATTTCTTTTCCCTTCACGCCATAAAGATTAAATTTTCAGGAATTTAAGGAATTTAATTATCGAATTTTTTCAAAACTCAAATCTACAAGCGGAAGTTTATTGGAGTTCAGTGAACCCTTCCGATTGTTATACAGTGTATTTCTCTTCCTTCACTTATTCAAGCTCGCTTTCAATCTACTTTAAATACCCCAATTGAGACACAGATCGCTACAAGTATCACTTCTCGGAAATTTACGAGATATTTTATTGTCCCTCGCTTGTAAATTTCCAAATCAACACTTGCAGACCTCGGTCATAAATATACTTATAAGTACGTAGACGAATCTGTACAAGCAATGAACTTGACAAGACCATCCCTAGGACCTTGGACGTCTGTGAGATTCTTATGTTGTTTCATTAAAATGTAAAACTTTCTCTTTTCGTGTAACTATCCAATGAATTATTCATGATGATGATACGGTCGAATTGGATCCATTGACCGATCGGAATTACCCGGTGTTACCTTTTGTTTTACCGCTCTCTGTGAGTCAAAGCGGATGCAGTATTTTAGGAGATAGCGATGAAGGTTGCTAAATTAGTAGATTGATTTAATTAGGGAAAAACCTCTGACCACGTCTACAAACCACAAAAAGGACATTTAAAGATGTGTCTGAAAACAACCGAGATTTTACCCATAAATTACACTGGTTAACAAAAAAAAAATAAAATCGTTTGTTTACTTCAATTTTTTTAATATGGTAACAATTTTTTCTCACAGCTTTTGTATTTAAGTTGCAGCCAACTACCATCATTCTCCCAAAATATTAATACGTCCGGATAGCTTTGGCCGTTGGTGGAAGTAGCGGTCGTCATGGTTACGATAAACAATCAGTTGTTAGCGATAACTTCAACAGCACATTTGGCAGTTCTGTAGGTTTATTTTCGTATTTTACCATAAAGTAGATAAAAATGAAACGTTTTGGGAATTGTATATTACCTTAATTGGGGAAAGTGTGAAAAAAAGTGTGCCGCTTAATACAGTGAAGTCAAGATCCTACATTTGGAAACAATTTGAAGAATTCGGTGCTGCGCGGGAATACCTTGTAAATGAAAAGACTAGTTTTTCAGAGCTCAATAATATTATGCTAGACTGGGCTTTCAATATGAAGAAAAGAGATGGATCAGACTACAAGGAAAGTGTCGTAAAAACCTTGTGGAATAATACTGCCAAACAGCTGCAGGAAAAATTCTATTCCGAATGGGGTGTTAGGTTCGATCCATTCACAGACGTGGCTTTTGAAAAGGCGCGGGATGCACGAAATGCCAAGAGGCGTATTTTGCAAGTGGACCCTGAGAAAAGAAAAGTTAGTGCCAAGGCGCTGTCTTTGGGGCAACACAAAAAGATGGTCAACTTATGTTTAGAAGATGATCCAGACGGTTTGAAAAGAAAATTTCATTTTATTACTGCATTGGAGCTTGCTTGGCGCTGAGGAGAGGGTTCATCATGCCTAATTTCGCATTTCCAATTCGAAATTGAAAACGATGGTAATTCCACGGGCCGAATTGCCTGCAATCGGATATTTTCTAAAACAAGATAAGGTGGTGCCCAAAAATGTGCGGAAACGAAATGGCTGACTCCCAACATTGAAGAAGATATTTGCCCGGTGAGGTTATATAAGCTACTTGTATCCCAAAGAACTGCAATCATAACCACTGAAAGACTATTCCATACTCCACATAAGAATTGGAAATATGGTTCATGGTTCAAAAACTCCCCAGTCGGTCCCAATACGATAGCTAAATGGACAAAAGAATCGGCAGAACTCATTGGCATCAACACAACCAAATCGAAGATAACCAACCACTCGCATCGAGCTACTGCTGTCAGTCAATTAGCCAAAGCAGGGATTGGCGAGGAACAGCTGATAAAGATAACAGGCCATTCTTCTGCAGCGTCAGTGAAACCGTATCTCCAACTGGCCCAACAACATCACAAAAAAATAATCACAGCCATAAGGAATGAAAAAAATGTCCTTCAATATACAACATCAGTATCTACACTCAACAAAGTGATCCCTTAATACCACTCGCCTTCGCCTCGTGGTATTTTAAGGATAACTTTGTTTCGTGAAATTTAAACGCATAATTCCCAAAAAACAAGAGTGTTCGCAAAAAATTCTCACCTCTAGTGTGGTATTACCCTTGAATATTCTATGACAAACTGATTAGTAAAGTGAATTTGAATGTAGTGAGTACATTATAGACCTTTTTCAAGATTTTTTCTTGTGAGATTCGATTTGTATGTATAGATATAAAGTGTCAGTCATATTCTCACAGGAAATCAAACTTTGGGCCATTCTAGAGATACCATTAAACATATAGCCAGTAAAAATGTGTAAAACATGCGAAATATATGTCAAACAAATGATTTTGTCAGTATCTTAAACCAACCAAAATTTCTTATAGGTGTTTTAATTTTTTTGTTTGAATCAAAGACATTAGGGGATGCTTATTCCAAGTTGAGATAATACGAGTAGTTTTTGGAATCAAAATCCTTAAAACTTAATGAGATGGAAGAAGATGATCCAACTAGTATTTGAACAGATCCTCAGAACAACACCCCATATCTGGAAAGTCTCAACATTTCTGAGGAAGAAATCAATACATCATGTACTTCTTCTTCAAGCTCATTAATAGTATTGTAACGACTTAGAAGTGAAAAAAGATTATGTTCTGTCATCAAATATCATTAAAGGATTGAACACAATATCGGGATAATGAATTTATTGATGACCTTTCGCTTAATTGTTTAATTTGATTTGACAAATCGTTTTCGCGATAATGAATGCCAAGGTTGTTTAATGTATTTATTTCATCTTATTTGAGTGGATTTTATGACATAACCAAATTGGTCAGCTAATATTTGCTATGACCGACAGGTATACGGAAATTAATTGTTTTTCCGATAGATATATCACCTTGGACAACTGATTTCCACGTGGATCCTCAAGCTTGTGAGGGACCTGAGTTTAGTATATTTTAAGAAAGTAGAATTTATTTGACTAGATCAATGATACAGGGTTATTCATTATAAATGAATCAGCCCTTACCAAAGTCGATCCTGTATATTAGAAATCCATTATTTTGGCTTTACTGGCTATATTTGTCGCATCTGGTCATTCTTTATTTCTTTGAAAATAAGAATTTATGTTCTAGCAATACATATTTTGTCATTGTTGTGATTGAACGACTTAGTTCTGTGTTAGAGCGTCAAAGATAGAGTTGAATCAAGAAAAAATTCGGTACATTTTACAATTTTGCTTTGATGAAAGAGAGAATGCAAGATAAGTGGCTGCAAATTAAGTTCGCAGGACACATAAATGGATTACAACAGAAGATAAACAAATAGACAGAATTCTTCTTCAAGCTCATATCGAACATAGGTGGACCAAAATAATAGGTTGCCAAATATCTCCATTCCGCTTTTTTGCTCTTTGTTCAATGCTTTATAAAAAGTGTTACAGTGACCGGATTTAGTTCAAATATGCGCTGTTTTCTTCAATAATCTGTTTCCATCTAGACGGCAACCTCATAATACCTCCATCGTCGAAGCCTCCATATTTGCAAAGAACTCGGACAGCCACTTCTCACAAGCCTCTGTTGAGTTCAACTTTACACCACCAAGGGCGTTCGCTATTGACAAGAAGAGGTGGTAATCACGATAAAACCTCCTATCTGAGCTCCCGTAGCTTCTGACAAGTCATCAACGAAGTGTGTGGTCTGGCGTTGTGCTGGTGGGACACTACACCCTTCCTGTTGGCCAATTCTGGAAGCTTTTGGCCGATCGCCTGCTTCAAACGGTCCAGTTGTTCGCAGCAGATGGTAGAATTAAGCGTCTGGCCATATGGGAGCAGCTCATACTGGATGTTTCCTTCTAATCCCACCAAACACACAGCAAAACTATCCTGGTCGCCAATCCCGGCTTGGCCACTGTTTGGGACGATTCACCTTCCTTCAACCATGACCGTTTTCGCTTGATTTTGTCGTATGTGATCCACTTTTCGTCGCTAGTCACCATTCGCTTCAAGAATGGGTCGAGTTCGTTCCGTTTCAGCAGCATACCTCTGGCTTCAATTCGGTCCAGAAGGGTTTATTGCTTCAAATCATGCGGTACCCAAACATCAAGCTTTTTTGAATCCAGCCTTCTGTAGGTGGTTTAAAATAGTTCGATGACTAACTCCTATCTCCTGGGCGATGTCACGAGATGCCACATGCCGGTCTAACTCGATGTATTCCACGATTTGATCGGTATTTGTCGTCACAGGTCATCCGCTGACTGGCTTATCCATGGTGTCGATTTCACCGGCTCCGAATCGTCGAAACCATTCCTTCGCGGTTCGAACTGATAGAGTACCATTACCCAAAACACCCTTACTCTCACGGAACGTTTCTCTAGCGGATTTGCCTTTAACGAAGAAAAATAGCGTGAATTTCGGCGTTAGTAAACTCCATGTTTACACGTCTATAACTGTTGAACGCAATATCCAAACTAATCATGTAGAGCGTCGTTTTGTAGGTTATGTCAAGACCTTTAAAATTATCTGTAGTATTGCCAGTTACGAGCCGCGAAATTCAAAACATAAAAAGACGGAAAGGAGATATTTGGCAACCTATATTATAAGAGGAGGGCTTTATGTTCGATAATCCATGGAACGATAGTTTACGCTGCACCAAAGTGGAAAGAAGCATTAAGTGTAGAAAAACATAGAAAATCCCCGATCTCACTACAAAGGAAACCCCTGCTAAGAGTATGCTCAGCATACCGGACGGTATCAGCAGAAGTAGCTCAAATTATAACAGGATTCATGCCAATTGACATCATGATAGAAGAAGTCTGCTTTCTGTATACAGTCGGTAGTCGCCTGGCCAGAAACGTTTTTTCAGTATCAGCTCATGTAGTAGCTTGCATTACGACGATAAAACTTTCGTTTTCACGTCAAACTATAAACTTATGATTTGTCACCAGTTATGACCATATGGAGTACATTCAGGTCGTCACGGATCGAGGTCAACACGGTATCATGGATTTCCTCGACCATATCATCCGTCGTCTAATTTGGACGTTCAGGTCGGTACTATTTGACTACTGATGTTCGGCCCCATTTGAATCAATTGAACCTATATCTGATGGTCGTGATCGAAAGTGCACGGTCCTCGCAAATAGCGATCTTTGATTTCCTCGCATATTTTCCATTTCAAGAATCGAATCACTGAAGCTGGTTACTATGAAATGTCGGCAAATCTCCACTCGTTTGAAAGATGGCACTAATAGTTTGTGTCGGTGACGGCTCGTCAGGGTAGGCAGGGTCGGCCGGGCCGACCCAAACGCAACCGAAAAAGAGAAGGTGAAAATAAATATTTTTTTAATCGAAACTTATTTGAAAAATTTAGAAAGCACTGACGTGAGGTCAGTTGGCTTAGGCGCTCTTGTAAACCACTTACAATTATTTAAATTTTGAAAAATCATATCTACAGAACTATTAGCTTGTCGAAGTCGAGAGTGGTATTTTTGTATACGTCTGATAAAACTGCACCATAAAAAAATTTTTATTTGAACAGTGTCATTTGAAAAAAAATTTTTTTTTGTTACTCCGAACCTATTCGGCTGATTTGACCGAATAACGAACTTAGCCGAGATATTTATACCTCAAACCTATTCTGAAAGTTTCAACTCTCTAACTTTATCCGTTCGAGAGTTATCGTGTTCACGGAACGGACGGATGGACGGACGGACGGACAGAATCGATTTTGACCACGGATTATTCATCAGTAGGTCCAAACAAAACGATTGATACCACTTTTGCCCAAGAATTCGAAAGTCACAGACATTTGGGCACATTGATAAGCACTCTGTTCAGGTGAACAAGAGCGCCAAAAATTAATAGCAATATTTAAATCTCTAGAAATTCCCTTTGTATCTTTTCCTCTGCCCTCTATATATCTCATATTTCCACTCAACACATTGAAGTACACATTATTTCGGTCAAACACCTCAAATAATTTTTATTCCAAGTTCCCGCATCTGTCCTTATACGTAATAACGCAGCTCAGCCAGCCGAGCCACTGCTTTCAGTTTATGATTTCATCTAACTCATACGTCGCTCGAAGTTCCTCTTATGGAACTCTACAATACCTTGACTGTGACACTTGTGAGGTTGGCCGAGAACCCTATGTCGTCCCTATGTAAAACGGCAGGCGGATGAACTTGTTTATTATTATCGATGTTTATGGCAAATATCAAATTAAAAATTGTAATTTAATATCCGACGTCTTCATATGTTTATCCTTAATTTGAGATAGAAAGAGAAATCATTAAGTATTTAAAATTTTTTCACGTATCCTGTTAATAATTGAAATTTTCACACTCAAATCTCAAATGACTATTATCGTAAGTAGTTGAATATTATTTCAATTTCAGAAAAAAGTGTATTCGTACTGTATGGAATAAATTTTGTGATTTTCTGACCATAAAAATTCATTCTTAGTAACTGTAAATAGCAAATAAGCAACCCACGACTTGTTCATTTTTCAAAGACAAGATACCCTGGGGGGGTTATATGAGAATTGCATTGCGTTTGTTTACACTTTGATTACCAAAGTTCAGTTTACTAGGTCAGTAGTTTGGAGTAAGATGTAAGTGTGTAGGGCTTAGGGTTGTACGAGTTTTCGTTCGTTTTCGGTTACAAGTTGTATGTGTGTGATCCAGATGGCATGTGTAAGAGAGGTAGTATCAAATTGCGGTGATTTCATTAGTTTTTTAGTAGATAACAGGTTTTCCATTATTAGAATAATTCTAATTGACAGCGTTCACAACATGATGAATATGATTTTAATTTTACTAAGTTTTAAGATGAATTGTTGGACAGTTATACATTTTAGATATGATTGTCACTGTATTTCTAACATGTAAACTAGAAAAAGGCTCAATGTACACCGAAACATATGTAGTAAAGTATTAATAAAAGAAAGATGAAATCCTAATTTCAATCCAGTTTTCTAATCCCAAGAAAATTGCTTCTAAAATATATATATACATATAAAGAATTGATGTATAATTGGTAAACACAGATTGTTGGTCTTTCAATAGTTATACCATTTACTGCAAATGTTTAGCTTTCGCAGTATTTCAACTGCTTCTTCAGAACATCTAAAAAAAGTACATACGTAAAGAATCTGTAAGTTATATAAATTAAAGTTAAGGCTTGTTACAAAGACATGACTGAAAAATGGAATGAATAACTTACACAATGTTGGGTTTCTTTGAATTGAGAGTTTAAAATAGTTTAACTGACATCCAACAATCTCTGTTTACCAATTATACATCAATTCTTCATAAACATTAATCAGAGATGAACTCCACACAACTTATATATACAAATATATATATATATATGCTTGGTCTGGCCGACCCACTCCTAGAGGGCAGGAGCCGTCACTGGATTGTGTACAGATTATTTACCTAAAGTTTCCAAAAACAGCCAATCATACCAGAGTTTCACCACATATTCTTCAACTGGAAGTCGAACCCAATCGATTGTGACCATTTTTGGCTCGTTTTTCTACGTTCTACGCAAAACGATATCACACTGATTTACTATTTTAATGAAATAGCTGGCAAAAGAGAATTTTGTTTCACTTCACCTCAATTTTTTTCAATGTAACCTATGATTCTACTAATTGAAGATGCTCCCATGACACTCCCCGTTATTATACAATCATAGTGATGGATGATCATTGTTCAATTTCATCTGAACTTTCTGTAAGACTTAGAAGACAACGTATTTTTGCGAATGCTCGTTTGCCCGCCGGTTGTATTGCAACAATGAATTTTATGACCCTGTTTATAAAGATACATTCAACAAATTTAAGGACAGCGACCTTAATAAATCCCGTCTTGGAAATCAATTGTACACTGTTAATCTATTGTTGAGAGATATCAAAGATTCATATACAGTAAGAATGTAATTCGAAGAAACTTGTTTCAACACTCACCGCGTAGTGGAATATAATTAGCAACATATGATTACTTGCAGAAATCTATATTAAATAAATAAAACCGTTCGTATTTGAAACACGGAGAAATTGAGACAAGGTTTTTTTCAAGGAGATACATGATACAAAAGAATTTGGAAGGAATAGCTATTTTAGATGACGTAAATGATACGCCTCCTCGTATGAGAAAAAATAGTTATTTATTATAGAAGGAAAAAAGTATAAGATTTTAGCTCGAGGTTATGTTGTCAAGACAAAAAATCGAGAGCTGAAACCTAATACTTTTTTCCTTGTATAATACACTTTTTTTTTCTGTGACAGGAAAAATGAAGATTTGATAGTGAAAGAACATATTATTACAATATATTGAAGTCAGAATGTTGTCGACATGAAAATTTAAATTTTAAACTAGTAAGCTATTAGACCTGCGTTGCTAAAAAAACTTCAATGTAATCAAATATCTATCAATTTTGTGATTTGATTCAAAAATTGCGAACTCAGTAATTGTTTAGTAGTTATTTTGAATACTATGAAGTTAAAAATGCTTGTTTCTGACCATTGTCTGACTCCACCGGAGTTGATAGAAGCAGCGCAAGTAGCGTCACGAAAATTAAGCCCAGCTAAATCGCGGAAAATTTAAGAAACCGCGTATTCAAGATTTATGGAATGGAAAATGAGAAAGACATGCAGTTCTTTCTCGGAGACAGTGTTATTGGCTTATTTTTTGGAACTGGCCCAACAACAAAAGCCATGAACTGTGTGGTCGAATTTTTCAATGATTAAAAGTCTGTTACCTCATTAAAAAAGTATTTCAAACTAATTACATTTCTGAAACGAAATGGGAAAGGTTACACGCCCAAGAAAGCTGCTATTTTTACGAGTACACAAATTAGTGATTTTTTAAATAATGCACCCGATGAAGTTTATTTAATGCCCAGGGTTGTTGTTGTATTTGGGATTGCGGGAGCTAGTCGAATTTGTGAAATCAGCCAGGTAACATTTGATGATATTGAAGATTCGGTGAAGTTATTAATTGTGAAACTGAAGCAAACAAAGAATGATGTAAACAGGAGATTTGTAGTTACTGAAAAATATATTAAATATTACCGAATGTACATAGCCCTTCGTCTAGCAGCAGCCAAAGATCGCCGCCTGTTTTATGCATATCGCAATGGAAAATGTATCAATCAGGTTGTAACATCCTAGGTTTTCTTTCATACAAAAAATCGTAGTCCCATTTCACCCTATGTTGAGACGCCACTGGCCTCACGTACCTCGAAAGAGAGTTGATTGTCAAAATACATTCTATGGTTAGAAGCATGAAGTTAGCACGTTATGCGACTGCGTGGAGCAACCAGAGGAAGGAGGGAATTGAAGATGGTGTTGATTATTATCAGTTGACCACTGAGCGAATTAAGTTCCCTTTTCGAAATTTTTAGTGAGTGCTTGTGAGTGCAAAAACCGAAGCCATTGCTACCTTGAGTGCCGCTCGAATCTATTTTACAGCTTTCTACAATGTGTTACTGGAGTGTAACTGATCAACTTTATTTACTGTACTCTATGGTGCAATAGGAATTGCCAATCGCTCTGTAGTTCTGAGCCTGTGGTTAAGCAGGAATGTATGGAGACCTCCACTAGGGGTAGTACTAGTATGGTCGATATGGAATAATGGATGTAACCAGTGTACTTAGCACTCTGGTGTTATATCGAAGGTTAATATTGTTAAGTTACCCTGTCTCATGTTATCATTATGTATGTCTTATACTGTTGTTCTTGGTCATTTTACTGTGTAATGTACTTGCCTTACTAGTCATGGTTATTGTTGTGTATATTTCGTACTGTGTTAACATATTCTTCTTACTGGCGTGATGTATCTTCTTGTTGTCGTTATGTATATTTCCTTCGGTTGATTATGTAGATTCTCTGCTTTCATTATTCATATTGCCTATTATCGTTAACCTATACCTGTCTCTGTTATTTATGTCCATAATACACAAAATTTGTCGCCAATCTGCAAGGAGGATTCTTCGAATCGGGTCTTGCGGTCCAAGTGATGATTTTTCAGATCTTCTTATGTTTGAAGTCTGCTATGGAACCCATTCAAAGGGAAATCATCATCCATAGTTGAGGAAGGTTGTGATATAACACTTATTTCATTGAAAAAATAGCAGAGGAAAAATTATCAACTGACATTCATTATGACTTATGTCATAATATATTTCAGCTTATTTTTGTACTTTCACACTTAGGCGGGGAGCCAGGGTTTTTTTACGGGGGTTTTTTCCTAGGCTTTTATGTGATACGCCGAATTGTATGACACCCCGTCACTAACCCCTGATCTGTATGCTTTATTGTTTGCTAACGAAATATTGTAAGCCAAAAGTTCAAAAGAATATATATATATATGTCCATAATTCATTCTGGTTCTTATTATTTACTTGTGATCGATATTGAATGAAGATTTGTTGTTTATTTATGCCATGATCTTGTACTGCTATCTATTCATCTATATGCTCGTATTACATGATATTTCATTTAGGGGTCTCGAGATTGTGAACCATTCCTATACTGTAGTATGAGATTTTTTAGGTTCCTAGATCGAAGGCCTTGAAGGGCGGTTCCAAGGCCTCAAGGCAGGGACCAATACTGACATGTGCTATAAGGCATGAGAGAATATACCGTTTTTATATCAACCGCGAAACTTTCTTTCATTTTTTCAGAGCCGCCGCTGGAACTCCATGACCTTCCCCGTGTTCCCAATTCCTTAGCTCATACAATATTATAGTTATGGCTCACATACCTTGGGGCCGTGACCATGATGATGGTCATAATTAGTCATTTACTTATTTGCCATGATTATTATCCTGTTGCATTATTGAAGTATACATTTGCTATGATTATTAATTCTTGCTGTACCATTGAAGTTGCTATATTTACCATGTTAATATACTCTTGTATTATGGAAGTTGCTCTGATTATCCTGATTATCATCTGTGCTGTATTGTTATAGTTCCTTTTCCTAGATTGTTATACTCGCCTTTGCTAGCTGTTAATATTTCATCTTTTAGTTCTGAACAAGTGCCCTAACACCACCTAAAGGGGTTTTATGCATGAGGCTTTCCCTATATTTTTAGACCCTTAATAAATAGCTGATTGTCTGGGTCTAACCGTTGTGTTTTATTTACCATCTTTGTTTCCCAATTATTTTCACTAATCTCAATTATCACGAACTTGAATTATTACGTAAACATAACGTAGAGTCCTACCCTTGCTAGACGATCACATTAAATTGCCAAGTCTTTGTATCTGGAGTCATTCAGACTCCAGTGCCGTAGTTAGTTTTGAAAATGATATTTGTCATTCTTTTCGAAAGAAAAAGGTGGCAAATGTTACAAGGTTGTGGGTAAAAATCAGTTATATAAAGTACCTGAAACCGTAGCTAATTTTGTTCAACTTGAAAATGCTAACTTATATACAGGTCATTCATTTCGAAGATCGTCTGCTACACTTTTAGTTGAATATGGGGAGACTTGATAACACTAAAGAAACAAGGCGGTTGGAAGTCATCAACGGTCGCTGAAGGGTATGTTGCTGAATCGGTGGCACACAGAACAGAAATTACTGATAAAGTGTAGAGAACGTGTGGCTGTTCTGAAATAACGCCCGATTTGCGAATAGGTACATCAACAGCAGTTGTGTCCATGTCAGAGAATATTATTTCAACACAAGAAATTTTGTACCCAATAGTTCAAGGAAGATTTCTTTCAAGCAATGCTTATTTAATAATTGTACTTTTGATATAAAAGAAATTTAACTTCTATTCAATAGAATAATCAAAAATCAAATATCTTCCATTATCTATATAAATCCGGGAAAAAAAGTGTTCACTTTTTTTCCCGGGAAAAAGTAATTTCGTGAAAAGTTATATTTTGTTACCTCTCAACAAAGATGAAATATCAAATTTTTTCCCGTCACAGAGGAAACAATAATATTCAAACAGCAATATGTGGAAGCCATTTTGAAAACTCAAAAATGTTGATCTCGAAATATATAAGAATTTGACCCAGGATAGCAATCATGAAATGTAGATGTGTGTACACGATGTTACATGAAATGTACACGTCATAAGTCCGCTCAATATAGATATTTGAGATACGAGGGTTGCCCTTTTATATTTCAGGAATAGAGGACAAAAACATATATTGATCATCGAAAATCGCTTTATTGTTTTTCAAAATATTTCCCATTAAAATCTACAAGGTGTCTCAAGTTCGAGTGCCTATTAGACGTTTCTAGAGAATTAGACATATTTGAAATCTGAAAATTGGGATTATGATATTGTTCGAAGTTCTCTACAGAGCTAAAATATTACCTTCCGGTTATACAGGGAGTGAAAATAAATTCGACGAAAAATTTTTTTCAAGTTTTCCATTCCTGGTATGATCGAGTATTCAATAGTGAATACATTTCTGTTAAAACCATTGTATTAAATCGAATAGTTTTCAAAATATCTTAAAAACACTGAAAAAAGGTCAAATATGTTCAGTCAGTAATATGTTCATTATTCTTCTTTTAAAAATCCTGAGCGTAAACCGTTTTTACAACATCGAAGAGGAAGGATGTGAAAAGGTCATGCATCTTTTGGATTTCAAAAATATCATCACAGGGTGTGTTACTGCAACTCAGTGTTATTGGTTGCATTCATTTATTTTCTATTCCAAAATGCTTGTTCGTTTCGTGCGGCCCACGTATGTTCATTTCTTTCTCTATGGACGCGTAACATATGTTGGAGATATATGACAGTGCCAGACGAAAGAAGTACGAAGTAGTAGTAATTCGAATAGACACGTCGACGCTCGTTCGATGCAGTGCAAGACCTTTCTTCGTTTCTTCGCAATTTTTCTCGTTAATTTCTACAATTTAAAACTCTGGTGAAAAAGTGACTATTTCTCGCTCGTGAGTGACACGTTCAGCCGTGCTGTAAAACCAACAGGTAGGCAATCGTCGATACTCCAACATTTCGTATTCGGTCATTTTTTCTCACCGGAATTTCATTATTAATTTCTCTTTTGCTTTCATTTAATTTCAAAAGGCCGTGTCGTGCCATTTTGGTCCTTCGAGCCGGATATTTTCGAACCGCGTTTTCAAAATTATTGCGATCAAGCATTTTGGAATTTTTTCATTTCGTTTTTTTCATTTGCATTTATTTCATTCGGTCAATGTTCATCTAACCTCAAAAACTTGACAAGATATCGAACACATTCATAAATTTTTTAATTGCTGATATTTCTGCGCATGTTGGAGAATTTGGCTTTCATTTTCGGAACATAGACAACTCTTCGTTTGTTTTTCTCATCTATGCTCATAACCTTGATTCAAAACATAAACAAAGATTGACAATCTTGTTTTTGTTTATTTACATTTCATTATTTTCATTTGTTTATTTTCAACTCGATTTTCAATTCTATATATTCAATCTTAATTATTTACTTTATTAATTAATTTATTTATTTTAAATAGGTTAGTCTATTTACTCTTTTTCGAAATTACTCAAAACAAAATTCATATTGTTTTCTGCAGTATACCTTGAATAATAATAATGGCGACAAAATTGAAACAACTCAAAGCTCGTCGTCAAATTGTTATTGATGATCTCGAGGAAATTCTCAATTTAGCACAATTCGCTGTCACTGATGAAAGTTTACACGTAAGATTCAAATTAAGATGTGAAATACTTGACGATATTCTCGTGGACTTTCAAAATTTACATACGTCTATTGTCTCTATGATAGTATCTTCCGAAGAACCCGAATTGAACACTGAGAAGGTTATTCGAACAGCCTTTATGGATAATTATTACACCATCAGAACAACTTATGTTAATTTATTTCCTGTAGTAAACATTCCAGTAAAAACCAAGACAGTTGCTCTATTAGTTCGCCAAATGTTAAACTTCCAATGATAGTATTGCCCATTTTCAATGGGAATTATAAAGAGTGGCCTACTTTTTCGATATGTTCCAAAGTTTGGTACATGAAAATTCTAATTTGAGTCAAATAGAAAAGTTTCAATACCTCCTTAGTTCACTTTCTTCTCATGCTTTAAATTTAGTTAAAGGATTTCCATTGACTGCTGAAAATTATGAAAGCGCTTTTCAGACATTAGCGGAAAGATATCAAAATAAAAGACTTCTCGCTAATACGTGTTGGAAGGAAATCTGTAATGTTCCAAAGCTACAGGGTGATTCAGCTAAAGACCTTAGGCGAATTCTAGAAGTTTTTGCGGAAAACTTATCGGTATTAAGGAATTTAGGTTTACTCGTTGACCAGTGGGACTTTGTTTTATTTCACATTCTCATTCAGAAATTAGATTCAGCAACGATCAAACGTTTTGAATTACAAGAATGTTCAACCGATATTCCGTCGTTTGTCAATTTGCGAAATTTCCTGACAAATCAGTGTATAGCCTTGGAGGCAGTAGCTCTTTCTCTTCCGTCGAAAACTCATTCAGTTTCGAATTCTCAAGTTTTGAAATCTAGTTCTTTCTCAATGAATAAAAGAAATTCGACTCTTCTCGTTCAAACGGAAACTGAATCATTCAAGAAACGTTTAACCTGTAATTATTGCAAGTTAGCTCATAGTATTTACAAATGTCCATCATTTTTGGAACAAACTGTTCAAGATCGGTTCAAGATTGTGAAGAACAAAAATTGGTGTATCAATTGCCTCCATTCTGGACATAAGATTAACAATTGTTCTTCAAGGTCAAATTGTCGTACTTGCCACGCATAGCATCATACCCTGTTGCACATGCGCAATAGTGCGGAGAATGATTCTTCAACAGAGACTTTTCATTTCAATGCTGCAAATTCATCGGATTCAGGCTCAGCTCAGGTTTTAACCAATGTTACTTCAAATTCTACTGTTCTCTCAGCAACCGCTGAGGTTGAAATTCGTGATGCTTGGGGTAGATATCAGAAGGTCCGAGTTCTGTTAGATGGAGGCTCTCAAATAAATATTATAACTCAATCGTGTGTAAATAGATTAGGCTTGAAAATTTGTGAAGCTTCATTTTCGATAAATGGAATTTGTGAAAGCTCATCTTCTGCTAATTGCAGCACTGAAAGTACTATTCGTCCATCAGGTCAAATAAATCCATCTTTTACATTCGATGCCGTCGTGATGCCGAAGATTTGTGCGGAAATGCCGAGTTCTTTCGTAAATTATTCGTTTTGGAATTGTGTCCATAACAAGAAGTTAGCAGATCCGAACTTTTCTATTCCGAAATCAATAGACCTTCTCCTCGGAGCGGATATATTCTCTTTAATAATTCGACCGGGTCGTATCGAGGGTAACGGTTTAGAACCAACAGTACTTGAGACAGTATTTGGTTGGGTTTTCATGGGAAAGATTCAATCACCTAACATATCAGTTAACAATTTTCATTTGTCATTGTCTGAATCAAGTTTAAACTCCTCGTTGAAAAGATTTTGGGAACTTGAAGAAGTTTCAGAGAATGTCATTGTATCACCAGAAGATCAATTTTGTGAGAACTTATACGCTCAGAACTATTCTAGAAATACATCTGGACGGTACACTGTGGCATTACCATTTAAACCTGATCAGTCAACACTTTCATTCGGTGACACATATTCTCTCGCACTACGTCGTTTTTTATCCCTTGAACGTAAACTTATTAAAAATCAGAATATATAAAGGGAATACTCTACTTTCAAGCAGGAATATTTAGAAAAAGATCATATGTCATTGATTTCTACTAGTTCGGATTATGAAAATACTTTTTATATCCCTCACCATTGTATAATCAAACCAAACAGTCCATCCACAAAGTTGAGGGTTGTTTTCGATGCGTCAGCTCATGTACCCGGTCATTTATCTTTAAATGATGCTCTATTGATAGGTCCTAAATTACAAAAGGATATTATTGCCATTTTGATGAACTTTCGTGTTCATCGGTTCGTTTTCACAGCTGATATCAAACAAATGTATCGTCAAATATTAGTTCAAAAATCACATCGAAACTTTCAAAGAATATTGTGGCGGTTTTCTCCATCGGAACCCATAAAAACTTATCAGCTGAATACCGTTACGTACGGAGTTGCACCAGCACCTTTTCTTGCCCTTCGAACTTTGGCATAGTTGGCCAAGGATGAGGAAGCTCGTTTTCCGAAAGCATCCAAAATTTTGCTCACAGACATTTATGTCGATGATGTCGTTACAGGTTGTGATGATTTGGAAGACGCAAAAACGTTGCAAAAGGAACTGATTTCCTTATTGAATTGTGGTGGTTTTGAGCTGAGAAAATGAAGTAGTAACAGTTCTCAATTACTCTCAACCATACCTCTAGATCATCAATATCACCATTCTTTGGAGTTTGATATAGATCCGATAGTCAAAATTCTCGGTTTGAGGTGGTTTCCTTCGTCGGACGAATTTTCTTATTTTGCGGAAACTACTGTTCAGGTATGTACCAAACGTACCATACTTTCAGAACTTTCTCGAATTTTCGACCCTTTGGGGTTCCTTTCTCCATTTACTTTTCTTGCTAAACATTTGATCCAGCATCTTTGGACATTAGGTTTGCAGTGGGATGATACACTTCCAGACGATGTTAGCCGTCGCTGGAATCAGTGTAAATCCGAATTAACCGAATTGGGTAAATTAAAGATACCTCGAAACTTGCATCGAAATCATTTTATCGTTGCGAACTTCATGGTTTCGGAGATAGTAGTGAGCGTGGCTACGCAGCCGTGGTATATTTCAAGTTTTTCAATTTTGACGGCTCCATTGACATCTCTTTCGTAGGTGGTAAATCAAAGGTCTCCCCATTGAAGAGAATTTCACTTCCAAGACTGGAATTGTGTGCTTGTCTCTTATTATCAAAACTCATTAATGTGGTTTCCTCTGTTTACCAATCAGCCTTTACAATAGATGACATTTTTGCTTGGTCTGATTCAATGGTAGCTCTAACATGGGTTAAGTCTTCTCTCATCGATGGAAGACATTTGTAAGCAATCGTACTACTCAAATTCAGGACTTAGTTTCAACAGAAAATTGGTATCATGTTCAATCGAAAGACAATCCAGCTGATTGTGCTTCACGCGGCTTAACGCCAACCGAACTGTTGAACTGCTCTTTGTGGTGGACAGGCCCTGACTGGCTTCGTTCCAAACATCTCACCTTCGCAAATGATGAAATAGAGAATTCTCTTCATCTTGTACAAACAGAAGAGCGTCACCTCTCTTTGTCAACTTTCATTTCTCTATCGTTTGTTGATGATTTGCTCTCCAGGTATTCATCTCTGTCCAAGGTTCAAAGGGTGGTAGCTTACATTTTCAGATTCGTTAACTTCATAAAGAACTCTAAAGCTCCTAGGATATATAGATTTTCCGCAGTTCATCTCAAGGATGCACTTTTCTTCATTATAAGGCGGGTTCAACGGGTTGTGTTCAAGGAACGGATCGATGGTCTCATCTCGGGAAGTCCCATATCTGGGTTACTTCGAAAATTGAGTCCATTTGTTGGAGAGGATGGTGTTCTCAGGGTGGGCGGTCGTCTGTCTTTTTCTGGTCTGGCTCTTGATCACAAACACCCAGCTTTGCTTCCTTCATTTCATCGTCTTACTGAGCTCCTTATTCAGCATTTCCACAAGATATATCTGCATCCAGGTGCCCAGACTCAACAGGTCATACAGGAGTTTTATACAGTCCACTTACAGATTGAATCTGTGCTCAATTCTCGCCCTTTATGTCCGCTTAGTAATGATCCGAATGACATATCTGCACTGACACCAGGACATTTTCTTACTCTGGCTCCATTAACTGCTATTCCTGAACCAGATTTATCTCACCTATCTATCGGTCGATTATCGCGTTGTCAGCTTTTATTAACTCGTATCCATCAGGATTTTTGGAAAAGATGGAATTTAGAATATCTGAACACACTGCAACAACGAAAAAGGTGGCCCCCTTATTCAATAGGTGCACTCGTCTTGACAAAAGATGATCAACTCCCTCCATTGCGCTGGCGACTTGGACGCATTGAGAAATTGCATCCTGGCGCTGATAAAATAGCTAGAGTAGCTACTGTTCGGACTACTCAAGGTGTACTGCAGAGATCAGTGGTTAAATTATGTCCATTACCTCTTCAATAGTTATGACATATGTTGATGTATATATGTATATATATATATTTTTTTTCTTTTCGCTTTATGTTCGATATCTTTTCAATTTTATATTTGCTTTGTTTCATAAAATATTCTATTTTAGGTGGGCGGTTATGTTACTGCAACTCAGTGTTATTGGTTGCATTCATTTATTTTCTATTCCAAAATGCTTGTTCGTTTCGTGCGGCCCACGTATGTTCATTTCTTTCTCTATGGACGCGTAACATATGTTGGAGATATATGACAGTGCCAGACGAAAGAAGTACGAAGTAGTAGTAATTCGAATACACACGTCGACGCTCGTTCGATGCAGTGCAAGACTTTTCTTCGTTTCTTCGCAATTTTTCTCGTTAATTTCTACAATTTAAAACTCTGGTGAAAAAGTGACTGTTCTGGCTCGTGAGTGACACGTTCAGCCGTGCTGTAAAACCAACAGGTAGGCAATCGTCGATACTCCAACATTTCGTATTCGGTCATTTTTTCTCACCGGAATTTCATTATTAATTTCTCTTTTGCTTTCATTTAATTTCAAAAGGCCGTGTCGTGCCAGGGTGTCTCAAATTTTGTGTTGAAAATTGTGATATTAAATTGACCATAACTTTGTATTTTATATTAGAACCATTGTTTTTAAAATTGTGTTGGTTTCTGCAGTCAAAAATAATGATAGTTTTCTCACATGATTATGCTCCTAAATTCAATAATTTCTGAGTTATTTGAGATTTTCTGGATTTATGTGGTACGTAGAGTCAAAATCTTCGAATCTGATTCATAAGGACATTCTATGAGCATAGAAGATAAATCATCCCATTTATAATTCACAAGTATCAGACAGGTCTTATTGTTAGTCGTTATGAAATTTTTGATTTCTCAAAATGAATTGTTGCTATTCTAATAATGAGATTTTGAATTTATTTTTTATATTGTATTTTTTCAATTGTATACGCAATACACATTGAAATGCATTTAATGATATTGTTTATTTCAAATCCATGGTGGATGACACAAAATGTAGAGTATCCAATGAGAAGTATACCCATTTTTTTACAATTTCTGAAGAGATGTTTCAAACTTTCCAAATTTTGGAATGTAAGAGCCCCTAAAGAATACGAAAAAAGGGCAGTTGATGAAATTAGGATTTCGACTTATTTCGAAGCGAATGAGAATTCATCTCTTCAAGAGGAACACCATAAAATAGATTCGCTACTTCAGTACACTGAATTATGATCATAAATAAATTATGATAATAAAAATAAAAATACGCTTCAAAACTCAAATTAACGAAATGAATGATCAGGTGAGAGATTCAATATGGTAAGCATTTTGTTCCACACACTTTCGAATACGTCTTGAAACACCCCGGTTAGTCGCTCGCTCAATTTCCTCCCTTTAGTGAGTGGAATACATCCTCCACACGTCGTTTCAAATCTTCTTTGCTTTCAATAGGAGATTCATAGACTTTGTTTTTATTTTTACCCTATAAATAAAAATCTAAGGGAGTAAGATCGGGAGATCGTGGGGGCCAAAACAGTGAAGAACGTCGTCCGATCCACCGATTACCAAACGTTGCATTCATTTCTTCAGACACCTCGTGCGAACTATGTGACGCAACCCCATCCAATTGATAATATGCGGTAGTCGACTTACTCAACGGCAGTTCATCCAAAAACTCAGATATAAAATTTCTCAGGATTGCCAAAAATTTTCTGTATTTAAATTTTCTTCATAAATGTAGTACCGCACATTATCTTTCATCAAAAGAGCAAACACATTAAAATTAAATTTGTTCTGGGGTTTTTGTCTTTTTCTATGAGGATTTTCACTTCTCCAAATGTGGCAATTCTTTATATTAAATAGTCCTTCATTATTGAATTTTGCTTGATCTTTCCCAAAAAATTTCCATCATTTTCTAGTCTTTCTAATATTCCTCTACAAAAATTTAACCTTTTTATGTAATCACCTGGTTCTAATGCATGAACTTTCTTATATTTGTTGTCATGCATGTTGTATGTTTTCAAAATTCGGTGCACTGAATTTCTGTCTAAATCGATTTCATGAGCTGCACTTCGAATAGATGCATTTTCATTCGCTTCGAAATAAGTCAAAACACTAATTTCATTTTCCTCATCATCAACTACCCTTCTTTTGTATTCTTTAGGTGCTCTTACACATCCAAAGCTTTGAAAGTTTGAAACATATGTTCTAAAGATCTTCTCCGTCATGGAAGGTAAATGGGGATACTTCTCGTTGAAGGCCCGGCAGGTTCTACTAATAATTCTGTCACATTCACCAAGTATATATAAAATAGATCCAGAATGTCGTAATTAGAATAACGGTTCATTTTGTTGAATGGACAAATGATGATAACGAATAACAGTAACACCTGACACTTGTGAATTATTAACAGATAATTTATCTTCTATGGGTACAGAGTGTTCTCATGGTTTCGAAAGAATATTCATTGAATTTTTTAGATGCAATCAATTTGACTCTACGTACACCATAAATCCAGAAAATCTCAAATAACTCAGAAATTATTTAATTCAGGAGCATAATCATGTGAGAAAACTATCATAATGTTTGACCGCAGAATCCAACACAATTATAAAAAAATAGGGTTCTAATTTGAAAAACAGAAGTTATGGCCAATTCAATATCACAATTTTCAACACAAAATTTGAAACACCCTGTGATGATATTCTTGAAATCCAAATGATGCATGACCTTTTCACATCCTTCCCCTTCGATGTTGTGAAAACGGTTTACGCTCAGGATATTTAAAATAAGAATAATGAACATCTCACTGACTGAACATATCTGACTTTTTTTCCAGTTTTTGTTGGATGTTTTGAAAACTATTCGATTTAATACAATGGTTTTAACAGAAATGCATTCACAATTGAATACTCGATCATACCAAGAATGGAAAATTTGAAAAATAGTTTAGCGTTGTAGAGAACTTCGAACAATATCATAATACCAATTTTCAGATTTCAAATATGTCTAATTCTCTAGAAACGTCTAATAGGCACTCGAACTCGAGACACCCTGTATATACTTTTGCATGCGTTTGAACCAATTATCGAAGCACTTTTGCCACTCTGATTGAGGTATCTCCAAAACATACATTCTGAACGCATTAACTGCATTTTCAGGTATCGAAAAACGTTGACCTCGCATCTTATTTTTTACGTACGGGAACAAGTTATTTGGTGCCAAGTCCGGACTATACTGTGGATGACTGATCATCAAATCGATATTTTGAGTGCTCAAAAATGTAGTTGCTTGACCCGATGTGTGAGAGAGCTAGTATTGTCGTGATGAAGGGTGATCCGTCATCGACGGTTGGTTCTCCTGATTTCTGGCAAACAAATTGTTATGGACCACTTAGAGTATACTGTTCTGCGTTGTTCTAGTGAGCAAGTTTTATTTGTTTTGGCTCATCTTGAAACATGGATACAGTCGACTGCTGTACGGGCAAACGACAATATCAATTGAAATGATCTCTTGTAGAAGTTTTTGATAACATATGCATATTTTGGATTTATTCCATTTCTTGTGGGTTTCTCACTACTACTGTGCAATTTGGTTAAATTGCATATAAAACAAATATCACCTGAACTACAGGTCCGTATCTTGTACTTCCTAGAATCCTAAATCTTCTTTTTTCCTAAATTGCATAATTTTTGAGATATTTGAAGTTGAAAGGAATTAAATCGATATAATCATCTGATGAAATATCAGTGAGTGAATCATTTCTTAGAGGGAAAATAATGTTTCAAACAATTTAGATTCAATAAAGGATGCTTGGGAAGGTAATTTTCATTCAAACTTAACTGGACTACAGAGGGGTATTTGCCCAATGTGAAAACTTGAAATGCTTATAACTTTTTAACGCAGCTGAATATGGAGAAATGGTATAGAAAAAGTGTTTATTTTGATCCCAAGAACCTATGGTTAAAATTAACGCAGTGGTCAAAGACACACCCTGTATAATTAATGGCATGCAGACTGATTCTAGATTTAAAAGGAGGCATTGTTTACCATATCGAATGTAGAATTCTTCTGCACGCCATTAATTATATTTCATTATCAGAAATGATTAAAAAATTGAGCAATTTTATTTTGCACACACATATCGACAGAAAATTTCCATAATTAATTAAATGTTGTAAAAACATTCTACTGAGCCCATTAAAAAATTTCTGGCTATTGACAGAAATTTGGTAAAATAAAAGTATGCAAATTTAACACATCAACTTTGCCGAGTCATCTAATCCTTCTACCTGACAATCTAAAATGATCCATATCGTCAAACAATCACCTCTTTCTATCAGTGAACAATCACAGCAGGTTGTCCAAAATTTCCTAAATATAAGACGCAAACATCGAAAAAACAAAGAAATATGCGGGAACTCCCGAATCCTAACCACATCCAAAACCACATACTTATAGGTAAAACCAAAACATGCATCAACCCACAAATAACCAGGTTCAAATCTGATGAGGGACATTAGTCCCAAAAATGCAAATGTCACCATGACCATGACTTGTTCTCTATTATTTCATTGTGAAACAATAGAATGTGCGATAAATCCAACGACCTGAAAATAACAACAATTTTCTAGTACTTTATATTCAGATTTTATGCGTTTCGTTTTGTTTTTTCTCGACTATTTTGTTTAGATACAAGATAATTGAGCATTCAGGTCGTTACTGAATTTGATTGGAGGCTTCTATGTTGACGTTCTGAGGAGTTATAGGCAATCTGTGGTGATGTATTGTGACGGTTTGCCATTTTTTGAGAGGAAATAGCATCAGATAAAATTAATTCATGTTGATAAGACAATATGAAACGTGTTGGTATGCCAAATTCTGTATCAGATCCATTAAATGTTATTTTGTGAATGAAAAGAGTGATGAATAAAATTGAAATGTATCGTAGGTGTTTTTGGTGCATTGGTCTTTTGAACATAGTGCTTATAGATTTGCCCAAATGTCTGTATTTTCGAATATCAATTGAAAAATTGAAACGCGTTCAATATTCCTTTCATGAAATACACTGATCAACAATTGCTAGGGATCACTTATGAACTTCTCTTCATTTGTATTTTTTTCAAGTTATCTCGTGAATATCTGTACATTATATGTTCCCTAAGGGAAAATTAAGATATTTTGAGTCGATTATATCAAATTTTTCCTCACTTCATCGCCTCTTGTTTACAAAATCGATTATTATCTGTAGGCTGTTACAGGTGGAGTGAAAAGCAATGTGGTATGTGACAATAATTGAAGAAATGTGAACAATATCAGCTTATCAGTCATGCCGAGAAGACGTTTGGCTCCTGTGTAACTGGACCAAATCATACGGTGGATACAGGAAGGTTTGTCCCAGCGAGACGTGTCCCGGCGGTTGAATGTTTCGCACAGTGTCGTGAGTCGGGCTTGGAATAGGTTCATCCAAAACGACTCAGTAGCTTATGTTCATATATATGTTCCTAATAAAGTATTTTTTCTCTCCAACTTCCATTTTTCATTCTTTTCTCAAGTGAACCATATTATCAACTGAAAATACTGTGATATCTGACTGAATTTATAATCTTGGAGCGAATATTTCAGAAATAAATTTAGAAGAAGTAAATGATCCCTATCAATTGTTGAGCAGTGTATTTCCTTATAAAGATATGTAATCGTTTAATTGGAAATAATTGAGAAATGTTAGCATTTTATGTGGAATATTAATGACTGAGAAAGCATTCCCGGAATAAGGAAAGATTTTTCATCGTGTGAGTTCTCTCCTTTGGATATTATCAGTAAGTAGTCATAACCCAAGGACAGTGATAATTGTTGTAAATTCTATGACAGATTTCGAAAGCATGTTAATAATTTGATTATGATGTTCTTCGTCATTATTCAAGTAGGGTTTTGTCGAGTTGGCATTGTTGTGATCAGCAATTTTTATAAGCTGTTGTTCTTGTACTCCATTTTTGGCTAATCGACTAACCGCGGTCGATCTATTGGAATGATGAGTTTTTTCCTTTGTATTCAATCCAATCGCTTCGGCAGACGATCTTGTACAATTTTGAATCGCATTTCTTCCAATGAGCAGATTATCATACCAGTGATCATTTTCGGATTTCCATTGACGATTTGGTCTGATGTTGATTTTAATATTTGGGCCCATTTGGACATCAATTTTTTGAATAATCGGACGGAACAAACGTTGCTGTCATCGTTTTCTATCAAGAACTTGCTTCCAGTACATATTCTTGAACCACCCTGTCAAGTCTTGCTGAATACTGTTACGTTTTTCCTCAGCGAATTAGAAAAACAATACAAGTCTTCTTTAAACTAATTTATCTTCACACTTAACTAACAATAATCAATAATTTATATACACAATTTATCTACAGAATTTCACTAGGAACACCTGTTTATTCGTCGGCAAGTTCTATCCATGAATGAATCCATGAATCGGCTTCAGTCATTTATATCCGGCGCTGTTTTTCTAGAAGTTACCAGAAAGATGCTTCACATTCCAGAACAATTCGTAGCGGCCTCTTTAAATGGCCATAAATATGCCACCATTAATCGTTTTTATGTGACAGTTTTATGGCGAGCGGTCCCTTTCCTGTTCTTAATCCCTTTGTCGGCGCATGAAGCGGAACTCCTCTGTTGACGTAGTAGTAATTAGACGGTTCATATTCGGTTTTGTTACATTGCTCCCTCCTTAAAAGAAAGTTCGGTCCCCGAACTTTTCCTTTTCTGCAAGCGCTCCCATTTCTGCAGAACCCTTGTTGATTGAAATAGCAGGATACCGTTTTCTTTACGGGACCGCCTTTCGGGTTGAAACTACAAACCCGTATTCGGACATCGGTATTCTGGAAAACTACCTCCAGCATGTTACGAACTACTCTCCAGTTCAGACGATCCAGTCCACAACCCAGCTTGGGAATTGCAAGCTTGTTCACACCTACTCTAGCCAGCTCGTCTCTAAGGTTCATCAAGGTGCTCCACATGGCTTGGTAAGTTGGCTTTCCATAAGATTTTTTCTTGGTTACCATATAGAAGAGGTAACGAGGTCCATCGGTCAACTTCAGGATTCGGTTAAGGGAAGGTTGTTGTCCCATGAGGTCTGTTACACGACCAAATTTCTTCTTGAAGAGGAGAGCTATCCCTTTGGACATGTTGAGATCTTCAGCTACACAGTGCGCCAATGAGTAGTCTACCGGTACCGTAAACAGATCTTGTTGCTCCTCGGTTGTGATCCCGAACCTCGCTTTTCCGGTTTCTCCATAATTTGCCATGAACTGATTAAAGCTCAATTCCTCTTGATCTGGGGTCTGAGTTGTAGTCCTTCCCACTCCCGCCCTGTCCTGAGCGTTATGATCGGCCTCATACCTTGCCAGGCGATTCACATGAATTACACGTTTCTTTCCTCTTGGCAATTTTTGGATGCGGTAGACTACGTCGTTGATCCTCTTCACAACCTTATATGGTCCTTCCCAATCCTTCTGTAACTTTGGGGATAGCCCTCTTCTCCTCTGGGGGCTGAACAACCATACCAAATCTCCTACCTCGTATCCACCTTCTGCTGCCTTGATGTCGTAACGAGTCTTCATGCGATCACTTGCAATCTGCAGGTTTTTTCGGACCCTCTCATGGATGTAGTGCAATCTCCCCTTCAGATTGCTCACGTAATCCTCACCCGCAATATCCGTTCCAGGGGTACACCCAAACTCCAGGTCACAAGGGAGTCTCATCTCTCGACCGAACATGATACATGCTGGGGTTTTCCCTGTCGATTCCTGCACGGATGATCTATAGGCCATGGTGAATAGATGCAGGTACCTATCCCAATCTCTCTGGTGGTCGGAGACAACCTTGGCCAAGTATTTTCCCACAGTCCTATTCATTCTCTCGACCATACCGTCTGACTGTGGGTGGAGAGCAGTTGTTCTGGTCTTCTTGATCCCTAGTAACTCGAATAGGGTCTGGAACAAGCTGCACTCGAAGTTTCGTCTCTGATCCGAATGAAGCTCCATAGGCATGCCGAATCTGCAGAACATCTCCTTGACCAATACATCAACAACTGTTGCGGCTTCTTGATTCGGAATGGCGTAAGCCTCCACCTATTTGGAGAAGTAGTCCATAGCAACAAGGATGTACTTGTTTCCATCGTCAGTTTCTGGAAACGGACCAACTATATCTATTGCTACGCGTTCCATTGGGCTACCAACGTTATACTGTTTCATAGGGGATACGACTTCCTCTTGGGCCATTCACCGAAGCGCACAGTCCACATTTTCTGCACCAGTCCTTGACGTCCTCCTTGCAATTAACCCAGTAGAAACGCTCTCGAACCTTTTCTAGGGTCTTCTTGATGCCGAAATGGCCGTCGGAGGTCCCATCATGTAACTTCTGCAATACATCTTGTATTCTACCCCACACCTGACACCAATTGTTACGTTTTTCCTCAGCGAATTAGAAAAACAATACAAGTCTTCTTTAAACTAATTTATATTCACACTTAACTAACAATAATCAATAATTTATATACACAATTTATCTACAGAATTTCACTAGGAACACCTGTTTATTCGTCGGCAAGTTCTATCCATGAATGAATCCATAAAAAGTAAAAGTGCCTATACCTTGTAAAATTGTATAACACACGTCATGAAATGTCTCTTATTTCAGACATTAGATATTCACATTATCATTCAATTTCAGAGATGTATCATTTTGTCCATAAACTACGGAGTAACACTTCTTAAAAAAAAATTATTCACTGTTACCCAGTCTCCCCTAACTGTCATTTCTTTATAATATTTTTCTTGTAACAGCTTACTGGTTATATTCCACATGGTTCTGACCGTACTTTCCTTTAACTCTGTACCATCTTTTCTCCTCATGTTCACAGCCTTATCCTTTAAAATCAACGCCAATTCTTCCACCGTCCGATTTTCATCTAATTGATACTTTATATCGTTGTAAAAGTCAATAAATGCTTTCCATACAAATTTCTTACTGTGATGTTTCTGGATATGTTCGATTCTATAATTTCATTAATATCATCGTCAGTATTACAACCAAATCCAAATTTCCAAATATTAAATATTTGAAACTTCAAAATCGAAATAAATCCATATGTGTCCATAGCAACGTGAAAATAGCCCATGGTCTGTTATCGATGTAATTTTGACATGATTGGGTTAAATTGTTCATATAATACAAAATGGGGAAATTTGATTGGTTGTTGGAACTGTCAACAAATTTTCGATGCAACAAAATCAAGAAAGCAGAATTTATAAAACACCACATCTGAACGCCAAAGCAACCTAGTCAGTACCTAGAAATTTTTATTGTAACTCATTTCTCAATGAAAAATTTGTCATGATAAATGTTTGGAATAAGTCAGACCTCAAACAAAAGATGTGATTATTAGAAAAATATAGAGACTCTTCCTCATAACAAAAGGTTTTGTTTTGACTTCGATACTGTGTTTTTCCAAGGAAATGAAATAATTTATTAACTTGGTACATTTCTGTGAAAAAAAGTATTCACAATGGACAATATAGCTTTGTTTTGATTTGATATATTCATTGAAGGAATCAAATTATACAATTGGATTGACGTTGATATTCAGTGGCGTCTAGTAAAAACTAGTTATTTGTATTGAAAAAGGTCAAAAAGTACAACCGGAGACCCGGAACTCTATAACAAAACGATCCAAAAATTTCCGACATGGATAATGTGGAAAAATCAACAAATATATATTCAAAATAACCTATCAAACAGTTTTCCTCCAGTTTTTTCGAATCACAATCCTTCTTCTCCTAAAATGTATATGAGTAAATAACTTAAAACGAAACAAAACAAAAACACATTATATCAGGTATACCGGTATGAAATGAGCAGTTTTTTGTGAAAATAAAACAATAATTACTAATGGGAAAGTAAAAAACATTTCATTCCAAGTATTGGCTATTGTTTTCTATACATTTTGACCACCTTTCTGGCAATTTGTAGATACCACGCTAATAAAATTGAAATAGCTTGGGAATCAATAATGATGAAGTCATTCAGAATATTCAGAAGAAATAAATGAGCAGATGGAAATTGCATCAGTCAGGAACTGAAGGTATATTTGTATAAAATAATTAAAACAAGATTCATTGAAATTGAAGTCATTGAGAGAATGTTCAACTTTATTTGACTTTCAGGATAACTCTGAATTGATTGAGAAGAAGAAGCAGTGATCTCAAATGATGTAAATGTCATTTGCGTGAAACAATAACGAGGATAATGATTTAGAAATCACAGGAATCATCCTAAGATATATGGATCATCAAACAACATTCAACAGGAATTAACCCCTCTTACTGAAATTATTGAAAAATAATACAATTTCTTAATTATCAAGACTTCTTCATATTGTAGTCAAAAATGATATTTGGTAATTGTAAATCAGACCTATCATCGTTTTGATCTGAAAACTGAAAGCTCATTGAAATAAAACCTAAACTCACAAAGAGTTTATCCCAATATATTAAAAACAATAAGGAATATTTCTGTGGTATTCGATGGTTCGATACAGGTAACCACCGAAGGAGATCAAAAAACTTTGGGTCGGCGAGGGGTTTAGAAATGCGATATTTCGTGGTAGAAAGGGGAAGGCGATCTCGCGAGCGAAGCGAACACCGCATAGTTCATAAGACGGACTTTCGTTAGGTGCATTTCACATGCCTTTACGACCACGCTAACATTTTCAAAAAAATAATCTAAAACACCGGTTCCCGGTTTTTCTCGAAAGATGGTCCGGTAAAATTGAAAAAGGCTTTTTCCACTGACGCGATCAGGAAAGGCCGTTTTCATATGTGTCTTCCCCGAGAATCAGAGGTTTGGATAGGGCTATTCATATCTTCCAATCGCAATCAAAAATATTTTAAATTAATTGCTGAAAATAGCTTACTTCGGCTCAAACACAAATTTCCAGATCATCAGTCACGTCCGACGATCACAGAACTTTGTCACATAATTTCAATTACAATATTAACCCATATCTCGTATAATATTTTGAAATTTCTTCAATACATAGGATTCGTAAGAGCCCTGGTGAGGTATTCTCTTATAGTTTAACAGTCTACGATACGTATTCATGAAATTCAAAAATTTACCCAGCATAGAACCAGTTTTGCAATCCCTAGCCAATTCATTTCACCCCTGTCGATTCCTAATCTGAAATGACATTCTAATCTGTAGATTCTTATGTCATATTCTAGACGTAAATCACTTAGTTCATGCGTGAACGAATGGAACGAAATTCGAAGTAATCGGCGAGGCACTCAGTTCATGGTTACACCTTTAGACCTTTATCGAATATTTTTTATTTTACCTTTGTAAAATTCACCAAGCGCGAATCGATGGAGTTGAAACGATATTCTTTTGGTTTTATTCTGGTGGAAAAAGCACCCACTGCTAATCAATTATATACAGGGTCTCTCATATAAGTTGCCTTTTTCTAAAACAGCTACCTTCGAACGAGTTATTTCGGCTGTTTCTGCTTACGGCTTCTTAATTCGATAAAATATTTTCGATTCATATAAAGGATATCACATATGAGTTGCGCATTCCTAGAGCTGACTTTCACCAGAGTTTTTCTCAAGTTTTCGTGTTTTTCCGCATACAGGAGCTACTTTCAATAAAATGTCATACAGGGTGTGCAATTCACAATGAATTTGCGATCGATTAATATACTTGGTGCGGAATTTACAAGTTCTTTCGGGATTTTTGCGCGCTTTTGGTTTTTTGTGCTCCTTCGGGGTTTTTTGGGTTCCTTTGGGTTTTTTGCGTTCTTTCGTGTTACTTCGGGTTCTTCCAGTTCTTTCATGTTTTTTCGCTTTCTACCGTTTTTTTGAGTTTCTTCGGGTTCGTTTGGGCTCTTTGCGATCTTTCGTGTTTCTTCGCGTTCTTTCGTGTTTCTTCGGGTCCTTTCGTGTTTTTTCGCGTTCTTTTGTGTTTTTTCGCGTTCTTTCGTGTTTCTTCGGGTTCTTTCGTGTTTTTCTCTTTCAACGGGTTTTTTTGCGTTCCTTTGGGTTTTTTCGGGTTCCTTTGGGATTTTGCGGTCTTTCCAATATTCGCGTTCCTTCGTGTTTTTTCACGTTTCTTCTTGTTTCTTCCAGTTCTTTCATGTATTTTCGCTCTCAACGGGTTTTTTGCATTCCTTCGGGTTTTCTTGTATTCCTTTGGGCTTTATGCGTTTTTTCGTGTTTCTTCAGGTCTTTTCAAGTTTTTCGTGTTTTTTCGCGTTTTCTTTCGTGTTTCTTCGCGTTCTTTCGACCTTCTTTGCTTTCAGCGGGTTTGTTTGCTGTGTTTCGTGTTTCTGTGCGCTTCATTGATCTATGGTCATATTGATCTATAGGCTTATTGAACTACTGGCATATGGATCTACTGGCCTATAGATCAACGGGCCCATGGATCTACTGGCTTACTAGTGTAATTAAAATCAAGTATGTTCCAGAAAAAGAGGATTAAACTGACCAATTTCGAAAATTACATATCCTCTGTCCGACTCCAAAATAATAGAAGACATTTTTACCACTGGCTGTTATTGTTTTTGATTTATAATTGTTATTGCCTCACAAGTTAATTTTTGTGCTGGCATCTTTTTATATACACACAATTAGTTTTTTAGCAATAAATATAAATATTTTTGACCAATTGAATGTTTCTTTATTTGATGTACTGTATCAGTAAAACGATACATAATTTTTTCATAAAGTTAGACATAATCATTATCGTCTGAGGGTGTGTTTCATCATAAAATTTTGAAAAAAGAATTAATAGAACATGTTCAAGGTAGCGTAAAAAGAACGCCAATCATCTGACCTCACGTCAGTGTTTCCTAATTTCTTTAAATAAAATATTCAAAGAGGAGCATCGTCTGCTTTTATTACCTCAATCTATATATTGAAGGTCTACCTATATTAACACCTTTTTTGTGCTCTTGTTCCCTTAATACGGAGGCCAAAATGTCTGCAACTTTTGGGCAAAATTTCGTTTATCTCTTTGATAAAAATCCGTACTCAAAAAAGATTCTGCCCGTGAGCAAAGTAACTGTCGAACGGAATAAGCAAGTCATCAGAAACTTTCAGAGTGCATTTAATGAACGAAATTTTGTGAATTTTTGGATAGAATCAAGTGATTTTGCATAGTTAATAGAATTCGGTATTATCGAGATTGTTGAATGATTGTTTGGGCTATTACCATCATCTATTGTGGATGTAATGATTTCCGACGTTTCGATAGACATCTTCTATCTTTATCAAGGAGAAAAGTAAGAAACCTTTTGAGAATTATCAATTTTCAAAAAGTCAATATGACAGAAGTCATGAAAGAAAATGAACGATGTTATATACTCATCTGTGATATGATGATCTTTTTAAGTTGGATCGAACTATCGACGTCCAAACTTCTGGCAGATCTATAGATGGAGCACTTATGGAATCAGGTGTTATTTTCATAAATGCTGCTTCTTTGATTTTTCTTCTTGCAAGTTTTTCTTCTTTGGATATTATTGATGCTTCATCCCACTTTATACGATGATTCTCATCTACAGCATGTTGGACCAACCTGGATTTGTCGCTGTCTAGTACTCGTAGAAGCTTCTGATGTTCCTTTATTCGTACATTCAGAGGGCGTTTAGTTTCTCCGATGTAAGATCTTCCGCACTCGCAAGGTAATTCATATATGCAGTTCTTTGTCCTTTGTGTCTCATTATTAGGCTTAACTTTTGTAAGTTTAGCTCTGATAGTGTCTTGAGTTTTAAATGCAGTCGTTATGTTGTATCTATTTCCAATTCTTCTCATTTTCTCCGACAAACCTTTTACATAAGGAATTACGGTTTTAATGGTCTGATTTATATCTGTTGGTTCTGGTTGACTTTCTCTTGTTCGTCTAGCTTTTTCTAATATCTTTTTGGGGTAGCCATTGCTTCTAAGAGTTTTCGAGATGTTATTTATTTCTTCATTTTGGTCTTCTTCAGTGCTAGACGAACAAGAGAAAGTCAACCAGAACCAACAGATATAATCAGACCATTAAAACCGTAATTCCTTATGTAAAAGGTTTGTCGGAGAAAATGAGAAGAATTGAAAATAGATACAACATAACGACTGCATTCAAAACTCAAGACACTATCAGAGCTAAACTTACAAAAGTTAAATAAATAAAATATAATAATAAAATAAAAGAACATCAGAAGCTTCTACGAGTACTAGACAGCGACAAATCCAGGTTGGTCCAACATGCTGTAGATGAGAATCATCGTATAAAATGGGATGAAGCATCAATAATATCCATAGAAGAAAAACTTGCAAGAAGAAAAATAAAAATAACACCTGATTCCATAAGTGCTCCATCCATAGATCTGCCAGAAGTTTGGAAGTCGATAGTTCGATCCAACTTAAAAAGATCATCATATCACAGATGAGTATATAACATCGTTCATTTTTCTTTCATGACTTCTGTCATATTGATTTTTTGAAAATTGATAATTCTCAAAAGGTTTCTCTTGATAAAGATAGAAGATGTCTATCGAAACGTCGGAAATCATTACATCCACAATAGATGATGGTAATAGCCCAAACAATCATTCAACACGAGCTCCATCATCAACAATATCTCGTCATTATCGAGATTATTGAATATTCATATTATATAAATTTAGACTTTACTGGAACTTAGATTGCCCTAGAAATTAAGTGATAGTGTTCAGCAAATTAAAAGAAATAGACTGTAAACTTTCACCCATTTCTTAATTTTATCTTTTCGAAGCAGGTAATCCTTTTCGGTAAGCTGTTTCGCAATTGGGGTAATCTTTAAATTTGAACGCAAAGTAATACGAACACGGATGACCAAAACCTCGGTAACGTGCATTCAAGCGATAATCTATGGTCATTCGTCTTGGTAATCGAAGGTATGATCAAGGGTTGAACAGTAATGACCGCTAGAAAGACCAAAATAATGACCAAAGTGTCGCTTGAAATTGATTAATACTGAGCAAGAATACCACTTCACTTAACACGACGCATGGGCAATCTGCAACTGAATTCCCACCACGAAGAGTACCTCTAAATGAATCACCCTTCATATATCTTGTTTCACTGCGTTTCATTGCACTTTTTAATTCTCAGACATTTAATGAATTAGGTCAATCATTTTCCTTGAAATTACCTACATTTCTAATAAAATGATAATCAAACAAGCTCATCGAGTACCGACAAATTTACTTTGTCAACCCACTTACATTCCTTGGACAATACATATGTCAACATCTTGTCAATCAGTTTTACCGTTATAGGAAAGTTCACAGTTAGAGTAGATCCTAACTACGTACCTATTCGATAATGTCGAATCATCAATCCTGATGATGCTACAGAGTACATTCTTTATGCAACCGACGAAATAGCGTTCAATTCGAACGGAATCCATTCAAGATGTTGATACATTCACGTGAGATGGGTCCGCATTTCAGTTTAAAAGATTTATCGTGTCTGCCAAGCTTAATCACCTTCATTGGAGGAGGTTACAAATTACGAAAGTACCATTAAATATGTTATTTCCTCTATTTTATTGGATGCAAAATGTCTGTATTGATGCATCTGCCACATGGATGGATCAGAAAATGCAGAAAAGCACTCACGTGAGGTCAGGAGCTTTTAAGCGCTTGTTCCAAAGTCCTTTTCCGAGTTGTGGAACAGTCACCATAATAAATGTGAAAGAATCAATAAACCCCCTTGGTTTGAATCACGAATAACTACTCTCTGGTTTGTTCTAAGCCCAAGCTTTTGTTTCTTGAAACAAAAGTCTATCCTACCGAAAATCATATAAGAATTCATATACAGGGTGTCTCAAGTTCGAGTGCCTATTAGACGTTTTTGGGGAACTAGACATATTTGAAATCTGAAAATTGGGATTATGATATTGTTCGAAGTTCTCTACAGAGCTAAAATATTATCGAAGCCCAAAAACTTCCGGTTGTACAGGGGGGGAAAATAAATTCGACGAAAAAATTTTTTTTCAAGTTTTCCATTCCTGGTATGATCGAGTATTCAATAGTGAATACATTTCTGTTAAAACCATTGTATTAAATCGAATAGTTATCAAAATATCTAAAAAAAACTGGAGAAAAAGCCAAATATGTTCAGTCAGTAATATGTTCATTATTCTTATTTTAAATATCCTGAGCGTAAACCGTTTTTACAACATAGAAGAGGAAGGATGTGAAAAGGTCATGCATCTTTTGGATTTCAAAAATATCATCACAGGGTGTTTAAAATTTTGTGTTGAAAATTGTGATCTTGAATTGGCCATAACTTCTGTTTTTCAAATTAGAACCCTATTTTTTTTCAATTGTGTTCGATTCTGCGGTCAAAAATAATGATAGTTTTCTCACATGATTATGCTCCTAAATTCAATAATTTCTGAGTAATTTGAGATTTTCTGGATTTATGTAGTACGTAGAGTAAAACTCTTCGAATCTGATTCATAAGGATATTCTGTGAGCATAGAATATAAATCATACCATTTATAATTTACAAGTGTCAGACAGGTCTTATTGTTAGTCGTTAAGAAATTTTTTGATTTCACAAAATGAATCGTTGCTATTCTAATAATGAGATTTTGGATTTATTTCTTATATTGCATTTTTTCAATTGTATACGCAATACACATTCTAATGCAATTAATGATATTGTTTATTTCAAATCCATGGTGGATGACACAAAATGTTGAGTATCCAATGAGAAGTATCCCCATTTTTTCTTACAATTTTGAAAAGATGTTTCAAACTTTCCAAATTTTGGAATGTAAGAGCCCCTAAAGAATATAAAAAAGGGCAATTGATGAAATTTGTATTTCGACTTATTTCGAAGCGAAAGAGAATTCATCTCTTCAATAGGAAACACACACGTTTGAAATTTAGTGGTTCCGTGCTTTGGAAAACTTATAATACGAGGCATAGAGAGACACTCAGTTTTCCAAAGCACCGAACCACTAAATTTCAAACGTCACCTTTGTATAGTGGCATAAAAAATTTTAACCATCTACCTGATAGATTGAAGGTCTTGGAGTACAGTAAGTTCAAGAGAGAGATCAAAGTTTCTCTGGTTGAGAAGTGCTTTTACAACTTGAATGAATATTTTCAGGCAATCATTGAGTAGAGTGTATATTCTTTTGCGTCATTGTATTGCATATCTTTTGTAGGGTTTTCAATTTTTATTTGATTGTTTCAATACTATTGCATTCTATTTTTTTTTTGACATATTCCATATAAATGTATTTTGTCAACGGGATAAATAAATTATTATTATTATTATCATAAAATAGATTGACTACTTCAGTACACCGAATTATGATTATATATAAATTATGATAAAAAAAAATACGTTTCAAAACTCAAATTAACAAAATAAATGACCAGGTAAGAGTTTCAATATGGTAACCATTTTGTTCAATACACTTTCGAATACGTCTTGAAATACCTCGGTTAGTCAATTTCCTCCCCCTTTGGTCAGTGGAAAGCATCCTCTACACACCGTTTCAAATCTTCTTTGCTTTCAATAGGAAATTCATAGACTATGTTTTCTATTCTACCCCATAAATAAAAATCTAAGGGAGTAAGATCGGGAGATCGTGGAGGCCAAAACAGTGAAGAACGGGGTCCGATCCATCGATTACCAAACATTGCATTCAGTTCTTCAGACACCTCGTGCGAACTATGTGGCGGAGCCTCATTCAATTGATAATATGCGGTAGTCGACATACTCAACGGCAGTTTATCTGAAAACCCAGAAACAAAATTTCTCCAGGATTTCCAAAAATTTTTCTGTATTTAAATTTTCTCCATAAATGTAGTACTGCACTTTATTGTTCATCAAAAGAGCAAACACATTAAAACTAAATTTGTTCTGGGGGTTTCTTCGTCATTTTCTATGAGGATTTTCACTTCTCTAAATGTGGCAATTCTTTCTATTATATAGTCCTTCATTATTGAATTTTGCTTCGTCTGTCCAAATAATCTTTTTCAAAAAATTTTCATCATTTTCAAGTTTTTTTAATATTCCTCTACAAAAATTTAACCTTTCTATGTAGTTTTCAAAATTCGGTGCACTGAATTTCTGTCTTAATCGATTTCATGAGCTGCACTTCGAATAGATGCATTTTATTCGTTTCGAAATAAGTCAAAACACTAATTTCATTTTCATCATCATCAACTACCCTCCTTTCGTATTCTTTAGGGGCTCTTACACATCCAAAACTTTGAAAGTTTGAAACATATTTTCTGAAGATCTTCTCCGTCATGGAAGGTAAATGGGGATACTTCTCATTGAAGGCCTGGCAGGTTCTACTAATAATTCTGTCACATTCACCATGTATATAAAATAGATCCAGAATTTCGTAATTAGAATAACGGTTCATTTTGATAAATCGAGAAATGAAGATAACGAATAACAATAACACCTGACACTTGTGAATTATTAACAGATAATTTATCTTCTATGGGTACAGAGTGTCCCCATGGTTTCGAAAGAATATTCATTGAATTTTTTGGCTCTACTTACACCATAAATCCAGAAAATCTCGATTAACTCAGAAATGATTGAATTTAGGAGCATAATGATGTGAGAAAACTATCATTATTTTTGACCGCAGAATCCAACACAATTATAAAAAAATAGGGTTCTTACTTGAAAAACAGAAGTTATGGCCAATTTAAGATAACAATTTTCAACACAAAATTTTAAACACCCAGTGATGATATTTTTGAAATCCAAAAGATGCATGACCTTTTCACATCCGTCTCAGGATATTTGAAATCAGAATTATGAACATATTACTCACTGAACATTTTTTTTTTCTAGCCTGAGGATTTCAGCAAAATTTGGTAGACTCCTCTCGTTCGAAGTTATTAGAAAGATTTTCAAATTTCTCATCGATCGGATGGATATTCTAGAAGTTATTGTAGAGACCAAATTCCAGAGCTCATAACTGTTAAACCATTGGACGAATTTTGCCCAATAACAAACTTGAGAAGATATTTGGACGATTAAAATTAACTGAAAATATGGTGTGACAGCCTGTATCCACCTTCTGTCCACGCATTAAAAGAAAATTATATCAAACCATAAAATGTCTATTATCACATCATAATAGATAATTGTAGGTGAGTGAATTTCATACCGTTGATCCTGATTTACATAATGCGTAACTATTACTTTCTCATTTTTTAATATTTTATCAATATCATTATGTAAATCCATTCAATTCATTATATTAGCATTTTTACTTGTTGTTTCCTCAATGTCTTAAAAAAACCTATGAGTCAATACAATTCAGATCAAATAAAGTGTATTGAATTCTTTGCAACTAAAAATATTTCCATAAACTTCCATTGTGGATCGAATTAATTAAGATGCAACAATCATTTGATTTCTTGATTACAATTTCAAATATTGTGACATTAACTGGATATTGGTGTTCGATTTCCTGTTGAAAAATCCGTGGTCAATTGTGAGAATGTCCGTCGAACCCGCAGTATACGTTCTATTTTTTTATAGTTTTGCTGTCTTATTATAATATCTCACTTCGGTTCGTTATTGTGTCAAATCCATCATATATAGTTATGAGAATCTAAAATTTGGTTTCCTAAATAACTCCCTGGATGTTCTTTTGATCATTTTGTCACTTTAAAGATGTTTCACTGAGGTTCCCAAATATTCTTGTGAATACTTGATATCTTGCAAGATATTTTCATCAGAAATCAACAAAATGTATATTGAGAACGATAAACAACTTCCATTTATAGATTTACTTTTTCATGTATAGAATGGAATCCGAATAACCAGTAAGTATAGAAAGCCAGCAAATACACGTCAGTATATTCATTTCAATTTCAATCATAAGCTAAATACTAAATTAGGCAAGGCGAAATACACTGATCAACAATTGCTAGGGATCACTTATGAACTTCTCTTCATTTGTATTTTTTTCAAGTTATATCGTGATATCTGTACATCATATGTTCTCTAAGGAAAAATTAAGATATTTTGAGTTGATTATATCAAATTTTTTCTCACTTCATCGGCTCTTGTTCACAAAATCGATTATTATCTGTAGGCTGTTACAGAGTTACAGGTGGAGTGAAAAGCAATGTGGTATTTGTTATTAATTCTGTTTTTTCTCTCGTTCAAACACATAAGGTGACAATAATTGAAGATATGAGAATAATATCAGCTTATCAGTCATGCCGAGAAGACGTTTGGCTCCTGTGCAACTGGACCAAATCATACGGTGGATACAGGAAGGTTTGTCCCAGCGAGAAGTGTCCCGGCGGTTGAATGTTTCGCAAAGTGTCGTGAGTCGGGCTTGGAATAGGTTAATCCAAAACGACTCAGTAGCTTATGTTCATGGGGGAGGTCGGCAGCGCAGTACAACAGCTGCCCAAGATCGTCTTTTGATCCTCAATGCTAGGAGAAATCCCACTTACCCGGCGTCGCGGTTCAATAGATCACTGAGGCCCGGTTGTACAGTCCGAGTTCAAGCCTAGTTCAAGACTGAACCCAACTCAAATAAGAAATATCTGTTGTACAGTGCGAGTTCAAGGCTGAACTTCACTCAAACCGACCCTCAAGTTGAACTTCCAAAATCGGGCGCTCAAGCCTGGTTCAACAGAAATTTCAGTTCAATCATAGAGTCCAATTTACAATTTATAGGTTATATGTCAAAAAGTTGTAGTTGAAAGGCTTGCTAAGGTAGTATTTTCGTGAATGAGTTGTGTTCGTGTTTCACTCAAAAACAGAATTTTTCAATATGAAATTAATAGAAATGGATTTTCAACTCGACAATAATCTTGCGGAATTGACCGATGATGAAGATTTTGTGGAAGCAGTGAATTTTGCTATGAATTCGAGTAGAAAGCCGAAGGAATATAGGGAGAGAATGAATTATTTTGAGGTCTGGAATGAAACTGAATTTTTACAAAAATTCCGTTTATCAAAAGAGTACGTTTTGTGGTATCCCAGAACATCTACTTGATTGAATTTCACATACTTTGCAGGTCCTGCGCCTGTGCCCAGCGCATAGCATTTCTCCTCTGAGAATTTTTTTTTGTGCGTTTCTTCAAGTTTTCGTATTTTTTTTTAAACAAAGGGAGTCTCGGAATATTAGTCCACTTCCACTATTGAACTTCCGTTCTATTCTCTTCCAGTATTCACCTTTCATTTTATTTATATTACTATCAGTTTGTTTATTTTCAATTATATTACTGTATTTTTTAATAAGATTTATTAAAATGTTCTCTTCGGAGCACATGAAATTTGCGCCTCGCTTTAAGTCTGACATTATTACTGACACTTTATTTTCAATCACAACCACAACAGCACTCATCAACTAATCTTGTTCAAATAGAACAATTCAAATTTTTAAAATTATATTTGCGCTCTTGTCATAGAAGAATTTTAATTCTTCTTTTTCCATTTGTCCAAAATTTGTTACTATTCGTATCAAAAACGCATGTCTCAAAGGAAGCGACGTTGCCATTTTCTGAAGAATTGTACTCAAGGAATGTTCACTTGAACTCGCCTCAAACATAACCTGTACAACCGGATGACATATCTGAACCTGACTCAAGAGTGAACCGAGCTCAGTTGAGCTTCAGATTGAGTTGTCACTGTACAACCGGGCCTGAGAGTTACCACAGGAGTTCTAATTTCGAACCAGACTGTAAGACAACGACTACATGATCGTGGTTTGAGAGCACGTAGTAAGGTACAACATTCCCGTTTGAATAGGGAACACCGGGTTCATCGACGGCAATGGGCTGAGGAGCACCACAATTGGACAGTTGAAGATTGGACCCGATGTTTATTTACGGATGAGTCTAGATTTCGTTTGGTCAACTCCGATGGACGTATTCTTGCTTGGAGGGAAAGTGGTCGAAGGTATGCAGAACAGTTTATGGTACCCACAACAGCTTTTGGCGGAGGTTCTATATGTGTATGGGGAGGCATTTGTTTGAACCAACGCACAGAGTTGGATGTTCTGCAGAACACCACAATGACCAGCCAGAGATATCACGATATGATTATTGAACCCATAATTGTTCCGTTTGCGGCTGCCTTGGGCGAGAATTTCATTTCAATTGACGATAATGCCCGTCCACACCGTAGTCGTCTGGTTAATGAAGCGCTAGAAACTCATGCTATTGATAGGATGGACTGGCCAGCTCGCTCTCCAGACATGAATTCCATCGAACATGTCTGGTCTGAGATGTCTAGACAATTGTCAACCTTAGAACAACCGATCAATAACCTGGAGGACCTTTCTAACGCTTTACGGGATATTTGGACGAATTTGCCCCAAAATTTTATAAATCGTTTGATTGAAAGTATGCCTCGTAGGGTAGAATGCTTGAGACGAGCTCGTGGGGGACCAACTAGGTACTAGCTTAACCGAAACTTCAGCCTTCTTGTGGTTTCATCATAAAATTTTTATGTTATTCAAACACAGAATTTTGAGTGTTCCTGATAAAGTCTTTTTCTCTCAACTTTCCATTTTTTCATTCTTTTCTCGAGTGAACCATATTATCAACTGAAAATACTCTGATATCTGACTAAATTTATAATCTTGGAGCTAATATTTTCAGAAATAAATTTAGAAAAAGTAAGTGTCCCTATCAATTGTTGAGCAGTGTATATTGTATACCGGTGTTCTGATTTATTTCCGACAAACTGAAATGGGTGATAGATCACATCATTTTAAGCAACAAAGTTCCCATGAACATGGGTCCGGAAATGTTTCGTTTTCGAGATACAGGGTGTCAAAGTTGAAAAAATAATTCGCATTTTCTTTAATATCTATCGACTGATTCCAAATAATTGCATGAAAGTTGGCACATGGGGGTTTTTTGAGGTGACAAATTCAAATTTTTGTCGATTTGGTTGTTTTTTTTAGAGGGCGCCACTGGCAATCATTTCGTCCCCTTTGAACCGTTGCAACTTTTTTGTGCTACCCTGTCCGTCATTTTGGACTAGAAATATCGATTTCCCTGGCCTTTGTAGTTAAAAAAGCTATATTTCATTCAAGTCGCTAGGACCAACGGTTTCCGAGAAAAACTCATTTAATGGTTATGATTCCTACCAATTTTTATAGTGAATGTTCAAATTTTTCAAGAATTTCTTTCAACGATTTTATATTCAATTATAACCCTCTACAGAGAAATAGGATTTTACAGACCTTCGAAGAAAATAAAAATCTCAATTAATCTCATTCGTAAAGCATCGCAAAAACTCATTATTTCTGGAAACAGAAAATTCTTAAAAACAACAATTTACATATCATACTACTTCTACTTATTAGTGGGCAATAAAAAATCCGCATGCATTTCGCCTCAGAAATTTTCAAAATGAATTCAAATTAAATATTTGACTGAGTTGTAATCTTTTTGTATCCTTTTCGTAAAATTTCGTTTGCACTGACACTTTAATAAGTGTAACGTCCAGAAATATTATTAAGTTTTTTATTTCCATTTCAAATGTGAACTGTTTATGATTCTTCGGATTTCATTTTTAGATGTTATTATTGATTATTGAATAATCGTTCACATATATTTTGAAAATTATTGTTATGGAATCCTTTCCGGACAAAACCTTTTCCTCTAAATATTCCAACCAATTGAGAAACAATACTTGTAATAGAACTACCAATCGCAACTCCATCTATTTGTTGATGAAAATTTTCTCCAAATTTGAATAATAATAATTAATAACCCATTATCTCTAATCAAAGGAAGAATAAAAGCTATAGGTTCTTGAAACCTTCTTATAATCAACATAATTTTATTTGTTTGCTAACTAAATATTGCCAGCCAAAAGTTCAAAAGAATATATGTATATATATTTTATTTGCTGATATATTTAAATCATTTTTTCTGTGACGGAAAAAATTGACATTTCATCTCTGTTGACAGGTAACAAAATATAACTTTTCACGAAATTACTTTTTTCCCGGAAAAAAGTTTATACTTTTTTCCTGGATATATATACAGGGTGTCTCATGTTCGAGTGCCTATTAGACGTTTCTGGAGAACTAGACTTATTTGAAATCTGAAAATTGGGATTATGATATTGTTCGAAGTTCTCTACATAGCTAAAATATTACCTTCCGGTTATACAGGGAGTGAAAATAAATTCGACGAAAATTTTTTTTTTCAAGTTTTCCATTCCTGTTATGATCGAGTATTCAATAGTGAATACATTTCTCTTAAAACCATTGAATTGAATCAAATAGTTTTCAAAATATCCAAAAAAAAAAACTTGAAAAAAAGTCAAATATGTTCAGTCAGTAATATGTTCAGTATTTTTATTTTAAATATCCTGAGCGTAAACCGTTTTTACAACATCGAAGAGGAAGGAAGTGAAAAGGTCATGCATCATTTGGATTTCAAAAATATCATCACAGGATGTTTCAAATTTTGTGTTGAAAATTGTGATCTTAAATTGGCCATAATTCTGTTTTTCAAATTAGAACCCTATGTTTTTATAATTGTGTTGGACTCTGCGGTCAAATATAATGATAGTTTTCTCACATGATTATGCACATAAATTCAATAATTTCTGAGCTATTTGAGATTTTCTGGATTTATGTAGTACGTAGAGTCAAATTGATTGCATCTAAAAAAATTCAATCACTATTCTTTCGAAACCATGGGAACACTCTGTACCCATAGATAAATTATCTGTTAATAATTCAGAAGTGTTTGTTTCCTATTGAAGAGATGGATTCGCTTCGAAATAAGTCGAAATACTAATTTCATCAACTGCCCTTTTTTTGTATTCTTTAGGGGCTCTTACATTCCAAAATTCGGAAAGTTTGAAATATCTCTTCAGAAATTGTAGAAAAATATGGGGATACTTCTCATAGGATACTCAATATTTTGTGTCATCCACCATGGATTTGAAATAAACAATATCATTAAGTGCATTAGAATGTGTATTGCGTATACAATTGAAAAAATACAATATAAGAAATAAATCCAAAATCTCATTATTGGGAATAGCAACGATTCATTTTGTGAAATCAAAAAATTCATAACGACTAACAATAAGACCTGTCTGACACTTGTGAATTATAAATGGGATGATTTATCTTCTATGCTCACAGAATATCCTTATGAATCAGATTCGAAGAATTTTACTCTACGTACTACATAAATCCAGAAAATCTCAAAATAATCATGTGAGAAAACTATCATTATTTTTGACCGCAGAACCCAACACAATTATAAAAACATAGGGTTCTAATTTGAAAAACAGAAGTTATGGCCAAATTTAGAGCACAATTTCCAACACAAACTTTGAAACACCCTGTGAAGATATCAGAATTTTGAGTGTTCCTAATAAAGTCTTTTTTTCTCTCCAACTTTCCATTTTTTCATTCTTTTCTCAAGTGAACCATATTATCAACTGAAAATACTCTGTTATCTGACTAAATTTATAATCTTGGAGCTAATATTTTCAGAAATAAATTTAGAAAAAGTAAGTGTCCTATCAATTGTTGAGCAGTGTATATTGTGTTCTGATTTATTTCCGAAACAAACTGAAATGGGTGATAGATCACATCATTTTTAACAACAAAGTTCCATGAACATGGGTCCAGGAAATGTTTCGTTTTCTAGATACAGGGTGTCAAAGTTGAAAAAATAATTCGCATTTTCTTTAATATCTATCGACTGATTCCAAATAATTGCATGAAAGTTGGCACATGGGGTTTTTTTTTTTTTTTTTTTTTGAGGTGACAAATTCAAATTTTTGTCGATTTGGTTGTTTTCAGAGAGGACGCCACTGGCAATCATTTCGTCCCACCTTTGAACAGTTGCAGCTTTTTGTGCTACCCTGTCCGTCATTTTGGACTAGAAATATCGATTTCCCTGGCCTTTGTAGTTAAAAAGGTTATATCTCATTCAAGTCCCGCTAGGACCAACGGTTTCAAGAAAAACTCATTTAATGGTTATGATTCCTACCAATTTTTATAGTGAATGTTCCAAATTTTCAAGAATTTCTTTCGACGATTTTTTTTCAATTATAATCCTCTACAGAGAAATAGCATTTTACAGACCTTCGAAGAAAATAAAAATCTCAGTATTCGTAAAGCATCGCAAAACTCAATATTTCTCTGGAAACAGAATATTCTGAACACTCTAAAAACAACAATTTACATATAATACTACTTCTACTTATTAGTAGGCAATAAAAATCCGCATGCATTTCGCCTCAGAAATTTTCAAAAATGAATTCAAATTAAATAACATACATACAAAAATCGCATTTTTCACTCTGTAATATTCAAACGACAATATCAATTGAAATGACCTCATGTAGAAGGTTTTTATAACAGTCAGACATATTTTGGCATCAATGGATTTATTCAATTTCTTGTGGAGTTTCTCACTACTACTGTACAGATTGGTTAAATTGCATGAAAAACAAATATCGTTGAACTAAAAGGTCCGTATTCTGTACTTACGATAATTATTAGTCTTTTTGCAGATAAAATCTTTCATCATCTTTTTTCCCGAATTGCACAATTTTTGAGATATTTGAGTTGAGTTGAAGAAAATTAAATCCCGATATAATAGAGGAAAATAATGTTTTTAAGCAAATCAGATTCAATATAGTGAATGTGCTCTGAAAGGTAATTTTCATTCAAACTAAACTGGACTACAGAGTATTTTCCTAATGTGAAACTCAATATGGTTATAACTTTTTAACGCAGCTGAATATGGAAAAACGGTATGGGAAAAAGTGTTTCTTTTGATCTCAAGAACCTATGGTTAAAATTAACGCAGTGGTCAAAGACTCACCCTATATACAACATGTGATGTTTCGTTTACTGGTTTTGGTAATTTTAATTTGATATATTGTTGTTTAATTTGAATGTGTGATTTGTGAGCTATTTAGTAATTTATTTATTTTATGAGTTTTCGGTGTTGTATAATTTATGTGTTCGTTGTTTTATTATCATTTTTATTTATGATAGAGGTTAGTTGTTTTCCATTAAAACTGAGGTAATGTCGTATATGATGGTGCTGTATATAGGTGATGATAGTTTAAGCGCTCTGTCAATATACCTGATTATAATCGTTGTTTATAAATACCTAAGTGCTGAGTTGTAATCTTTTCGTATCATTTTCGTAAAATTTCGTTTGCACTGACACTTTCATAAGTGTAATGTCCAGAAATATTATTAAGTTTTTTATTTCCATTTCAAGTGTGAACTGTTTATAATTCTTTGGATTTCATTTTTAGATGTTATTTTATTGAATAATCGTTCACATATATTTTGAAAATTATTGTTATGGCATAATCCTTTCCGGACAAAACCTTCTCCTCTAAATATTCCAATCAATTGAGCAACAGTACTTGTAATAGAACTATCAATCGCAACTCCATCTATTTGTTGATGAAAACTTTCTCCAAATTTGAATAATAATAATTAATAACCCATTATCTCTAATCAAAGGAAGAATAAAGCTATAGGTTCTTGAAACCTTCTTATAATCAACATAATTTTATTTGTTTGCTAACTCAATATTGCCAGCCAAAGTTCAAAAGAATATATGTATATATATTTTGTTTTGCTGATATATTTAAATCATTTTTCTGTAACGGAAAAAATTGACATTTCATCTCTGTTGACAGGTAACAAAATATAACTTTTCACGAAATTACTTTTTACCCGGAAAAAAGTTTATATACTTTTTCCTGGATATATATACAGGGTGTCTCATGTTCAGAGTGCCTATTAGACGTTTCTGGAGAACTAGACTTATTTGAAATCTGAAAATTGGGATTATGATATTGTTCAGAGTTCTCTACAGAGCTAAATATTACCTTCCAGTTATACAGGAGTGAAAATAAATTCGACGAAAAATTTTTTTTCAAGTTTTCCATTCCTATTATGATCAGAGTATTCAATAGTGAATACATTTCTCTTAAAACCATTGAATTGAATCAAATAGTTTTCAAAATATCCAAAAAAAAAAAAAAAAAACTGGAAAAAGTCAAATATGTTCAGTCAGTAATATGTTAAGTATTTTATTTTAAATATCCTGAGCGTAAACCGTTTTTACAACATCGAAGAGGAAGGATGTGAAAAGGTCATGCATCATTTGGATTTCAAAAAATATCATCACAGGATATTTCAAATTTTGTGTTGAAAATTGTGATCTTAAATTAGCCATAATTCTGTTTTTCAAATTAGAACCCTATGTTTTTATAATTGTGTTGGACTCTGCGGTCGAATATAAGGATAGTTTTCTCACATGATAATTCACATAAATTCAATCATTTCTGAGCTATTTGAGATTTTCTGGATTTATGGTGTACGTAGAGTCAAATTGATTGCATCTAAAAAAATTCAATCACTATTCTTTCGAAACCATGGGAACACTCTGTACCCATAGATAAATTATCTGTTAATAATTCAGAAGTTTTTGTTTCCTATTGAAGAGATGGGTTCCTTCAGTAAGTCAGAAATACTAATTTCATCAACTGCCCTTTTTTGTATTCTTCAAGGGCTCTTACATTCCAAAATTCGGAAAGTTTGAAATATCTCTTCAGAAATTGTAGAAAAATATGGGGATACTTCTCTTAGGATACTCAATATTTTGTGTCATCCACCATGGATTTGAAATAAACAATATCATTAAGTGCATTTGAATGTGTATTGCGTATACAATTGAAAAAATACAATATAACAAATAAATCCAAAATCTCATTATTAGAATAGCAATGATTCATTTTGTGAAATCAAAAATTCATAACAACTAACAATAAGACCTATCTGACACTTGTGAATTATAAATGGGATGATTTATCTTCTATGCTCACAAATACAGGGTCTTTCACGAGGAAACTCACCCATATTTATACGGGAAACTACTGAACGTATTTTCATGAAATTCGGCACTTATAAGTATTTCACGATGCTGATGAAATCTAAAATATTTTCAAGGCATGAGCACCTCCGGTTTTCCGGAAATGACGTCAACTTCCGTTTTCAAATTACAACACCATTTTTTTATTGCAGAAATAGATTCCTTAGAAAATTTCAAGTTATTTTGATGTAACATTTTAAGTTTTGGTTGGAAAATTCTCTCTGAGCAGGAAAATTCGAAAAAAAAATCGAAAATAGAGCTCCGCTGGAACAAGAATAGCTTCGAGGTTTTTGGATGGAAAATTTTCATTTTTGGGATTTTTCAAGATGTAAGATTGATGTATCCACTTTATAAATCGAAATCGCGATTCATAATACAGGGGGTGAAAAATTCGCTTTCAAATTTAGGGATGACAAAATCGTGAAAAATCAATTTTCAAATTAGAAACCCATTATTTATGGCAGATATTGAATCTACGTTAAAAAATAATGTGAGTGTATTCATCATACAGTTGCCCTAAAGTGTATATTTTCTGAGTTATTCACAAAAAACTGATTTTCGTCTTGAATTTTCAGCTATTTCTTTTTCCTTCACGCCAAAAAGATGAAATTTTCAGGAACTGTTACTTAAACCATGTTTTAGATTTTACTACCCTAATATGCAAGAGAAAAAAGTTACAGGTTGTTCCTAAATAGATGGCGAATTTGGATTCGAATTTGTATCAGAAACCTCTTTATTTCAACTAATCGGCCATCGGTTTTCTCTCCAGTGATAAATAAATAATTCCTTATGAACCATATGCAAAAACTTACCATGTTTTACATTCTTTTTTTAATGATAGATATCATTAATTACATCTGCCAAATTCCTCTTTATTCAGTAGCATTTTGTGTTTACTATTAATTTGGTGATAATTCGTATTAAGTTATAAAATCGATCACTATGCCTAATTTTACCAATGAAGATTATTTAAATCTCATTCTACTTCATGGAGAATGTAATAAAGTTGTAGATAGAACGATTCGACTGTTCATTGAGAGGTTTCTGACCGACCCAGACCAACGAGAGATACCATTAACAGAACCATGACAAACTTGAGAAATGTCGGATCTTTCGTTAAAGAAAACTATACACAGAGAAAAAAGTGTAGTAGAAGATGAGAACAACGAAATTACAGTTCTTGCATATTTTCGTGTGAATCCTCAAAATTCTCTCAAAGATGCCGAGATTGCTCTGGGATTATCTCAATCAGTGTTTGGAGAATATTAAAAAAACATAAAATGCACCCATATAAATTCAATAGGGTACAGCATTTGAAGGAAACTGATTTCGTCAGGAGAACAGAGTTTTGCGAAGCTATGATGATTCGATTTCAAGAGAATGAAAACTTTTTGGACTGTATAATTTGGACAGATGAATCTAAATTCACAAAGAATGGTTCTTTCAATAGGCATAACAGTCATTATTGGGATGAAGAGAACAACCACCACTTCAGACAATGGAACTTTCAAGAGACCTGGAGTTTCAATGTTTTTGCGCCATCAAAAATAATGCAATTCTCGATGTTCACATTTATGATGGGACTTTAACTGGTAAGATAGAACACTACACATGTTTGCATTATTTAAAGAATGTTCTCCCTTAGGAGATAGATATTCTGACATATTGACTCAAATAATTGAGCCGCTAGTACAGAACCATAATGACTTATGGTATCAACAAGATGGCGCGCCTCCACACAATTCACTCAATGTGTCAAATATCCTATACAGGCTATTTGAAGATCGATGGTTGGCGAACAATGGTCCACATCTTTGGCCACCACGTTCTCCCGATTTAACTCCTTTAGACTATTATGTTTGGGGTAGGATAAAAAATATTGTCTACTCAACTCCTGACTGATAAAGAGGACTGCATAGAACGAGTCAGAAATGCGTTCAGGTTTGTTTAGATTTTTAGATTCATAGTTTTGAAACTCAATTTGGTTTTAAACACTTTTGCAGATCTCTTCCTCCCGATGAAATAAGAAGAGCAACGCACGAAGCATTCCTGAGACGTATAAATAAATGTCTAGAAATTAACGGTCAAAACTTTGAGCATCTTCTCTAGTTATAACTGCGAGAGTTTGCCATGGTTCTCCTAATAGTAACTTGAAGTCGGTTTCAAGAAGGGGTGAAAAATCTACAGCATGGTTCAAATAACAGTTCCTGAAAATTTCATCTTTTTTGGCGTGATGGGAAAAGAAATAGCTGAAAATTCAAGAGGAAAAACAGTTTTTGTGAATAACTCAGAAAATATCCACTTTAGGGCAAGGGTGTGATGCATACACTCACATTATTTTTAACGTAGATTCAATATCTGCCATAAAAAATGGGGTTCTAATTTGAAAAAATTGATTTTCACGATTTTGTCATCCCTAACTTTGAAAGCGATTTTTTCACCCCTGTATCATGAATCGCGATTTCGATTTTTAAAGTGGATACATCAATCTTACATCTTGAAAAATCCCAAAAATGAAAATTTTCCATCCAAAAACCTCGAAGTTATTCTTGTTTCAGCGGAGCTCTATTTTCGATTTTTTTCAGAATTTTCCCGCTCAGAGAGAATTTTCCAACCAAAACTGAAAAATGTTACATCAAAATAACTTGAAATTTTCTAAGGAATCTATTTCTGCAATAAAAAATGGTGTTGTAATTTGAAAAACGGAAGTTGACGTCATTTCCGGAAAAACCGGAGGTGCTCATGCCTTGAAAATATTTTAGATTTCATCAGCATCGTGAAATACTTATAAGTGCTGAATTTCATGAAAATACGTTCAGTAGTTTCCCGTATAAATATGGGTGAGGTTCCTCGTGAAAGACCCTGTATATATCTCTTAATTTCCATTGTTTCTAGGATATTAAGCCTTCTGCTTTTTTTTTTCTATGTGCAGAATTTTATAGTTTGGATCAAACATATGTCCCTCGTCTAAAAGTGCGTCGCATAAGTTGAGTTCTGTTTTTATTCAGAAACTGCTCAAATGTTCTTTAATCCTCTCTCTCAAGTTCCTTCCTGTTTGTCCAATATATACTTTCTGGCATGAACCACAATTCAACTTATACACTCCTGATTTTTGTTTTTATCTAATTTATCTTTATTATTTTTGATTAAATTACTTAAAGTATTATTGGTTTTGAATGCTATATTGAAATTCCTTTTGTTTTTTAAAAAATTTGCTACTTCTATTGATTTTTACCTGTAAATTTAATGTTATATATCTATTCTGTTCTATTTTGTCGTTTTTGGGGTATATTAATGTTAAAGCTTGATTTAATAGGAATCTATTCAATATTTGGTCTACAAGGTCTGGTTTGAAACCATTATTAACAGAGATTTGTTTTTATAGTATTGAGCTCACAATCAAAATTCTGTTTCTTTATAGGTGTTTTGATTAGTCTATATACCATTCTATTGAATGCTGCTAGTTTTTGTGAATATGGATGATGTGACTTTGAATGGATTGTTATGTCGGTGTAGAGTTGGTTTGCGATAAATTGCAAAATCGTGTTTACTATTGATTTTTGATATTGTTAAATCTAAAAAATTTATTTTACCATTTTTTCTTCTTCATACGTGAAATTTATATGAGGTGAAAGTTTATTGATGAAGTCTAAAAACATGGTCAACTGTCTAATTGTTCCTATGAACAAACATAAAATATCATCTACATAGCGGGTACCAATATATGAAATATTTAAAATATTTGCTTTTTTCTATTGCTTGTTCCAGGTAGTTCATAAAAAAATTCGGCTAGTAACGGACTAAGGGGTTACCCATTGCTAAATTTTCTGTATTCATATAAAACGTGTTGTTAAATGTAAAATTATTTTGCATAACAGTTATTAATGGGATGAAGAGAACAACCACCTCTTCAGACAATGGAACTTTCAAGAGACCTGGAGTTTCAATGTTTTTTGCGCCATCAAAAATAATGCAATTCTCGATGTTCACATTTATGATGGGACTTTAACTAGGAAGATAGAACATTACACATGTTTGCATTATTTAAAGAATGTTCTCCCTTAGGAGATAGATATTCTGACATATTGACTCAAATAATTGAGCCGCTAGTACAGAACCATAATGACTTATGGTATCAACAAGATGACGCGCCTCCACACAATTCACTCAATGTGTCAAATATCCTATACAGGCTATTTGAAGATCGATGGTTGGCGAACAATGGTCCACATCTTTGGCCACCACGTTCTCCCGATTTAACTCCTTTAGACTATTATGTTTGGAGTAGGATAAAAAATATTGTCTACTCAACTCCCTGACTGATAAAGAGGACTGCATAGAACGAGTCAGAAATGCGTTCAGGTTTGTTTAGATTTTTAGATTCATAGTTTTGAAGCTCAATTTGGTTTTAGACTTTAGCAGATCTCTTCCTCCGGATGAAATAAGATGAGCAACGTACGAAGCATTTCTGAGACGTATAAATAAAGGTCTAGAAATTAACGGTCAAAACTTTGAGCATCTTCTCTAGTTATAACTGCGAGAGTTTGCCATGGTTCTCCTAATAGTAACGCGAAGTCGGTTTCAAGAAGGGGTGAAAAATCTACAGCATGGTTCAAATAACAGTTCCTGAAAATTTCATCTTTTTGGCTTGAAGGGAAAAGAAATAGCTGAAAATTCAAGACGAAAAACAGTTTTTTGTGAATAACTCAGAAAATACCCACTTTAGGGCAAGGGTGTGATGTATTCACTCACATTATTTTTTAAGGTAGATTCAATATCTGCCATAAGAAAATGGGGTTCTAATTTGAAAAAATTGATTTTTCTCGATTTTTTCATTCCTAACTTTGACAGCGATTTTCCACCCCCTATATCATGAATCGCGATTTCGATTTTTAAAGTGGATACATCAATCTTACATCTTGAAAAATCCCAAAAATGAAAATTTTCCATCCAAAAGCGTCGAAGTTATTCTTGTTTCAGCGGAGCTCTATTTTCGATTTTTTCTAATTTTCCTGCTCAGAGAGAATTTTTCAAACAAAACTGAAAAATGTTACATCAAAATAACTTGAAATTTTCTAAGGAATCTATTTCTGCAATAAAAAAATGGTGTTGTAATTTGAAAAACGGAAGTTGACGTCATTTCCGGAAAAACCGGAGGTGCTCATATCTTGAAAATATTTTAGATTTCATCAGCATCTTGAAATACTCATAAGTGCTGAATTTCATGAAAATACGTTCAGTAGTTTCCTGTATAAATATGGGTGAGGTTCCTCGTGAAAGACACTGTATAAGATAGCATTTTCGAGTTGAAGAAAATTAGCTACTGTTTCTTATACCTTATAAAACTGATTTTTACCCACAACCTGATTGATACATTTTCCATTGCGATATGCATAAAACATGCGGCGATCTTTTGCTACTGCTGTACATTCGGTAATATTTAATATATTCTTCAGTAACTACAAATCTCCTGTTTACGTCATTCTTTGTTTGCTTCAGTTTCACAATTAATAACTTTCCCGAATCTTCAATATCATCAAATGTTACCTGGCTGATATAAAAAATTCGACAAGCTCCTGCAATCCCAAATACAACAACAACCTTGGCCATTAAATTAACTTCATCGGGTGTATAATTTAAAAATTCACTAATTTGTGTACTCGTAAAAATCGCAGCTTTCTTGGGGGTGTAACCTTCCCCATTTGTTTCAGAAATGAAATAAGTTCGAAATATTTTGTCTACATTATCATTGGATCGTAACAAACTTTTAATCATTGAAAAATTCGACCACACTGTTGATGGCTTTTTTGTTGTGCCAGTTCCGAAAAAGCCAATAACACTGTCTTTGAGAAAGAACTGCATGACTTTTTCATTTTCCATTCCAAAATCTTGAATACGCGGTTTCGTAAATTTTCCGCGTCTTAGCTGGCAATAATATTCGTGACGCTACTTGAGCTGCTTCTATCAACTACGGTGGAGTCAGAGAAAACTCAGAATCAAGCATTTTTAATTTCATAGTATCCAAATTAACTACTAAACAATAACTGAGTTCGCAATTTTTGAATCAAATCACAAAATTAAATTGACAGATATTTGATTACACTGAAATTTTCCTCAACAACGCAGGTCTAACATCTTAGTTTGAAAATTTAAATGTCATATCGATAACATTCTGACTTCAATATATTGTAATATTATGTACTTTCACTATTAAATTGTCGTTTTTCCTGTCACAGACAAAAATAGTGTATTATACATGTGTGTGAAGTTGGCCCCGCACTTTTTGATTTTCGAAATATTTTTTAATGTGCTAAATTGTGCTAGGTTTGTGCTGCTTTGTGCTGTTTGAAATTTCTCGTTATTTCAAGTAGATTTCGAGATATTTCACTAAATGCATAAAATGGGCCAGCCCCGCACTTTTTGAAAATTTGAGTTTTAACCACTGAAATGAATTGTGCTAGACGTATACTGAGTTGTGCCGTTCGAATTTTTGAGATGGATCTCTTAATTTCCCAGAAAATGGAAAATAAAAAAAGTTAGCCCCGCACTTTTGTTTTTTCTTATCGGAAATGAGTGTAAAAAGTTGTGCTAGGTTTGTGCTGCGTTGTGCCGTAAAAATTTTTATGGAAATACCTCACGTTTTCCGGAAAATCCCGAAAATCCATTACAAGGCTAGCCCCGCACTTTCGTTTTTTTCGATCGGAATAAGTGGAAAAAATTAGCTACGCATGTATGAAGTTGTGCCGTTAATAGTTTTGAAAATCTAGTTTTTTCCGAAAAAACTGGAAAATTCGAAAAAGATAGCCCCGCATTTTCTTTTTTTTTCCATAAAAATCATGTCATAGAGTTGTGCTACATTTGTGCTGACTTGTGCTGATAATTTTTTCAGAAAAAACTTCAAGTTGTCTTTTTAAACGGTGAAAAATCAAAATATCAGTAGATTGAATGATGAATTTTGTGAACGGCAACACTGTTGTGAAATTAGCCCCGCACTTTTTGATTTTCGATAAAATGTTTGTGATGCTGAATTGTGCAAAGTTTGTGCTGCTTTGTGCCGTAATTTTTTTTTCAAATGGTACGATTAATAAGATATTTCACTAAGTGAGTAAAAGCGAATAATGTAAATTTTCCACTTTTCTTTCCGTTTAACGGTCATTAGATAACTGAATCTCTTCAATGTTTCAAATTTCAGATTCAGACATCTAATCTATTCGATGGATTTGGAAAAATAACGAACTTGTCCGAGATATTTGGACAATCAACCAATTCTGAAAAAATGGAAACTATAGGTGATCTCCTTCGGAAGATGAAGAGTATACGGCCGGATAGCCAAAAATACTCAAATTGACAACAGATTCTTCATCAGGAAGTCGAACCCAATCGATTGAGACCATTTTCGGCTCAATATTCGAAAATTACAGACATTTGGGCAAAACGCTGTTTCACTAAGAACAAGCACGCAAAAACAAAAGGGCTGTGTTAACTTCTTTTGAATTTTCCATTTTCAACGTAATTAAAAGTACTATCTCGAAAATTTCAACGGCACAACTAAGAATACGTCTAGAATTCTGGAACAATCTTCAGTCGTTGAGCTGGCTAACTTTCTACATTTTATGGAAAGTCGGAAAAACTTCAGAAAACCTCAGCACAATTCAGTAAAAATAAAAATTTTCTAATTGAGAAACATTTAAGACTTTATTCTTACTTCAGTGGAAATTTCATTATGAAGGAAATGAAACTTTAGTATCAATATTTTCTTCTCAAAATCACAATCTGGCAACTTCTCCTATCTACGGCTATCCACCTGGAAGTAATAAAATTCTAGATGAGTCATAAGATTTTGTTTACACTGTCGCACCACGGGGTAGCATCTAATTCCATGAATTGCTACTACGTTGCCTTCTATCAAGATTTTTCAGGAATATACTGATTTCTCCAATTTTTCCACCTTTTGAGAAAAAATTTCATGTGAATTTTGAAAATTAGGTTTGAAGTTTTGGTGATTTCGATTCGGAAGAAAGAACACAAAAAGAATATTGAAAATTTTTTAAACTCGATTTTCCGGTATACCAAATTTTTTTTCGAGGAAGTTCGAAAAGCACAAATCATTGTTGAATGAGATTCAGTAATCAAATGACCGTTAAACGGACAGAAAAAATGAAAATGTACATTATTCGCTTACTTACTTAGTGAAATATCTTATTAATCGTACCATTTGAAAAAAAAACTTTTACGGCACAAAGCAGCACAAACCTTGCACAATTCAGCACCACAAACATTTTATCGAAAATCAAAAAGTGCGGGGCTAACTTCACAACAGTGTTGCCATTCACACAATTCATCATTCAATCTACTGATATTTTGATTTTTCACCGTTTAAAAAGATAACTTGAAGTTTTTTCTGGAAAAATTATCAGCACAAGTCAGCACAAATGTAGCACAACTCTATGAGATGATTTTTATGGAAAAAAAAAAGAAGTGCGGGGCTATCTTTTTCGAATTTTCCAGTTTTTCGGAAAAAAACTCGATTTTTCAAAAATATTAACGGCACAACCTCATACACGCGTAGCACAATTTTTTCCACATATTCCTGATCGAAAAAAAACGAAAGTGCGGGGCTAGCCTTGTAATGGATTTTCGGGATTTTCTTGAAAACGTGAGGTATTTCCATAAAAATTTTTACGGCACAACGCAGCACAAACCTAGCACAACTTTTTACACTCATTTCCGATAAGAAAAAACAAAAGTGCGGGGCTAACTTTTTTTTTGATTTTCCATTTTCTGGGAAATTAAGAGATCCATGTCAAAAATTCGAACGGCACAACTCAGTTTACGTCTAGCACAATTCATTTCAGTGATTAAAACTCAAATTTTCAAAAAGTGCGGGGCTGGCCCATTTTATGCATTTAGTGAAATATCTCAAAAACTACTTGAAATAACGAGAAAATTCGAACAGCACAAAGCAGCACAAACCTAGCACAATTCAGCACAACAAAATTTTTTTCGGAAATCAAAAAGTGCGGGGCCAACTTCACACACATGTATTATACACGGGAAAAATATTAGAATTCAGCTCTCGAGCCTCGAGCTAATCTAATACTTTTTCCCTTGTATAACAAATAACTATTGTAAATATTAAAAACTCAGCAGTCATAAACAATGCATTTTTTCTAGCTCGAGTGAAGGAAATTTAGTACACTTCATATAATCTATTGAATTGTGGATTTCTTCCAAATTGAACTGAGTATCAGCAATAATCGCTTTAAATTGTCGACCCAAATTCCCATAGTCACAAACATATCCAGAATATACCATAAACATCAAAATTTCTTTCACAATTCAAGAAATAAATGATAAATTTTCAACAAAATGCCAATTGTTTACTCACTCCAATAATCCAGTTGAAAAAACTGCAAACACAAGAATTTATCGGTTCCAATTCTCACATGCACTTGAAAAGTCGAGGTATGATATCGGCAGTCAACACCTAAGAATACGACCGTGCCTGCACGTTTGAAATGGGAGAGGAGACTTACTTTCTGTACGCTTTTCGAGTTATAAGTTACCTATGTATAGGTGGTATCGATAAGGAGGATGGGGAAATCAGAAAACTCGCTTAGCTGTCTTGATACAACGGTCATTGTGGGTCACATCATATTTTATAATTGAGAAATTAAAAATTGAGTGGATATTGCCCTTTCTCGCTATGCATTATGGTGATTTCTGCGAGTGAAAACAGTTGGGGAGGCAGGGATCCTTCCTCCCATTGTTGGCGCGACACACAGGGTGTTCTGATCTACAGGGTCTTTCACGAGGAACCTCACCCATATTTATACGGGAAACTACTGAACGTATTTTCATGAAATTCATCACTTATAAGTATTTCACGATGCTGATGAAATCTAAAATATTTTCAAGGCATGAGCACCTCCGGTTTTTCCGGAAATGACGTCAACTTCCGTTTTTCAAATTACAATACCATTTTTTTATTGCAGAAATAGATTCCTTAAGAAAATTTCAAGTTATTTTGATGTAACATTTTTCAGTTTTGGTTTGAAAATTCTCGCTGAGCGGGAAAATTCGAAAAAAAAATCGAAAATAGAGCTCCGCTGAAACAAGAATAACTTCGAGGTTTTTGGATGGAAAATTTTCATTTTTGGGATTTTTCAAGATGTAAGATTGATGTATCCACTTTAAAAATCGAAATCGCGATTCATGATACAGGGGGTGAAGAAATCGCTTTCAAAGTTAGGGATGACAAAATCGTGAAAAATCAATTTTTTCAAATTAGAACCCCATTTTTTATGGCAGATATTGAATCTACGTTAAAAATAATGTGAGTGTATGCATCACAACCTTGCCCTAAAGTGGATATTTTTTGAGTTATTCACAAAAACTGTTTTTCGTCTTGAATTTTAAGCTATTTCTTTTCCCTTCACGCCGGAAAATGAAATTTTCAGGAACTGTTATTTGAACCATGCTGTAGATTTTTCACCCCATCTTGAAACCGACTTCGCGTTACTATTAGGAGAACCATGGCAAACTCTCGCAGTTATAACTAGAGAAGATGCTCAAAGTTTTGACCGTTAATTTCTAGACCTTTATTTATACGTCTCAGGAATGCTTCGTACGTTGCTCTTCTTATTTCATCCGGAGGAAGAGATCTGCAAAAGTGTTTGAAAACCATGTTGAGCTTCAAAACTATAAATCTAAAAATCTAAACAAACCTGAACGCATTTCTGACTCGTTCTATGCAGTCCTCTTTATCAGTCAGGGGAGTTGAGTAGACAATATTTTTATCCTACCCCAAACATAATAGTCTAAAGGAGTTAAATCGGGAGAACGTGGTGGCCAAAGATGTGGACCATTGTTCGCCAACCATCGATCTTCAAATAGCCTGTATAGGATATTTGACACATTGAGTGAATTGTGTGGAGGCGCGCCATCTTGTTGATACCATAAGTCATTATGGTTCTATACTAGCGGCTCAATTATTTGAGTCAATATGTCAGAATATCTATCTCCTAAGGGAGAACATTCTTTAAATAATGCAAACATGTGTAATGTTCTATCTTACCAGTTAAAGTCCCATCATAAATGTGAACATCGAGAATTGCATTATTTTTGATGGCGCAAAATACATTGAAACTCCAGGTCTCTTGAAAGTTCCATTGTCTGAAGTGGTGGTTGTTCTCTTCATCCCAATAATGACTGTTATGCCTATTGAAAGAACCATTTTTTGTGAATTTAGATTCATCTGTCCAAATTATACAGTCCAAAAAGTTTTCATTCTCTTGAAATCGAATCATCATAGCTTCGCAAAACTCTGTTCTCCTGACGAAATCAGTTTCCTTCAAATGCTGTACCCTATTGAATTTATATGGGTGCATTTTATGTTTTTTTAATATTCACACGAAAATATGCAAGAACTGTAATTTCGTTGTTCTCATCTACTACTACACTTTTTTCTCTGTGTATAGTTTTCTTAACGAAAGATCCGCCATTTCTCAAGTTTGTCATGGTTCTGTTAATGGTATCTCTCGTTGGTCTGGGTCGGTCAGGAAACCTCTCAATGAACAGTCGAATCGTTCTATCTACAACTTCATTACATTCTCCATGAAGTAGAATGAGATTTAAATAATCTTCATTGGTAAAATTAGGCATAGTGATCGATTTTATAACTTAATACGAATTATCACCAAATTAATAGTAAACACAAAATGCTACTGAATAAAGAGGAATTTGACAGATGTAATTAATGTTATCTATCATTAAAAAAAAAAGAATGCAAAACATGGTAAGTTTTTGCATATGGTTCATAAAGAGAGAAAACCGATGGCCGATTAGTTGAAATAAAGAGGTTTCCGATACAAATTCGAATCCAAATTCGCCATCTATTTAGGAACAACCTGTAACTTTTTTCTCTTGCTTATTAGGGTGGTAAAATCTAAAACATGGTTTAAGTAACAGTTCCTGAAAATTTCATCTTTTTGGCGTGAAGGGAAAAAAAATAGCTGAAAATTCAAGACGGAAAACAGTTTTTTGTGAATAACTCAGAAAATATCCACTTTAGGGCAAGGGTGTGATGCATACACTCACATTATTTTTTAACGTAGATTCAATATCTGCCATAAAAAATGGGCTTCTAATTTGAAAAAATTGATTTTTCACGATTTTGTCATCCCTAACTTTGAAAGCGATTTTTTCACCCACTGTATCATGAATCGCGATTTTGATTTTTAAAATGGATACATCATTCTTACATCTTGAAAAATCCGAAAAATGAAAATTTTCCATCCAAAAACCTCGAAGTTATTCTTGTTTCAGCGAAGCTCTATTTTCGATTTTTTTTTCGAATTTTCCAGCTCAGAGAGAATTTTCCTACCAAAACTGAAAAATGTTACATCAAAATAACTTGAAATTTTCTGAGGAATCCATTTCTGCAATAAAAAAATGGTGTTGTAATTTGAAAAACGGAAGTTGACGTCATTTCCGGAAAAACCGGAGGTGCTCATGCCTTTTAGATTTCATCAGCATCGTGAAATACTTATTATAAGTGCTGAATTTCATGAAAATACGTTCAGTAGTTTTCCGTATAAATATGGGTGAGGTTCCTCGTGAAAGACTCTGTATTTCCGACAAACTGAAATTGAAGATAGATCTCACCATTATTATGAAGAATCCGTTGTTAAACTAGAGTATGTCCTACCGGTCATTCCAGAACGAAAGCAAAAGCTCCTGGTCTCACTTTAGTGCTGTTCTGCTCTTTTTGGTGCTCTTGTTCACCCGAACAGAGTGCCTATCATTTTGCCCAATTGTCTGTTAATTTCGAATATCGAGCCGAAATTGGCCTCAATCGATTGGGTTTGACTCCCCGATGAAGAATCCGTGGCGGGAGTTTAGTGTTTATTTTCTCTAGCTTTTTATTCTCTCTAGCATCCAAACGAGATGAGCTAGAGTTTCCATATTTTCACGATAGGTGGATTGTTCAAATATCTCGGTCAAGTTCGTTATTAAATAAATCTTTAAAGCGAATCACATCTCAGAAAAATATCCAAGTATTTAAAGAACTATTAGCAAATGAAGATTGGAAGCACTTTTATGAAATACCTGAAGATGATGTTGATGAGCAGTTCAATGTGTTCCATGCCATTTGTGTGAGGCATTTTGATAGAGCTTTTCCACTTAAGAAAGTAACAATGAACACAAAACCAAGATAAATAACACCGATCCTATTATCAAGAAAGCAAAAAATCGACTGGATACCTTATTGGTTCTAAATTCATGTAACAATTCATTCAAGCATGATTATCGTACAGCCAAGATTGAATATGATGAATTATTAAAGAGGCAGAAAGTTCAAAGATATGAAACATTGATAGAGAATTCTGACAATAAAAACAAAACCTTATGGACATTGATAAATTCAATGAAAAATAAACCGAGAAGCCAAATTGATTTGAATGAGAACCCTAAGAAAATCTCCAATGATATGAACAATTTCTTCATTAATGCTGCACAAATATTGACGAAAGACCTTTCAGTAAATAATGCCACTAATAATATCAAAGAACTAGACATATCTTTAAGACTAAAAGGGATAACAGAAAATGAATTATGTGACATAATCAAATTGATGAAAAATAAATACTCAAGTGGTTATGATGAAATATCTAATAATATTATAAAACAAACAGCTGAAGAAATAATTCCAATGTTGAGACACATAATAAATAACTCTTTCAAATATGGAATTTTTCCAGATAAATTGAAGATTGCAGTTGTCAAGCCGATCCATAAAAAGGTGAAATAAATGACTATAATAATTATAGACCAATAAGTATCTTGCCAAGCTTCTCCAAAATTATAGAAATGGCATTTGGAAGACAAATAATGGGACATTTCCTGGAGAATGAGATATTTGGACAATATCAGCATGGTTACTTGAAGGGGAAATCTATCAAAACTGCAATTTATCACTTTATAAGTAAAATAGTGGAAGCTTTTGAGGATAAGGAGCTGGCGATGGGAATGTTTTTGGACCTGTCCAAAGCATATGACAGTGTTGACAGTGACAGATTACTGAAGAAGCTGGGACTCTATGGAATTCGAGGACCGGCATTACAATGGGTCAAATCATATTTTTCGTGCAGAAAACAATTGGTAGAAATTAAAATGAATGAAGAAACTGTCAGATCAACTACACAAGATATAATTCTGGGGGTACCACAGGGCAGCATCGTTGGCCCCCTTTTCTTTTTGATATACCTCAATGACTATGGACTAAATTGTGAAATGAACAAAAAGGAGTAACCACTATCAACTATGTTGATGATACTAATAAACTTGTTACTGAAAGATTTTTCCAGGATCTTAAACAACTATGTGAAAGTACATTAGAGATATCAAAAGAATGGTTTGAAAATAACAATCTGATTTTAAACAAGCCAAAAACACAATTAATACTTTTCACACCAACACACTCAAAAATTGAGAATGCTGATCACATAATCTTGAATCAGGAAAAATATGACCTTGCTCAATCCACCAAATTCTTAGGAATCTATATAGACAAAAATCTAAATTGGAACGAACACATAATCCACCTAAGCAAAAGTGTAACATCATCTATTTATGGTTTGCGAATTATGTCTAAATATATCGGTAAATCTTTCCTGAAAACAGTATATCATGCAACTGTAGAATCAAAACTGAGGTTTGGTATAATATTTTATGGATCAGGGAATATGACGTCACTGTTCGTGGTACAGAAGAAGGCAGTAAGAATAATGAACAACTTGAAATATGACCAATCCTGCAGAAACGAATTCAAGAAGATGGGAATTTTAACCATTTATGCAATATACATACAAGAATGCATTCTCTTCATTAGGAATAATACCATACTATTTGAAAAATATCTAAATGAGAAGAAATTCTATGAAACCAGAAATAAAGACTATCTTTTTCCCAAATTGAATTTGACAACATCCCAAAAACAAGCTGAATATAGATGTCTCAAATTATATAACGCCTTACCAAATACAATTAAAACTATAACAGATGGAAAAATGTTCAGGAGAAGATTATTTAAATTTCTCTTAGAATTGGAGCCCTACACCTTAGAAGAATTTTTAGTTTAACTATGTTTACATTTATTATCTTATGTTACATCTATCATATGTAGGTTGCTTTGACTCTATTTCACTTCGTCTCCACTTAGCTTATTGTAGTTTTATGGATAGGATTTGAAATAAAGAACTATTATTAATTAAATCTGTCGGATGGTTCAGTAGTTATGAGCATCTGAAATTGTTTCCCAATAAATACTAGAAAATATCCATCCGATCAAGTTGATACTTGAAATATCGTTGAGGAGGCTGAAACAAAACGGCTCGCAGAAATCGTCACGCTAGAAAATTTTTAAAATATTCCCAAAAACATTTTTTGAATACTCACTATCTCATAAGACATTTTTCGGATTTCAATAAAAATTCGTGAATTCGTGATTGATATCTTAGTTATCCTCAAATTTCATTGTCGTAGCTCTTTTTTATCTTAAGATATGATCATAATTTCATTTACTCAAGAGAAAAGAGAAATGACATACGTCCCGATGATTTTTTTTGAACGATGGCCATCACAGATCGATATTCGATTGACAAATGCCGAGCTCATTAATCAGTGTCAGTTGGCGTAATATTTATCAAAATTTTTCATAACTCGAAATCATAGAGATAAAATTCAATCTCGATGGCTGAAATAATATATGTTGTCAAAATTCAGAAAAACAAATACTATATTCATCGTGGAGATCATATATATGTAGAAAATGTATATCGGGTGAATCCACAAGTAGCAGAAGGAAATAAATGAAGATGGTACTTGCCGACACGTGTTTCTACTGATTGGCTTCGTCAGGGCAAGTTAACCTTATCAATAAGGAGATGGTAAGACGACAAAATAGATGATAGGAGTACACAAACAGGAGCGAGCGACCAACTTATATCTTCAACACTAGAACCTTTCATTTGAGGAAAATCTATCGCATTGACATGAAGGAAGCATAAGCAACCTGTATGATGTAACTCTAACCCAGGATTAATGAAATTCAAACACTATATTCATCGTGGAGATCATATATATGTAGGAAATGTATATCGGGTGAATCCACGAGTAGCAGAAGGAAATAAATGAAGATGGTACTGCCGACACGTAAATGTAAATGAATTAAATTTCAAAATTCAAGAACAAATTACAGGCGAATTGAGGATATATAAATCAGTTGATTCGGCTACAAATCAAGATGATGTAGTCAACTATCCACCGGAATTTTTAAACTCGCTGGATTTGCCAGGATTGCCACCTCCCAATCTTCAATTAAAGGTTGGATCGGTGGTTATAATGTTGGGAAATATCAACCAATCGCGTCTTTGCAACGGTACATGGTTAGCGATAAAAAAATTACTAAACAATGTGATAGAAGCAACTATACTCAAAGGAAAGTATAAAGGAGAAGATGTTCTCATACCGCGCATCCCAATGATTCCAACTGATGTGCCATTTGAGTTTAAACGACTACAGTTTCCAGTGCGGCTTGCTTTTGCTATGACTATAAACAAGTCCCAGGGGCAATCATTAAGTGTTTGTGGTATTAATCTAGAAAACCCATGTTTCTCACATGGTCAATTGTATGTTGCCTGTTCCTGTGTTGGAAAACCATCAGATTTGTTTATCTATGCGCCAGGTAATCAAACAAAAAACATCGTATACCACAAAGCACTACAATGATAATAATAATAATTATGATTCACATGATTAACAATAAAGCGATTACTTACTTTTAAATCCTTATATATGTTTTATTTAATTATTTTTTATTCACAACGCCCTATCACCACGGTGACGATTCTGTTCAAGAGAATTTTTTAAAATACGTAGGCACAAAAACTGCCACATTACAAATCTTTTTGACAGGACGAAGTCTGTCGGGTCAGCTAGTAAGAAATAATAATATATCATAATATCTGAGAATTAATCTAGGAAATAAATGAAATAAGAAAATATGTAATAAATTCAGAGAATTGGGATATTTAAAATATTTTCAGGGTTCAATGTATATTGAAACATTAAATTAATGAAACAATCTATCCAATTATATATTGCCAAAATGTTCATTGATAATTAACTGTCTCGCTTGACTGGCAGATGTCAAATTATTCTCTTCACTTCGAAATCCCAATGGCTCCTCTTACACTGGTACATCGTTTGACCATTCATCTGGAAACACGTCATCCATATCTAAACAGATATTAGACAATACAGCTGTAGCAACTATTATTGCCAATGTGGTTGTCAACTTAACACTGATTCCAGATGAAAGGATAGAAGCCGACGTTTCCATACACCATGCTGTCTCTCCACAACATTTCTTGTTGGTATGTTTGATTCATTGTAGAGATTTTAAGCGTTAGTCCTTGCTTCCACTAGTTTGGTCATAAGATAGGGTTCAAGGGTGTAACCACTATCTCCAACTAGTAGGTATCGACCAAATTTTCCACTATGAAAATCATTTTTCAAATTACTATTATTGAAAATAGTTTGATCATGTGCTGATCCAGGCCATCTTGCGACAATGTTTTTGATTCTCAGATCCGCATCTGAAACTGTTTGCACATTTAGAGCAAAATAATGCTTTCTGCATCATCAACACCAGGGGATTTCATCTTGATGAGGGTGCAATCTATTGCACCAATAGTTCCTGGAAATCTAGCGATTATGTAAAACTTTGCAGCATCCTTCAGCATTTCATCATTACTTTAGCTCATCTTGATGTACTTTGGACGAAGTGAAGCAATGGCATAAGACACTCTTCGAACTATCCTAGAAGAAGATGTTTTTGAAACTCCCATGAAGTCCCCTGCCGTTATCAGCATATTTCCAGTGGCATAAAACCTCAATGTCAGAAGAAGCTGTTGCAGTGGATCTATATACCCACCCCTAAAAAAATATTTATATTATTAATCAATAACTATTGACATTCCAAAATTTTTCTTACCTGTTGGTTGGAAATGATAGTGCAGGGGCAATTTCCAGCAGTAAACGCAGGACACTTGTTTTCGTCAAACGAAATCGATTGAAAAAATCTATATCATCTAATGTTGTTATGTTCTTCTATAAATTTTCGTCCTTCTTAAAAATATGTCTTGTTCATCATCAGACGAGGAAGAACTCGAACTTGAACTTGAAGACATTTTCGATTTTTGTGGAGAAAACTAATTTTCACAAAAAACTCCTAAGCAAAACACTAGTAGTATAGAATTAATTAACCATTGACCTTATATCTAGAGATCTTTGGAATTAACGAATACATTCGCATTTGAAATGAAATGACAGAACAGAATAAGGTTATGTTATATAGTCATAGAGCACGAGTAAAAAAAAGGAGACTTTTTCTTCCGTAAAGGCCCAATATCCGGACTTTATGATAAAGGATACTTTAAAGCTTCCTTCAACCATAAAATTGGTTTATGGAACCCGTTTCATTTGTAAAGGAGTCTTCTTACGAAAAAGGAGACTTCATTTTTGATTATGGAACTGGCCCTTATATCTTTGTTGACGAACACCCGGTATACATACGAGTAATTTTGAAATATACTTATGTATATTCTCTACACATCACCATTTTTTTTTCGAAATTTACCTTCATTAACTCCATCGCAATGAGATCCGTGACTGGGGTGGCCAGCCAGTATATCAACAAATTATTATAGTCTTTCCTCACTTTCAGTGACTTTTTAAGAAAGTTTATTATTTATTTTCAACCTCCACAAAATGTCCAAATCCTGCTCAGGAAAATAAATTGAAATTTTCGAACTTTATCCGAATTAAGATATTCATAAAAAAATAATTGTTGATGTGACAACTTTAAGCGATACAACAAATGGAAGAATAATTTAGTTTCTTTCTAAAAAGCGAATGAATTATTTGTTATTCGAAATTCAAAGGGGTTTTTTCACCCTGAACACTTTGAATGATTATTAATGAGTCCGGTCCTGAAATAATGGAATAATTGATAGCTTTCAGATTAGCATATGCCAATAACCTCCCAAGTTTCAATGATATCCGTCAATAAGTTTGGATTTTATGATGGCCTTACTATTCCCATGAAGCTGGAATATCACCCTGTAGCTTTCTAGGGAAATCCAGAAATTAATTTTTTATAGTCAATTCGTAATCAGCTACTCCAACTCTATCTCTGGTATGAGTATGTACAGTTATTCCCCGGACACCCTGTATGGTAGATTAATGACATCTAAACCTAACACACTTTAAATCTGTCATTGTGTATAGCCATTTTAAATCTACTGTTGTTGTAATAGAAAACCAAAATAATCATGTCAGATTTAGATGTCATTAATTATAATTATAGTTAACACATAACTTAATACAGTTAAACTAATTTGATACAATTTTTAAAATGTTTTTTGTGTATAGTAATGTAGAATATGCAAATATCATTTTTGTTTTTGGTTTCTGTAATGGAAATGCAAGAGCTGCTGCACATAAATTTGCAACACGTTTTCCAAATTGTCGACACCTCAATCATGAAGCATTTTAAGCAGCTTATCAACAACGGAAAAATGGTATTGTGACCGAAGGCCCGAACGAGGCATACAAAGAAGAAATCATCTACAGGGAAATAGGATTTTACAGACCTCCGCAGAAAATAAAAAACTCAGTATTCGTAAAGCATCCCAACAACTCAATATTTCAGGAAAATGAATATTCCAAATACTCTAAAACGACAATTACAAAGCCTACTACTTACTCCTGTTGAAGCCCTCCATCTTGATGACGAAATGAGAAGCGAGCAATTTTGCAGATTTATTATTGCAGGAAATGTAAAGTCAGATTTTTTAGGGAAAATAATTTGGACTGATGAGTCCACTTTTACTCGAAGAGGAATAGTTGATTTTAGTTGATGACGAGATATTGTTGATGATGGAGCTCGTGTTGAATGATTGTTTGGGCTATTACCATCATCTATTGTGAATGTAATGTTTTCCGACGTTTCGATAGACATCTTCTATCTTTATCAAGGAGGAAAAGTAAAAAACCTTTTGAAAATTATCAATTTTCAAAAAGTCAATATTGACAGAAGTCATGAAAGAAAATGAACGATTTTATATACTCATCTGTGATATGATGATCTTTTTAAGTTGGATCGAACTATCGGCGTCCAAACTTCTGGCAGATCTATAGATGGAGCACTTATGGAATCAGGTGTTATTTTCATAAATGCTGCTTCTTTGATTTTTCTTCTTACAAGTTTTTCTTCTTTGGATATTATTGATGCTTCATCCCACTTTATACGATGATTCTCATCTACAGCATGTTGGACCAACCTGGATTTGTCGCTGTCTAGTACTCGTAGAATCTTCTGATGTTCTTTTATTCGTACATTCAGAGGGCGTTTAGTGTCTCCGATGCAAGATCTTCCGCACTCGCAAGGTAATTCATATATGCAGTTCTTTGTCCTTTGTGTCTCATTATTAGGCTTAACTTTTGTAAGTTTAGCTTTGATAGTGTCTTGAGTTTTGAATGCAGTCGTTATGTTGTATCTATTTCCAATTCTTCTCATTTTCTCCGACAAACCTTTTACATAAGGAATTACGGTTTTAATGGTCTGATTTATATCTGTTGGTTCAGGTTGACTTTCTCTTGTTCGTCTAGCTTTTTCTAATATCTTTTTGGGGTAGCCATTGCTTCTAAGAGTTTTCGAGGTGTTATTTATTTCTTCATTTTGGTCTTCTTCAGTGCAACAAATATTTATTGCTCTATCAAATTAACATTTTGCTACTCCCAATTTAGTGTTTAGTTGGTGGTTTGAATCAAAATGTAGATATTGTCCTGGGTTCTTGTTGGCTTCTTGGATACACAGTGGTTCTTGGGATTCCATTGGCCATTCCAAATTCTTGTTGATAAAAGATGTCTTCAAATTGGAAATATGTTGTTTCAATACAAATAGAAAGCATTTCCATAATTGCATTCACGCTTAGTGTAGTTCTTTCACTAATGGTTTGATCTTCTTCAAGCTTTTTCCTAACTATGATAAGTGTTTTATCTTCGGAATATTAGTGAAAAAACTGGTGATGTCGAAGCTGACCATAACGTCTTCTTCCATGATTTCTTGATGTCTCAATATTTCTATGAAGTGTTTCGTGTTTCTTATCATCGATGTTGAATTACTTTTTAATGGTGATATAATTTTCAGCAGAAATTTAGCCAATTGGTGGCATGCTGAATTTCTTGAACTCACAATTGGTCTTAGAGGAATATTTGCTTTGTGTATTTTTGGTATACCATATAAATGTGGTGGTTTACTGAAGTGAGGTGTAAGTCTTGATCTAACGAATTCATTTCGATATTTATAAAGGATTTTGTAAATCTGTGGAAAAGATATGTAGATGATACTTTCAATATTTGGCAACATGGAAGAGACACTACAAGATGGATTCCTTCAATATCTAAACAATCAAGAGGAATCAATTAAATTCACAATGGAAATCGAGAAAGACAGACAACTTCCATTCTTAGATGTACTCATACATAAACAAAATGGAATCCCAAGAACCACTGTGTATAGGCAACGAACACAGGACAATATCTACATATTGATTCAAACCACCAACTAAACACTAAATTGGGAGTAGCAGAATGTTTATTTGATAGAGCAATAAATATTTGTTGCACTGAAGAAGACCAAAATGAAGAAAGAAATAACATCTCGAAAACTCTTAGAAGCAATGTCTACCCCAAAAAGATATTAGAAAAAGCTAGACGAACAAGAGAAAGTCAACCTGAACCAACAGATATAAATCAGACCATTAAAACCGTAATTCCGTATGTAAAAGGTTTGTCGGAAAATATGAGAAGAATTGGAAATAGATACAACATAACGACTGCATTCAAAACTCAAGACACTATCAGAGCTAAACTTACAAAAGTTAAGCCTAATAATGAGACACAAAGGACAAAGAACTGCATATATGAATTACCTTGCGAGTGCGGAAGATCTTACATCGGAGAAGCTAAACGCCCTCTGAATGTACGAATAAAAGAACATCAGAAGCTTCTACGAGTACTAGACAGCGACAAATCCAGGTTAGTCCATCATGCTGTAGATGAGAATCATCGTATGAAGTGGGATGAAGCATCAATAATATCCAAAGAAAAAAAACTTGCAAGAAGAAAAATCAAAGAAGCAGCATTTATGAAAATAACACCTGATTCCATAAGTGCTCCATCTATAGATCTACCATAAGTTTGGACGCCGATAGTTCGATCCAATTTAAAAAGATCACAGATGAGTATATAAAATCGTTCATTTTCTTTCATGACTTCTTTCAATATTGACTTTTTGAAAATTGATAATTTTCAAAAGGTTTTTTACTTTTCCTCCTTGATAAAGATAGAAGATGTCTATCGAAACGTCGGAAAACATTACATCCACAATAGATGATGGTAATAGCCCAAACAGTCATTCAACATAGTTAATTTTCACAATTTGCATGAGTGGGCAATAGAAAATCCGCATGCATTTCGCCCTAGAAATTTTCGAAATGAATTCAAATTAAATATTTGGATGGGAATAATTTTTGGAGAAGTTCTGAAACTCTTTGATCTCCAGTATCCAATATTGTAAATAGTGAAATATTTTTAAATTATTCAATTGAGAAGTACCCCACATTTGTTGAAAAGCTGCCACTAAATATCAGAGATGATGTATTTTTCTAGTTGGATGGGTCTCCAGTCCATTATTCTCGATCAGTCAGAAATTGGCTAAATGCATCTTATGGAAACAGATGGATTGGCAGATGGGGCCCTGTAGAATGGCCACCGCGCACCCCTGATTTAAACCCTGTTGATTTTTTGTTCGGGGGATAATGAAAAATCAAGTGTATGCGACCCCAGATAACAACCCGAAAGAATCACTCTTAAGTATTCGAAATGCAGCAAATGTGATTATGCCGCAACAATTGTTGAATGTAAAACGATCAATCAATCGAAGGTGTCATAAGTGCAGTCAACAGAACGGTGGCATTCCGAAATTTAATTTAAAATTATGACAAATTTGTTTCTACATGTTTTAGAGATTACCATAATATGGATTTGACTTTAAATGCATTTTCCTCTGAAATGGTTGCTCCTGGCGACTTCGATGAAGTATACCTTTTTAAATAGACAAGCCAGGGAAATCGATTTTTGTAAGCTATTACAGGAGTTTGCAGAATGGATTTTTTTTTAAATAACACTTCCAAGTTGAGAAACTATTAATATTTTATTCAAAACAGTGGGTGATGTGAAAAAAATTGAAAAATAAAATTGTCCAAAGAAATTTTTCAAAAATTTGAAAATTCACTAAGAAAATTCGTATGAATCATCAGCTTTAAATGCGTTTTTCTCGGAAACCGTTGATCCTAGTGACTTAAATTCTTCTACCTTTTTTACAACGAAAGCCCGGTAAATGAATTTACTAGTCCAAAATGATGAACAGGGAAGCACAAAAATGTTGGAACGGTTTGAAGGCGACGAAATGATTGGCAGTGACACCCTCTAGAAAACACAACAAAATCGATCACAAATTTAAATTTTTTTTCTATAAAAAACCGTTATGTATCTACCTTCATGCAATTACTTGAAATCAGTCGAATGATATTGAAGAAAACGCGAATTATTTGTTCAAATTCAACACCCTGTATCTCGGAAATCGAATCAATTCCGGACTCATGTTCATAAGAACTTTTTTGCTCACAATGATGTGATCTATCAGCAATCTCAGTTTGTCGGTAACAAATCAGAACACTGCAGTTGCCCCTGAAACGACAATGGATGCACAAAAACTTGGAGATGTAACTTCAGTACCGAAAGTTGAAGTAGCTGAAGAAGCCATTAAAGACAGAGCTTCAAAAAATGTTGAATTTGGCCATAACATCCAACATTTTTTTTTCAATATTGATTTTGCCCCTTCATTGATGACAGATATTCCTCATTCAGAAAGATTATTTATCACAGAAGCACTTCAAGAAGTCCCTAGGGAGGACAATGAAGCAAGAGCTACTAAGAGTACGTTGACATCAACTGACACTTCAGTTGCCCCTGAAACTTCAATGGATGCAAAAAAAAAAACGTGGAGATATAATTTCAGTTACGAAAGTTGAAGTAGCTGGAGAAGCCATTAAGGACAAAGCTTAAAAAACTGTGGAATTTGGCCATACGAAGCAACAGTTTTTTCCGATATTGATTTTGCCCCTTCATTGATGACAGATATTCCTCATTCAGAAAGATTATTTATCACAGAAGCAATTCATGAAGTCCCTAGGGAGGACAATGAAGCAAGAGCTCTAAAGAGTCTATTGACATCAACTGACACTGCAGTTGCCCCTGAAAAAACAATGGATTCAAGAAAACTTGGAGATATAACTTCAGTACTGAAAGTTGAAGAAGCTGAAGAAGCCACAAAGGACAAAGCTTCAAAAAATGTAGAATTTGGCCATACGAAGCAACAGTTTTTTCCGATATTGATTTTGCACCTTCATTGATGACAGATATTCCTCAATCGGAAGAGTTATTTATCACAGAAGCAATCCATGAAGTCCCTAGGGAGGACAATGAAGCAAGAGCTCTAAAGAGTCTATTGACATCAACTGACACTGCAGTTGCCCCTGAAAGAACAATGGATTCAAGAAAACTTGGAGATATAACTTCAGTACTGAAAGTTGAAGAAGCGGAAGAAGCCATTAAGGACAAAGTTTCAAAAAATGTGGAATTTAGCCATACGATCCAACAGTTTTTTCCGATATTGATTTTGCACCTTCATTGATGACAGATATTCCTCAATCAGAAGAGTTATCTATCACAGAAGCAATTCATGAAGTCCCTAGGGAGGACAATGAAGCAAGAGCTCTAAAGAGTCTATTGACATCAACTGACACTGCAGTTGCCCCTGAAAGAACAATGGATTCAAGAAAACTTGGAGATATAACTTCAGTACTGAAAGTTGAAGAAGCTGAAGAAGCCATTAAGGACAAAGCTTCAAAAAATGTGGAATTTGGCCATACGAAGCAACAGTTTTTTCCGATATTGATTTTGCACCTTCATTGATGACAGATATTCCTCAATCAGAAAAGTTATCTATCACAGAAGCACTTCTAGAAGTCCCTAGGGAGGACAATGAATCAAGAGCTCTAAAGAGTCCATTGACATCAACTGACACTGCAGTTGCCCCTGAAATGACAATGGAGTGCAGAAAAACGTGAGGCTATAACTTCAGTACCGAAAGTTGAAGTAGCAGAAGAAGCCATTAAGGACAGAGCTTCAAAAATGTGGAGTTTGGCCATACGATCGAACTTGTTTTTTCAATATTGATTTTGCCCCTTTATTGATGTCTGATATTCCTCAATCAGAAAGATTATTTATCACAGAAGCACTTCAAGAGGTCCCTAGGGAGAACAATGAAGCAGGAGCTCTAAAGAGTCCATTGACATCAACTGACACTGCAGTTGCCCCTGAAACGACAATGGATGCAAAAAAAACGTGGGGATATAACTTCAGTACCGATAGTTGAAGAAGCTGAAGAAGCCATTAAGGAGAAAGCTTCAAAATATGTGGAATTTGGCCATACGAAGCAACAGATTTTCCGATATTGATTTTGCCCCTTCATTGATGACAGATATTCCTCAATCAGGAATATTATCTATCTCAGAAGCTCTTCAAGAAGACCCTACGGAGGACAATGAAGCAAGAGCTCTTAAGAGTACGTTGACATCAACCGACACTTCAGAAGCCTCTGAAACGACAATGGATGCAAAAAAAACGTATAGATATAACTTCAGTACCGAAAGTTGAAGTAGCTGAAGAAGCCATTAAGGACAAAGCTTCAAAAAATATGGAATTGGGCCATACGATCCAACAGTTTTTTCCGATATTGATTTTGCCCCTTCATTGATGACAGATATCCTCAATCAGAAAGATTATCTATCACTGGAGCACTCCAAGAAGACTTTACGGAGGACAATGAAGCAAGAGCTCTAAAGAGTCTGTTGACATCAACTAACACTGCAGTTGCCTCTGAAACGACAATGGATGCAGAGAAACGAGGAGATATAACTTCAGTACTTAATGTTAAAGTCTGAAGAAGCCACTAAGGACAAAGCTGAGAATATTGAGGCAGAGCCTCAACCTGGATGCTCTTCAGGCACTATTGAAATGGGACAAAGACGAGCAAATGGGGTTGCCAGTGGATTAGATATTTATTGTATCTTCATTTTCATCCCCAGCCCCAAAGTTCAAAGAGCCAAGGGTCGATATGGAACGGAGTTGTCAACGTAATTAATTGACATGAACTTCGAAGACTGTGATTGCTTTCCCATAGGTAATGGAAAATCAATTATATATTCTTGTGTAACGAAGCTGAAACAATGAACTTCGAGAATATATAAAATATCAATAAGAGAGTGTTGAAATTTGAATATTTTCCAATTTATTTTCTTATAGTAAGTTTTCACAAATTTTTCAAAACATAAACTTTCAGTTATTTGATGTGTCCAAACTGACACTGAATTTATTCACCTCAGCCGAAAAACTGGCCTTCTGATCATAATTAGGATTTGTCTCATCATCATCATTCGTTCAATTTTTTTTTCTAAAATGGTGGCAGATTCGACCAATCTACAATAGACCAAGAAAACTTGAAGAAAATCAAACTTCAACACTCCGTTTCTCGAAAAAAAAAAAAAAATCGCTACCCCATGATTCTGCGACTTTCTTCCTTGGATTTACTCAATTTTGCTTGTACATGAAATTTAGGAACACTCTTTATATAATCAATGCATTGAAATGAAAACAAACAGCTGTTGAATTTAGAAATATCAAATTTGCAATTCTATTGAGTGATGAAGTTGCAAAAAATGTAATTTTCATTTTTGCATTTTGTTGCCCATTATATGTTGATTATTCAGATTTCCATAGAAATTGGAATAAAACTATGCAAGTATAGAATTGAATTATAATCAGGGGTTTACGTCAAACAAAACTTCAGGACCGAATTCCACCAAATCTATGATTCTTCGGAAAGGACTCTTCTGTGGCCTCTACAGGACCTAAGAAGGATAAATCATCTTCTATAGACATAGCGGTACATTCAACTTGCTCCGAGCTTGATTTTTGGCTGTTATTTGGATAACCTCGAATTAACTGTACAAGCTAGCAAAAATATCCATCCATTCCTTTGTTTATTTAATGAACTCGTGTGACCCCTGCCCTAAAGAACTTCTATATATTCTCATAATAGAACGCTACGATGGTAAAATTTGAAAATATGTTATGATATATATATATATATATAATGGGTTTTCCAATAGAGACTTGACAACTTTGAATCTAAATAAAACACAAACCATCGTCAAATCACTCAGCAGAGCAATACATATGGAAATGTTTCAGAAATTATCTCAAAATTATGATCTATTAAAAATCGTCCCAGCTCTGAGAGAAATTGAGCAGATGCATCTCATGATGTTCGAAATTAAAGACATAAAGAATATTTTAGATGAAATTCAAATCGAGGTAAGCTTTGCAAAATTGCATGTCCTTCATGAATCTATTCTATCCTATAATAAGTTTACTGAATTAGTGAAAAATGTTTCAATTATTCCTATAAATCATTGAAAGACTATTATCAAATTTGTCATACAAAAGTCATTTTCAAAAATAAAGTATGTAATACTCTTTCTTATTTCAATTCCCACTATCTATGAGGAAAATTTCAACTTATACAAGTTTTATTATTTAATTCAAAACAATTTAACCCTTCCTTATACCGATCCTTATATGCTCTCGCAAGACGAAGAATTGAAGTGGTCTACAAGTCAGTGTCACTAGATTGAAGAAGACTTCATATGCGATTAGGATTCTTTAAATAAACCTCCAGGATGTTTAAAAAATGTACTCAAGAAACGAATAGAAAATTGTCGTACACTAACTATGGTTCCTACGTCTAGTGTGAAGTTATTGGAAGATGGAAATATTCTTTCTACTAACAATTTGAAAATACAAGAAAAATGCCCTCAACAAACGAAATACCATTTCGTTCCTCGAACCAGTGGCGGATTTACCAGTAGGCCAAGTAGGCCGGTGCCTAGGGCGGCAGATTTAGAGGGGCGGCAAATTTTTATTTTACAGATTTTTTTTATGATTATACGTGTACACAATCTATACTACAATAAAATCGTAAACCTAAAATAGTCTGTACATTAAAGATATTCAAAAAAAAATTCGCTAGGATGGCTTAAGATGAGTAACTGAGTAGAATTAGATTTTTTTTAAAATTTCTTGTTTGTCTGTCTGTCTGTTTGTCCGTTTGTTTGAATGAACATCACCCAAAAACTACTCGGCACTTTTACATGAATCTCCTTGAATTGTGTAGTCTGAGGTCCGGTTTAACATTTAGCATAAAATATTTATCAAAATTGTACCCTTAAAGGGGTCAAAAAGGGGTCAACGTTTGTATGGAACTACGTGATTCCGTGGTCCAATCTCTTTGAAAATTTTCATGGATATTCTTCAAAGTAATTGATGGAGGACTACATATTTATTTTTTTCAATTCGGCGGTTGTGGGGCGGCAATAGCTCTGGTGAGGTGTGGAGCGGAAGCAGATACCCGAGTGATTTGGGAATCAAGGCAATACCAATTACTTATCAAAGACCGTTTGCGATGAGTTTATCATGATGAGTCATTTTTTCGGAACTCTAAACACTGGGCATAAATATACAGGACTGTCGTGGACAGTCATATGATAATGCCGCGAACATGTCTGGCATGTACAATGGCTTGCAGGCAAAAATTCGAAACCAAGCACCATTTGCACTTTACGTGCCTTGTTCTGCCCATTCTTTGAATTTAGTGGCAACTGCGGCTGCTGAATCATGCTCAGAAGCTTGTCGCTTTTTCATGCTGCTACAGGAAATTTATGTTTTCTTTGTAAACTCGACACAACGCTGGCTTAAATTAATGAGTGAAATCGGGAAAGGCAAAACCCTGAAGAGAGTGAATTTGACACGTTGGTCAGCCAGACCAGGACGCCTGTAAAAGTTTAAGAGATTTTTGGCACGCTGTTATTCAGACTTGTAAATCAATCAAAGATGATTGTACTGAAAAGCGACAAGAAGCGACAGGAATACTTTCGAATTTGGAGAAACTGGAAACAGCGGTAATGGTAGTTGTGTGGAATGTTTTTTTGCAAAGAATAAACAAAATGTGTCTTAAAATTCAGACCTCCACTGGGGGTAATTACCCCCCCCCAGAAAAGAGTTTCCTACACTAAATCCTCGAATGAAAATGGAAATTTAAAATATATCAAACATTGTACGAAAACTAATGAAAAAAGTTTATTTCATTTTATTCGATATTCCACGTAGCTAATATAGCATAAAGAAAAAAAAAATTAACAAATGAAATTAATTAAAATTATTTCCTAGAATCTAGATAGATCATACCTAGATAAGCGAATAGCATGCGAAAGTTTGTGTGGTTGCATAAGTAAACTTACAAAAGCAGGGGTGCGGGTTGCCGAATAGTTTGGTTAATTTCTATATATATTTTATTTTTGACTTTTATATACCTATATTTTATTTCTTCAAATTTTTTGACGATTATTGTATGCACTGTTCTCGCAATTGTTTGTTTTATATGTTCTCAATGTAGAATAAAAACTGTCAAATTATAGATGAGCTACAATAAATCCCCCCCTCCTAGCGCTCTTTCGCTCAAGCTCATTATCTTATTATTGATAGTTCAGGTCAACTCCCAAAAACTTGCCACTACCCCCAAACTCAATCTCTGGATACGCCACTGTGTCTGTCTGTCTGTCTGTCTGTGGCATCATAGCACCCTAACGAATGAACCGATTTCAGTTTAGTTTTCTTTTTTACTTCAGGTGTTTTACGGACGAGTGTTCTTAAACATGTTTAATGAAAATCGATTGAGCCGTTTGAAAGTTACAGAGGTTTTACGCTTTAAAGTCGGGGATTTTTTGTTTTGCCTGTCAAATAAACTTGTTAGGTCAACATTAAACTATTCAGTACATAGCGGGTTGCAAATATAATCTAGTTACTGACAGGAATATCATTAAGTTCACAATCGTACTAATGACGGGATTAAACTAACGTATTGAATTTCAAAAGTCAGTAGCTGCGGCAAAAATTGAATGGCCTACTAGCGGCAAATTTGTAAATCCGCCACTGCCTCGAACAGCAATTCTACGATCAAAATGTTTTATTAGTCATGAACAGAAAGACCCAACAGAAGAAAATTTCAAGAAGATTTCAACGAAATCAACGTTCCAGACATCCATTTGGAAGAGATCGAAAATTGGAAAATGAAGCCTAGTGAATTTAGTTTATTTTTAATTTTGACAATTCTTATAATTGTTATATACTCTATTATGAAATATTTAAAAAAGAGGAAGTTACTTTATAAAACTACACCCAAACAGGGTGATACTTTTAACCAAGACGGGGAGGAATTAGATTATAGCCACCCTGTATTTTAGTAATTGCAACAATGTATTAATCAATTAGAATTTGAATATAACCATGTTAAATTTTGATTACTTAGCGTCCTTGCACTTATCTGTGAGCTGCGACGTTATCCACAAGGAACCCATTGTTTAAAATTGTTATAAATAGATGGAACGTCCAGACATCGGGGATTTTTAGTCTCTGTACCTTACCTAGTTAGTTTGCTCTTAGACGCATAGTACATTTTTTCTGAATAAATAATGTTTTTAAAAAAGTATTTCTCTACTGAAAAAAAATATTTATATTAACTTGGTGCCAAACTGTATCCCAACCCTGTATAGAAAACGGCCATTAGTGAAGTTCAGATCGTTGTTGAATTTTTGCCGTAACCACAGCTGTAATTGAGGCTCAATTTTTCCAGCTATAATCACACGCGGCTGCAGAAATATCACAAAGATTATGCGTTGGCAGAACAAAATCCTCAGGAGTTGACATAAGTCCTCAAATGGATTTCCGAAACAATATATCTCGAGCTAATAATCGTAATCATTATAAATGGAAAGCTAGACTACTTATTTTCAATTCAAATTATCGGTTTTTGATTATTTCACAATCTTGGTGAGCCTTGTTTCGAATTCCGAAAAAATACTCCAGAACAAATATACTTTTCAAGTATAACATACAAGTATAACTTGAATATGATATAAAAAAACTCTCAGCCTTTTAGGCCCTGTTGGGACTGAATTGCCAGCCTTGCCACTCTATTGTTACACCACTGGAAATATCGCCTCGAATGTTCGTACATATTGTGTCAAAATTCAGACACTTGAAGACAAACGCACAAAGCTTCTGGCCTCAATCTAGAGCTTTTCTGCATTTTTCATTTCTGAACTTCAAAATATAACTTGATTTAGAAAAGCTTGATTAGATGAAGATCGCATCCTTCGTCAAAGTTAATAACAACAAAATGCGTTCACGTCATATTTTTGGTAGTGGATCATTATAACGAAGATTGTTCGAGTACTTATAATGAATGTTAATGTTATTCTCGGCAATTTTTCAAACATCACTCTCTTTCGATTTTTATTTTTAATATTATTCTTCAAAAAATTCACCTTGAAAGGGAAAACAAGACTTCAGCTGTACTCACATTGTAATCCGGATTAATATCATGGAAAAAATTAACATAGTTACATTGGTGTGAAAGTTATTCCCATATATATATATAAGTATAAATATCAAGTCAAACGTAACTAACTCGCACTATGGTAAGACAATTTTTTTAAATTGTCTTTCCTGCTATATATCTATCTATAATATAAAAATGAATCGCAAAATGTGTTGGTAAGCGCATAACTTAACAACGCCTGAACCAATTTGGCCAATTCTTTTTTGAAATGTTCGTTGAAGTTCAAGGATGGTTTTTACGGCGAGAAAAATGAGAATTATTGCTGGAAAAACCCTAAAAATAGCCCATTTCTTTTTCCCATACAAATGATTTGTAACTAAAACGTAGTCAATTTGAGCTTTATTGCTATGGTATAAAGTTGATATTAAATTACAAGCACTCACTGTTGTCTGAGCAATGTAGGTGTGTTCCTAACGCCAAAATATTATACCTGGAATCAATCCTCAAGGAGATTTATACGACGGAAACAAGGAAAACCAGTTCCAGGATATACAGATGTATATTCCACCGATGCGATTGGCCGGTTTTATTCAGTACATCCAAGGAATGATGAATGTTTTTATTTACGACTGCTATTAGTCAATGTACGTGGCCTAACATCATTCCAACAGTTACGAACTGTTGATGATGAATTGTGTGGATCCTACAGAGAAGCTTGTCAACGTTTGCAATTGCTTGAAAATGACGCTCATTGGGATCAAACTCTCAATGATGCTGTAATATCATTACACGCTCATCAAATACCAACATTGTTTTCTATAATCATATCTACATGCTTCCCATCAAACCCAATTGATTTGTGGATCAAGTACAAAGATTATATGTGTGATGATATTTTGTGTCATATACGGAATAGAATGGGGAATCCAAATATACAAATCAGTGAAGAAATTTACAATGAAGCATTGATTTCAATTGAGGACATGTGCTTGATAATGTCAAACAAACTATTAATTCAATTAGGCCTGACCGCGCCCAATCGTCCAATACATGACGCTTTTAACCAAGAGTTGCATCGAGAAAAACTGTATGATCTCAACGCTTTGAAAGAATTAATTCAAACAAATCTTCCACTGTTAAATGAACAACAGAAGTATGTATTTTAAACTCTTATGAAAGTAACAAATGATGAAACTGGAAGGATTTACTTCTTACCTGGTGGTACAGGAAAAACTTTTTTGATTTCATTAATATCAGCAACAATTCGCCCACAAATTAAAATTGCACTTGCACTCGCTTCGTCGGGAATCGCAGCAACTTTGCTTGAAGGTGGTAGAACAGCCCATTCAGCACTAAAATTGCCATTAAATAAGCAAAGCAATGAAACTCCAACTAGCAACGTTTCGAAGAACTCTGCAATGGCAAAGGTTTTGCAGCAATGTAAATTGCTTGTTTGGGATGAATGCACGATGGCAAATAAAAAATCTTTGGAGGCTTTAGACAGAACCTTAAAAGATCTACAGAGCAATAATAACCGATTTGGTGGAGCAATGATTTTATTAGCAGGAGAATTTCATCAAACATTGCCAGTGATTTCACGATCAACGCCAGCTGATGAACTCAATGCATGTCTAAAGTACTCCAATTTGTGGAAACATGTCAAAGTACTTCATTTAAGCAAGAATATGCGTGTCGAGTTGCAAAATGACCAATCTGGAAACATATTCTCTAAACAACTCATTGACATTGGTAATGGCAAATTCCTATAGACATGTTGACTGGCTGCATTAACTTTCCTCAAAGTTTTTGTCAGTTAACTCGATCAAAAGATGAACTTATTCAGAAGGTGTTTCCAGATGTTTCTCAAAATTACAGAAACCATGATTGGTTGAGCAAACGAGCTATACTGGCTGCAAAAGCATAGATGTAAATGAATTAAATTTCAAAATTCAAGAACAAATTACAGGCGAATTGAGGATATATGAATCAGTTGAATCGGCTACTAATCAAGATGATGTAGTCAACTATCCACCGGAATTTTTAAACTCGCTGGATTTGCCAGGATTGCCACCTCACAATTTTCAATTAGTGGTTGGATCGGTGGTTATAATGTTGCGAAATATCAACGGTACATGGTTAGCGATAAAAAAATTACTAAACAATGTGATAGAAGCAACTAGACTAAAAGGAAATTATAAAGGAGAAGATGTTTTCATACCCCGCATCCCAATGATTCCGACTGATGTGCCATTTGAGTTTAAACGACTACAGTTTCCAGTGCGGCTTGCTTTTGCTATGACTATAAACAAGTCCCAGGGCAATCATCAAGTGTTTGTGGTATTAATCTAGAAAACCCATGTTTCTCACATGGTCGATTGTATGTTGCCTGTTCCCGTGTTGGAAATTCATCAGATTTGTTTATCTATGCGCCAGGTAATCAAACAAAAACATCGTATACCACAAAGCACTACAATGATAATAATAATAATTATGATTCACATGATTAACAATAAAGCGATTACTTACTTTTAAATCCTTATATATGTTTTATTTAATTAATTTTTATTCACAACGCCCTATCACCAGGGTGACGGTTCTGTTCAGGAGAATTTTTTAAAATACGTAGGCACAAAAACTGCCACATTACAAATCTTTTTGACAGGAAGAAGTCTGTCGGGTCAGCTAGTACATTATAAATTTCAAACGAATATGATACGTATTTTTGATATTCAGTTTTTTTTTTGCTTTTGTGTTTTTATTTCCAGATTCGATGTGGACAACTTGAAGAAGTCTGTCTCCACCAATAGAAGAAAACTCTTGAAGAAAGAAATTCCTCAATTATATTTCAGCTTATTTTTTTACTTTCACACATTGGTGGGGGCCAGGGTTTTTTTTGACTGGGGTTTTTTCTCTAGGCTTTTATATCATACGCCGAATGTGTGTGTATGACACCCCGCCATTAACCCCTGATCTATATGCTTTATTGTTTGCTAACTAAATATTGTAAGCAAAAAGATAAAAAAAAATTGAGATGAATTGAAAATAGTAACGATATGAAAATCGCCTTCAAGACACAAGACACCATCAGGTCTAATTCAACAAAATTTAATCCTGATAACGAGAATCAGAGGACGAAGAATTGCATATATCAGAGCCGTGCGGATGGGGAAGATCCGAGAAACAAAACACCGCTTGAAATGGGAATAAAATAACATCAGAAGCTCTCTCAAGTGTTAGACACCGCTAGATCCAAGTTGATCCGACATTCTATCGATGAAAATCACCTGATGAAATGGAATTAAACATATGTAATATCCAGGAAGATAAACCAACAAGAAAAAGACCAAGATGCAGCATTCATGTATATCGCTCTCAATCTCAAATATTTAGACGGGTGTCATTGCAGCAACGCTTTTCAGCAACGGATTTCGAAAGCTGGCTTATATTTACGATTGCGTGTCATTTGTAATCGGTTGAATGAAATGACCTGATTTTTTTATTATGGATTATATTATATGTTTTGTACTTCATTAGTGGGGGGTAACCACATACATAAAAAGACCCTCCAACAACCCCCACACAAAACCTCAAACATCAAAAAATAATTTATTTTGCGTTGTAATTATGTCGGTTTATTCAATATAATCTACTGAATCCAGCACATATACTGAAATAATTTGTGACCCCCTTTACCACCACATAGCCCCTCGAATTAAAAAATTCGGCGGACACTGAAACTGCGCATTGCTGGCGATTTTTCGATGAAAATAGTATATTTGTGAAACGTCGAATATAATCTATAGGATGAAATAATTTGTGACCCCCGTAATCCCCTAAAGCACGACAGAAAAAATCCCCAAAGCTGACGATGGCAAAAACTAGATGGAAACGGCCGTTGCTGATTATTTTTTTGCAAAATGAGTCTACCTTAACTTATTCAATAAACCCCTATATAATGAAATAATTTGTGACCCGCGCTTCAATCAGAATTGCCCCCCTATAGAATTAAAAAATTTCAAATTCCGTAGCACGAGGAACTGTGCGTTGCTGGCGATTTTTTGATGGAAATGGCATCCTTGTATATCGTTGAATACCATCTATATGAAATAATTTGTGACCCCCCTCCTACCCCCGAATAGCCCCCTCGAATTCAAAAATTCGGCGGACACTGAAACTTCAATAAAAAGACAAATAAATATTTATTATATAAATTTTACATATTTCGTACCTGCTCTGTATTACACTTTTATTCCTATTTTAAATCATAAATTTATACCTGTTTAAAAATATATGTTCTTTCCTGTTTTGAATTATTTAATTGATAAATTCCATAATCAGACGTCATAACATATTTTTTATGTAATGCAGCGAACAAAAAACATCTCATACACAGATAATTCACACTGAAGGATAAATATTTTGGTCAATCAACGAAAGAGGTATGGATTCGCAAGAAATTTCACCCATTTCATCAGTTCAAGTAAAATCACCTCAGCAGCGATCGCTTCCATTTTGTTTGAAATTTTTAATTCTACAGGGGGGCAATTCTGATTGAAGCGCAGGGTCACAAATTATTTCATTATATGGGGCTTATTGAATAAGTTAAAGTAGACCCATTTTGCAAAAAAAATATCCAGCAACGGCCGTTTCCATCTAGTTTTTGCGATCGTCAGCTTTGGGGGATTTTTTCTGTCGTGCTTTAGGGGGATTACGGGGGGTCACAAATTATTTCATCCTATAGATTATATTCGACGTTTCACAAATATACTATTTTCATCGAAAAATCGCCAGCAATGCGCAGTTTCAGTGTCCGCCGAATTTTTTAAATTCGAGGGGCTATGTGGTGGTAAAGGGGGTCACAAATTAGTTCAGTATATGTGCTGGATTCAGTAGATTATATTGAATAAACTGACATAATTACAACGCAAAATAAATCATTTTTTTATGTTTGAGGTTTTGTGGGGGTTTTTGGGGTCTTTTTATGTAAGTGGTTCCCCCACTAATGAAGTACAAAAGATATAATACTTCCCGAAATCAGGTCATTTCATTCAACCGATTACAAATGACACGCAATCGTAAATATAAGCCAGCTTTCGAAATCCGTTGCTGAAAAGCGTTGCTGCAATGACACCCGTTATATTATAGTTGACATTGGAGGCCAATTGTTCGAGGTAACTGGAAGAAGTCTTCAAACCACAGATTAGTTCTAATTTTATCTAGTTGTCGTAATCTGTCTATTTTTATAACTAGTCAGCTTTTTCCAAATGTAATTTTCACCAGGAAAACAATAGAAGATATCAGTTGAAAGGTTGGGAAAAAAAAAAAAAATGATAATAGTTATTCCAATCAAAAATTACTCGTCAATTATGAATCATGAAGTGAACGACGTCGGACCTACATAAAAAGTTGGCATTTGCGAATACCTACAATATACGTCAGCAAAAACTTGTTCATACATAAGATTAAAATAATATGGTAAAATAGGAGAGAGTGACGAACCCATGGCCATTCCAAATTCTTATTGATAAAAAGTGTGTTTAAATTGGATGTTTGTTGTGTCGATGCAAATGAAAAGTCTACCCATTATTACAAGCACGCTAAGTGTAGTTCTTTAACTTCATCTTCTTTCATGTTCCACCTTTGAATTGAATTTGTGACCGCACCCTTAGACCAATCATTTTCATCATGGTGAAGTACACGATCGAACAACGTTCGTAAGTTATAAAAATTAACTACCGAAGTTGGGAGTCGGTGACCGCAACTTTAAGAGCCTTAACTCCAATTTTCGGTCGTCATTCACGCCCTAGTAGACAGGCAATCACAAGTTTGATGCAAAAATTTGAGTCTACATATTCGCTGTGGGATGTTGTCGTGCCAGTGAGACAAAGGGCCGGTCGCGGTAACGAAAACATTGCTGCCGTTCGGGCCTCCGTAGCCAACGACCCAAATCAATCAATTCCACGGCGTTCTCACGAATTGGGCATTCAACAGACCATTCTATGGAGAAATTTGCGTAAGGATCTTGGTTTACATCCGTACAAGATTATGTTGACTCAAGAATTAAAGCCGTTGGACCATTTGAAGCGACGTACGTTCTTCGATTGGGCTTAGGAAAAGCTGCGTCACGATCATGGTTTTCAACGAAAAATCGTCTTCAGCGATGAACCTCATTTTTGGCTCAATGGCTTTGTCAATAAGCAAAATATGCGTTATTGGACAGACAGCAATAATAATAATAATAATAATCCTCTTTATTTCATAGTATGTAACAACAGTAATAGATACATAAGAGAAACAGTGTCATATAACAAAAAAATTAGCCCAAGTAATCAGCCATACAGTATGGTCCCAACTCAATCAAAAAATCTCTTACTTTTCTTTTGAACAATTTAAAATTATTCAACCTTTTCATATCACCAGCAAGCCGATTAAAAATCCCAATGCACATGTTAGAAGGGTGTTTCTCGGTTACTGATAACCTATGTCTAGGATAATGTAATTGTAAAGATCTTATAGGGTAGTTGCTCCTCGTTGTATGTGCTGAGAAAATATCTCTGTTCTTAAAGAAGAAAATTAAGCATTCTACCAAATAATGACCATGAACTGGAAGAAATGTTTTTTTTTGCTGAATACACCTCTACATGATTGATTAAACTTCATTTTGAACATACAGTGCTAGTCAAAAGTCCCTCCCCCTCGTATCTTTTGAACGGGTATACTTATAATAATGAAATTTGGAGGGTGAAAATAAAAGGATGTAGGCTTCTCAACTGGTCATAACAGGTGACGCAATAGTCATAAATGACGTCACAAGGCCACTGTGACCAATAATTTTAAATGGGATCCTATGGCAAGTGACAGCTCGTTTGAAAGGTATTGAAAATACCTATTCAGTCATACCAATTTTGTTTGGGTTTCGGCTGATTTTGATTCATAAATTGAAGAAATACGAAATCTATAGTTTCGCATTTAATTAATAAAGATTTTAAAGTACGCCTCTGGTTAATTGTCAAAAAGGTTGACGTGTTTGAATTCTCTACTTGTCAAAAGTGTTTATACCTTGAAAATTTACCTAAGCTATTGTTTAACGAGACGTTTAAGTGTTTACATAGGCAAAATGGTACGTACTGTAGCCGACAAAGTAGCAGCTATCTTAATAATTGGTGAATGTAGAAACAATTTCCATGCAGCGGAACGACTGTTTAATTAGAGGTACCCCGATCGCCCTATATCGAGAGTTTATTTGAGGGAGCTTCTTCGAAGGTTTGAAGCATCAGGTAGTGTTCAAGATGCCAAACGATCTGGTCGACCAACAATTAGTGATGACAAAAAAATTGACATAATTGGAGAAATGGTAGTAAACCCTACTTCTTCCACAGCCCAAGTTGCGTCTATCTGTGGAGTTAGTCACAGTAGGACAGTACATAGGGTGTTGGCTAAAAACAAATTTCATCCATACAAATTAAAAATGGTGCACCAACTTTCAAATGATGACCCCGACCGAAGACTAGAATTCTGTGAAACTATGTCCAATGATATGAACCAACAACCAGGCTACATACAGACAATTTGTTTTAGTGACGAAAGTACTTTCTTTCTCAATGGAAATGTTAACACTCAAAATGTGAGGTATTGGAGTGACACAAATCCTCACATCTTTCGTGAAAAACATACTCAATTTCCAGAAAAAGTAAATGTTTGGGCAGGTATTTTGGGAAACCACATAGTTGGGCCTCTTTTTCTCAATGCTAACTTAACCGGTGAATTGTATCTGGAGATGTTACAAAATGATATTGAGGCGTTAATTCTTGAAATTCTAGAAGATAATCCAAATGAATTCGACAACTTGGAAATAACGTGCAGTAAGACGTTACCTAGATGAAGAATATCGCGGTAGATGGATTGGACGACGAGGTTCGATCGAATGGCCAGCTCTGACCTTACACCATTAGATTTTTTCTATGGGGGTACTTGAAATCTAAGGTTTACGCTACAGCACCTGACAGTATTGCCATTCTGAAACAACGAAAAGTTGAAGAATGTAGGGCAATTTCCGCTGACACACCGGGACGAGTACGACAAGAGTTTAGCAATAGGATGCATTATTGCTAGGAAGTAGATGGAGCACATTTTGAACACTTATTTTAAGAACTTGTTCTTAAATTTTTATTAATTAAATGCGAAACTATTATTATTGGTCACAGTGGCCTTGTGACGTCATTTATGACTATTGCGTCACCTGTTATGACCAGTTGAGAAGCCTACATCCGTTTATTTCCACCCTCCAAATTTCATTATTATAAGTATACCCGTTCAAAAGATACGAGGGGGGGAGGGGACTTTTGACTAGCACTGTATACCTTACAATTCTTTCTTGCACAATGAAAATTCTTTCTATATCACAGCATGATCCCCCAAAAATAACGCCATACCGAAGCAATGACTCAAAATTCGCAAAGTATACAGTCTTCAAATTATCAATAATCAAATACTCTGACAGAGTCCTGACACCGTAACCAACCCTGCAAAGCTTTGCCTCCAACTGCTCTATTTGATAATACCATCCCATATGTCCATCCAGATATATGCCCAAAAACTTGACAGCCTTCTCAATTTTTACCTCATTCCCATCCAGTGACAGGACACCCTCTCTTGTTTTATTAGATCTGCTGGTACTGAACAAAACAGCTGATGTTTCATTATGGTTCATTACAAATTTATTCTTTTCAAACCATACTTTTATTTGTTCGTATATGAACTCCAACTTCTTTTGTTGGAGTTCATATGTTTGTCTATCTTTTGCGCAAAGTGATCTCAAAAATTAACAAATATATTGTAAAGGCAAGTGCTGGACGATTTAGCAATTCTCGTTGGTTCATTAATTGTGGGAAACATTTGAAATAGGTTCATTAAAGTTAGTAAATCTGACCTTTTAGTTGTGTTGATCAACATATCAACATTGAAATCCCCAGCTAATACGATACGCTTATTCTCACTTATCACCACTCTCAGCACTCTTTCTAATTGAGCAAGAAACACATCAAAGTCACTGCTCGCACTGCAAGGTCTGTACATAGATAGAAGTATAAAACTTACTCCACCCAAGCACATTTCCGCTGCTGCAAACTCTATCTGCCCAATTATTGAGAAATCCTCTATTTTTTTTCTTCTTTTATAGTATACTTTCTGATGAATATAAATAGCTGCTCCACCATGTTTACCCCTTGACCTACAAACGAATGATACCAGATTGTAATCATTCAGCCTATTGATCAACTCATCTTCACTCTTCCAATGTTCTGTCACAGTGCCCTGCACTTGGGCTGAGTTGAAAGAAAATGCTGGACAGTATCAACACTATTACCCATTGATTATAGATTTTGATGTATTACCTCATGAATGTTGTTATTATTCCACACGTGATTCACGAGACTCAATTGCATTCCCAAAAAATCACGGTTTGCAGTCTTCACCCCGCGCGGCATCATTGGACCGTACTTTTTCGTTGATGCCAACCATAGACAAAGTACCTTTATGGACTGCGAACGCACGTGTTGAGGACCTGTCACGCTAACAAAGCGACACCATGCGTTTGGTCGCTCGAACTAATTTTTTCTCATTTAAATTCATACCTCTTATGAATTTATATTTTCAAGCTAATTCGAGCCTAAACTGAAGTCGAGTAAATGATATCTGATTTGGATCATTTACTCAACTTCGAAATGGTTCGAATTAACTAATGCTCATTTTTATAGGGAATGGAATTTGATGGAGAAAAACAGAAACTTTTAACAAATTTTTATTTAATGAACTAAAATTGTTCTGAAGATGAATTCAGTCAAAATATCTGTAGATGTTAGAGATATATCATTCTATTTATCACATATAAAGATTAATCAGGGACATTATCAATACTACTTACTGATTCGAGGTAAGTATAACCTACAGAAGATTAGATTGAATTGATTTCATTAAAATCAAACTAATAAACTACATCTTGAAAGCATTCATTCGAACTGAACAAATTCACTGTGTAATATTTTCAATCTTTTCTTCCTTCAATGATACAATAGTGATCAGTTGAATCAGAACGAACAAGCACTGCTAATACGTTCATTATATTCTAATGTCACAACTCACTGTGTTCTTATATTATTTGTGAAGGTGATTCATCAACATAGTGAAATATGGAGGAGTTTGCTCCTGGATGCATTGAGAGGTTAGATTCCCCTAGTTCTGAAACTAAAGAATATATATTAAGAAAATTTAAATAATGAGAAAATAAAGAAATAGAACTGGTATGATTAATAATTTATATCTTACATCTTTCATCTGGGACCTCAAATCCAGATTGAGCTTCACTCAGATCTACTCATTCCATATCCTCACTACCTAAAACAAATTGATAATAAGACTATTAAATAGTCAACATCCAACTTATTAATGTGAAATTCAGAATTTTATAGCATTCATGACATTATTAAAAGTTTAAAATAGAGAAATCACCACAAACCTGTTGCATCAGTCTCATTTCTGAAAAGAGTTGGTAATGCATTAGGCGTCAGCCTTCTGGTATCAGATAAGATGTATTTCTCATCAAAATGATAGTGGCAGACTCTTTTCTTATAAACGTCTTCCCGTGGCATGGCTTTCAGTTCTAAATTCTGCAGTATATCACATATGAAATCTGACCAATTCTGTTTTAAAATTTGGGAAACGATGTCATCGGGGAGTGTTAATTTTGCAACCAAGTACTGCACATTTAATAAGACACATATTTGATGATTACGACTTATTGAAAATACTTTAACTCATGTCAAAAACTTAGTTCAACTTGCAACTAACACTGAACAACACGAAAAGAATTATTATACCTGTGCTGTTCTCTTATATTAGTGATTCCCAATCACGTGACGGATGTTGATGTTGAACGAAAATAATTTTATTTCAAACATAAAAATTAAGTTCCGTTGTCTAGAGAGATACTTTGTCTATGATGCCAACAAAGGTCAGCACACGTAAAAATTGGTTTATTGAAGCAGACATTTGGTGATCGTGTAATTTCGAGAAACGGCCCCGTCGATTGGCCGCCTCGTTCGTGCGATTTGACGCCTCTGGACTATTTTATTTGGGGCTACGTCAAGTCACTGTCTATGCCAACAAGCTGACGACATTGCAAAAGCTCAGAGACAACACTGAACGCGAAATAACAAGAGCTCACTTGGAAGGAGATATCTATTCCTATATGCTTTTTGATGAAGGAGATTTACCATTTTGGCGTTCTTGTTCACCCGAACAGCTTGCCTATCATTTTGCCCAAATGTCGAGCCGAAATCGTCTCAATCGATTGGGTTCGACTCCCTGATGAAGAATTCGTGGTGAAAGTTGAGTCTGTCCGGCCGGCCGTATCCTCTCTAGCATCCAAAAGGAATCAGCTAGAGTTTTCATATTTTCAGAATAGGTTAATTGTCAAAATATCTAGGTCAAGTTCATTATTGGGACAAATCCGTCGGATGGTTCAGTAGTTATGAGCATTTGAAATTTTGTTTCCTCAATAACTACTTGAATAAAATAATAATAAAACGAAACGTTCCTGAAGCAAAATACAGACGAAAATCATAAAGTAAATTCATATTAATGAGCAATAAATCGAAATAACTCCTTTTTGTTTATAGAAATTCACAATTTCTGAAATGTTATAAAATGGTATTACAAAAAAAAAGTATTCGTATTTGGAGTATTTTGATTTTCTTTCTAGTATCCTTATCCTTGTCCTAATCATAAATAGACAAAAGTTTTCATGTTGCATAAAAAAAATTTTTGTTGACTAGTGTTACCATTGTGATGACTGTAGTAGTTGTAGTCGTAGTAGTAATTTATTGATACCAAGCATTTACAAGATAAGATATTACAAAATGTAAAATTGGAACAAGTCAAAATAATTTACAATACCAAAGGCTGTTAGAACACATGCAATTGTGTTTTGCAATTCTCTTCTGAATTCCTTTAGATTGTAGGGTTCGCAATGAAGAATAAAATTGTTCAGTGTCTTCTTGAATTTACTCTGACAATGGATGCTTCTTAACTTAAGGGGTAGAATATCAAACATATTTATTGCCATACATTCTATAGATTCCTCCTTAGATACAGTTGTGTGAGGTGAAACATGAAATGCACATATTTTTCTCGTACTGTTAGGATTTCTATGGGCATCAAAATAATGATTATGTTTGATGAAGAACATCAAAAGTTTGTATATATATAATCCATAGGCTTTATAAATTTTATTTGCTCTAAATACCCCCCCAACAAGATACTCGTGTCTAGACCAGGGGGTGGGAACTCGCCTACTACAAAGCTGGTCACGTTTTTCTTCGACGAGCGGTAGAGACATCTGTTGTCATCTTAGAAGCTCGGATCGGTAAATTAGTACTTCTCAGTAGTGATCGGTAAAAACGGATTTTATCAGACCTCACTCTTGGTGGACTTTATGAAGAGTAAGAAACTATTTCATGATGAGCATGAACTGGTTGACTGAAATGGTTTATTCATTTTCAACTTATTCAATTTAATTTAATTTAAATGGTTTATTCTTACTGTGTTCCCAATTGCTACAGTGATAGTAATGTCAAAAGGTATGTGTTGCATTCATATAAGTAGTAGTTTTGGATTAACTTATAACTCACTAAAAATGTACTGTGAATTAATATTTTCTGTAGCAATTTCATATTCCTGTAGTAATTTCTGATTAGTAAAAATTTGGGACAGTTTCTAACACTGTTTTCTTTCTAGGTTTTTCATTACACAAGTTGAGGGTGTTAGAAATGTTTGGTTGGAAAGAATCAGAAATCCATGTTTTCATTCATCCAAAAGTGTTATTTGCATAAAGCATTTTCATATGGATTGTATAGACCCTCATGGAAAGCTGAAAAGATTTGCTCTACCAACACTTCATTTGCCAAGTAATTCATTCTACTCCCTATGATTATCATCTAATATAATAATTTTTGTAATTTCAATAATCTTTCAGATTATGTAAGCATATTTTGTCTACCCTCCAGAACTCCTGAAGAAACTTTGAGGCAACAAGGTATTTATATATAAGTGAACTGCTCATGGTCATTGATTATAGTTTTGGGTATTCCACTTATAGTAGGTTTCATAAAAATCGTCTATCAGAAGATTCCTAGAATACTTCAACGGATATGTGAGATTTACCGTTGAAACGCCAAATTCAAGGAATTTCAGTTAATAAGTTTATCGATTTTGCCATGATATTATTTCTGTACTTTTATGACAGAACTATTTATAAAATTTTATCGGGAAAAAAAAACAATAAGATCTTATGATCCAATAATGAAGATGACATCCGAAAAAGTATCGAAAAGAAAATAAACTTTTAGAAATTGTTTCTGTCATAAAAGTATAAATCTAATGCATTTCATGCTTAAATTGATGTATCTGTCACTAATATTCTAATTTATTCTTTCAATGTATTTTCATAACTTGATGAGTAATTGTTGCATAATTATTCTTGGTTCGTTTATTCTTTCCCTTGATATTGAAATTTTTGTAAATTGATAATTTACTGCATTATATATATATATTTCTAAAGTTTCTTATTTGTTTATTTCCTTTCATCCTCTAAAGATTAGTATGTTCTTTGATTTGAAAGGCAGATATATTTGAAATGACCATAATTCTTTTAATCTGCTGCAAATTGTCACAATTTTCTGATCAAATGATATTTTTTTATTGAAATTGTGACAATATACAGCAGATTAAAAGAATTATGGTCATTTCAAATGTATTTGTTTTCATTTCCAATAAAAATATGGGATTCAACCTGCGCTTGCGTGGAATCCTATGATAACTCTTATAAAATGCACTAGAGGGCGCCACGAGACGGAACGTTGTGCGAATGGAATCTGTAATCAACTCTAAGATGACGAAAGATGGCGCTGTAAGTTGAGCTCTAAGCCGGGACCAATATTCATGCCAGAGTTGCCTATCTATAGGTACTCTATGGTCTAGACACTCACATTACAGTTTGCCTCCGTTTGTATCCGCATGCGCAGTGAGTTGCGATGAACCGTTGACTGGCGGTTTAGCGGGATATCATTTTATATTCAGCAGCGATCCGTACCTCGCACCATTTCGTTTAACATGGAAACATTCTGCAAAACCTGCGAAAAAAAATTCTTTTCCAAGAGGACTTTAAGGACCCACTTGAAAAAATTCCATCTTGGTGAATATTAAATTTAGAAATATTTGTGTTTTGTGATACGGGGCTTGAAATTTCTAACCTGATTGAATGCTTTATTGTTTGCTAACTAAATATCGTAAACCAAAAGTTCAAAAGAATATATATAATTTGAAAATGAAAATATGATTTTTGATTCTGTTGGCGCCGGTCCATAAATATTGGGATTTCGCATGTCAAAAACTGAATATTACCTTATGAAGATATTTTACTGACCAAATCTTGAATCTTGAGCTATAATATAACGTATTCAATGTTAATTCGAATTCATAGGATCATATTACATTTTTGGGAAGAGTTGCGCAAAAATAAATTATATCAGGTCAGAATTTGCCTACACTTTTGGGCTTGACCCTTCTCTTTTTTCAAATTGTTAACATTCAGAATTGTAATCAACTCATATTTTATTTCAAATCAGTTTACTATAATTCCAAAGCGAACTAATCCGCCAAAAGCAAGTTGCAATCCTTGTGGTGAATTTTTTGTGAAATATTGTAATTTAATAAGACATGTAAAAAGGTTTCATCCAGGTATGAATTATTATATATATTATTTTATATAAGTGAATTCATTTTTAACACGTTTATAATAGCGAGAAAGTTTTGTGCGGAGATTTAAATACAGTTGAGATGGAATTATTCGTGGGTGATTCCGCAGAAATGCAGATCTGCAGAAAAAATTGAGATTACCTAGTAGGTACTTGCCGACACGTGTTTCTACTTATTGGCTTCTTCGGGGCAAGGCAACCTTGAAAATGTGAAAGGAATTAGAACTATGGAGGAGCTTTTAGCTCTGAAAAATATGGTAGGCTCGATTAGACCGACATTACACTCTATACAGGCACAACAATGACGAAATATTCAAACAGTAGCGACAGGCTCGAATAATATTCATATTTACCATAATAAGAATATTCCGGTTCAAAGGAACGAAAATAAAACGAAGTTGTGGTTTATCAAACCCAACTAATGATGAAGTAAATAAAATTTCAATTAATTTACTACAAACAGAATGGTTAATTAATAATAATTTTTATTCGTTATATTTTTTTCAATAAATATTTTCATGGATATTGAAGTGCTTTTTTTGTACCTTTCTTATTACCATTCTTTCGAACCCGTTTCGAAGGAAATTGGTTGAGTATCAAAGCAGCCAAACCATCAAGATTAAATCAGTTCACGATGGAAAAATTGTCAAATTACCTCCTCGGAATTGTGAAGTTCATTGCAAATACTTTATTTTACCATTAAATACCTACATATATATTATACCTTTAGCCTGTTAGTGGTAAATATGTGGCCATATTATGGCCTTTTTATTGAAGCTCAGAGACCAACATCTGGACATGAAAACCAATTTCCTTTTAGCTTAACAGTATTGATTTTACAGGAAGACAGAGTTGAAAAAGTCAATTTTTCAACGGCCAATGTTTACCGAACCAATAATAAGACAAAGTAGTTGAAATGTATCTACAGAACTTTCCAAATGAAACAAATATTAGGTACCTATACATAATAGGACCATTTAAAAATGTCAAAATGATATTGCCACAACAATTTTAAGAAATACCCTGTACTTACATTCTTTTGTGGAAAAGGTATTCTTTCAAGAAACTTTTACGATTTCACTGTATGATGCAATAGTACAACCGTATTCATTTTTTATTATACCTTCCAGGTAAAGCATAGAGACTCTTTCAACTATTATTAACTTTGGGGAGTTTCAAAATATCATCTATTGGACTATTTCCATGAGTAAGTAGTTCAATTCGTTTCACTTTTCATAATGATATAGGAATAACGGAATTCAAATTTGCCGGGTAACTCTCTGCGCATGCGGATACAAACGGAGGCAAACTGTAATGTGTGTGTCTAGACACGAGTCTACAAGATTCTCTGTAACCCAGATGTAACATGATTCTTAAAACTTTTTTTTGGACAATGAAAATATCACTCATAAATGAAGAGCTCCCCCAGAATACTATTCCGTAAGAGAGTATAGAATGAAAATTGGGGTAATACACTAACTTCAGATAATGAAAATCCAACTTAGATTTAAGCATGAATAAGGTATAGCATTCTGTATTCTGTGTGAGGGCCCCACTTGAGATGTTTGTCGAGATTTATTCCAAGGAACCTTATCTGTCCTGTGATCATCAGACACAACAATTGTTCCGGGATAAATCAAATTAGATCTGTCGTTATGACTGCTGTTAAGTTAAGCTCAGGTTATTACTCCGTTCTTCAGTTCAGTCTGTGGTAATGAAAATATTGATTTATTTGGTTTCAGACAAGTTTAACAGCCATTTTATTTGCTTTTCAGAAAATCCAATGCCGATGGGTTCACTTACCGGCATCTTCGAGTACTCTGACCTTGCAACTCCCATGAGAAGGGAAATTCCGAAGAATTCTGCAGTCAGACGTCATGAAAACACGGTTAATTGGTATCGTAATAGGCGTTTAAGAGGGTTCATTATGCGGAAATGACGAATCTTGCGAACCTCGATAAAATTTATTGTAGACCTGAAACTGGTACCTGATATAAGGACTATTGTAAAATTCTTGATTGTCTGTTGTAATCTCGCCATTTCAGAAGCCATAAACTGTGAAACAGTCTATTTATTCATACGAGGGCCAATATTTTATATTTGGCGTCCCGTCACAAAAAAAATTTAGAGCATTTGACTCGAGGCCACTCGTTCTTAAATTTTTACTAGACTCTGGAATAGGGCTAAACAAAAACAATGATGACAGATAATGTGAAAGAAACAACGAATAATTTTTTCTTCTCTATTTCAATGTCGTAATGACTTCATTACAGTATTAAAAACAGTGCTGTAATGAACTCATTACGTCCATGATTGAAGTCACTTTGACCATTCTAGTATAATACATTCTTCAATATGCACATAAGCGATAAAGAATTATGGAAGATTGAGTGGAACTCCTATGAAATGTTCAATGAAAATTTCATTTCTGATCCTTCTGAAAAAATTTCGGGTTTTGAGAATAGGTCAGGGTCGTACCAATAGCCATGCTATTCAGATGGAACTGAGTTCCAAGCGCTAGTTGTGAAGGTGGATATGCAGAAGAAACAATACCTCATCTAATCAATAATTGTCCCATATAAATGTTTCAAGATGATTGTAGGGCTATTCCTAATGATTCTGATTCTTTCTTGGAATAGGCTATAACTTTCGAACAAATTTGTTACTTATTATTTGTATTCAGTTCTTTTTCTGCTATTGTTTTTTTATTTTTAGATTCGATGTCGGCAACTTGAAGAAGCAATTGTGTTTATTAATAGAAGACCACTCTTGAAGAAAGAAATCCCTCAAATGTATTTAAGCTTTTTTGTACACACAACAACACTTGGGGCGCCAGGGTTTTTCTTACTGGGTTTTTTCCATAGGCTTTCATGTCATACACCGAATTGTATGGCACCTCGTCACCAATCCCAGCTAGCATTTGTTTATAGGCCAACAGTTTAAAAGAATATAAACATAGTTGTCCTTTCATCATCACTTCACGTTCGCTCAGGAAATTCATCATAAATTGATATTGCTCATTGCTTTTCTTCAACCCTATTATGTCTAAAATAATCTATAATATAAAAATGGATCGCAAAATGTGTTGGTGAGCGCATAACTCAACAACGCCTGGACCAATTTGGCCAAATCTTTTTTAAAATGTTCGTTGGAGTTCAAGGATGGTTTTTACGGCGAGAAAAATTAGAATTATTGCTGGAAAAACCCTAAAAATAGCCCTTTTCTTTTTCCCATACAATTGATTTGTAACTAAAACGTAGTCAATTTGAGCTTTATTGCTATGCGTGTCGCATAGCTTAGTGGAATAAAGCCTTGACCTTTGACGTGGAAACCCGTCGTGTCGTAGGTTCAAGTCCGGGGCTAGGAAAGAAATTTTCTAGCTTTCGGTATGCGGCCACCATTCACTGTTGGGTCTAAAATTAACAGTGCTGTGCCTAAGGTGGCGTAAGGACACAGTAACAAAGCCTACACAGAACACACACTGGTAAACCTAACTCGCACAAGCTTTAATTAGCTTCTGGGGGGTGAACATTGATATATGTATACCTAGGTGAACCAGTATAAACATGAACATAAACATAAAGTTCATATTAAATTACAAGCACTCACTGTTCTCTAAGCAATGTAGGTGTGCTCCTAACGTCAAAGATCATATCTATCAAAACAATGTGCGTGTGTGCGTTGGAGCAATGCATGACGCTTTTAACCAAGAGTTGCATCGAGAGAAACTGTATGATCTCAACGTTTTGAAAGAATTAATTCAAACAAATCTTCCACTGTTAAATGAACAACAGAAGTATGTATTTGAAACTCTTATGAAAGTAACAAATGATGAAACTGGAGGGATTTACTTCTTAGATGCACCTGGTGGTTCAGGAAAAACTTTTTGATTTCATTAATATTAGCAACAATTCGCTCACAAAATAAAATTGCACTTGCACTCGCTTCGTCGGGAATCGCAGCAACTTTGCTTGAAGGTGGTAGAACAGCCCATTCAGCACTAAAATTGCCATTAAATATGCAAAGCAATGAAACTCCAACCTGCAACGTTTCGAAGAACTCTGCAATGGCAAGGGTTTTGCAGCAATGTAAATTGATTGTTTGGGATGAATGCACGATGGCACATAAAAAATCTTTGGAGGCTTTAGACAGAACCTTAAAAGATCTACGGAGCAATAATAACCGATTTGGTGGTGCAATGATTTTATTAGCAGGAGATTTTCGTCAAACATTGCCAGTGATTTCACGATCAACGCCAGCTGATGAACTCAATGCATGTCTAAAGTCCTCCAATTTGTGGAAACATGTCAAAGTACTTCATTAAAGCAAGAATATGCGTGTCGAGTTGCAAAATGACCAATCTGGAAACATATTCTCTAAACAACTCATTGACATTGGTAATGGCAAATTTCCTATAGACATGTTGACTGGCTGCATTAACTTTCCTCAAAGTTTTTATCAGTTAACTCGATCAAAAGATTCAGAAGGTGTTTCCAGATGTTTCTCAAAATTACAGAAATCATGATTGGTTGAGCGAACGAGCTATACTGGCTGCAAAAAACATAGATGTAAATGAATTAAATTTCAAAATTCAAGAACAAATTACAGGCGAATTGAGGATATATAAATCAGTTGATTCTGCTACTAATCAAGATGATGTAGTCAACTATCCACCGGAATTTTTAAACTCGCTGGATTTGCCAGGATTGCCACCTCACAATCTTCAATTAAAGGTTGGATCGGTGGTTATAATGTTGCGAAATATCAACCAACCGCGTCTTTGCAACGGTACACGGTTAGCGATAAAAAAATTACTAAACAATGTGATAGAAGCAACTATACTCAAAGGAAAGTATAAAGGAGAAGATGTTCTCATACCCCGCATCCCAATGATTCCGACTGATGTGCCATTTGAGTTTAAACGACTACAGTTTCCAGTGCGGCTTGCTTTTGCTATGACTATAAACAATTCCCAGGGGCAATCATTAAGTGTTTCTGGTATTAATCTAGAAAACCCATGTTTCTCACATGGTCAATTGTATGTTACCTGTTCCCGTGTTGGAAATCCATCAGATTTGTTTATCTATGCGCCAGGTAATCAAACAAAAACATCGTATACCACAAAGCACTACAATGATAATAATAATAATTATGATTCACATGATTAACAATAAAGCGATTACTTATTTTTAAATCCTTATATATGTTTTATTTAATAATTTTTTATTCACAAAGCCCTATCACCAGGTTAACGGTTCTGTTCAGGAGAATTTTTTAAAATACGTAGGCACAAAAACTGCCACATTACAAATCTTTTTGACAGGACGAAGTCTGTCAGGTCAGCTAGTAGATGTTAAATTAAAAATACCGAAAATTGTCTTTTATATAACCTCATCTTTCTTCCATAGTTATAGTACAGTTTCACCGAAAATAATTGAAATTTTTCAACTATTTTCTTCAACTTTCATTTCTCGTTTGACGGTTATCTATTTGCTTTTATTTGGTTATTCCACAGACAAATGAATCATTTTTCAATGGTTGAATCGAGAAAACGGACATTTAAACTATTTTGCGGTGTTGCCATATCTATCTTCATCGGTTTCTTTCGACCAACCTGGAACATAATCTTTCCGGAAACCTCTTGGAATGAACATTTTTGCTGCGGCTTTCACAACACCTAAGAATCTGTGATAGTTATCGTGAGTGGGTATTATGAATTAGAATATTGAATTAAACATTTTGAAGTCAACAGAATAGGCCTATGTTGGCTCTGAGGAAAAACTTTCGGAATTTTACGTTTTATGGGAAGCGGTTTGCAAGTATTGTCACAAGACACTATGCAGAGATCAGGATTATAGCCTCTATTCCATCGAGGAGAATGAAAAGAAGGTACATCTTGTCCATCAAAAATTAAATAGATATTATTATCTTCCATCCAGTCAGCTAAAGCTATTCCACTTCTATCATTATTATTATAACCACACATTACGTGGTGAGAATTGAAATCACCGCAATAAATTGAAGGATGAGGAAGATTTATTTCCAAATTTCTTGGCCGAATAGTATTTGGAGGTTTATAAATATTAACGCTAGAAATATTACAAAATTTGAAAGAGATAAAGAAAACTCCCTCAAATTCGCCTTTTCGGATTAACTCGATATTGTGAATTAAGGATTTTTTAACATAACAAGCTAAACCGTAAATTTTCCAAAGAAGATCAATGAATAGATTACCTTTTATAGTTCCTCTTTCACGAAGATTTTTTTCAGTTTCTGTATGTGTCTCTTGAAGGAGAATAATCTGTGCACCATAGTCGTCTTTATTTTATTTAGAACTATAATCAATCACTCTTGTCCATAGAAATATCCTCTGTATTCAAATTCAATACACAAAATTTGTCGCCAATCTGCAAGGAGGATTCTTCGAATCGGGTCTTGCGGTCCAAGTGACGATTTTTCAGATCTTCTTCTGTTTGAAGTTTGCTATGGAACCCATTCAAAGAGAAATCATCATCCATAGTTGGGGAAGGTTGCGATATAACACTTTTTTCATATAACATATATATATAAGAGAGGAAAATTATCGACTGACAATTATTATGACTTTCATAGAATCAGGCTTCAATGGTTGAAAACAGGAGCTGCTCTCATTGATTTATCTTCGGCTTATGATACAGGAAAGATGGATTAATTTTCAAACTCTATACCCATCTGAAGTGTTGGAAAATGGTACGATTATTAGAAAATATGTTATCTGATAGAAGATTTCGTGTTTTTATTAACAATAAGAGTAGCAATTTCAAAATATTGAAAAACGGTCTTCCTCAAGGATCAGTTTTAGCTCCTTTACTTTTCAATGTATATCTGAGTGATTTACCTAGGACATCATCTCAGAAATTTGTTTATGCTGTTCGGATTTCCATACTTTGGAAAACATACTGTGATTTGTTATGGAAATTTTAAAGAATTATTTTATTGAGTGGCGATTATGTCCAAATCCCAACAAAACAGAGGTATCTTGTTTTCATCTGAATAATCATGAAAAATGTAGGAAATTAGCTGTAAATTTCAATGATTCTACTATCGAACATAATTTCTATCCAAAATACTTAGGAGTTAAATTAGATTCATCTCTCAATTACAAGGATCATTCAAATGATCTGAGCCTAAAACTGGAAACTAGGAATAATATTGTTCAGAAATTAGCTGGATCATCTTGGGGTGCTGATGCTTCCACTCTTCGCACAGCATCTCTAGACCAAGTTTTTTCTGCAGTTGAGTATTGTTGCTCTGTTTGGTTTAATAGTGCACATACATAAAAAAATGATGCACAATTGAATACATCCATGAGAATAATTACTGGCACCAAAAGATCCTACACAAGTTCATTGGTTACCACATTTGTCTAACTTTGTGCCTCCCCATATTCGCAGGCAGACTGCAGCTCTGAATTCTTCAAGGAAATATCATTCTTTTCCTAATTTATTCCCAATTATTTCATATATTCCACAAAATAAAATTCCTTGATTGAAGTCACGTAAACCATTATGGCATAATACGTTCTTCAATATCAACATAAGTGATAAAGAATTATGGAACACTGAGAGGAACTCTCACGAAATGTTGAATGAAAATCTCATTTCTGATCCTACTGAAAACTTCCTGAATTTGATCTTCCAAGAAAAATTTGGACTTCTTAATCGTTTGAGAACAGGTCATGGTCGTACCAATAGCATGCTATTTAGATGGAACTCAGTCCCTAGCGCAAGTTGTGAATGTGGAGAAGCAGAAGAAACAATACCTCATCTCATCCATAGTTGTCCCATATACAAATTTTAAATGGTTTTTGGGCTATTCATGATGTTTCCGACTCTTTCTTGGAATGGGATATAAATTTCAAACGAATATGAAACGTATTTTTGTTATTCAGTTGTTTTTTCTACTTTGTCTTTTTATTTCCAGATTCGATGTGAGCAACTTGAAAAAGTCTCTGTCTCCATTATTAGAAGACCAATCTTGAAGAAAGAAGTCCCTGAAATAATTTCAACTTATTTTTGTATTTTTAGACTTCGACGGGGAGCCAGGGTTTTTTTATACTGAGGTTTTTTCCCTAGGCTTTTATGTCATATGCCAAATTGTATGACACCCCGTCACTAACCCCTGATCTATATGCTTTATTATTTTCTAACTAAATATTGTCAGCCAATAACTCAAAAGAATATATATATTTATATATGATTGATGTCATTAATGTCATAAAAAGTTGTTTTGATAACAACATTTAGTTAGAGATTACCAAAAAAGGGTAGCAGTGGCTATCGAAAGTTGTTATACGAGTTGCCATGGAAGGCCACGGCGATAGCAACTTGAGTTAGTGAATAGGCGTGATTGAGTATGTAGGGAGGTCTCTAAGATTACGAGATGTGCATAGAACGTGAAATCCTGGATGTAAAATAATACTCCATTAAGAAAAAAGACAATATGAATTCAATATAACTTTACAAACTACAGATGATTAAATGTTTGTTACAAACAAAAGATACAAGTGCAATAGTCTTAAACATCATCATCATCAGAGTCATCCTCATCGTCACTCTTTATTATACCTAAAGTCTTCGCTAAAGACTTAACGTTGGTTATGACTTCCTCCTGGACTAGGTTGAAGCTCATGGCCAAAAGAGCAATACCAAACAGCAAATACAAAGAACACAACGCAATACTAACGGTAACACTGGTTGTATCCTCATTTTTATCTTGGTTAACACCTTTGGCAGGCACCAAATCTCCGAATCCAATGGTGGTCAGGGTGATGAAGCAGAAATAGGCCGCGTTGAGCAGTCCCCATTGTTCCCAATAATCAAAGAGAAAAGCACCACCAACTATATAGCTCATCACGAGAAAAACGCATAAACCTATTGGCACTGGACGACTTCTCTGTTTCTCCGAGTCATAGTAGGCATCATCGTTGAAAAATTCTTCATCTGAATCTGGATCATCCAGATATTTACTCCTGTAGCCGTATCCCAAAGGGGTCATCATCTTGGGGCTGGGGTTTTGACGAGCTGAAATCAATTAAGACAAGTATTTTTCAAATGAATATTGTTCAATGATTGTTAGTGTCCGGTTGTTTATCAAGGCCTATCGGCTTATCTATAGCTAGTCGCTTCCAACACCCCTAAAATTAAAACGTCGGGTGTCGTTTTCACTAATGGGGCTGCACCCATAGAACTGGCGTGGTTCCACCCAATCCCTTCTTCAAGGGCAAGGGACGAATACGTCAGGTTGTACATAAGGAGCCGAAGAGATGCATATGACTTCGGTCGAACCCCCTGTTGGCGACCAGTCAAACGTTCCTTCGGGTACCAATGGGATCCGGGTGCGAGACCTGTGCTAATGCACAGGTTTTGCGCACGGGCTGGAGAAATGCTGCAACACAGGGCCCTACCCATAAAACTGTTGTTGGTCACCCAATCTCTCGTACGAGAGCAACGGGTGATCGCAGCAGAATTTGATCTGCGGTAGCCATAAGGAGTGATGACCATGCTGTGAACGAGATCTTAGGGACTCGATTCTTTGCCGCGAGCTGGCTCTCTACAGGCGACGGTGACCCGGTACCTCGGGTGGAAGGGAAAGCACATCAGGCTGGTTACTGGTGCCCTTCCTCCGGGAATGTCCTCGAGGGAGCCGTGGTTGAGCATAAGGTTATGTGGACAACCCTTGAATCAACGCCCTGTTGAATGAGGTGAGGGAGCTATGTAAGCTCGTTTGCAGGTGTCGGGGGTGTGGGCACACACACTCACTAGTATCCGAGAGCCGGAGACTTGAAAGTTCCCATCCACCCCTGCTATTTGTAAGTATCTAGCGACAGAAGTGTCGGGCATGGTGCATGGTGCCTAGTATCCGAGCGGCCCTGCTAGGATGTTAGCAGTGACGTGTCGGATCTTTGAGATCCTATTATCAGAGCTACTGTCTGTGTAGGTTTGCCTTTGATGCAGCTCTCAGATAGAGAAGATATCAAGTGCTGAGTTACGGCAGGTAGCAGGATCGTTCATAGACCGCTTTATGTCTATACACAGCGTCATGGAACGTGCGGACTTCGTGGTCCAGCCTAGGTTGGAGCAGTGCCTGGGGGACGTTTGATTACATTCGTTTGACCCTGTAATCTTCGGGAGACGTTCTTTCCGTGGATTGGATGCCTAACCTTGGGTCCGGAAATGCTGCATTTTCTTCAGTATATTTTGACTGCTTCGAAATTCTTTCATGAAATTTCGTATATAGGGGTTTTTTGGGACGATAAATTCAAATTTGTTGTTGATTCAGTTGTATTTTCTATAGGGCGCCACCGGCAATCATTTCAATCCATGTAAACTGTTGCAACTTCTTTGTGCTACCCTGTACACCGTTTTGGACTCAAAAATCGATTCTCTCATCTTTTTACTTGAAAAAAGTATATATACCTCGTCGAGTTTTTTTTTTAAGCTCTTTTCTGTTGAAATAACCCAGAAGAAAAGCGTGGTACGCAGGTTGCGTTTGATATTTCGGGATTCGATAACAAATACAAATATTCATCATCGAAAATCGCTTTATTCTTCAAATTCAAATTGGTGATCCAAAAATTGTATATTCAAATGATGTTCAAGATTTTCAGGAAAATCTTGAACATTATTGCTGATTATTTGTGTTGTTTCTACTTTTTGAGCTGTATCCATGTTTATTTGTTTGATGTTACACATTTTACACTGTAATTATGAAATGTTGTCTTAGTCTGTCATTCCTGCTTGTTTAATATACAAGGTGTCTCAAGTTCGAGTGCCTATTAGACGTTTTTGGAGAATTAGACATATTTGAAATCTGAAAATTGGGATTATGATATTGCTCGAAGTTCTCTACAGATCTAAAATATTTTCGAATCCCAAAAACTTCCGGTTATACAGGGAGTGAAAATAAATTCGACGAAAAAATTTTTTTTCAAGTTTTCCATTCCTGGTATGATCGAGTATTCAATAGTGAATAGATTTCTGTTAAAACCATTGTATTAAATCGAATAGTTTTCAAAATATCTAAAAAAAACTGGAAAAAAGTCAAATATGTTCAGTCAGTAATATGTTCATTATTCTTATTTTAAATATCCTGAGCGTAAACCGTTTTTACAACATCGAAGGGGAAGATGACGAGATATTGTTGATGATGGAGCTCGTGTTGAATGATTGTTTGGGCTATTACCATCATCTATTGTGGATGTAATGTTTTTCGACATTTTAGCTGATTTATATATGGAAATTTTCGAACAGAAGGCATTAGAAAAATATGTACTTAAACCCAAACTGTGGAAAAGATATGTAGATGATACTTTCATTATTTGGCAACATAGAAGAGACACTATAGATGGATTCCTTCAATATCTAAACAATCAAGAGGAATCAATTAAATTCACAATTGAAATCGAGAAGGACAGACAACTTCCATTCTTAGATGTACTCGTACATAAACAAAATGGAATCCCAAGAACCACTGTGTATGAAAAGCCTACGAACACAGGACAATATCTACATTTTGATTCAAACCTCCAACTAAACACTAAATTGGGAGTAGCAAAATGTTTATTTGATAGAGCAATAAATATTTGTTACACTGAAGAAGACCAAAATGAAGAAATAAATAACATCTCGAAAACTCTTAGAAGCAATGGCTACCCCAAAAAGATATTAGAAAAAGCTAAACGAACAAGAGAAAGTCAACCTGAATCAGACCATTTAAACCGTAATTCTTTATGTAAAAGGTTTATCGGAGAAAATGAGAAGAATTGGAAATAGATACAACATAACGACTGCATTCAAAACTCAAGTCACTATCAGAGCTAAACTTACAAAAGTGCATATATGAATTACCTTGCGAGTGCGGAAGATATTGCATCGGAGAAACTAAACGCCCTCTGAATGTACGAATAAAAGAATATCAGAAGCTTCTACAAGTACTAGATAGCGACAAACCCAGGTTGGTCCAACATGCTGTAGATGAGAATCATCGTATAAAATGGGATGAAGCATCAATAATATCCAAAGAAGAAAAACTTGCAAGAAGAAAAATCAAAGAAGCAGCATTTATGAAAATAACACCTGATTCCATAAATGCTCCATCTATAGATCTGCCAGAAGTTTGGACGCCGATAGTTCGATCCAACTTAAAAAGATCATCATATCACAGATGAGTATATAACATCGTTCATTTTCTTTCATGACTTCTGTCAATATTGACTTTTTGAAAATTGATAATTTTCAAAAGGTTTCTTACTTTTCTCCTTGATAAAGATAGAAGATGTCTATCGAAACGTCGGAAAACATTACATCCACAATAGATGATGGTAATAGACCAAACAATAAATCAACATCGAAGAGGAAGGATGTGAAAAGGTCATGCATCTTTTGGATTTCAAAAATATCATCACAGGGTGTTTCAAATTTTGTGCTGAAAATTGTGATCTTAAATTAGCCATAACTTCTGTTTTCCAAATTAGAACCCTATTTTTTTATAATTGTGTTGGATTGTGCGGTCAAAAATTATGATAGTTTTCTCACATGATTATGCTCCTAAATTCAATAATTTCTGAGTTATTTGAGATTTTCTGGATTTATGGTATACGTAGAGTCAAATTGATTGCATCTAAAAAAATTCAATGAATATTCTTTCGAAACCATGGGAATACTCTGTACCCATAGAAGATAAATTATCTGTTAATAATTCACAAGTGTCAAGTGTTATTGTTATTCGTTATCATCATTTCTCTATTTAACAGAAAGAACCGTTATTTTAATTACGAAATTCTGGATCTATTTTATATACATGGTGAATGTGACAGAATTTTTAGTAGAACCTGCCGGGCCTTCATCAAGAAGTATCCCCATTTACCTTCCATGACGGAGACGATCTTCAGAAAATATGTTTCAAACTTTCAAAGTTTTGGACGTGCAAGAACCCCTAAAGAATACAAAGGAAGGGTAGTTGATGATGAGGAGAATGAAATTAGTGTTTTGACTTATTTCGAAGCGAATGAAAATGTATCTATTCGAAGTGCAGCTCATGAAATCGATTTAGACAGAAATTGAGTGCAACGAATTTTGAAAAAACACAACATGCATGACTACAAATATAAGAAAGTTCATGCATTAGAATCAGGTGACTACATAAAAAAGTTAAACTTGAAAATGAAAGAATTGCCACATGGAGAAGTGAAAATACTCATAGAAAAAGACAAAGAAACCCCCAGAACATCTTTAGTTTTAATGTGTTTGCTCTTTTGATGATCAATAAAGTGCGGTACTACATTCATGAAGAAAATTTAAATACAGAAAAATTTTGGAAATCCTGAGAAATTTTGTTTCTGAGTTTTTGGATGAACTGCCCTTGAGTATGTCGACTACCACCTATTATCAATTGGATGGGGCTCCGGCACATAGTTCGAACGAGGTGTCTGAAGAACTGAATGCAATGTTTGGTAATCGGTGGATCGGACGCTGTTCTTCACTGTTTTGGCCCCCACGATCTCCCGATCTTACTCGCTTGGATTTTCATTTATGGGGTTGAATAAAAAAGATAGTCTATGAATCTGCAAAGAAGATTTGTGGAGGATGATTTCCACTCACTAAAGGGGAAATAAATTGAGCGAGCGACTAACCGAGGTGTTTCAAGACGTATTCGGAAGTGTGTGGAACAAAATGGTTACCATTTTGAAACTCTTATCTCATTTATTTTGTTAATTTGAGTTTTGAAACGTATTTTTATTTTTATTATCATAATTTATTAATAATCATAATTCGGTTTACTGGAGTAGCGAATCTATTTAATGTGTTTCTTATTGAAGACATGAATTCTCATTCGCTTCGAAATAAGTTGAAATACGAATTTCATCAACTGCCCTTTTTTGTATTCTTTAGGGGCTCTTACATTCCAAAATTTGGAAAGTTTGAAACATCTTTTCAGAAATTGTAAAAAAATGGGGATACTTATTTTGTGTCATCCACCATGGATTTGAAGTAAACAATATCATTAAGTGCATTTGAATGTGTATTGCGTATATAATTGAAAAAATACAATATGAGAAATAAATCCAAAATCTCATTATTAGAATAGCAACGATTCATTTCGTGAAATCAAAAAATTTCATAACGACTAACAATAAAACCTGTCTGACACTTGTGAATTAGAAATGGGATGATTTATCTTCTATGCTCACAGAATATCCTTATGAATCAGATTCGAAGAATTTGACTACGTACTACATAAATTCAGAAAATCTCAAATAACTCAGAAATTATTGAATTTAGGAGCATAATCATGTGAGAAAACTATCATTATTTTTGATCGCACAATCCAACACAATTATAAAAAAATAGGGTTCTAATTTGAAAAACAGAAGTTATGGCCAATTTAATATCACAATTTTCAGCACAAAATTTGAAACACCCTGTGATGATATTTTTGAAATCCAAAAGATGCATAACCTTTTCACATTCTGAATATTAATAGAAAACAATCATTTTTGTCTAATTTTCACTTTATTTATACTATTACACGACCGGTTTCGGTTGTTAAACCATCTTCTGGTGTTAGGTACAGACTGAAATATATCGTGGGTTTAAATCTATGGGATATTCAAAAGTGGTGAATGGTTTATTTCTATTTGGGTGTTAAGTGGGGACACATTGGGAATATTGAACAGATTTGCTATTTCCATCGCTTCCAGCAAATTTAATTTCAGGCCTTTTTCGCATTTGTGAAGGATTTTAAAATTTACGATATCCATATGATGTTCTTCAGTCTCGATATGATCATGAACTGCGGACTGTTTACCTGATTTCAGATGTTCTTTTAATCTGGTCTCAAAATTTCTACCGGTTTGACCTACATATGCAGCGTTGCAATTTTTACAACAGATTTTATAAACACCTTAAGTTTTCTCGGGTTTAAGTTTGGATTTTGAGTTATATAATATTTTACCTAGGTTTGGACGTCCTGAAAATGTTGTTTTGAAATCAAGTTTAGAAAAATAATTTTGGATTTGGATTGATAATTCTACGAAATAAGTGATATGCATGAATTTATTAGTAGATTTTTCTGTGATAGTGTAAAGCATATAAATGGTTTTCAGTTTTCTTTTGTTTTCAATTAGTTTGTTTACTAGGGTTCTCGGAAAATTATTATTAGTTGCAATTTCTTTGATTTTATCAATTTCCGATTGTAAGTTAACGTTTGATAAAGGTATGGTGACTGCTCTGTTAATCATAGATTTCAGAGCTGCCAGTTTATGATTATCAGGACTGAAGGAATCATATGGTATTATGGCTTCTGAGTTTGTGTCTTTTCGGTAGATGTTAAAGTCGAATGTGTTTCTATCTCTACTTATGGTCAAATCTAGAAAGTTAATCGCTTTGTTGCATTCAATTTCCAATGTAAATTTTATTTTGGGGTGAATTGAATTGAGGAAGTCAAGAAACATTTTTATTTGTCTATTTGTTCCGTTGAATCCTACTATAATATCATCAACATACCGGAACCAGAAAATGACGTGTTTTTTTGATAGGTCATTTGTTTTTATGAATTCATTTTCAAGGTGGTTCATGAATAGATCTGACAATAATGGGCTCAAAGGTGATCCCATCGGTAAACCTGAATTTTGAAAATATAATTTGGATTCGAATTTAAAGTAATTTTGGGATAGGCAAATTGAAAATAACTCCTGAATTTCTGAAATTAACTTTATTTTTACGAAGTGACTCGCCAACTAGGGGTAAACATTCTTTTGCTGGAATGCTAGGGTACATATTTTCTACATCAAAAGATATTAATTTCATATTTTCTGTGTTGTTTATTTTAGGTAATTTGTCAATTAAATCTTTGGAACTTTTTAAACTATATTCTGGTGAAAATTTCGATAGATTTTTGAATTTATTAGATAAAAATTTGGATAGTTTACGCTCAGGATATTTAAAATAAGAATAATGAACATATTAGTGACTGAACATATTTGACTTTTTTTCCAGTTTTTTTTTAGATATTTTGAAAACTATTCGATTTAATACAATGGTTTCAACAGAAATGTATTCAATATTGAATACTCGATCATACCAGGAATGGAAAACTTGAAAAATTTATTTTCACTCCCTGTATAACTGGAAGTTTTTGGTCTTCGAAAATATTTTAGCTCTACAGGGTGTAACTAAATAAGTGTAAAATATTTAAGGAGGTGGTTCCTCATCGAAAAAAATGCTAGGATCTTTCATATAAAGAAACTTCATTGGAGCATCCCTTATTGAGATACAGCCCCTCAAAAGCAGTATATTTGTATAACAATTTTTTTCACGAGCACCAAAAAAATCACAATATTGAAATTAATTTCAACGTTTCCTACTAGCAAAAAGACACTTATCCAGTTATTTATTTGGTTTAACCCATGATCGAAGTCGAGTTCCATTCATAAATGTTATGTTTGTACTTCAAGCCAATAATAAAGTTTTCTAAATATCTCAAATGCTTTGTGTTTTATTTAGATTCAAAGTTGTCAAGTCCTTATTGGAAAACCCTTGATGACCACAAAAATGTCAAGCTTTACGAAAGAGCTGTCAGTTGGCAGATTGCAACAGTAGGGTTTTCCAAGCCCAGAAAATAAAAGACAACCCTCGTATCATTCCTCCGAAATGTCTGTAATATCAGATTACCAACCCGAAAAAGGCGTCCTGTGAAACATTTTCGAAAAAGCACATAAAACTATTGTCCTTAAGTCGGCGCTTCGCCAATTTTACAATTACTCACGTGATGCTCTCTTCTTCCTAGCTATATGTACCCCATCTTCATCCTGCTCGAAATTATCCTCGATTGGTATTTGTAGATGATTAGGATCCTTAGCACCTGATGAAGTTTGTATTTTAGATTGATCTTTCTTTTCATTCTCCTCATTCCTCATTGTTATCCCTGAAATTAAATATTCCTTAAATTATCGAATAGGGAAATCAGCAAGAAGTCCACCTGGTGAGCCATTTCCGTTAAGTTCTCCTTCCTTCAGGACGTATCTGTTGCAGAGTATGGGTGTTTTATCGAAGTACTGCAACTCGAGTACCTCTAAATCTTGATTTTTTTGACGGTGTTGGAATTTTTTGCGGTCCAATGACCCACCTCTAGTACCGAACTTGGGTACTGATTGACCTCTTCTGTCATCGGAATACCTTGAAGCCTGGTTCCTCTGGATGTTTTTACCCTGTGCGGTATAATCATGGTACCTGCTGAGGAGATTTAAATACTTTCAATCACGCTTAATCACATGATAATGAAATGTTTCCGAAGCCGGCAGATTTAATACTACATCGGTCGATACGTACCAGGTTAAAGTACTTGATGGCGCCACAAACAAAATTACTATATGATTTTTCGAGAGTGAATACCACCAAAATATTAATGTCAAAATTTGGTGATGTTTGGTTCATTATTTATCGAATTACACTGGTTTCACTGACGGTATTTTTAAAAATGATGGATTCAGAGAAAATTAGTGTGTTAATATAAATTCATTTAGAGGTATTTTTTTTATTAAAAAAATTAATAAAAACGATTTCATTTTAAAATCTTTATTAACAAATAAAGGAACCATTATTCACAATTATTTTTAAAAATAATTTCTTTCGAATACTGACCTCGCCTACGCTTAACATCATCCATTCAATAGTTCCAATATCCGATGGCGCATGTCAGTATTTCGGGTGATATTTCTCAAATGACTCGAGTAATATTAGCCTCCAATACCTCAGTCGTAGCCGACTTGTCCATGTGGACTTTGGACTTCATAGCCCCAAAGGAAAATATCAAAGGTGTGATGTCACATGATCTAGCCGATCAATTCAGTGACCGAAGCGTGAAACGATCCACTCGCAGTAAATCCATAGTTTCACGGGCTGCATGGCAAGTGGCTCCATCTTGTTTATGATGTTTTTAAAGTGGAAGAATTACTGTGTCGAACTTATAAGGGAATGAAACACACTCGTTGAGGTTCAGCTTAAGACTAACTATTTTATTCTAAAATGGAGGAACGCATAGCGTGGTTCCCAAAAAGACATTACAAAAATGCTACATAGATGGCGTTAATGGAAGGTCATAGAATAAATGTTGATTTTACTACCAACACCCCCACTAAATCAAATTTATTTTATGTCGAATATACCCAATTCCTTCTTAACACAATCTGTTTCCTTGTCACAATTGGAAGAAATGAAAAAGTCATCTACATACAATGCTATCATTACTTTTACATTTTTGTCATTCTTCAAAAATAAACATGGTTCATATTTTGATTTAACAAAGCCTAATGAAAGTAAAATTTGTTCAACTTTTTCGTACCAAACTCTGGACGATTGTTTTAGACCATAAATGGCTCGTTTTAATCTGAGAACTTTATTATCATGATTGCCTTTATTAAAACCTTCAGGCTGTATCATGTACACCGTTTCATTTAAGTATTCGTAAAAGAAGGCTGTAGTAACATCTAAATGGGTAATTTTTAGGTCTAAATGCAGAGACAAGGCTATTAAAAGTCTTAAACTAGAGTGTCTCACAACAGGCGAGAAAGTTTCGTCGTAGTCCACACCAGGTTTTTGCGTAAAACCTTTTGCCACTAAACGAGCTCTATGAATAACGTTTCCCGCACTATCGAGCTTTTGTTTGAATACCCACTTGCACTGCACAACACTTGCGTTCAGAGGTTTCTCTACCAGCTCCCATGCGTCATTAGCTTCAAAAGAGTTCAGCTCTGAATCAATGGCCTTTTTCCACATTTCCCCATCAGGTCCAGAAAGAGCTTCTGCCACATTTGTTGGTAAGTCCTCTATATTATCATTTGCTAGACATGCATATGTAACGAAATCATCGAAAGCTTTTGGGTTTCTTACCCTTTCCGTTCTTCGTAGTGGTAAAACTTCATTTGTGTCACCTACACTTTCTTGAAGATATGATGAGTCACAACTGTTCATTGAATCTTCCTGTGGATCATGTTCATCAACATTACTCAACGATTCTTCAGTTTCAAGGGTGGAATCCATGTTTTCCCCACTGAAACTGACAGCTTTTCAGGGTGACATCATTTGGCAATATATGATCCAAAATATCGGCTTTCTCTGATGTTTTCTCGGTTATTATGACATCCCTACTGTTTATTATTTCCTTAGATTCGGGATCGTACAGTCTATAACCTTTAGTGTTCTCACAGAAACCAACCAAAATAGATTTTTGGATTTTCTGTCTAGTTTTCTTCTTTTTCCGCAGGTATCATCATCATGACATGGCTGCCAAAGATTCTTATATTGCTGATATTCAGTTTTTTCTTTGTCCATATTTCATAAGGTGTCTTTTTAAACCAGTGACAACCGATCTATTCCGTAGATACACAGCAGTGTTGACTGCTTCAGCCCAAAAACATTTTTGGAGTCCTGCATCGAAAAGTAAACAACGTGCCTTTTCTACTAACGTCCTATTCATTCGTTCTGACATTCCGTTCTGCTGAGGTGTGTAAGGGTTTGTCTTTTGATGTATGATGCCATGTTCCGAGAATTTCTCAAATATTGAGGAACAAAATTCTCCACCATTATCAGTTCGTAGAGCCTTTATTTTATTATTGGTCTGGTTCTCAACTAATAATTTAAACTTTTTGAAACAATTGAAAGCTTCCTTCTTGTGTTTGAGGAAATAAATGAAGGTCATCCTGCTAAAATCATCTTCAAGGAGAAAATAATATTTCGATCCTCCCAAAGAGCTTACCTCCATTGGTCCACACAGATCAGCATGTACTGTTTCCAAGACTTGTGTTGCTCTGGTACCTACATTCTTGAAGGGTAGACGACATTGCTTTCCTTCACAACATATATCACATGGTTGAGAGCTATTAATTATTTTTCCCTTAACTTCCATTCCTTGTACGACGTCCTGCATTGACGAAAGGTCCTTGTAATTGATGTGTCCAAATCGTCTGTGCCAAATATCTCCTGACACTGCAGTGGCCACAAAAGTTTGTTCAGGTTGTTTCATATTCAGCTTATACATGTTATTCACCAAGTCTGCAGTCGAAATCAATACACCATCCCTGTTGTATATATCACAAGCCTGGTCGGTAAAGACTACTTTGTTGCCCTTCTTGGTCAGTTGCGAAACAGATAAAATATTTTTCGAAATCTTTGGGACATATAAAACATCTTTAACAACAATGTCAAAACTTTGTTTGTTTACTTGTGTTGTAATATTTACCTGTCCAATGCAATCTACATTTATATGCTCATCATTTGCAACTCTAATTTCACGGACGTTGGCTGGTTCTGAGTTAATTAACCAATCTTTTCTTGTTGTTACGTGATTAGTTGCTGCAGAATCAACATACCAATCATTGACGTTGAAATTAGCTGTCAAAAAAACTGCACTGAATGCATTTGACGTAGTTTCCTTTATTTTTCTGATATTGACTAGGACATTTATTTTTGAAGTGTCCCGGTTGTTTACATTTGTAACAAACTATTTCATTTCGATTGGATCGGCCATTTTCTGTTTTGGCGTTTTGTCTGTAACTTATGCTGCCACCTTTGAGATGTTTCCGATGGTTCGTTCAACTAGCGAAAGCGTTCGCTACCGTACTGCGCGTGTCGTCATCTACTTCCATGTCCATCAACTTCGTTTTAATTTGGCTTGAAGATATCGTTATTCCGGAATGTTCCAGCGCCATTATCATCGGACTAAAGCGATCAGGTAGACCTGCGAGAAGAAGGAACCAATCCACTCTTCACTTATTGGAAAGCCCGACCTGTCCAATTTTCTTGAGGTGTCGATAACTTGGGTTACGTACGCCTCCATTGAACTGCAATTTTCATATAGAAGGGAAATTAAGGTTCTTAATATACCAAACTTACGTGTGAATCCATTGTCCTCGTACATTTTCCTTAGAGTATTCCAAACATCCATGCACGTTTCCTTATTTCTGATATGCGGGTAGATAGACGGGTCTAGAGTCAAGATCAACTTCGCTTTTGCTTTAGCCACCATCACTGTGTCCGTTTGTTTGCCGGATAAACATTCAGTAAGTCCTTCCAGAACAAAGAAGTTTTCAATAGCGAAACACCACTCCGCGTAATTTTCGCGACCGAGTAATCTGGGAATGCTGTAGTTAACGTGGTTAGCGGCCATTTTGAATTTACACTACACAGTCTTCAACCAACAACTTTCAGAATGTTCACTGTTTCTCACTTTCCCTTGTTCTAAAGCACGAACAATAATTGTCTTTTTTTATTCTTTACTGAATAAAAGAGGTATCTGGGTCCAGAACCTGATGTTTTTAAAGTGGAAGAATTACTGTGTCGAACTTATAAGGGAATGAAACACACTCGTTGAGGTTCAGCTTAAGACTAACTATTTTATTCTAAAATGGAGGAACGCATAGCGTGGTTCCCAAAAAGACATTACAAAATGCTACATAGATGGCGTTAATGGAAGGTCATAGAATAAATATTGATTTTACTACCAACAGTTTAAACCACATTTGGTCGAGACCACGGGCTTCAATTTGGGGCAACAAATAGTCTGTTATCATGGTGCGATAACGGTCACCATTCACAGTAGTATTCCGGCGTCCTGTATTTTGAAGAAATACAGATCGATTTATCCATCGGCCCATGAAGCACACCAAAAAGTGGTTTTTTCTGGATGTAACGGCAATTCTTGAGATTCTTCGGGATGTTCATCACCCCAAATTCGGGCATTTTGTTAGTGGGCCTCATCAGTGAACAAAACTTTTGTAGAATAGAGTGGATCCTCTGCAAGCTCGTCAAGAGCCCAACGACTTTGGCTTAAACGATTCGGTCGGCTTCAGTTCTTGAACTAATTGTATTTTGTTAACTTTCAAAGGAAGATCCTTACGTAAAATCCGCCAAGTCGTTGAATACGAAAGGCCAAGCTGTTGTGAACGGCAACGAATAGACCCTTCAGGGTCATCACGTACACTCTCCCCACCGTCGCCATATTCTCTTCCCTACGAGCTGGATGTTGTATATTTGGTCGAATATTATCCAATAACGAATATTTTTGTCAAATTAGTGATGGTAGAGCGAATTGTGCATTCGGTAGGCCGATTATGTGGATCGTAAGTTGCTCCAAATGCTCAATACACATTAATTAGAGAACGCCTATTTTCGTGATAGAGCTGAACAATTTGTAGACGCTGTGCCGGGCTAAGTCGTTCTACTATGAAATGTCAGACACTACAGAACAAGAATACTACTTCAGTTCACACGACGCATGGGCGATCTGCAACTAAATCATCACAAGGAGTACCTCTGAATGAATCACCCCTAATCATTCCTTTTTGAGAGGAAAAAGACAGTCCAAGCCCAAGCCTGTTTAAAAAAATGTTTCCCGGGCGCCCCCTCATCGAAATCGACCATCAAAAATGGTTTTCCTATTTCTATTTCGAAGCATCTATTTGATCATTTTAAAGGTAATGTTGTAGGGATAGAATGACGTTGATCACGTCGGGGTCACCTGGTGTAGGATAGGAAAGTGTTATCCCTACTTATGCGTTTTCTCCCTGTTTCCAGGTATGTTTTCATGACCTTGGAAACATCTGGCAGACGTTGTCATGCAGAAGTATTGTCTTGTCGTGTCTTTCCGCGTATTGCGGGCGTTTTTACTTCAACGCCCGACTCAAATGTATTAGTTGCATCTGATAGAGAACTCCTGTAATGGTTTCGCCTATATGCAAGAGTTCATAGTACACTACGCCAAACTGGTCCCAACAAATACGCAGCATCAGCTTCGAGCCATGAATGTTTGGTTTCGCTGTCGAAGTTGATGCATGGTCAGGGAGGCACCACGATTTTTTCGCTTCAAGTTATCATAGTGTATCAACTTTTCATCTCCGGTCATGATACGATGCAAAAAAACCCTTTCTGTTTAGCCGTTGGAGGAGTTGTGCGCACGTGAAAAGGCGCCATTCGATGTCCCTCGGTTTCAGCTCGTACGGCACCCAATGTCCCAGTTTCTGGATCGTTCTTTATGCGATGAGAAATCGCTTGCTGAGTCACGTTGCAAGTTTCTGTGGCGTTTCACAAGAATCTTTATCCACCAAAGTCCCCAAATCTGCATCTTCGTAGTTTTTCACGGGTCCAGGACGTTCCATGTCTTCCACGTCATATTCGCCATTTTTGAACTTATGAAACCATTTCCCACACATTCTTTCACTAATAGAACATTCACCATAAGTTTCTACAATCATTTGACGCGCCTGAGCTGCATTTTTTTGAATGAAATGCAAGAACACTTCCCGCGAGTGACGCTTGCTCGGCTCAAATTTCGCCATTTTCGCGCACAAACAAAGCAAAGATAGACAAGCAAGATATTGTAGAGTTGTTAACTGATGCCTCAGCTGACTATGTAACGTTTCTGTTGGTACTTATCGACCGATTTGCAATGCTAGTGCAACCTATGGTAAAACGGCGGTTTTCTATTTGTACGCCTGATATGCTTTGAATTAAGGTAGCATTCGAAGGATCACCCTGAATATTAGAACTGTGAGTAGTTGTGACCTCTTTTGAAAGCAATGAATAGGTGGAACACCAAGGGAATTTTATCTCACCTGAGATCAGTATCAGAGTGGGAAGTTTGCAAATCAAAATTTCCATATCCGCTGTCAGCAGACCTAGTGGAATTCCTTACAGATCTCCTGAAGGATGCGTTTCTAGATCGTGAAAATCTCCTGAAAAGATAAAGATATTCCTTTTTATACCAAAAAAAAGTAATGGATTTCAGTTATTCCACTACTTCTTTCATGAATCGCTCTTTTCCCTGAGGAAACGCAACCAGATATTATTCAATATCGATAGATTGATATGTCCAAGTGGGACAGCTTTTTTATACATAATTTGAAAGGTCTTGACATAACCTATACAACGACGCCATGCATGATTAGTTTGGATATTGCGTTCAACACTTATAGATGTGTACCCATAGAGTTCACTAACCCCGAAATTCGCGCTATTTTAAAGTTTTCCTTCGTTAAAGTCAAATCCGCTAGAGGAACGTTCCGTGAGATTAATGGTGTTTTGGGGGATGGTACTCTATTAGTTCGAATCGCGGAGGAATGATTTCGACGAATCAGAGCCGGTGAAAACGACACCATGGATAAGCCAGCTGTCGGAAGATCTGTGACGACAAATACCGATCAAATCATGGAATACATCCAGTTGGACCGGCATTACCATTTTGTGACATCGCCCAGGAGATGGGAGATCACCAAACCATTTTAAACTCTCTGCAGAAGGCTGGATACAAAAAAAAGCTTGATATTTGGGTGCCGCATGATTTGACTCAAAAAACCTTCTGAACCGAATCAACGCCTGCGATATGTTGCTGAAACGGAACGAACTCGACCCATTCTTAGAGCGGATGGTGTCTGGCGACGAAAAAATGGATCACATACGACAATATCAAGCGAAAACGGTCGTGTTCTAAGGCAGGCGAACCGTCCCAAACAGTGGCCAAGCCGGGATTGACGGCCGGAAAGGTTTTGCTGTGTGTTTAGTAGGATTAAAAGGGAATAATCCACTTAGAGCTGCCCCTTATGGCCAGACGCTCAATTCTACCATCTACTACGAACAACTGGACCGCTTGAAGCAGGCGATCGACCAGAAGCGTCCAGAATTGGTCAACAGGAAGGGTGTAGTGTTCCACCAGAACAAGGCCAGACCACACACTTCGTTGATCACTCGCCAGAAGCTACGGGAGCTCGGATTGCAGCTTTTATCGCATCCACCATATAGCCAGGACATAGCGCCAAGTGATTACCACGTGTTCTTGTCCATGGCGAACGCCCTTGGTAGTTGAAGTTGAACTCAAAAAAGACTTGTGAAAAGTGGCTGTCCGAGTTCTTTGCAAATAAGGAGGGGCTTCTACGAGGGAGATATTATGAAGTTGCCTTCTAGATGGAAACAGATTATCGAACAAAACAGCGCATATTTGAAGTAAATCCGACCACTAGAACACTTTTTACAAAGCATTGAATAAAGAGCGAAAAAGCGGAAGGGAGATATTTGACAACCTAAGGTACCTGTGGTAAATAAGGCCCAGGGGGTAACAAGGCCCACATTCAAAATTTCGCGGAAAAACGTTTCTATGACACTTCACTGTTCATGAGCACGTGCAGAATGTCGGTGTAAATGTCTCCGTATTGGTCCGCAGTCGCTAGCGCTGCCATCTTGCCAGTCACGTGCGATGCGTTGATGAAGTGACCGGGCACTGTGCAATTTTATTATTTTCAAACCAAGAAACTGTAAGTATTTTTACGTTTAATTCAATAATTGACTGATTTATTATGTTAAGTACTTGTTCCAGAATACAAAGGATATGGCTTTCCTATCCAGAGAAAGAGTTTTTAGGTTTATTAGGTTATTTTGTAAAAACGTGGCATAAGGTAAATAAGGCCCATCATAACGGTACTTGGGTTTTATTAGCCTCTTAATATTTGAGTATCAGATTGGATTTTTGACGCAACGAGCTGCAGCTGTACGTCACAACATTCCAAGACGAACTCTCGAAATCATATCAAATCAAAAAGTGCTATTAAGCGCTTAGGTCGTAATTCCATACTGACAATAGACCAAGAAAAAGATCTTGTACAACGCATTATACGATTCGCTAACATTGGTGTACCTGTTACTCCAAAAGTCATACGGAGACAAGCATTTTTATTTTGCGAGAATCATGATATTAAGCACAATTTCAATAAAGGCTCCGGTATTGCGGGCAAAGATTGGCTTAAAATGTTTTTCAAAAGGAACCCACAAATTTCCAAAAGAAAAGCACAGTTTATGAATCCAGGCAGAGCACAAAAATTAAATCGTCCTATTGTTGCTCATCATTTCCAAGAAGTGAAAGACCTATATGAGGAATTAGACATTCTACAGAACCCGCAACGTCTCTATAATATGGATGAGAAGGGATGTAGACTCACTCTTCATCATCAATAAACTGTTTTGGCGCAAAAAGGAGCTCGTCGAGTCGATTTGATTGCACCTGAGCACGCCGAAAATGTTACCATAGCAATGTGTGTTAATGCTGTTGTTACCGCTATCCCACCAATGATCATCTTTAAAGGCCAAAGACAAAAACCAGAATATAGTGATTACCTACCAGCCGGATCTCTCGTAAAGATGGCTCTGAAAGGAAGTATGACCACTGAGTTATTTATAGAATTCATCACGCATCTGGGGAAGGGGCAAGGAAAACCTTGTTAATCTTTGATGGAGCATCCTCGCATCTAGATTATACAATTGTTGAAGAAGCAGATAAGCATGATATTGTGCTTTATTGTTTACCTAGTAACACAACCCATGAACTTCAACCCCTCGATAAATCCGTCAATAAGTCTTTTGAGCATCACTGGGATCAACAAGCTATGACACATATGTATCAAAATCCTGACAGATGCTTGACGAAATCGAACATCAACAAAATATTCTCAAAAGCTTGGTCTAGGGCATTGACTCATCAAAATATAATAAATGGATTGTTTCCATTTAACTCTGATGTATTACCAGATGAAGCATTTGCACCTGCGGTCTTGACCCTTTCCCTCCACAAACTTCAACTTAATAGTTGAAGTTGAAGTTGTTTTCCTTAATAATTTGAGGGAAACAATGAAGAATTTACCTTTAGTGACATTGTTACTCCAGAAAAGCGAATTGATGTAAGGGCTTTAACCGATATTGCTACAGCAACTCTTTTCTGTAACAGTACCACAAAGCAAAAATACAAATTGCAATGCTTCAACTCCATCTCCGAAACCATCAACATCTGGTATTGTGACAAAACGTCCTTTTATTCTAAGTTCAGACTCAGAGTCTGATATTGAACCTGACGCTGTACAGAAGATGTTGACTTGAGATGATCATACCAGAATCAATATATATACCTCCGAAGAAGACTCAGACGATGATACTCCGCTAGCTAGTCTCAGAACAAAAGTAACTAAATCCCCATTTCAAGAACTTATGCCAACTCCAAACTATGCTGTAATCAAAAACAAACATAGAAGAAAGGCCATCAATTATACGGGTCAGCGGATTACTAAGGACCTTTTTAAATATCGAGAAGAGCTATTGCTGTGACTGTGATAGAACAAGATACTCAACTATATTTTACCGTCTCTGTGAAAATAATTTGTTTGTAAATCGTTTTTATTTCCTTTTTTTTCCCAAGATGTTTTTTTTTTTTTCTGAGATTCTATTTTATTTGTTAATCATCTTTATTTTTATTTTGCTTGCTGAAGATATTTTGTTTTGTTTTAATAGTATATTTTTTGATTCTAGGAATATGATTGAAAGAACTAAGTTAAATAAACAAATGAAAATGGTTAAATAAATTAAAAACAATAATTTACTTTTATTTTAACTTATTTCTAGGTGAAGTGAGGACGATGTACAGTAAAAATAAACCAAGTTTTTAAATGGCCCCTGAGAAGGGTTTTCAAAAAGTGAATTTTCTTATTAAAAAATATGCTTTTCTTAATAGTTTTACATCATTTATTACAGCAACATGTACCAGCTATGTAAACAATATGTTTTTGATATCCTATACGCATTATACTCAGACTTAAAGCAATATTCTTTTAGGTGGGCCTTAATTGCCACCGGTTATTATTATACTGGATGTGCCAGTCATTTTAGGGATGATATCCCAAACCACAACGAACAAGTTTTAGCATAAAATTTCAATTAGTTATCCACAGATGCCTAAGAGACCAAAGCTGTGAATCACCCTGTAGATGCAGAAATGAATTTCCCGATACAATAATGAGATCAATGTATCATTCAGCAAACTAAAAATGGTTTTTTGTTGATGTACGAGTACAACAGTTCATCATATCATCTTCGACTTCTTGATTAAATATTCATTTCAAAACACAGCGTGACATCTGTTGCAGTCGATTGTATACTCCATTCAAAGTTTATTTGTATCGCGGGTGGCCCTGATTTAAGTTTCTTGGGTTGGCATCAGTGTTTCTTCGGATTTCGACGTTGCCGATGTCAAGCAGTTAAGCCAATTTCCACTTGTCATCTGTCACATTTGATTTTGAAGAGAATCAAAATATTTCAGAATTTTTTTCAAAATGCCTGAAGTAATAACCAAAGAACAAAGACTTAGCATCAAAAAATGCTATCTTGCACTCAAATCTGCGCATAGTGGTCAGGAAGTTATGAACTCAACGATACAGCAAAGTGTATCAAACATTTTCAACGTAAGTGAGATGTAAATATTATGTTTTATCCTAATCGAAATTTCATTACAGGTTCATATTAATTCAATCAGAGGAATTCTTAATTGAATGAATTTAATGAAGACGACGATAAAGAGTTTCCTTCTATTGGTAGGCCCAAAAAAACACAAGAAGTAGACGATTTCATTTTTAGAAAAGACCTGCAACGACAAATTTGGAATTACAGTTTGAAAAATGAACACTTTTCTATCGACACACTACTGACTTACGCTAAGGAACATTTGGATTATAAGGGAGAACGCACTTCATTATTCAATATTATTAAATCAATGGGTTATAAATATAAAAAGGTAAATGGACGCAAAATTTTATGTGAACAAAAACATGTCGTTGCAGCCAAAATTACTTTCCTGAGAAAATTTTTGCAATTTAAGTCGATGGATGAAAATATAAGATTCGTGTTTCTTGATGAAACTTGGATTTACCAAAATGGTTCATCTGTTCGTCGATGGACACACGAATCTGATATAAGAGGAAATCCATCAAAAATTAAATCTGAAGGTAAAAGATTCACTGTTTTGCATGCTGGAAGTAATTTTGGATTTTTGGAGGGTTGTGATTTCATTTTAGATTCGAAGAATAATGACCGTGACTATCACAAGACTATGACCAGTGAAATTTTTCAAAATTGGGTTATTAATCAACTAATTCCAGCTTTACCAAAGCTTGCTGGTAAATTTGTGATCATAATGGACAATGCACCATATCATTCAATGCAGTTGGATAAGCCACCAACTAGTTCAAGCAAGAAAATTGATATGCAGAATTGGTTGGTGAATAACAAAATTGATTTCGATCGGAATTTAAATAAAAAACAACTTTGGAATTTCATATTACCATTTAGAACTGACCGACAGAGACGATACGTTATTGATGAACTTTTGAAAGAGCATGGACATGAAGTTCTTAGATTACCCCCATACCATTGCCAATATAATCCTATTGAAACGGCATGGGCGTTTTGTAAAAACTTCTACAACAAGAACATAAATTCTCATCCTTACACAAGGGATAGAGTGTTCAATTTATGGACTCTGGCTCTTTCAAAATGTACACCTGAAATGTGGCAAAATTTTTATTTACATTGCAAACGACTTATTGAAGACGACTGGACGAAACATATTATTGTTACATGCTAATATACAGTTATTATTAGGAGGATATGCTACTCATTTTCATTTAGTAAAAGGAGCACAATCTGTTGGCATTAAAAGAAGATTTTTCTCCTACAGGTGAATAAGTTTGTTAAGAATCATCAATCAGATAGCTGAACCTGGACTAATAGGCCCTTCCCCCATACCGAGCTTCTTCACTAGTGCACCAATAAGACACAGAGAGCCCACCAAAGGCCAAACTACCAGCACTACCAATTTATGAACATCTAATATCATTGGAATAACTTTTTTTTATACAATAGATACAATTAATAAATTATAAATGTAAAATTGGCAGGAAGACTTCGGTTGATAGCCATTTGATGATTTTTATTATCAATTAAGTTAATTTCTCTCTTCTCTTTCTTTCACAAAGATTTTTTCACTTTTCGAAAAATACTTATTGTGTAATTTGTAAAACCCTAATAATAATTTGACAAATTTCAATCATATGATATTTCATTTAAGTTTTCAAATATCTATTTTGATTTCAATAATGATTGGAAGTTATTTGATAATAGTAAAAGTCTACACATTGAATATTAATAATTGAATTATATCTATTTTGATTATGGTAGATCGTTATTCTTCATCGTTTTCAGATCATTGATGTTCTATCCTTATTTGTATAATTCAAGTTTATTGAAATTTATTTGTTAGAGAAATAAAAAGCATTTTCAATATTTTCTATTACATGTGAATAAGTATTGTATAATTGTGCTTTATGCTTCCACTTCAGTCAGGTATGATCAATTCACAATCTCTACTGAATTGTTGACTAACTCAGTGATCAAGGGTTGAGTAAATGAAATTTATTCATCTCTCAGTTCTTATTTGAAAAAAAAGGCAAACGAAGAAATGAACACATACACCACTTTCCATAGCGTTCAGTATTGTGAATGCTCCTGAATGTGTTTATGAATTCTTCAAAATATTCTGTTGTATACATAACATACCTGTAAGAGATATTATTCGGATTGAAAGAACTTTAGAAGTAATCAACATTTATTCTATTCTTTATGTTAAAAGCTATTATTTCAATTTTGAATATTGAGGATGTGATTAGAGCTGAGTATATCCCAGACCAACAAAACTATGAAACAATCACGATAAAAAATATATATTGAATGGAAGAATTAACTCTTTTCGTCAGTGACTCAAAATGAAACCTTCATTTCACATCATCACCAAGAGATTTGCAGAGAATACCTACTGAACGAAGCAAGTATAGCTCTCATCGAGAAGATCACAATGAAGGTATTTTTATGAGGAAAAAGGAGATTTGAAAAACTAAATGTGCCTACCATCACTTTTATGCATTGATCAACTAGAACATGTTCAGAATACAAGCTTGTATTGAATCTTATTCTGTTGATAATTAAATCGAAGTGTTTCATAGAAGTGAGATGCTCTGTTCCAATTCTGCATTCAAGAATATATACCATTCCCTTATTAGCTACATCTTCAGATTCAACATTATTTCTTTGTGATACCTTCCTTAATTCTTTTGAAATGTTGAACCAGCTTCCAAACGATTAAAGCAATGTCCTTTCGAATATCAAACAAATTCCAATCGGAAGTTTCATGTATCATGATGAACAGATTAATGTTCAAACTTCTTCAGATTCCCGAAAATCACTTAAAATATGTTCATCCCTGATGAACGGTAACTTGAATATTATAATTAATATTTTGAGGTTATCATACAACATCCCAATCAAAATAAGAGCAGCTCCTTTAGAAATTTCTGCCATAATAATTTCAAACCTTTCGAAACTCTTCCAAGGTTCAGAAGTAAATTGGCATTTGGAGTGAATCCAAGTTTACTAGGACCTTTATGTGATATAGACAACAGTGCGTAATAATCTGACAGGAAAATAGCGAACCCAACCTAACTTTTTAATATACAGAGTGAAATGTGTCAAACTTCCATGGCCAACCGAGTTACAAATAAACTTTGAATAGAGTATAATGTATAAAATGTTGAAACTTTGGAACCTGTTGGATCCATTTATCGAAGTTGTCTACATTCAATACAGATGGAGCTGTTTGAAAAAACACTGGACTTTTTCTTTCGTTCATAACAGCTATGACTACCCCTATCAATGTCGTTTTAGACAAATAATCAGTGGCGTAACAATAGGGTGGCAAGGCTGGCAAAATGCCACGGGCCTCAGACCCAACAGGGCCCTCCAGCCTAAAAGGCTGGGAGTTCAGTAATTTTTTATATTGTCTTCAAGTAATATATTTTACTTAAAAAGTATATTTTTTAAGTTCCGCCCAAGATCCAAGCTGAGAAAATTAAGGATCATAATATGAATTCAAGATAATAGCTTAGTTTGAAAAATATGTAGGAAATCACTACTTTAGGTTAAATTCTGCACGTTTTTTCTGAAGTATTTTTCCGAAATTCGAACAAGGCTCACAAAGATTGTGAAAGAATAAAAAACCTATACTTTGAATTGAAAATAAGCACTCTAACTTTCCATTTATAATTATTGCGATTATTTGTTCGAGATAATATTGTTTCGGGAATCCCCACTTGAAGTTCCGAATTGATCAGATGGATATTGTAGCTGATATTGAGACAACCATATTTCAGTTGCGCAACCGGAAATATCTCACTGATGAAAATATTCTAATCAAATGCATTGTGGTCCATTACACTCAGCTGCCAAATTTCAAAATCATCGTCCGTTCCGTTTCAAATAACGGCTGGTCCATCTAGTGTTTGGAATTTGAACTACCGATTATTTGACATTATAAACGTCAACTATTCTTTTGACGTGACTAATATTTAGTTGAGAGTTTGAAGTTTACGAAATGGGACGCTATTCGCTTGAAGAAAGTTGGGAAATATTAAAAACTTATTTCCAAAGTGGTGAGTAACCGTCAATGCCGAGCGCTACCGCGCAATGTTGAACGATTGGTTCTTTCAAGAAATTGAAGCTAACGACTTGGACGATGTTTGGTTTCAACAGGACGGTGCAACGAGCCATACAGCACGCGCCACAATCGATGTTTTACGCCGCATTTTCGGAAATCGAATAATCAGCAGAAATGCTGATGTGAATTGGCCACCAAGAAGCTGCGATCTGACGCCATTGGATTATTATCTTTGGAGAGCGGTGAAAGATAAGTGTTACGCCAACAATCCAGAAACAATTCAATACCTCAAGACCGAAATTCGAGCTGCTATTGGTGAAATAGAGCCCCAAACAATCGAAAATGTATCAAAAATTGGGTGGAACGAATAGGCTACTGCCAAGTCAGCCGTGGTGGTCATTCGGCAAAAATTATTTTTCATAAATAAATGTCATGAACCAACCTTTTAAATAAATGTTCAACCATTGGAAAATATTGAGCAGTTTTTTTTATAGCAAAATTAAATTCCAATTTTTAAATGGGCCACCCATTATATTAATTTGGTGCCAAACTTTATCCCAACCCTGTATATGTATACTGTCCATCTTCCGAATGAGATGAGCTAGAGTTTTCATATTTACAGAATAGGTTAGTTGTCCAAATATCTCGGTCAAGCACGTTATTCGGTCAAATCCGTTGAATGGTTCAGCAGTAAAAAGTATCTGAAATTTGGCTTCCTCAATAACTTCAGCTATATCCAGCCGATAGATTTGAAACGTGAAAATCGTCTGAATATCGTTGAGAGAGAAATCTGCCAAATTCACATGCTAGATAATGTTTAAAAAATTCCGAAATATTTTTCTGGGAATATCCGATTACTGCTACGATATTAGCATTATCACATATTCAACCGCTAATCTTCTACCAAAAGTCATGTCGAAGTCTTAACCTATGTTATGTGGATGTCTACTACCAGGACGAATGGGTTCGAAATTGCTCTACAAAGACATTTGGGCAGAATGGAAGCATGCTTTTCCACTAGGAATAAACGCGTAAATATAAAATATATACTTACTCAGCAGATCTGACAGAACCTCTCATGGATCTTGATTTTTTTGGTTTTTTGGGTCTTGTACATACATAACAACATACTCTCCAGTATATAAATCTGAATGAAGTTGCCATTATATCGCCAATATTCGAGAGACATATAAGCATCAACGGTATTCCTAGAATGGCGTAAAAAATAGTAACAACTTTTCCAAGAGCTGTTTTCGGAGTAATATGACCATAGCCTGAAAAAAAAGTGAATAAATTTTCTCCTTATTCTTGCTCCAGCACAGTTTTTCATATGATCACTGCTTGAATAACAAAGCATTGTTTTGCACGATTATGAAAAATGTTATTTAATTACTCATAAGTTTCCAAACAAAGAATTTGAATTTGAAACTAATATGATTCTTTAATTCTTGACCCAACTTGACAGGTGAATTCTGCATTTTTAATTAATTCAATTCAGTCGATTTTCCATATTAGGGGTGAGGCATTCTTCACATTGGAATATTATGAAGAATGTAGGTAATAGGAGAAAGTTGGATATGGTGATCACTTTGATAAAACAAAAACTCGACCGCACGTACCTATACCATCGGGATTCTATTCTACCTCGTTGACCTTTACACTAGTATTGCTTAGTTCGCACGACGTATTTCTGATTGGCAGGCGTGTGAAGTTTTCACACTATTTTAATCTAATATTCAATGTGATAAATACGAAAGGAAGAGAATAAAAAGTATTTATTTATGTGACTCTACTATGTAATAGTCGTAACATTTCAGCTCACAATCCAGCAGCCATTTCGGTTTTATAATTTAAAATATCTTGTCAGGAATAATTTTTTTCTTATTATTGCCCACCGGGCTAATTGGGGTAGGGTTATGCCAATTACATACATAGTGATCCCCACTGCCCAAGTCAATTAACTTTAGGGAAATAATGATATTGTTTGTTTGTAAATGACGAAACTTAACGCCAGGGAAAAAAAAAGCTGAGTGGACTTTAGACCATCTGGAAAATGCTGTCTTCCCAGCACTGAATGAAGAGAGCTACCAAGATGTGGAACATTTAATTTTTTGGTCTTCACAAGAGGTACAAAAAAATATCATTCAGTCACCTCATCTAGGCCGTTATACTCTATTTAGACCTGAGATAGAAGAATAAAATATTTACATTTCCTACATACTGATCACTATTGCCTACCGATGTTGACAATGGTGATCAAACTTATTTTTGCGCGCTTGATCTAATAGAGCAGTGTACTATCGTTTTGTCCAAATGTCTGTAACATGCAGAATAAAACTTGAGGAAAAGTATGAGTATTTTAATTTAAGACATAGGATTTCTAATTCATTATGGTGGTTGTATTTGTATGACATTGTTTCAGTGTACAGAAAAAGACCCTAAAACAAGTGGACAAAAGCTCCTGACCTTCCCTCAGTGCTACTATACATTTTTTTCGATTTGATGCAGTCCGATAAGTAGTCGCCTGCCTTCTTCAAGGTTCTAAAAATCTCTGCCAACTTTTTCTGTCTGCTGATAATCTCATCATATTTACAAATGGTTGAGGAGGATCATATTAGTTGACAATCATCCGAGATAGGTTTCATTTCAATAGAGTGTGCACTAATAGCACAGTATAGGGACCAAGCAGTAATCGCACTCCGTGGATTTTGAACTGAAATCGCTTACACCAAAGGGAACTCGCGCATTCCTCCCTGCGCATCAAATCTTATCAACCGCTAACTTAAAAATTGATTACCCCAAGTGCTATTTAGATGGAACCCATTTCCAAGAGCAAGTTGTGAATGTGGAGAAGCAGAGGAAACAATACCTCATCTCATCAATAGTTGTCCCATATATAAATTTCAAGATGGTTTTAGGGCGATTCATGATGGGTTAGAAATTTCAAACGAATATGATACGTATTTTTTGTATTCAGTTTTTTTTCCGCTTTCGTCATTTTATTATCAGATTTGATGTTGACAACTTGAAGAAGCCTCTGTGTTTATGAATAGAAAAACATTCTTGAGGTAAGTAGCCCCTCAAATAAATTCGAGCTCATTCTTGTACACACAACAAATTTTTATGCGGGAAGCCAGGGTTATTTCTACTGGGGTTTTTTCCTTAGAATCTCATGTCATACACTGAATTATATGGCACCTCGTCACCAACTCCTACTAACACTTCTTGCTCTATTGTTTGCTTACCAAAGAAATAATTTATTCGGGGATTATTATGAAGATGGATTAATGTGTATCGGGTACTTAGAGCGACTTATAGTCCACATAATCGGCCTACCGAACGCACAATTCGCTCTACCATCACTGAGTTTCAGACTCAATATTCGTTATTGGGTAATACACGATCAAATAGACTACATCCAGCTCGTATTGGAGAAAATATAGCTGCGGTGGGAGAGAATGTACGTGATGACCCTGAAGTTTCGATTCGTCGCCATTCTCAATAGCTTTTTTTCTTTTTCTTTTTTGGCCCTGAGGTAGGGGGAAGCTTATGCCTTTTCCACAGCAGGCCTTTAGATGTTGTGGGTTACTGTGGATTTGTGTGGGACTTTCACCCACTAAACCACCCTCCTCTTTCCCCGAGTATCATCGCCACCCGGAAATAGGCTTTATGCCCGTCCATCAGGTGCATAACTCGGTTTGTTCTCACCCTTGTCTTTTCCTATCTTCCCTTTCTTTCCTCCTCATTACCCCGTTATATATACCGCAACCTGCATCCACGCTTTTGAATCGTCCAGCATCCTCGGAACCATCTCTCGCACCGTCGGTAAGCCACCCATCTCCTCCCTCAACACTTCCCTCTCAGCACTCCATTTCTGACATACATAAAACATATGTTCTGGACTATCCTGCTCTCCACATACATAGCACGTATCTGTCTCCGTTTTACCAATCCTCTTGGTAAACGTACCATAGGACCCATGTCCAGTGAGGAACTGGGTGAGGTAATAGTTCGTTCTCCTGTGTTTACACTCTAGCCATTTTTCCACACTGGGAATGATTTTCCTGGTCCATTCAGCCGTTTCCATGCCTCCGACCCACCTTTCTTGCCAGCTCCTGATCGTTCTCTTCCTGGCCTTTCTCCTGTTTCCGGAGAGCCGTGGTCCTATCTTGAACAGGAAGCATACCTCCGCCACCATGAGATCTATAGGTGGGAATCCTGATATCACCTGTGCTGCCTCTGCAGAGACAGTGCGGTACGCAGAGATTACCCTAAGCAGTCCTCCTCTCTGAATTGAAGTTAGTTGTTGCCTCTGTTTACTCTTCTTGATCACCTCCTCCACACTGGTGCTGCATATAGAATTGTGCTGTGCACTATGCTGCATAGTATTCTTCTCTTATACGTACTGGGCCCTCCTATGTTTGGTAGGAGTTTTCTCATGGCCTCAGACCTCTGCAGTACTCTCTCCCTTAAGTAGTCAACATGCCCCGAAAATGCCATCCTCGAATCAAAAACCACCCCCAAATATTTGATGCTCTTTTTTGCGATATTAGCCTGCCCATGATGTTGACGGCTCTTTCGCGCTTCCTCCATCCCTTAACGATCATACACTCCGTCTTCTCAACGGCCACCTCCAGCCCTCTCTTACGCATCCACCTCACTGCCAGGTCCACTGTTTTTTCAACCTTCCTGGTCAGTCTCCGTTCATCAATTTCCTCTACTATGAAAACAATATCATCAGCATACGCCACCGCTGTTACCCCCTCTCCATATGGTAACCTCAATACCCCATCATACAAGATATCCCACAACCCCGGCCCCATCACCGAGTACCCTGTGGTACTCCCATTCGGCACTCCAGAGTGGCAGACCCCATCTCAACCCACCTGTTCCTGAAATAGTCCTCAACCATTTCTATGAGGTATTCACTCACCCCTCTCTCTCTCATTTCTTCCACTATCTCTCCCCAATCAGCCGTGTTGAAAGCGTTCTTAACATCCAGTGTGACCATTGCCACCCACTTTTTATCCGTCTTTTGTATTGCCTCCTTCACATCCTGCATTGCAGTGACGGTTGACTTTTTCTTCACGCAACCGTGCTGGTGTGCTGACAACGGCCTTCTGCTCTCCAACTCTTCATCAATCCGGCTCACAATCATTTTTTCCAACAGTTTCCCAACTGTGCTCAGCAAGCACAGAGGTCTGAACGAGGAGGACACGTTCAGGTCCTTTTCCTTCTTTGGGAGGAGCACAACTCTGCCCCTTTTCTACCTTGTTGGGAACTTCCTGTTTTCCAACAGCTCATTGTACATCTCGAGCATCGACCCTGTTCTCACGGTACATGCAATTTTGACCGCCTCCACCGTCACCCCGTCCAGACCTGGGGCTTTTCCATCCTTCATACTCCTCACCGCCTCCATCATCTCTTTCTCTGTGAACAATGGCACATCTGTTCTGCATCCCGCCCTCCTTCCCATCCTTCTGTTCGTGCTCGGGAACAAATCTTGCATGATCCTTTTCCTCCTCTTAACAGACATCCGAAAGGGCATGCTAGATGCCTTTAGCCTACCCGCCACAATCTGGTATGCCTGTCCCCATATATCCTCTTCCAGCTCCGCCAGGAGATTGCTCCATTGGCTTGCCTTGGCCATTGCGATCATCTTTTTCACCTTTCTTTTCACTTCCTTTATTTCACCCTGTAGCATCAGCCTGTCTTCTGCCTCCTCCTGTCCCAATCTTATGTACCTCCTTCTTATCCTCATATATTTCCTTCTCTCGTCCTCTATCTGCTCACTCCACCAATACGGTCTCTTAGAGCTCGACTGGTCCCCCACGAACACCGACGATGCTCTAAATGCCTCGACTAGTCCCACGTACATACCTTCCAGACTTTCCGGGTCAACTGCCATTATCTCGTCCTTGAACCTTTCAGTATTTAACAAGGCCTTGCGTCTCACCTCTCCCCTCCTTGCTGTGCTTTTCCCCTCCACCTGCATATAGATTTGTCCGTGGTACGTATATGGATTCTCGTATTTCACCGTCCAATTTTTTATTTTTCTCAAAAGCTTTTTCAGTCGTTGGGCTCTTGACAAGCTTGCAGAGGATCCACGCTTTTCTACAAAAGTTTTGTTCGCTGATGAGGCTATTTTGGCATAACGGGTTCGTAAACAAACAAAATCTGGGGTGATGAGGTGTCGTTTATGGGCTGGTGGAATAATCGTTCCATATTTCTTCAAAACAGAGGACTGCCAGAATGACCGTTATCGCACCATGAGAACAGACTATTTGTTTCCCGAAATTGAAGCCCGTGGTCTCGACGAAATGTGGTTCCAAAAAGATGGTGCCACTTGCCATACAGCCCATGAGATCATGGCTTTACTGCGAGAGCATTTCGGCCAGCAGATCATTTCACGCTTCGAACCAGTGAATTGGCCGGCTATATCATGTGACATCACACCTCTTGATTTTTTCCTTTGGGGCTACGTGAAGTCCAAAGTCTACATGGATATGCCGTCTACTATTGGAGGCCAATATTGCTGGAGTCTTTGGAGAAATATCACCCGAAATACTCACACGCGTAATCGAAAATTGGAACTATCGAATGGATCTTACCGTAATCGAGATCATCATTTGAAAGAAATTATCTTAAAAAAATTTTAATGATTCATTTGTTAATAAAGATTATAAAATAAAATTGTGTTTATTATTTATCTTCAATTATAAAAAAAGTACCTATAAAGGAATCACCCTTTACTAAGAAGAATAATTCTTTATGTTCCCTAGTTGATCAGATCATCGTTATGTTCATTCACCTATGAATATACACTGTGTCCGTAAAGTATCGAACAAATTAATTTTCAGCTGAACACACCATTTTAAGAAATAATCCTGAAACACACGACCGTAAATTTTTTTAATGGAAAAAATGACCTCCATTTTGTATCTATTTTCGGATAACTCTAGCTGAACTGATTCCAAAAATGTATCACATGTTGACAAAGTAACTCGTAACATTCTTCATAAGACAATTTAACAATATTAGCAAAAATACTTATTGTTTAGCGGAAATTTGTTTAAATGTAACACCCTGTAGTTTATGACGAGATATTGTTACTGTTCTCCTTGATAAAGATAGAAGATGTCTATCGAAACGTCGGAAAATATTACATCCACAATAGATGATGGTAATAGCCCAAACAATCATTGAACACCCTGTAGTTTGTTACTTTTTTAGATTAATAAAAATAACCTGTTTTTAATCATAACACTGGTCAACAGTGGTTTAGGTGCCGAAGATTTCGGAGGTATTTTCACATGAATTTGATGCCCTGAATTCAAATATGCTATTAGTTTTTGCCTGTCAGCTCGAATTTTTAAGATATCAACATTTTGGTGAATTATACATTACACTTTTCTGAAAGAAAAACCATGGTTTAAAGAAACAAATTAATAAAGGAATTTTTATTATGTTACACAGATATTACAGATATTATTCATTAAATACTATAGAAAATAGAAAAAGTTATCATTTAAACCAATTACTCACTAAACATTTCGTAAACTTCTTTTGCGTGACATTCTTGAATGTATTTTAGAAAAATCCTGTTTTAAAGACCAGCAGTAATCTGCCATCAGGTTAGTATCCCATCTTCCTTGATAGCGATCCTCTATACATTTGATATCTAGGTGAAATCTTTCACCATGCTCCTCACTAATGTCGCCTAAATTATCAGAAAAACGGCCTGAGTGGCTGTGTAAATAGTGCACCTTAATGTTCATGTTACACCCAAGTGATCTGAAATTATTCAGCATCTCATTGACTAATTCAACATAGGTTTCAGCTTTGTGTTTGCCCAGAAAATTTTGGACAACTGAAACAAATGAATTCCAGGCATTTTGCTCAATCTCAATCATTGAATTTATGAAGTCAGGGTCTTAAATCAGCTTACTTGTGGGCCATCAAATATTTCTGCTTTAATTTTTTTTTGGGGTGTAAGGGGTAGAAGAAAGAAGGGCAATGTGCTAACCCAAATGTCAACCTCACCTGCTCGTGCGATGACATATCATCCGGTGCACCCTGCATGCTAACCAACGAGGCTCTGGCGACCGAATCACGGCGGTATAACCGTTTAACGAAATCAAGGAAATGTGATTTTTCAGCCCACTCGCCAACACTCAGGGCAAGCGTGGCGTTTCAATTGCCAAATCTTCCTACTTTCTAGATATGCTGAAGTTTAAAACCGAGGATGGTCCCCAGGTGAGTAGAGCCAAAGACTCAGAATCTCACACTGTAAATACAGTCAGCTCCACGGAATCTGGGGGAGCAAAATTCAGCCAAATCTTTGAATAACAGACCCCTATTTGTTTGCAACATATAACATTCGAACAATGAGAACTGTTGAACACTTCATAGGTATATGCGAGACCCGTTTACCTGGCCAAAAGTGACCACATTAAGATCAGGACATATTTTGTTCCAAAATAACAGCGACACAAGTCATCATCTCGGAGGGGTCGCATTTCTAATAAATAAAAACATCAAACATCTAGTTACAGGCTATCAACCTATATCTGATCGTGTTACATACATAAGTCTGGCACTCAATAATAGATACAACCTGCAAATAATTCATGTCTACGCACCAACAAGTTCGTCGGAGGATGAGGAGGCGAAGCAGGTATACGAAGATGTATCCCGGGCAGTAGAGATGGAGAAGGCACATTTCTTGATTGTTACCGGCGACTTCAATGCGAAACTAGGAGATAGACTGCAAGGAGATCCAGAGAACATAGGTTCCTTTGGATTGGGAGACAGAAATGACAGGGGTGAGATGCTTCTCAACTTCCTAGCTAAGGAAAATCTGTATTGCCTGAACACATTTTTTTGGAAGCCAACTCAGAGGAAGTGGACCTGGAGGAGCCCAGGTGGTGATGTGAAGAACGAAATTGATTATATAATATCTAATAAAAGGACAATATGTAGAGATGTCTCGGTGTTGAATAGAGTCCACACAGGAAGTGACCACAGGTTTGTGAGGGCCCATTTCACTTTCGATCTCCATAAAGAAAGAAATAAAATCTTCAGAAAACCATTTCATGCTACTGCACAGCTGCTTGAAGCAAATAGAGAGAAATATGAGAAGGAATTAGAGACTAGATTACGGCCTGTCAACTGTGATGATGATTCGAACATAGATCAGATAGTTGAGAAAATTCAAGCTAGCATTCATACCAGCGTCAAAAAGATATGCGCTAGAAACAAGACCCCACCCAATAAATTGTCTGCTCACACTTTAAAACTCATGGATGAGCGAAGAAACCTACAAAGACATACAGAGCACTACAAGGAACTACAAAAAACCATCAAAAAACACATACGGAAAGATATAAGAACGGAAAACACCAAACTAATAAAAGATACAATTGAGCAAAATGGTAGCAGGAAAGTGTTGCACTCGAGACTCTCAAGAGGAAAAACTCTATTAGTCAAATTAAAAAACGAAGACAATATAATCGTAACAAAGAAAAAGACATATTGAATGCTATAGAGAAATTTTACACCGCATTATATTCGTCAATGCAGACAATACCGAAAAACAGAATCCCAAAAGTTATAAATGTTGGCTCAGAAGATTTACCAGATATTACAAATGAAGAACTAAGAAAAGCTTTAAAACAAATGACAACTGTGTATCTCCGGGGGTAGATAGAATAACAGCTGAAATGTTGAAGTTTGGTGGACCGGTATTGGAGGAGTGTATCAGAGGACTTTTTGACAGATGTCTTCAGGAGGGCACAATTCCAGGAGGATGGCTCGAGGCCGAGGTCATATTATTGTTCAAAAAAGGAGACTCCACCAACATTGAGAACTATAGGCCAATAAGTTTGCTATCCCACCAATACAAACTTTTCACTAAGGTTATAACCAACAGGCTAACATCTAAATTTGACTCATACCAACCGGTAGAGCAGGCTGGTTTCCGTAAGGGTTTCTCCACTGTTGACCATCTGCAGGCAGTCAGAACACTCATCGAGAAATCTGTGGAATATAATAAGCCGATACATATGGCTTTCATCGATTTTCATAAAGCGTTCGATTCAATTGAGATCTGTCATATGTTGAAATCTATGGATAATGTGTTTAGGAAGCTTGAGTGGAAGAACAAGGGGATTAGGATCGATGGCGCATACCTGAGCAACTTTCGGTTTGCTGATGATATATTGCTGATATCGGACGACATCGGAGAGCTCGAGTTGATGCTTCGGAGTTTGAATGAGGAGGCGAAGAAAATAGGTCTGAAAATGAACATGGAGAAGACCAAAATAATGAGCCTTGAAAACACCCAAATCTGTATAGACAACATCAATATCGAAAATGTAAATGAGTACAATTACCTTGGTCATACTTTAACTCTGGGAAAAGAAAACAAATCTAGGGAAGTCTCAAGAAGAATAAAACTTTCTTGGGCCGCATTTGGAAAGTTGTCTGGTATACTAAGTAATAAAGGCATCCCTATGCATCTCAGACGTCGGGTTTTCGACTCCTGCGTTCTGCCTGTGGCGACATATGGTATGGAAACAATTGCCCTCACCCAACTAGATGCCATGAGACTTAGAGTGATGGAAAGAGCAATGGAAAGATCCATGCTCAGTATTAGTTTGAGAGACAGAGTGAGAAATGATGAAATCCGGAGAAAAACTAAGGTGAAGGATATAATCGAGAAAATTGCAGAGTTGAAGTGGCAGTGGGCAGGCCATGTGGCAAGGGTGATGGATGAGAGATGGACGCTGAGGGTGTTGAGGTGGAGGCCGAGAGAAACGAAACGAAGTGTCGGCAGACCTCCCTTGCGGTGGTCAGATGACATAAAGAGGATAGCGGGTGTGAATTGGTATCAGAGGACACATGACAGAGAGCTTTGGAGGGAGTTAGGAAAGGCCTATGTCCACGAGTGGACGAAAAGGGGCTGAAGATGATGAATTATTTTCTTACTCAGCTGAGCCATTTTTTTCCCTATATATGCAAAGCATGATCCATTCTTATCAAGAGCCTTCACGAACTGCTTCATTAGGCACAGCTTGATATGCAGGGGTGGAAACATGATTTTCTCTCGTTGAACTAAAGGATCATTGATGATATTCTTTTCCCCAGCATCCATGTTTTTTCTTCTAGGCCACTCTTTTCTAATCCAGTGTTGCGTTTTGTCTCTGCTATCCCAGAGGCACAAGAAACAAGGATACTTGGTGTGGCCACTTTGCTGTCCAAGGAGAAAGTTTACCATTTTTAAGTCTACACAAATCACCCATTGGTGTTCATGATACTTTATTTTTTCCAAAACCAAAGCTATGTTGTCATATTGCTCTTTCATTTTCGTTGAGTGAGCAATTGGTATTGAGCCATATTTGTTCCCATTATGTAGAAGAACACATTTCAAACTTCGCTTTGAGCTGTCAATAAATAGGCGCCAATCATCCGGAAAATATTCAGGAAGACCCATTTTTACCAGGAGTTCTCTAATAGCATGGCAAAATACAAAATTTTGTACTTCAGAGAAAAAAGGTAGCAGATCTTTCTCCCTTGTGCGATTAAATGTAATTTTCGTTCCTGGTTCAAGCTAGTAATTCAGAAGCTTCTTTGGACAGGTTGAGATCTCTAGTGAGGTCATTTAACTCATCTTGGTTGAAACATTGGGGAATTGTTGATATCGTTTCAAAATCACTGTCACCTTCAGTAGTGACAGAATTCTGATCAGAGAGCCATGTGTCCTCACAGAGTTCTGGTAGCTGCTGAAAAGTTGGAATTGGCACTTCTTCTGAGTGAGGGATAGGGCGTCTTGCAGAAACTAAATCTGCATAAGTCCACTTGTTACGGTTATTTCGATTGATTCCAGTAATATTTACTAGGCAGAAATGAAATAACAGTCATCGAAGTGATTTTTGGTTCTCTCAAAACCATTGGTACTCCGAATTTCAGACTTTTCCTTTTCCCGGTAGTCCACTGTCGTAAATGCTCTGTACAAGTTTTACAGACAATATGTGGTGCCCAGGTCCTGATCACCAAGCTTAACACCAAAATATGCAAGATAAGCCCTCTTTACAAAGTCACTTTTTCTGTTTTCCAAGAACGTGTATTCTCCGCATATGTAGCAAAAAATATCAAGATGTTGTAGACAGCTTCTTCTTCTTGAACTCATTTCTATTCAACAACACAAATACAACAATTCACATCAACAATATACTTTTTAGATTTACTTTTCAACAACTCGTTACTAAAGAGAAATTTCATATGACGCTAAGTTATATCTATCTGCACCGCGGGAATTCACAAACTAATCTCAACTCTCAACTGCAGTTGAAGTTCACTTCAGACTGGACAGCTCCATATATCGGATTTCTATGGAACTAACTGGATGACACTAAATAGGATTAAATCCCATTTGTTAACAGTTTGTCAACCAATCAGTTATATATCTCATAATGTTAGTCTTCAATTTGTAATAAATGAATTAAAATAATAATTATAATTAATATTATTATTTTGAATTCAATTTGTTACAAATGAAGACTGACAATAAGGAAAATATAGAAGAATCTATCTCTTGTATAAATTTTACAACACTCATACTCGAAAGTATTAAATAGGAAAAAGCATTGATAGATAAGTGAATTTATCTAAAAATCTAGAGCTGATACAGAAAAACTGCTATCATATTTAGATTCATCAATAAAAATATAGTTAAAATCAGCTCAAAAATTCTAGGCAGCAAAAAAAAAATTTTTTTTTGTAGGTCTGTGTAATATAATATTACTACTATTATTATATTGTATTTTTGTCCACCCTGTACCAATTGCAATCTATATGTAATACATTTTTGGAATCAGCTTAGCTAGTGTAATCCGAAAATGGAGACAAAAATTTAAAAAAAATTACGGTGACGTTATTAGTCGAAAGTAATTCACCCTATATATTAGATCATTATTTTAAAATACAGTAAATCAAAATAAAAAATCAACGTGTTTCAGGATTATTTCTTAAAATTGTCTGTTTAGCTTTAATTGAATTTGTTCCATACTTACTACGGACACAGTGTATATGAATTGAACGCCTCAAATACTTTCCTTTGCATAATTTTCAAGTTAGGTGGACCTCCCGTACATCGTCAATGACCCAGTTATACCAATGTCGATACTCCTCAGCATCTGAATTAATTCTTGAAGACAATGTTTGTGTGTGTTTATTTGTTTGACGACCATAAAAACTGAATATTAAAATCATGTACCTTTATAATGTGCCAAAATAATCTCAATATCACATAACTATAAAACATAATTTATATTGTAGTAAGAATATCTAGACATTTCTCAAATGTTCATTGTTTTTTCTTTTACTCTTTTGTCTTGTTTTTATTTCCAAAGATTTCCAATAGCCGCAATGGAATGAAAAGGAGCCAATTTCAACTCGTTATAATTGATTGAATCATTATAGAATTCAATCAAATAATAAAACAATAGGAACTAATGTAATCAATTCATATAGTGATCTATCCATGGCCTAATATGGCTCGAGCCTTGGGTAAAACCCATGAAGTAATGATTCGGTAATACCAGTAATCACAATCTACTTGCAGAAATGTTAAAACTTCGGATCCTTGAAAGGGGTGGAATGTTTGAAAACTAGAGTTGAATACTGGAACCCAGATTCCGAAATGTCTAATTTGTCTTGATTGAAATTTCAACCACAAAATTTCAAATGGTAGTACCCCTTTTCTGATACCATATATCGAATAGTGTTGGGTAGTACAAGTCTTAAAATTGAGTTTGTAAGGGGTGCCTCATTTTTGTACTGAAGCGGTACATTGTACCACTTCAAATGAGGCGAGGGGTCTGGCCGTTCATGACGCGATGTCGGGACAAAATTTGTACTAGTATAAACGACGGGTTGTTGAAGCGGTGCAGCGTAGCGAGGGCGAGGTAGGTAAGAACTAGGAACGTTGATGGTCTGTCTCACTTCAAATATGTCGATGCAAAAGGAGGGTAACGTTAACTGTCGACAGAATTGAAGTAATAAAAGATTTTTCAATATTTTATTATCACTCCAGATCCTTCCAACTATCACGCGCAGTTTAAGGTTCTCTTTGGGCTTTTCCTTATTTGATAGCCAGACCTAGTATACTTATTTCAATACATCAACTCAAGTTTCTTTATCAAACATATTCAATTAAAAATCCATGATTCTTCTCATTGAAATAATCAAAATAATTACGCGGAACTGAAAGAGGGTTTCTTCAACACCCGAAGATCCTTCAAGTACTTCCCTGATTACCAAGAAACAAAACTTCGGACATCCGGTTAATTGTTAACATCTGGACATATAGCATTGAAAATGATTATATTATTTTTGATATTCCGCATCCATCTTGATACGGTTCAAAGATTCACCGGAAATTTGTTGATTTTGTTTCATATTTCGGTTATTAAGAAGATGCACGATCGGTGATAAATACTGGGCGGTCTTACGTTAACAATAACAGTAGTCAATAAAATTTTTTTTATATAACCTGAAAACTTTTGTCTAGTTATGTTTAGGACAAGGATACTAGAAAGGAAATTAAAATGATTCAAATACGAATACTTTTTTTGTAATACCATTTTGTAACATTTCAGAAATTGTGAAGTTATTTCGATTTATTTACTTTATGATTTTCGTCTGTATTTTGCTTCAAGAACGTCTCGTTTTAATTTCCAACAGTAATCCGCTAACATACTTGGACTCTACTTGCCCTGATATCGTTTTTCTATGGTAGAAATGTCTTGATGGAACTTTCACCGAGTTCATCGATGACGGCGCCCAAATTTTCAGAAAAGAAGTCTAAATATGAATGCAGAAAAAGTATTACGTATTACAGCCCAAAGCCTTATAAGTTGATAGAAGCTCCGGGATAACACATTTATAGTTACTTGAGCGGTGATTTCCTAGTAAATAAGAAGTTATTCTCATGAAAGATTCCCAAGCTAATTTTTCTAAATTACTTAGCTTTTCTTTAAATGTATCATCTTTCATCAATTGCTCGATTTGGGGGCCAACAAGTATGCCCTCTTTAATTTTTGCTTCACTAAGCCCAGGAAATTTTTCTTTAAAATATAAAAAGCCACTGCTGTCTATAGCTTTCACAAAATTCTTTATTAGCCCAAGCTTTATTTGTAAAGATGATAAAAATACAGTTTCAGGCTGCACCAAATACAAGCTGATCATCTTGTGAAAAAAAACCTTTTAGTTCTTCATCTCGATTGGGAAAGTAGCACACTTTTGTTTTGGGTTGTAATAAATTCCATCCCTTTAATCGAGAGTCTAAAAGTTCTGCCTGCTGTTTGGACAAATTTAAGTCACGTTCCAAGTCGTTGAGATCTCCTTGTGTGTGGTTCATTCGATGTGGATGAGGAAACTTCTTCAAAGTCAGAATCCAATATCTCTTTTTCGACTTCTGGCGTAAGGGACATGTTGCGATATTCTCGCAACAAAGGACCGTTCTTGGAATTTGGGGTAGCGGCGGTTACTTCCAAGAATGCCTTCTGTCGGACGGAATTTTGGAAATCCCTAAACTTAGCTACCTGTACGACCTCTCTTAATTATTCAAATTCATTCTCTCTCTAGACGCTCTCGTGTACAGTACTACAAGTAAGTTCTCTTTTACCAATTTACTTCCACCAGTCTATAACGGCACTCAGAACTGCAAGTTCCTCTAAACATCTCTAAAAATAATCTGTTTTCTGGTCAGTTAGCTACCCTAGTTCATTGTGTTCCTGAAAATTTCATCTTTTAGGCGTGAAGGGAAAAGAAATAGCTGAAAATTCAAGACGAAATGATCTGCCGTTTATTTTACTGATGAATTTTATTTGGGTATTCGGCAATGTCGGGAATGATCAATAATCAAAATTGTAAAACATCTATATTTCGAACTTTTTTGCAGTTCTTCTTCAGGATGCTATAGAGGATATAATGAATATAAGAAATTGAGTACAATATTACAAAATAACTTACTTACATATAAAAGATTATTCGAATAATTGACAAGAACTTGAACTTGACAATTTATTATCATAGATGAACTAAATTAAGTGAGGTCTAAAGAATGTAGGTATTCATAGATAATATTTAATATCTGTTTGTTGATGTCGTTTTTATTTTCATTTATATAACACATTTCTAGAAATAGTCTTATATTATAGTCATTTTTGTTACTTCGAAAGAATGATCGAGGGTTGATGAATGGTTGGCTAATGCACACCTTTCAGGTCTTAATCTGGTGTCAGTTTTGTGTAAAACAATGCGTTTTTTTAGAATTTGTGACGTTTATCCAATATATACCGCATTGCAATCTTTACATGAAATTTGATAAATAAAGTCTGATTTGGAGAGTTTTTTTATATTATCACTCATTTTATTAAATATGCTTCCTACCACCAATGGATTGTAATTGGCAATTTTTATGTTGTTGAAATATTTGTTAATTTTGGAGTTAGGTCTGGAAGGAAGGGTAAGCTAACGTATTTCTTTGCTTCTATGGGTTCAGTTGGAACGATATTATTTGAATTTAAACTAAGTTCTTCATTATTCAGATCTTTTATAATAGAATGGAAACATTTTTGAACAAAAGATTTGAGATAACCATTATCTTTGAATATATTGAATAATTTTCTTTCAGCATTGTTTAAAAATTCAAGTTGGCAATTATTTCTGCTTCTTCGAAACATTCCTTTTACAAGAGATTTGTTTTCATATTCCAAGAATGATTGGATTTGTAGTTTATATAACGACCTGATGAAGTTGGTTTCTGATACCAGTCTGATTTAATATGGTTATTTACAGATCTGACTACTTTTGTGTCAAGGAATGGGATACCATTGTCAGTTTCTTCTTCAACTGTAAATTGGATGTGTGGGTCAAAACTGTTGAAAATTCTCAAATTCTCAAGAGTCATGTGTTCACGAATCGAAAAAAGAAGATCATCTACATATTGGTAAGCGATTGGAACTAAGAAGGGTAGTATTGGGATCCAGAGTTTTAGTAGTGTTGACATGACAATCTGGGCAAGGATGGGACTGAGTTTGCTACTCATTGAGCATCCGAAAATTTGGGAATAGAAGTCTCCTCTAAACACAAAATAGTTGAAATCAAACAAAAATTTAATGTTGGATATGAATTAAGTTTCTTCAATGGATGTGACTTGACTTATTCTGGTCCACTCAGACTGAATAATTCTTGAAACTAAATCAATTGAAATATTTTTGAATAAACTAACAGCATCAAGAGAAATGAGTTAATATCTTTGGGGTAACATGTAATTGTTAATTTCTTTGCTAAATTGAAATGGATCGGTCACAGAATACATGTGGAAATCTGAGAAGGTCTCCGTGAGGATTGATTTATTAATTAATTACTTAATTCATCATCAACCCATTTAAATCAGTTTATAGAAAAAATCCTCACGGAGGCCTTCTCAGATTTTCCTGAAGGATCGGAAATGAGATTTTTATTGAACTTTTCATAAGAGTTCCACTCAATCTTCTATAATTCTTTATCGCTTATGTTCATATTGAAGAATGTATTTTACCAGAACGGTTTACGTGACTTCTATCTTGGAATTGTATTTTGAGAAATGTAAGCAACAATTTTAAATAAATTAGAAAAATAATGATATTTGGTCTAAGAATTCAGAGCTGCAGTCTGTCTGCGAATATGGGGAGGAACAATGTTAGACAAAACTGATAACCAATGAACCGGTGTAGATCTTATGATGCCAGAAATTATTCTCATGGATGCATTCAATTGTGCATCGATTTTTCTGTATGTGCACTATTGAACCAAACAGAGCAACTATACTCAACTGCAGAAAAAAATAGGGCTAGAGATGCTGTGCGAAGAGTGGAAGCATCAGCACCCCAAGATGATCCAGCTAATTTCTGAACAATATTATTCCTAGTTTTCAGTTTTAGGATCAGATCATTTAAATGAGCCTTGTAATTGAGAGATGAATCTATTTTAACTCCTATAAGTATTTTGGATAGAAATTATGTTCAATAGGCAAATCATTGAAAGTTACAGCTGATTTCCTATATTTTTCATGATTATTCAGATGAAAACAAGATACCTTCGTTTTGTTGGGATTTGGATATAATTGCCACTCAATAAAATTATTCTATAAAATTTCAAAATCAGAAGATGGTATGTTTTCCAGAGTATGAAAATCTAAATGTTGGTAAGCAATAGCAATGTCGTCGGCATAAACAAATTTCTGAGATGATTTCGTAGGTAAATCACCTTATATAAATCGAAAAGTAAAGGAGCTAGAACTGATCCTTGAGGAAGAACGTTTTTTAATGTTTTGAAATTTCTATTCTTATTGTCAATAAAAACACACTAAACCTTTTATCAGATAACATATTTTCTAATAATCGTACCATTTTCCCACACTTCAGATTGGTATAGAGTTTGAAAATTAATTCATTTTTCCACACAATGTCATATGCTGAAGATAAATCAATGAAAGCAGCTCCTATCATTGAAACCTGATTCTAAGAAAGTTGTTACTGCAACTCGTTATTGTTAGTTAAGTTCATTTATTTTCTGTTCCAAAATGCTTGCTCGTTTCGTGCGGCCCACGTATGTTCATTTCTTTCACTATGGACGCGTAACATATGTTGGAGATATATGACATTGCGAGACGAAGGAAGTACGAAGTAGTAATTCGAATACAGACATCGACGCTCGTTCGGTGCAGTGCAAGACTTTTCTTCGTTTCGCAATTTTTCTCGTTAATTTCTACAAATTAGAACTCTGGTGAAAAAGTGACTGTTCTGGCTCGTGAGTGACACGTTCAGCCGTGCTGTAAAACCAGGTGGGCAATCGTCGATACTCCAACATTTCGTATTTTCTTTTCGAGTCATTTTTTCTCACCGGAATTTCATTATTAATTTCTCTTTCCTTTTCATTTGATTTCAAAGGCCGTGTCGCGCCAAAAGTTTTAAGGCTGAGAACTTGATCTGAACAATTTCTATTTTTCCTAAATTCTCCCTGGAAATTATGTAGAACATTTTCTATAGAAGATTTAATTCTTAAAGGAATTAACCTTTCCAATATTCTGAAGGGACACTAAATAAACTGGTTCGTCAATAACTACTAGGATCACAAGGAATTTTTCCTCGTTTCAAAATACCTATTATTCTAGAAGAAATTCGGGAGGAAAGTTTCCTGAATTCAGAATATTGTTATAGAAATACTATAACCAAGACAAGGCCTTATTTCCTAAATATTTGATGAATGAACTTCCGTCAAAACCTGCTACTTTTCGAAATTTGGTAGATTTGATTGCAGCCCTCAATTCATCTATATTAAATGGATGTGTCACATATTCTAGAGTAGGATCTGATCTTTTGAATATGTGTAATTTTTTCTTCATATTTTTCATTTTAGATTGGGATATATTGACTGATTCAGATACATCAACTAGGCGGTGATCGATTAATCATCATTAATCATCAATTTTTGATGATGATTAGGCAAGGGGAGTAGCATCACCTAATTTTCTCAATATATACCATGAACTCCTACGCGAAGTCGCTCCTTAACTTGGATTACCACTAAAGACGGGACATTTAGTTTCAGGATGAAATTGAAAATTACTTGAAAGGTGGAAAAAGAATAACGACCATCAATGAACAAAACTTCAAATAGCAATTTAATGCTTTTTATTTCGAAACAAATGCATTTTTTATTACTTCAAACCAAATCAATTTATTCTTCTAATAGCTATATGGAATTCATAATGGTTCCAAAATTAAATTTTTAATTAACTCAAGATTGAATTTTTGTATAAATTTCCTAAACATGAATTAAGTACATATCCACTTATATTTGAAGTAGATACTTCAATGCATAAATGTCGATTTCAAGATCAATTCTGATAATGTAAGATCAATTGAAGGTATTCGAGACTATAATCAATGAAAAGATTTATTAAATTGTAGACTGTGTATCAATCAGAACAAAACAGATTTGGGAATTGATTCCAAAGGATAATTGGAATAGTAGACAATGTATTTTTAGCAATTTGTCAAATATTGGATAGTTTTATCAAGCTGTGAAGTAGATTGGTCTGATCATTAGATAACCATCAAATTTGACTCAATCAATCAAGTTGTCACGCGACAAGACTTCTCGAGTTTAGTTTCTTTCACTTTCCTATACTTTATGTATACTCAGAAAAAATTTTAAAAAATCAAAACAGCACTGACGTGAGGTTAGAACCTTTTACGTGCTTGTTCTTGATTCTTGTTCAAAGAAATAAAGTCGACCATTACAGTTTTGTTCATGCACAACTTTCAACCTCCTCACGAGAAAAATTAGAATATGTGAATACTAGAAACAATTTGTACTAACGAATTTTTCAACGAAAATAAAATTTCTTCAAATTTTCGTCACGCCTGTAAAAAAGTTATGAAGACCATGCCAAAAAGTAACACTACATCTATTCAAAACATTCAGAGGATTGATGAGGATGCCACAGGGTGCAACAAAATTCCTTCAAAACTGCATAAAAATTTGGTAAAAGTGAAACAAAAATTGAACTGCTTCAGGATTTTGTTTCCTAATATTTTTCTTCTGAGAAAATGTATTTATTCCATAATTTTGAAGCGCACTGTACATATATCTTCTCCGCGGAAAATCAAATAGAAATTTGTATCTTCCGTCCAGTAAGTTCATTGAAATACTTTTATTAAAGTCCAGATCACGAAAAATTGATGTATTGCTATTATTAAGAAAAACTAGTAAGCCAGTAGATCCATAGGCCCGTAGATCTATAGGACAGTAGATCCATAAGCCAGTAGTTCAATAAGCCCATAGATCAATATAGACCATAGATCAATGAAGCGCACAGAAACAAGAAACACAGCTTTTATAGAATCAGGTTTCAATAATAGATTGAAAACAAGAGCTGCTTTCATCGATTTATCTTCGGCACATGACACTGTATGTATAAATGGATTAATTTTCAATTTCTATACCCATCTGAAGTATGGGAAAATGGTAAGATTATTAGAAAATATGTTTTCTGATAAAAGGTTTCGTGTTTTTGTTGAAAATAAGAGTAGCAATTTCAAAACAATGAGAAGTGGTCTCCCACAAGAATCAGTTCTAGCTCCTTTACTTTTCAATTTATATCTCAGTGATTTATCCACAACATCATCTCAGAAATTTGTTTATGCCGATGACATTGCTTACCATGTATTTTCATACTTTGGAGAAAAGACTATAATGTGATTTGGAGATTTTAAAGAATTATTTCATAGAGTGGCGATTATGTCCCAATCCCAACAAAACAAAGGTATCATATTTCCATCTGAAAAATCATGATAAATACAGGGTGTTCGGCACATGGACCGTCAAATTTTTTTGGGGCGTTGGTAGAGTCATTTGCTACCTTTTCAGGATTGGAACCGGGGTCCTTAGTATTACGGTTACGGAGGTATGATTTTTTTATTAGGTTTCTCTAAATTACCCAAAATGTACCCTTCGAAGCCCCATAACTTTTTTTGCGTGGGTTTTACATGCATTTTGTTTATTGTATAAAGTCTACATGAGTGTGTGTTTGAAAAAAAAACGTATTTATTGTTACAGATAACACCACAAAATTAACACGAGGGCCTTTTACCAAAAAAAAATATGAAAATATGAAAACATCTCTAATTCTAAAAGAAATAAAAAAAAAGCTGCAGTTATTGCGATCTTAATTTTATTTTAAAACGTTCTTTGGTTTATCGCGGTTCTAAAAGTATGCTATTTACGTTAGTCAATAATTAAATAAATACTACAAATAGTGTTTTAGATGAAATAGCAAAGTAAGGACAGATTTTAGTAAAATACAGTTTTTGTATGATTGTTTATTTACAAAGTAAAATAACACGATTCTTTAACGTAAATTCTGCTCGAATTGTTCTCCTCTACTCCGAATGCAACCCAGACACCTTTTTCTGATTTCGACCGTTGTAGTGGCTAGCAATATTTCTTCTTTCATTACCACAAATGCCGCGTTTATGCGTTCAATCAACACCTCTCCTGTAGGTACCTCTGTGAAATAAACCAATTCTTTAACTCTACCCCAGACATGGTAATCTAAAGGTGTTAGGTCTGGAGATCTTGCGGGCCAAGGGATGGGGCCGGCTCTGCCTTAACATGAATTTGGAAAAGAGTTGTCGAGGTGATCTCGAACTTCTCTCAGGAAATGTGCCGGGCAACCGTCATGCTGGAACACAATCGGCACGTCTTCATCGAAGGCCGGAACATCGGCTAGTAGCTCCGGCAGAGCATTCTGCAAAAAATGCAAATAAGCAGGCCCACTTAGTCGAGCCGGTAAATAGTGTGGCCCGATGAGATGTCTTCCTATCACACCAGCCCAAACGTTAACACTAAATTTTTGTTGAAAACTCATTTGCCTTTTCACGTGGGGATTCTCATCTTCAGGTGTCCAGTGATGTAAATTGTGCAGATTTGTTCTTCCTTCTCGATTAAAACAGAATTCGTCTGTCCACAGAATTCGTTTTAGAAACAAGTTGTCATCGACATCTGTGTGCAGCAAAAATCTACAGAATTCCAACCGTCTGGCAGGATCGCCTTCATGAATAATAAAATTCATTAGTCTGTGACATTTTTTCGCAGTCAAAAGGACAAATTTATCAATAAAAAAGTTCATTTACCTTGTACCGGGGTGTAATGAAAAGCGTGTTGATTTTTATCCCGAAGTACTGACCAAACTTTCCAAATCGTTAAATTGAGTCTTTGAGCAACGACACGAATGCTTGTAGTTGGATCTTCTTCAAAGGCTTGAAATATTTGATCGTCAACTGCTACATGGTGTTGCCTCACATTGACCCGAGGCTCTTGAAAATTTGAGTTTCCACTCTCTCTTAATCGTCGATAAGTCGTCGAGAATGTTTTGTGGTGGGGTAATCTTCAATCAGGAAATTTGGCTTGATAAATCCTTTGAGCTGCACGAGCAACACCATCGGCCTTGCCATATGCCATCACCATATCAGTATACTCAGCGTTAGTGAAATTAGGCATATAACCAACCAAAATTAAAACAACAGTAGCAAAAAGTCGATAAAAGTAATAAAAACAAAAGAATACAAATTTAAAAAACTGAACAACGCGGCACAGACACTTCCAACAGCAGAGACAGTTAAATCTCGAATGACGGTAGGGTCAAGTCAGCGGCGACTAACCCAATCCAACCTAAGGACAGAAATAGTAATAATAATTCACACGCGTCTAAAACGGGCAGGTAGAAATTCCTTGCTCGCTGTGTTGTGTCGAAATCCGTACTTTTATTTAGGTGCGACTTTCTTCACTCTTCTGACTAAAACCTTATTTGCAGTATTTTTTTTTATTGACTTACGTAAATAGCATATGGTTAGCAACGTTATAAACCAAAGAACATTTTAAAATAAAACTAAGTTTGTAATAGCTGTAACTTTTTTTTTAATTTCAATAGGAGTGGAGATGTTTTCATACTTTCATATTTTTTTTTGGTAAAAGGCCCTCGTGTTAATTTTGTGGTGTTTTCTGTAACAATAAATACGTTTTTTTTTCAAACACACTCATGTAGACTTAATACAATAAAAAAATGCATGTAAAAGCCCACGCAAAAAAAGTTATGGGGCTTCGAAGGATACATTTTGGGTAATTTAGAAAAACCTAATAAAAAAATCATACCTCCGTAACCGTAATACTAAGGACCCAGGTTCCAAGACTGAAAAGGTAGCAAATGACCCTACCAACGCCCCAAAAAAATTTGACGGTCCATGTGCCGAACACCCTGTATAGAAAATAAGCTGTAAGTTTGAATGATCCTCCTATTGAACATAATTTTTATCCTAAATACTTGATAATTGAATTCGATTCATCTCTCAATTACAAAGCTCGTTTAGATAATCTGAGCCTAAAACTGAAAACTAAGAATAATATTCTTCAGTAATTAGCTGGATCATCTTGGGGTGTTGATGCTACCACTCTACGCACAGAATCTTTGGCCTTAGTCTTTTCTGCAGCTGAATATTGTTGCTCTGTGTAATTTGATAGTGCATATACACAAAAAAATCGATACAATATTGAACACATCGATGAGAATGGTTTAATTTTTTATTTTTAAATTTTAATACATCCACGAAAATAATTACTGGCACCTTAAGATCTACACCGGTTCATTGGTTACCAGTTTCGTCTAACATTGTCCCTCCCCATATTCGCAGACAGACTGCAGCTCTGAATTCTTGGAGCAAATATTCTTTTCCTAATTAATTTCCAATTATTTCATAAATTCCACGGAATAGAATTTCCAGATTGAAAACACGTAAACCATTCTGGTATAATACGTTCATCGATATGAACATTAATAATAAAGAATTATGGAAGATTGAGTGGTTTTGATCTTCCAAGAAAAATTTGGACAGTTCTTAATCGTTTGAGAACAGTTCATGGCCATACTAATAACATGCTATTCAGATGGAAGTTCCAAGAGCCACTCGTGAAAGTGGATACGCAGAATAAACAATACCTCATCTCATCAAAAATGGTCCCATATAAATGATTCAAGATGGTTGTAGGGCTATTCATAAAGCTTCTGATTCTTTCTTGGAATGGGCTATAAATTTCAAACAAATTTGGTACGTATATCTTGTATTCAGTTTTTTTTTCTGCTATTGCTTTTTTATTTTCAGATTCGATGTGGACAACTTAAAAAAGCCTTTGTGTTTATCAACAGAACACCATTCTTGATGAAAGAAGTCCTTCACATTTATTTAAGCCTATTTTAGTACACACAACAACTCTGTGGGTAGCCACGGTTTTTTTTACTAGATTTTTTCCCTAGGCTTTCATGATATACACCGCAATGTATGGCACCCCGTCACCAACCCCTGCTAACAATTGTTTTGTAAGCCGAAGGTTCAAAAGAATATATATATCGTTAAATAATCTCGACTGACTCATTGTCTTGACAATTTGAAAGAGACTGAATCATAATGTAGGCTGGTCTGCGAAATCAAAACTTAATCGTCTTCTTGAATTTAAAGTCCCTGGTTTATTTTAATTTAAGGCCATTTGGGCAAAATAACAGCACTCTGTTCCACAAGGTAATTCCTTTCAATATTTTCTTGAATGTAAATGAATGTCATAATTATTATTTTTCTTTTGAAAAAACATGACTTATGAAAGTGAGGAACAATGATTCACATATTTCAATTTATTCCCTTCCAATGTGTACTATTCATCATTCTCAAAAATATATAACAAATGACATAAAAATAACTCCTATTTCATCTCGTACATAAGCTACGATGATGAAATTTCATGATATGCAAGATATAGTGAACCTTCATAAATGCAAAAATTTTTATGAAGATTGAAGTCACTTAAACCATTCTGATATAAAACATTCTTCAATATGAACATAAGCGGTAAAGAATTATGGAAGATTCCAGATTATGAAATGTTCAATAAAAATCACATTTCTGATCCTTCTGAAAAAATTCCGGTTTTTGATCTTCCAAGAAAAATTTTGACAGTTCTTAATCGTTTGAGACAGGTCATGGTCCTACCAATAGCCATCATACCAGATTAATAATAATATAATAATAATAATAGTAATAATATTCAGATGAAACTCAGTTCCAAGCGCAAGTTGAGAATGTGGATATGCAGAAGAAACAATACCTCATCTCATCAATGATTGTCCCATATATAAATTTCGATATGATTTCAGGGCTATTCACGATGTTTCAGATTCTTTCTTGGGATGGGATATAAATTTTAAACAAATTCAATATGAATATCCTGTATTCAGTTCTTTTTTCTGTTCTTGTCTTTTTATTTTCAGATTCGATATGTGTAATTTTCAGAAGTCTCTGTGATTATTACACACACATCAATACTTATGCGGGGAGCCAGGGTTCTTTTTACTGGGTTTTTTCCCTAGGCTTTCATGTCATACAATGAATTGTATGGTAACATTTGTTTGTAAGCCAATAGTTCAAAAGAATATATCAATCGAGTAAATAAGCCTTAGACAATGTTTCCGCCAATAATGTACAAAACAATCTATTTGTGAATGGAAATCGGAAAGCTAATCGTGAAACTAAATGATATGATAGCGATTTACATAAAAAAAAATATTATTAGGACGCCCTAAACTTTCTGTTTGGTATCCGATATAATTATTTTTACTAATTCATGGAAATAGGGCAAGACTTTGTTATCAACATGAAAAAATTATTCTGTGTTCACCATCACTGCTTCGTATATATATTCGATAAAAACTTCAAGTAAAATATGATGAAACACAATAATTCCTTGCGAATTAACCTAGTATTTAAAAAAAATTTCAAAAATCTGTTGTAATATTTTACCCGTAGATGTCGTAGTCCGCCATTGGCAATTGGTATAAATTTCATGACATTTGGATGCATACAACAAAAGTTATTGCGTTCCAAATGTCAATGCGTTTTTTACATCGGTGGGAAAATAAGTTTCAAACGAAGAGCTGCAATAGATTTTTGTGTAAAAGTTGGTAAAACCATTACTGAAACGCTCCAAATGCTACAAAATGCTTATTGTGATGATTGTCTATGTCGTAGGCAAGTTCACGAGTGGTTCGGGCTATTCAAATCGGGTAGAAAGACGCTGGATGATGACGAAAAATCATGAGCTGCCAAAACATCGAAAAAGTGTGTGAATTCATCAAAAATAACAAAAAATCCTCGGTGAAATTGGATGAAATGGAAATGGAATCCGATTCGTAAAATGGTTAAGCTAAAAAAATGTTTATTTGTTTCTCATTTGTAAACGTCAGTTTCCAAAAACACAATATTAATCAAGAAAGTTCATTTTATCAAGTCACTAACTTGTAAAACTGACAGTTAACTGGCAAAATTTTTACAAGTTAGTAGTTATTATTGTTATTATTATTTACATTAGAAAATTTTGTTTTAAAGTCATATACAGGGTGAGTCTTTGACCACTGCGTTAATTTTAACCATAGATTCTTGACGTCAAAAGAAACATTTTATTCCTATAACATTTTTCCACATTCAAACGACAATATCAATTGAAATGATCTCTTGTAGAAGGTTTTTGATAACACTCGTGCATATTTTGGCATCAATAGATTTATTCCACTTCTTGTGGGTTTCTCACTACTACTCTACAGATTGGTTAAATTGCATGAAAAACAAATATCGCTTGATCTAAAGGTCCGTATCTCGTACTTCCTGGAATCATTAGTCTTTTTTGCATATAAAATCTTTCCTCATCTTTTCTCCTAAATTGCACCATTCTTGAGATATTTGAAGTTGAAAGGAATTGAATCAATATAATTTTGTCCAAATTTTCTGATTTTCCCAAATCCAACTCTGTGCTGAAATGATTCAATAATCAGATTTGTTCAATGTTGCCATATTTTATGTCTTTATTAAATATTTCTACAAAAGGTTGGGGAAATCTCTCCAGTCTATGGTTCCACCACTAAACACTATAGATTAAATTAACCACTGAACAATTTTTGTCTTACATTCACCACAAAATCTAAATTGCCATTTGCTGTATTCATTGTTAATGATGTCTAGCACCTTGTTTAATATTTAATCCAGAATAATATTCCATAATAAATAGAGAAAAGTTTTCCTTCACTCTTCGGTATATTTTGACCGTTGAAATAGGTAAAGTATTTTCTGTCAGGACCTGTTAAATTGAAGACTTGTCTTTATGAAGAGTTTTTTTATAGCTTCAGACTTCCAGGGTTCATCAAATTATATCTATTCTAACATAGAAATGCTGCAAATTGAGCTCATATGAGTTTTAAAAACTTCGAACCCAGTCTCCTAGATTTGTTTTATACCTTTATTATCTTTATTTCATACACCGATTCAACCTTGTTCACGAACATAGGAGATAATAGAATTTGACTTAGTTTTAATATTTCTGAATGTTTGTTATGATGCATGGTTAATTAAAATTCAATCAATATTGAAACTGGAAGCTATAAGCTCATAAACAAGAAAGATTAGAATAGAATGCATTTTCTGACCATAATCATTTCATACTGAATTGAATAATTTAAAACTATCGATATTATCCTTCCAATATTTTCCACATTTTTCTGAAAGAAAACTGTTGACAGTTTCAAACAGAATCAAAACAACAAGGAACCACAGAACACTTTTTTATTTGGAACTACCCACCACAGAGACGTTATAATATTTTAATGTGATAATAATTCACTCTAATTATTCTGAGGAAAATTATAACTAAAGATCAATAATAGTTACAGATATTATCTTTCATTTAAAAAAACATTGCAAATATTAATTTTTTCGCTCTTGGGGTTCGGTAATAAATTAATATTCTATGGTAAGGTATTAAAATTTGACATAATCTATGAATAACCATTATTCAATATTTATGTTCTTGTTTACGTAATTGAAACAGATACTCTGATTATAAAAATCAGTAATCAGTAATTATAGTCTAAACAGAATAGATTCATATTAATGATTTAACAAAAAATTTCTTATTAAAGAACACCTCGTTGATTTTTCAAAATCAAATTTAGGTATTTCTTCAAGAAAGTATAATTGCACACCTAAATTTGGAAATACTTGTAATCTATCCAGGTAAATTGTTATTGGGATTCAGTACAGAAAATAATCATCAAGCAAAGTAACATCACTTTAAAATGATTTTTCGTAGTGACATCATTCATTGTTGTTGAAGATTTCGAAAAAGATTTTCGTATTTTTAACAGTATATCAAGAGACCTCATAGACCTGTTCACTGGTCTCTGTCAAGGAGAAGAAACTTCAGAAATATCAGTGTTTGGAAAATCATAGATGATTTTTTCTGGTTTTGAGTGAAAAGAAAGCACAGTGATAACCTCTTGCATTGGAAGTTTCATAGAAATGATGGTTATCATGATTTGGAAATTTTAAGAAGAAAATTACAAATGTATGATGATAACACCCAATAATTCTGAGGTTTTTTTGGAATTTCTCACTAGAAAGGCATGGTTTATAATCTTGAAGTAGAAAGAAAATATAGTAGAACAACAAAAATCTATGTTTATGGTGTTGAATTTTTTTTACCAGAAAATTAGTATTTTGTATCTTCCTTCTGGATATGGACCTCATCGGATGAAACATGTGTGAGTAAATCATTTCTTAGAGGGAAAATAATGTTTTTAAACAATTCAGATTCAATAGTGGATGCTGTGGAAAGTATTTTTCATTCAAACTAAACTGGACTACAGAGGGTTATTTGCCCAATGTGAAAACTTAAAATGCTTATAACTTTTCAACGCAGCTGAATAAAGAAAAACCGTAATCGAAAAAGTGTTTCTTTTGATGTCAAGAACCTATGGTTAAAATTAACGCAGTGGTCAAAGACTCACCCTGTATGTTGAAATTCATGGTACAATTGTTATTTCCAGTAACACAGATTTTTGATGATACAAGAGTTGATACTGATAGTGATGAACCATCTGTTGACTCAGAAACTGCTGAACTCGAGGACTGCAGAACATTTGTACTCTCCTAACTACCAAATAATTTACTAGACATTTCGATTTTTTTGGTGACCGAATCATCGACATAACTCATCGCAATTTCGGTGCTCTTCCACCCTCCTGCACGCTTCAGTGCTAAAATATCTCCACCTGAATCCGCAACCATGGTGGCTCCAGTTCTGCGAAAAGTGTATAACTCTGGATTCTTTAAACCTAAATATTTCGCTATTTGCTTTGGGACACCACCAATATGCCGACAAGCATTGAGGAAAATGCACTTTCCATGTTGGTATGTCAAATAAAATCTAATTTTTTCATTTCAGAAACGCCATTACCTATTGAAATCTGCAAATGACAACTAAACGCAATATTTTTCAATAAATTTTTAAGGAAAACAAACCTGCGAACAGGGCATTTTCTTTCATTTCCAAGCAGCTTTTCAGCATAGACCATTTTGCCCATAAAGTAGTAGGGCTGAATCCAGCTGATAGTTGAAAAACATAGTAGAAAACCTTTACAGTTACCCCAATCACACTATTTTTGTTTTGCCACTTTTTGAAGTCGTCGTATTCTTGCTCGTACCTAGAAGCTGATTTTGCAGGTAATAAACTTGAAGCTACACTGCCCCAATAATTTCTTTTGGTACATTCATTTTCGCTTTCGCCAAAACAAATGTGAAGAAAAATAAAAAGACATGTTCATGGCAAAGCTTCCATAGCTTACGACATTTGCGACAAATTATTGAGATTTTTTTTTGGAATTTATCTAACCTTTTTACAAATGAGAAAGAAATAAAATATAAAACAATACCCGCAAAGTAACTGGTTTTTCTGGCTCAAGGAGGTAACTGACTCGCCTGCGGCTCCATTCGCCAGTAAAAACCCTCTTACCTTGCTAGTAATGTTATATACTATCAATGCAGACAAATTTCAAACAAAATTGATACGTATTTTTTGTATTCACTCCTTTTTTCTGCTATTGGCTCTCATTTTCAGATTCGATGTGGGCAACTTGAGGAAGAATCTGTGTTTATTAATAGATAGATAGATAGATAGATATGAGTTTATTCAACATAATATATTATACAATATGTAATATGCAGTGAACTCTGAGAAAAAACTGTGAGCTATTATTATATAACTGTTTACAGTTGTGAAAAATAAAATTGATTCTAACGGCAGCTGAATTGTCATCAACATCGAAATTTGCCGACTTTTAAACTAAATCAATCCTCCTTTCTTTCTTTCTTGTCACATCTGGTTTTATCTCACTCCTTATCAGATATCCTGTCTCAATCAGGTCTCTCTTTGTCGCAGTTTGGGGTTTAGTCTTGTTAAGTTCAGGAATTTTTTATTATCATCCACTATTTGCTCCTCAACTCTTTCATGAAGAGTTTATTATTTTATGTGCCTACGATCTGTCTTCTGTAATCAACCAGTTTTTTAACTCTCGCTTAAATAGTTTTATATTATTTATTTCTTTTATTCTGTTGGATACATTTGGGTAGAGTCTTGGGGCCAGATATGTGCAGCTTCGCTGTCCTATTCTTTTTTGGGCCTTCGGTGTTCTATAGTTGTCTTTCTTTGTTCGTGTTGAGAAATGATGTTCTTTCATTTGCAGAGGTATTTTTTTCTGTTGAATGTTTATGATTATCTTATTTGCGAAAATTTGTCTGATATCCAATGCTTTCGATATTATTATATTTCATAAATCTCTCGACTAGGAAATGTAATTTTTTTCCGTACATTATTTTTAGGATGTACTCCTGTATAGTGTCCACTCCTCTTTTATGGCAATCCAATACTCCCCCATCCAATTAACCCATATGACAGTTGAGACTGAACTAATGCATCATAGAGTACTTGGAGATGATGTACAGACGGTACTTCTTTGCGTATGACTCTGAATCTGTACGCTATACCTCTCAACTTTTTCATTAGATGATTCATGTGTACGTCCCATCTCAAATGTTGATCTATGTGAATTCCCAGATATTTTGTGGCATTTGTGTTGGAGATTTTCAGTTGACTATTCACTTGGAGCATTCCTAAATCTGGAAGCCCGACTTTATTGGATGAAAATGTTAAATATTTGGTTTTGTCTGATTCAAGGTGAGTTTCTTTAGTTCGAACCACTTCTTCAGAATCTTTAAGTTATCAATTGCTTTGCTCCTCATAGATGACTAACATATCATCAGCAAAGCCTATAATTTCTCCCTTACTCTTCTGGTCGAATATACTATTCAAATATATTAAAAAAAGAATAGGCCCTAGCACTGTTCCCTGGGGAACGCCATAAGTAAGTGTGTTCATACGGCTAAATTTTCCATTCAAGTTCGTGGTCTGTTTTCTGCCTGTAAGGAAGCTACGGAGTAAGTTATTCATTTTGCCTCTGAAGCCGTAATCTGAAAGTTTTTCTAGCAATTTTTCATGGTGCACAGTGTCAAAAGCTTTGGCTAAATCTATGACTATTGCTAGAGTTGGTATATTATTATCTATGTTCTTGTATATTTTTTCAGTTACCCTTTTTATTGCATCCTCTGTCCCTTGTCGAAATCCGAATTGATTTTTCGAAATTATATCGTATTTGTCCATGAATGCAACGATACGTACTTTAATTAGTTTTTCAAAGATCTTAGAAATATTGGATACAAGTGTGACCGGTAGGTAATTATTGACATTTGTTCTGTCTCCTCCCTTGTGTAATGGCTTTACTGTTCCTATTTTCAAAACCTCTGAGAAACATGACCTCTCGAAATACATGTTCGCCAAAAAGGCAAGTGGTTCCGACACTTCCTCTTTCACTTATTTTAGAATTTCTGAACGGATTCCATCGCATCCACTAGATTTTCCTGACTTGAGACCATCAATAAGCTGTCCAATCTCATTAGAGTTTGTGGGGAATAGAACACTATTCTTCAAGAAAGTCCCTAAAATATGGAGGGTCATCCAAAAACGCGCCTACATGTTTCTTCGAAATAAAACACAAACTTTTTGCAATATTTTCAAGCTGTTTTTTTATTAAAAGTTCGACACATTACAATTATAAGTGGAATAGCATATCATTCAAATGTCCACCAGGACTGCATCTGCAGGTATCAATGCGAATATCGAAATTTCCAATGACTTTCCAACATGTTGCTGGTGATATTTCAGGAATTGCAACTTGAATGTTATTCTTTAGATCATTAATTGTTTGTAGCTTTTTAGCATACACTCGACTCTTCAAAGAACCCGACAAAAAAATCTAATGGTTTTAGATCACATGTGGCCAATTGAAATCTGCATTTCGTGAAATTAGACGTTGAGGAAATTTTAATCGCAAAAACGTAATGTTTTTGCAAGTTGTGTGACATGTAGCACCATCTTGCGGAAATAGACGTCAGACACATCAATGTGTCTCAAGTGTATCCATAAAAATTCTCTCAGTATTGATTGGTATCCCTCGGCATTCTCAGTAACAGCATTTCCAGCATCATCTTCGAAGAAAAATGGCTCAATGATTCCATTCGCCCGAAATGCACACCAAACAGTAACTTTTTGTGGGTGTCGAGATTTTTCATGAATAACACGAGGATTTTCATCGCCCAAGATACTAAAATTTTGCCTATTGACGAATCCATCCATTGTGAAATGAGCATCGTCATTAAACAAAATTTTGCCTGAAAACAATGGATCTGTCGTTCGTTGTTCAATAATCCAACTAGCGAAATTACGACCTTGGAAATGATCTCATTTTTTCAATTTTATAAGCATGTTAATGCAAATCTTTATGCAAAATCCTCCATAAGGAGCCTTAAGATATGCCCAATTGCGAACGCTGCGAAATTGATGTTGTCGGTTCATTTTCAACACTTCTACTAACAGCAGCAAAATTTTCATTTGCGCGTACAGTTTTTGGTCTTCCAATTTTTGGTTTATCAGTAACCAGTTTCTTCAAATTTTTTCACTAATCTTTAAATTGAAGATTGATTTGGCCGATTATTTACACCAAAAAATCCACGAATTTTGCGATGGGTATTTTTCAAAGAACGCCCATTTTCAAAATAACTTTGAATAATGTAAACTCCTTGTTGCAATGTATACCTGTCCATAGTTAAAACTGTACTACCTTCTAATAAAACAAAACGGCTTATATCATTTGAAAAGATGTCACGTGTAAAAATTATATAGTGCTGACATCTAGGCGTCACATTTAGATGACCCTATATTATGAAGGAAAGGCTCAAAAGATAAATTATGAAATACTTGTAGTGTTCTATTTCATGGTTTGATTAATTTTCTAAAGTTTTCTGAATTGTTTAATGGTATGATAAGAATGAAAATATATTCTCTTTTATTCTTCATGGCACAGTGTGTTTGGAATAAGGACCGTAGGTATAGAAAATGTACTTCAATCGAAACTATACGACTATTATAGTCAATATTTTTTGATTCTCATTAATAAATTTAAAAACTGCTTTGCTCAATTGACTTATTTAATCTTCAAGTTGCGTCAAAATGTATTCCTCGTATAAAGTCATTCGATGTACTCCGAGGAATTTTTCTTATCAATATCGGATGAGAAATATACGGGAATGCTCGTCTGAGTTTAACCGTTTGAAACACATTTTAATGGCACACTCTGTATAATCCACCCATTCCTGATGCACTCAAATCTGGCCCATTTTAATTAACTTACATCCAAATTAGCTCTACTTTCCATTTGAGAAGAAAACAATCGTTCTTAGTAGATTCAATCAATTGGAAATACAAATTCATTCAACTGTCCTCTTGCCGTAATCCCACCACGTTATTAAGAAACACTTAAATAATGTCCGGCGATATTACAAAATAACCATTCAGTTCGAGTATTTCACCTTGTCCAATTGGTTCTTGTGCGTAGAGTAGATGCAATTTGTGATTTCATTAAGTTCACGATGAAGTTGACTTTGATTTTAGGTGAGCAACTATTGTTGATATTTGTTGGAAAAATTTTGAAAAAAGTCAGGAGGATTGGCGCGTTGTTCTTGAGTCTTTTTCCGTACTCTGGAACAGTGTTATACTAATAAAACCGCCGCGATGATTCAACAAACCTTTAACTCAAATTAATAACCACTCACAGTTTCCTTCAGTATTGTGCGAAGTTCGAATTCTCTTTTCTTAAAAATTGACCAAAAACAGATGTATTTACTCCATCGAAAACAGTCTTGTTAGTGATCAATAACAGAAGTATATATGATAAAGTAAAGAATGGATATTCTTTTTCGACTTCTACGAATGATAAATAATACAAATCGAAAGTTGATAAGTTGAAGTTTGTGAATCTACATTAATTTAACTATCACGAATTCTATCTTTTGAGAAAGAAATCATAAAATTTCTGGGCAATTGTATTATCAAGTCAATAAGTTATCAATAATTTTTTTTTTGTGATTTCCATAAAGTGTTTCATTATCTATATTATTTTCAAGAAGATCTCAAGGTATGTAAATTGGACTTTAATAAAATAGAATGACATGACATGACATATAGCATGAGTGCACTGGAAGAAAAAAAAAGTGCGTGTAACGTTCACACACGATTGAAGTTAAACCTCTTTAGCATTGTACGAGATGGCAATTATGTTAAAAATCAATACATTATATAAAAATTTAAAAAAAACATTTATTGATAATGTAACACTAGTAATATACAGGGTGAGTCTTTGACCATTGCGTAAATTTCAACCATAGATTCTTGACGTCAAAAGGAACATTTTCTTCCTATAACATTTTTCCAAAATTCAAAGGATAGATAGGGTGTTGTAATTTCATAAAAATAATTTATTTTCACCTGTTATATTCAAACGACAATATCAATTGAAATGATCTCATGTAGAAGGTTTTTGATAACAGTCATGCATATTTTGGCATCAATAGATTTATTCGATTTCTTGTGTGTTTCTCACTACTGCTCTACAGATTGGTTAAATTGCATGAAAAACAAATATCATTTGAACTAAAGGTCCGCACTTGTACTTTCTAGAATTCGCAAATAAAATCATTCATCATCTTTTGTCTTAAACTGCACCATTTGTGAGATATTTGAAGTTGAACGGAATTAAATCGATATAATTTTGTTCAAATTTTCTGATTTTCCCAAATCCATCTCTGTGCTACAATGATTCAATAGTCAGTTTTTTCAATGTTGCCATATTTAATATCTTTCTTTATAAAATATTTCTACAAAAGGTTGGGGAAATCTCTCCAATCTATGGTTCCACCACTAAACACTATAGATGAAATTAACCGCTGTACAATTTTTGTCTTACATTCACCACAAAATCAAAATTGCCATTTGCTGTATTCATTATTGATGATGTCTAACACCTTGTTCAGTATTTAACCCAGAGTAATATTCCATAATAAATAGAGAAAAAAATTTCCATTGCTCATATAGGTACTTCGGTATATTTCAATGATGACCGTTGAAATAAGTAATGTATTTTCTGTCAGGACCTGTTGAATTGAAGAGCTGGTTCTTTATAGCTTCAGACTTTCAGGGTTCATCAAATTATATCTATTCTAACATAAGAATGCGCCAAATTAAGCTCATATGTGTTTTAAAAACTTCGAACCCAGTCTCCTACATTTGTTTTGTAAGTTCATAGAAGTTAAAAGTTTTTTAATTTATTTATTTTATACACCGATTCAACCTAGTTCACAAACTTAGGATATAATAGAATTTGACTTTATTATAATATTTCTGAATGTTTGTTATGATGCATGTATAATTAAAATTCCATGAATATTGAAACTGAAAGCTGAATAATTGTTGAAAGTTTCAAACAGAATCAAAACAACAAGGAACCACAGAACACTATTTTATTGGGAACTACCCACCACTGAGACATAATAACATTTCAATGTGGTAATAATTCAATCTAGTTATTCTGAGAACAATTATAACTGAATATAAATAATGGTTACAGATATTATCTTTCATTTAAAAAAATGTTGCAATTATTAAGTTTTTCCCTCCTGGGGTTCGGTAATAAATTGATATTCTATGGTAAGGTAGTAAAATTTGACATAATCTATGAAAAACCATTATTCTATATTTATGTTTTTGTTTAAATAATTAAAACAAATACTCTGATTGTAAAAACCAAAAATTCACGCATTGTCAGGACATTTTCAGTAATTAATTATAACCTAAACAGAATAGATTCAGTCCAGTCAATAAAGCCTGGGGAACGAAATAATTAGCGGCAATGAAAATTTTTGCTTTTTTTGTTTGGGACAAAAAATAGGATACCCAAAAAATTTTCAACCCTCTGGAGGAAAGGCTTAAGAGGGGAGGGGATAAAAAAGGCTTTTTTCCTATAACTCTGGATAAAAAATTCCCAACGTGTTGAAATTTTTAGGGATGGTTAAGTAAATAATTATACATCTTGTATCAAAATTTCAACCCTCTGGGGTAACGTCTAAGTGGTGGAGGGGGTAGGAAAGGTTTTTTTCTCATAACTTCGGATAAAAAATTTCGAATGGGTTGAAATTTTGAAGAATGGTTAAGTTGATGATTATACATCTTATATTAAAATTTCAACCCTCTGGGGTGAAGGGTAAGTGGTGGAGGGGGTAACATCGGTTTTTCTTCTCATAACTTCGGATAAAAAATTCCGAATGGATTGAAATTTTGGAGCATGGTCAAGCATAAAATTGTCTATCTTGTGTTGAAATTTCAACCCTATGGAATGAAGGCTAAGCGATGGAGGGGGAGGAATGTTTTCTTCTCATAACTTCGGTAAAATATTTCGGATGGGTTGAAATTTTGAAGCATTGTTAAGCTAATGATTACATAACTTGTATTAAAATTTCAACCCAATAGGTTGAAGGCAGAGCACTGGAGGGAGTAAAAATATTTTTTCCTCATAACTTTGAATATAAAATTCCGAATGGATTGAAACTTTAGGAAATAGTTAAGCATACAATTATCTATCTTGTGTTGAAATTTCAACCCTCTGGGGTGAAAGCTAAGCGGTGGAGGGGACAAAAAAGGCTTTCTTCTCATAACTCCGGATAAAAACTTCCGAATGGGTTGAAATTTTAAAGAATGGTTTAGCATACAATTATCTATCTTGTGTTGAAATTTCGATGGATAAGTATTTACTTAAATATGCTCTAAAATTTCAACTCATTCGGATGTTTTTATCCGGACTTATGAGAGAAAAGACTTTCTCACCCCCTCCACCAATAAGCCCCCACCCCATTGGGTTGAAATTTCAATAAAAGCTATGTAATCATCAACTTAACAATGCTTCAAAATTTCAACCCGTTTGGAGTTTTTTTACCGAATTTATGAGAAGAAAACAAATTACAAATATAACTCAGAGAATGAAAATGCAGATCACATCTGTCTGATATACTATTAACAACGGTGCAAGCGTATCTCATTGGTGACTGTAGAAGCAAATTAGTCCTAGGTGTACTTATATAAAAAAGACACTTTGTTCTGGCACCCCGGCAAGGCACGAGAAAATCGAGTTTACTCAGCAACTCAACACAGTCAAGTCCGCCAACCAGAAGACCATGAAGAAATTTGATGGCATGCAATCCTCTTCTGCATTCAAGGCTTTTCGAGTTGAATCTGGTTAACAAAATCTTATGATCATATGATAATACCACCCCAGATCCCTGATCTCAGTGAGCCGGAAAAGACTTTCACCCTCAATACTGTAATCTTACTGAATCAACCGTTTCCTCCGCGAGTAAGATACTACGCTACATTTGAGGATATTCAATTGAAGTCTATTACATTTGCACCACAAGTTAACAACATCAATGTACTCCTGCAGACTCAAACAGTCAGCAGTGGATGATATGCCGGCATGGACCTTGAAATCATCAGTTTATACTGGCTTACCTAGGTATACATAATGTACACCCCTCAGAAGCTAATTAAAGCTTGTGCGAGTTAGGTTAACCAGTGTAGGCCAACTTCAAGTTACTTAACTTCGGTAAAAGATCATTAATAAACATATAAATAAACTCATGATATAGGATTACTGATTCTGTCACATTCTTTACAATGATTGTTTTAATCTCACACCGTTCTAAGGTACGGGATAAGATTGCCGATCATTCGCGCAAAACCACCTGACCTCGCGCCAGTGCACTCCCACATTTGTTAAATGTTATTTAAACGGTGTTGGAGGAGGGGCGAGCAGGTGACCAGGGTCTTTGGCACAACCATATGAGCCTAGGCCGAGACCTGACTCTTCAACAGTAAAACAATGTGATTTCCCAAACCAGTCTCTTTGCATTACGTGTTTAGTCATCCGAACCATGGAGGGAGCGCCCCCTGAAGGTTACAAGGTCGAATGAATGTTACCAAACGTCCCCCAGGCACTGCTACAACCTAGGCCGCAGCACGAAGTCCGCACGTTCTATTACCCAATGTATAGACATGAAGCGATCTATGAGCGCTCCTGTTATTGCCGTAACTCAGTCCTAGGAACCTGCTCTATCTGAGGGCTGCTTCAAGGGTAAACCTACACAGACAGTGCGACGTAGCTCTGATACTAGGATCTGAAAGACCCCGACACGTCATTGCTAACACATCCTAGCAGGGCAACTCGGATACTAGGCACCATGCACCATGCCCGACACCTCTATCGCTGGCTACTTACAAATAGCAGGGGTGGATGGGAACTTCCAGGTCTCCGGCTCTCGGGTACTAGTGTGTGTGCCCACACCCCCGACACCTGCCAACGAGCTGACCTAGTCCCCCACCAATTTCAACAGGGCGTTGCATCATGATGGCTTCGCTCGACCCATCACATAACCATATGCTCATTCCCATAGGAAAGGCACCAGTAAGCAGCCTGGTGTGCTTTCCCTTCCGCCCGAGGTACCCTTGTCACCAGGTGACCGGTGAAGTGTCACCGTCGCCTGTAGAAAGCCAGCTCACGGCAAAGAATCGAGTCCATAGGATCTCGTTCACAGCACGGTCATCACTGGACTCTCCCTATGGCTACCGCAGATCAAGATCTCCTGCGATCACCCGTTGCTCTCATACGAGAGATTGGGTGGACCAACAACAGTTTTATGGCTAGGGCCCTGTGTTGCTGCCTTTCCCCATCATGTACGCAAAACCTTGTGCAGCAGGTCTCGCACCCGGATCACAGTGTTACACGAAGGAATGTTTGACTGGTCACCGCCGCCAAGAGGGGGTCCGGCCGAAGTCATATGCACCTCTTTAGCTCCTAATGTACATTCTGACGTATTCGCCCGTTGCCCTTGAACAAGGGATTGGGTGGAACCACGCCAGTTCTATGGGTGCCGCCCCTTTAGTGAAAACGAACCCCTTAAAGTAATAATTTTATTATAACCATCTGATCAATGTCAAATCCTAATTCGCAAACTACGCTATGAACTTAGTGATTTTGTAGCCAGATTTTGTACTATAATTTTTATGTACTTGCAGGAATTATATGTTTCTTAGGAGCAAAATCTGAAACTGAAAATAACAAATGGATCTGGGAAGACAATGGGAGAAACGAAGAGGGGAGATTTGGAGGCATAAAATACAAAATAAATATGTATGTATATATGTGAATTTGACGTTTCAGATATTAACGCTAAGTCGTTTTTAGTTCTTCAAAAGAAGACGGTAGGTACAGTGAATATGGAAGCCATAATACGATACGACCTATTCGGCCCATTGAATACAGGCCACCGTATCAAGGATCCGGTCTTATAACTCGGCCAGAAATTACAGTGTTTCCAAGTGATAGGCCATATAATCCAAGGCCACCTCCAATTTCCGAAGTCAGGTAAGCTCATTAATTAATTTCTAATCTCAGTTAGTAATAAATATAGTTTAAAAAAACTAAAAAAACACGCCTATAAAGAATATCGGGCTAAAAAAGTTAGAAATACTTTTAAAAATCCATTTAGGACAATAGTATATAAAATATACCAGTAAAATTGAGAAGGAAGCGTGGGGCGCTTGATATAAGATAATAATGGCACAAAGCGCCCCATGCTTCTTTTTCAATTTTACTAGTATGTTTTATATACTATTGTCTGAAATTGATTTTTAAAATTTTATATGACAATAGTATATAAAACATACTAGTAAAATTGAAAAAGAAGCATGGGGCGCTTTGTGCCATTATTATCTCATATCAAGCGCCCCACGCTTCTTTCTCAATTTCACTAGTATGTTTTATACAGTGTGTTCGGTAAATGGACCGTCAAATTTTTTTGGGGCGTTGGTAGGGTCATTTGCTACTTTTTCAGTCCTGAAACCTGGGTCCTTAGTATTACGGTTACGGAGGTATGATTTTTTTATTAAATTTTTCTAAATTACCCAAAATGTACCCTTCGAAGCCCCATAACTTTTTTTGCGTGTGCTTTTACATGCATTTTTTTATTGTATTAAGTCTACATGAGTGTGTGTTTAAAAAAAAATGTATTTATTGTTACAGATAGCACCACAAAATTAAAACGTGCGCCATTTCTAAAAAAAAATTATGAAAGTATGAAAACATCTCCACTCCTATTGAAATTAAAAAAAAAAACTACAGCTATTACAAACTTAGTTTTATTTCAAAAAGTTCTTTGGTTTATAACGTTGCTAACCATATGCTATTTACGTAAGTCAATAAAAAAAATAATACTGCAAATAAGGTTTTAGTCACAAGAGTGAAGAAAGTGGCACCTAAATAAAAGTACGGATTTCGACACAACACAGCGAGCAAGGAGTGTGTGTTTGAAATAAAACGTATTTATTGCTACAGATAACACCATAAAATTAACACGAGGGCCTTTTATTGAAAAAAAATGAAAGTATGAAAACATCTCTACCTCTGAAAGAAATTAAAAAAAAGTTGCAGTTATTGCGAACTTAATTTTATTTTAAAACGTTCTTTGGTTTATCGCGGTTCTAAAAGTATGCTATTTACGTTAGTCAATAAATAAAAAAATACTACAAATAGTGTTTTAGATAAAATAGCAAAGTAAGGACAGATTTTAGTTAGATACAGTTTTTGTATGATTGCTTATTTACAAAGTAAAATAACACGATTCTTTAACGTAAATTTTGTTCGAATTGTTTTCCTCTACTCCGAATGCACGCCCAACACCTTTTTCTGATTTCGACCGTTGTAGTGGCTAGCAACATTTCTTCTTTCATTACCACAAATGCCGCGTTTATGCGTTCAATCAACACCTCTCTTGTAGGTACCTCTATGAAATAAACCAATTCTTTGGCGCTACTCCAGACATGGTAATCTAAAGGTGTTAGGTCTGGAGATCTTGCGGCCCAAGGGATGGGGCCAGCTCTGCCTTAACATGAATTTGGAAAAGAGTTGTCGAGGTGAACTCGATCTTCTCTCAGGAAATGTGCCGGGCAACCGTCATGCTGGAACACAATCGGCACGTCTTCATCGAAGGCCGGAACATCGGCTGGTAGCTCTGGCAGAACATTCTGCAAAAACTGCAAATAAGCAGGCCCACTTACTCGAGCCGGTAAATAGTGTGGCCCGATGAGATGTCTTCCTATCACACCAGCCCAAACGTTAACACTAAATTTTTGTTGAACACTCATTTTCCTTTTCACGTGGGGATTCTCATCTTTAGGTGTCCAGGGATGTAAATTGTGCAGATTTGTTATTCTTTCTTGGTTAAAACAGGATTCGTCTAAAACGGGCAGGTAAAATTTCCTTGCTAGCTGTGTTGTGTCGAAATCCGTACTTTTATTTAGGTGCGACATTCTTCACTCTTCTGACTAAAACCTTATTTGCAGTATTATTTTTTTTATTGACTTACGTAAATAGCATATGGTTAGCAACGTTATAAACCAAAGAACTTTTTAAATTTCAATAAGAGTGGAGATGTTTTCATACTTTCATATTTTTTTAATAAAAGGCCCTCGTGTTAATTTTGTGGTGTTATCTGTAACAATAAATACGTTTTTTCAAACACACACTCATGTAGACTTAATACAATAAAAAAAAAATGCATGTAAAAGTCCACGCAAAAAAATGTTATGGGGCTTCGAAGGGTAAATTTTGGGTAATTTAGAAAAACCTAATAAAAAATCATACGTAACCGTAATACTAAGGACCCAGGTTCCAAGACTGAAAAGGTAGCAAATGACCCTGCCAACGCGGTCCATGTGCCGAACACCCTGTATACTATTGTCATATACAGGGTGTCTCAAGTTCGAGTGCCTATTAGACGTTTCTGGAGAACTAGACATATTTGAAATCTGAAAATTGGGATTATGATATTGTTCGAAGTTCTCTACAGAGCTAAAATATTTTCGAAGCCCAAAAACTTCCGATTATACAGGGAGTGAGAATAAATTCGACGAAAAAATGTTTTTTCAAGTTTTCCATTCCTGGTATGATCGAGTATTCAATAGTGAATACATTTCTGTTAAAACCATTGTATTAAATCGAATAGTTTTCAAAATTACCAAAAAAAAACTGAAAAAAAAGTCGAATATGTTCAGTCAGTATTATGTTCATTATTCTTATTTCAAATATCCTGAAAGTACACCGTTTTTACATCATCGAAGAGGAAGGATGTGAAAAGGTCATGCATCGTTTGGATTTCAAAAATATCATGACAGGGTGTTGCAAATTTTGTGTTGAAAATTGTGATAATAAATTCAAATTCTTCGAATCTGTTTCATAAGGATATTCTGATTCAAATTCTTCGAACATAGAAGATAAATAAATCATCCCATTTATAATTCTCAAGTGTCAGACAGGTCTCATTGTTAGTCGTTATGAAATTTTTTTATTTCACAAAATGAATCGTTGCTATTCTAATAATGAGATTTTGGATTTATTTCTCATTATTGTATTTTTTCAATTGTATACGCAATACACATTCAAATGCAATTAATGATATTGTTTATTTCAAATGCATGGTGGATGACACAAAATGTTGAGGATCCTATGAGAAGTATCCCCTCTTTTTTTTACAATTTCTGAAAAGATGTTTCAAACTTTCCAAATTTTGAAATGTAAGAGCTCCTAAAGAATACAAAAAAGGGCAGTTGATGAAATTACTATTTCAACTTATTTCGAAGCGAATGAGAATTCATCTCTTCAATAGGAAAGACATTAAATAGATTCGCTACTTCAGTACACCAAATTATCATTATAAATAAATTATGATGATGAAAATAAAAATACGTTTCAAAACTCAAATTAACAAAATAAATGATCAGGTAAGTGTTTCAATATGGTAACCATTTTGTTCCACACACTTTCGAATGCGTCTTGAAACTCCTCGGTTAGTCGCTCGCGCAATTTACTCCCTTTTTAGTGAGTGGAAAGCATCCTCCACACGCCGTTTCAAATCTTCTTTGCTTTCAAAAGGAGATTCATAGATTATGTTTTTTATTCTTCTTCCCCATGAATAAAAATCTAAGGGAGTAAGATCGGGAGATCGTGGGGGCCAAAACAGTGAAGAACGGCGTCCGATCCACCGATTACACAACATTGCATTCAGTTCTTCAGACACCTCGTGCGAACTATGTGTCGGAGCCCCATCCAATTGATAATATGCGGTAGTCGACAACAAACAAAGTTTCTCAGGATTTCCAAAATATTTTCTGTATTTAAATTTTCTTCATAAATGTAGTACCGCACTTTATTGTTCATCAAAAAAGCAAACACATTGAAACTAAATTTGTTCTGGGGGTTTCTTTGTCTTTTTCTATGATGATTTTTACTTCTCCAAATGTGGCAATTCTTTCTATTAAATAGTCCTTCATTATTGAATTTTGCTTCGTCTGTCCAAATGTTTTTTTTTAAAAAATTTTCTTCATTTTCAAGTTTTTCAAATATTCCTCTACAAAAATTTAAGCTTTTTATGTAGTCACCTGGTTCTAATGCATGAACTTTCTCATAGTCATGCATGTTGTGTTTTTTCAAAATTCAGTGCACTGAATTTCTGTCTAAATCGATTTCATGAGCTGCACTTCGAATAAATGCATTTTCATTCGCTTCGAAATAAGTCAAAACACTAATTTCATTTTCCTCATCATCAACCACCCTTCTTTTGTATTCTTTAGGGGCTCTTACACATCCAAAACTTTGAAAGTTTGAAACATATTTTCTAAAGATCTTATCCGTCATGGAAGGTAAATGGGGATACTTCTCGTTGAAGGCCTGGCAGGTTCTACTAATAATTCTGTCACATTCACCATGTATATAAAATAGATCCAGAATTTCGTAATTAGAATAACGGTTCATTTTGTTAAATCGAGAAATGAAGATAACGAATTACAGTAACACCTGACACTTGTGAATTATTAACAGATAATTTATCTTCTATAGGTACAGTGTATTCCAATGGTTTAGAAAGAATATTCATTGAATTTTTTTAGATGCAATCAATTTGACTCTACGTACACCATAAATCCAGAAAAACTCAAATAACTCAGAAATGATTGAATTTAGTAGCATAATCATGTGAGAAAACTTTCATTATTTTTGACCGCAGAATCCAACACAATTATAAAAAATAGGGTTCTAATTTGAAAAACAGAAGTTATGGCCAATTTAAGATCACAATTTTCAAAACAAAATTTGAAACACCCTGTCATGATATTTTTGAAATCCAAAAGATGCATGACCTTTTCACATACTTCCTCTTATTACTTTATTGAACATATTACTGACTGAACATATTTGACTTTTTTTCCATTTTTTTTTTAGATATTTTGAAAACTATTCGATTTAATACAATGGTTTTAACAGAAATGTATTCACTATTGAATACTCGATCATACCAGGAATGGAAAACTTGAAAAAAAATTTTTTCGTCGAATATATTTTCACTCCCTGTATAACCGGAAGTTTTTGGGCTTCGAAAATATTTTAGCTCTGTAGAGAACTTCGAACAATATCATAATCCCAATTTTCAGATTTCAAATATGTCTAGTTCTCCTGAAACGTCTAATAGGCACTCGAACTTGAGACACCCTGTATAATTTTAGAAATCAGTTTATGACAATAGTATATAAAACATACTAGTAAAAAGAAGCGTGGGGAGCTTGATATAAGATAATTATGGCACAAAGCGCCCCACGCTTCCTTTTCAATTTTACCAATATGTTTCATATACTATTGTCAGAAATTGATTTTTAAAATTATATATGAAGCATGGGGCGCTTTGTGCTTAAATTTTTTTATATCAACCGCCCCTCGCTTCTTTCTTAATTTTACTAGTATGCTTTATATACTATTGTCATGAATAGTTTTAAAAATCAATTTACGAAAATGTACATTCTCCGATTAATGTGTATCGGGCACTTAGTGCGACTTACGGTCCACATAATCGGCCTACTGAACGCACAAATCGCTCTACCATCACTAAGTTTGAGACTCAATATTCGCTGGTTTTACTGCGAGAGCATTTCGGCAAGCAGATCATTTCACGCTTCGGATCAGTGAATTGACCGGCTAGATCATGTGACATCACACCTCTTGATTTTTTCCTTTGGGGCTATATGAAGTCCAAAGTCTACATGGACAAGCCGGCTACGATTGAAGTTTTGGAGGCCAATATCACTCTAGTCATTGGAGAAATATCACCCGAAATACACGCGTCATCGAAAATTGGAACCATCGAATGGATTTTGTTAACCGTATTCGAGGTCGGCATTTTAAAGAAATCAATTAAAAATTATTGTAAAAAAATGGTTCTTTTATTTTCAAATGAATATTTTAAAATAAAATTGTTTTTATTATTATTTTTTTATTTAAAAGAAAAGTACCTCCAAATGAATCACTCTTCACGAGATAATTTAAGGAGATATGTATTGTAATAAATCATCGAAATATTGCCAACCTGTACAAGTACATAAAAAAATAGAAGTTGCCTTTATTTATTATTTATCAATTACAATTGTAAATATAATCGAATCTTCTTGATCTCTATCACTAATAAAAAGTGGAATTAGCCCAGAAAATCATTCAACAAAATCAACTATGTTATCTGCCATCTCGATACCAAACTGCTTGTGGGTTTTTGCTTCTTGTCACCTTCATTATTGATATTTAAATTTTGTCTATTTTAATTTGGAGTACACTTCGAGAAGATTTTGATCTCTCTTAGTTTTGGTAAATTGAATTAAACACCGTCTCATTCCTCAAATATCTGAAATTTTTACAGGCCTGGAGGGCTGTACGGAAGCAATCCTGGCCTTGGAGGTTATGGACGACCGAAACCTTCGGACTACTATCCAAATGAGGAAGAAGTTCTAACTGGTCCTATTCCATCATGGGTTAAAGAGAAACCTTTCAAGAATTACGATACTTGCAGATGCACAGAAAAGTTCAATTGTCCATCTCCTGGTATAAGCTACGTAAGTCTTCGTATTTTGTAGAGAGAACAATTCCAAAATATACTGCTCAAAAAAATTGACGCATATCCTGAAAATCACTATTTTAATGAGAGTTAACTCTACATTGACTTTATAACTTATTTTTTATGTGCTCTCTGGAAAGTTTTGAAGGAAAAATACACATTAAGTGGAAGAAGATTTCAAGATTTCACCGAATCTTATGTGAAAGAAGAGAAATAAACAATTTTCAAAATACTGGAATGCTGATAAGTGATTTAATACTTGGTATTTCCATCCCTTAATTACGGCTCGTCAACGATTGTTTATACTCAAAATGAGTGATCTTAAAATGTTCTGATCTAATCCTTCCCAGATTTCTCTGAGTTGGATTCCTAAGTCATTAAGAGTTGCTGGATGATTTTCTGAACTTCTCGGCCTTTCATTGAGGTTGTCCCAAACCTGCTCATTCGGAATGAGATCTTGACTTCTTGCTGGCCATTCCATTCAAGGTACTCCTAAACGATGCGCGCACGATGGGGTCTGGCATTATCGTCCATAAAAATGAAATTTTCACCAATGTATGCGGCAAATGGCACTACATGCTTTTCAAGAATGATCCTTATATACCTATCAGCATTCATAGCTCCATCATCAACGACCACTAGGTATGTGCGAGCTGTCAGAGATATTCCACCCCTTACCATAATCGATCCTCCCCCGAAACCAGTTGTATTCAGGAAATTGCACTGAGCATATCTTTCATGTGGACGTCTGTATATAAGGGATCGTCGATCACAATGGTAGAGGCACAATCTAGACTATTCTGTGAAGAGAACTCTTTCCCAATCAGCCTCTTCCCAATGGATATACTCTCTCGCAAAATCCTGGGCTGGGGTAAGAGCTGGGCCTCTTGCCGCGACACGAGGCCTTAAATCATATTCTCCATGAGTTTGCTCGAGCTGATTTTGAAGGAGGCGAGAGGTTGCAAACCGTTGTCTCATGTGGCTGAGTCCATGTATGCCATACGCTAACTAAATAAACGACAATGCGAGCGCTCACACATCGGTTCAAACAACGGCATTTTTGAGCACTCGAAACATTGATTTGATGAGACATCCGCCGTATAGTCTTGACTTGGCACCGAATGACTTCTTTTTATTTCCGTAATCAAAGGTGAAATGGGAGGTCGACGTTTTTCGATACCTGAAAAGCGGTTGATGCGTTCAGAATGCATGTTTTGGAGATACATCAATCAGAGAGGCGAAAGTGCTTCAACTGTTGGTTCAAACGCATGCAAAAGTGTATAGATCTTAGAGGGGAATATTTGGAAGTAAAATAAAGCGATTTTTGATGTTCAATATTTTTTTTTGTTCTCTAATGCCAAAATTTAGAAGGCAACCTTCGTACAATCAACAGATTATACATTTTTTGTGACTTTTGTCGGCGTTCCAAACAATATGATTTTCGTTTATTGTTGGAATACTCGGAAAGATCCAATTTAGAAAAATTCCATCGCAGATTTAACTTCTAACCCGTTTTTATCCAACACAGCTGCTTTTAGTGACAAATTCTAAGAGCATCTTTTGTATGCCAATATGAATGGAAAACTGGTGTTCTCAGTCAAAAATAACAAACAGTGTGACCCAAAAACATGTAGTTAATTAAATTCAGAAACTACACTGTATGAGGCGTCCTCTAATATTGAGCAAAAAACTAAGTTCATATTTGAGAACCACGTCTTCAATATACCCAGGATCCCGAATGTCATCCAATTGCCAAGGTACTTACCAAAAATATAAGCAAAAATCGAAGGAAATAATTTTCCTGGATATAAGAAACCAGGCTGTTGCGGACACCCATGTTCATGTGAACTTCCTACTGTATGTACAAAATGAGCTTAAATATATTTGAGGGACTTCTTTCTTCAAACACCCTCCGTTCTTCAAGTTGCACATATCGAATCTTAAAATAAAAAGATATAAGCAGGAAAGAAACTGAATTCAAAATAAACGTATCAAATTTGTTTGAAGTCCCAAGAAAGAATCGGAAACATCGTGAATGGCCCTAAAACCTTGTTGAAATTTATATATGGGGCAGTTATTGATGAGATCAGGTATTGTTTCTCCTGCAAGTCCACATTCCCAACGCGCTTGGAACTGAGTTTCATCTGCGTAGAATGCTATTGGTACGACCGTGACCAGTTCTCAAACGATTAAGAACTGTCCAAATTTTTCTCGGAAGATCAAAACTCGAATTTTTTTAGATGGAGCAGAAATGAGATTCCTGTTGAATATTTTATATTGAGTTCCACTCAATCTTCCATAATTCTTTATCGCTAATTTTCATACTGAAGAACGTATTATACCAGAATGGTTCACGTGACTTCAATCTTGAAATTCTAAGTATTTCGTGCAACGTATGGAATAATTGTAAATGAATTAGAAAAAGAATCATATTTGCTCCAAGAATTCAGAGCTGCAGTCTGTCTGCGAATATGGGGAGGCACAATGTTAGACAAAACTGGTAAACAATGAACCAGTATAAATCTTATGGTGCCAGTAATTATTCTCATGGATGTATTCAATTGTGCATCGATTTTTTATGTATGTGCACTTTTAAACCAAACCAGAGCAACAATATTCAACTGTAGAAATGACTAAGGCTAAAGATGCTGTGTGAAGAGTGGAAGCATCAGCACTCCAAGATGTTCCAGCTAATTTCTGAAGAATATTATTCCTAGTTTTCAGTTTCAGGCTCAGATCATCTAAATGAGCCATGTAATTGAGAGATTAATCTAATTCAACTGCTGAGTATAGTAGTTCGATAGGAGAATCATTGAAAGTTACAGCTAATTTCATATATTATTAGTATTCAGGTGGAAACAAGATTGAAATAATTCTTTAAAATTTCAAAATCAGAAGATATGTTTTCCAGAGTATGGAAATCCGAATGTTGGTAAGCAATAGCAATGTCGTCAGCATAAACAAATTTTTGAGATGATGTAGTGGGCCAATCACTTAGATATAAATTGAAAAGTAAAGGAGCTAAAACTGATCCTTGAGGAAGACCGTTTTTCAATGTTTTGAAGTTGCTACTCTTATTGTCAATAAAAACACGAAACCTTCTATCAGATAACATATTTTCTAATAATCGTACCATTTTCCCGCACTTCAGATGGGTATAGAGTTTGAAAATGAATCCATCTATCCACACAGTGTCATATGCCGAAGATAAATCAATGAAAGCAGCACCTGTTTTCAACCTATTATTGGAGCCTGATACTATGAATGTTGTAAGGTTTTATTCCCTAGGCTGTCATGTCAAACATCGAATTGTATGACACCCCGTCACCAACCCCAGTTAACACTCGTTAAGTAAGCCAAAAGTTCAAAAAAATATGTATGTATATGTGATGGGAGTACCTTACAAGTATTCCATTGTGGATTTGGGAGAGCTACGCGTTATAGAGATAAGACTACCATTTACTGATAAAGATGTTTTGATTACATCTATTTACAGACCTCCTTCATCTGATGTAATTGCTTTTGTTGAAGCCCTTGGTGACTACCTAAAGATGTGCGGAAAGGCAGACATTCATATGTTGGTTAGGGCCATCAATATTGATATCCTGAGCCGGGGTGATCGTGTGGATGATTATCTGGATGTCCTGGGAGAGCATGGATTCATTTCGGCTGTAAATAGGCCTACAAGAGTTCAGGGAGATAGTAAATCTTGTGTCGACCATGTGCTTATTAAGGATAGGACATCATCGCATCGCACATTGTCAGCTGTTTACGAGTCCAAAATAACTGATCATTTCTCAGTTCTCACGCAGATAACGACTTCGCAATGGAAAAGTATAGTGAACCGACCGCCAAGAGTGAAAAAGATCTTCGACAGAGATAAACTATTGTCCTCACTACATTCCGAGAGTTGGACGGACGTCTACGAATGTGAGGATGTGGATGCTTGTGCGAGTACATTTCTAAGGAAATTGAAGACCTATATTGATCAGAGTACATGTGTGAGGCAGATGAAGGCCTGTGAAAGGGGAAAAAAATCATGGACAACGGAGGGTTTGGTGAGGTCAATAAATGAAAAAAACAAGTTATATATAATTATGATGAAGGATCCCACAGAGTTGAATAAAACAAATTATAAAAAATTCAGAAATAAATTGAATGAATTAATAAAAGTTGCAAAGACGGAGTTCTATCAAAAATTGATCTTGCAGAACAAGTCTAATTCTGCTGCTTTGTGGAGATGTGTTAATGAGATCACAGGGAGCAATCCTAGGAAAAACGAAGTGGAAGAAATACGGCTGACGTCAGGATATGTAAATTCAGTTCAAATAAAAATGAGATCGCAATGGAGTTCAATGAGCACTTTGCTAATGTGGGGAAGAGACTGAATGAGAAGATCAGGAGAGGTTTGAATGTGGTGAGACCTAGAGGGGCTTCAGTTTGCGGTTTATTCTATTTGGCCGAGGTTCAGGAGAATGAGATAGTAATGATAATTAATAGACCAATTGAAAAATAAGGTGGCGCCAGGAGTTGATGGTTTGAAAGCTGAAACACTTAAGTATGTGAAATGGGAAATAGCTGCACCTTTAACATATTTGATGAATTTGTGCTTCAGGACTGGAGAAGTACCAAACGCTTTTAAGCATGCCATCGTAAAGCCAATTTATAAAAAGGGGGACAAACTTAACGTTGATAACTACAGACCTATATCTCTAATATCAAGTTTGTTAAAGATCTTTGAAAAGCTACTGAAAGTGCGTATGGATAACTAATTATGCACGATAGGAATAATGTCTGACAAGCAGAGTGGCTTCAGGGAGGGTAGGTCTACCGAGGACACAATAGCACATTTGACAGCCATTCTAAGTAAAAAAATCGACGAGAAAAGCCCCACTTTGTGCATATTTGTGGATTTAATAAAGGCATTCGATACAGTCAGCCATGAGTTGTTGCTTCTTGTCTTGGAGAGTGTAGGGTTTAGGGGGATTTCGGGTGAACTGCTTCATAGTTATTTGGAAAAGAGGAGTCAGCAAGTACAGATCGGAAATATAAAAAGCGATAGTGCGTTTATTGAGTGTGGTATTCCACAGGGAACTGTGTTGGGTCCCCTTTTGTTCGATCTCTACATCAATGAGATATTTAAAATCAAGATTGATGGAGACATATTGGGTTTTGCTGACGATATTACCCTAATTTACAGTGCCAAGGACTGGGAAACTCTGAAACAAAAGCAGAGGTAGATTTTCTGAGGGTAATTAAATGGTTTAATAGCCGTATGTTGGCTATAAATTATGAAAAGACATACTTCATGCCGTTTACATCTTATGCGCCATATTTACCACAGTTCCAGGCTATGAAAATAAATTGTAATGGATCCCCAATAGAGATCACAATGAAGTCTGAAATCAGGTACCTTGGGGTGTACCTTGACAGTCACCTCAGATGGTGTGAACAAATCAATTATGTAACTAAAAAGCTACGAAGTATTATGTATAAGATCAAATGTTTGACTCAGGTACTCACCCTCGAACAGCTGAGAATGATATACTTTGCTATGGTGGAGAGCCATCTGAAATATGGAATTATAGCATGGGGTTCCGCATTAAAAGTATATGTAAGTAAATTGGAGAAGACTCAGAAATGTATCCTCAAGATCATCCACAAAAAACCCCGAAGATATCCCAGCAACCAACTTTACTTGGAAGCGGAGATATTTGACATCAGACAGCTGTTTTTCCTCGTGGCAACTTGTAGACAACATAAATACAGATCCGAGTTAGTCTATATGGAACACAGATATGACACGAGACAAAAAGTAACACTGCGATTACTCCTAGACCTGAGAAATCTATTATATACAGCGATGTCATACGTATTTAGCGCCAGGGTTCTATTTGCAGATTCCCCCGGAATATAAGAGATACAACTCGGTTGTACTGTTTAGGACAAGGATGAGAAGGTGGTTGACTGGAAGACCTAGACTTTGGGTGCACCAGTGCGTTGATGTCAACAGTACCTACTACTATTGATGTGGTAGTTCTCCGTTGCTCTCATTGCTGTTTAGGATTTTTGTGTGTTTTTTATATTATATCTTATATGTATTTATATTATATTTTTTCACACCCTGGGTTGCATATGAGTTTCGGTTGAGTGGAATTTTCTATTGTAATATATTAAACTTTACGTTAGTCATTTTGTGTATTAGGTTATTAATCATTTTGTGGTGTGATCCCGCTTTCAAGGTTCGCCTTTAGCGGAATTTCGGTTTATTTGAGATCAATAATGTTTATACGATGTTTTGCACACCTTATGGAGGTGAAAAGTGTACTTATTTCTACAAATAAACTCGTTATTATTATTATTATTATGTGAACGTCTTATCTTGAAATTACCCAAAGATTCACCCCTCTAAGTTTTTACTATTAATGAATCAACACCCTGTAAATAACTTAATGCTTCCAGCCCTTTCTTTGTTATCAGTAGTAATAACCCAAGGACATTGATAATTGTTCGAAAAAATTCTATGACAGATTTCGAAAGCTTGTTGCTTGGAAACAGACCGACGCCGTAGCCGGTGGTCTGTTGCCTACAGTCAACAAGCTTGAGAAAGTTGTCATAAAATTCTTGAGCATTTATCTATGTCTGAGGGTTATTTGGATAGAAAATTTTTTGCTAACTATAGAAAAAAACAGAGCTAAAATAGTTTATTTAAAGGTGCAAATAACAAAGGAGCACTTTCTATAACTGATGAAGATGTATTTCCACAACGCATGCTGTTAATAATTTGATTATGATGTTCTTCGTCAAGATTCAAGTAGGGTTTTATTGAGTTGACATTATTGTGACCCGTTCTTGTACTCCACTTTTGGCTAATCGACTAACCGCGGTGGATCTATTGGAATGATAAGTAATTTTTTTTCCTTTGTATTAAATCCAATCGCTTCGGCAGACGATCTTGTCCAATTTTGAATCGTATTTCTTCCAATGGGCATATTATCATACCAGTGATCATTTTCGGATTTCCATTGACGATTTGGTCGGACGAATAATCTGTTGGTTTCAATATTTGTTCCCCTTTTCGACCTCAATTTTTTGAATAATAGGACGGGACAAACGTTGCTGTCATCGTTTTCTATTAAAATCTTGCTTCCAGTACACATTCTTGAACCGCCCTGGCAAGTCTGAATACAGGGTTATATTCCACTCGGTTTGTTACAGAACCATCGTTGTTTGATTCGATACAAAAAAATTCAGTCAAGCAAGCAGCAGCTTCCCCACCTCGCCAAGCTAATTCTACCGCGGCTATGTGATAGAATTTCCGTTGCAGCCCTTCAGGAGTATTTTCATTCCATAAATTTACCATTTTCGTTATTTCGACAGAACTTGATGCTGCCGAACTTTGTTTCCTTTTACTTGGATCTGATTGCAGTTTTCGTCGTATAGAATCGCGCGTGTTGAAAAACAACACTTTTGAATAGGTCAATAATAACTTTCATTTCTTTATAATATTTTTCTTGTAACAGCTTACTTGTTATATTCCACATGGTTTTGACCGTATTTTCTTTGAACTCTGTACCATCTTTTCTCCTCATGTTTACAGCCCAATCCTTTAAAATCAACGCCAATTCTTCCGCCGTCCGATTTCCATCTAATTAATACTTTCTATCGTTGCAAAAGTCAATAAATGCTTTCCATACAAATCTCTTACTATAAAGTACATTGTTTAACGGGTAGGAAAAGTAGGGATGTCCTGACTTTTCTTCAAGAAATTTTGACAGGAATGTCAAAATTTCCTGGATTTGCGGAAAACCGTATTTTGACATTCCTGTCAAAATTTCTTGAAGACAAAGTCAGGACTTCCTTACTGTAAGGAAATGATATTTCCGTACAGTTGTTTGTGTTCTACATAAATGATAGAAAACACATTGCTTATAAGGAATTGATAATTAAACATCAAGTCATTGCTGAATACATTTTTAAGATCAATTTGTTATAATTACAGTAATTTGACAGTTAGTACAATTATTGAACATTGGAACACTCTTAGAACTATGAGAAACATTTTGGACAACATGCAGGGTGGAAGGGTCATTTTGTTGAATATTTTGTACAGTGAAAATTTTATTTGCCACCTCAACCTTTTTGTTAAGCGATTCTTTGATATATCCTTCAGCAACATTTGATGACTTCCATCCGCCTTCCTCTTTAAACTAGTTATGTCGGCACCAGAGTCAACCAATATTGTTGACCAGTAAATTCTGTCGGATTTACCAAGTTAAAATAAGTAGCAACTATTTTGGGCATTTTTCTAAATTGATGAATTCCTATCACTTGTCTACAACCCTTTCCGCTTTGTTATTTAAAGAAAAATCGGTCACTGTTCATATTTTCTGGTCTTAACGAAACATACTTTCGATAAACATTCAAGTAGATCTGATTAATTACAAATGATCTTGGTTTGTTTGTTTTCGAATCAGGTATGCTGATTAAAAGCTTAGATTCTAAGTCTTCTATATCGTGTACAGTCATTCGGACTAACTCATCCATTCTACAGGCCCCAGAAATACCAAATATTACAGCCACCTAAAAAATAAATAAAGCTATAATCTAAATAGAAATTAAAAACTTGTAAATTACCTTAATCATTAAATTTTCTTCATCTGGAGCTTCCTGGATAAATTTTTCAATTTTTTCCTTCGTTGAAATCTTAGATTTCTTTGCCCTATAACCTTGAGCTTGCCGTTTCAATAAAGAACGAAGTTTTGAGTATGTAGATATATCTACATTGTGTTTAAGTGCAAGGGTTGACTTCAGCATTGAATAATTGGCCCATAATGTTGAAGATTTTATCTTTAAACAAAGGTCTAGGAAGTATGCCATTACAACATTTTCTGAGAAAGAACTCGTATTTTTACTCATGCGATAATCCATAAAACGTCTGTATGCATTTTCGTACTTTTCTCTTGATTTCTTTGGCAATAATTCTAATGAAGCAGTATTCACTGCCTCAACCAGCTCTGGAGGAGTCCCAGGATGGAAATTTCATCATCACTTATCATTTTACTTTCGAGAACACCAGCAATTAAATTTATAAGCGTCAAGTTTGACAATTTAACCTCAATACGTTTCCATAGTAACCCAAGTAATTTTATTAGCAATTTCAAAGCACCATTCATTTGGGAATAAAATTATCGCGTTTTTTTTTAAATCAATCAATATCTGTCGAATTTTAAACGATTTGCGGAAAAATAGTATGTTTACCTCGTAGGAAAAGCCACATTCCTGGACTCTGTGCTGCTAAGTTACGGCTTGCGCCTCGACTTAGCAATCTTCACAGTCGTCCAGGAATGTTAAGCTTTTCCTACCCGGTAAACAATGTACTATTTTTAGCATGTTCGATTCTATAATTTCATTAATATTAACATCAGTGTTACAACCAAATCCTGACATCTCGAAATATTATATATTTGAAACTTCAAAATTGAAATAAATCAATATGTGTCCATAGCAACGTGAAAACAGCGCATGGTCTGTTATCGATGTAATGTTGACATGATTTGGTTAAATTGTTCATATGATACAAAATGAGGAAATTTGATTGGTTGTTGGAACTGTCAAAAAATTTTCAAGCAAACAATTTTCAGGGCCATTGCGATGTCGGTAAAAAGTACTGTTGTAACAATCGCAACAAATTTGAGGACCTAGGAAGTGATTACCCACAGAGGCCTTCTCATTCAATAGAAAATGGAATTCTGATAGGACCTGGAGGACCTTCTGGAAGACCTGGAGTTATACACGGCCCAGGTGATGCATCGACTCTTATTTGCAGCTTCATAAAAACTACTGTTCAATTTTTTTTACAGAGAATGGAATATTGGTAGGACCTGGAAGACCTGGTGTAGATTTCGGTAGACCTGGTGGATATGGCAGACCTGGGGAATTCGATAGGCCAGGTTAATGACATTTTATAGTAATTTCTGCTTGAAGCAATATTTCAATATCAAGTTCCTATTGGTTATATATCGATTACATTTTGAAATGCAATTCAACTGCTGACATCGACCTCCCGCAAGTCTTGTTGTATCAGGCCCACAAATAGAAAACCGCCGTTTTACCATAGGTTGTTCTAGCATTGCAAATCGGTCGATAAGTACCAACAGAAACGTTACATAGTCAGCTGAGGCATCAGTCAACAACTCTACAAAATTTTGCTTGCCTATTTTTACTGTGCTTTGTTTTGCTTGTGCGCAAAAATGGCGAAATTCGAGCCGAGCAAGCGTCATTTGCGGGAAGTGTTGCTTTTTGCATTTCATTCGAAAAAAAATGCAGCTCAGGCACGTCAAAAGATTGTAGAAACTTATGATGAATGTTGTATTAGTGAAAGAACGTGTCGGGAATGATTTCATGAGTTCAAAAAAGGTGAATATGACGTGGAAAACAAGGAACATCCTGGACCCGTGAAAAAGTCCGAGGATGCAGATTTGGAGACTTTGCTGGATGAAGATTCTTGTAGAACTCAACAGGAACTTGCAAAATTATTAGACGTGACTCAGCAAGCGTTTTCCCATCGCTTAAAATGTTTAGGTATGATGCAGAAACTGGGACATTGGGTGCCGTACGAATTGAAACCGAGGGACCTCGAACGGCGCATTTTCACGTGCGTACAACTCCTCCAACGGGAAAACAGAAAGGGTTTTTGCATCGTATCGTAACTGGAGATGAAAAGTGGATACACTATGACAACCTGAAGCGGAAAAAATCGTGGGGTCTTCCTGGCCATGCATCAACTTCGACAGCGAAACCAAACATTCATGGCTCGAAGTTGATGCTGTGTATTTGGTGGGACACGCTTGGCGTAGTGTACTATAAACTCTTTCAACCAGGCGAAACCATTCGATTAGCCCTCTATCGGACGCAACTGACGTTTGAGTGAAGCGTTGAAGGAAAAACGCCCGCAATACGGGGATAAACACGACAAGATAATACTTCTGTATGACAACACTCGGCCACATGTATCCAAGGAAATCGTGAAAACATACCTGGAAACATTGGAATGGGACATCCTACCCCACCCACCGTACTCTTCTGACTTCGCCCCTTCTGATTTCTATCTATTCCGGTTGATGACGCATGACCTCGCCGACCAGCATTTTCGTTCTTACGAAGAAGCCAAAAATTGGATTGATTCGTGGATCGCGTCAAATGACGAACAATTTTTTCGACGAGGAATTCAGAAGCTGCTACAAAGATGGGAGAAAGTTGTAGCTAGCGATGGAAAATATTTTGAAGAATCAGTATGTAACGAGTTTATTATAATAAAACCTCAAATTATGAAGTAAAACGGCAGATTTTTATTTGTACGCCTATGTAATAATTATACAACATTATTCGATGAGCAGGTTATAATTTCAATAATAACATATTGTAATTTGGCAATTTTTCAGGCAGGGCCCTTTTTACAGCCTCTAAAAAATTTCATACACAATTTTACAAACACCAAAACAAACAAACTAGAAGCGTCGTGAACTGTAAAATATCCAGTTGAAAAGAGACCTCATTCCCATATTACTTAGGAATAGTATATAACATTACTAGCAAGGTAAGAGGGTTTTTACTGCGGCTCGTCAGTTACCTCCTTGGCAATAATTCTAATGAAGCAGTATTCACTGCCTCAACCCGCTCTGGAGGAGTCCCAGGAATGAAAATTTCATCATCACTTATCATTTTACTTTCGAGAACACCAGCAATTAAATTTATAAGCGTCAAGTTTGACAATTCAACCTCGATACGTTTCCATAGTAACCCAAGTAATTTTATTAGGAATTTCAAAGCACCATTTATTTGGGAATTAAATTATCGCGTTTTTTTTAAACAATCAATATCTGTCGAATTTTAAACGATTTGCGGAAAAATAGTATGTTTACCTCGTAGGAAAAGCCACATTCCTGTACACTGTACTGTACTGTACACTCGACTTAGCAATCTTCACAGTCGTCCAGGAATGTTAAGCTTTTACTACCCGGTAAACAATGTACTATTCCCAACTTAGTTTGTTAGATCTCATTCGGGTTATGATGTCAATTGACTTTGGAGGTGTCACGTCAAATTTGATTTCTTCTTGGTCTCTGTTGCCTATTCATTCAAGATTGTTCAAAATAGTGGAATAGATTTTATATAGATTCCTAATATCTGCTCTGTTATTAGTGGAATACTCATTTTGTTTTATACGAATCTTTTCATGAAACTCTCAGGATGTTTTGTTAGGTTCTCTGTCCAACACTACTATCTCGTCACAATTAAAGGTATGTTCACTCTCGGTTTTGGGTTTCTAAGGTGCCGTTGGTATTTTGGAGTACTTATGTCCATTCAATCAGACCTTCAATTTTTGTTCTGTCTGTACCTTTACGCCACCACAATTAATCTTATATACCACATGTGATGTTTCGTTTACTGTTGTTGTTGATTTTAATTTGCGATATTGTTATTTAATTTGAATGTGTGGTTTGTGACCTGTTTTCACGATACTGTAGGGTTTCAAGATGTTTCAGATAGAGAGGGTACGTATTGTATTGGTATGAATGTCATTGGTTTTTCTATTTTATTTCATTAATTTTCAGTGTTGTATAATTTGTGTGTGCGCTGTTTTCTTATTTTTTTTGTTTGTGATACAGGATCTTTTTTGAATTAAAAGTGGGAAAATGTCCTGATCGTAGGACTGTATATGGGTGATGTTAATTTCAGTGCTTTGTCAATGTACCCGATCATACTAGCTTTTTTCTGTTTAGATATCAGTGAATTGAAATCTATCATTTTATCAGTGTTGCATCTTTTCTTTTAAGTTTCGTTTGTACTGAGTTATTCACTCTATGTCTAGAAAATTCATTGAATTACTTATTGATCGATTGTTTCAGTCATTACTATTTGGTAGTTTATTATAATTGAAACTATTTAGCACTCTTATACTTATCTATATATTTTATACCAACATTTTTATAATGAAAATGTTACTGTACTTTCGAATTTACGTTCATCTTCAGACAGTACATCAAATGAAAGTTACAGGTACAGAACGCTTTATATACAGGGTGATTAATTTTAACCATAGGTTCTTGAGATCAAAAGAAACACTTTTTTCCTAAACCGTTTTTCCATATTAAGCTGTGTTAAAAAGTTATAAGCATTTTGAGTTTTCACATAGGGCAAATACCTCTCTGTAGTCCAGTTTAGTTTGAATGAAAATTACCTTCCACAGCATCCACTATTGATTATGAATTGTTTGAAGACATAGTGCAACTTAAGAAAAAAGATGAATGATGATTTTATCTGCAAAAAAGACTAATGTTTGTAGGAAATACAAGATACGGACTTTAAGTTCAAGTGATATTTATTTTTCATGCAATTTAACCAATCTGTACAGTAGTAGTGAGAAACCCACAAGAAATGGAATAAATCTATTAATGCCAAAATATGCATGACTTTCATAAAAAATCTTCTACAAGAGAACATTTCAATTGATATTCTCGTTTGAATATTATATGTGAAAATACAATTTTTTTATGAAATTTCAACAATCTACATCTTTTGAACGGGGCTAAATTTGGAATAATATTTTTCGAAGAAAATGTATTTTTCGAAGTTGAGAATCTACGGTTAAAATAAACGCAGTGGTCAAAGAATCACCCTGTATAGGTGAAAATAGTTGTTACAGTTAGGTTCCTGTTGAGAGACCATTGAATTTGGATTTGTTCTGTTTTCAATACAATGAACTGAAAAAGTGGAATGTTTCTTGTTTTTGAGAAAATCTGTTTTGTGTTCTTTGAATCTTAAGTAACTGAAAAAATAGGTGTATATTTGAGCATCATCGAAAGATTGTAGCTATGTTGAATAAAACCTCAAAATTTAAGTAAAAATATTGTCAAAAATGAAAGGATGAACCCGGAATGACAAGAAGTGAAAATACATTAAATGTTATTACGTGCTAGCACTAAATTTAATGTATTTTGACTGCTAAAAATAATGGATCTTTTCCCCCAACTTAATATATAGATTATTACGAGATTAAATATACATAAACGAGAGAGACGATAACTCGAGATAATTTTCAGGTTCATTTGGTAGCAGACCAAGTGGTTATGGGTCCCATCATGGTGTACTTGTTGGACCAAGTAGAAGACCTCACGATATAAGAAGAGGTTACTAAGTATGTTGTTTATTGTGAGGCTATGTGTGAAATTCCAGTCTTAATAACTATTTGTATATATTGTATATTTATTTATGTTCATCAATAAACTGCAGTGTTTCTGAAGAATGTAATTAAAATCGTTTATGATTTCTTTTTCATTATCCGTTCCCAATATTATACTAGGTATCAAGTCGAGTGACTACAGTCTTCTTTCTCTACAGCAACCTTTCGATGTAATCGTTCTGACTAGAATTATGCAATAATGTTCTCCTTTCAGCTAACCATATAAATTGAACTCGTGTCTAGACACACACATTACACTTTGCCTCCGTTTGTATCCGCATGCGCAGAGAGTTACCAGGCAAATTTGAATTCCCGTAATACCTATATCATTATGAAAAGTGAAACGAATTGAACTACTTACTCATGGAAATAGTCCAATAGATGATATTTTGAAACTCCCCAAAGTTAATAATAGTTTAAGAGTCTCTATGCTTTACCTGGAAGGTATAAAAAAAATGAATACCTACGGTTGTACTATTGCATCATACAGCGTATTTCTGAAAATTGTTGTGGCAGTATCATTTTGACATTTTTAAATGACCCTTTTATGTATAGGTTCCTAATATTTGTTTCATTTGGAAAGTTTTATAGATAGATTTCAACTACATTGTCTTATTATCGGTTCGGTAAACATTGGCCATTGAAAATTGACTTTTTCAACTCTGTCTTCCTGTAAAATCAATACTGTTAAGCTAAAAGGAAATTGGTTTTCATGTCCAGATGTTGGTCTCTGAGCTTCAATAAAAGGCCATAATATGGCCACATATTTACCACTAAACGACTAAAGGTATCATATATATGTAGGCGTTTAGTGGTAAAATAAATTATTTGCATTGAACTTCACAATTCTGAGGAGGTAATTTGACAATTTTTCCATCGTGAACTGATTTAATCTTGATGGTTTGGCTGCTTTGATACTCAACCATTTTCCTTTGAAAAGGGTTTGAAAGAATAGTAATAAGGTAGGTACAAAAAAGCACGTCAATATCCATGAAAATATTTATTGAAAAAAATATAAAAAATAAAAATTATTATTAATTAACTATTCTGTTTGTAGTAAATTAATTGATATTTCATTTACTTCATCATTAGTTGGGTTTGATAAACCACAACTTTCGTTTTATGCGTTCTATACAGGCTCCTTTGAACTGGAATATTCTTAATATGGTGAATATGAATATTATTCGAGCCTGAGGCTATTGTAAAATATTCCGGCATTGTTGAGCCTGTATAGAGTGTAATGTCGGTCTAATCGGACCTACCATATTTTTCAGAGCTAAAAGCTCCTCCATAGTTCTAATTCCTTTCACGTCGTTAATGAACTCTGATATAATTCTTTCTTTTTCATTTTCGAAGTCATTTGCGCAACTCTCCCCAAAAAAGTAATATGATCCTATGAATTTAAATTAACATTGAATACGTTATATTATAGCCCAAGGTTCAAGATTTGGTCTGTAAAATATCTTCATAAGGTTATCTTCAATTTTCGACATGCGAAATCCCAATATTTATGGACCAGCGCTAACAGAATCAAATATCATATTCTTATTTTCAAATGGATATATCAGGTTAGAAATTTAAAGCCCCGTATCTCATAAATCAAACATTTCTAAATTTAATATTTACCAGGATGGAATTTTTTCAAGTGGGTTCTTAAAGTCCCCTTGGAAAATAATTTTTTTTCGCCGGTTTCGCAGAATGTTTCCATGTTAAACGAAATGATGCGAGCTACGGAACGCTGCGGAATATAAAATGATATCCCGCTAAACCGCCAGTCAACGCTTCATCGCAACTCACTGCGCATGCGGATACAAACGGAGGCAAAGTGTAATATGTGTGTCTAGACACGAGTATAAATTGATGAATGGTAGACAAAGCTAGGGTATTTATACTTTATATTACAGGTCATCTCGTCGAAACCTTTTAAGCACAGTATAGATAAGTCGCACTCCGTGGATTTTGAACTGGAATCGCTTACACCGAAGGGATCTCGCGCATTCCTCCCTGCGCATCTAATCTTATCGACCGCGAATTTAAAAATTTATTAGAAAAGGTTATTTGTGTTATTTGAAAAATATTTTGATTTAAGCTGGTAATTAATTTTCACAGTGATATTTAGAGTGTATGGACCATTGTTTAGTCTATATTCATATATAAATTATGACTCCGCTCATAATGTAACCGTAAATGTAACCACATTTCCTCATTAGCAGAACGCATTCAATAAAAGATATATTGTTTTATTGTGGTTTTATTATCACTTTGAAAGAAACAGTAATTTTTGATGAAACATACTCAATAGTTTACTCAGAAACAGCAGAACCGGTGCCTCTGAAACTTTTTGAAATGTGTCGAAAAACATAGGTACCTTGGGTTTGTAAGTGACATAACTCATTAAAATTTTTCTAAACGAGTATTAGTTAAAAAGTAGTTATTATATGGAAAAATAAGTGGTTGGTGGTTGAAAGCATCGAATTTGTTTAATATCAAATCCTCAATACTTATAATTTCACTGATACATTAATCTTCGAGTCCATGAAAAATAACTTTCTTTTTATATTGAATTGTTTCGAACAAAGTTTTTCGAAGAATTCTCTGATGATTTGATTTGAACTGAAACTATTTTTTACTATATTCAATTTATGAAAAAAGGAATTTGATTATGGAATTCTTAACTATCAGCAAACCCCCTCCCTCAACACGAAATGTTGCAAAACACATTGATTTCTGTAATAGCCCCCATATACAGGATGTTCGGCACATGGACCGTCAAATTTTTTTGGGGCGTTGGTAGGGTCATTTGCTACCTTTTCAGTCTTGGAACCTGTGTCCTTAGTATTACGGTTACGGAGGTATGATTTTTTTATTAGGTTTTTCTAAATTACCCAAAATGTATCCTTCGAAGCCCCATAACTTTTTTTGCGTGGGCTTTTACATGCATTTTTTTTTATTGTATTAAATCTATATGAGTGTGTGTTTGAAAAAAAACGTATTTATTGTACAGATAACACCACAAAATTAACACGAGGGCCTTTCATTAAAAAAAAATATGAAAGTATTCAAACATCTCTACTTCTGAAAGAAATTAAAAAAAAGTTGCAGTTATTGCGAACTTAATTTTATTTTAAAACGTTCTTTGGTTTATCGCGGTTCTAAAACTATGCTATTCACGTTAGTCAATAAATAAAAAAATACTACAAATAGTGTTTTAGATAAAATAGCAAAGTAAGGACAGATTTTAGTAAAATACAATTTTTGTATGATTGTTTATTTAAAATGTAAAATAACGCGATTCTTCTTCTACAGCGATTTCTCCAACATTTTGTTAGATCCTAAATAAAGAGTTGATCGTTTGGGTCTAACCATTCTGTTTTATTTATCAATTACTTTTCACTCATCTCAAATATTACGAATCTGAAATTGCTTGAATGTATAACGTCTTACCCTGGCTAGACGATCACATTGAATGGCAAAATCTTTGTATATGGAGTCATTCTAACTCCAGGGGTGTAGTTAGTTTTATTCATTATATTTATCATTCTTTCCAAATAAAAATGGCGAAAATTGTGAAAAAGTGCTGACGTGATATGGTTTTTGCCATGATACACTTCGAAAGGTATTAGTTTGCACACATTGGATATCTCCTTCACAAAATTAAAATTTTTATTTGTTGTGTTTATATAGCACCTGGTAGCGAGGTGGCCTATAGGTCGTTCACAGATAAGCTGGAGGAAAACTTTTTGAATATTCGCGATCAAGACATGATTGTGCTTTGTGGGGATTTCAATTGCTCTTCTCTAAAATGGGCTAGTCAAACATCATGTGATGTTTTGATTGCTACAGACATTGAAAGTGAATATGCTCATTTTGTCGATACTTTAGATTTTCTGGAAATGAAACAATTTAACAATATTTGTAACAAAAAAGAAAAAATTCTTGATTTAATTTTGTGTAATAAACACAGATTTGATAGCATCAGTCGAAGTGATGCTCCTTTGGTTTGTGAGGATGATCATCATCCAGCAATAGAATTTTTTTGTAATGTTGGGACTCGCGGTTACTTGAGAGAGACGAGCTTCTAGGGTTTCAATTTCTGGAAGGGGGGCAATAAATTCTGAACTTTTTGGAATAGATTGGGGCTCCCTTTTAGGGGGTGTAGATGTCAACGTTGGTGTGGATGTTCTCTACCAAATGCTCGAAAAAGTTATATCAACATACGTACCGAAAACTACAATAAATAAAAAATTCCCTTATTTTTTCACCCAAGAAAGGATACGCATTGTTCGAAAAAAACATAACGTTCACAACAAATTTAAAATATACAGAAATCCATATCGATATTATCGGTTCAAAAAGTTGAGAAAACTCTCAAAAAAATAATATCTAGGGATTTCTATAGCAACACTGCTAATATAGAGCAGGAACTACATAAAAATTCTAAAAGTTTCTTCAAGTATATATCTCGGAAGAAAGGTCACAATAGATTTCCATCAGTTATGTGGAGCGGATATGTACAGGCAAGGTCACCGAGGGAAATTTCAGTTTTGCAGATTTTTTCGGTTCTGTTTTCGAGCCACCTTCGGGTTCGGTTTATGATCCACAATATTGGGAGAACATCTACAGCAGCGTTTACTTGAGCGGGGTTTCCCTATCAGAGGAGGTCGTTGAGGAAGGTTTGAAGTCATTAGATCCTAACAAGGGACCAGAACCAGATATTATTCCACCAATATTTTGGAAAAATTGTTGTAAATCTCTAACTAAGCCTCGCTCAATTATTTTTAATCGATCGCTTCGGAGTGAAAATTTTCCACAGCAGTGGAAACTGTCGAGAGTCGTTCCGGTTCATAAGGGCGGTCGGAGAGATCTCGTTCAGAACTATAGACCTATTAGTATTCTCTCGGCTATACCGAAGTTATTTGAGTCCATAGTTTACAAGCCAATACTGCATCATGTAAAACACTTGATTATTGAAAATCAGCATGGGTTTGTGAAGGGTAGAAATCTGGAAACGAATTTGGACCACTTCCTCGAAATTCTGCATGATGGTATCGAAACACATAACCAGACAGATGTAATTTATACGGATTTCAAAAAAGCTTTCGATAAAGTTAATCACACGATACTTTTTCGACGACTTGTGGAGGTGGGAATATGTGGTAGCCTCTTGAGGTGGGTGAGATCGTACGTGTTGCGCAGATCCCAGTATGTATGTGTTGGGGGACGGAAATCAGGAAGCTTCACCAGTACATCCGGTGTACCTCAGGGTTCGCACTTAGGGCCCCTACTTTTTGTAGTTTATATCAATAACATAATTTCCTGTTTTCGTTATGCAGGATTTCTCATTTATGCGGATGACCTCAAAATATTCCTGAGGATGAGATGTATTGAGGATGCTGCTCTGCTCCAGAAAGACTTGGATAGATTTTGCCAATACTGTAGAGATAACTTTCTCTTCCTCAACCTGAATAAATGTCAGGTAATTTCGTTCACTGTGGAATACATATTCAATGAATCAAATTAGTTTGTCAAGGATCGACAGTATTAGGGATTTAGGAGTTATTTTGGATACCAAATTGAACTTTATCCAGCATATCAATAATATTATTTCATCTTCAAACAAGCTGCTAGGATTCACCCTTCGACATGGTAAATTGTTCAGGACTAACAAGAGCTTACTCACTTTATACAATTCCTTTGTTTTGAGTAAATTAAATTTTGCTTCTCCGAGCTGGAATCCTCACTATGAGTGTCACAAAAAACGATTAGAAAGCGTACAGCACAAATTTCTCAAACACTTGTCATACAGGAATAATTTCTTCAAAACAAATCATGATTACACTGCAGCTCAATCAAGGTTTAATAATCTAACTTTGGAAAACCGCAGAAAAATGAACGACATGAGTTTTTTATACAAGGTTCTGAACGGCATCGTTTTGGCCCCCTCAATACTACAGTTTATATCCGTCAGAGTGCCCGAGAGAAGATTGAGAACAAGAGAGACGTTTGCTGTTTCTTTCCGTCGTTTGAATGTTACGCAGAATTCACCAATATGTAGATTTTTGACCACATTTAACAATGAGTTTGGAGACACTGATCCGTTTTGTATGTCTCTCTCCCAGTTCAAGGGAGTTCTCAAGCGAAAGCTATAATCCGGTGCTATTTCATAGATTGTAACATTTATTTAATGGAAAAATCTATTAATTTACCCTTTGGTTATATTAAAATTATTGTATATATATGTATATCAGAATTTATAATTAAATTATATGATTATTTTTTTTGTTAATAATTTATGAGTACTGTTTTTGGGTTTCGATGCCTGTTTGTATTTCTATTTGCAATAAATAAAAAGAAATAAATAAGAAAATCTCATTGTATTACAATAGTTTTTCTCAAACCATAACCGAAATAAAGAAAATTTCTCTGAATCAATCATTTAAAAAAATAACAAAAATAGCGTCATTTAAACGACTTTACTACGATAAATAATAAACTAAACGTCTTGATATGTTGATATTAATATTTTGAAGGTTATTACAATGGAACAGTACTTGGGGACGCATCGCGCATTTTGCGTACGAGCGTATTATCGTAATGGTGATTCAATAGTGACTGCTCAACGTCTCTATCGTGCGAAATATCGTACACGCCAAGCCAAGTGACGATAGCATTAGGAAATGGATCAAGATGTTCGAGAATACAAGTGCGACAGTTAAAATTCAAAACTCTGGTCGTCCTCGTTCTGTTCGCGATGAAGAAACAATTGAAGAAGTTGACGCGTCGGTTCGTTGAAATCAGTCTTCATCCATCCGCAAGTGAAGCCAAGCGTTGAAAATCAAAAACTCGTCTTTACATTCGATATTAAAGAAAGACTTACATCTAAAAGCCCATAAAATTCAATTGGTTCAAAAATTGAAGCATGCGGACTATGCTGATCGACTGAATTTTGCGAACGAAATGCTGCAGCGATTTAACAACATACTGTTTAATGACGAAGCAAATTTTCACCTGAATGGTCATATTAATAAGCAGAATTGTCGGTACTGGGCAGTGGTGAATCCGAGACGACCCCTGCATAGCCCAAAGGTCGTGGTTTGGGCCCCTATGCCTTTTAAAGGCATAGTTGGTGCTTAGTTTCAAGAAGATCAACGAGGCCGAGCAATTAATGTGAATAGTGACCGTTATTGCGATACGTTGCGAAATTTTTCGGTCCCAGAGATTCAAGATTTGCAGGTTTCAACTCAAGATCGTGGATTCAGCTAGATGGGGCCACCTGTCATACCTCAAATGATTCAATGGAAGTTGTTAACGAATTATTCCCTAATGAAGTCATTCCCCGAAGGGGTAACATCAGCTGGCCTCCCAGAAGCCCCGACTTTAGCCCACTTGACTATTTTGCATGGGGATACCTTGAAATTAAGGTTTATCAAAATGATCCCACCAATATAACCCAGTGGAAGCAAAACATCAGGTCAGAAATTGCAGCAATATCTATAGCTATGTGTCACGTGTTATCGCCAAACTTCGTTCCCGTTTAGAAGAGTGCCAGCAACGCAACTGTCATCATTTGGATGAATCATCCTTTCCAAATAATTCTTCAATTCATGTTAATAATAAACAATAAACTTTTTTTATGCTCACAAATATTTTTTGTTTTATTGAACTCACAAATACCCGATATTCTATCTGGACACCCTGTATTTCCTAAAAATCATATGGATATTTTGTAAGTGGCGCCATCTGGTAGTTAGGCTCGGAACTTATTCACTGATGTATTTCTCATCGCCAAATCAATGAATATTTTCTAGATACAAGCGAGAATTCAAATTGTTCTTAGAGCAAGTTCTGCAGAAAGGTTATACAGGGTGTCCCAGAAATCAACGTCAAGCCGAAAATGGGTGGTGGGCCAAAACATGATAGTTATCAGAAAAATATAAAAAAATACTTGTCATGCACGCTTCGAATTATGAGTATTAAAAAAAAAATTAGAAAAACTGACACCCTGTGATGATCTTTCAAGTCCTGTGGCTACAAATATTAACTTTTCGTGAAACTTTTTTCTTCAATATAACCATGGATAATCCTTCTTTAAAATACAATTCAAAATTAAACCATAACTGCCTCAATATTAAATTAAATGTTGGATTTTTGGCCACCACTTAATTTAAAATAATTACATCACCCAACTTTAACCGACTGTACCATAAAAAAAATGTACTACACTATTTCGGCAAGTAACTTTAAAAGATGGTGCATTTAGTCAAGAATCCAAAATGGTATAATACTTGCTAGAGTACTCCTTCATTTAGGAAAACAAATTTTTTTTAATTAAACCGGATTTCATGACAATTTTATTATTATTATTATTATTACAGAACGAATTACCAGATTTATTGTAAGAAGTGCCACTAAACATTTACGGTAGTATGCGGTACCAACAGGATGGCTGCCCAGCGCATTATGCGCGCACGGTACGCGAATTTCTCGATCGAGAATACCCCGATAGGTTGATCGGGCGAGGTGGTACAATTTCGTGACCTGCCCGCTCGCCCGATTTAAATCCCATAGATTCCTTTTACTGGGGAACGATAAAGGAAAAAGTGTACTGTAAACCCATTCAAGACTTAGACGGGCTACGACAAGGAATTACGGAAGCCGCTGAAAACATTAACTCGGGAAGATACGCTCGTCTTATTACACGGTCATTTTTAAGGAGATGCAGAGCTTGCATTGCAGCTGAAGGCAAACAGTTTGAACATTTGATGTAAATTCTTAATGTAATTAAATTAAAATAATTACTGAGGAAATCTAATAACTGAATTTTATTTTAAACTTGCACCTAAACCTAACAAATTCCTTATTAACCCATGGTTGTTACTCTTACGACAAGATAGCGGCTCTGTCTCACTTACATTGTCGAAATGGTATATACTTGTGCCTGTAAATTGTGGACTTAAAAAAGCCTTGGCTGTATTGCAAATAATTTATCTGATTAATTAGAAAAAAAATTTTGTTTTCCTAAATTAAGAAGTACTCTAGCAAGTATTATACCATTTTGGATTCTTGACTAAATGCACAATCTTTTAAAGTTACTTGCCGAAATAGTTTAGTACATTTTTGGCGCTCTTGTTCACCTGAACAGAGTGCGTATCGATTTGCCCAAATGTCTGTGACTTTCGAATTTTTGGGCAAAAGTGGTATCAATCGTTTTGTTTGGACCTACTGATGAATAATCCGTAGTCAAAATCGATTCTGTCTGTCCGTCCGCCCGGCCGTCCGTCCGTCCGTTCCGTGAACACGATAACTCTCGAACGGATGAAGTTAGAGAGTTGAAACTTTCAGAATAGGTTTGAGGTATAAATATCTCGGCTAAGTTCGTTATTCGGTCAAATCGGCCGAATAGGTTCGGAGTAAAAAAAAAAAATTTTTTTTCAAATGACACTGTTCAAATAAAAATTTTTTTATGGTGCAGTTTTATCAGACGTATACAAAAATACCACTCTCGACTTCGACAAGCTAATAGTTCTGGAGATATGATTTTTCAAAATTTAAATAATTGTAAGTGGTTTACAAGAGCGGCTAAGCCAACTGACCTCACGTCAGTGCTTTCTAAATTTTTTTTTTACGGTACAGTCGGTTAAAGTTGGGTGATGTAATTATTTTGAATTGAGTGGTGGCCAAAAATCCAATATTTAATTCAAAATTGAGGCAGTTATGGTTGAATTTTGAATTGTATTTTAAAGAAGGGTTATTCATTAATATTTGTAGCCACAGGACTTGAAAGATCATCACAGGGTGTCAGTTTTTCTAATTTTTTTTTAATAGTCATAATTCAAACGGTGCATGACAAGCAGTTTTTTTAATATTTTTCTGTTAACTATCATGACTTGGCCCATCGCCTGTTTTCGGCTTGACGTTGATTTCTGGGACACCCTGTATACAGGGTGAGTCTTTGACCACTGCGTTAATTTTAACCATAGAATCATAACGTCGGAAAAAACATTTTCTTCCTGAAACATTTTTCCAAATTTGGCCCCGTTCAAAAGAAATAGGGTTTTGAAATTTCTTAAAAGAATTGCATTTTCACCTGTATTATTCAAACGACAATATCATTTGAAATTATCTTTTGTAGAAGGTTTTTTATAACAGTCATGCATATTTTGGATCAATTGGTTTATTCCATTTCTTGTGGGTTTCTCACTACAACTGTACAGATTGGTTAAATTGCTTGAAAAACAAATATGACTTGAACTTAAAGTCCGTATCTTGTATTTCCTAGAATCATTAATCATCTGATGAAACATGAGTGACTGAATCATTTCTTAGAGGGAAAAATAATGTTTTTTAAACAATTCAGATTTAATAGTGGATGCTGTGGAAAGTAATTTTCGGTCAAACTAAACTGGACTACAGAGGGGTATTTGCCCAATGTGAAAACTTAAAATGCTTATAACTTTTTAACGCAGCTGAATATAGAAAAACGGTATGGGAAAAAAGTGTTTCTTTAGATCTCAAGTACCTATGGTTGAAATTAACCCAGTGGTCAAAGACTCACCCGGTATAATCAGTAACTTAGGACACTTCATTAATTAATAATGAACCTCATCATAGATATTGATAACACAAACGAATCATCAATACAATGTATCACTGCAGACTACTTTTGTAGATCTTTATCTAAACATGCTTCCAATAAACGAGATAATTCAGCCTACAACTTTCAAATCTGTATCGCCCAATTGTGTCAATGGTGGCAGATACATTAACTAATTCAAAAAAAAAAGATAACAAGTACGTCTGTTATAAAATTGGATCTATTTGTTTAGATATCTATTATTAGTCATTTCTACTTTGTCGTGTAACTCGAAAAGAAGGATATTCTGTAATAATCATACACACTACCACAGTGATGTCTAAACTAATCTTGTTAATTTCGTTGAGTTTCTCGGGGCAATTATCTGGTGTGATAGGAGCAAACGATGTTTTACTTTCTGTCGTTGCAGTAAGTCCCTTTAATTTTTGCGCGCTTGTTTGAAGATGTTGGTAGCCAAAATATTTTTTATTTGTTTCTCATTTGTAAACGTCAGTTTCCAAAACACACTAACTTGTAAAACTGACAGTTAACTTGCAAAATTTTTACAAATTAGTAGTATTATTTACATTAGAAAATTCTGTTTTATCGTCATATATGTTGAAAATCATGGTACAATTGTGATTTCCACTAACACAGATTTTTGATGATGAAAAAGTTGATACTGATTAGATGAACCATCTTTGACTCAGAAACTGCAGAACTTGAGGACTGCAGAACATTTGTACTCTCCTTACTACCAAATAATTTGCTAGACATTTCGATTTTTTTGTTGACCGAATCATCGACATAACTCATCGCTCTTCCACCCTCCTGCACGCTTTAGTTCTAAAATATCTCCACCCGAATCCGCAACCATAGTGGCTCCAGTTCTGCGAAAGGAGTGCCGGTGTAAAAATCTGAGTCTTTTAAACCTAAATATTTCACTAGTTGCTTTGGGACACCACCAATAGTGTGCTAGCCAGCATTAAAGGAAATGCACTTTCCATGTCGGTATTTCCAAAAAAAACCTTAGGCTTTCTGTTACCGGGGGGCAAAGATTTACATATTTTCTGTATAACATGCAGGGCTTGAAGCTGCAGCCATCATCGGTTATGGTGAATCTTCTTGTTGTCAATATGTTTTGTTTGCCGCAATGTCACAATAACGTTTTTTCTCATATCTTTTACATCATTCACGTCAATATCTAAAAATCCCAAATATTGTTACAATTTTCGACAGCAACCATTGGTCATCAGGAGCATGTAAAAGAAATTGTTCAGCCTCTTCTTTACTTAATACCTTAGCCTTTTTTGGCATACAACGCTCATTTTATTTCAGAAACGCTATTAACTTTTGAAATCTGTAAATGACATCTTAACGTCATATATTTCAATAAAAATTTTTAAGGAACACAAACCTGCGAACAGGGGCATTTTCTTTCATTTCCCAGCAGATTTTCAGCATAGACCATTTTGCCCATAAAGTTTTAGGGCTGAATCTAGCTGATAGTTGATTCAAGTAGACCAACAAAACATCTTCAGTTACCCCAATCACACTATTTTTGTTTTGCCACTTTTTGAAGTCGTCGTATTCTCGCTCGTACCTTGAAGCTGATTTTGCAGGTAATAAACTTGAAGCTACACTGTTGGCTGCTTCAATAATTTCTTTTGGTAAATTCATTTTCCCTTTCGCCAAAACAAATGTAAAGAAAAATAAACAGACATGTTCATGGCAACGCTTCCATGGCTTTCGACATTTGCGACAAATTGTTGAGATTTTTTTGGAATTTATCTAACCTTTTTACAAATGAGAAACAAATACAATATAAAACAATACACGCAAGGAAACGGGTTTTACTGGCTCAAGGAGGTAACTGACTCGCCTACGGCTCGTCAGTTATATCCTCCATTCGCCAGTAAGAACCCTCTTACCTTGCTAGTAATTTTATATACTATTCTTGATGTCCAGTAGTTAGAAAATAAAGGGTTTATTTTTGGTATTCTTGGACAAACTGCTTATGATTGTGCCCTAAGTTATTTAATTTTCGAATATTTTGAGGATGATTCCTACAGATTTTACTATTCACCCATTAATAATTCTAGGTCAAGATCCGTCTGTACGTGCATCTGTGAGTAAAGTACTCTCTAATCGACATTTTCAAAGCAGATTTAAGGGATGAATATCTCAGTAAGATGCATTATTCGGTGATATCGACCAACACTCTTCTATAAAAACTTCTTCATTTTGGAGCTTTGTCATTAGAATACATTCATATCATACCATTCTCAAATTCGGCAAGATAACATTTTCGAAGATATGATTGTTTTAAGCTCGAAAACTTATCGCAAGTAGATTAACGAGAGTACCAGATCTACCAGCCAGTCCCAACATCAGTGCTTACACCGTTTTTGTTTGCCAATATCAGAGGCGAAAAGTAAGCCAAAAGAGTACTGTATATCACAGTTGTAGAATTTTTATTTTTATTATTATTATTAATATTATAAAAGGATACAGAGAAGAGGCTGTTGCCTATAAATCTCAAACAAAAATTGAAAATTAAGTGGCGCTTCAGAATTAACAAAGAAAAAAAAAAGAGTATTGCCAGAAGGAAAAAATATCACACAATTGTCAATGCGTCCAATCTGTTTTTAAAAGAGTTTACACTATCGCCACAAACTACACTGTCAGGAAGAGAGTTCCATTTCTTTATGCCAGTCTAGATGGTGAAATGCATGTAGCAGGGCTTTTCTTTGATGAATCGAGAGCATTCGACTGCTTGAATCTAGATTTTATTCTGGCTAAGTTGTACAGCCTCGGATTTAGAGGTGTTTTTCTCGACTGGATCAAGGCTTTTCTGGATGAAAGAGATTTTTATGTTTGTGTGGGTCAACAGGAATCTTCAAGGTATCAGGTGCGAATGGGCGTCCGCAGGGTTCTGTTTTGGGGCCTCTTTTATTTATCTTGTTTGTCAATGATCTTCCTCGTCATATTATTGCTTTCTCGACATTGTTGCTGCATATGAGGATGGTTTTGTTTGCTGACGACACCTCTGTTATAATTCGAGCATCCAATCATTTGCCTTCGATCATATACTGGTTAAGCAGATTGTGACTCCCAAGGTGAACTACTCTACACTTTTCTACGTTCACGGGAAGAAGCCACTGACGGCACCATTGGCTAAACCGATTTAGGTCACACTGAAGAATATTAGGCAAGTGAGCATCATTGAAGAGCTTGATGTCATCAGCATATTGGGATGAGTCGGACGAGAATAAACCAAGCAGATCTGATACGTACGCCAAAAATAGGATCGGATCCAAAGCAGAACCCTGCGGTACTCCACTGATAACGGGTTTGAAATCAGATAATGAGTCGCCAACTCTTACTGAGAAATACCTAGCAACAATGAACGAACGCAGCCAGTCCAAAACCCTACCTCTCACACCAAGATGTTCAAGCTTGAACAGCAAACGGCGAAAAGGAACACGATCGAAGGCTCGGGAGAGGTCCAGATATATCACATCAACAGGTATACCACAGTCAATAGACTTGGTCCAATGCTGGAGACCCTGCAGAAGACATGTGACAACTGATCGTCCCGGAAGAAAACCATGCTGTTGGTCAGGAATTATATTATTTTCAACAAAGAACCCAAGCAGTCTATCAGACACAATTTTCTCAGCAATCTTGGAGATTAAGGGAAGTAAGCTAATAGGCCGGTAATTGCTGGTACTCAGTTTGTCTCCCCTCTTAAAGACTGGAGTGACTCTTGACATTTTCCAAGCTGATGGCAACTGACAAGTATGGAATGATAACCGGATGATCATGGTTATGGGTAATGACAGACTTGCAGCGCACCTTTTCAGAATTCGCGCTGCAATATCATCCAAACCTGGCGCAGTAGACTCATCCAACCGAGAAAGAATACCCAAAATCTCTTCCTCTCGGACATCTATATTATCCACTGGCTGCACGTGGTGCAGAGATTGCTGGCATAGGATCACAAGGCTCATCAGAAAACGAATTAGAGAAGGTGTCAGAAAAAGCAGAAGTACACTCGGAACCATCAGAACACAGATCATCCGCCTCATTTCTTACCAACGGAACCGATACTTTCGAACTCAGTGAGTTTCGGATAAGCTTATAGAACTTCTTTCTGTTATTAGGTTTGGCTAAGGAATCATAGAACATTTTTTTTGGCATCTCTTATCTCTTATTTGGCAATAACCAACATCTCTTATTGTTCTTGTAGACAACGTTTCGACAGACTTCTACTGACGTTTACAAGGTACAAAATTAAATTTAAATGAACTGACAATATGAGAAAATATTTCAATTATCACCAAAAAGTGTCAAATTTTCAGAACTGCGAAAATTAAATCAAATTTGTACTTATCTGTGGTTTGAAGACTTCTTAAAGTTAATTCGAAAAATTAGCCTCCACACGTCCGGTAACTCAATCGATAGCCAAGTATTTTTAACTTGAACCGGTTTTGTTTTGTGTGCAAGTAATGGAGTCATGGAGTAAAATTACCTTACCGTGCCTACTGGCCCATTCTGGTCGTTTCTCGATCAATGCATGATTCAAATTGATCATTTGTTGTCGGTAGCGATCAGTATTAATGGTTCCACCAGGTTTTAGGAGCTTGTAGTACACCAGACCTTCCTGGTCCCACCAAACATGCAGCATTGTCTTCTTGCCTAATCGATTTTGTTTTGCAGTCGATATTGATAGTTGTCCCGGATTAACCCATAATTTTTTCCGCTTTGGATTCTTAAAATAAATCCATTTTTCATCGTCAGTAAAGATCCGATTCGTGTCTTTGACACAAAATTAATGAGTTGATGAGGACTCATTGTCTGCTTCTAAAATTGTTAATAGTCGTTGGTATTTGCTCACCTCCAATAGCTTAAAAATATGTATCTCTATAAGAATCATTAACCAGTGAGAAATAAACATTTGACGTTCAAATCAGAGTTCAACTGTATTGAATAAAATTTAAACTAAGCATCACAATGGAACTAGCAATGCGGTAACTGCTTCGCTACGTACAAAGTGAAACAATAAAATATTTTCTCTATTTCAGTGTCATAATGAGTCATTACAGTACTAAAAACAGTGCTGTACTGATTACAGCATTGTTTTTTGTTATATTTTTCGTCTTGTGGTTGACAACACTGACATCCTATCCTGCAAATGTCAACACGCGTCCATTGCATGTAAATTGTCAATATTAAACCCACATACTTATAAGAACAATACTGTGAATGTAATAAAAACTTTGAAGCCAACATAGTATGCTTTGACACCTCCGACCTCGTGGCATAGTCTAAATTGTGCTTGCGCCAAATCTAGCTGTCAATTTCAACAAGCTGTGATTTTCATCTTTCAGTTTTGCGCATGCGCAGTAGAGATGATGCTACGAGGTCATCCTGGCATCAATTTTCGGTGCGTTTGGACTGATATTCACAATATATGGCTAATATATATATATGATTAAACCATGTAGAGATTTGAACGCACTATTCAAATTCTATTATCTTTCAATTTTCGTATCAGTCACGCCAACTGCGAAAATAAGGCACTAGGAGGTATTATCTGAATTTTTAATTGAATTCCAATAAATTTCTCACAACTCTTGATTGAAATAGAGAAAATATCGTCTAATACTCGTTGCAGAAGGCAATTCCAACACTCATGCGTTAAAAAACTCGCTCCTTCGTCCCTCGTTTTCGAATTTCGCATTCGTGTTGGAATATGTGCCCATTCTGCAAATTGCATTAGAATAAGGAATATCAAGAAATAATGCAATCGATGTCAATACGACATATTATGTAAACACGATCTGGAAGAACAAAAATTAGCTCGAAATTGCTTTAAAGAGAGGTTCTCAGGTATTTATTCGATTATAAATCAAAGATAAATCAATCTAGCGTATCGTTTCATTTCAGTAATCTCTCAAGAAAGAATGAAATATCGAAATATTATGCCTATATTCTTTATACTGTAAACACGTTCTTCGACGTGTTTCGCGTTTCTGATTGATTTATGGGCTTCATTGATCTATGGTCTATATTGATCTATGGGCTTATTGAACTACTGGCTTATGGATCTACTGGCCCATATTGATCTACGTACTTATTGATCTATAGGCTTATGGATCTACCCGCTTACTAGTTTGAATTATAATGACATATCGGTTGGAATTATAGGGATACTCGGAATCTAACTTCTCTTATAATTTAACCGTTTGAATCGTAATTTGACATGAAGTTTTTCACCGCCAATCTGGTGCCATTACAAGCCCAATTTGAGGTTCTACATTAGAGAATTATAGGCATTTTGGCGCGCTGACCTACTATTTTTTCCCGATTTTTCTTGTTTGAAAACTAGTTAATCAGTATGCTATCATTTTCCCAAAATTTCTAATTTGATCGTGTTGGACTACCTGATGAAAAATCCGTGTTCAGAAATGAGTATGCCCGTCTATCCGGCCGGCCAGGCATATCTCAATATTCCGAAAGAAATGAGCTACCGGTATAAAATGAACGTGTTTTTGTCAAAATAAAACACTAATTATTGATGGGAAAGTAGAAAAAATTTGTGAAAATCACAAAGCATTAGACACTATCGAATTAGATAGCATATTAGAAGCTTTAAATAAAAGTCGGATTGACGGCCGCTACAGCAGACTTATTTATAACATCTATAGGAATGCTACAGTGACTAACCGGTTTTGATTTGTGTGCAGGTGCATTGTCATGGAGCAAAATACCTTGCCGTGTCTTCTGGCACATTCTGGTCGTTTCTCGATCAATGCGTGGTTCAAATTGATCATTTGTTGTCGGTAGCGATCAGTATTAACGGCTTCGCCAGGTTTCAGGAGCTCGTGGTACACCACACCAAACTCATATTGTGCATTGTCTTCTTGCCGAATCGATCTGGTTTTGCAGTCGATGTTGATGGTTGTCGTGGATTAACCATGATTTTTTTTCATTTAGGATTCTCAAATTAAATCCATTTTTCAGTAATAATAAGATGCAAAAACGATTTTCTTTCGTGTCTTTGAAGCCAAATTTCACTAGTGCTTTTTTCGGTTTTTCAGCTGTCATTCATTCAATTCATGTGGCACCCATTTTCCACACTTTTGGAGCTTTCCCATAGCTTTTAAACGGTCAGAAATTGTTTGTCGTGCAACATTTAATATTTGTGCCAATTTCTTTTGATTCAAAGTGTCTTCTCCATCCAATATCGTTTGCAATTCGGCGTCTTCAAACTTTTTTGGTGATCTTCCAGGTTCTTCATTTCTCACATCAGAATCATTATTTCTGAACCGTTGAAACCATCGTTTGCATGTTGCTTCTGATAGGGCATGATCACCTTTAAACCGAATACAGACGGCTCGGAAAGGTTTTAACTACTGGAGTGTGGTATTCTACAGCCGTCTTTCTGAAAAAATCAGGATTGCCAAAAATATAAGGGTGGCTCTACGCGATCTGCTTATTGACGCTTTCTACAGCAGATGTGAATATTTAAACAAAAATTTCAGGGCATTATACAGGTTGCTATATTTCACACTGTATTCCTATTGTGGTCGGTTAAGAATGTGAGTTTTTATTGAAGTCTAATATTTTATTTTATAGTATATGTGTATGTCCATATTTTCTGGATAAATTTATTCTGACTATTAAGTGTTTTGGATTATTATGAAAAGCTTTGTGAAATAATCACATAACACATAACATATGCTTCGACAAGCATTCGATGCACTTTTCTTCAAATAAAAACAAAAAATTAATGCTTTCCGCAAATCATCACTTTCTGGTACAAAATTCGACATTTTTAACACGATGAAAAAATATGATGTTGTCTGTTCCATGACTTGATGTATACTAAATATGTTTCACAGATGTCACAGCAAACAAACAAAAATAAAATAAAGCCTCGTTCACAACAATTGTTCCTTATCGAGACATTTGTATCTTGACGCTCACTTCATACCGGTATACTGGTACATGCATCATAGGTGCAGAATTAATAAAATACGCAAGCTTTCAGGCAGAAAAATAATTTTTCAAATGTCTCATTTCCTGTTTTTTATCAGCCCAATCCAATGTCTTATTCACGAAGCCTCTATTATTTATCAGCTACCTGATTTATCAGTGGAGTAATAATGACGAAATCAAAGGAAGTGGATAATGCGATTATGGCTAATAATGTGTGAAAGTTATCTTAAATTTGTCACCAGATATCAAGAACATGGTATCAAACATTTTTATGATACAAGACAAAAAGTATTCTTTCCATCATCACAGAAGCGATGAACGTTCACGATTCAGTTGATAATTACACTTCTCGTAATCTTTCGGAGGAGAATCTCCTTGATCTTGCTATTATGGCTATTTATCGAAAACGCATTCAATCAGTTTTTCAATACTCTTAAGATCATTCTCGATGCCGCTAGTCCCATTAGACAGAAGAAAGTTCTTAACAACCAGAAAACTACGTGGATAACTGATGAAGTAAGGGTAGCCAATCGGGAATTAAAAAACCTCCATTGGCTATTTCAACAAATGAAATCTGATAGAACTAGAAAATTATACCTTTCGAAGAAAAGGGAATACAAGAAACTGTTGAACAAAACCAAGTTTAATTTCCACAAAAATATGATAGAGAAATCTAGCAGCAAGGTCAAAACAATATGGAATCTGGTTCGGAAGCAGATCGCTAACAAGAGCTGCAGTAGAATAATTACCTTGAACTTTAAGGGAAGCACGCGAAAAGGAGGTGGCTGATATTTTTGGTGAATATTTTTCAAGTATTTGTTCTGAAAGTTTACGTCAACATTTTCAGGGCGGGTTGTCTAGTGCGTGCACAATGGGGCCGTTAACTGATAAGACCTTCTTTTTCTTTCCGGTGACGGCCGAGGAGGTCCACTCCGTTATACGTAATTTAAAAAATAAAAATAGCTCTGGTCATGACATGATCTCGGTTAGGGCTTTGAGGGTTCTCTCACCCCATATCTCTGAGCATCTCGCCCACCTAATTAACTGGTCGGTGACTTCGGGTAAGCTTCCTAGCGTCTTGAAGACTGCTAAGGTTGTCCCCGTGCACAAGAAAAAAGCTACTGATGATGTTGCAAATTATAGTCCTATATCTCTGTTGAGCACTTTATCCAAAGTTATGGAGAAGTTGATACTCGATAGAATGTTGGGTTTCCTGAATAAGTATTCAATAATTACTGAAAGCCAACATAGCTTTCGACTTAATCGGTCGACGGGTACAGCTGCTTGCGACCTGGTCAGTTTTGTTTATTATTATTATTATTATTATAAAAGGATACAGAGAAGAGGCTGTTGCCTATAAATCTCAAACAAAAATTGAAAATTAAGTGGCGCTTCAGAAATAACAAAGAAAAGAAAAAGAGTATTTCCACAAGGAAAAAATATCACACAATTGTTAATGCATCCAATTTGTTTTTAAAAGAGTTTACACTATCGGCACAAACTACACTGTCAGGAAGAGAGTTCCATTTCTTTATGCCAGTCTAGATGGTGAAATGCATGTAGCAGGGCTTTTCTTTGATGAATCGAGAGCATTCGACTGCTTGAATCTAGATTTTATTCTGGCTAAGTTGTACAGCCTCGCTTGGATCAAGGCTTTTCTGGATGAAAGAGATTTTTATGTTTGTGTGGGTCAACAGGAATCTTCAAGGTATCAGGTGCGAATGGGCGTCCCGCAGGGTTCTGTTTTGGGGCCCCTTTTATTTATCTTGTTTGTCAATGATCTTCCTCGTCATATTATTGCTTTCTCGACATTGTTGCTGCATATGAGGATGGTTTTGTTTGCTGACGACACCTCTTTTATAATTCGAGCATCCAATCATGTTGAACTCACAGCTAGGTGCGAACTTGTGGTTCGTTGTTTTACTGATTGGTGTTTCCGGAATTCCATAATCTTGAATGTATATAAGACTGATCTCTTGCACTTTCGGTCTAGAGACCAGGGTTGCCAGTTGAACTTGCAGCTTCCGACTGGTGAGTTGAAGAGTTCCAGCTGCGTTAAATTCCTCGGACTGTGGGTTAACGGGGTTTTGAGTTGGTTTGTTCGAGGTTGGGTAGTGCATATTTTGCCATCAGGTCCCTCGAGCAAATCCTACCGAGGGAGTCTCTAATCAGCGTGTACTACTCAGTAGCAGTACTACTCAGTAGTACTGTAACCTGAGTTACAACGTACTATTATGGGGACGCGTTTTTATTGCCCAAAAAAAGATCATTAGACTCATATTCAACCTTTCACCTATGGAGTCCTGTAGACCCTACTTCATTGCAAACAAGCTGTTAAGTTTTCCTTGCATTTTTATACTTGATTGTTTATTGTATATAAAAAAAACGTTACATCACTAAGGAAATGCTCTGATTTTCATTCATACAATACAAGGCATAAAGATATTCTCTGTGTTCCAAAGCATAGAACCACTAAGTTTGAGCACTCGCCCAAGTACTGTGGAATCAGGTTGTTCAACCATCTTCCAGACAGGCTCAGGGTTTTGGACTGCAGATAATTCAAAAAAGAAATGAAGGAGATATTACTTGTTAATTGTTTTTATAGTGTGGGTGAATTTTTGAATTATACTTTTGTTTGAGGTATGGGGATTTTATTGTTATTGTAGGATTGCCTCAATTATTTTTTTTCATAGCATTGATATTATTATTTTTTTTTCTATGACGTATTCTATACAGGTGTAATCTGTCTCAAAGAATGAATAAATTATTATTATTATTATTATCTGTTCGATAGTGTTGTCAATGGGTACTGCATAGGTTAAAACAGAGAATGATAACATAGAATCACCAGTAGATTATGTCAATCTAGGATGTAAATTACAAGTTTTTTTATTCCGAGATCTTCAAAGAAGCTTCCTACAATACGATGCTGCGATGCTGACATGTGAGAATAAAATGGATATCAGTAGTTTCAGGACAATTAATGTATTCTGTTCTTGAACCTATGGGATGTTCAATAATGGTCAATGGCTAATCTCAATTTGGGTATTCAGTGGTGGATAATTGGAGTTTTTGTACAGATTTGTCACTTCCATCGAGACCACCAAATTAAGTTTCAGACCTTTCTCGCGTCTGTTAAGGATTTTAACATTCACAGTATCCATTGGATATTTTTTAGTATTGACATGATTATAAACTGCTGACTGTCTGATTTAGGCATTCTTTCAATCTAATCTCAAAGTTTCCTCCAGTTAGGTCAACATATACAGCATTGCAATTTTTTCAACTGATTTTATAATAATGAAAATAAAAGAAATAAAATCTAATAACCTCCATTATACAATCATGAAAAAACCTACAAATACATTCATTTATATTACTTATTTCGTAGAACTAGCAACACAAATCCAAAATTATTTCTCTAATTCGGTTTTGAAACAACATTTTCAGGACGCCCCTATCTATAAAAAATATTATTTGACCCAGATTTAAAACTGGTAGAAACTTCGAGACTAGATTGAAAGAATACCTGAAATCAGACGAACAGTGCGCAGTTTATTATCATATCAATACTGAAAAACTTCAAATGGGTACTGTCCATTTCAAAATCCTTCACAGATGCGAGAAAGGCCTGAAATTCAATTTGCTGAAATCGATGGAAGTAACAAATCTGTATAAGAACCCCAATCTTTTACCATTTAATGCCCAACTAGAGATAAGCCATTTAACGCTATTGAACATTAGGAACAGGTTAATATTTCAATCTGTACACATCACCTGACGATGGTTTAGTCAACTAAAGGAAGGGCTGAAATCACTTTTTCTCGGAAAGAGGTGCATTTTTGATTTGTTGTTTGTTATGATGAGAGAAACATATGGTCAAAAATGCATTTTCAAGAATTTTTCAATGTTCCTAAAAATTTCAATATTTACGGTTTTTCTGATATTTTCGCGAATTAAAAGGTTTAGTAAGAAAAAGTTTTAAACAAAGTTGTTAATCGTCCGCTGCAATTAAATTGCGGCTAATCGATTTCAGATGAAATGATTAATAAGATTGAGCAACCAGCTAAATGAAAGCATTTACCCCAGAGTGGTGTAGCTCACAGCTCACAGCTGACAACGATGAATCGGCAACTGAAAAGGGGGTTTTAAGGGATGGAAACAGGGATACCCCTCACTTGCACTGACGTAGTAATGATGAATCAAACTTTGTAATAGGGCTCCAAATGGGCCTCTCTCCGGTGGTTGCTCAACCCCACTTTCGGCGATTAAACAGATGAACAGATGAAATTAAACAGACGAACAGGCGAATATCACTTTCCTCGGTGAAATTATGTAATCTCCAAGGCGACAACAATTCTCAAAACCTTTTAAAAATACAACGTTTCTTACTTTCCGGCGAATTATGTTAAGATGGCCGCTGATAAACAAAGAGACGTCATGGTACTACGCGTATATCCAAGCGAGGAAATGCCTTCGCCAGCATCCGCGAACGCGCCAGCAGTCGGACAATGAGACCGCCTCTGCTATTTTTTAAATGAAATAAGTATTATATCACAAACTTCCCCAACTATGGATGATGATTTCCCTTTGAATGGGTTCCATAGCAGACTTCAAACACCAGAAGATCTGAAAAATCATCACTTGGACCGCAAGACCCGATTCGAAGAATCCTCCTTGCAGATTGGCGACAAATTTTGTGTTTTGGATCTGAATATAGAGGGTATTTCTAAGGACAAGAGTGATTATATTTCAAAATTAGCAAAGGACTACGATGCTGAGATTATTCTTCTTCAAGAGACACATGCGGATACTGAAAAAAATCTTCGTCAAAGAGGAACCATCAAAGGTTATGTATTCATTGATTATCTCCTTAGTAAAATTTACGGTTTAGCTTGTTATGTTAAAAAATCATTGATTCACAATATCGAGTTAATCCAAAAAGGCGAATTTGAGGGTGTTTTCTATATCTCTTTCAAATTTTGTAATATTTCTATCGTTAATATTTATAAACCTCCAAATACTATTTGGCCAAGAAATTTGGAAATGAATCTTCCTCATCCTTCAATTTATTGCGGTGATTTTAATTCTCACCACGTAATGTGGGGTTATAATAATAATGATAGAAGTGGAATAGCTTTAGCTGACTGGATGGAAGATAATAATTTCTATTTAATTTTTGATGGAAAAGATGTACCTTCTTTTCATTCGTCTCGATGGAATAGAGGCTACAATCCTGATCTCTGCCTAGTGTCTTGTGACAATACTTGCAAACCGCTTCCTGTAAAGCGTCAAATTTTAGGAGTTTTTCCTCATAGTCAACATAGGCCTATACTGTTGACTTCAAGAAGTTTAATTCAATATTCAGAATGTTTAAAAAGACCTCGTTGGAATTTCAAGAAAGCGAATTGGATTGAATTTGCTAAGAAGGTAGACAGTGATATCAGATGGATTAAACCCACTCATGATAACTATCACAGATTCTTAGGTGTTGTGAAAGCCGCAGCAAAAAGTTCGTTCCAAGAGGTTTCCGGAAAGATTATATTCCAGGTTGGTCGAAAGAAACCGATAATCTGTACAAGGACTATCAAAAATCACCATCCGTTGATAAATGTGAAAGGCTTATGAATTCTATCAATACAAGCCGAAAAGAGAAATGGGATAGTGTTGTATCAAAAATGAATTTTACACATTCGAGTAGGAGTTCATGGGATATATTGAGAAAATTAGGTGAAGCTACTCCTCTTACCTCCTCATCATCAAAAATTGATCCCAATTTAATCGCACGCCGCCTAGTTAATGTCTCTGAATCAGTCAATTTATCCCAATCTAAAATGAGGAATATGAAGAAAAAATTGCAGATCTTCAGGAGATCAGCTCCTACTTTAGAACATGTGTCACATCCATTCAACATAGATGAATTGAGGGCTGCAATCAAATCTACCAAATCTCGAAAGGCAGCAGGTTTTGACGGAATTTATCCAGAATTCATCAAACATTTAGGAAAAAGGCCTTGTCTTGGTTATTGTCTTTCTATAACAATATTCTGAATTCGGGAAACTTTCCTTCCGAATTTCGTAAGGCTAAAGTAATAGGTATTTTGAAACGAGGAAAAAATCCTTGTGATCCTAGTAGTTATCGACCCATCAGTTTATTGAGTGTTCCTTTCAAGATATTAGAAAGGCTAATCCTTTTCAGAATTGAATCTTCTATAGAAAATGCTTTACAAAATTTCCAGGAAGGCTTTAGAAAAAACAGAAATTGTTCGGATCAGGTTCTCAGCCTTACAACTTTCATAGAATCAGGCTTCAATGATAGGTTGAAAACAGGAGCTGCTTTCATCGATTTATCTTCGGCATATGACACTGTGTGGAAAGATGGATTAATTCTCAAACTCTATACCCATCTGAAATGTGGGAAAATGGTACGATTATTAGAAAATATGTTATCTGATAGAAGGTTTCGTGTTTTTATTGACAATAAGAGTAGCAACTTCAAAACATTGAAAAACGGTCTTCCTCAAGGATCAGTTTTAGCTCCTTTACTTTTCAATTTATATCTAAGTGATTTGCCCACTACATCATCTCAAAATTTGTTTATGCTGACGACATTGCTATTGCTTACCAACATTCGGATTTCCATACTCTGGAAAACATATTGTCATCTGATTTGGAAATTTTAAAGAATTATTTTATTGAGTGGCGATTATGTCCAAATCCCAACAAAACAGAGGTATCTTGTTTCCATCTGAATAATCATGAAAAATATAGAAAATTAGCTGTAACTTTCAATGATTCTCCTATCAAACACAATTTCTATCCAAAATACTTAGGAGTTAAATTAGATTCATCTCTCAATTACAAGGCTCATTTAAATGATCTGAGTCTAAAACTGAAAACAAGGAATAATATTGTTCAGAAATTAGCTGGATCGTCTTGGGGTGCTGATGCTTCCACTCTTCGCACAGCATCTCTAGCCCTAGTCTTTTCTGCAGCTGAGTATTGTTGCTCTGTTTGGTTTAATAGTGCACATACACAAAAATTGATGCACAATTGAATACATCCATGAGAATAATTACTGGCACCATAAGATCAACACCGGTTCATTGGTTACCAGTATTGTCTAATATTGTCCCTCCCCATATTCGCAGACAGACTGCAGCTCTGAATTCTTGGAATAAATATCATTCTTTTCCCAATTTATTCCCAATTATTTCATATTTTCCACAAAATAAAATTCCCAGATTGAAGTCACGTAAACCATTATGGCATAATACGTTCTTCAATATGAACATAAGTGATAAAGAATTATGGAAGACTGAGTGGAACTCTTACGAAATGTTCAATAAGTATCTCGTTTCTGATCCTTCTGAAAAAGTTCCTGGTTTTGATCTTCCAAGACAAATTTGGACAGTTCTTAATCGGTTGAGAACAGGTCATGGTCGTACCAATGGCATGCTATTTAAATGGAACTCAGTTCCTAGCGCAAGTTGTGAATGTGGAGAAGCAGAAGAAACAATACCTCATCTCATCAATAGTTGTCCCATATATAAATTTCAAGATGGTTTTAGGGCTATTCATGATGTTTCCAACTCTTTCTTGGAATGGGTTATAAATTTCAAACGAATATGATACGTATTTTTGTTATTCAGTTCTTTTTCTGCTTTTGTCTTTTTATTTCCAGATTCAATGTGAGCACCTTGAAGAAGTCTCTTTCTGCATCAATAGAAGATCACTCTTGAAGAAAGAAGTCCTTGAAATATATTTCAGCTTATTTTTGTATTTTCACACTTAGACGGGGAGCCAGGGTTTTTTTTTTACTGGGGTTTTTTCCCTAGGCTTTTATGTCATACGCCGAACTGTATGACACCCCGTCACTAACCCCTGATCTATATGCTTTATTGTTTGCTAACTAAATATTGTCAGCCAAAAAAAGTTCAAAGAATATATATATAAGATGATGTTTAGCAGATTTTACAGCGGCCTCCCAAAGGCCGCCAAAGTGAGGACTTGAAGGAGGTATGAACCGCCAATCAGTTCCGGAAGACGAGGCGGCGTCACAAAGACTCTGCTGATGCTGTGGAGCAGATAGTAATTGGCCGAGATCACGAAGGTAGTTATGAGCACCGATGAAATTGGTCCCGTTATCGGAAAAGATGACACAAGGATGTCCTCGACGTGCAACGAATCGCCGATAAGCAGCAATAAACGCTGGAGTGGACAGCTCAGATGCTAACTCAAGGTGAACCGCCTTGGTAGTGAAACAGATGAATACGATCAGATATGCCTTCGTGCTGACAGCCCCTCGTAGTCGTGCACTCGTTACATAAAAGGGCCCGGCGTAGTCAACACCAGTAGTAAGGAAGGCCATAGCAGAAGATAGTCGCTCAGGAGGCAGATTGCCCATTGGCTGCACCACAGGTCGAGGTTTGCATGAGAAGCAACGATTGCACCTCCGCAATCGATTGCGTACTACATTACGTCCGTCCAGAATCCAGTACCTGCGACGAAGGTAGGAATGAGTAGCTAAAGCGCCAGCGTGTAGGAGACGATGATGTGCATCATCGATGATCAGATGAGTGAGATGGCTACTCTTGGGAAGAAGAACAGGATGTTTGTGTCTATATGGCAACAAGGCCGCTGACAAGCGACCTCCAACACGAATAATCCCATGCTCGTCACAAAAAAGATGAAGCTTCATGATAAGCCGGAGACGAGAAGATGGCTTCCGAGGCTCAGTCAGCTCCTCGGCAAAATAAACAGCTTGGACGATATGTATTAAGCAGGCTTCCGCTTCCTGAAGCTCAAGAGAGGAAAGAAAACCTGACCGAGGGGATGATGGATCACGAGTATTCTTTATGAATCTTCGACAAAAGGCAGTGACCCGTTTGAGTCGAAGATATGAGGAGAAACGGTCAATCAAGGTGGGCTCATCGGCGGTAGCCGCTAACATCAACTCAGAGACTGGCATGGCTTTTTTTTTGTTTGAAACTTTTTCTCACTAAACCTACTCATCTGTGAAAATATCAGAAAAACCGTATTTTTTTCTTTTTTTCGAGAATTTTTCAATGTTCCTGAATATTTTGACACCTGCATTTTTGACCATATGTTTCTCTCTTTATAACAATCAACATATCAAAGATGCAGCTCTTTCCGAGAAAAAGTTATTTCAGCCCTTCATTTACTGGACTAGTTATGGAATAATCGAAACCGGTGATGTCGTAAGGTTAAGAAAGTGAAAATTAGACAAAATACTGGTTCTTTTCAATATTTATTCATTTATTTACTTAATGAGTTCAGTCATATATAGAGATTTCAACTATTTATTTCGATTATCTTCGATAAGCACATTTAGATTCAAAGGTCCTTTAACAACTCTATTCAATGATTTCGAGTAATAATGGTGTTCAAATATTTCTAATCACTTCTCGGATAGTTGTTTCATTTTATGAGTTAGTAGTTGCCTGCCAACGTTAGCATGGGTGGTATAACTGATGGAAAAAACTTCATTCAACGACAAAGGCAGAAAATATTTAAAAAATTCCAAAAAATATTTTTTCAATACTTCTAGTATTTAAACAAAAATTTGAGGATTTATGAACGTTATTGATAGCTTGCATATTCTCGAATTTCATTATCGTAGCTTCATTTTACCAGAATATCCAGAGTGTTCTGATTTCTTTCCGACAAACTGGAATGGGTGATAGATCACATCCTTTTAAGCAAAAAAGTTCTTATGGACATAAGTCCGGAAATGCTTCGTTTCCTTTAATATCTTTTGACTGCTTCAAAATCCTTTCATGAAATTTCGTATATGTATAGAGGTTTTTAGGGACGATAAATTCAAATTCGTGGTCGATCTAGTTGTTTTCTCTAGAGAGCGCCACCGGCAACCATTTCAACTGATGTAAACAGTTGCAACTTCTTTGTGCTACTCTGTACTCCGTTTTGGACTTAAAAAAACGATTGTATCACCCTTTTTACCTTAAAAAGGTTCACCTTATCGAACTCGCTAGGAGCAACCGTTTTAGAGAAGAATGCATTGAAAGCCACAGGGCCACAAATCTTCCCCGAAAATTATTTCCATTCAAATATTTAATTTAAATTCATTTTTTAAATTTTTAAGGCGAAATGCATGCGAATTTTCTATTTCTCACTAATAAGTAGAAGTGGTATACTATGTAATTGTTGTTTTCATGTATTCTGAATTTACTGTTTCCTGAAATATTGATTTGTTGGGATGCTTTACGAATACTGAGTTTTTATTTTTTTCGAAGGTCTTGAATATTATTTCTCTGTAGATCATTTCTTCTTTGTATGCTTTGTTCGGGCTTTTGGTAACCAATACCATTTTTCTGTATTTGTTGATAAGCTTATGGCTTAGTTAACTGTAATTATAATTAATGACATCAAAGCCTAACACACTTTGAATCTGTCATTGTGTATAGCCATTTCAAATCTATTGTGGTTGCCATGGAAATCCAGAATAATCATGTCAGATTTAGATGTCATTAATTATTATTATAGGTAACTTATAACTTAATACATTTTTAATAATTTAATACAATTCTTGAAATGCCTTTTGTGTATAGTAATATAAAATAAACAGACATCATTTTTGTTTATGGTTTTTACTGCACGTGAATATGCAACACGTTTTTCAAATCGTCGACACCTTTTCCAGCTAATAGGGCCAGGGGAATCGATTTTTCTAGTCCAAAATGACGTACAGGGTAGCACAAAAAAGTTACAACGGTTTAAAGGGGACGGAATGTTTATCAGTAGCGCCCTCTAGACAATACATCCAAATTGACCACTAATCAGAGCTGCTTAGTGCTTAGTAATCCGCTAAGCACTAAGCCTTTCCGAATTCTTGAAGTAGGGTCAATATAAGCAGGTACGGTATTTGATTTTTTTATGTGCGTAAAGATAATATGATCGTTTTGAATTAATATTCAGTATTTCTTCAGTCACCATTGATTTGACTTTATGGTTTTGAAGGCCAGAAAATTTTTGTTTTTGCGCGCTTGTTACTAGTGGAACAGGAGGGCTATCGTTCTGTCCAAATGTCTGTAATTTCCCAATATCGAGCCGAAAATGGTTTCAATCCATTGGGTTCGACTTCTTGATGGAGAAACCTTGGTCAAATTTAAGTAGGTCAGGCTGGCCGGCCCTCCGATCGTATACTCTCTATCTTCCGAAGGAGATGACCTAGAGTTTTCATTTTTTCAGAATAGGTTGATCGTTCAAATATCTCGGTCAAGTTCGTTATTGGGCCAAATCCATCGTTAGTTATTAGCATTCAAAATTTGATTTTCGCCTAGAATATTCATCTGATCAATTTATAATTTAAAAGGTGTTTTAATGATGTTAAATTAAATGGTTTTCCAAATTTCGAGATAATCGCCACTCTAGAAAATTTATTAAAAATTCCCAAAAAATCTTCTTTTATTAGAACCTATTCTTTATAAGATATTCGTCAGATATCTATGATGTTTCTATGGACGTTGTTGATTTCCTGAATATAATTAAATTTCATCAATCCTGAAAATATATTATAATTTTATGGAACCGAAAGCGAATAGATTGGAAATTTTGAATTCTCATTCCTTGTTACTATGAGCCTTCGTGTCTCATCACAAAAAAGAGATCCAAAATAGGAAAATTTCTATAAACAATCTGATTATCAGCTACATTTGATTTCATAACGATTTCTGGATGAAATTATATGGTATTCATCAAAATGTGTTTTGTGCGTTGTAGGTCAAATGGTTAATTTTCAATAATTTATGTTTCCATTGATGACACTTCATGAGTCTGAAGTTGTTAAAGGGCTAAATTTTGCGACAAGAGGACAATTTTTTTCCCAAATGTCTGTAATTTCTGAATATCGAGCTGAAAATGATCGCCATCGGTTGGATTTGACTCGTGATGAAGAAACGGTGGTCCAATTTGAAAATGTTTGGCTGAATATTCTCTATCTTCCGAAAGAGATGAGATAGAGATTCCGTATTAATAGAATTAGTTTATTATCCAAATATAAGTCAAGTTAGTTATTTGGCCAGACCTGTCCGATAGCTCAGCAATTATGAATCTGAAATTCGGTTATAATTGATGACACTCAACTACAACAACTTAAATATGGTATAGAAATGTGGAAAGAATGCCAGATCGAAGAATTTGCTGAACTGTGAGTTCACTCAACTTCCATTTAAGATATATGTTTATTGATTCTTTCACACTCATTGTGCTGGCTGATTTTGAATCGCACTCTTTTTGAGTCTGAGAAAAGACTTTAGAACAAGCGCGGGAAAGCTCCTGATCTCATTTCAGTGCTTTCCACATTTTTTCAGTAATGTGTTCTCGCTTATAAAATAATTGGTCCTCGATTATTAATTCAACTTTATGCATTGATTAGGAACAGCCATTCAGATTCAGATCGACGAATAAGATTAACTAGTACCAGAATGTAAATTGAATGCATGCGTTTCACAAAAAAAAAAAACAAATAAAATGGCTTTTGAGTTTTTCCCAGTCTCGAAATCATAATTTTAGATATGTCGATGAAGCTAAAGAGTTCTCATTTCAATCAAACAACATTACATAAAATAGTTCCCACTAAAGTGCTTAGTGCTTAGTGCTCGAAATATTCAATTACTTTTGCAAAAGTGCTCGGTAATCCGGAGCCTTCTGTCGAAAGCGGTGCTTAGAACTCGAGACTCGAAGCCTTTTTTTTCGAGTGCTTAGGGCTTAGTGCTCGAAGCACTTTTTTTCGGTGCTAGCACAGCTCTGCCACTAATTTGAATTTCTCACCTCAAAAAACCCCTATGTACCAACGTTCATGCAGGTATTTGGAATCAGTCGAAAGATATTAAAGAAAACTCGAATTATTTTGTCAACTTTAACACTCTGTATCTCGGAAACGAAGCATTTCCGGACCCATGTTCATAGGAACTTTTTTGCTTGAAATGATGTAATCTGTCACCAATTGCAGTTTGTCGGAAACAAATCAGAATACCCTGTATAATTATTTTTTCATTAATTCAGGGGCAAGCATTGTTCATTTATATGAAACCTCCTCAATTTAGGTGCTACAGAAAATGCAAAGGTTCATTTCGTAGATAACACATTTCATATTTTCTATATAAAAGAAAAAGTTATGTTTCTCCTGTTAAAAGACAACTAATAGGGTGAAAACTATAATTGTATAAATACCCTTTACGAATAGCTCATAACAACCAATATCACTCTGAACTGTCTCGCCTAAATTGAGAAAAATGTCTTTTTCGGCAACTGTCCGGGCGCGTCCGGATAGTATCCACTTCATTCTTCGCATTTTCTCTGAGAAAGTAGCATTTCCCGAGCTAGTCCGAAAAGTTTGTACTCCTCAGACTAGGCCGGAAAAAGATCACATCGTTTGTGTCATTGTAAATGTAAAAATCTTGGTAGGTATATTATTAATAAATGCAGTTGAGATTACTATAGCAACCGACAAAACGGCAGACAGTTCATATGAAAAGACGCTTCTGCAGCAAAACCCGAAAAATCTAAATCAAGGTACGTCTTGTTCTGGCTACAACAAAAAGATTTTGAATATTCCAGGCATACCAAACAGATCGGATCCTTCCAATATTAGTAATTGCTCGAATTTCAATATAAATATTAATTAAAATAAGAAATAGAATGTTAATATATGTATATAAAAGAAATGTGTCATCTCATTGAGTTGTTATTCTACATCGTTGCCGAAAAAAGATTGTACCCAACACGTCCGAAAATGTTTTTTTTTAACTTACATACTTTTGTCTATTCATCCAAAAAGCACTATTTTCCGGACGTAAATTAATATTACATCATTAACTTTATGACTTCAAGGTGTAGTTAAATTTAATTTATTCTTTAAAGGTATTCAGGCATGGAGATAGAACCCCCACCGATTTTGCTTCAAATGACAAGTACAAAAATCTGAGTTATTGGCCTGCGAAACCTGGAGAATTGACTAATGTGAGTACCTATTGTTCAATTTTTTTCCATTAAATCTTAAAAACTGCTTGATTGGTTACTTATTCTATGAGTGTCTATTCTCATACCTACTTATAATGAATTAGAAAAAATATGCGGAGCCTAGAACCTAGTTTAGAAACTGTTGGTAGGTATGAATAATAGTATCGGGTTTTCCAATGTGGACTTGACAACTTTGAATTTAATTTGTGAACGCACCCTTAGACCAATATTCGAACTGTAAAGGACAATTCATTCAGTAAAGTGAACATTTTCATCATGGTGATGTACACGAACGAACAACGTTTGCCAGTTATAAAAATTTACTACCGAAATTCGGAGTCTTTAACTTTAACTCCAATTTTCGGTCATAATTCGCGCCCTAGTGGACAGGAAATCACAAGTTTGGTGCAAAAATTTGAGCCAACATATTCGATGTTGGATGTTGTCGTACATGTGAGACAAAGGACCAACCGCAGTAACGAAAATATCGCGCAGGGTATGAACTTGACTAGTATGTGGTCTCAACAGAACGGTGCCACTAGCCACATACCACACGTCACAATCGGTTTAACGACACATTTGGTGAGCGTATAGTTTCTAGAAACGGCCCCGTCGATTGACCACCTCCTTTGTGCGATTTGACACCTCTGGATTATTTTCTTTGGGGGTACATGAAGTCACTGGTCTATGCCAACAAGCCGACGACATTGCGAGAGCTCAGAGACAACATTGAACGCGAAATAGCGGCCGTTTCGGCTGAAATGTGTGGCCGAATCATCGAAAATTGGGTCCAGAGAATTGACCGCCACAAACGGGCCCCTGGTTGGCATATGAACAAAGTCCATTCATAAATGTTATGTTTTGTACATCAAGCCAATAATAAAGTTTTTGAAATATCTCAAATGGTTTGTGTTTTATTTAGATTCAAAGTTGTCGAGTCCCTATTGGAAAACCCTTTAGAAAGCTGTATATTATTTTTATTTCCAATTTGTTTGAAGATGTCAAGAACAAATCGATTGCTCTCGCCAATGAACATTTCAGGATATATCATTGGTTTATTATGGAAAATACAAAACAAAATAAGTACCTACATTAATCATTCAATATTATTTTTGGATTTTAGTAATTTGATTATCCTTCACTTTAATTCGTACTGCGAGAACAGAACTTTTTGTTTTATTATCAGGGCAAAAAGAAGGAACGCAGATGGTCTCCCGAGCCGTGAACATGCCACATATAATTGACCTTGGGGAAAACATGGATGGTCTAGATTAAAACCAAAAACTTTTAAGGAATGCACTTTTAAGTGCCATTGTGAACTCGTGCACAATTATACGACAATATATTACTGAACATATAGGGTGGCCATTTGAAAACAAAACAGACGAGATTACAGACGAAATAAATTTTTTCGATAGAAATGCTCGGACAGGTCGATTTCTGTTTCGAGGGGGACAACTTAAGATGTAGGTTACGGACGCATAGCGCTTCAACCCTTGCTACTACAACCCTCACCCCCAAATTTTTAATGGGTGAAGGTATTTTTATACTGATTTCAGCACAGTAATTGTTTTTTCATTTCATGCATTAGTTCTTGAAATATTATTAACTAAGTATTTGAAATTGAAGTGGTGTTTTCATGGCACTTGTAGTTTTTTTTTGTGAAAACTCAACATTTTGAGCTTCAAAACAACCATGACTGTGGCTTCCTTCCTCCAATCCACTGACAAAGAAATCTTTAATCAAGATGTCGAACAAACAAAGCGTATTGCGAAGGAGATCAATCTTGCTGAAACTCAATCTAAATTTTCTTCGATATAATTTGCAGTATTTCCAATAACATGCGGTAACACTTGATCGATAGAAATCTCCAAAAAGTCCAAATACGTACATATCTCTAATCAGATTACCAGGTAAGAAAATCAAATCATTAATGATGCCACAGAAATATTCCAGTCCCAATTCGTGAAACGATTTCCGACTTAATTATGAAGTGTTTTCTCAGTTGGCTTCAATATGTTTTCATTTTGTTGATTATTGAATTCATATCTTTTTCAAAAAAATGACAATCAATAATTTTTAATTTACTACGAACAGATCATTAAGTTGGCTTACTGGTTCGTTGACATGTGAATTATTCTTAGTTTTGAATCGAATGGTTTATTCAATTGCAGAGCGGGTGGAAATAATTTCACTTTTTTTGCAAACAATCAATGTGCGAATAGAACCGAGGAATTCTTCAATCAACGACATTTAGATAAACATGTTAATAGCAAGTATGTTTTGGAATTGATGTCAAAGTTTCAAGAAATCGGGTCCGTGGCTAATAAAAATGAAACATGGAAAGAAATGAAGCAGCTGAAGTAGCTGTTCTTCGACAGATTGCTCTGAATCCAATGACGAGTACGAGGCAGCTAGCACATGAATCTGGTTTTACACGAACTCGAATTGCAAATATTTCGAAGCATCATAAATTCCATCCTTACAAAATCCATCTTTCACACGCACTAAACGAAGATGATTTTGACCGTCGTGTTGAATTTTATTTTACAATGAGTGAACGAGTAACTGCTAATCCCAATTATCTGTACAATGTTTGTTTCTCCGATGAGTGTTCGTTCTTTCGAAACGGCACAGTAAATCGACACAATTGTCGTTATTGAGCCGATGCTAATCCGAGATTGTTCCACGAAGTTTATACTTAATAACCACAAAAACTCAATGTTTGAGCTGGAATATTTGGTGACAATATTGTCGGCCCGTTCTTTTTACCTGGTAATCTTACTGGAGATATGTATTTGGACTTATTGAAAAATCACATTGATCCAATTTTGACGAAAATTATTGAAAACAATACTGGAAATTATGTGAAAGATCAGATTGTGTTTCAGCAGAATGGAGCTCCTCCACACTACGCCTTACCAGTTCGAGATTATCTGGATCAAAGATTTCCAAATCGGTGGATTGGAAGAAGGGGTCCCACTGAATGGCCAGCCAGATCGCCAGATCTCTTGCCACTAGATTTCTTTCTTCGGGACCACTTGAAGAGTAAAATTTACTCTACACAGCCCGATTCCATAGAAGATTTAAGAAGACGTATAGTGAACGAATGTGGTCAAATCACTCCAGAAATACTGCAAAATGTGCGCCATCGTTTCGAACAAAACTTATTTCATTGTATGGAAGCTAATGGTGAACAATTTGAATATTTAATTAATTGATGTGAGTTTTTGATAAATTATTTACTTTACTTTGAAAAGTCTTATTTCTTAGATCAATACTTCAAATCGTTCTGATACCGTACAGTTGGAGAATGATTTCAGTGAATAAAACAGTTAGTCGAACATCTGACCCTAGTAGCATTAACACGTACGGTATGACTTCATTTGCCCAGTGGTAGATGTTTTGCAAATACAAGTACGGAAAGTTTGGTGTTTCGGAAGCACGAAATGTCAATTATTCGCAAAAAATTAATTTAAGTGATAAAATTAACTAACACATGAATATTTCGAGAACTAATGCATAAAATGAAAAAACAATTACTGTGTTGAAATCAGTATAAAAATACCTTTCAAATCAGGTATCACTCACCCCATCTTCCCTGTTCAAAAATTGGGGGTGGGGGTTGTAGCAGCAAGGGTTGAAGCGCAACAGCGAAACAGAAATCGACCTGTCCGAGCATTTCTATCGAAAAAACTAATTTCGTCTGTAATCTCGTCTATTTTGTTTTCAAATGGCCACCCTGTATATCAAATATCAAAAGAATTATTTTCTTCATGGCCTCAATTATCGTTGCTTTAAACAATTGACACCACATTCGCTTTTCATTGCCCTTCATACTTGACAAAAACATTTAATTGTATATTGTATAGCAGGTGTCCACGCGGAAGCATCGCTCACTCAAGTAGGAGAGAGAGGTGTCGAACGCAGCAGAACGCCAGTGTTGCTAACTCCAAATAAATTTGATCTCCAGGTAGTATCCTGAAAGTTTCCAGGTTTCGAATGAAATTTCCCAATTTTTTCTTGTTTTAAAGAGGTTTGATCGGATATGGCTAGCGATAGAAAATATTTTGAAGACTGAGTATGTAACGAGTTTTTTATAATAAAACCACAAATTATGAAGTAAAACGGCGGTTCTCTATTTGTACGCCTATGTAGCAAGAATTTTCTTTATCGAATTATTTTTTCTTACGAAATATTATTTTTTTTAAGTATAGTAGATACTTGAAAACATTATACACAGTTAAAATCAGTCATCATGCCTAATTTTAATGAGTAACCCCGTACCAAATATTTAATATGATTTTTTGGTTTTTGCATAAACTTCTTTTAAATTTTAGGTAGGAAAAACTCAACACTACGAACTGGGTAAATGGCTAAGGCAACGTTATATCGGGTTCCTCCCGAACATCTACACCAATGACGACATATACATCAGGTCTTCCGACAAAGATCGTTGCATTATGTCTGCAGAAGCAAACCTAGCCGGTTTATATCCCCCTGTCGGATCCCAAATCTGGAACCCCCGACTTGATTGGATGCCTGTACCAATTCATACTGTTCCAGCTAAAGAAGACAACTTACTAAAGCCTGGCAAATCTTGTCCTAATATAGAATCACAATATAAAGCACTACTGGAAGGCGATCCTTTCAAGAAAATGGATAAGAAAAACAAGGATTTATATAAATTCCTTACATTAAATCTAGGTGAGAAGATAAATGAATTCACGGATATTGAAAAATATTATGACACCATGACCATCGAGGTTTTATATAATTTAACACTACCTGATTGGACACAAACCCCATGGGGAGAAGACGGACACCCAGTATTCCCTGATGAAATGAAGAAATGGGCTGATTTATCATTCAAAACTACAACGTATACCAAAGAATTAGCAAAATTGGTTACTGGTAGATTTTTCGATAACCTAGCTTCGCATTTTGACGCAGTTGTCTCAGAAACCAAAGAGTCTTCATCGGCCAACAAGATGGTCTTATATTTCGGACATAAAAGCAACATATGTGCTCTTACAAATGTGTTGGGCTCGTTCAGATTAGCCTCTTATGCTTCCTCATTGTTATTCGAACTTTGGCACAATGAAACTAGTCAATCTCATTACGTAACTGTTTATTATGTGGAGAATATGAAGCCCGAGAAATTGACAATCTCAGGCTGCCAAGAAAACTGTGATCTGGAAAAATTTTTTACAATATTGGAACCGATTAGAATGAACAAAAAAGTTTGGAAGAAAGCATGCTCATCTGATGTTGCAACTAGACTCTCGAACCATGGTGTTGGTGTTTTTAACATAGATAATTCTTTTGCCTTTATATGTATTATATCAGTCTTAAATCTGTTCCTGAACTCTCTTTAATTAATTTAGATCATTATATTAATAATTATAATAATACTATAAGCTTCATTCTGTCAATCAACTTATAGTTGTGAACACAGATTTATTAACAAAATTATGATATCCTAAACTTTGTTACTAAAATTCCAAGTTTATGGTTACTGTTATCAATAAAAAAAATCACTTAACAAGATGTTTCTGAAATCTTGCTGCAGATACTCCAAGCGTTGTGAAAAAACTGACGTAGTTATTTGTTATAAAGTTCCTGTAGCATAATTTGACCTTCTTTAAACACAACTTGTTTTTGTATTCCAATTCAGCTTGAATCTGTCTTGATCTTGTAAACAAACATGTACGATTCTCGCAAATAGGCCTGGTTTACAGGTAAAATGGAGTATTTTCAAGGGTAATACTACTAGAGGTGAGAATTTTTTGAGAACACTCTTGTTTTTTGGAAATTATGCGTTTAAATTTCACTCAACAAAGTTATCCTTAAAATACCACGAGCCGAAGGCGAGTGGTATTTCGTTGAATGTTGAATAATCTATATAATAGATATAGAATAGTAATAGAAATTAAACAAACTCGTAATCGTTATCATTTAATAATTCAAATATGGAATGAAAATAATAATGAATAAAAATAAGCGGCCTTGTATCTCTGAGCGGGGACGTAATTGCTCTGTTCCGTTTTTCCTCGGAACTGATCAGTCTTTAGGCAATGAATATCTCAAGTGTTTATTTACATTAGCATTCTTTCTAATGGTCCCCAACCAGCGGCGGCTTAGGCAATTTTTCTTCATATTTCTAACAATAGAGATATTTCACTACTTTATGGTCATTGTAACGTATTTATATTTCATGTAAGTAAGTTAATACATTGTTAATATGAGTTTCTCCTACTCATTTACTAAAGGGTGATTCATTTAGAGGTACTCTTTGTGGTGGGGATTTAGTTGCAGATCGCGCATGCGTCGTGTTAACTGAAGTGGTATTCTTGTTCAGTAGTGTCTGACATTTCATAATGGAACGACTTATCCCAGCACAGCGTCTACAAATTTTTCAGCTTTATAAAGAAAATTGGCGTTCTCCGATTGATGTGTATCGGGCACTTAGAGCGACTTACGGTCCACATAATCAGCCTACCGTACGCATAATCCGCTCTACCATCACTAAGTTTGAGACTCAATATTCGTTATAATAATACTCTACCAAATAGACAACATCCAGCTCGTAGTGAAGCGAATATAGCGGCGGTGGGGGAGAGTGTACGTGATGAACCTGAAGTATCGATTCGTCGCCATTCTCAACAGCTTGGCCTTTCGTATTCAACGACTTGGCTGATTTTTGGTAAGAATCTTACATTGAAAGCTTACAAAATTCAATAAGATCAAAAACTGAAGCCGACCGACCTACCGAATCGTTTAAGTTTTAGTCGTTGAGCTCTTGACAAGTTTGCAGAGTATCCACTCTTTTCGACAAAAATTTTGTTCAGAGCTGAGGCCCCAGCATTTAATCAAAAATCGCTATCGAATTCTTGTTAATTGTCAAAAATTTGAATGAAATTATATTTAAAATGCATTGGAACTATTATAGAATAAAATTGTTTTTACTAATTTTTTTTATTTAAAAAAAAAGTAATTCTAAATGAATCACCCTTCACTTATTTTATTAATTTCAGATCTTTGTTATTCAAGTTCATCATCAGTTTGTCACGAGGTCAAATCAAATGCATTAATGAATCCGGTGAAATTATATTTAAACTTTTGCGTACCTGGTTTCACAGCACAAATGAATGGCGAGAAATTCACCTTTTCATTTGTCAAAAACTAAAAACGATTATAGAATAAAATTGTTTTCGTCTCGCACTGTCATATTCCAACATATGTCCATACGTAAATATACGTCCATAGAAAAGAAATGAACATACGTGGGCCGCACGAAACGAACAAGCATTTTGGAACAGAAAATAAATGAACTTAACTAACAATAACGAGTTGCAGTAACATAACCGCCCACCTAAAATAGAATATTTTATGAAACAAAGCAAATAAAAATTGAAAAGATATCGAACATAAAGCGAAAAAGAAAAAAAATATATATATACATATATACATCAACATATGTCATAACTATTGAAGAGGTAATGGACATAATTTAACCACTGATCTCTGCAGTACACCTTGAGTAGTCCGAACAGTAGCTACTCTGGCTATTTTATCAGCGCCAGGATGCAATTTCTCAATGCGTCCAAGTCGCCAGCGCAATGGAGGGAGTTGATCATCTTTTATCAAGACGAGTGCACCTATTGAATAAGGAGGCGAGTTACTATTGAACCACTTTTTCGTTGTTGCAGTGTGTTCAGGTATTCTAAATTCCATCTTTTCCAAAAATCCTGATGGATACGAATTAAAAGCTGCCAACGCGATAATCGACCGATAGATAAGTGTGATAAATCTGGTTCAGGAATAGCAGTTAATGGAGCCAGAGTAAGAAAATGTCCTGGTGTCAGTGCAGATATGTCATTCGGACCATTACCAAGCGGACATAGAGGGCGAGAATTGAGCACAGATTCAATCTGTAAGTGGACTGTATAAAACTCCTGTATGACCTGTTGAGTCTGGGCACCTGGATGCAGATATATCTTGTGGAAATGCTGAATAAGGAGCTCAGTAAGACGATGAAATGAAGGAAGCAAAGCTGGGTGTTTGTGATCAAGAGCCAGACCAGAAAAAGACAGACGACCGCCCACCCTGAGAACACCATCTTCTCCAACAAATGGACTCAATTTTCGAAGTAACCTAGATATGGGACCTCCCGAGATGAGACCATCGATCTGTTCCCTGAACACAACCCGTTGAACTTGCTTTATAATGAAGAAAAGCGCATCTTTGAGATGAACTGCGGAAAATCTATATATTCCAGGAGCTTTAGAGTTTTTCATGAAGTGAACAAATCTGAAAATGTAAGCTACCATAGAATCAGACCAAGCAAAAATGTCATCTATTGTAAAGGCCGATTGGTAAACAGAGGAAACCATATTAATGAGCTTTGATAATAAGAGACAAGCACACAATTCCAGTCGTGGAAGTGAAATTCTCTTCAATGGGGAGACCTTTGATTTACCACCTACGAAAGAGATGTCAATGGAGCCGTCATAATTGAAAAACCTGAAATATACCGCGGCTGCGCCACCACGCTCACTACTATCTCCGAAACCATGAAGTTCGCAACGATAAAATGGTTTCGATGCAAGTTTCCGAGGTATCTTTAATTTACCCAATTCGGTTAATTCGGATTTACACTGATTCCAGCGACGGCTGACATCGTCTGGAAGTGTATCATCCCACTGCAAACCTAATGTCCAAAGATGCTGGATCAAATGTTTAGCAAGAAAAGTAAATGGAGAAAGGAACCCCAAAGGGTCGAAAATTCGAGAAAGTTCTGAAAGTATGGTACGTTTGGTACATACCTGCACAGTAGTTTCCGCAAAATAAGAAAATTCGTCCGACGAAGGAAACCACGTCAAACCGAGAATTTTGACTAATATTTGACGATACAGTTGTTTGATATCAACTGTGAAAACGAACCGATGAACACGAAAGTTCATCAAAATGGCAATAATATCCTTTTGTAATTTAGGACCTATCAATAGAGCATCATTTAAAGATAAATGACCGGGTACATGAGCTGACGCATCGAAAACAACCCTCAACTTTGTAGATGGACTGTTTGGTTTGATTATACAATGGTGAGGGATATACAAAGTATTTTCATAATCCGAACTCGTAGAAATTAATGACATATGATCTTTTTCTAAATATTCCTGCATGAAAGTAGAGTATTCCCTGTATATATTCTGGTTTTTAATAAGTTTACGTTCAAGGGATAAAAACGACGTAGTGCTAGAGAATATGTGTCACCGAAAGAAAGTGTTGACTGATCAGGTTTAAATGGTAATGCCACAGTGTACCGTCCAGATGTATTTCTAGAATAGTTCTGAGCGTATAAGTTCTCACAAAATTGATCTTCTGGTGATACAATGACATTCTTTGAAACTTCTTCAAGTTCCCAAAATCTTTTCAACGAGGAGTTTAAACCTGATTCAGACAATGACAAATGAAAATTGTTAACTGATATGTTAGGTGATTGAATCTTTCCCATGAAAACCCAACCAAACACTGTCTCAAGTGCTGTTGGTTCTAAACCGTTACCCTCGATACGACCCGGTCGAATTATTAAAGAGAATATATCCGCTCCCAGAAGAAGATCTATTGATTTCGGAATAGAAAAGTTCGGATCTGCTAACTTCTTGTTATGGACACAATTCCAAAACGAATGATTTACGAAAGAACTCGGCATTTCCGAACAAATCTTCGGAATCACGACGGCATCGAATGTAAAAGATGGATTTATTTGATCTGATGGACGAATAGTACATTCAGTGCTGCAATTGGCAGAAGATGAGCTTTCACAAATTCCATTTATCGAAAATGAAGCATCACAAATTTGCAAGCCTAATCTATTTACACACGATTGAGTTATAATATTTATTTGAGAGCCTCCATCTAACAGAACTCGGACCTTCTGATATCTACCCCAAGCATCACGAATTTCGACCTCAGCGGTTGCTAAGAGAACGGTAGAATTTGAAGAAACATTGGTTAAAACCTGAGCTGAGCCTGAATCCGATGAATTTGCAGCATTGAAATGAAACGTCTCTGTTGAAGAATCATTATCCGCATTATTGCGCATGTGCAACAGGGTATGATGCCTTCCGTGGCAAATACGACAATTTGACCTTGAAGAACAATTGTTAATCTTATGTCCAGAATGGAGGCAATTGATACACCAATTTTTGTTCTTCACAGTCTTGAACCGATCTTGAACAGTTTGTTCCAAAAATGATGGACATTTGTAAATACTATGAGCTAACTTGCAATAATTACAGGTTATACGTTTCTTGAATGATTCAGTTTCCGTTTGAACGAGAAGAGTCGAATTTCTTTTATTCATTGAGAGAGAACTAGATTTCAAAACTGGAGAATTCGAAACTGAATGAGTTTTCGACGGAAGAGAAAGAGCTACTGCCTCCAAGGCTATACACTGATTTGTCAGGAAATTTCGCAAATTGACAAACGACGGAATATCTGTTGAACATTCTTGTAATTCAAAACGTTTGATCGTTGCTGAATCTAATTTCTGAATGAGAATGTGAAATAAAACAAAGTCCCACTGGTCAACGAGTAAACCTAAATTCCTTAATACCGATAAGTTTTCCGCAAAAACTTCTAGAATTCGCCTAAGGTCTTTAGCTGAATCACCCTGTAGCTTTGGAACATTACAGATTTCCTTCCAACACGTATTAGCGAGAAGTCTTTTATTTTGATATCTTTCCCGCCAATGTCTGAAAAGCGTTTTCATAATTTTCAGCAGTCAATGGAAATCCTTTAACTAAATTTAAAGCATGAGAAGAAAGTGAACTAAGGAGGTATTGAAACTTTTCTATTTGACTCAAGTTAGAATTTTCATGTACCAAACTTTGGAACATATCGAAAAAGTAGGCCACTCTTTATAATTCCCATTGAAAATGGGCAATACTATCTTTGGAAGTTTAACATTTGGCGAACTAATAGAGCAACTGTCTTGGTTTTTACTGGAATGTTTACTACAGGAAATAAATTAACATAAGTTGTTCTGATGGTGTAATAATCATCCATAAAGGCTGTTCGAATAACCTTCTCAGTGTTCAATTCAGGTTCTTCGGAAGATACTATCATAGAGACAATAGACGTATGTAAATTTTGAAAGTCCACGAGAATATCGTCAAGTATTTCACATCTTAATTTGAATCTTACATGGAGACTTTGATCAGTGACAGCGAATTGTGCTAAATTGAGAATTTCCTCGAGATCATCAATAACAATTTGACGACGAGCTTTGAGTTGTTTCAATTTTGTCGCCATTATTATTATTCAAGGTATACTGCAGAAAACAATATGAATTTTGTTTTTGAGTAATTTCGAAAAAGAGTAAATAGACTAACCGATTGAAAAGAACTAAATTAATTAATAAAGCAAATAGTTAAGATTGAATCTATTAAATTGAAAATCGAATTGAAAATAAACAAATGAAAATAATGAAATGTAAATAAACAAAAACAAGAATGTCAATCTTTGTTTATGTTTTGAATCAAGGTTATGAGCATAGATGAGAAAAACAAACGAAGAGTTGTCTATGTTCCTAAAATGAAAGCCAAATTCTCCAACATGCGCAGAAATATCAGCAATTAAAGAATTTATGAATGTGTTCGATATCTTGTCAAGTTTTGAGGTTAGATGAACATTGACCGAATGAAATAAATGCAAATGAAAAAAACGAAATGAAAAAATTCCAAAATGCTTGATCGCAATAATTTTGAAAACGCGGTTCGAAAATATGCGGCTCAAGAAGGACCAAAATGGCACGACACGGCCTTTGAAATCAAATGAAAGCAAAAGAAATTAATAATGAAATTCCGGTGAGAAAAAATGACTCGAAAAGAAAATACGAAATGTTGGAGTATCGACTTTTGCGTACCTGGTTTCACAGCACATCAATGTGTCACTCACGAGCGAGAAATAGTCACCTTTTCACTGGCGTTCGAACTTGTAGAAATTAACGAGAAAACTTGCGAAGAAACGAAGAAAAGTCTTGCACTGCATCGAACGAGCGTCGACGTGTGTATTCGAATTACTACCGCTTCGTACTTCTTTCGTCTCGCACTGTCATATGCTCCAACATATGTCCATACGTAAATATACGTCCATAGAGAAAGAAATGAACATACGTGGGCCGCACGAAACGAACAAGCATTTTGGAACAGAAAATAAATGAACTTAACTAACAATAACGAGTTGCAGTAACAATGACTTACCCTAAATATTTGTAAGAATCCACACGCCTTATTGTACTTCTTCCATTTTAAATGAGATATTCTGTTTATTCTTTCTTTTTTGTGGAGCTTTATTATTCCATATAGAGGAATTGTGACTAATCGAATAGCATAGCTAATAGTACGTATTCTTTCATTTTTCAAGTTTATTACCAACACGATTTATTTGAATTTAAAAACATTAAAGTTTCAAACAAATGGTTCAAATACGCGAAGAAAGTGTTAAGGTGTCGAATTGAAAAAGAAAGGATTATTAACCTTTAATTCACTCACAAGAAGAAACTTTTTAAGAATGTCTTAATTTTCTTGGATACTTACAAGGTGAAATCTTTCTTATCATTAAAATAAATAGCAAACTTCTCAATGATGATAATCATTTCGGAAAAGAAAGAGCTGTGGCAACGTGGAATTATATTGGCTTAGTGATTTTTTTCGGGTCTGGATCGGATCCAGGAAAAAAAGCAATTTTCTCAATTTTTTTTCAAATTTAAATTTACAACATATATTATAACCAAAAATATCTAGAATTGACAATTATAGTCCTACACTTCTTGAAAGTATCAATGAAACCTTTATTTATTCTAGAAATGTGGTCCAAACAAGATTAACATTAATTTAAACAATTCTCGGTTAAAACTTACTTGTGACATGCCGTAACGAAACAAATGAACTTGCTACTTTGTCGGTTCAATTTAATAATTTGAATTATGGGAAGAATTCCATTTTAAGTCAATTTCGTTCTTTTCTAATAAACTCAGTACAGTTGTAATTTTCAGTGTCGATTTGTTGAGCGAGAGAATACTCTATGCTTATATGCTTGTCAATTTTAGATATTTTTGGTTTATTTACACTTTCAAGAATAGACTTGTTCAATTTAATAACTTATATTATCTTGAAATGTGAGGTATTTTAGGAAGATTAATGTGGACTATTATATTTCTCAAAAATGTTCGCTTGAAGATACAGAAAATGCTAGTATGTATTACGTATTTTATAATAAGTTTTGATGGTTTTACGAGTTGGCGATGCATCAGCTCGAAGACCTTTAGTCCATTGAAATGTTACATTTTTTAGGCTTTACCTTGCGTTTTTTAGAGGACGCAATTTTATTTTTTTGATGTGTAGGGGGGGTCAGTGTAAAGCTAAAACCAAGTTTGTGGGGTCGCCACCCTTGTCCCACGGCCGCCATCTTGAAAATAGGGGTTGAAATGGTATTTACGATATATCTCTTAAACTATTTATTTTATAAAAAAAATTTCCTAACATTTTTTGTTGCAAATTAAATTCTCTACAACTTTGCTCCAGTAACTTTTTGTCGTAGAACTATAAATAAAAAAGTTATAAGCGAAAATCTACGGAAATTTGAGAAAAAATTTATATTTATCGATGTAACTTTTTTTTTATCATTTTACGAAAAAATGATGTCTGACCATTTTTGTACATCGTTTTTGAGGAACAACTTTTATTCGCATCATTTTTCATTAAGTCAATAGCTAAGATTTTACAGCGTCCCGAAGTGAGTACTATTTTTCAGTACTCTTAACTATACCTATATTATACGTGTTTACCTATAACATGTCATCAGTTATTGTTTTTTTTTTTTTTTTTTTACTTTATTATTATAACTTTTTAATTACAAATTTTGCAATATTATTAATAATTAATTATTGACTCTTTTCCCCACCCCCACGAGGTAGAGTCTAGAGGCGCGTTTTTTTACGTGGTATCCCCAATAGGCATAATCCACGGTGATTTTCTAAATTAGAATTACTCCGTCCTCAGTCGTTTCGATGGACCAGGCTGCGGCTCAGCATCTGATCGGCTTTCTGAATTAAATACCAGTGGGAGAACTGGAGAAGGAATGGGTGTTAATGTTGGCGGTTCATCATCAAAGTCATTTTCATTTATTAAATCTGAGAGTTCCATTACGTTGCTGCCAGTCTCTCCAGTTCACTGGAAGCACAGTGCAGAACATTTCATTCCTGCTTTTCGGCATCCACACATCGCTCCACAGTTTCCTTTGCATTTGCAAAAGATCAATTTTAGAAGCTCAGGGGGTGCTGGAGGTTTAGAGTTCTGCACTGGCATCAATAATTTTCCACATTTTTTCCAGCCCCAGTCTTCAGGATCATTATAATTACCAAGCCACGACTAGACCTAATGGTAGACTAGGAAAGTATGAAAGCGAGCTGTGTCTTGTGTTGGAGCAAGTGAGGATTTTGTCACTGCCTTGGCGAATTGTTTGTATCTTAGGCTGTCAAGAGAATTATCATCTTTATTACCACCGTATAAAGAGATAAAAAACGTTCACCAATTACAGTGAACAAAGCAGTGTCAACTCTCTTGTTGAGAAACAAAACCGTTCCACTTGCAAACTCTAAATGTTTCTCTAGAGTTTTCACAAATTTCATTTTACCGATATTGTAAGGAGCTGAAGTTGTGTCACATCCGGCAAAAGCATGAAGAAACAGCAAGTTATTTGCAATGACATCTCCGTACATTCGGAGCGCTGTAAAACCTTAGCTATTGACTTAATGAAAAAATGATGCGAATAAAAGTTGTTCCTCAAAAAACGATGTACAAAAATGGTCAGACATCATTTTTTCGTAAAATGATAAAAAAAGTTACATCGAAAAATATAATTTTTTTCTCAAATTTCCGGAGATTTTCGCTCATAACTTTTTATTTATAGTTCTACGACAAAAAGTTACTGGAGCATAGTTGTAGAGAATTTAATTTGCAACAAAAAATGTTAAGAAATTTTTTTTATAAAATAAATAGTTTAAGAGATATATCGTAAATACCATAACAACCCCTATTTTCAAGATGGCGGCCGTGGGACAAGGGTGGCGACCCCACAAACTTGGTTTTAGCTTTACACTGACCCCCCCTACACATCAAAAAAATAAAATTGCGTCCTCTAAAAAACGCAACCTAAAATGTAACTTTTCAATGGACTACTTAGAGGATAAAGCAAGTGTGTTTAATCTGAATAATTTGTCCCATTTATTGAAAACCTCCTACACAATTTGAATTAATTTCGATTATCTATTACGAAGATATAAGTAAAAAACTTTTCAATATATATTTTTAATGGAGCCGAATTTCAAGAAATAGTAATATAGTTATTTATTATACAAGGGAAAGAAGTATTAGATTTTAGCTCCGCTTCGCATCGGTAGACAAGAAACCGAGAGCTGAAATCTAATATTTTTCCCGTGTATAATACACAATTTTTTTCTGTGACAGGAAACACGACGATTTAATAGTGAAAAAACATATTATTACTATATATTAAAGTCAGAATGTTATCGATATGAAATTTGAATTTTTAAACTAGTAAGCTCTTAGACCTACGTTGCTAAGGAAAACTTCAGTGTGATCAAATATCTGTCAATTTGTAATTGTTTAGTAGTTATTTTGAATACTGTTAAAAATGCTTGATTCTAAGTTTTCTCTGACTCCACCGGAGTGGATAGAAGCAGCGCAAGCAGCGTCACGAAAATTATTACCAGCTAAATCGAGGAAAATTTACGAAACCGCGTATTCAAGATTTATGGAATGGAAAATGAAAACTACATGCAGTTCTTTCTCGGAGATAGTGTTATTGGCTTATTTTTCGGAACTGGCACCACAAAAGCCATCAACAGTGTGGTCGAATTATTCAATGATTAAAAGTATGTTACAGTAGGTTACACGCCCAAGAAAGCTGCTATTTTTACGAGTACACAAATTAGTGATTTTTTAAATAATGCACCCGATGATGTTCATTTAATGGTCAAGGTTGTAGTTGTATTTGGGATTGCAGGAGCTTGTCGAATTTGTGAAATCAGCCAGGTAACATTAGATGATATTGAGATTCGGGAAAGGTATTAATTGTGAAACTGAGGCAAACAAAGAATGATGTATATAGGAGATTTGTAGTTACTGAAAAATATATTAAATATGACCGAATTTACATAGCCCTTCGTCCAGCAGCAGCATATATATGCATATCGCAATGGAAAATGTATCAATCAGGTTGTGGGTAAAAATCAGTTTTAATAATAATAATAATAATATATTTATTCTCAACAGGTAACACCCAATAACAGAGAAAAATGATCAAACAAACAAATGCGATTGAAAAACTTAAACCAGACTACATATGAGATCCTCATAATAGCATATAAAAATATATACAATAGTACCTTAAAATTACTACATGAAATTTTACAAAAAAAAAAATGTTTTTTCCTCAATACTCGAAAAAAAAATCAACAGCATACCAATCACATCCTTATCCCAAGCATACAAAATAAACCGGAAAAGGTCGCGAACCCCCACCACGATTCTCCAAATGGCACATCAAAATCACTGGTAGTTCATCGTAGTAGATATCACATCGGCCACAGCAACTATCATATAAGTTACACATGAAGTTGATAGGAGACCGTGACCAGAGCTGTGCTAAGCACCGAAAAAGTGCTTCGAGCACTAAGCCCTAAGCACTCGAAAAAAAAGGCTTCGAGTCTCGTTCTAAGCACCGCTTTCGACAGAAGGCTCCGGATTACCGAGCACTTTTGCAAAAGTAATTGAATATTTCGAGCACTAAGCACTAAGCACTTTAGTGGGAACTATTTTATGTAATGTTGTTTGATTGAAATGAGAACTCTTTAGCTTCATCGACATATCTAAAATTATGATTTCGAGACTGGGAAAAACTCAAAAGCCATTTTATTTGTTTTTTGAAACGCATGCATTCAATTTACATTCTGGTACTAGTTAATCTTATTCGTCGATCTGAATCTGAATGGCTGTTCCTAATCAATGCATAAAGTTGAATTAATAATCGAGGACCAATTATTTTATAAGCGAGAACACATTACTGAAAAAATGTGGAAAGCACTGACGTGAGATCAGGAGCTTTTACGCGCTTGTTCTAAAGTCTTTTCTCAGACTTAAAAAGAGTGCGATTCAAAATCAGCCAGCACAATGAGTGTGAAAGAATCAATAAACATATATCTTAAATGGAAGTTGAGTGAACTCACAGTTCAGCAAATTCTTCGATCTGGCATTCTTTCCACATTTCTATACCATATTTAAGTTGTTGTAGTTGAGTGTCATCAATTATAACCGAATTTCAGATTCATAATTGCTGAGCTATCGGACAGGTCTGGCCCAATAACTAACTTGACTTATATTTGGATAATAAACTAATTCTATTAATACGGAATCTCTATCTCATCTCTTTCGGAAGATAGAGAATATTCAGCCAAACATTTTCAAATTGGACCACCGTTTCTTCATCACGAGTCAAATCCAACCGATGGCGATCATTTTCAGCTCGATATTCAGAAATTACAGACATTTGGGAAAAAAATTGTCCTCTTGTCGCAAAATTTAGCCCTTTAACAACTTCAGACTCATGAAGTGTCATCAATGGAAACATAAATTATTGAAAATTAACCATTTGACCTACAACGCACAAAAACACATTTTGATGAATAGGTACCATATAATTTCATCCAGAAATCGTTATAAAATCAAATGTAGCTGATAATCAGATTGTTTATAGAAATTTTCCTATTTTGGATCTTTTTTTGTGATGATACACGAAGGCTCATAGTAACAAGGAATGAGAATTCAAAATTTCCAATCTATTCGCTTTCGGTTCCATAAAATTATAATATATTTTCAGGATTGATGAAATTTAATTATATTCAGGAAATCAACAACGTCCATAGAAACATCATAGATATCTGACGAATATCTTATAAAGAATAGGTTCTAATAAAAGAAGATTTTTTGGGAATTTTTAATAAATTTTCTAGAGTGGCGATTATCTCGAAATTTGGAAAACCATTTAATTTAACATCATTAAAACACCTTCTAAATTATAAATTGATCAGATGAATATTCTAGGCGAAAATCAAATTTTGAATGCTAATAACTAACGATGGATTTGGCCCAATAACGAACTTGACCGAGATATTTGAACGATCAACCTATTCTGAAAAATGAAAACTCTAGGTCATCTCCTTCGGAAGATAGAGAGTATACGATCGGAGGGCCGGCCAGCCTGACCGACTTAAATTTGACCAAGGTTTCTCCATCAAGAAGTCGAACCCAATGGATTGAAACCATTTTCGGCTCGATATTGGGAAATTACAGACATTTGGACAGAACGATAACCCGCCTGTTCCACTAGTAACAAGCGCGCAAAAACAAAAAATTTTCTGGCCTTCATAACCATAAAGTCAAATCAATGGTGACTGAAGAAATACTGAATATTAATTCAAAACGATCATATTATCTTTACGCACATAAAAAAATCAAATACCGTACCTGCTTATATTGATCCTACTTCAAGAATTCGGAAAGGCTTAGTGCTTAGCGGATTACTAAGCACAAAGATTTTCGCGAGAGTGCTCCGAAAAACAAGCACTAAGCACTAGCCTTTGAAAAGTGCTCGCGAGCACAGTGCTCGGAAGCACTAAAGTGCTTAGAGTGCTTTCACGAGCACTAAGCACAATGCTTTGGCACAGCTCTGACCGTGACATAACATTTGTCCTACCAAAATCGACATAGAAGGTGTTATATTGCTTCAGACTAGATCTAGGTACATGAATATTAACCTTACTCAAGAGAAATGAACAATCAATCTCACCACGCAGAATCCCGTAGAGGAACTTCAATGCTCTACGCTCACGTCTTAACTTCAATACCTCAACTCCAAGGCTCGCGGTGAGGACCGAGTGATCAAATCCTCTCGAAGTGTACTGTCCGAAATATTTAAAATAAATATATTTCAAACACCTTCTCTGGACGGCCTTCAGGATGACGACAGCATTATTATATAATGGACACCAGACTATAGAGGCATATTCTAATCTACTACGAATGAAAAAATAGTACTGTATCTTCATAGTATAGGGGTCTACAAAATTGTTCCAATTTCTAATAAAATAACCAAGAGTCTTAGAGGCAGAAGAGGTTGTCTGGCTTATGTGCCCGGAAAAGGACAATTTACCATCAAAAACTACACCCAAATCCCTATACTCATCACATCTCTCCAGAATCTGATCACCCACAGCATAGTCATAGTGAACTGGGGTTAATTTACGAGTGAATGATACAACTCGACACTTATTGATATTCAGGCTCAAACCGTTCCTGAAACACCAAAGACCGATCATATCCAAAGCAGCCTGCAACCTCACGCAGTCATCAAGATCCCCAATAACAGCAAATATTTTCAGATCATCAGCAAAGAGGAGATGGAGACACTGAAGAAGCAGAGACAGTTCATTAATATATAATAAAAACAGCAATGGGCCTAAATTGGAGCCTTGTGGCACTCCAGATGTGGCGAGATAAGGTAACAACCCCCCATACTGAACATATTGATAACGATCGGAAAAGTAAGATCTAACCAACAGTAAAAACTCTGATGAGAATCCAATGTATGCAAGCTTTGAGGTCAATATCTGGTGATCAATCTGGTCGAAGGCCTTCTGAATATCTGTGTATATGTTAGGCCCGAAGACCGAAAACGCTCAGTGGCCGGAAAAAACGGCCACATCGCGTTCTGGCTGCCTTCGAACGCACAGAACGCGTTTTGGCTGTTTTTAAACGCTCGCAACGCGTTCTGGTAATTGTTAAACAGCCGGAACGCGTTTTGTCAATTGTTCAACGCTCACAACGAGTTCTTAATGTTCGACTTGTATTATTTGCCGCTTTCTACCTGCGTAGGATAAAATTTATATTGTCCCTCATAAAACAAAGTTGAAAATTGAAATACAATACAATTATTATCAACTACAATTGGATACCAAAGATGGGTTCGGTTTTTCTTGCCGAATCATTTCAACAATATTAAATTTCTTATAATTGTTTTTCAGTTCTAGGAAGAAAGTTACTCTAATAAACTTATATTTACGAGCTTATAATATATAAATGCATGAATGAAAAAGCGAAAAGTTCTTTATTGAACAAATGAATTTCAATTTATTTCCATCCAACTTATTCTGGAGAACAAAACAAACTTGAATTTATAACTCTTTTAATTACTTTATTAGAAACAATTCAATTATTGAAAACTACAATTAAATACAAACGACGGGTTTTTCCGAACTTTTGTGTACTTTACATAGGTACGTTACTTATTTTTACAAGAACTGTTTGAATTACATTTCGAATTACATAGTACATTTAAATTGTATCCGTAAAGTATGGAACAAATTCATTTTTAGCTAATCAGACCATTTTAAGAAATAATCCTGAAACACATCGATTTTTATTTTAATTTACCTTACTTTAAAATAATAATCTAATATACAGCGTGAATTATTTTCGAGTAATGACATCGCCGCCATTTTTTTTAATTGAACTACTTTGTCTCCATTTCCGGATTACTCTAGCTGAGCTGATTCCAAAAATGTATCACATGTTGATTCCAATAGGTACAGGGTCGACAAATATACAATAGTTTTGTATATGCTCAGTGCTCATAAAGAAATGCTAGACCACAAGTACCAAACATGTTCGGAAACAACTTATTTTTATTATTCTAAAAATGTAAAAAACTACAGGGTCTTACATTTGAACCAATTGCCGTTAGACAAACGCGTTCCGGCTATTTAACAATTACCAGAACGCGTTGCGAGCGTTTAAAAACAACCAAAACGCGTTCTGTGCGTTCGAAGACAGCCAGAACGCGATGTGGCCGTTTTTTCCGGCCACTGAGCGTTTTCGGTCTTCGGGCCTAACATATATAACATCCATCTGACCACGATTATCCAGTGACTCTGACAGACACAGAGTAATGCCTGCCAAATTGGTCACCGCTGAACGATTCTTCATAAAACCATGCTGATGTGGTGAAATTAGTGCACGAACTGAGGGATAAATTGAGTCATATAAAATTACCTCGAAGATTTTAGCGAAGTTACTTAAGATTGCTATAGGTCTATAGTTAGTTATAAGGGACGGATCTCCGGACTTTAACACAGGACAAATTTTTGTCATCTTCCATACTTTTGGAATATGCATTCTCCCCAAAATTATATTGAAAATTACGGATAAAGGTTCAGCTAGAGAACAAATGCAGTCCTTAACGAGAAAACTAGGTACATTGTCGACACCAGATGTTAACTTGGTCTGAAGCTTCCTCGAAGCCTTAATTATGTCATCCTCAGTGATAGTCGGAAGCGATATTGAGCGATTGAGTTTTATTAGGTACCTGAAACAGTAGCTAATTTTCTTCATTTTGAAAATGCTAACTCATATACAGATCATTCATTTCGAAGATCGTCTGCTACACTTTTAGTTGAATCTGGGAGAGACTTGATGACACTATAGAAACATGGCGGTTGTCATCAACGGTCGCTGAAGAGTATGTTGATGAATCGGTGGCACACAGAACAGAAATTGCTAATAAAGTCCTCAGAACGTGTGGCAGTTCTGAAATTACACCCGATTTGCGACCAGGTACATTGTGTCCATGTCAGAGAATAATATTTCAATACAAGAAAATTCGATGTCAGAGAATAATATTTCAATACAAGAAAATTCGTCTGTTGTTCCGAATAGTTACCGAATTGTACTTTTATATAAAGGAAATTTAACTTATATTCCATAAAATATTCAGAAATCAAATATCTTCCATTACCTATATGTATATAATTTTGAAATTACACACAGAAATCACGTTTTTAAAAAAACACAAATTTATTAGCTAGAAGCAAGTTTACTTGTTAACAGTCAGGATAATAATGAATTACATCTAATGAATACATCTGCTCGTCGTAAAGACGAGCCTGGAAGGAATCTGCTGACAGGCAAAACTAGCGGATGTCTATCTCCTATTACATTAGTTCGTCTGCATGTCGGAATGCGTAATAATATATATCCGGGAAAAAAGTAATTTCGTGAAAAATTATATTTTGTTACCTACCTGTCAACAGAGATGAAATGTCAAATTTTTTTCCCGTCACAGAAAAAAGTATTTATTTTGATTTAAAAAATCTATGGTTAAAATTAATGTCAAAGACTCATCCTGTTTAATAAGTGGGAATAAGAAATAAATTATTTGATCATAATAAATATACAACTCACCGATTGTGGTAATTACGACTATAGAATAAAATAGGGATCCAGTTCGTGTCCACTGAACAATGCTTTCGTCTTCATTACCATCCCAACCATCCTTAGTCATAGCTTTCACAAGGGCGCCTTCAAAGTTCTGTATTAGGCTGGAAACGTTTCTTGTAAAATCCATTTCGTCAAGAACGTTGGTTTCGGATGCAAGTTGCCAGAGATGGTTTGTGACATTTTGTCGAATACCCCTTATACTTTTTTTGACCTATCAGGAAAAAATTAACAATTACTTTTTGTTTAGTATTCTTGAAAATTTCTGAACGTTCGTCAATCCCTTTGAATATGTATAGCTGGTGCAGTTAATGAATCATTCTTTTTAATATTCCCCTACACGACTTCATTCTCTCTATCATCCAGATTCTACCTATTGCATCTTCAGCACTCTGTCCAAGTTATGTGAGCTACCATAGAACTTGATGCCATACCTCATCTTCGATTCCAATACTGCTTGATAAATGGTTTGATAGATAGATAGATAATAATTTATTTTGTTCGAAGTACATGATGAAATGTACAAGAAAAAAACGTCAAACAAAAATACATTAAAGAGAAATCGACCTTTCAGCCTTAGATAAATCAAAGTATTCCTTAATATTATAAGGTTCACACATCAAAATAAAAGAGTTCAGCTTACACAGCAATTGTTTCTCTGTATTTACATCGCGAAATTGCCTTGGCAATGCATTAAACATTTTCATGCACATGTACATAGCAATATGCTGTGTCAAAGTGAACTCATGAGCTGGATAGAGATAACAGTCTATTTGCCTTGTCTTTTCATTCTTATTTCGATATGGCTCAAAAATAACCCGATGCTGAATTAGAAACTTGAGGGAAGTGTACACGTACAATCCTGTTAAGGTATGAATATTGCCAGCCCGAAAAACACCCCTACATGACTGCCTGTATTTCATGTTCATAATGGATCTTAAAGCATACTTTTGTTTTACGAAAAGGCTGTCCGTGAAGGAACTGTTCCCCCAGCAAACAATACCATATGACAAATTCGACTGAAAAGCAGCATAATAAAAAATCTTCAAGGTGGGCAGATCAACAGACTTCTTGAGAACATTAATGGCATACATCGCTGAATTTAGTTTTTTATTTAAGTGATGTATATGTACATCCCATCTCAACTCACGATCTACATGGACCCCAAGGAACCTGGTAGACTCAGAGATCTTCACTTGACTTCCCTCTAGAGAAATTTCATCTGGGAATCGAAATTTTGACCTTGAAGAGTGAAACACAACACATTCTGTCTTTTGTGCATTCAATTTGAGCATGTTTGTTGTGCACCAATTTTTTACACTCCAAAAGGCAGTATTTAATTCTTCATTCAATTGAAAGGCTTTACACAAGATCTCAATATTATTGGTGTCATCAACATAGATGATTGCATTCAACATTTAGTCAATATTGTGAGGTAGGTCGTTTATATATACAATGAACAGTAAAGGACCTAGTGTGCTGCCTTGAATTACTCCATTAATGATATCCTTATCCTCAGAAATGAAACTTTTATCGTTGATAGTAATGAGTACTTTTTGTTTTCGTCCTTGTAGGTAGCTTTGTATAAGTTTTACTTGGTTATCCCTTATACCATATGCTTCAAGTTTACTTAATAATCTACTATGGTCTACAGAATCGAAAGCTTTGGAAATATCTAGAAATAGTCCTACTGGCACTTCACCCTCTTCAATTGCTGTGATAACAGTTTGAGTCAATTCAAAAATTGCTGTACATGTATTCTTGTTGTTCATAAAGCCGCGTTGAGATGAACAAAAGATGCCATATTTCTTAAAAAATTTAATAAGGCGATCTGAAAGAACTTTTTCAAAGATTTTTGCAAAAGTTGTTATAATATTAATAGGTCGGTAGTTATTAAAATCATCATTACAGCCAGATTTATATAATGGTGTTATCATTGATAGCTTCAAAGCAGATGAAAAAATACCAGTTATAAATGCACAATTGATAATATGCCTGATTGACTGAACAATAAAGTGGATAGCCTTCTTTATTACAATGCTAGGGATTTCGTCATAGCCTGATGAAAAGGAGTTTTTCAACTGCTTCACTATGTTAAGAATTTCGACCGCTTCAATATCAAAAACAAAGAATGACTTGTCTAGACGTCTCAACCCGCCACCAACATCACCATGTGAAAGAGAAGCTGAACATTCAGAGGCATTCACAAAATGTTCGTTAAAGTTTTGTACTACCATTTGGGGGCAACCATTTGGAAGTATGCTTTGCCTATGCTGAGCCTCTTCCTCAGGGCAACTATATGAGGATCAGATCTACACATAATTCTGTAATCATTATTTATCGGATGATTACTAGATGATTTTACCGTCACAGGAGGAAAAGAAGATTGAAACATTAGATTGAAACCATTAAAAAAGAAATTCCACATTTCATCTACCTCGGACTGCCTAAATTTATACTGATCTGACCAGTCAAAGGCGGACAACTCCGCAAAAAAATCGTTCAAACTTACATCATTAAACTTCCTGATAACTCTCATACTTGCATTTCTATGGTAACTACTTTTTATATCAAAAGACATTATCTGTGCAGAATGATCAGATAGATGTGGCTGGACAACCTCAACATTACAGCCATCAACACTAGCAAAAACATTATCAAGGCAGGCAGTTTCTCTTGTCGGTTCATTAACTAACATCTTCAAATTAAAATTTTCAGTTATTGTCAGCATGGTGTTGGTGTTTTTATTATGTGGCTTGAGAAAATCAAAGTTAAAATCACCATTGAGAACAAGTGTATCATCCTTACCCGCATTAATCATCATCAAAAGATCATGAAGTTTCTCAAAAAAGATGTCAGGATTAGCTAGAGGTGCTGTGTTTGGTCTATAGACACATATAAGAACCAGTTTAAGGATATCTTTTAGGTAGCATTCTATCGCACAACATTCAATAATACCCAGAACAGTGAACTTTGCGATGTCTAACCTATCTTTACACTTATATCCTATTCTAGACTAAATTACAACTCCACCATGTTTCCCTTCTTCTCTGCAGTGACTGGCCACAATCTCAAAGCCTGCGATACAGAAGTTCTCAAGTTGTTCCCTGCTCTGCCAGTGTTCTGTTATCGCGAGGAAATCCGGTTCATTATCATTGACAAAGTTGAGAAGTCCATTATAATCTGTATTCAAACATTGAACATTATTATGAATTATTTTGATACCTTTTGATGAAAATACTTTATTCGTTGTCAGATTCAATAGTGTTGGTTCCATTGATTCTTTTCCGAAAAAAGTTTCGAAAGTCGAAGTCTCTGATTAAGACTCCATCATGCCGAAAGCTTTTTTCCATGACTACCTTATATTGTTCTTCGTTTTTAATACCTACTGTAAATGAGGAATTATTTCCCTTCGTTTCCAACTTCCTTACTTCAATTGTCCTTGAATTTAAGCCTTCTTGTAGATAGTTTTCAATTACAGACACATCAACTTGCTTCCCTGATATTCGACCAACATAAATCCACCTCTTTCGGGTGACTCCGGCAAAGGCAGCCCCATTTGATCTAGCACCATCCCAAATGATCCCCTTGGTCCTTGAAAGTTTAAGTTTTAAGTTTTTTGACTTCCATCCATTCAGATGTTTGGGAATTATTTGAATTCAAGTCAGAAGATGTAATTTGTTTATTTTTCTCATGTCCTTTTCCATCGGAATTGTAGGTTAGATCGGCTCTATTTATGACAGCTCCCTCAACCATAGAGCTATATGTCGACGTTGTTGATTTTCCATCACGATCAGAAGCCATTTTTTTTGTGTGCGATCCTTGTTTTGTTACAAGTGCTTCAGTCTTTTTTCTTGCTTCCCCACAATCTTTCGTTTTTTCTTCCATAACCTTAATTTTTTCGTTCAACAATGCATTATTTTCCATCAGAATTAGATTTTTACTTTGTACCTCAGCCAGAAGTTTTTCCAAAAATTCATTTCTTATTCTCAGGATTACTAGCTCAATATTTGGGTCACTTACTGAAGAAATTCCGTCCATATTTCCCGATGCAACATGTACACAAACCGCAGATTTCTTGTTCGCGGACTGTGTCAGGCACGCAGGGTGATATTTATTCATACATTTATTGCACTTCGCATAAACAACCACTTTTCTACCGCAGTAGTTACAAATAGTCTCTTCTTTCGCTTAATCTTTGACGATTTTATCTCCTTGTTCCGAAAACTCAACTTAACTTTCCGCCATCTTGATAATCAATCGACATAGAGTCCAGGTATTTACTGAGTACCTCAAGTGAGTAGCAAATAGAACTCAATTGAGCAAAGGTTGGTGATGTGTTCACTCCAATCAAGAGTTTCCTCCAGTTCGAGACCCAGGAAATTACAACACCCAATCAGACTCAGGGAGGAGTTGCAAAGTTGAATATTTGCTGGTGTTTGAAAACCTGAAGAGCTGCATTTGTTTTTTCAGCATTCATGCATAGACCATTTGCTTCAAACCATTCGCCTGCTCGCAGTAGAGTTGATTTTTCCAGTTCACACGTTTCTTGGAATGTCTTCGCCATGACTGTAAAGTTTGTGTCATCTGCATAATTCAACATTTTGATATTTGTTTCATCAAATATGGTATATAGATCATTTAAAAATTTGATGAATATGATGGGACCTAAAATGCTTCCTTGTGGTACTTCTAGTTCTGTGAATATTTGGTTCTCATTCTGAGAGATCATTTCTCTTTGTCTACGGTTGGTTAGGTACGATTTAAACCACTTCAGTTCGTTTTCCTTTATTCCATAGGCTTGTGATTTTTGTAGGATGAGATCATGGGACAGGGTATCGAATGTCTTCGATAGGTCCAACATCAACCCAACCGTCACATTGGAATCTTCCAGAGCGTCTAAGATTCCTGAGATAAACTCAAATATTGTTGTCTGTTTGGACTTCCCTTTGACATATCCATGTTGTGATGGTGATAATTTTTTTTCTTTTACTAGGTATGATACAAGCTGAGTTAGTTCTAGTATTTTGGAGAATGTTGGTAGGAAACTTATTGATCTATAGCTCTGTGGTTTCTCTGGTTCGCCTTTCTTGTACACCTTTGAAAGGAAAGTGAGGTGAATCTATTTTTCTTCATACTTAAGATGCATATTCTCGTATCATATTGATTCCGACAATTTCTCAACTACCCATAACTTTCGAACAACTGCATATATTTTCATAACTTGTACATTCCTTCAGTTCAACAATTTTTTCACACTGATATAGTAACTCCGACTTAGGAAAATTGATTAAATCAACCCAAAAAACCACATTGTATATTAGAATTTTTTGCTATGTAAAATATTTCTTCATCTGCTTCTATATCAAGGCTCTCTATCTCTTTTGAGGTTTTCATTCTATCTGAGTTTCGTTTCGTGCTGTTTTAGCAAGTTGTGTATTCATCATCCAATTGATATGGTCATTCTATGCTCTTCACCTCTCCACCTTACAGGGTGACCGACCCCGCAATTTTCTCTGATATGAGTATTTCTCAGTCTGTCCCATAATATGTAACATGATATAGCACAGACGGTTCTCATTACAGTTGTTATCATCTATTTTTCGATTACTGCACTATCGGGTCTCATCTACGCTGCCTACGTTTTCAGAGGTCTCAAGCACGTTTCATACAGCGTGGAAATCACTTATGGAATGAAATTCCCCACTCATTATTGTAGAAAATCATAAGAAAGGCTGAAGTACATAGCCATTTTACTTCATAAATTAAGGTTTTATTTTAAAAAACTCGTTACATACTCAGTCTTCAAAATATTTTCCATCGCTAGCCACAACTTTCTCCCATCTTTGTGACAGCTTCTGAATTCCTCGTCGAAAAAATTGTTTGACGCGTTGTAACTTTCAACAAGTGTATCGGGACTGATATAACCAAAAATATACTATCAGCGTTCATGTTTACTGACTCTTTTTTAATTTCTTATGAAACACTAATGACGAATCGACCAAAACTGGCATTAAAATTATTTTACTTTTGTCATAACAAAGTAATTTCCATGGTTACTACTTCTTTATTTCAATATGAACATGGAGAAACTTATTTAAACTTACTTGGTTACATTTTGAATGAAATATTTTTCAATAAATTTTTTTAATTTGAAAACATACTATGTATAAGCATATTACAAATCTCCTGTTTTACCGTTTGGGAATATTATGCTTTTTCCTCAAATTATACAATATATTTTTATCATCTCTTGTTCATATCTCAATTTGTTCAAACTCCTTATTTTCTCTGAAGAACTGGGTTAAGGTCTGCCCCAGCTTCAATTCATTTATAATTTACTATGACTATAAACTAGTATTCATACCTCTTTTTCATAATCCACTTCCAATGCTTCAAAAGTGAATGCTCCAGCGGCACAATATGCTACCACGAGGGTTATCAAGGTGACGTGCGAAAATATGCAAGTTATAGTTTTCCACGTGAATTTCCAACACTTAGCCAATGCACTCTGATTTTCCAGTTCCGTTATAGTGGTTCTAGACTGATATCTTGACATTTTGACATGTACCTAGATTTGAAAAATACATAGATGAAATTCAGGATACTTCATCAATTTTCAAAGAAATACGAAAGAATGTACAGGGTGAACCACGACGAACTGCATCGATCGATATCTCAGAAACTGAATGTAGGAAAAATTTGAAATTTTGGGAACTTGCCAGATGTCTTGGGACCTATAGAACTAAAATATTTTCATCTATTGGGCACTTCCGGTTATACCGGAAATAGACCCTAAGTCGCTTATTTTAAATGGGATACCCTATATATTATTACATTTTTGGGTTCTACTCAACATTCTAGGCAGATTTCATGTATCATGTCCTATCCCTAAGTCTGAGCGTTTTTGACATATTCAGGTTTTTATGTCTAAAATTACGATTGCAAGCCCTAATTTAATTATCAATTGTTCCTATAAGGAAGCCCTTTTTACTTACTTTGGGTTAGATGTCTTGTTGAAAAAGACCTACTTTATATAATACTTGGACAAATAATCATACAGTGTTCAAAAAGAAAGATCTAGAATGAGATTGAGAAAACTGACAAAACTCGATTTTTTCAAATGGAAACCCCACATTTTTATTATTTTGTAGCATTAATCATCAAAAATGAAGGTAACTTTGTATGAGGTTATCTATACCTAAAATTTGAAGTTTTGCCAATATCGCCAATTTAATATTTTCTATGGCGGTTTTGCATTTAATGTGTAAACAATTAGATCTAGGATAGCCACGTTTATATTTGACATTTCAAATCATCGTAATGCCAGCCCGGTTAAATTATACAAACGAGGATTATTTAAACTTATTTATTATTTATGGACAATGTGAAAAAGTTATTTCAAGAACCTGTGATACATTTGCTACCCGATATCCTCATAAACAAAAACCATCACCAAATACTGTTAAACGAATTATAGAAAACTTCAAGAATTTTGGATGCGTAAAGGCAAAAATGTACAAAAAGAAACCAGTTGTTGACAATGAAAATATTTAAATAGCAATTTTGGGATATTTTGAAGCATATCTAACAAAATCTTCAAGGCATTAGCATTAGAATCAGGATTATCTCAATCCTCAGTTCTAAGAATTTTACATAAACACAAATATCATCCCTATGAAATTTCATTAATGCAACATTTGAATGAAAATGATTTTCCAAGAAGAATGGAATTCTGTGAATTCATAATACTTCGTTCACAAGAAGATTTTTCTTTTTTGGATAATATCATTTGGACCGACGAAGCCAAATTTACAAAGAATGGTGTTTTTAATCGACGTAATTGCCAGTATTGGAATGATAGAAATGTACACCCATTTAGGAAACACAATTTTCAAGAATCCTGACAATTTAACGTTTATTGTGCAGTAAGGAATGTTTGCTTACAATTATATCAAGAGAACTTGAATGGTAAGTTAGGTCTTTTTGAATAGTTCTAATATAAAACACATATTTCAACTTATAGGAGACCGATACCTCAACATCTTCCGGAATTTTGAAGTTGACTATTTAGACAACTTGCCCCTGGCTGAACTTCGAAAACTTTTCTACCAACATGATGGAGCACCTCCACATAATGCCCATTTGGTCAATAATTATCTGGAAAACTTATTTTACGATCAATGGATAGCCAACAATGGACCAAATCTTTGGCCACCTCGCTCCCCGGACCTATCAGTGCTCGATTTTTATGAATGGGGAACAGTGAAAAATAACGTGTATAAAACATCAGTGACCACCATGGAAAACTGCATGAGACGTGTTAGAACAGCATTTGAAGACCTGGACCCCCAATCAATAAGAAAAGCCACCTATGAACAATTGCTGCAGAGATGCGAAAAATGTTTAGAAGTTCAAGGACACCAATTTGAATTTGATATTGAATATTGAATATTAAATGCAAAACCGCCATAGAAAAATATTAAATTGGCAATATTTCGAAAACTTCAAATTTTAGGTATAGATAACCTCATACAAAGTTAACTTCATTTTTGATGATTAATGCTACAAAATAATAAAAATGGGGGGTTTCCATTTGAAAAAATCGAGTTTTGTCAGTTTTCTCAATCTCATTCTGGATCTTTTTTTTAACACTCTGTATGATTATTTGTCCAAGTATTATACAAAATCTATTGAAGTAGGTACTCTTCAACAAGACATCTAACCCAAAGTAAGTAAAAAGTGCTTCCTTATAGAAACAATTGATAATTAAGTTAGGGCTTGCAATTGTAATTTTTGACATAAAAACCTCAATATGTCAAAAACGCTCAGACTTAGGGATAGGACATGATACATGAAATCTGCCTAGAATGTTAAGAAGAATCCAAAAATGTAATAATATATAGGGTATCCCATTTAAAATAAGCGACTTTGGGTCTATTTCCGGTATAACCGGAAGTGCCCAATAGATGAAAATATTTTCGCTCTATAGGTCCCAAGACATCTGGCAAGTTCCCAAAATTTCAAATTTTTCCTACATTCAGTTTCTGAGATATCGATCGATGCAGTTCGTCGTGATTCACCCTGTATAGATACCGGAGGAGTCTTCAACTTCAATTTGAAATTTTCAATTAAAAAAAAACCAAGTAGTATTGAATATAACTTTTTTAGTGTTGAATGATTGTTTGGGCTATTACCATCATCTATTGTGGATGTAATGATTTCCGACGTTTCGATAGGCATCTTCTATCTTTATCAAGGAGAAAATCATGTTGGACCAACCTGGATTTGTCGCTGTCTAGTACTCGTAGAAGCTTCTGATGTTCTTTTATTCGTACATTTAGATCTTACATCGGAGAAACTAAACGCCCTCTGAATGTACGAATAAAAGAACATCAGGAGCTTCTACGAGTACTAGACAGCGACAAATCCAGGTTGATCCATCATGCTGTAGATGAGAATCATCGTATAAAGTGGGATGAAGCATCAATAATATCTAAAGAAGAAAAACTTGCAAGAAGAAAAATCAAAGAAGCAGCATTTATGAAAATAACATCTGATTCCATAAGTGCTCCATTTATTGATCTGCCAGAAGTTTGGACGCCGATAGTTCGATCAACTTAAAAAGATCATCATATCACAGATGAGTATATAACATCGTTCATTTTCTTTCACGACTTCTGTCAATTGACTTTTGAAAATTGATAATTTTCAAAAGGTTTCTCCTTGATAAAGATAGAAGATGGCTATCGAAACGTCGGAAATCATTACATCCACAATAGATGATGGTAATAGCCCAAACAATCATTCAACACGAGCTCCATCATCAACAATGTCTCGTCATCAACTTTTTTAGTATTAGATTTATTGACCAAAATTTCAAGCGTACTTAAACATCATTCAATTTTACACAAAAAAGGTACTCTTGGTAAAACTCGCTACTTTGTATCATTTTCGGAGTATTTTGATTTAAAATTTATGAAGTGATAACCGATGTTCGTATGAAGTAATGATAAAAATTGTATTTATCAAACAAAAAATCAGTAAATTCAAAAAAAGGCTAATAACTTAAATATGATTTCAATTAGAGTAGGTGTTCAAAAAGTCCTCCGTTTTCACGAATACACAAGGCTATCCTTTTTTCTAAAGAATCCATTCATCTTCTGAATGGTTGGGAGTCAGCTGTGAGATCATTAAAGTGACGTTGTATTCTATCTTTTAAATCTTGCGGTAAATTTACTTTTGCAGAATAAACTTTTTCTTTTAGATACGACCAAACTGTGTAATCCAAGGGATTAAAATCACATGACCGAGGAGGCCAATGAATCGGAGCTTCTGCACCTCTATCAATCTATCGATTCGGAAAATGGTTACTCAACCAATTACAACACCTTCTATCAAAGTGCGGTGGAGCTCCACTGTGCATAAAAAATAGATATCTTCGCTCGTTTACCGTTAAATTTTCTAATATCTCGAATAAGTGATTACTTAAAAAGTCCAGGTACATATCATCATTTAAATTTCCAGCTAGAATGTGATAACCTATTAATTTGTTTCCTAAAGTTGCTGCCCAAACATTATCTTTAAATGAGTGTTGGCAATGTGCTACCCTTTTGACATGTGAATTCTCATCATTCCAGTAGTGTGCATTATGGGAGTTAAACATACCTTGTCGCGTAAAAGTGGCCTCGTCCGTAAAAAAAATACATTTTAAAAAATTTGGATTGAGGGCTGTCCTTTCTTGTAATGTTTGACAAAAATTCATTCTAACCGGTAGATCGTGTCTGGCAAGAGCTCTTGGACTTGTCTGTAATGATAAGACTAGCTGCTGCTCTTTAAGTATCCTCCAAGTACTTGAAGAAGACGTATTTATTGTCTTTCCACATCCCTTATTATTATTATTATTACAATGATAACAGAGTTGAGGCAGAGCCTATAAACTCACTTGAAAAAAAATTACAACATTTGAGCGAAAAAAACATAACTACTGTTTTGATGACGAGATATTGTTGATGATGGAACTCGTGTTGAATGATTGTTTGGGCTATTACCATCATCTATTGTGGATGTAATGATTTCCGACGTTTCGATAGACATCTTCTATCTTTATCAAGGAGAAAAGTAAGAAACCTTTTGAAAATTATCTGTGATATGATGATCTTTTTAAGTTGGATCGAACTATCGGCGTCCAAACTTCTGGCAGATCTATAGATGGAGCAGTTATGGAATCAGGTGTTATTTTCATAAATGCTGCTTCTTTGATTTTTCTTCTTGCAAGTTCTCTTCTTTGGATATTATTGATGCTTCATCCCATTTTCTCCAATGATTCTCATCTACAGTATGTTGGACCAACCTGGATTTGTCGCTGTCTAGTACTCGTAGAAGCTTCTGATGTTCTTTTATTCGTACATTCAGAGGGCGTTTAGTTTCTCCGATGTAAGATCTTCCGCACTTGCAAGGTAATTCATATATGCAGTTCTTTGTCCTTTGTGTCTCATTATTAGGCTTAACTTTTGTAAGTTTAGCTCTGATAGTGTCTTGAGTTTTGAATGCAGTCGTTATGTTGTATCTATTTCCAATTCTTCTCATTTTCTCCGACAAACCTTTTACATAAGGAATTACGGTTTTAATGGTCTGATTTATATCTGTTGGTTCTGGTTGACTTTCTCTTGTTCGTCTAGCTTTTTCTAATATCTTTTTGGGGTAGCCATTGCTTCTAAGAGTTTTCGAGATGTTATTTATTTCTTCATTTTGGTCTTCTTCAGTGCAACAAATATTTATTGCTCTATCAAATAAACATTTTGCTACTCCCAATTTAGTGTTTAGTTGGTGGTTTGAATCAAAATGTAGATATTGTCCTGTGTTCGTTGGCTTTTTATACACAGTGGTTCTTGGGATTCCATTTTGTTTATGTACGAGTACATCTAAGAATGGAAGTTGTCTGTCTTTCTCGATTTCAATTGTGAATTTAATTGATCCTCCTCTGTTGATTGTTTAGATATTGAAGGAATTCATCTATAGTGTCTCTTCCATGTTGCCAAATAATGAAAGTATCATCTACATATGCTTAGTGTAGTTCTTTCACTAAGGTTTCAATACAAATAGAAAGCATTTCCATCTTCTTCAACTAAGGGTTTGATCTTCGCTTTTTCCTAACTATGATAAGTGTTTTATCTGTTGGAATATTAGTGAACAAACTGGTAATGTCGAAGCTGACCATAACGTCTTCTTCCATGATTTCTTGATGTTTCATTATTTCTATGAAGTGTTTCGTGTTTCTTATCATCGATGTTGAATTACTTTTTAATGGTGATATAATTTTCAGCAGAAATTTAGCCAATTGGTGGCATGCTGAATTTCTTGAACTCACAATTGGTCTTAGAGGAATATTTGCTTTGTGTATTTTTGGTAGACCATATAAATGTGGTGGTTTACTGAAGTGAGGTGTAAGTCTTGATCTAATGAATTGATCTGAAAATTCATTTCGATATTTATAAAGGATTTTGTAAATATTGTTTTCAATTGTGGTGGTAGGGTCTTTTTTTAGTCTTTTGTATTTTCCTGCTTCTAATAATTCATTGATTTTTTGATTTTAAGAGCCAACATCTAGAATTACAGTGGCGTTTCCTTTGTCTGCTGGAAGTATCTTTATGGAACTATCCGAGTTGAGATCTTTTAATGCCCTCTGTTCAGCTTTATTTATATTGGGTAGAGGTGTTTTGTTATTCCTGTCTAACAAGGTTCTGATTTTCCATCTGTACTCTAAAAAAATCGAGAACCTGAAAAAGCCGAAGAGTACAGATGGAAAATCAGAACCTTGTTAGACAGGAATAACAAAACACCTCTACCCAATAAACTATAATATGTCTACAGAAACCTTCATGTCTAGTGTTAGAAATATGAAGAAAAATTGCCTAAGCCACCGCTGGTCCGGGACCATTAGAAAGAATGCTGATGTAAATAAACACTTGAGATCTTTATTTCCTAAAGACTTATTAGGCAGTTCCGAGAGAGAAAAGGGAACAGAGCAGCATACGTCTCCGCTCAGGGATACAAGGCCGCTTATTTTTATCCATCATTATTTTAATTCCATATTCGAATTATTAAATGATAACAATTACGAGTTTGTTCAATTTCTAATACTAGAGATCTAGACCAATCATTGACGCACTCCAACAGGTTGGTTATAACTGAACGACCGGGAAGAAAACCATGTTGGCATTGGGGGATGATGTTACGATAACTGTTGGATTTTGATCAACTAAATATAAAATCATATTTTCTTTTTTAATTGTTCTTGTTGTTCTTGGCCGACCAGAATTTATTTTTTTAGGTCTCACACTCCCAGTTCTTCGAAAACGTCGTTTAATTGCTCTAAATGTATTGGAAAGTTTCTTCGAGGACACATTTCTGCATAACGCGAAACAGCTGCACTAGCGTTTCCTAAACAATCTCCTTATGTTAATAACATGTCAGTGTATTTAAAATTTGAGTACATTTTGATTAACAATATCTAATTTCACAAATATAAATGTAATTATTGTTGACTCAACGTCAAAACTATTAAATGAAAGAGAGTTTTCCATGGCAACTGAAATTCTAAAGAAAATGCTATTACCCTGTAGAGTTCATCGGTTATTACTTCATAGTTTTCAAATCAAAATACTCCGATAACGGTACACAATATCGAGTTTTACCTAAAGTACCTTTTTTGTGTGGAATTGAATGATGTTTAAGTACGCTTGAAATTTTGCTCAATAAATCTAATATTAAAAAAGTTATGTTCAATACTACTTGGTACGAAGCGTGTAACTAGCGCCCTCTACGAGAGTCAGACATAAAAACGAATTCATTGGATGTATCAGCTTCCAAAACATATTCGTATAAAATTTCATTACAATGTTGTCAGTAGTTTCTGCAAAATTTTAAAAAATGTGTATATTTTTTTTTCTTCAACATCTTGAATACGGATGGCAACATTTTTTACTGATCAAACCCCAGTTATTTTTCAGTTTTCTACTTATCCTAGAGAAGGGGTCACCTTTTTTTGAAACACCCTGTAGAAAGAAAATAATTTACAGATTTCATTGACAGAAAGTGACAAGTTATTGACGTTGTAGACGACGTAAACAGCATAGGCATTATCTACGGTTAATATTAATGAAGTAGTTGAATACTCACCCTATATAGGAATTCCTGAATTTATTGTTCAATAAATTAACTCATTTTCCTGATTATCATATAAACTTCTTCAAAACCATGTTTTTCAAATTTTTAAAATATCAATCATAAGAAAACAACAAATTTATAAACATGACAATACGGTGGAATTGTGCATCTAAACAGTGTTTCTGTTTTCCTACAACTGCGGATTTGAATCCTTTTCTATTTATAATTTATCCATTTCCTCTGCTCTACGTATAAATAGACTTTTCGATTTTTCGGTTACTGTCAAATTGGGAATGCGAGTGGATTATTTGGTTTATTTATGATCTTCACGGTGTTTATTTTCTTCATTTCATTCGATAATCAATTAGTGATACCCATTATGCGTATAAATTCACTTTTATTTCCGAAATCTTTAGAATTCGTAATGTTTTCGTTTATTTATACATTATTCACATTCAATAACCGGTCGGTTGAATAGTCTTTTTAGACGCCCTCATAAGATCTCTTAAGAGAAGCCGTTTCGGACCCAAGTTCATATAAACTTTTCATCTCAAAATTAGTAAAACCCCTTTTAAAGTTTGTACAAGACCTAATTGACACCCTGTATATCGAGGATATTGATATTCAGAACATCCTTGAATTCCAGCAATCAAATCTACAAAATCTCGAAACACAGCAGGTTTTGACGGAATTTATCCAGAATTCATCAAACATTTAGGAAGGAAGGCCTTGTCTTGGTTATTGTCTTTCTATAACAATATTCTGAATTCAAGAAACTTTCCTTCAGAATTTCGCAAGGCTAAAGTAATAGGTATTTTGAAACGAGGAAAAAATCCTTGTGATCCTAGTAGTTATCGACCCATCAGTTCATTGAGTGTTAATTTCAAGATATTAGAAAGGCTAATTCTTTTTGGAATTGAATCTTCTATTGAAAATGCTCTACAAAATTTCCAGGGACACTTTAGGAAAAATGGTGATTGTTCAGATGAGGATCTCAGCCTTACAACTTTCATAGAATCAGGCTTCAATGACATATTAAAAACAGGAGCTGCTTTCATTGATTTATCTTCGGCATATGACACTGTGTGGAAAGATGGATTAATTTTCAAACTCTATACCCATCTGAGATGTGAGAAAATGGTACGATTATTAGAAAATATGTTATCTGATAGAAGGTTTCGTGTTTTTATTGACAATAAGAGTAGCAATTTCAAAACATTGAAAAACGTTCTTCCTCAAGGATCAGTTTAAGCTCCTTTACTTTTCAATTTATATCTAAGTGATTTACTGACGACATCATCTCAGAAATTTGTTTATGCTGACGACATTGCTATTGGTTACCAACATTCGGATGTCCATACTCCAGAAAACATACTTTCATCTGATTTGGATATTTCAAAGAATTACTAGCTGACCCGTCAAACGTTGTTTTGCCATGTATGTTATTTTTAGGAAACATTTTTATAGGCAAATAAAAATAATTACCTACCATAAAGTATATTTGTAAAAATTTATGAGATTCGTTTGGCATTGGCAGCAATGAGCCCACTTTGTGATAAACTTGGCCTTTGATTTTAAACGTGGAATTAAATTGTTGACCGTTTGCTGCAACATTGCTAACTATTTCTGTTGCTCCAAACGATATCATTTGGAAACATGAAATGAATGTTCGGATTGACTTCAGGAACAGGCTAGAATCTGTATCAGTACCAATAAGTAAATCGTGCAATGGCTCAGGTGGTGTTTCAATTTCGGTTAGTTGTACTTTTCCTGAAGAGCAACACATCCCAAGTGGCCCATTTTCAAATTTAAGTGCATGACAATGTGGCGTATTTCATATAAGTTGTCGGAGGTCAAATGGTTGAATGTACGTAACCGGTTCTTGCTGTCTGCTCTGGTTTGCTATCATGGAGTTGTGCTATCTCGGAAACCATCATATTTGCATCGGAAAATTACTTTTAGATCTGATGTCCATAACCTTAATATTCGAGGAAGGGGTCTCATATCTCTTCCTAAACATAATTTGTCTATTTTCATTCAGTTTCAGCATATATAAGCAATACAACAAATATATTACCAATGGCTGGCATAGTCTTCCGGTAGCTTCGTTCAGAAAGAGAATAAAAGATTTGTTATTATCTGAACAGTGTCAGTCCAGTAACTGACGCATTTTTGCCTGCACTTGTTTTCGCTCCTTCTTTGCACTGTAGCCAATTCAGAATGTATTGCTTTGTTTTCTCTTCATCATAGTTTTTTAACCTTTTGTATTGTACTACATGAACTAGCATGAACTTGAATCAGGGCTTGAGTGGAAGAGCAGAGAGTGGCTCCTCGTGTCACAATCTGAACTCCGCCCTGTGATTGTACATTGTTTTTATATTAGGAATAAGTGTATTGATTATTTGGATTCAATAAAGTCATTATTATTATGTTTATTATTAAGTCATGGTCGTCCCAACAGCATGCTATTCAGATGGAACTCGGTTCCAAGCGCCAGTTGTGAATGTGGAGAAGCAGAAGAAACAATACCTCAACTCATCAATAGTTGTCCCATATATAAATTTCAAGATGGTTTTAGGGCTATTCATGATGTTTCCAACTCTTTCTTGGAATGGGTTATAAATTTCGAACGAATATGATACGTAGTTTTGTTATTCAGTTCTATTTCTGCTTTTGTATTTTTATTTCAAGATTCGATGAGGGCAACTTGAAGAAGTCTCTGTCTCCATCAAAAGAAGACCACTCTTGAAGAAAGAAATCCCTCAAATATATTTCAGCTTATTTTTGTACTTTCACACTTAGGCGGAGAGCCAGGGTTTTTTTTACTTGGGTTTTTTCCTTAGGCTTTTATATCATACGCCGAATTGTGTGACACCCCGTCACTAACCCCTGATCTATATGCTTTATTGCTTGCTAACTAAATATTGTAAACCAAAAGTTCAAGAGGATATTTATATATACTAGTATTTCAATTGATTAGTTTCGAAATAAATAACATATCTTTATATTAAACATCACATTACATATAAAAACAAAAATTCAACAAAATCAAATAAAATCAACAACTAAAATAATCAATGCTTCCCGCCATGATGATTATGTTTATGCTTATGGTGATGATCATGGCCATGCTTGCTTTTGTGCTTATGCTCATGCCCATGTCGATGATCATGATCACCATGATGCTTGTGACTGTGCCAGTTCTTGTGATCCTCATGGTGATCATGGTGATCCTCATGGTCATGATGGTGACTGCTGTCATGCTTATGGTCATGATCTGAGTGATGCTTGTGATCGTGGGATCCGTGGTGATCGTGACCATGGTGCGATTTATGGTGATGTACACCTTTCTCGTGGTGATCGTGCCAATGGTCATCGTCGTGTCCGTGAGAATGGGAGTGTTTCTGGCGGTGATCGTGATCATGGTCGTGGTGATGACCAGATTGGTGCTTATGGGTGTGTTTTTGGTCGTGGTCGTGATCATGCAGGTGTTTATGCTGGTGGTAGTGGATTTCTTTCTTCTTTTTCTTAGCTGGAACTGAAATAGATGTAAATAAAAAATTATTATTGTAATGTCCAGAGGTTTCTTTAGTCTTTCAACAATTGTTTCGAAAATACTTTTTTTCAAGTAACACAGTTTTGAGAATCAATGTTGCAACGAAGTTTGGTATATACTCATATTTATACATATTTGCGAGGTCATATTTGCGAACACCGTAGTTCGCAATGGTTTATACTAACAACATTTGAATTCTGGGAGAAAGGGGTCTTCGATTCGCATCTCTCCTTAGTGGTATAAGCACCAGACCGCCAATTTCGATATGCGGGTTCGATTCCCGTCCAAGCTAAATTATTCATTGTCTAATGAAATGTAACAATTGGATTTTCAATAAAAATATTTGACGATAGTTTCGGATAAATTGTCAGAGATATCTATTATAATAATATAATATGATGCATAGTAAGGTCTAGCGCCTAAACCAATCAACCGATTTGCATCAATTTTTTTTTTAATTAACGGTAGGCATCTAAACTGATGCAGAAAATTAATAACAAGTGGCAAACTTCTATCATTTCTCTAAAAAACACAAAAAAATAAAAATTAAGGGTGTTTGGCATGTTTTCGCTGTATTATTCAAATGCTCTCTTTCTGACCAACTCAGGTAGTACTCTTGAACATTTTTTAACTCGCCCTAACAGTTCAACTTTCACTTAAGGTCATTTCATTCAAATAACTACCTGACTTGGTCAGAAAGTGAGCATTTGAATAATTTTATAACAATTTATATTTTATATAACGTGCTCGAAAATATAAGATGGAAACTGCAATTTTGAAAAAGCTTCATTTTAAAAGTAATTGTCAAACATAATAACGTTTAATAATTATAATAAACATCTATAATTTCAGCTTGATTTTAAGTTTGATTTTAAGCTTATTTTAATTTCCAAACCTACCGAGTAAGTTAATTTACAAAATTATAATTGAAAAAGATATTGAAAACCAAAATTTGGATGGTTATTCTCCATTTTTGGGTCAAAATTGAAAACGGGTCACGTCCGATTTTGAGTTAGGTCCAGTGTAAAATTTTAATTTACAATGAAGACACGACGACGAGGCAGTCCAGTGGGTTCTCGAAACGCTACCCGGATAACCCGAACTGAAAGAAACCGACGCCGCGTTCATAACAATAATTACGCAATGCGATCAGTATTTGTAGCGAGAAGAGCACCGGTTGAAGACGAAATTCCCGCGTTTTCTGTCGGCGAAATGAGCGAATCGTGTCAATTTTGCAATGCTCTGCATTTTAGGGGTGAAAAAAGGCGAGATGGATTCAGCCAGTGCTGCCAGAAAGGTAAAGTTGTTATGAGCGAGCAGATGCAATTGAAAGAAGTACCAGCTTTGCTCAGAGAACTTTACACAGGAACACCACTATAAGAGTGCCTTTGCGTTTGCTTCCCAAAAAGTTAGCTTAAGAGAATTTCCATCAACTGGCCCTTAGTCATGCATGGAACATCATACAGCAGAATTGGTTTCATTATTCCGCAACCTGGAAACACGCCCAGATTCTGTAAACTTTACACACTTGATACTAATGAAGCTCTGCAACATAGATTCCCATACCCAGCTAACCAAGTATGCAATCCAGTGACAATGCTTCGACTAGATGAAATGCTTCGTGAAAATAACCCATTTGCAAGCGCTTTTTACACAATGGGAGAAAGATTACGAGAAGAACGTCGCAAAGCTATAGCTGAAAATCGTGAATTACCACACTGTAAAAAATAAAATTCTGCGCTCAAACTCCTCAGGAGTTTGAGAATTTTTTTTTCAATCAAACCATTTTAATTTGAAATAATCTAAAATTGATTACGCCAAATGAACTATTTTTCTTGATTAAAACAACCTAGTTGATTATAGAGAACAGCTAAAACATTCGCCTGAAATTTTTTACATTTCAGCGAAATGAAAGAAACAACTGATTCAACATAAACATACAATTACAAGAAATTGTTTATGCACTTGTCTCAATATCCATAATTGATCGATACAAATACATTATTCTAAATAGGTTTTAACGAAACCATTCGTTCGTTTCATTTTTATTTGTTCAATAGAACGAAGGTACGGTTGTCGTAAATTCTGTCAGTTGATGCAACGACTACAGTTTCTTGAGACAAGAATCTCGTGAGATTATATTATTCGCCTCATTTACTTGAAGAAAACTATAAATATTTGAAAAAAATTGAACATATAATTGTTGCAATATGAAGTGACATTTGTAAAAAAATATTGCGTAATTGATTTAATAAAACGAATTAATTGTAGCAATTTTTTTATATTGGCTGCAATTAAATCAAAACTCCATCTCTTTTATATTAAATATATCCCATTTAAATGCAATTATTTGTGCATTTACTCACAATATTGTTGTATCCGGTGATAAAGATGACATGGAATACATGATGCGCAAGCTAATTAAAGAATACGAGAAGTGGGGCTTAAATGTCAACTTAGAGAAAACCAAATAAATATCTTTGTGTTGGTGGAGAACCGGGTGATCTGGTATTGGATGATGATAGGGATGAGATGATAACCCACTGCCTGGACTATAGCTTTTGTAGCGGCACTCTGTCAGCGGCAGGGGAGTGTATAGATCTCTTGGCGACACTCTATATAGCCACGCATAGCTTACTTCACAGCGCTTCGGTGGCCTAAAGGTTTGCGCTCAAGTTTCACACCGACTAGGTACTAGGTGCCGGGTTCAACTCCCGGCGGCTCCTCAAAACTTCTAACCCCTGCGTCTATGGCGGCATGGCGCACACAAGCCATACTGATGAGTCCAAATGTGTGCGCCAGGGACGAAACGCATAAGTAGGGATAAATTCCTTCGATTCTACATTGGTGACCCCGACGTGATGGGAACGGTTGTCTTTACGACGTGTCTTGGAAAAGCAGACGGTTGACGCTTGAGGTATACTCGCTCCTCTCTGCAACTACCAACGAAACTCTAGACGCCTTTCCCATTCCGTACAATATTCATGGTCTGCCGCGGTATTGCGGTATTTATTAATATGAAAGAGAAATTATTGTTCTGTGAAGAAAAATAATGATTACATACAAATGTTTTTTTTTGTTTTATCAAATTATTCCTTTGCTAGTGTCAAAACCCTTCAATTCAGCTCAAATCAATCAGTTTCTTAACCCAAGAAACTTTCACTTGACATAAGAGATATTATCATTTTTATCGACTGAACTGTTCAACTAAGATCCTTTAAATCAACTACAAATCGAGTTTCAGTGAAATGTAATATTTGTTTACATGATACCAAAATTTTTATTCTACAAAAAGTATCAATAGTTACATACTAATTAATATTACCGTTGGATCAAATTTTTTTACCACCTGAGTCAAAAACTCTGAGCTTGGTTGAAACTAATCAGTTTCTTAACTCAAGAAACTTTCATTTAGGGTAAACGCCATTCTCAACCGTAGAGGGCGGTAGGGTCAAGTACTTTATGCATTTGGCTGTATTCAAACGTACGGAGTACTTGAGACAAATTAATATGGTTTGAGATGAGGAACTATTTTTTACAGTGCAGATATTCGAATGGTTTTTGCGCGTACAGACAACGATCCTAGAAGATACAATTTGCCGACAGGAGACAGTATTGCAACAACCCGTAAGACCGGGATTTGGTGCATTACACAGTGCGGGAAAATTGTTTCAGCAGTACGTTTGCTGTTCATACGTCAATCAAGAAAGTAATAACTTAAATTGGATAAGACAGAATCAGCCAAAATTAAGAACAGAAAGGTATCAAGCTTTAATGGATTATGTAGAACAAGAAGCGCAGCAGAGAAATGTTCCTCCAGGAAGAGTTATTATCTTGCCATCAAGCTATAAAGGAAGTCCACGGAACATGCAGCAAAAGCACCAAGATGCCATGGCAATTGTGCGGAAATATGGTAAACCAGACCTTTTCATAACCTTTACCTGTAACCCGAAATGGCCTGAAATAGTTCAAAATCTTAAACCATGGGAAAAAGCCGAGCATCGTCCGGACTTAACAGCGCGTGTGTTTAACTTGTAGTTGAAAGAAATGTTAAATGACCTATTTGTGAAAAATATATTCGGACAAGTTGTTGCTCATGTTTATGTTATAGAGTTTCAAAAACGAAGACTTCCACATGCTCATCTTCTTTTAATTCTTCAAAATGAACATAAAATGCGGGAACCAAATCAGATTGATGAAGCGATCTGGGCCGAATTCCCAGAACCAAATGAATATCCCAGACATAGTGTAATGCGACATATGATCCACGGACCGTACGGTATTCTAAATGCGAATTCTCCATGTATGTCGAATGGTAATTGTCAGAAGAATTTTCCAAAAGACTTTCAAGAGGAAACCGTCGTTTGTGATAATGGATATCCAAAAGAAGAGATACAAATATAACATACGACCGGAATGGAAAACCTGTGGATAACAGATGGGTGGTGCCATACAATCCATACTTACTTTTAAAATATGACGCTCATATAAATGTAGAAATCTGCACTTCAATCAAAAGTGTTAAATATTTGTACAAATATATCTACAAGGGTCATGACAGTGCTGCAATTGAAATTCATCAACGTGTTCCAATGAAAAATGTAGACATTGAAATGGCAGAAGGTTTTAATAGCCAAGGAAATCCACAACGCTACCATTTCGACGAAATACGAACTTATCTTGATGCTCGGTATGTGGGTCCACCAGAAGCAGTTTGGCGACTAATGAGTTTTAGTATGGACGGAATGAGCCACGTTATAAAGCAATTAGCAATTCACTTAGAAGATCAACAAAATGTCGTATTTGTGGCCGGTGCAGAAGAAGCAGCGGTAATTAATAATGCCAGTAAAGATACCACATTAACTGTATTTTTCAAACTCAACTGTGACGCCAACAGTAGTTCTCAAGATTACCTCTACCATGAAATACCAAATCACTATGTTTGGGAAAGAAATGCTTGGAAGAAAAGACAACGAAGAGGTGAAGTTATAATTGCAAGAATGAACCAAGTTTCACCTAAAGACACGGAACGCTATTTCCTACGATTGTTACTTTTGCATGTTGGTGGCCCTAGATCTAATGCAGACTTAAAGACAGTCAATGGCACGACATACGCAACGTTTCTTGAAGCTGCAAAAGCAAGGCATCTATTGCATGATGAGGAAGAGTGCTATATTCGTACACCTCCAGGTTTCGTGCACGAAAAACAGGAACTTTCATCTGATTTTCCAGAAGCTCCCTTTTCTTTTTCGCGCGTTCCACGTTTTCTTTCTGCAGTTGCTCCAATTGCCTCTGCTCTTCTTCTTTTTGCTTCTTTTTCAGAAGGCTGTTTTGAAATCGCCGCTGTTGGCGTTTCAGTTGGGCGTTGGAAAGTTTTTTGGACATTTTTTCAAACACGTCTTCACTCGATGAAAGCTAGACACAAAATGACATGAACGACTGCTTATAGGGAGGCATTTGCTAATAACGACCGCGCGCTTCCTTACTTGCGCCCGTGGCAACACGGGCTTTTCCACTAGTATTTATTATTGTACAATTCAGTTGGATAGACATAACTCAATGCAATTTCCTCCATACTTGATAAAAATGAGACAGATTCAATTAAAATGAATTTTCAACAAGTAATGATAAAATCAGAGCTGTGCTAAGCACCGAAAAAAAGTGCTTCGAGCACTAAGCCTTAAGCACTCGAAAAAAAAGGCTTCGAGTCTCGAGTTCTAAGCACCGCTTTCGACAGAAGGCTCCGGATTACCGAGCACTTTTGCAAAAGTAATTGAATATTTCGAGCACTAAGCACTAAGCACTTTAGTGGGAACTATTTTATGTAATGTTGTTTGATTGAAATGAGAACTCTTTAGCTTCATCGACATATCTAAAATTATGATTTCGAGACTGGGAAAAACTCAAAAGCCATTTTATTTGTTTTGTGAACCGCATGCATTCAATTTACATTCTGGTACTAGTTAATCTTATTCGTCGATCTGAATCTGAATGGCTGTTCCTAATCAATACATAAAGTTGAATGAATAATCGAGGACCAATTATTTTATAAGGAGAACACATTACTGAAAAAATGTGGAAAGCACTGATGGCCCAATAACTAACTTGACTTATATTTGGATAATAAATTAATTCTATTAATATGGAATCTCTATCTCATCTCTTTCGGAAGATAGAGAATATTCAGCCAAACATTTTCAAATTGGACCACCGTTTCTTCATCACGATCAAATCCAACCGATGGCGATCATTTTCAGCTCGATATTCAGAAATTCCAGACATTTGGGAAAAAATAGTCCTCTTGTCGCAAAATTCATAATGACATTTCCATTCAAAATATGACAACTGCACACACCAGTATTTTAGACATGTTTGTCATAAAAATGAACCCACAGAATTAGTTTCATTTTCGGCTCAATATTCACTCATTATGACAACTTGTCATAAAATTAAAACCACCCTCATAGAGATTTATAGTTGATGTGATGTGAATTCATAGATAGAAATATAATCTGTGACTTCATTCTCAGAAAAACTCTTATATCTTATGATGATGAAATTTTAAAATATTTTAGGTACCTATACCCTGCATAAACGCCTAAATTGTTGTGATCTGACGAATAACTTATGAGATATCGTGTATTGAAAAAAAACATTTTGGGAATTTTTAAAAAATTTTCTCTCGTGACGATTTTCTCGAAATTTGGCACACTCCTTCCTTTTAACGATATCTAGACATTCTCTAAGTTACGAATTGATAGGATGAATATTCAAGAAATTAATGTTATTAACTGCTAAACTATTCGATGGATTTGGCCCAATAACGAACTTGACTGAGATATTTGGACACTCGACCTATTCTGAAAAAATGAAAACTCTAGGTCCCTTCCTTCGGAAGATAGAGAGTATACGGCCGGAGGGCCGGCGGGCCGGACATACTCATATTTGACCTCGAATTCTTCATCAGGAAGTCAAACCCAATCGATTGAGGCCATTTTCGGATCGATATTCGAAAATTACAGACCTTTGGGTAAAACGATAGCACGCTGTTCCACTAGGAATAAGCGCGCCAAAAGCTACTGAAAAAAATTAGGTGTATATATTTATATTTTCCTTATCAAGCATAGACAGAGGGATTCACGGGGATGGCCTATTTGGTAGTCGTTTTTGGAAAAGGGATCAGGTTAAAATTTGCATGTTTAGTATTGAGACAATGATTCTTTTTGCGCACTTATTCCAAGTGGACCAGCATGCTATGATTTAGCCAAAACGCTTGTAATTTTTCAAAATGGTCTCAATTGAGGATTGGGTTCGACTTCTTGTTAAAGAAGCCGTGCTCAAACTTGAGTACTCTACCGGCCGGCCAGCCGTTTACTCTCTATCTTCCGAAGGAGATGACCTTGAGTTTTCATATTTACGCAATATGTTGATTGTCAACATATCTCAAATATCTCGATAAAGTTCGTAATTGGGCCAAATCCTTCGGATAGTTCAGCAGTTATGAGCATCTGGAATTTGGTTTTCGCAATAATTTCTAGAATATTCATTCGATCAATTTCGAACTCTTAAAATGTTTGGATAACGTTAAAATGGCCTTCATAACCATAAAGTCAGATCAATGGTGACTGAAGAAATACTGAATATTAATTCAAAACGATCGTATTATCTTTGCGCACATAAAAATCAAATACCGTACCTGCTTATATTGACCCTACTTCAAAAATTCCGAAAGGCTTAGTGCTTAGCGGATTACTAAGCACTAAGATTTTCGCGAGAGTGCTCCGAAAAACAAGCACTAAGCACTAGCCTTTGAAAAGTGCTCTCGAGCACAGTGCTCGGAAGCACTAAAGTGCTTAGAGTGCTTTCACGAGCACTAAGCACAATGCTTTGGCACAGCTCTGGATAAAATCTATCAAATATTCGTTGAAAACTGAAACCAGTTTTTTGATCTTATGGTATTTCATATTCTTATTAAAAAGTAAAGACTTTGTACCATTGAAACAAAAAATAATGTCCACATATCTAAACCAATAAAGAAAGCTATTAGTTAATAGATTTTCATAAATTGTATGTTCTATATAATACATGAATGTGGTGTTTAATTTTAATGTGTTAATTTTTTATTAGTATTATGGATCCTTTTGGCAACATACTGGGTAATAAATTCTGAACATCTAAAGAAATGAATTAAGTATTCTCATTATTTTTTATTATTCGTCTGTGAGTTCAAAGAAATTACATCTTATTGGTCAAACAGGAAGATCTTTCAACAAATGGGTACTGGAAGATCAACGTAGTTACGTTTCAGAAAATACACATTCCACATACTCCAATCATTCAAAAGAATTCTTAAATTCCAATTGGTGATCCAAAATTGAAAAAATCCAAAATCCAAAATTGAACTCCGCCTGCATGACTGCTGGGTGGATTGAGTAGCTCAGGGGTTATGCTGCCGGTCCCAAGCCCGGATAAAGGAGGAGGGTTGACAGGTTAGGTTAGCTCCCTGCCTGTCGTAAAACCTTTACTGGCTCACAGAACCGATAACTCGCCTCGGAATTGGACTGATATACGGAGAACGAACCATGCACGAAGAAGGATAACGAATTGAAACGGAAAAATATTTTGAGAGCAGGATCTTGGAACTTGGAACGTAAAACGCTCAATAAAAAGGAACAAGAAGTCGTACAAGAACTCAAAGACCATAATATAGACATCGCCGCACTACAGGAGACAAAGAGAAAGGGAAAAGGTCAAAGAGCGTACGGAGACTATATTGTAATATACAGCGGTGTTCATAAGAGCGAGAGAGCCAAAGAAGGCGTCGCCATAGCTTTGCATAAAAAGTACATAGACCAAGTGGAGAAATGCCAGTACGTATCATCGCGAATAGTTCTGGTTAAGTTGAGGACCGTCTCCCATCCTCTCAATATAATATCTATATAAGCCCCAGAGGATAATAAGCCAAAGCAGGAGCGGGAAATGTTTTATAATGAGCTGGAAAGCATCATCGACTCATTACCACCTAGAGATTCCATTATTGTTCTCGGGGACTTTAACGCTCGCATTGGTAACGAACCAATTCCCGGAATAATGCAAAAGTTTAATGAACAAACACTCAACGAAAACGGGAAACTAATGATCAACGTTTGCACCTCAATGAGCCTCAGGATAAATAATACATTCTTTGATCATAAAAGTCAACATAAATATACGTTTAGGAATACTCGCGGACAACAATCAACAATTGACTTCATAGTAACAAATAAATGTATACCAGCTTCTCGAATATTAGATGTGAGTGCTTAACTCAACTGACGTTGGGAGTGATCATGGTCTGCTCCTCGGCAAATTAAGAATCAAGTGGGGATCCAAAGAAAACTTAAAGATCCAATAAGAAAAGAGGAAAAAATCAAGGTCGATTCACTATGGGACCCAACGATTCAAGAACTATACAAAAACGACTTGAAGAGAAAATTGAATCCAACCCGACTGGTAGTCTGGATGACGTCAATGCTATTTGGACTAGGCTGAAAGACAACATAAAAGCTGCAGCCATTGAAGCTCTTGGAAAGACCACTTCGCAGGAGCAGAAATTTCAAGGATAATAAAACTCCATGCAATGAAATTAAAGATCAATGCAAAAAGAAAAAAGAAGCGTATATCAATTATCTTGCAACAAAAACGCATGAGTCTTACGTTGAATATAACAGGATTCGGAACGAAACTAATTTATTGGTCAGACAAATAAAGGAGAGACATTGGGAGAACTTTACTGCTAAGCAACTGGAAAAAAGACTTTTACGGACTTCAGAAGCAGATTTGGCGTTTCATAAGAAACCAAAGAAAAGAGACAAATGAGCTGATACCCGTAAGTAAGATTGGAAAGGAAGAATGGACCGGTTACTTGAAGGACCTATACAGGAGTGCGACATCAGCTACACAACAAACCCCACCCAATATAGTAATAGAGGATTTCATCTCGGTAACGGAATCAGACGTAAGAAAAAGCATTAGACAAGCTCAAAAATAGGAAAAGCCCAGGCCCAGACGACATCACTAACGAACTCCTTAAATATGGTGGCGAAAGATTGGTTCATGAATTGACCTTTTAACGCAGAAAATTATCGAACAGCACAGAATTCTGACGAGTGGCGAACAAGCACGACTATCCTGCTTTTCAAGAAAGGCGATAGAAAGATACCCGGAAACTACAGGGGTATAAATTTATTATCATCCACTCTTAAACTAGTCACAAAAGTGATTACAAACTTAATAACTGACCGAATCACACTATCTGACGAACAACAAGGGTTTAGATCTGGGCGATCATGCACGGACGCGGTGTTTGTCATCAGGCAAATAGCAGAAAAATCCATTGAATATAATAGACCAGCATTCCTTTGCTTCATAGACCTAGAAAAAGCGTTCGATCGAATAAGAGTAGAAGATGTGGTACACCTCCTGTATGACAGACAAATACCGAGTAATATCATAAAAACTATTGAGGATATTTACCGAAACAACCAAATACAGGCTAGAATTGAAAACGAACTCACAGAACCGATAAACGTGAAAAGAGGTATACGTCAAGATGACTCATTAAGCCCACTACTCTTCAACATTATTATGGATGAGATCATAAGCAAAGTACGCAAGAACAGAGGCTATCGAATGGGAAGCAGGGAAGTAAAGATTCTGTGCTATGCTGATGATGCTGTTTTAGTGGCAGAAAATGAGGATGACCTGCAAAGGCTCCTCTACACATTTAACACGGTCACAAAATCGCTAGGGTTATCGATAGCAGTATCTAAAACGAAGTGCATGACTACATCAAAACACTTTACGATGTAAATTGGCAGTGGATGACAAGATAATCCACCAAGAGATGAATTTCCATTACTTGGGTATCGAAATTTCGAGCTTTGGCGACTTGGAATCTGAGGTCAGAGGGCAAGCTATCAAAGCATCAAGAGCGGCCGCACAACTAGATGACACCATATTCAAAAACAAATATTTGAGAACGGAAGCTAAAGTACGTATCTATAAGACTGCAATTAGACCTATACTCACATATGCAGCGGAGACAAGACCTGAAACATCTAAAACCCAACAAATTATGGAGGCGACAGAGATGAGCATAGTAAGAAGAATAGCCGGAAAGACTTTACGGAACAGGGAAAGGAGCGCAGATATCAGAAGAGATTGCCAAATACAGAACATTAATGAGTGGGTGCTAGGTAGGAAAATTGAGTGGAACGAATATATTACTCGGATGACAGAGGACCGAATAGTGAAGGTAGCCAGAGACAGATCACCGTCAGGAAGGCGAAGCATTGGGCGACCTAGAAAGCGCTGGAGCGACAATCTACCTACATAGGGTGAGTTACGATGAGGAACAGGCACAAGCCTACTTGAAAGAAAGAAGAAGAAGATCCAAAATTGTATTTTTAAAGCTTTAAATGGTGGTAGCAGGATCAAAAAATGGGAAAATGATACTATGTCAGTTCGCCGACGTTTCAGAAATAATATATTTTTTTAATCCCATCTGTTGCAAAATACCACCAACATTGTTACAAAAAACTAAATCCTTCTCTTGAGAAAAATACGGTAACTGATTTTTTTCTCGGGTACGATAATGTAATGTTGGTTTCCGGATAAGCAATTTTTTTTTAACGAGATGCTAAAATCTCAGAAGCGTCTTTCGGTGGTTGAGGTTCTTGCATACATTTGTAGTCTGAATCAGAGCCTTCACTCGATGTACAGTAATACCCCGGACTTAGGCGATAGGTGGGTCCGAGCGGATGCCGTGTAAATCGAATTCGCGTAAGTCGGGGTTCAACGTTGCATATAAATACATATAAAGTTTGTTTAATCGGGACCAGAGTTTAAAGAAAACAATAATTTAGAAGAAAAATGTTTAATAAAGTGTAGGATAATAAAAAAATATTACATTGTTATGAATAAAGCAAGCTAAACCGAAGTTATTTTGATGCCGAAGGCTTCATATATTCTAACAATGTTGCCTGACGAGTTGAATTTTTTTTTTCACATAAAATTTCCTCGTAACATACCAGTAATTTTTTTATCCCTCGTTTTGTAGTAGAAACGCGTTAATGTGTTGCTCATTGTAAACATTGAATTGTTAGCTTCTGCAAAAACGTCTTTAACAGAAAGCTCATTGTTTTGTTTCTCATAGTTTCATGTAGATGTGCAAATGACTTTAACGCCTTGTTTTGTCTCAGTAAGCTTTGTGTAGTAAGCTTCAAATGTTTTAATGACTACCTGGTCCATTGGTTGAAGCAAGCTGGTAGTGTTTGGGGGCAAAACTTACAACTTCCACACGTGGATCGAAATTAATTAGAGTTGCGGGAGGATGACCTGTGCATTGTCAATTAGTAGCATCACTTTAAATGGGATTTCTTTCAATCGGCAGTAACGTTCGACTTCAGGAATAAAATAATGGCCAAACCAGTCTTCAAAAAGCTGTCACGCAAGCTTTTGCATTAGACTTCCAAATGACAGGCAAACCAGCTTTAGATTTATTTTTTAAGGCTCTTGGATTTTCTGAGCAATAAACTATAAGAAGTTTTAATTTACAATCTTCAAGTGCATTCGCACCAACCATCACTGTTAATCGATCCTTGGCGGCTTTAAAATCTGGAAAAGTTTTCTCTTCACGCGCAATAATAGTTTTTTTGGCATTTTCTTCCAAAAAAGACCTGTTTCATCTACATTGAAAATAGTTTGACTAGTGTAGCCACCTTCATCTTTCATTGTTTTGAGTTTTACTGGATAGAGAGATGCAGCTTTTTATCAGCGCTTGCCGCTTGTCCACTCTCTGCGATCTTATGCCAATTACAACCGATTTACGAGTCGGCTGAACCAGCCGTTACTAGCTTTAAACACTTCATTTTCGGCCGCCTCCCCAGCTTCTTCTTTTAGTTTTTCAAAAATCTGCTTTGCTCGAAAGCACACTGTATTTTGATCAACAGGACAATTTTTCACTCTTACTTGATTATCACACCATGACTGTAGCAATTTTTCCAACTGTGCGCTTACGGATGATACTTGAATTCAAAGATTGAGATTTCACAGCGGTTTTTCTTTACCTTTTACAACCATTCGGACTGTTGATTCCGGTAGGTAAAATTTCTTTGTCAATTCACAAATTTTCATTTTTCAAAGTCTTTAATTATATTCAGTTTACACTCCAAAGACAGTGTTTTTCATTTCTTGTTAGGCTCAAATAACTAATTTTTCGTTTTTCTAGACGACATAATTAGAAATCATAAGTAAAACGCACTGCGCACTTAAAACAATTTCACGCGGAACACGTTTAAACCTGTCGCAAATGGAACACAGAGTGGGCGGAGCGAGAGAGCCGATGCGCGCGGCAATCAAAATGAAAAACCGCGTATCTTCGAATTCGCGAAAAACGGGGTATTACTGTATTTCGTTCGGGCTCACAGGGATTTGGATCATCAAGAGATTTAGTGTGCTGGGCTGTACCTCTCGTGGTTTCAATTGAGGTCGTTGAGCTGAAGGTAAGTTAGGATATGGCCACTTTTTTCGGTTTCCAGAGTTAATTCCGTTTATTTTCACTACGCAGAAGTAGCAATCGTCATGATGATTCCGAGGTTTTCGCCGAATCATGGTTGTTCAGAACATTACTGCATATCTTTTTCCACTGGACCATAACCGTAAACATACCACACATTTCTGGCATACAATATGAAGAACCCATGGCTTGTCCTGATTATATAATTTTATTTTAAAGTATTGATGATACGCAGTTTTTACAAAGTCCGATAAAGGTTTTCAATAATTTGCAAATACTTATTCACCACAAAAGTAGCAAACAGAATCAGGATTAAGTACACAACACCTTCTTGACGAAGCCATATTGAAAACAACAGCAAAATATATTTTTTACAATTTTTTTGAGCCTCAATTGGAAGAGCTGATGGAAGAAACAGATATGGGGGAGATCTGGTTCCAACAGGACGAGGCTTCGGCTCATACTACTCGAATTTCAATGACGAAATTGCGTCAGATGTTCCTTACGCACCTCGTCTCAGGTTTTCAGACATCGGCCTCACACTTTAGAAGAGCTAAAAGAAAGAATTAGGGAGGAAATTGGTGCTATACCGACCGAAATGTGTCGTAATGCGGCAGAAAACTTCCGAAATCGTCTCCATCAATGCATCGCTGCTGAAGGCCATCATCTTTCTGATTTAATTTTTAGAACATGATAAAATAAATGGCATGATGTAACGAAAAATTTAAATAAATTTAATTCCTGTAAGTTGCATACTTTTTTTTTAATAGCCTTTCAAAACTGCACTGTTTGATTTGCCCCACCCTGTATAAGTAAAAATAATAACAGAGGGTAGTTAGCTGTCAAAAACAAAAGCTATGAGAGAAAAATTGTTACCATATTTAAAAAATACGCGTTACTTTGAGATAGAAACAAAAATAATTAAAGGAAACAAACGATTTTTTTTTGTTGACCAGTGTAGTTGAGGAAACTGATTCTAGTGTAAATAATATTTACCTTCATGGTACACATGATATTCACCATCATCTTCTAGGCGAGATTTATGATCTGGATAATCTTGGATGTCGTATTTATCACCCTTATAACCAACCCCATCATATTCACTGTTTCGATGTTTCCTGATAGAATTTTTTTTATCCAGATGCTGAGCTTTTTCAATGAGATCTGCTAAATCGGCTGAGAAATATTCATGAACAGGTTTTTCCAGTTCTCCTTGTTCCAAAATTTTCGGCCTACGTATTGTGTTCTCAATGTTTGACATTTTCACATCCATAGGTTGGAAATCGTTTGAGGATATGAGGGCAGTTTGTTTTTATAATCGGGCAATTTCACTTTGGTATGCTTCTTGGAAATTTGGCTAGGTTGTGGTTGTTGCTCTGTTGCTGACCTGAGGAAGTTAGGAGGTTTTCGGTTCATTTGAAATTGTCAAAATACAGGGTTATGATAAAGTAATGCACAAAATGCATAAAACGTACAACGATCACTTTTACGATCATTTTTACATTAGGGAATAATAGTTGCAGTAGAGCTAACATAAGAAAAAAACGAGAAAATTAATAAAAAGCGAAATAACAATAACAATTATAAAAAGAGGTCAAACTTGAACTTATCTAGTAAGAACATCTGTTCTTATCACACTATGACAACCCAAAGCGGAAAAAATTGTGGGGCCTTCGACAGGGAAACCAAACATTCATGGCTCGAAGTTGATGCTGTGTAGTTGGTGGGACCAGCTTGGCGTAGTGTACTATGAACTCTTGCTACTAGGCGAAACCATTACAGGAGCCCTCTATCGGACGCAACTAATGTGTTTGAGTCGAGTGTTGAATGAAAAACGCCAGCAATACGCGGAAGACACGGCAAGATAATACTTCTGCATGACAACGCTTGGCCACATGTTTCCAAGGTCGTGAAAACATACCTGGAACATTGAAATGGGACATTCTAACCCGCCCGCAGTACTCTCCTGACATCTCCCCTTCTGATTTCTACCTATTCCGATTGATGAAGCATGACCTCGTCGACCAGCACTTTCGTTTTTACGAAAAAGCCAAAAATTGGATCGATTCGTGGATCGCGTCAATAGACGATCAATTTTTTCGACGAGGAATTCAGAAGCTGCCACAAAGATGGGAGAAAGCGATAGAAAATATTTTGAAGAAGTTTTTTATATTAAAACCTCAAATTATGAAGTAAATCGGCTGTTTTCTATTTGTACACCTATGTAAATTGAAAAAATTTTTTCTCTTACTCACCTACTTCCTGTTTGATCCTTTTTGTTCGAATTCTTCTGGGTCACTTTTATAGCAGAGGAATTTTCCAACAGATGATTCTCCACAGTAAATCCCAAATAATGAGAATTTGCAGGTGTGATTTCAACTGATGGAGGTACAAACTTGGTGCTCGATTTTTTGGCGTTCTCAGGTTTTTCAGCACTCAGTAAGTTGATTCTTTGGAGTGTGGGAAGTGTGATGGCAAGCTTCTTGTTCTTCTTTATCTTGGGTTGGGATCTGTTTGAACTGAACGTAAGAAAGGTTGCTGGGTCGTTATTACCTTCCGGGGGGAAAGACGTCTTTTGATCTAGTGAATTTGTTACAATCAGAAAGTTTGAAGTTCGATCGGCCACTCGGATTGGTTGAACGGTCGCTTGGAGAAATATCAGACTGAAAATCTGAAATGAATGTGAATTTGTCAGGATGAGGGCTAGATTGTATTGATGAATCATTGATTTTGTGAAAAGATATCTTAAATATTAAAAGAAACAAGTATTTTGTCTAATCTTCACTGAATTGATCTTACGACACCCCCGGTTTCTTTTGTCAACCCTTCGCCAGGTGCTAGATACAAACCGAAATATTTTTTCCGTCAACCTCCCAAAAAAGAATTGTTTAACGTTCACAAAATCATGCATTAATGACCCATTATAATGCATGATTCCTTTCTATTTTTATGCATGATTGTCATGAGCGACCGAACATAGAGTATTCAGAAGCAATGTTGCGATATTCTCGCAACAAAGGACAGTTCTCGGAATTTGGGGTAGCGGCCGTCACTTCCAAGAATGCCTTCTGTCGGACGGAATTTTGGAAATCCCTAAATTCAGCTACCTGAACATTTGTACACGTCCGAACTCTTTCAGTTATTCAAATTCATTCTCTCTACACCTCTCAAGGTGATAAGTACTCCTACAAGTAAATTCATTCTCTCTCAAGACGCTCTTGTGCACAGTATCTTCAAGTAAGCTCTCTTTTATCAATTTACTTTTCACGAGTACATAACGGCACTCAGAACTACATGTTCCTCTAAAGATCTCTCAAAACAATCTGTTTTCGGGTCAGTTAGCTACCCTAGTTCATGTGTATGTGAATTACTCAGTTGAAATTCTCTACGTAAAAGAAAAAGGTTGTGAAGCAATCACATATCGCCAAGGCACAATTCATCAGTGGAAGTTTGAGAAGCTTTATCCAAAGCGCCTGCACCTTATTCTGAGAAATCTACCCTCGACGATTGAAGCAGAGCTGTGGTGAACTCCAAACAACAAATAAGGTCAGATCTCTTTATCATTTTATATTACCAGAAGTGCCCTAGATTGAGCAGAGAACTTCAAATCCTTGATTATTATAGACACCTAAAAACTCTTTCTGTGAGTGTGAACTCAAGTGCCGAACATTGTGTAACTATTCTTATCTGTGAATACATAATTCTATTTTAACTACAAACTTGTTTCAATACACCTTGCAAACATCTTTTCTACCAAAGATAATTTTTGGATCTACTGTTTTAGTATAACCAGCGACTCAGGAAGTCCGCTGTCCTTCATTAAGCGGGTGATTATTATTATTTCTAATTTTGTACCCGCACAAGCAATATGAGTAACGTCACAACTCGACTGATATTTCATTTTTATGTATGAGGCCTGTGACTCACACTCTTCAATCACAGAATAGTCGCGTATTTATCTCTGGTTCCATTGTTATTCCACAGAAAAAAGAAACAAATCCAAACATATAGGCTTTCATGCCCTATTACTAGGGCGGCGGCACAATTTTAGGAGCAATAAATTTTTCGGTGAATAAAAAAAATTCTTTAACTCCTCTATGAGAATGTAGAAATAGCCATCTTCGAAAATTTCGCACATATTTTCATTACCGATGTATAATTCTTTTGAAAGGAAGATAGAAATATTGTTGCATTTTTCACACCCCTCAGTAATCTGAAAATCAAAGGAGCCGCCCTAAAACCGAACAGCAGTCGGCACTGTCGGCGGTTAAGTGCATCAAAGAGAACGTGGAAAACCTATCCTATCGTAAATTGTAATTACTACTAATAAAACACGGATTACTGTCAGGGAAATCAGAGGACTGGCATAATATTTAAAATATGAATGCGGCACGTTTGATGAGTTTCCCTAGTAAATATTATTTTTAATGGATGCAAGTAACTAGTTGAATTTTTTGCGTGAATTTCGGAATCGACACTGGCAGCTCATCAGTCCTATTTTTCCGTCCATGCAATACACTCAGAATCGAGAACTAAGCACTATAGAGTTGTCGACAGTCATTTTTAAACATTGCTAGTGCAATTTTTAGTATAAATAAATTTTGTGGGAATTTCAGATCTACTTGTTCATTCTTTTTTTCGCAATGTCAAGAAAACGTGAAAGTGGTTGTGAATATAGAAAACGAGCAAAGGAAAGATCAGAAAAAAATGAGGAACTGGTGAAGAAGATTCCCAAGATTGACACCTTTTTACAAAAAGGTGATAAAAAATAAAAAGTGGACTCGACAGAGCTGAGTGAAATTCAACAAGAATTCGATCAACCATCAACAAGTAGTAACAACACATCAAACAAAGCTGAAAGCATTATGGAGATTCCGAAACAAGTGGAATCTTGTGAAAATCCGAAAAAAGCTTTTTCAGAAATTAGCGGCAGTTCAGATAATTTCAGTGATGATCCAGCTCTGTGAGATGAAATAACAGAGGAGTTGACGCAGAATTTTATCAATCGTGGAATAAAACAAAATATTAATTTATTAGATTTTGAAACTTCAAGAAGGAATTCCAATGATTTCTTGATTTACTCTGCCAGCACAGGACGTCTGTCTGCCATGCCGTTTATTCAATGGAAAAGGTCCATTAGCATCTACCGGATTTAATGATTGGAAAAATCCTATTACTATTGAACAGCACGAGAATTCACAGAATCACAAAAATTGGGTCCTAATTTTACTCCAAAGGCAAAAAGCAGCTGGCCAGGTAGATGCACTTCATGTTAAAGAATACAAGCGGGAAGTACAGTACTGGAGAGAAATTTTAAAGAGAGTTGTTGCAGCGATCAAGGCATTGGCATCAAGAGGACTTTCATTCAGGGGTTCGACGGAAGTATTTGGTAGTCTACATAATGGCAATTATATGATGCTAATCGAATTTCTAGCTGAATTTGACCCTTTTCTTGCTGATCACATTGAATAGCACGGAAATCAAGGCAGAGGGAACGTCTCTTACTTGTCATCATCGATTTGTGAAGAAATTATACAAATTATGGCTACAGAAGTTCTAAAATCAATTGATCAGGAAGTTACAGAAGCCAAATACTATTCAATAAGCGTAGACTCCACACCAGCATTGAAGCGAATTTTATCCTATTTGCGATCTAGCATGTCTCAAGAGCGTTTGAATTCTCTGGCCGTTTTGTGCATTGAAGCTGAATTGTTGAAAAAATTAGACTTCGAAGCTGTGTTGCAACAATTTGCAACAAGAAGGCCAGAAGAAAACCATTAGTTTGATTATTAAAGCTGTAATTTTTTACTATGAAATATACACTCTGAAACATTAGATTGTTTTATTTCCAGATAGAAAATTGTCTTTATCAACTTCTGCGAAAATCACGTATTTAAAAATTTGAATTTTTAAAATTCTCTTTACTCATAGTGGCGAGTTTAATCCGGCCCAGGCTTTCAATCTTAATCATACAGGGCTATTCACTAACTCAAGTTGCTATGAATAGCCACCGAAAATCGTGGTCATCTTCAAGGTCAGTTGCTAAGCGAAATCGGTATTCACTATTCAAGAAAGTGGTTATGAAAGTTACTATGCATAACGACTAGTGGCTATCCCTAGTAGTTTACTGGCAACTGCTTCATAGGTGTAGCTATCGATAACCACTCTTGTCGGCTACTGTTTGTTTATTGTTTTTTTTTCATTCATGTGAACAATTAAAAGTTTTAATCGAATAAGAATGACATTTTTAGTGCAAATGAACATTTTAATGAATTTGGAATTACAAAGGTATTAATATAGAGTATTGTAGGGTAAATGCGCCACTGCTGCAAAGGCTTAACGCTGTCTTCATATTATTCAACTCTTTTGTGATTTGCATTCACAGTTCTCCAACTTTTACTGATTCAGCTGGCGATAGTTTTACTTTCATCATCACTTTATGTTCGCTCAGGAAATTCATCATAAATTGATATCTTCATTGCTTGTGCTTTTTAAACCTGTTATGTCTAAAATAAGAGATGTTAAATTAAAAATACCGAAAATTGTCTTTTATATAACCTCATCCTTCTCCCATAGTTACAGTACAGATTCCTCGAAAATAATTGAAATAATTTCCCAACTTTCTTTAAAGGCTCGTTTATACTGCCTTGTACCTTATGCCGTAACCTTAACCTTAAAAGTTGAACCATAGGAATTCAATGCTTTCGTTCATACTCATTCCCTAACCTTTTCCCTTACCGGTAAAATGTTCAACTTCTAGGACAAATTCATAGAAATATATATTCATAAATAATTTGGACAAATTACAGATATATATTACATAATTAGATTAGATTATTTTATAAGTGTATGAGACTATCTTATAAGTAAGACAAATTAAGGGAATGTAATAGTGAGCGAGTTTTTTTGACACATGCGCATTCTATAGAGCGTCGAATATTTATATCAGAGTATTAAATATAGAATCGATCTCTGTTTTAATAGCGGTAATTTCAAATAATATAATAAATTATAATTCAAGATGGTCAGTACGTTTCAAAACATTGAAACTCAAATTCAAAATGACAATTATTAACAAGCATACAGCAAAATTCATAAACTCTATGTTCTGCTTAAGGTTAAGTTAACAGCCAGTATAAACGCCTACTGAAACTCTTACGGCATGGGGAATAAGGTAAGGGCTTACGGCATAAGGTACCAGCCAGTATAAACGAGCCCTTACGGTCATTTTTCGTGATTTTGAAGGTTATGTATGTGCTTATTTCACAAACAAATCCATATCATTTGTCTATGGTTGAATCGAGAAAACGGACATTTGAACTATTTTGCGGTGTTGCCATGACTTTCTTCACAAAAAGTTGTTATGATAACAACAGTTGTTAATGGTTAGTTAGAGAATACCAAAAAAGGTAGCAGTGGCTATCGAAAGTTGTTATACGAGTTGCTTTGGATAGCCACGGCGAAAGCAACTTGAGTTAGTGAATAGCCCTGATAATCTAATATCGCCAGTTACTTTAATTACAATAAGTAACTAAGTCAATATCCCTTTAACTTAGCTTACAAGATTCAATTGAAGCTGACCGACCATTCACATCGCCGTATATTCGCTGAATTCATTCTGGAACAACCCGCTGGTTTTTCTGAAAAAATCATTTTTTCAGACCAAGTCCATTTTCACGGGCTACGTCAGCAGCAAAATTGCCGCAGTTAAGAATCTGGAATTCCTTTGAATTCTCAACGTGTCACACGTTGAGGCTTGAAATGCGGTAACGGTCAATAACGCTATCGCGGAATATTAACGACTCCATTTTGGCCTATCAATGATGACATGGATATAACTGGCATGTAGTTTCAACAAGACACTTTTCACAAAGCCAATGAGACCATCAATTTATTGCAAACCAAATTTTCTGATCTCATAATTTCACAAATAAAAATGGCCAGCCAGATCGTGTGATTTAACACCACTGGTTTATTTTCTGTGGGGCTATCTTAAGGACACAGTCTATATGGAGCCAATCGAATCGATTGCAACCTGAAAATTCAAAATCTTGATATGATAGCCGAAATGGACCCGACATTTTGCCAAAAAAGTGATTAAAAATTTCGATGTAAGACTGTCAGCGTGATCGTGGTGGACATTTGTCACATATCATTTTTCATTCATAATTGCCGAAGTTTTCGTTTTGAAATACAATAAAAATTTTAATCCTCGTCATCAACATTTTTTGTGTTATTTTGTTCTAAAATACAAAGTTCACCTGGAATATTCAAACGACAATCTCATTTGAAATGATCTCTTGCAGAAGGTTTTTGTTAACAGTCATGCATATTTTGGCGTCAATAGATTTATTCAATTTCTTGTAGGTTTTTCACAGCTACTGTACAGATTGGTTAAATTGCATGAAAAGCAAATATCACTTGAACTAAAGGTCCGTCTCTTGTACTTCCTAGAATCATTAGTCTTTTTGCAGATAAAATCTTTCATCATCTTTTTTCCTAAATTGCACAATTTTTGAGATATTTGAAGTTGAAAGGAATTACATCGATATAATCATATGATGAAACATGAGTGAGTGAATCATTTCTCAGAGGAAAAATAATGTTTTCAAACAATTCAGATTCAATAGTGGATGCTGTGGAAGGTAATTTTCATTCAAACTAAACTGGACTACAGAGGGGTATTTGCCGAATGTGAAAACTTAAAATGCTTATAAGTTTTTAACGCAGCTGAATATGGAAAACCGGTATCGGAAGACTCATTCTGTGTAATCACTTGCTATCCAAGGTGAGGGCTATGGATGGACGAGGTTTCAGAACGACGGTAAAAAAGTTCTTAATAAAAAAGGCCTATTATATATATTGATATCAATATTTTTGTATAATGTTTCATTTCATATTTAGATGTAACGCTAATCAGTTTTATACATTTTCATGTCGAACTGAATCTATAAATTATATATATATATATATAATATATTTTTATTAAGAAGTCGTTCAACATAGATGATATTGAAAAACTAGTGAAACGTTGGAATGATTGTATCACTCTGAACGGATATTATATCGATGATCTATCTAATTACCGATGTTTTGTATAATTTTTTTCTTAAAATAAGCTAGGAAATCTTCTCTTATCGTTTGATGGCGTTATTTCGAAGCACCCTATATATCGAATGAAACAGTGGCGTAACAATAGGCTGGCAAGGCTGGCAAAAAGCCACGGGTCTCAGACCCAACAGGTCCCCCCGGCCTAAAAGGCTGGGAGTTAAGAAATGTATTATATTGCATTCAAGTAATATATTTTTCCGCAAATCGCCAGGAAATTTTGACATTCCTGTCAAAATTTCTTGAAGAAAGAGTCAGGACTTCCTTACTGTAAAGAAATTATATTTCCGTACAGTTGTTAGTGTTCTACGTAAATGATAGAAAACATATTGCTTATAAGGAATTAATTTATATTTTGAAAACATCAAGTCATTGCTGAATGCATTTTTAAGATCAATTTGTTATATTTACAGTAATTTGACAGTTAGTACAATTATTGAACATTGGAGGAACACTCTTAGAACTATGAGAAACATTTTGGACAACATGCAGGGTGGAAGGGTCATTTTGTTGAATATTTTGTACTGTGAAAATTTTATTTGCCACCTCAACCTTCTTGTTAAGCGATTCTTCGATATATCCTTCAGCAACGTTTGATGACTTCCATCCGCCATACCTCTTTAAACTAGTTATGTCGGCACCAGAGTCAACCAATATTGTTGCAGAAGACCGACGAAAGCAGTGACCAGTATATTCTGTCGGATTTACCAAGTTCAAATAAGTAGCAGCTATTTTGGGCATTTTTCTAAATTGATGAATTCCTACCACTTGTCTACAACCCTTTCCGCTTTGATATTTAAAGAAAAATCGGTCACTGTTCATATTTTCTGGTCTTAACGAAACATACTTTCGATAAACATTCAAGTAGATCTGATTAATTACAAATGATCTTGGTTTGTTGGTTTTCGAATCAGGTATGCTGATTAAAAGCTTAGATTCTAAGTCTTCTATATCGTGTACAGTCATTCGGACTAACTCATCCATTCTACAGGCCCCAGAAATACCACCTAAAAAATAAATAAAGCTATAATCTAAATAGAAATTAAAAACTTGTAAATTACCTTAATCATTAAATTTTCTTTATCTGGAGCTTCCTGGATAAATTTTTCAATTTCTTCCTTCGTTAAAATCTTAGTTTTTTTTTGCCCTATAACCTTGAGCTTGCCGTTTCAATAAAGAACGAAGTTTTGAGTATGTAGATATATCTACATTGTGTTTAAGTGCAAGGGTTGACTTCAGCATTGAATAATTGGCTCCTAATGTTGAAGATTTCATCTTTAAACAAAGGTCTAGGAAGTATGCCATTACAACATTTTCTGGGAAAGAACTCGTATTTTTACTCATGCGATTATCCATAAAACGTCTGTATGCAATTTCGTACTTTTATCTTGATTTCTTTGGCAATAATTCTAATGAAGCAGTTGTCACGGTTTCAAAATTCCCGCTCCTGTTAGTACCTGCAAACCGAACTGGTGGCGTTAGTCGCAGTAGTTTGCCAGCTTATCTCGTACGTTTCGATGGACGCCGTTGTCGGTGGTCCTTTTCTGTCATAATGTGACGTAGGTTGTCAATTACATCGTTCTTCCCGCATATTTGGTTGAAATGTCCTGGAGTAATTAATCGCAATTTTGCGGATCTGAACAGGATTTTAACTGAAGCCCTGAGAGAAATCTTATCATGTTGGTTTGGTTTGTTCGTTGGTGAGATTTTTGCGCTTTAGCGGAGTGGCGTATTTGTTTGGAAAACGACGTGGGATTGGTGAGTTAAGCTTATGTTTGTCACGAGGTATTTTAGATTTTGTTCGTATTTTAGCATCATTCTGCTTCGAATTGGGAATTATTATTGTACCGTTGCGAGGTACCGCAGATTCTGAGCTGTCTTTGAAGTCTTCGTGAGCTGTTTGTTTAGGCTGTCTTTGAATTACCGACGAGCTGCCGTGGGAGCTGTCTTTGGGGGACCTCCACCAGATTTCGCCATCTAAGATACCACACCTGTCGTCTACCCAGGGCGCATTACTGTGAGAAATTGTACTACGTTGGCCCAGGAATATATTTGAGCCCAGTTTCCATCTACGAGACTGTGAGAATAATTATGGGTTGAGAAACTATCCTTTTGTACTTCAGTCAAGCCACGACCTAGACTGTTATTGAAGGTCTGTAGAATTTAGTTAAGATTGATTAGTATCAAAGAGGCCCAATTCAGTGAATACTGTTTAGTACATAAAACCCGACCTATTGAGAAGGTCGCTTAGATATAAGTAAAGAGCTATTTGTAACGATTACCACCGAGGCTCTAAGTATATACCTTGGGGTGATATTACTGTTTGTTTGGTAAGAGATGAAGCATTATATCGAATATTCAGGTTGTGAAGTAAGAACTAGTTAGTGATCTACCTTCTGAGATATATCCTCGTTTGAGGGACCTTGTGTATTTCATTTGGGCTCATTATATTATAAAATAATTGCTCTATATTCTTTCTACCAGCCACTACCTCCCGCTTGTGTGATCGGGCTCGTTTGGCATCCTGAGAGTGCATTCGTTATTTTCTCTCTTTTGCGACCCTGAGATCTTTAGTGTACTTTCCTCTTTTTTTTTTGTATTATCATAAAAGAGAGTGGCGCCCCTTATAAGTAGTCTCAGCTCTAGAGCTAGCCGAGGAGGTACTTTGTGCACTCTCTGGAGCCGAGTGGGTTTGGTGACACAGTATTTACTGCCTCAACCAGCTCTTGAGGAGTCCCAGGAATGGAAATTTCATCATCACTTATCATTTTACTTTCGAGAACACCAGCAATTAAATTTATAAGCGTCAAGTTTGACAATTCAACCTCAATACGTTTCCATAGTGACCCAAGTAAATTTATTAGGAATTTCAAAGCACCATTTATTTGGGAATAAAATTATCTCGTTTTTTTTTAATCAATCAATATCTGTCGAATTTTAAACGATTTGCGGAAAATAGTATATTTACCTCGTAGGAAAGGCCACATTCCTGGATTCTGTGTTGCTAAGTCTCGGCTTACGCCTCGACTTAGCAATCTTCACAGTCGTCCAGGAATGTTAAGCTTTTCCTACCCGGTAAACAATATACTATTGCTTAAAATTTTTAAGTGTTTCAAGTTCTGCTCAAGATCCAAGCTGAGACAATTAATAATCATAATTTCAAGTTAATAGCTTAGTTTGAAAATATATAGAAAACACTACTTCAGATTAAATTCTGCACGCTTGTTCTGAAGTATTTTTCCGAATTCGAAACAAAGCTCACAAAGATTGTGAAAGAATCAAAAACCAAGATTTTGAATTGAAAATAAGCACTCTAGCTTTCCATTTATAATTATTACGATTGTTTGCTCGTGATATATTGTTTCGACAATCCACTTGAGGACTTATGTCAACTCCTGAGGATTTTGTTCTGCCAAAGCGATTCATCTTTGTGATATTTCTGCAGCTGCGTGTGCTTATAGCCGAAAAAACTGAGCCTCAATTACAGCTCTGGTTACAGCAAAATTCAACAACGATCTGAACTTCACTAACGGCCGTCTTCAATAACTAATCTAACCTCCAAATCTATGGATTGAAATAATCTGTCATTTAGTATCTGTTTCCGTTTCAATATTCTATCTGCTGGAAAAGATTCTTACTGGCGATCCCCATCCATCCCTTCCTCCGAAAAGCGTTCAGATAACGAACCATAGATAGAAACTTTCATTGTTATTTGCCTATGTGCGTTTCAAGAAAATTTTAGATTAACCAAAGATGTCAAAAAGGATCTTTAGTCTGTGAGATCGTTTAACGGCCAAGTTTCACCAGTAATGACTGAGATCTCTAAATGTGTTGAATTTTTTTTCATTGTAGATTTCGGCAAATTTCAGTGTAAATAAATTTGAATAATTATGGATCATTCAAGTAGCAATGACTGCGATGTAGAATTATTAGGAATGATTAATGAATTCAATAAAGAAAGCGGATCTCAAAAAGACGATCAAGCGAAAAGTTTTTAAAGGACGTGTTGACCACAAAACTGCTTTGAATTATTTCGGAATTTGCATATAGGTTTCGACTGATACAGAACCCCTCCCTTTATTCATATCGAAGGCATACTAATAGGAATGTAAATTGACTCGGGGAATGATATGATAGATCTATAGACAGATGAGCTTACCACTGAGCCATTAATGTCAATTTATCACACATAGATCCACCGAAAAGGGGCGTTCTAACATCTTCTATGGATAGGTTAAATCATGTTTGTGAAAAGCTTAATACAGAGAGATAGCGACACCGATAGAAAGACAGTCAAATCGGAGATAGCTATATATCTGTAATCTTCAATACGTAATTGAAAACGTCTGCAGGGTGGTGAACGTGTCCATTCTAAAGTTGAAAAATATTTTTAGGGACGGAAAACTTTTCCTTGGCAGTTTTGACATTTTTGTCAGAAAACTACCCAAACAATAAAACTTTTCATAAAACAACCCTGATCCGATTGTTCAAAGAAATAGAAAAAGCCCACAAAGAAACTCCTATATGTTCTCGTGGGTCCACTTAACGGAGATGAAATGTAAGAACATACAATAAATCAATAACCTCCATAAATGCACAGCTTTTTTATGATATCCATCTTATAATTATATGTAATATTCCCAAAAAAACGGAGTTTTTAAAACTTATCGAGACTGTGGAGTTACAGGAAGCTAAGCAAATTCTTTTTTTTCTCAACGTTATTCATACGAGTTCCAAGTTTTAAATTAATCAGATAGATATTGTAGCAGATATTGAGACAACCATATTTCAGTTGGGCATAACTGGTGAACTATTCCTTTGAAAATTTGACGTGTAATTTTGCCTTTCGTGGCCACAAAGATACCGCAGATAGCAGAGATCCAAGCTCCTAAGAAAACTCCTCAAAAAAGGTTGAGTTATTAGAAAAATACAACCTGATTTTACAAGAATTATTTAGAATAACAGAAGGCCAGTTGATGACGATATATTGTTGATGATGGAGCTCGTGTTGAATGATTGTTTGGGCTATTACCATCATCTATTGTGGATAGACATCTTCTATCTTTATCAAGTAGGAAAAGTAAAACCTTTTTGAAAATTATCAATTTTCAAAGTCAATATTGACAGAAGTCATGAAAGAAAATGAAAGATGTTATAGGTATACTCATTTGTGATATGATGATCTTTTTAAGTTGGATCGAACTATCGGCGTCCAAACTTCTAGCAGATCTATAGATGGAGCCCTTATGGAATCAGGTGTTATTTTCATAAATGCTGCTTCTTTGATTTTTCTTCTTGCAAGTTTTTCTTCTTTGGATATTATTGATGCTTATTCCCACTTTATACGATGATTCTCATCTACAGCATGTGCGGAAGATCTTTCTAAACGCCATCTGAATGTACGAATAAAGAACATCAGAACCTTCTACGAGTTCTAGACAGCGACAAATCCAGGTTGGTCCAACATGCTGTAGATGAGAATCATCGTATAAAGTGGGATGTAGCATCAATAATATCTAAAGAAGAAAAAACTTGCAAGAAGAAAAATCAAAGAAGCAGCATTTATGAAAATAACACCTGATTCCATAAGTGCTCCATCTATAGATCTGCCAGAAGTTTGGACGCCGATAGTTCGATCCAACTTAAAAAGATCATCATATCACAGATGAGTATATAACATCGTTCATTTTCTTTCATGACTTCTGTCAATATTGACTTTTTGAAAATTGATAATTTTCAAAAGGTTTTTTACTTTTCCTCCTTGATAAAGATAGAAGATGTCTATCGAAACGTCGGAAAACATTACATCCACAATAGATGATGGTAATAGCCCAAGCAATCATTCAACAGAAGGCCAGATGAAATATTTATGTCCAAATATCCAAAATGAGTTCATTTTTGTCTAGGTCGTAGAAAGTAAAAATTTCACTGACAAATTAAACGAATGACGCCCCATTCTTATATATTATATTCGATACCGTTCATTAAAAAAAATTGGTCACAAGTGTGAACCGTTATTGTATGATCGAAAAGGCGGTAATGGGATCCCCAGGGCCGGATTAACCTCAGGGCAAAAAGGGCAATTGCCTAGGGCGAATTCAGAATTGGGGGTTCGAATTCATCAAGTTACTAACTATATACTGAAATCGAGAAAAGCGATTCCAAACAATAAAAACATAGGTTTCGTTCCTTCAAGCGATATCAGTCGTCATTTACTTGCGCCTGCCCTTCGCATTTCGCATCGCATCCAAACGAACCGTCGGTCGCCCCCCACCCTCTCTTCGATGTCCGAGCTCCCACGCATTCTCGGGTGACTAGTCATTACATCGAAAACGAATTATTGTATGTTGTGTGGAAATAAACGCTTATGTAGTTTTGTGAATGCCGGTCATGTAAATTTATTTTTTTGGTTATGTTGCATATTATCATCCATGTTATGTAATAATGTGAAAGCTTTTCAGGTATTTGGATATGTATATTCAGATATTCCTCTTTTACATCAAAAACACCGACGTTTCGGTCTCAGATCGGACCTTTATCAAGGCTACAAAAATAAAAACAGATTAAAACTAGAACATGACTAATTTCACAAGATTTACATTATTGATTCTACAGGAATCGAGTCATCACAACAAAAACATATATCAATCTGTTCCACCGTATTCCTTCTAAAATGGCCATGCATTCAGGTCTATTCTCTATTTCTCCACTTCAATATTCCAGAACCTTCACAATAACGTGGAAAAAAAAAACACCGAAAATTTATGGGTTAGGATCATAGAGTACGTTTAAAAATCTTTTGACAAGGGAGCACAGAAGTCATCAAACATAATCATGATTATTTTCTTAAAGGAACTAACAGACTGTTATATATGGTGTTGAGTCTATTAACGTCTTCTCTATAATTCACTGTTTTGTTTAGTGTTATGTGAATCATTTCACTTATGTTTCTTCTATAGTTGTTGTTTTCATGGTCCAGTATTGTCGTTCCTTCGAAATTGAATTTGTGTCCTTCTTTGAATGTATGTGAAGTCCGAGCAGTTTTCTCTCTATGTGTGATGTTGTTGGAGTCTGTTTTATGTTGTCTAATTCTGTCTTTCAACAGCTGCTCTTCTCTAAATTTGCTGTCACTCAATGATAATGCTCTGTACATCAGGCTGATTGCAGTGTTGACTACTACAGCAACCATAGTAACACCCAAAAAGTCAACACTGCAATCAGCCTGATGTACAGAGCATTATCATTGAGTGACAGCAAATTTAGAGAAGAGACTACACAGAAGGTTTGCAAAATTTTAAGGGAAAACAACTACCCAAAATATATCATCCAACGTGTTGCAAATAAGACCAAAGAAAAAGTAATATGTGCGAGCAACAGCATTCAACAGAAAGACAAAGAAACTACACAATACTGCAGATTCCCTTTCATACCTGGACTTTCACAGAAAATTTCCAGGATCTTTAAGAGGATTAATTACACATGTGCCTTCTACAATAAGACCACAACAAAGAAATACTTCACACAGTTGAAGGATAGTGTACCAACAAATTTGCAATCATCAGTGGTGTATAACATCCCATGCTCGAACTGCGACAAGACCTACATCGGACAGACAAAGCAGCTGAAAGACAGAATTAGACAACATAAAACAGACTCCAACAACATCACACATAGAGAGAAAACTGCTCTGACTTCACATACATTCAAAGAAGGACACAAATTCAATTTCAAGGAACGACAATACTGGACCATGAAAACAACAACTATAGAAGAAACATAAGTGAAATGATTCACATAACACTAAACAAAACAGTGAATTATAGAGAAGACGTCAATAGACTCAACACCATATATAACAGTCTATTAGTTCCTTTAAGAAAATAATCATGATTATGTTTGATGACTTCTGTGCTCCGTTGTCAAAAGAATTTTTTTCCACGTTGTTGTGAAGGTTCTGGAATATTGAAGTGGAGAAATAGAGAATAGACCTGAATGCATGGCCATTTTAGAAGGAATACGGTGGAACAGATTGATATATGTTTTTGTTGTGATGACTCGATTCCTGTAGAATCAATAATGTAAACCTTGTGAAATTAGTCATGTTCTAGTTTTAATCTGTTTTTATTTTTGTAGCCTTGATAAAGGTCCGATCTGAGACCGAAACGTCGGTGTTTTTGATGTAAAAGAGGAATATCTGAATATACATATCCAAATACCTGAAAAGCTTTCACTTTATTTTTTGTTTCATTTCGTTGGAGGGCGTTTATTGTGTAAAGCCGGTGCGATGGCCGATTGAAAAAAAGATAAAAGTAAATAAAATATGAGTACTATAAAACCAAGTCGAGCACAAAGACGCAAAGCTCTGAAAGAGAAGCAAGTTTAGAGTGAAAAACTCTGTAACATCCTAGGTTTTCCTTCATACAAAAAATCGTAGTTCCATTTCACCCTATGTTGAGACGCCACTGGCCTCACGTACATCGAAAGAGAAAAGAGAGTTGATTGTCAAAATACATCCTATGGTTAGAGCGTGAAGTTAGCACATTACGCGACTGCGTGTCAGGGAACCGGCAGAGAGAAGAAATGGAAGATGGTTGATTATTATGAGTTGACCGCTGAGCGAATTAAGTTCACTTTTCGAAAAGTTTTAGTGAGAGTGTGTGAGTGCAAAACCGAAGCCATTGCTACATTGAGTGCCGCTCGAATCTATTTTACAGGTAGAATTCAGATTAATTTAATTATTAGGAATGATCCATCCAGTTTACTAACCTCTTTGTTTTGTAAACAACATTGGAATTCTCATTGTTTCAGGAAATTTAGTGCTTTCGTATCTATACCATTATATAGATTGTTTCCTAATTATTGTTTAATTTAATGATGTATTATTAGGTTGTGTTTGGGCATTTGTCATTAATACTGTTGTCTTATGAATGTAATTCCTTTGTTCACATCATGCTTTGTTTGATTTCATTTAACTATTTCCGTTGTTTCACATAATGCTTTGTTTAACTTCATATAACTAATTTCTTTGTTCACATAATGCTTTGTTTGATTCATATAACTCTATTTCCTTTGTTCTCATAATGCTTTGTCTGATTCATATAACACTATTTCCTTTGTACACTTGATACTTTGTTTGATTCATGTAACTCCTTATAGCATGTGATTCCATCATGTTCGATATTATTGCCTTTGCAGTTCAGGTGTCTACCATAACAACGAATGCCTTATTTTACAGCTTTCTACAATGTGTAATGGAGTGTAACCGATCAGCTTTATTTACTGTACCCTATGGTACCATAGGAATTGCCAATCTCTCTGTAGTTCTGAGCCTGTGATTAAGCAGGAACGTATGGAGACCTCCACTAGTGTTAGTACTAGTATGGTCAATATGGAATAATGGATGTAACCAGTGTACGTAGTACTCTGGTGTTATATCGAAGGTCAACGTTGTTAAGTTGCCTCTATGTCATGTTATCATTATGTATGTCTTGTACTGTTGTTCTTGGTCATTTTACTGTGTAATGTACTTGCCTTACTAGCATGATTATTGTTGTGTATTGTATTTCGTACTGTGTTAACTTATGCTTCTTACTGTCGTGATGTATCTTCTTGTTGTCGTTATGTATATTTCCTTCGGTTGATTATGTAGATTCTCGGCTTTCATTATTTATATTGCTTATTATCGTTTACCTATACCTGCCTCTGTTATTGATGTCCATAATGCATTCTGGTTCTTATTATTTACTCGTGATTGATGTTCTATGAAGACTTGTTGTTTATTTATGCCATGATCTCGTACTGCTATCTATTTATCTATATGCTCGTATTACATGATATTTCATTTAGGGTCTCGAGATTGTGGACCATTTCTATACTGTAGTATGAGATTTCTTAGGTTCCTGGATCGAAGGCCTTGAAGGGGCGGTTCCAAAAGCTATAGGGCAGGGACCGTTACTGACAAGTGCTATAAGGCATGAGAGAATATACCTTTTTATATAACTCCTCAAACAAATTCCTACATTGGACAATTTTTAATTCTCGCTAAAAAGTTGAACCCACCTTCTCATCGAATTCACAGAATGAGTTTTTGGATGATGAAGGTAAGTTTCACAATTACATATTTATCGATATGTATATCCATACTTAACTTGTGGAAAACATTTGGGATGAATATTTTTGAATTTTTCATCATGTAAAGGTGCGTACTCACTGAAAAACTGTTCGTGCAACGGCAATAAAAACCCTATAAAATTTTATGACTTTTGTCTTCGGTTTGCCAGTTTGGAGGTAATGCGTATTCGTGATATCAAATGCTGAAAAGTAGAGGAAAAATTTAATTTTTTCGATATAGCAATTAAGAGATAAAATCGCGATCATTCTACTCGAAAATTCAGTCAGGTAAAACACAAAAACGGCTGTATGAAAAGAAGTGAAAATTGTAGAATTTACTGCGAATATTGAACTGTCTAATGCATTCTTAACATTGATTAACTCGTAATTTTCGACTCAGCGATTAATTTTTTTAAAAAACAACCAAAACTCATTTTTGTTTCTCTTGAGAAATATATTGAATTTGAATAGATAATGGAACGCCTGATGGAATCCGAGATCTGGAAACCACTGAAACTAGTACAAATGATGAGACATCTAAGTTTTTTTATGCCAATGCTGAAATGGAAAGTATTTCGATGGATCCTGCAATCTGGAAAGTTGATGATGCATTAATACAGACGGTCTTGAGAACTCCACTTCTACAAAACTTGGACGAGATCAATTTTGAAGATACCAAGCGTGTGTACGGAAAAGTATCTAGATTTGGATCTAGAAAAATGTTCTTCACTCAACTAGCAAATGGAGAAAATATTCGCAGAGAATGGCTCATATATTCTAAATTCACCTATAAATTTTACTGCTTGCAATGTATTTTATTCGGTAATAAGTCGGTTAATACCAGTTCGAATTTTGTGAATAGTTTTAATGACTGGAAGCATACGGAAAGAATATTTGAACATGAGCATTCCCTCGAACATCGGGAAAATACAAAAACTTTGATAGTGCGATCCAATACTTTGGGTAGAATAGATTCCTGTTTGAATCAGCAGTACCTTGCAGAAAAAGATTATTGGAGGCAAGTTTTGAAAAGAATTCTAGCAGCAATTAAATATTTACTAAAACAAGGCTTAGCATTTCGTGGATGTTCAGAACATGTTGGACAAGAGAGTTCAGGGGCAGGAAACAGGGGAAACTATTCACAAACTCTTATTCTTATCGCTGAATTTGACCCTTTTCTAAAAAATCATTTCGAAAAATATGCAGATAAAGGGAAAGGTCATATCTCATACTTGTCTAAAACTATTTGTGATGAATTCATAACATGCATAGCTGATTTGGTCAGGAAAAAAATAGTCGAAGAGTTGAAGGCCTCTAAATATTATTCCATAATTCCATAGTTATAGATTCAACTCCTGATGTATCACATATAGATCAGTTAACATTTATATTCCGTTATACACTAATGGATGGTAGTATTGTTGAACGCTTTTTAAAATTCATTAGTAAAGTTAGACATAAAGCTGATGATATGGAAAAAGCTATCATGAAAACTTGGAATGATTTAGAATTAGACATAAATAACTGTAGGGGGTAATCATATGATAATGCTAGTAATATGTCAGGTACTTATTCTGGGTTGCAGCAACGAATAAAAGAACGGAACGATTTGGCATTCTATATCCCCTGCGCTGCTCATTCGCTCAATTTGGTGGGTAATTGTGCTGCTGAGTGTTGCCTCAGTGCGACAAAATTTTTTTATGTTTGTTAACGAATTGTATAATTTTTTTTTCCGCTTCTACACATCGTTGGGAAATTGTTCAAACAAATCTCACGGAATTGAAATCAAAGCTTCTTCCAAAGAAGTTATCCACTACTCGATGGTCTGCAAGAGCAGATGCTGTTAAAGCATTGCATAATGGTTATGAGTGTTTCAAAAATTCTTTACAACATCTTATTAATGATGATAATCAGGAATCAAGTACCAAAGTCCATGCAAGTGGTTTATTAAAAACTATGGAAAAATTAGAAACAGGTATTTTATTGGCGTTGTGGAATGATATTTTATATCGATTTGATATAACAAATAAATCTCTACAAAACATATGCACAGACATACTTCTTGTGGTAAACCTCTATAGTTCATTGATAGGATATTTGAACAACATTAGGAACAACTTTGAATCTTATGAAACTATTGGAAAAAATTTGACAAAATGCCTGGTGTATGAAAGCGATATCAAAAGAAAAAAAATTGTAAAACAACCTAGTGGTGAAACGAGGAAAATGCTGTCGAATTTACTGGCTCAAGTCAAATGAAGATAACTGTTTTTTTCACTACCATTGATACCCTGATTGCAGAGTTGAGCAGAAGAAATTTTGCTTATACAAGTCTATCTGATAAATTTGGATTTTTGAATAATTTATCAAGCAAAGATGACGATGAAATAATATCTGATGCCAAGCAACTTCGTGATATATATAAGAATGATTTGAGTCCTGATTTTCCAGACGAATGCATTCAGTTCAAATATTTTATCCGAGGCATCGAAAATCAGAAAGTTTCGAAAAATCCAGGAATGTTCGATCAGGAAAATAACATTCATGGTGAAAAGGAATTTGAGCCGGAAAGTAAAAATACCAATTTGGAAACAATTTTCAAATTAATTCGAAGAGAAAAATTATTTCATTGTTTCCAAATATAGATACTATTTTGAGAATATATCTGTGTATGCCATCAACTGATGGTGAAAGATCATTTTCAACCCTTAAGAGAATAAAAAGTTTTAAGAAACTCAATTGGAAATGAAAAATTGAGTGACATTTCACTATTAAATATCGAAATGGAATTGTTGAATTCTCTTGATGAGACACGTATCATTGAAAAATTCCTTTCGCTCAAGGCGAGAAAGAGAGCTTTTTAACGTGTCCCACAAGTTAAATTTGTTATGTTCCTTTTCATTGTGATCATTAATAATGTTTATTTTTATTTTTTCGTGACTGACCTGTTCATCATGTATTTAACTTTTTAAGAATATTTGTTGCGTTCGTGTATTTTTTTTGTCCCTAATTTTTTTGTTGTTCTACTTAATATATATTTTATATATAAGTTGTTTTTCATTCCCCTTTTTTTCCAACTGCCTGTATGATATATACGTATTTATTCATAATTTTTGTTGGCTGTTGCTTTTCGATAAAAAAAATCCCTATTCGTTTTTTATTAAATGATTATTTTTGTAATGTGGGGGGCGAAAAAATATATTGTGCCCCGGGCGCCAAGTGGTCTTAATCCGGCCATGGGGATCCCGAAGGCACTTAATGCCATTAATGATACATTTTTAGGATTTCATTGAGTTATAAGGTTCGAACTGGTTTAGCAATGTCCAAGAAAATTATCAAATCCGTAAATGACAAATATATTCCTCATATTTTAAAAAAACTAGTCAGAGAAAGAGGTTATTGTTAGGCAAACTTGTTTGGAAACAATACATCATGACGAATTTTATCGATATGGGGCCCCCTCAAAAGAATGATGGTATAGTTACGCCACTGGAATGAAGACTTACCCATAGTTCCATATTGCAGTACCGGCACAACAAAACTAACTGTTGGGACTATCCAACTACCGTTTTTTATATCTGACACATTTATGGAAAGAACTTGCGTCTGGGAGGAATTCCAATGCCCCTATTTTTTTTGCCTGACTGAACCCTACAGCGAGAACAGAATGAAACTTATACGTGCATGTCTTGTATCGAGTTTAATAAGCGTATATTTAATGCAATTTTCTACTTATTGATCATAATTACTCTAGTATCTAATCTCGATGGGGAATCTCATGGAAATCTCTCAATAAGAGAGTGAAAAGCTATGTACCAGGTACTGCTCATCTGAGAAAAACTTACAGAGTGTGCATTAATTCACTGATTAATACAAAAATGTTGGGTAGAATAGGAGACATAAAATTTAACGTCACGAACGAATGTTAAAAGTGTATAATGATTGTTCACCTACCATTAGATCGGTAGAAAGATGGGTTATTGAATTTAAAAGAGTTCGTACAAGCCGTCGATACTATCCACGTGAAGGACGTCCAAAAAGCGCATCAGCACCAGAAATCATAGCCAAAATACAGGATATGGTTTGGGAAGATCGTCGATTGACTGAGAGGGATTTAGTAGAGGCCCTACACATTTCATTAGGCAGTGTGAGCCATATTTCAAGTGAAATTTTGGGTTTCAGAAAGCTGTGTGAACAATGGGTGCCGCCATCTCTAACAATGGAACGAAGCGCATTTGGAGCGTTTTAAAGAGGATAAAGTGAATTTTGTGCATAGATTCATCACAATGAATGAAATTTGGGTCTATCACCTTGAGCCTGAATCAAAACAAGTGGCTAAAGATTGTATTGAACCTTGTTTAGATCGGCCAAGAAGGTTATGGCATCAGTTTTTTGAGATGAGAAAGAAATTCTGTTTGTGGATTATTTACAAACTGGTGAAACAACAAATTCTTGCAACCTTTTGGACCAGTTAAAGAACATAATTCGTGAAAGAAGACCTGGTTTTCAGAAGAAAAAAACCTTTTTTCATCAGGAAATGCAATAAAAATAATAATAATAGCTAAAATCCATTAATTAAAGTTCGAATTATTGAAGCATCAACCGTATTCGCCGGATCTCGCCCCTAGTGTCTTTCATTTGTTTCCAGAACTAAAAAGTTTTCATGAAAGGGGTCATAACGGCTGTTGAAGCGTATTTTACAGATGTTCCGGATTCTCACTTCAGGGATCAGATCCACAGATTGGAGGATCTTTAGAGCAAGTGTATTAATGTTCAGGGAAATTATACTGAATAATGAAGCGTATTTTGAATCATAAAATTTTGTTTTTCTTATCGAACGACAAAACTTACTGAACTGCTTGGCATTGCGTAGTTTTTTGAGGACATGAAAATTGTATTAAATGATATGAATATTTACTGTGGATTCTTTCTGAAGAGGTATCCTTAAGATTTGTAATTCTTTTTAACGAAAATGATATACAGGGTGTCTGAAGTTCGAGTGCCTATTAGACGTTTCTGGAGAACTAGACATATTTGAAATCTGAAAATTGGGATTATGATATTGTTCGAAGTTCTCTACAGAGCTAAAATATTTGCGAAGCCCAAAAACTTCCGATTATACAGGGAGTGAAAATAAATTCGACGAAGAAATTTTTTTTCAAGTTTTCCATTCCTGGTTTGAACGAGTATTCAATAGTGAATACATTTCTGTAAAAACCATTGCATTAAATCGAATAGTTTTCAAAATATCCAAAAAAAACTGAAAAAAAAGTCAAATATGTTCAGTCAGTAATACGTTCATTATTCTTATTTTAAATATCCTGAGCGTAAACCGTTTTTACAACATCGAAGAGGAAGGATGTGAAAAGGTCATGCATCTTTTGGATTTCAAAAATATCATTACAGGTTGTTTCAAATTTTGTGTTGAAAATTGTGATCTTAAATTGGCCATAACTTCTGTTTTCAAATTAGAACCCTATTTTTTTATAATTTTGTTGGATTCTGCGGTCAAAAATAATGATAGTTTTCTCACATGATTATGCTCCTAAATTCAATAATTTCTGAGTTATTTGAGATTTTCTGGATTTATGTAGTACTTAGAGTCAAATTCATAAGGATATTCTGTGAGCATAGAAGATAAATCATCCCATTTCTAATTCACAAGTGTCAGACAGGTCTTATTGTTAGTCGTTATGAAATTTTTTTGATTTCACAAAATGAATCGTTGCTATTCTAATAATGAGATTTTGGATTTATTTCTTATATTGTATTTTTTCAATTGTATACGCAATACACATTCAAATGCACTTAATGATATTGTTTATTTCAAATGGTGGATGACACAAAATGTAGAGTATCCAATGAGAAGTATTCACATTTTTTTCTTTAAATTTCTGAAAAGATGTTTCAAACTTTCCAAATTTTGGAATGTAAGAGCCCCTAAAGAATACAAAAAAAGGGCTGTTGATGGAATTAGTATTTCGACTTGTTTCGAAGCGAATGAGAATTCATCTCTTCAATAGGAAACACATTGAATAGATTCGCTACTTCAGTACACCGAATTATGATTATAAATAAATTATGATAATAAAAATAAAAATACGTTTCAAAACTCAAATTAACAAAATAAATGATCAAGTAAGAGTCTCAATATGGTAACCATTTTGTTCCACACACTTTCGAATACGTCTTGAAACACCTCGGTTAGTCGCTCGCTCAATTTCCTCCCCTTTTAGTGAGTGGAAAGCATCCTCCACACGCCGTCTCAAATTTTCTTTGCTTTCAATAGGAGATTCATAGACTATGTTACTATGTTATTTTACCCCATAAATAAAAATCTAAGGGAGTAAGATCGGGAGATCCTGGGGACCAAAATAGTGAAGAACGGCGTCCGATTCACCGATTACCAAACATTGCATTCAGTTCTTCAGACACCTAGTGCGAACTATGTGCCGGAGCCCCATCCAATTGACAATATGCGGTTCTAATGCATGAACTTCCCCATATTTGTAGTCATGCATGTTGTGTTTTTTCAAAATTTGATGCACTGAATTTCTGTCTAAATCGATTTCATGAGCTGCACTTCGAATAGATGCATTTGCATTCGCTTCGAAATAAGTCAAAACACTAATTTCATTTTCCTCATCATCAACTACCCTTCTTTTGTATTCTTTAGAGGTTCTTACACATCCAAAACTTTGAAAGTTTGAAACATATTTTCTAAAGATCTTCTCCGTGATGGAAGGTAAATGGGGATACTTCTCGTTAAAGGCTTGGCAGGTTCTACTAATAATTCTGTCACATTCACCATGTATATAGAATAGATCCAGAATTTCGTAATTAGAATAACGGTTCATTTTGTTAAGTCGAGAAATAAAGATAACGAATAACAATAACACCTGACACTTGTGAATTATTAACAGATAATTTAGCTTTTATGGTTACAGATGTTCCCATGGTTTCGAAAGAATATTCATTGAATTATTTTAGATGCAATCAATTTGACTCTACGTACACCATAAATCCAGAAAATCTCGAATAACTCAGAAATTATTGAATTTAGGAGCATAATCATGTGAGAAAACTATCATTATTTTTGACCGCAGAATCCAACAAAATTATAAAAAAAATAGGGTTCTAATTTGAAAAACAGAATTTATGGCCAATTTAAGATCACAATTTTCAACACAAAATTTGAAACACCCTGTAATGATATTTTTGAAATCCAAAAGATGCATGACCTTTTCACATCATTCCTCTTCGATGTTGTAAAAACGGTTTACGCTCAGGATATTTAAAATAAGAATAATGAACATATTACTGACTGAACATACTTGACTTTTTTCCAGTTTTTTTTTGATATTTTGAAAACTATTCAATTCGATTCAATACAATGGTTTTAACAGAAATGTATTCACTATTGGATACTCGTTAATACCAGGAATGGAAAACTTGAAAAAATTTTTTGTCGAATTTATTTTCACACCCTGTATAACCGGAAGTTTTTGGGCTTCGAAAATCCCAATTTTCAGATTTCAAATATGTCTAGTTCTCTAGAAACGTCTAATAGCCACTCGAACTTGAGACACCCTGTATATATTCTTTTGAACTATTGGCTTACAAACATATGGAGTTGGTGACGGGGTGCCATACAATTCGGTGTATGACATAAAAACCTAGGGAAAAAACACCAGTAAAAAAAAACCCTGGCTTCCCGCATGAGTATTGTTGTGTGTACAAGAATGAGCTTAAATTTATTTTAAGGACTTCTTTCTTCAAGAGTGGTCTTCAAATAATAATAACATAGGCTTCTTCAAATTGCCCATATCGAATTTGAAAATAAAAACACAAAAGCAGAAAAAAGAACTGAATACAGAATATACATATAAATTTGTTCAAAATTTATAACCCATTCCAAGAAAGAATCTGAAACATCGTGAATAGCCCTGAAACCATCTTGAAATTTATACCTACAGGGTGATTCCGGAGGAGACCGTCAGATTTTAGGTGAAGTATACACTAGTCAAGGCAGTTTCGAAACAATGTTTGGTTTATGGTTGGGGGCCTTTAATCAGAGTCTACAGGGTGATTTGTCCGATTCGACCGATTTTTATTTTATTCATAACTTTGGTATGGCTTGATCAATCTTTGTGAAATTTTCAGTGTAGAACAATATGATTATCTTCTTTCAATAATTTCAACACTTTCTCAAAAATACAGGGTGGGAATTATGCTAAGTTCAGATAAAGTTTGCAGGTTGAAAAAACACCCTGTACATTCCGTTTTCAAAAATTTTCTACATGCTTCAGATTCTATCATAAGTCAACATTACTGGAGCGTTTTTATTTTTTTGGCACACATCCAGTTTTCCTAGAAAAATTTTTCAAGGATGAACAATATCGTTATTTCGCTCCAAGGCAGTGAGGATATTCTGAACTAGAATTTAAACCAGTGCCGTCCAATGATACAAAGCTCTTCCTGAGTCCTAAAGTAGTTCTTCCAAACTCGAAATTCATATTTAATCACTCATATTCTGATGTATAAAATCATTCAATCCAGAAAATATCTTTATACCTATCTACTTAAACCAAAAAATCTACAACTTATACAGAATAAACATTCGAAACATATCATGAACAGCAAAACTAAGGATTATCACGAAATTTACATAGAATGTTCCAAATGATTTCCCCTTTTTTGAATACATTTTCGAGGCCTTTTTATTAAATTTCTAATCGACCTTCTAATGAGGGATTGATTTTGCTTCAAGATATTACATTCCTCGAAAATCCTTTCAACTAGGTGTTCTCTACTTCTAATTTCAACCTTATAAACTCTTGTTTTCAGATATCTCCACACAAAATAGTCTAAAGGGCTCAAATCAGGCGATCTTTGTGGCAAAGCAATAGAGCCTCCACGACCAATCCATCTGTTCGGATAATTTACATACAGGTGATTTCTCACATTCAATGCAAAGTGAGGTGGTGCTCCGTCATGCTGAAAGTACATAGAGCGGATATGTACATTTTCCAATAGATTTGGTAAAATATTTTCCAAAAAATCTAGGTAAATTTCACCATTTAATCTTTCAGCAAAAATGTGAGGGCCAACTAAATTTCCGTCTATTGTTCCAAGCCAAATATTGACAGAAAATCTGTGTTGTGTATTATGACTCTTCTTCAATTGCGGGTTGTCTCTTGCCCATTCGTGGGAATTGTGGATATTAAAAATTCCATTCTTAGTGAACATAGCCTCGTCGCTGAATAGAATACGAAAAATAGTTCGTTGGTGACTAATAACCCAGCGACAAAATTGTAATCGTTGGGGCAGATCTTGTGGCAACAGTTCTTGCACCTTTTGGTAGTGGTATGGGTGGAATTGTTCTTTCTTCAAAGTCTTGCTCACTTTACTCTGCGAAAGTCCTAATTCGGTACTAATTTGACGAGTACTAATAGACGGTTCCTCCTCCTCCCGTTCAACAATTTGAATCAAAATTTCATTTTGAGTAGGCCTATCAATGTGCTCTGCCTTACTAGGATATTGCCCATGTTCTTTTGAATAATGGAATACTCGTCCGAAAGTACATTTATTTGGTTGACGTCGGTTGGGAAATCGTCTATGGTATTCCATTTTGGATTCATTTCCATTTTCGTTACAAAAATCATAAACAAAAATCATATCCGCATATTCCGCATGAGTAAATAATTGAGGCATGTTGAAATACACTTCTTGTGACAGATTATTTATTAAATATTCTCATTCTGTGGATCACTGTGATGGTAACCATGGATCTGAAAGAACTTGATTTAAATAGAGATTTCATTTTCATGGAGAATTTTCAATTTCATTAAAACTATTCATCATACATTCGTGATTCAATATTTTACATACCATAAGGCCATAAGTGACTACATTTTTGAACGAAACAACTATTTTAGGAATATTCGCTTCATAGAAAACCGAAAGTGTGCCGAACATCACCTGAATAATGACTCAATTTTATGTTAATCCATAATTTTGCCTTCCATATGTTTCGAATGTTTATTCTGTATTTGTAGTAGTAGTATGTAGATTTTTTTGGTTCACGTACGTATAAAGAAATTTTTTGAATTAAATGATTTTATACATCTGAATATGAGCGATAAAAAATGAATTTCGAATTTCCAAAATTTATTTGAGGACTCAGGAAGAGCTTTGCATTATTGGACGATACAGCTTTACCATCTAGTTCAGAATATTCTCTATGCCTTGGAGCGAAAAAACGATATTGTTCATCTTTGAAAAATTTTTCTAGGAAAAATGGACGTGTGCCAAAAAAAATGAAAATGCTCCAGTAATGTAAACTTATGGTAGAATCTGAAGCAGGGTATTTTTTCAACCAGCATACTTAATCTGAACTTATCATAATTCCCGTTCTGTATTTTTGAAAAAATGTTGGAATTATTGAAAGAAGATAATCATATTGTTGTACACTGAAAATTTCATCAAGATTGATCAGGCCATACCAAATTTATGAATAAAAGAAAAATCGGTCGAATCGGACAAATCACCCTGTAGACTCTCAATGAAGGCCCCGAACCATAAACCCAACATTGTTCCGAAACTATATTGACTACTGTATACTTCACCTAAAATCTGACGATCTCCTCCGGAATCACCTTGTATATGGACAACTATTGATGAGATGAGGTATTGTTTCTTCTGCTTCTCCACATTCCCAATTTGCGCTAGGAACTGAGTTCCATCTAAATAGCATGCTATTGGTACGACCATGACCTGTTCTCAAACGATTGAGAACTGTCCAAATTTTTCTTGGAAGTTCAAAACCAGGAACTTTTTCAGAAGGATCAGAAACGAGATACTTATTGAACATTTCGTAAGAGTTCTACTCAGTCTTCCATAATTCTTTATCACTTATGTTGATACTGAAGAACGTATTATGGCATAATGGTTTACGAGACTTCAATCTGGGAATTCTATTTGGTGGAATATATTAAATAATTGAGAATAAATTGGGAAAAAATAATATTTGTTCCAAGAATTCAGAGCTGTAGTCTGTCTGCGAATATGGGGAGTTACAATGTTAGACAAAACTGGTAACCAATGAACCGGTGTAGATCTTATGGTGCCAGTAATTATTCTCATGGATGTATTCAATTGTGCATCAATTTTTGTGTATGTGCACTATTAAACCAAACAGAGCAACAATACTCAGCTGCAGAAAAACTATGGCTAGAGATGCTGTGCGAAGAGTGGAAGCATCAGCACCCCAAGATGATACGCTAATTTCTGAACAATATTATTTCTAGTTTTCAGTTTTAGGCTCAGATCATTTAAATGAGCCTTGTAATTGAGAGATGAATCTAATTTAACTCCTAAGTATTTTGGATAGAAATTATGTTCGATAGGAGGATCATTGAAAGTTACAGCTAATTTCCTATATTTTTCATAATTATTCAGATGGAAACAAGATACCTCTGTTTTGTTGGGATTTGGACATAATCGCCACTCAATAAAATAATTCTTTAAAATTTCCAAATCAGATGACAGTATGTTTTCCAGAGTGGAAATCCGAATGTTGGTAAGCAATGTCGTCAGCATAAACAAATTTCTGAGATGATATCGTGGGTAAATCACTTAGATATAAATTGAAAAGTAAAGGAGCTAAAACTGATCCTTGAGGAAGACCGTTTTTCAATGTTTTGAAATTGGTACTCTTATTGTCAATAAAAACACGAAATCTTCTATCAGATAACATATTTTCTAATAATCTTACCATTTTCCCACACTTCAGATGAGTATAGAGTTTGAAAATTAATCCATCTTTCCACACAGTGTCATATGCCGAAGATAAATCAATAAAAGCAGCTCCTGTTTTCAACCTATCATTGAAGCCTGATTCTATGAAAGTTGTAAGGCTGAGAACCTGATCTGAACAATTTCTATTTTTCCTAAAGCCTCCCTGGAAATTTTGTAGAGCATTTTCTATAGAAGATTCAATTCTAAAAGAATTAACCCTTCTAATATCTTGAAAGGAACACTCAATAAACTGATGGGTCGATAACTACTAGGATCACAAGGCTTTTTTCCTCGTTTCAAAATACCTATTACTTTAGCCTTACGAAATTCGGAAGGAAAGTTTCCGGAATTCAGAATATTGTTATAGAAAGACAATACGTTAATGAATGTTCCGTGCGACGCAACGAGTTTGTATGCAGATGATACTTTCTTAAAATTTTTTTTAAATATCACCTCACAGGAGGAACTCTAGCATGTGTGTAATGAGACCCTGCGAGTTGCGGAAGACAGGTTTACCTTTAATGGCCTGAAATTGAACAGAGAAAAGATTCGAAGACTGAATTTCAATTTGAAGAACAAGAAAAAACGTAGTTTCAACCTACGGATAACCAAGGGATAACCTAGGGATAACCTGGGAGAATGATCTTTGTTGGAAAGAGCATATATCAATACTACCAGGAAACTATCTACAGCCCTCTTTACAATGAGGCGTATGAAGCTATCTCTACCGATGATGTTTGAAAACTGACTTATTTTTCCAATTTTCACTCTGTGGCAACATACGGGATATTAATATGGGGCACAGTCCAGAGCTTGATCGAATTTTCAAAAAGCAGAAGGAAGCAGTTAAATTTTAAGTGGTGTACCAAGAACACATAGTTGCCGCGAACTACGAGGGCCGTTCAGAAACTAACCTCCGGTTAATTGAAAAAATACACCAAGTTAAGTAAAAATATTTTAATATATACATCTTACAATTTTTTCGACATAGTCTCCATTACGATTGAGGCACTTATCATATCTCTTCACAAGCTTTGAAATTCCTTCTGCATAAAAATCACCCACTTGTGCCTTGAGGCACCCATCGTGCACAGAACTTACGGTAACCCAATCTTGCTGTCACTATCTCGTAAAAAGAGTCTTAGAAATCTGTGGAAAAATTAGTGGACAACTCCGCCATTGTGAAACGTCGATTTTCACGAACTTTTGCATCAGCTGTCTGAACGAGTTCGTCAGTCACCAATGATGGTCTACCACTCCTCTCTTCATCATGAACACTCGTCCACTTTTAAATAAACGTACCCATTCACGGACAACTCATTCAATCATAAATTTTGGTCCGTACACGGTAAAAGCTCACGAAATTAGGTGGCGCTAAAGTATCCTTTGGCTGTAAAAAACGTTTCCGTTTTCATTCTTTTAGTGCTGAAAATGTTGTTTTAAAACACTAGCAAAAGTTTTTCAAATGTAAGAGTAGTGGTGTATTAAATTATTAACAAGCTCACACAACTTTTATTGAAACATTATTTTGTACAACTTACCATTTTGAAGCTGCAGCTTGCAGAAGAATGAAAAATCCAAATATACTGTTGTACGCACTACCCATCGGTAGTGCACGTTTAAATCAAGATTTTAATAATTTGATTTTTCTTAGCAATTAAACTTTAATAATAAAATTTTAATTTGTTTTTGACAAGTATTATCCATTATTTGATTTTTTGAGTCGCATTCTGTTATGAATTATTTTGTTGAACTCTCAATGTTATTGACAAAGACAATTTTTGATGTTTTTCAGTTTTGTTTTTCATTTTTTAAGAAATGTCATCAATTAAACAGATTTTTGAAGAGGTTTTGAAAATTTGGATAAGGAAAACAAACAACAATTCAATTAAAGTCATTATTTGAGTTTTAATTTTCAAGTAAACGTTTAATTCACCAAGAAAACTACCGTTAGCAGAACAGTGCTGTATATGCAGCGCTATGTATTACTATAACTTGTAAATGGGGAGTTGTACGAAAAAATGTTAAAATAAAAGTTGTTGATAATAATGGGAACAACTTTTACATTTAAACTTTTGCATTAAAAACAACATTTTCAAGTCGAAAACATGAAAACACTCTTTTTTGATAATTTAGCGCCACCTACTTTGTGCGCTTTTAGTCGTGCAGCATTGCACCAATGACAAAAAATGTAAAAGTCCTGTTTTTGTTCAATAAAATTTTTCTGTAATGTACAATTCGAGAAATATGCATTTTTTTAAACTTTTGCATTAAAACAACATTTTCAAGTCGAAAAACATTTCCAGCGATGCCATTGCACCAATCGCAAAGGTAGATCGCAGTTACATCTGTACGATTTTCAAAATATGCATTTTTTTTGTTTTTTTGAGTTTTTCAAAAAACCGCTAATATTTCAGCGATGCCATCGCAAAGGTAATTAGTTACATCATTTTCAACAAGTGTACCAAATTTCATAATTGAGAATAAATTGGGAATAAATTGAAAAAATAATATTTGTTCCAAGAATTCAGAGCTGTAGTCTGTCTGCGAATATGGGGAGTTACAATGTTAGACAAAACTGGTAACCAATGAACCGGTGTAGATCTTATGGTGCCAGTAATTATTCGCATGGATGTATTCAATTGTGCATCAATTTTTTGTGTATGTGCACTATTAAACCAAACAGAGCAACAATACTCAGCTGCAGAAAAAACTGAGGCTAGAGATGCTGTGCGAAGAGTGGAAGCATCAGCACCCCAAGATGATCCAGCTAATTTCTGAACAATATTATTTCTAGTTTTCAGTTTTAGGCTCAGATCATTTAAATGAGCCTTGTAATTGAGAGATGAATCTAATTTAACTCCTAAGTATTTTGGATAGAAATTATGTTTGATAGGAGAATCATTGAAAGTTACAGCTAATTTCCTATATTTTTCATAATTATTCAGATGGAAACAAGATACCTCTGTTTTGTTGGGATTTGGACATAATCGCCACTCAATAAAATAATTCTTTAAAATTTCCAAATCAGATGACAGTATGTTTTCCAGAGTGGAAATCCGAATGTTGGTAAGCAATGTCGTCAGCATAAACAAATTTCTGAGATGATATCGTGGGTAAATCACTTAGATATAAATTGAAAAGGAAAGGCGCTAAAACTGATCCTTGAAGAAGACCGTTTTTCAATGTTTTGAAATTGGTACTCTTATTGTCAATAAAAACACGAAATATTCTATCAGATAACATATTTTCTAATAATCTTACCATTTTCCCACACTTCAGATGGGTATAGAGTTTGAAAATTAATCCATCTTTCCACACAGTGTCATATGCCGAAGATAAATCAATAAAAGTAGCTCCTGTTTTCAACCTATCATTGAAGCCTGATTCTATGAAAGTTGTAAGGCTGAGAACCTGATCTGAACAATTTCTATTTTTCCTAAAGCCTCCTGGAAATTTTGTAGAGCATTTTCTATAGAAGATTCAATTCTAAAAAGAATTAACCTTTCTAATATCTTGAAAGGAACACTCAATAAACTGATGGGTCGATAACTACTAGGATCACAAGGCTTTTTTCCTTGTTTCAAAATACCTATTACTTTAGCCTTACGAAATTCGGAAGGAAAGTTTCCTGAATTCAGAATATTGTTATAGAAAGACAATACGTTAATGAATGTTCCGTGCGACGCAACGAGTTTGTATGCAGATGATACTTTCTTAAATTTTTTTTTAAATATCACCTCTTCACAGGAGGAACTCTAGCATGTGTGTAATGAGACCCTGCGAGTTGCGGAAGACTGGTTTACCTTTAATGGCCTGAAATTGAACAGAGAAAAGATTCGAAGACTGAATTTCAATTTGAAGAACAAGAAAAAACGTAGTTTCAACCTACGGATAACCTAGGGATAACCTAGGGATAACCTGGGAGAATGATCTTTGTTGGAAAGAGCATATATCAATACTACCAGGAAACTATCTACAGCCCTTTTTACAATGAGGCGTATGAAGCTATCTCTACCGATGATGTTTGAAAACTGACTTATTTTTCCAATTTTCACTCTGTGGCAACATACGGGATATTAATATGGGGGCACAGTCCAGAGCTTGATCGAATTTTCAAAGAAGCAGAAGGAAGCAGTTAGAATTTTAAGTGGTGTACCAAGAACACATAGTTGCCGCGAACTACGAGGGCCGTTCAGAAACTAACCTCCGGTTAATTGAAAAAATACACCAAGTTAAGTAAAAATATTTTAATATATACATCTTACAACTACATCTTTGCACTATTTTTCGACATAGTCTCCATTACGATTGAGGCACTTATCGTATCTCTTCACAAGCTTTGAAATTCCTTCTGCATAAAAATCACCCGCTTGTGCCTTGAGGCACCCATCGTGCACAGAACTTACGGTAACCCAATCTTGCTGTCACTATCTCGTACAAAAGAGTCTTAGAAATCTGTGGAAAAATTGTGGATAACTCCGCCATTGTGAAACGTCGATTTTCACGAACTTTTGCATCAGCTGTCTGAACGAGTTCGTCAGTCACCAATGATGGTCTACCACTCCTCTCTTCATCATGAACGTTTTCTCGTCCACTTTTAAATAAACGTACCCATTCACGGACAACTCCTTCACTCATAAATTTTGGTCCGTACACGGTACAAAGCTCACGATGAATAGCTGCTGCAGAGTATCCTTTGGCTGTAAAAAACCTTATAACAGCACGCACCTCACATTTGGCGGGATTTTCTATTGCAGCACACATTTCAAACTGTCACAAAATCTAAACTAGCGCAGGTACGATGTTCACTCGACTACGGCTTGATGCCGACTGACCTGCTGAGCGCGTGAATGCACAGATGGCGCGCTACTCCCCCCCACTACCCGCACTGTGACCAATCGGATGTTAGTTTCTGAATGGCCCTCGTATATTTAAGAAGCACGGGATACTTACCATTGTTTCCGTTTTCATTCTAGAGTGCTTGAAATTTTTGCACTCAAACAAACATAGGTTCACTCAAATCAGTGATTGTCACTCATAAAACACTAGACGCAAAAATGAGATCAGGAACAATTTTCATAGAGTGAAGCCCACTCAACTGGCAGCGAATTACTGGTGTATTAAATTGTACAACAAGCTTCCACAATATATGAAGAGCTTGTCGCCATCAATTTTTCGAAGAAATATGAAAACTTTGTTGTTAGAGAACGTCTTTTATTCTGTTGACGAATTTTTGTGATTCGAGTTTTGACCTGTGTTGTTTTCAACATGTTGAGGATAAATTCAAATTTTAACTCGATTTGAGATGTATTGTACTGTGTTCTTGATGTTATATATTTATATTTGTATATCTGAAATGTTTTGAAATGTTTAAATGTGAATGTTTTTTCTCACTATGTTCTATTTCCATGTAATCTTTTTCTTGATGGCGAATAAAATTTATTTATTTATTTTATTTATCTTCTGCATGTTGCTTCTAATAGAGCATGATCACCATAAGCCTTGTCAAGTATTCGATGCCACTCTTCAGCACAAAAAATTAATGCGTTCCGAAAATCATCATTTTCTGGTACAAAATTCAACATTTTTAACACGATGAAAAAATATGATGTTGTCTGTTCAATGACTTGATGTGTACTAAATATGTTTCATAAATGTCATAGCAAACAAACAAAAAAAATAAAGGCTAGTTCACAACAAATGTTCCCTATCGAGACATTTATATCTTGACGCTCAATTAATACCGGTACACCTGGTATGTTGTTACATATAGGGCCGGATATATGCAATTTTGGCCAGGGCTTCTTCATCACAAAGTCAGACCCAATCGTTTGAGGCCATTTTCGTTCTATGTGCGAAAACAACTAACATTTGGGTAAAATAGTTTCTCGTCCCACTAGGAACAAGAGCGCAAAAATATCTGATTTAAATCTTAATAGTTTTCAATCCAACAGGAAATTATCAAGCTTGTATGTACGTACATTCCATGCAAATAAGTGGATCCAACCATGAAAAACTGAGTGCACTAATCGATCAACAGAAATGCATCAAGGAAGATGATGAATCGATAAAATCAACCAATTAAAATTAAAAAGTTTCATTCAGTTAAGCTGATTAATAATTTTTATCGATCAGTAAAATAGGAAAACTCTAATTTTTCGTGCAAAACGGAAAGGTATAGTGTAGCATGTCGAATCTAAAAAATGTATATAAATCTAAGAAGAACATGGAATCGATCATTCTCAGCTTTGTGTGCTTCTTGTAAAGCAACATGGGAGTTTGGGTGAGTATTTTAACCAGTTTCAAATTTTTCTTCCATTCATATAAATGCCCTCTCTAATCAAGGTTAGTGATCTGTTTCCTTTTTTATTTTGAGCTGTACTTATTTTCGTTTTCACATGTAAGCATTCAGTTCCAAATATTTATCAACTTTGCCTTAGCCAACAAAAAAACCCTTGTAGATGAATACAACAATATACAAAAAGTATGCTCGTATACCTTCTCAAAAAGTATTCTAATATACTCAGATGGCCAACGGGTCATAAAACCTCTTGGGAGCGTAAAGGACAGATCCAAACAGATCTGGAAATGATGATAAAACCTCTCACCCATTGATTACAAAAATTAAAGGGATACAGACTTCGGGGTTGTCCAACATTGTCTGATTCGAGTCGGTTTTGTTTAATGAATCTTTTTTCAGGCATTTGTGGGTGTTTTGCTGTTCATCTTCACGGAGTACTGTAACTGTATGTCAGTTTATGGTAGCAACTATGAGATTGCTTATCCTACTCACAACAGATTCGAGGAAGCCAATATAGAATACTCAGAGGACACCCAAAGCCACAACTACCCCTATGCTGATACCCATACTAATATCAATGACAGATACCACACGAATTATGAAAATTTCCACGATCCCCAATCTCAGCTCGCCCAAGAGATAGATCATGATGATGATTTCAAGGAGAGTAACTTCATTGGTGAGTATAAATTAATATTACCCCTTTTAAAGTTTGATATTAGACAATTTTTCTCGATACAAATTTGTAAGATAGGGTGCCTCATCAAAAATATCAACTTTATCTTCCCGAACAAATTTGTTTTGTTGGTTTCTGTTTACGTGCTCATTTCCAAATCAGTTTATTTCTTTAAAAAAAAATCTTCCATCTGCTCTTTCCAAGTTGGAAAGATATCCACACTTTCTTCCTTCTTCCATTTTGCCTTAATATAAAAGGTGTCCAGAGAGGGTATCGGGTATTTGTAAGTTCAATAAAATAAAAAATATTTGTGAGCAATAAAATTCTTTATTGTTTACTAGCTTTTTACCCGCGGCTTCGCCCGCAGTGGAGCCATTAAATAAGTATGAATATGAATTAGGTATTGTCGTCACCGTCGGTAATACAGTGGGACGGTATTACAGTATTCAGAGTTGAAACTTCATTACTGTAATGCTAGATGGCGTTGAAATTTGCCAATTTTTTGACAAACAATTTTCTTATCTCGTAACAATTTTTTTTAAATAAAAAGTATCCTTCCTTCAAGAGTATACAGGGTGTCTTAAGTTCGAGTGCCTATTAGACGTTTCTGGAGAACTAGACATATTTGAAATCTGAAAATTGGGATTATGATATTGTTGGAAGTTCTCTACAGAGCTAAAATATTTTCGAAGTCCAAGAAATTCCGGTTATACACGGAGTGAAAATAAATTCGACGAACATTTTTTTTTCAAGTTTTCCATTCCTGGTATGATCGAGCATTCAATAGTGAATACATTTTTGTTAAAACCATTGCATTAAATTAAATAGTTTTCAAAATATGCAAAAAAAAACTGGAAAAAAATCATGTATGTTCAGTTAGTAATATGTTCATTATTCTTATTTCAAGTATCCTAAGCGTAAACCGCTTTCACAACATCGAAGAGGAAGGATGTGAAAAGGAAAGGTGCACTTTTGGATTTCAAAAATATCATCACAGGGTGTTTCAAATTCTGTGTTGAAAATTGTGATCTTAAACTGGCCATAACTTCTGTTTTACAAATTAGAACCCTATTTTTTTATAATTGTGTTGAATTCTGCGGTCAAAAATAATGATAGTTTTCTCACATGATTATGCTCCTAAATTCAATAATTTCTGAGTTATTTGAGATTTTCTGGATTTATGGTGTACGTAGAGTCAAATTGATTGCATCTAAAAAAATCAATGAATATTCTTTCGAAACCATGGGAACACTCTGTACCCATAGAATATAAATTATCTGTTAATAATTCACAAGTGTCAGGTGTTATTGTTATTCGTTATCTTTATTTCTCGATTTAACAAAATTAATCGTTATTCTAATTACGAAATTCTGGATCTATTTTATATACATGGTGAATGTGACAGAATTATTAGTAGAACCTGCCGGGCCTTCAACGAGAAGTATCCCCATTTACCTTCCATGACGGAGATCTTTAGAAAATATGTTTCAAACTTTCAAAGTTTTGGATGTGTAAGAACCCCTAAAGAATACGAAAGAAGGGTAGTTGACGATGAGGAAAATGAAATTAGTGTTTTAACTTATTTCGAAGCGAATGAAAATGCATCTATTGGAAGTGCAGCTCATGAAATAGATTTAGACAGAAATTCAGTGCACCGAATTTTGAAAAACACAACATGCATGACTACAAATATGAGAAAGTACATGCATTAGAACCAGGTGATTACATAAAAAGGTTAAATTTTTGTAGAGGAATATTAGAAAAACTTGAAAATGATGAAAATTCTTTGAAAAAGATCATTTGGACAGACGAAGCAAAGTTCAATAATGAAGGACTATTTAATAGAAAGAATTGCCACATTTGGGGAAATAAAAATCCTCATAGAAAAAGACAAAGAAACCCCAGAACAAATTTAGTTTCAATGTGTTTGCTTTTTCGATGAACAATAAAGTGCGGGTATGAAGAAAATTTAAATACAGAAAATTTTTGGAAATCCTGAGAAACTTTGTTGTCGACTACCGCATATTATCAATTGGATGGGGCTCCGGCACATAGTTCGTACGAGGTGTCTGAAGAACTGAATGCAATGTTTGGTAATCGGTGGATCGGACGCCGTTCTTCACTGTTTTGGCCCCCACGATCTCCCGATCTTATTCCCTTAGATTTTTATTTATGGGGTAGAATAAAAAACATAGTCTATGAATCTCCTATTGAAAGAAAAGAAGATTTGAAACGGCGTGTGGAGGATGCTTTCCACTCACTAAAGGGGGTAAATTGAGCGAGCGACTAACCGAGGTGTTTCAAGACGTATTCGAAGTGTGGGGAACAAAATGGTTACCATATTGAAACTCTTACCTGATCATTTGTTTTGTTAATTTGAGTTTTGAAACGTATTTTTATTATAATAATTTATTTACAATCATAATTCGGTGTACTGAAGTAGCGAATCTATTTAATGTGTTTCCTTTTGAAGAGATGAATTCTCATTCGCTTCGAAATAAGTCGAAATACGAATTTCATCAACTGCCCTTTTTTTTTCTTTAGGGGCTCTTACATTCCAAAATTTGGAAAGTTAGAAACATCTTTTCAGAAATTGTGAAAAAAAATAGGGATACTTCTCATTGGACACTCAACATTTTGTATCATCCACCATGGATTTGAAATAAACAATATCATTAAGTGCATTTGGATGTGTATTGCGTATACAATTGAAAAAATACAATATAAGAAATAAATCCAAAATCTCATTAATAGATTAGCAACGATTCATTTTGTGAAGTCAAAAAATTTCATAACGACTAACAATAACCAATAACTCTCTACGTACACCATAAATCCAGAAAATCTCAAATAGCTCAGAAATTATTGAATTTAGGAGCATAATCATGTGAGAAAACTATCATTATTTTTGACCGCAGAATCCAACACAATTATAAAAAAATTGGGTTCTAATTTGAAAAACAGAAGTTATGGCCAATTTAAGATCACAATTTTCAACACAAAATTTGAAACACCCTGTGACGATATTTTTGAAATCCAAAAGATGCATGACCTTTTCACATCCTTCCTCTTCGATGTTGTAAAAACGGTTTACGCTCAGGATATTTAAAATAAGAATAATGAACATATTACTGACTGAACATATTTGACTTTTTCCAGTTTTTTTGGATATTTTGATAACTATTCGATTCAATACAATGGTTTTAACAGAAATGTATTCACTATTGAATACTCGTTAATACCAGGAATGGAAAACTTAAAAAAAAATTTTCGTCGAATTTATTTTCACTCCCTGTATAACCGAAAGTTTTTGGCCTTCGAAAATATTTTAGCTCTGTAGAGAACTTCGAACAATGTCATAATCCCAATTTTCAGATTTCAAATATGTCTAGTTCTCCAGAAACGTCTAATAGGCACTCGAACTTGAGACACCCTGTATAATACTAAAAATTTCAGGGAGTACATCTGGTTTCAAACAATACAAAACATCCAAAAGTTTCAATTTCAATGGTCCACACCAGTTAGAAACAATTGAGACAAAAAGCTTCCATAGAAAAAGCGAACCGTATTCCCTACATGAATTTGATCATTCACACCACGGCGAAGAAGAGCATGCTGAGATCCACTACCATCAGCACAAACACCTACATAAGCACAGCCATAAGCAGGAACACCACCATAAACATAAGCAAGAACACAAACACAGTCACGGGCACCACCATAAGGAAGAAGGGATACACAAACACGCACACAAGCATGAGCATAAGCACAAGCACGACGCAAATCATCATCACAAACATGAAGCACACCACAAGCACGAACACAAGCAAGAACACAAACACGATCATCACCATGGGCACAAGCACGAGCATAAACAACATCACGACCACAAGCACGATGCCTATCACAAACATGGACACAAGCATGATCACGATCATAAGCATGATCATCATCACGGCCATAAGCATAGCCACCATCATGGACACCAGCACCATCAAGAGCATAAGCATGGTCATAAACATAATCACGGCCATAAGCACGTAATCAAGCATTACAAGCACTATTAATTGAAATATAGTGTTTTCGCATGTGATTGTTTCCTATTTTATGAAGTAATTTTAATTGTTGATGAATAAAGTTTTATTTTTCTTGATATACCTATTTTATTACCTATCATTAATTTATTCATGCAAGTTGACTCAGTAACCAATGAAGATTTATTGGGACTTTTGAAAAGGTTATTCTTCTTTTTCTCAATTTGTAGCTTTAAAATTATGGATTTTCAATATTTGTGAGGAATATTGTGGGTTCTTGATCCAGGATTATGGGGGTGCAGCAGTCTTGCAAAGTAATCTCTGGATCTGTATAATATGCATTTGCATTTGCCTTCTTGTTTGGTAAAGTTAACTTTATTATACCGTCGCCCCTCGTCTCTTGCACAGAATAGACTGGGGTTTTGGTTTATCATTACAGTTACCAGTTTGGTCACAGAACTGGGACGCATAGAGTATACCACAGTTCTTGGTTTGTTGGGTGAAGGCATGTAGTAGAGAGGGGAAGAATTGCTTCCCTCAACACCCCCTCCCATGCCGACGTATATCATTATGTAATTTATAACTCACATCATTTATTTACACGAGTGAGCAGAGGGGAGTACAACGTACAACTTCCTTAACGTGTAATTCACTAATCTCTTTGCATAACTGGGTAGAGAGAAAATAGAACCCCCTCCCATGCTAACATGTTATCAGTAGCATAGATTATGAAATATTTGATACCACTTATTGTCCATATCGTTAAGATATTTCAGCCTTTACGTTAGTTATGGGTGGTTACTTGAAAATTTCCCATATCGCTTGGATATTTAGGACTTTACGCTTGTTAGGCGTGGTTACTTGAAAATTTCCCATATCACTCGGATATTTAGGACTTTACGCTTGTTAAGCGTGATTACTTGAAAATTTCCCATATCGCTCGGATATTTAGGACTTTACGCTTGTTAAGCGTGATTACTTGAAAAATTTCCCATATCGCTAGGATATTTAGGACTTTACGCTTGTTAAGCGTGATTACTTGAAAATTTCCCATATCGCTCGGATATTTAGGACTTTACGCTTGTTAAGCGTGATTACTTGAAAAATTTCCCATATCGCTAGGATATTTAGGACTTTACGCTTGTTAAGCGTGATTACTTGAAAATTTCCCATATCGCTCGGATATTTAGGACTTTACGCTTGTTAAGCGTGATTACTTGAAAATTTCCCATATCGCTCGGATATTTAGGACTTTACGCTTGTTAAGCATGATTACTTGAAAATTTCCCATATCGCTCGGATATTTAGGACTTTACGCTTGTTAAGCGTGATTACTTGAAAAATTTCCCATATCGCTAGGATATTTAGGACTTTACGTTTGTTAAGCGTGATTACTTGAAAATTTCCCATATCGCTCGGATATTTAGGACTTTACGCTTGTTAAGCGTGATTACTTGAAAATTTTCCCATATCGCTAGGATATTTAGGACATTACGCTTGTTAAGCGTGATTACTCGAAAATTTCCCATATCGCTCGGATATTTAGGACTTTACGCTTGTTAAGCGTGATTACTTGAAAAATTTTCCATATCGCTAGGATATTTAGGACTTTAAGTTTGTTAAGCGTGATTACTTGAAAATTTCCCATATCGCTCGGATATTTAGGAATTTACGCTTGTTAAGCGTGATTACTTGAAAAATTTCCCATATCGCTAGGATATTTAGGACTTTACGTTTGTTAAGCGTGATTACTTGAAAATTTCCCATATCGCTCGGATATTTAGGACTTTACGCTTGTTAAGCGTGATTACTTGAAAAATTTCCCATATCGCTAGGATATTTAGGACTTTACGTTTGTTAAGCGTGATTACTTGAAAAATTTCCCATATCGCTCGGATATTTAGGACTTTACGCCTGTTAAGCGTGATTACTTGAAAATTTCCCATATCGCTCAGATATTTAGGACTTTACGCTTGTTAAGCGTGATTACTTGAAAATTTCCCATATCGCTAGGATATTTAGGACTTTACGTTTGTTAAGCGTGATTACTTGAAAATTTCCCATATCGCTCGGATATTTAGGACTTTACGCTTGTTAAGCGTGATTACTTGAAAAATTTCCCATATCGCTAGGATATTTAGGACTTTACGCTTGTTAAGCGTGATTACTTGAAAATTTCCCATATCGCTCGGATATTTAGGACTTTACGCTTGTTAAGCGTGATTACTTGAAAAATTTCCCATATCGCTAGGATATTTAGGACTTTACGCTTGTTAAGCGTGATTACTTGAAAATTTCCCATATCGCTCGGATATTTAGGACTTTACGCTTGTTAGGCGTGGTTACTTGAAAATTTCCCATATCGCTAGGATATTTAGGACTTTACGTTTGTTAAGCGTGATTACTTGAAAATTTCCCATATCGCTCGGATATTTAGGACTTTACGCTTGTTAAGCGTGATTACTTGAAAATTTCCCATATCGCTCGGATATTTAGGACTTTACGCTTGTTAAGCGTGATTACTTGAAAATTTCCCATATCGCTCGGATATTTAGGACTTTACGCTTGTTAAGCGTGTTTACTTGAAAAAATTTCCTGTGATCCACTTAAACCACACACTTCACTTCACTAGATTCACTATTCAGGCACTATTCAGGTGGTAACACAGTTTCTACGAGTGCAAGAAGAACTGTCGGATATTTCCGGTTTCTTTTTGGACTGGATTTCCCAAATTAATGAAAAATCCCTTTAATTGAAAAGAGGTTGTACAACTTAAAACTTTATTTACACGATATACACCTCGGATGTCTGGATGGCACATATAACCACCTCTTACGACCCCAATGAGTTAACACACTCACTAGGAATGTTGTAAATATTTCTCTAAGTCTTAACCATAGTTCTATTTATGTTAACTATTTCAACCACTTTTTTTTTGCTTTGACTCACCACGTGTTCATGAATCATAGAGGCCCATAACCCAGTTAACTTTATTATACCGTCGCCCCTCGTCTCTTAAATATAATAATTACTTATCATTACTTAGGAATTCCCTATTATTAGAGTGCTTAGTCGTTGTAATAGCTTTAAGGATCTAGTGGATGTAATTGATCATAGCCACAAATATGTTAAAAGATGTTTGGGTAATCACTTCAGAGGTATCTCTACTTAATTAATTGTTTTTTCTGTTTATTTTCGCTGAATCATTTTTGTTTTTTCCCTTTTCAAAGAAAGATCACAAGTAGTTATGAAGGATAAAAATTGTTTAATTGAATATCAAAATTTTTTTTCTCTTTTTCTTTTTTTCGTTTCTATGTATGTATTTGCACTTCTGTCAATCAATGTTAATTAGTGGACATTGTTTTTGGGTATTAATTTACCTGTATATGTTCTTGTTATGAGTAAATAAATAAAATAAATAAAAAATAAAATAATTATTAGAAGAAGCTACTCCCCTTGCCTCATCATCGTCAAAAATTGATCTAAAATTAATCGCTCGCAGCTTAGTTGATGTATGTGAATCAGTCAATATATCCCAATCTAAAATGAGGAATATGAAGAAAAAACTACAGATTCAGAAGATCAGCTCCTACTTAAGAACATGCGTCACATCGATGTAATAAAAACGAATTCAGGGCTACAATTAAGTCTACCAAATATCGGAAAGCAGCAGGTTTTGACGGAATTTATCCTGAATTCATCAAACATTTAGGAAAAAAGGTCTTATTTTGGTTATTGTCTTATAACAATATTCTGAATTCAGGAAACTCTCCTTCCGAATTCCATAAGGCTAAAGTAATAGTTATTTTGAAACGGAAAAAATCCTTATGGTACTAGTAGTTATCGATCAATCAGTTTATTGAGTGGTCCTTTAAAGATGTTAGGAGGATTAATTCTTTTTAAAATTGAATCTTCTATAGAAAATGCGCTACAAAATTTCCAGGGTGGCTTTAGGAAAATTAGAAATTATTCAGATCAGGTTCTCAGCCTTACAACTTTCAAAGAATCAGGCTGCATTGATAGGTTGAAAACAGGAGCTACTTTTATTGATTTATCTTCGGCATATGACACTGTGTGGAAAGATGGATTAATTTTCGGACTCTATACCCTTCTAAAGTATGGGAAAATGGTAAGATTATTAGAAAATATGTTATCTGATAGAAGGTTTCCATTTTTTTTATTGATAATAAGAGTAGCAATTTCAGAACATTGAAAAACGGTCTTCCTCAAGGATCAGTTCTAACTCCATTACTTTTCAATTTATATTTCAGTGATTTATCCACGACATCATCTCAGAAATTTGTTTATGCTGATGACATTGCTATTGCTTACCAGCTTTCAGATTTCCATACTCTGGAAAACATACTGTCATCTGATTTGGCAATTTTATAGTATTATTTTATTGAGTGGCGATTATGTCCAAATCCAAACAAAACAGAACTATCTTGTTTCCATCTGATTAATAATGAGAAATATAAGAATTTAGCTGTAACTTTCAATGATTCTCCTATCCTATTATATAACATAATTTCTATCCTAAATACTCAGGAGTTAAATTGGATTCATCTCTCAATAATTACAAGGCTCATTTAAATGATCTGAGCGTAAAACTGAAAACTAGGAATTATATATAACTCCCTCAAAAATTTGAACCTGTATTCTTCTCCAGAAAGCCAATACAATCGATTGAGACCATTTTCGGACCGATATTCGAAATGTACATTCGAAATTGTCGGTCGACGCTATATGCAATTTTCGATCCGACACTTCTCTGGAGAGGTCCATTTCGACCACGGATTCTTCATCAGGAAGTCGAACCCAAATCGATTGAAAACGTTTTCGTCTCGATGTTCAAATAATCTAATCACGACCACGAATTTCGGAGATCCTGTATATCGATCCCAAATACTAAGTGGAATTAAATCAACTACGAGTAGGTCGAATTGCAGGTAGGTATAATAAACAAACTAATGACTAATCAGGTGTTATAAATAAAAAATTTAAATGATCGAATACGATAATATATTAGATCCATGAAAGTAGGTAGGTTGATTCCTTTTTTTCCAAGAAAAAATCACGAGATATAAAGCGGCAAAATCTGGAATATTCATGGTGTTGTGATTACTTTATTCATACAAAAAGTGTAAGTTGACATTTAGAATTTCGGTTATAATAGTTCAGATATTTTTAATTAAAATCCTTTAGGTTACAATTTGTTACTTGCTTTCTTTGACCATTCGTAATTTATTTCTGAAAAGGGAGTTGAGTTATTTGTTCTTATTACAGATTTAAATTTTCAAGATGATTAGCAGCAAAACACCGGCGATGTCGCTTCAAGAATACACTGTAAAAAAGAAAATCTCAGCTCCAGAATATTATCTGATAGTCAGTAAAAGTGGCACTCATGAAAATGAATTCCACTACAAAGTTCTAGTTGCTAATATCTCTGCTATCGGAATAGGAAGGTATTAATCTGTATTTTGGTAAATACTATATATCATACATAAGTTTGCAGGTCTAAGCAGGTTGCGAAACATAATGCTGCATTCAATGCTTTAGAAAAACTGAATAAAATGGGTGCTTACGATGTTGGTGGTCCTGTACCCACTTTCACACCTAATTTGCACAGGAATGAACCTGATAATCCAAACGAAGTATCTGTCAATAGTATTGGTAATTATTCTTTTAATATTACAGTAAAACATCTAATGACCCATTAGATGTATTCAGAAAACAAAATAGGTATTTTGAACTGGAAATGTATGTGTGGGGGTTTGAGATAATAATTTTTCTCCCTAAAATTATTTTCAACCTCTACAGCTTCTGGTTATACCCATTATCAATTTCAAATGGGACACCCAGTTAATTAATTAATTAATAATTATAAGGCTATTTGTGGTAGGTACCTAAAATGTACAGGGTGTTTATGACCAGATCATAAACTTGGTCATCCTTGATTTATCATCATGAAAGATTTTCTAATTAGTACCTATATTTTTTATTCTTTCAATTAATTCTACTTGAAAAAAGAGTAAGAATCACTCAAGCGAACCCTACACCTCAACTGAATAATCCTGAACGTTATCGAGGAAGAACTTGGAATAAAAAAATTTGGATTTCTAACAGTTCAAGTAGTCTGCGACTTCCGAAAACACAGAAAAACATTAAAATTCGGTGTTATGACAATTGAATTTGACATTTTTACTATTACCTTTCCAACAATCTCAACGTAGAATTAATTACAATTCATGAATTGTCGAATTTCATTATTGTAACACTGAGTTTTAGTTTATTTCTGTACTTTCGGTAGCTACTCCTTTCACTCAGAAATTTCTGGTTTCCCTTATTTCGAGTTCTATCATTCACTCAGGTAACTCCCCTTCGTTTTTATGTAGAATTGAATGAAATAATGAAAAATATGGGCCCTTATTTGAAAATCTTGAGTTATGATGAATTTAAGTTGTCGCAAGTTCACTATCTATTTTGATGGGTTTTATGAGTGGAATTTTACCTTCAAACAAAACTGAAGGAAAAATGTTAGTGCCTATTTTTAATTTAAGATTCTTCGTGGCAGATGTTGAAGTATCAAACTGTTCCAGACTCTAAGAAGAGATTTCAGTACATGCATGCAAAAGCTCCTGATCTTACTTCAGAGCTGTTCTTCATTTTTGCCTAAATGTCTGTAATTTTCTAATATCGAGCCTAAACTGGTCTCAATCGATTGGGTAAAATTTGAGTATTTCCGGCCATGTACTCTCTATCATCTAAAAGAGATGAGCTAGAGTTTTCATATTTTCAAAATAGGTTAGATAGATAAGATACCTAATCCGTTCATTTCCAATTTCAACAATACAATAATAATGGAAATGTAAATATACAAATGAAAAAGAGAATACTGAAATGAAAAAGCATAATGCGAAAAGAATTAAACAGTTGAACCCCTCAATCCAAATATTCCCTCGAATCATAGGGCTCAAGTGCCACCACAAATGTAAGTCTTTCTTGAATTTGTTGTTATGCACAATTCTCCTCAAATTAAAAATAAAGTTATTGTACAATTGCTACATAAAATGTTTTTTTTTCATAGAAAAATGAATTATGCTTAGGATAAATCAAATCATTACGCCTTGTATAATTAATATTTTTATTTGTTTCTGATTTGTAAACGTCAGTTTCCAAAAACACAATATCAATCAAGAAAGTTTATTTTATCAAGTCACTTATGTTAGTGTAAAACTGACAGTTAAGTTGCATAGTTTTTACAAGTCAGTTGTATTATTTACATTTGTTACAATTTTGTTTTATCGTCATATATATTTATAAAATCACGGTACAATTGTTATTTCCAGTAACACAGATTTTTGATTATGAAAGAGTTGATACTGATGATGATGATGAACCATCTGTTGACTCAGAAACTGCTGAACTCGAGGACTGCAGAACATTTGTACTCTCCTTACCACCAAATAATTTGCTAGACATTTCTTTTTTTTTGTTGGCTCAAGGAGGTATCCTCCATTCGCCAGTTAAAACCCTCTTGCTAGTAATGTTATATACTATTTCTGATAGGTGTAACCCTTGCTCAATTTATTTCTAATGTTTATACCTCATACATATTCAATTAAGTCAATCTTAAATTCAGACGGTTTTTGGTTTAACCCGAAAGGGTCCTGGACCTGATAACTTTCCCGTTTCGTTTTTAGAGAGAGAGAGAGATAAACTTTATTGATCATAAGTACAATCAAAAGGCTATCGACCTAAGTCTTCCTGCCAGTTAAATACATTTTCATTTACAAAGATCTCTGTTTTTATTGTAATGATTTCAAGTATTCAAAAACTGGGAGTGCTGGTAGTTTTGCTTTTGGTGGTGTTGTACCTTGATAGCTGTGAATAAGTGGGTTAATAATATTTATGTTATTCTGGTTGGTGATGAATTTTCTGTTGAGGTGTTCAAGTCTTTCTAGTATCGGTTCCACTTCTGTAGTCTCGTAGAGTAGTTGATTAGAAGGGTTGTGGAGTGAATTGTTTGGGTGTCTCAGTTTTGTGACCTTTCTAAGGCATGTTCTTTCTGCAACTTCTATGTCTTTTGTTGTTGACTTTGGCGCATTCGAGAATACTGTGTGTCCATACTCCAATAAGGGCCTGCATATCATCTTGTATATAGTGGTCGCTGTTTTGGTACTGATTCCTAGTTTCTTATATGTGAGTGATCTAAAATGTCCTGCTCGAGTGATAGCTGCTTTCTTTTGTGTTTTTATGTGGGTTTTGAAATTTAATTTGTGATCTACTTTGATGCCAAGATATTTACACATGTTGGTGGGTGTAATTGTGCAGTTTCCAATTAGGATCGTTTTGGAGTTGGGTTTGATTTTGTGGTGAAAAATCAGAAGTCTTGTTTTTGTAGGGTTTGCTTGAATTCTCCAGCGTCTCATCCATGCCACAGTGACATCTGTTAGTCTTTGTAGTTTTTCCATACAGCTGTTAATAGTGGTACCATGTGCAATAAGGGTTGTATCATCCGCAAACTGCAGCATATATGCTTGTTTGTTAATATGGTGTTCTGGTTCTTCATTGTGGTTGTATATATCGTGACAGTATAAATTATATAACGTCGGAGAGAGTGGGGAACCTTGTGGAAGTCCCTGCATTGGCACAAATGGTTCTGAAGTTTCAGTTTTCACTTTAACTTGAAGAGTTCTTCTCGATAGAAATTTGGAAATGATTTTCAGGAGGTATATTGGGCATTGTAGTTGGTATAATTTGAATAGAAGTCCGATGTACCAGATACTGTCGAAAGCTTTTTGGATGTCAATAAATAGGGCTGCCGACTTTTTTCCATTTTTCTTATTACACTGAATATTTGATGTTAAAATTGTAAGAGGGTGTGTAGTGGAGGTTTGGCTTTTAAATCCAAACTGGTATGAAGGAATACATTCTCCTACTGCTTTACGGATCCTTTCTGTAAGAATTTTTTCAAAATTTTTTCCCAACACTGGGAGTAACGTTATTGGTCTGTAATTTTCTATTTTTGAATGATCTGTATTGGCTTTTGATATCGTTATAAGTATTCCTTTTTTCCATTCATTGGGGAAATAATAGTTGGTAATGCAGAAATTATATATTCTGTTTATATGGTTGTGTATAAGGGGTCCAGTTTCCTCAGTATTTTTCTGGGAATATTGTCATATCCAGGTGTTGTATTTTTTCCGTGATGTAGGGCTTTGTAATATTCTTCCATGTTTGATTCTGCCTGTATTTGGGAGAAGGTGTACCGATACCAGTATTCTATCCTATCATACCGTTCATTGTCAAAGTCTGCGTTGGTAGTTTTTTTGTAGATTTCTTGATAATGTTTAGCAAATGCATTAGTGATCTCTGTATCATTTATAAGTGTTTTACCGTTGACCTGTATTGGATCTGTGAGATTATGTGATGTGTATTTGCTTAATTTCTTGATTGTCCTCCAGTATGTTCGTCCCTTCTGTTCCTCTATTTCTTTGCATGCTTCTAAATACTTATGGGACCTGTAGGTTAAAATGAGTTTGTGGATGTCCTTATTGAGATTGTTGTATTTTATTTTCAAATGGCTGTCGTTATTAATTTGAAATAATTGTTTTTTCACCCGTATTAACTTGAGAATATATGGAGGTAGTGTTTGACTATAATATTTTTTCTTTGAGGTGGGTGTTTGCTTTATTATTATATTTGAGAGAGAATTTTGGAAGAATGTTATGTATTCTGTGGTGATTTCGATTTCTGGGTCTATTATTTCAAATATTTGTTTATCTACTTCCTCGATGTTGCATTTTTCAAATATGTACCTTGTTTCTTGTGGGTATCTTACTGGGTTTCTGTTGGTATTTATAGTGAATTCGATTGCAAGGTGGTTGGATCCTAGATCAGGGTTAAGGTTTATGTTTTGGATATTGTTCCTTATATTTCTCGTACATAAAATGATATCAGGTGTAGAGTCTGGGTTTTTTTGTGGAAGTGGGTTTCCATTATGAATGTTGGAGGGGTGTCGATCTTGCTGAAATCAGAGTTCCTCAGGAAGTTGTGGAAGTGGGTTTCTTCTTGGGGTGTTCATGTTGAAATCTCCCAAAATAATGCAATATTTGTACTGTGAAGCTTTGACAAATAAATTTTCCTCAATCAGTCTGCTAGAGTGATGTATGTATAATATACAAGAAATATGTGGAGCTTATCATTTTTGAAGGGGATAGTGAAGTGAAGGACGTCATTCCACTGGTTATTAAAATGTGGTGGGTTGCTTTTTCCAATTTGGACTATTCTCTCAGCCAGTACCATTGTTCCCCACGGACATTCTGGTTTAGTATAGTTCCATGTTTGCATATTGTTCTCCAGTCCTTGTAGCCGAAAATGTTTTTCTCATCCGTTTTGGTTTCTACAAACATTGCGTAGTTTACTTTATTTTTTCTATATAATGACGTATCAGTTCTTTTTTTTGTTATTCAAACTGTTTATATTACAATAGACCATCTTAATCATTAACAGTTCCATGAAGTTGTGTTCCTTCGGAAGGTTCTGTGTCGACCGTTCTGGGTTCTTTTTCCATGTCGAACATCAGCACATATAGCCGGTTTCCCACAAAATTTGGTATTGTGTTTATTCGATAAGTTTCCATGAATCGTTTTTGCAGTTTTTGTATAAGCATTTTTCTGTCTGTATTCTTTGGCTTGTAAATTTTATTAATATATGTTTCAATAATGTGATCGTGGATTGTTATGTTTTGGTGAATCCTACTTTTTCTGTTTTTGTCTTTGTCAATTTCCACGGTTTTTTATTTATTGAACGAATTTTCACATTAGGTATTCCTTCTATAGGTTTGAGTGGTCTTTTTGGACACTTCATTGACCAAGGCACATGCTCTGTAGAGTTACATGCTGCACACTTTTGTGGAAGGTTTGTATCACACTGTGTATCTCTATGGTTGCCTCCACATTTGCTGCACTTCGTAGGTTCCTTGCAGTCTTCCGTTTTATGTGTGAATAGTGAGCATTTGGTACAAGGTATTGGAACAGGATCTGGTGGATGGCTTGGATTTACGATGTAATGTCTACATTTGTAATAGATTCCTTCATTTATTAGCCTTTCATAAGATGCGATATCCCCTGTGATAATTCTAACAAAAAGTGATGGTCTGTTTGTTTTTCTGGATATGATTCGTTTGCAATATCGATGTTTAATTTGGTTTGTGTTTAGAATCGTAGCGATTTTTTGCTCTTCTATTTCTATCTCCACGTTAGAGATGACAGCAGAGTAAGATTCAATTGATCTTTTAGTTGGGTCAAATGTTTTGTTTTCTATTGTTTCAGAAAAATTCAATATCGTGTTTTCTTTTTTAAGGTACTTAAGAGCCTTAGTTAAGTTGTATTTGGTGTTGTCTGATTTAACTATGAATCCTTTCCTTGTTTGTATTATTATGTCCGTATTAGTTGGAAATATTTGAATCCAAGCATTCGCGATTTGTATTCTGTTTGTGTTGGGTAGTGTATTCAAGAGAAACAGATTCTTGAATGTTTTGTGCGTTGTATTCTGTTTTCCAGATGTGTTTTTATCTCTCGTTTCTTTATCAGTGTTTATGATTGTGGATTGGGTGTTTTGTTGATTAGTCTTTTGCATATTATTTGGTTCTTTGAAGATGTAAGGATTACCTGTATTGATTTCTGGGGATACTTTTTCGTCTTTCTTTTTAGAAGGTATTTCAGGTTCTATACCTTTCTTTTTCCGTTTTTTTCTTGTTACCATTTGGAATTGAGAATTAGTTTCCTCTTCCGTTTCCGAGGTATCTTGTGTCGTTTCTTCGCCTGTTTGCGACATTTCTGAGACATAAAATGCCTCGAAGTCGTAGGCGTTGAAAGGGTGATTAGAAAAATCGTTTTCCGCAATTTTCAATTCAATTTGCTCGCTAATATATTCGATCTATATGCACAAGCACATGTGAACCGCATGAAAGTCAAACACAGACTGTTTCGTTTTTAAAGAAATGCAAATAATTCATTGTTCTCCCACTTCAAATCCTGTTCAATAAGTCCTTAAATAATGGTGTTTCCCGAATACTTGGAAAACTGGGTTCATCAAGCCTATTTTTAAATCAGGTTCCAAAGAGGACGTTTCCAATTACAGACCGATTACTGTGCTTAGCCTAATCCCCAAATTGTTTGAATCTTTCATTCATGAGCAAGTGAAATCGAGAATTTATGAAGGGGTCATTCCTGAGCAGCATGGATTTTTCCGGGGTAGAGACGTTGAAACCAATCTTCTGGTTTTCACTCCGTATGTTCTTGAAGCTTTAGAAGATCACAAGCAGGTCGATGTTATTTACACTGACCTTGCTAAGGCCTTTGACAGTATGTCCCACAAAATTTTGGGTATAAAGCTTGGGATGTTTGGTCTCCATGATAATCTTTGTCGGTGGTTGAGGTCTTATATTTCAGGCAGATACCAAACCGTTAAAATTGGTGGAACATTATCTTTTTCGATACCGGTAACTTCGGGAGTTCGACAGGGTAATCATCTTGGTCCTTTATTATTTTTTATTTTTATTAATGACTTAAGTCATGTTATCCGATTTGTTAAGTTCTTGCTGTTTGTGGATGATTTAAAACTTTTTTTCTCATTAGAATCGTTATTCGATGTTGACCGGTTGAGATCGGATTTACAGGCGGTTGAAGAGTGGTGTCTTGCCAATTGCCTAACTATCAACATCAATAAGTGTAAGTTCATGACGATTTCTCGGTTGGAGCACCCTATTACAATCGATTATTGTATTGTTGGTAAGCCTATAGATAGAGTATTTGTTTACAAAGACCTGGGTGTTTCATATGACATCATGTTGTCTTTTAGGGCACATATTCGGAACGTTTCTGCGTCAGCTCTCAAGACTCTGGGGTTCATAATAAGGAATACTAGGGACTTCAACATCGAGACTCTTCACCATCTTTACATCTCGTTGGTTAGACCAATGTTGGAGTTCTCCTCTGTAGTTTGGTCTCCATACTTATCGGTCGACGTTTCCTTCCTAGAGAGGGTCCAAAACAGATTTCTAAAGTATGCTGATCTTAAAACGGGTACGTTTTTAGTTTATACTTTCTCCGCCAGTCGAATGCGGGAACGCCTTGGACTATCCTCCTTGAAGACGAGAAGATTTCATGCGGATGTGATATTCATTGCTAAGCTCTTTCAGGGTCTTTTGTACTCCCCAGACTTGTTGTCACAATTCAACTTATATGTCCCACCTCGACCCATCCGAAGGTTTGATTTATTTCGACTCGCCCAATCAAGAACCAATTATTGTTTTCATTCCCCGGTTTCGAGATTAATGCGAAACGCTAATGTCGTCGACTCATTAGGAGTTGATATATTTCATGTATCTATTTCGAGGTTGAGGAGAGAATTGAAGTACCTGATAAGACTGTGATATTTAAGATTAATTTTTATTTGTGCTTTATATTGTTTTTCTGTTTCATATTACACATATTATGTATTATACTTGCTTTACCTCTACATCCATTCTTTTTCCTGTTATGCTGCTCAGATTTTATTATTTTATGTTATATTTTACATACAAAGGTCATGTACCGTTAATTAATTAATAAATAAACCCAAAACTGTAGAGGTCTGAAAATATTTTAGGGGCAAAGATTATTATCCCACAAATTCTGAGCTCAAAATTGCAATCAGTTTTCCATAAACGTCTAATGGAACATAACGGTGGATTACACTGGTCAACAGTGGTTTTGGTGCCGAAGATTTTAGAGGTGATTTCATATGAATTTGATGCCCTGAATTCAAATATGCTATTAATTTTTGCCTGCCAGCTCGAATTTTTAAGATATCAACATTTTTGTGAATTATACATATCACTATTATAAAAGAAAAACCATGGTTTAAAGAAACAAATTAACAAAGGAACTTTTATTATATTTCACAGATAATACAGATATTATTCATTATATACTATAGAAAACAGAAAGTCATCATTTAAACCAATTACTCACTAAACATTTCGGAAACTTCTTTTGCGTGACATTCTTGAATGGATTTTAGAACAATCCCGTTTTAAAGACCAGCAGTGATCTGCCATCATGTGAGTATCCCATCTTCCTTGATAGTGATCCTCCATACATTTGATATCTTGGTGAAATCTTTCACCTTGCTCCTCACTAATGTCTATTATCAGGAAAACGGTCTAAGTGGCTGTGTAAATAGTGCACCTTAATGCTCATGTTACACCCAAGTGATCTGAAATTATTCAGCATCTCATTGACTAATTCAACATAGTTTTCAGCTTTGTGTTTACCCAGAAAATTTTGCACAACTGAAACAAATGAATTCCAGGCATTTTGTTCAATCTCAATCATTCAATTTATGAAGTCAGGGTCTTTAATCAGCTGTCTTATTTGTGGGCCTGCTTTAATTTTTTCCTTACTCAGCTGAGGCATTTTTTCCCTATATATGCAAAGCATGTTCCATTCTTATCAAGAGTCTTTACAAACTGCTTCATTAGACCCAGCTTGACATGCAGGGGTGGACACATGATTTTCTTTCGCGGAACTAAAGGATCATTGATGATCCGGGAATTCACAAACTAACCTCAACTCTCAACTGCAGTTGAAGTTCACTTCAGACTGGACAGCTCCATATATCGGATTTCTATGGAACTAACTGGATGACACTAAATAGGATTAAATCCCACTTGTTAACAGTTTGTCAACCAATCAGTTATATATCTCATATTGTTAGTCTTCTATTTGTAATAAATGAATTAAAATAATAATTATAATAAATATTATTTTAAATTCAATTTGTTACAAATGAAGACTGACAATAAGGAAAATATACAAGAATCTATCTCTTGTATAAATTTTACAACACTCATACTTGAAAGTATTAAATAGGAAAAAGCATTGATAGATAAGTGAATTTATCTAAAAATCTAGAGCTGATACAGAAAAACTGCTATCATATTTAGATTCAGCAATAAAAATATAGTTAAAAGCAGCTCAAAAATTCTAGGCACCAGAAAAAAAAATTTTTAGTAGGCCTGTGTTATCTATAACTAGAAGTTTGTTTTATCTGCATTTTAAATATCTATTTTCTAATGGGACAACTGTATCATTTTCAGGATGCTTGCAGGATCTTTGTTTGGAAAACAAAATTCCTTTGCCATGTTTTAACGAAATATCGGATGTTGGACCTCCACATTGTAGGCAATTTACTTATGAATGTCAAATATCTTCAATAAAAACACAGGCAATCGCTAAAACAAAGAAACAAGCCAAGCAACTGGCAGCTAAGCAGATGTTGGAGAAGTAAGAGAATTTTCCTCATATTTGTTATTGTTTTACTGTTATATACACATATAAATACCTCCTAAGTGTTCTGACATGTTCTGCAGAGAAAACAAAACACTGTTCTGGTTCAAATATATCGTAAGTGTTTTTCAGAAGACAAATATGGTCTTATCCCTATAACATAACTAGTATTTTTTTTCTATTTCATTATTAAGAAAAATGTCAGCAGGTATAGGTATGATATAGGGAGAGAGAAAAAGGAACTTTATTGATAAAAAAATGTTGAAAGCAAAGACGTGAGGTCAGATGGCTTGGGCGCTCTTGTTTAGCTACTTGAGAGTAAATATTCAATTTATAACAAATCTGTAAGCTCCAAAAACTCAAATGACTATCGACCTAAATCTTCCAGACAGTTATTTACATCATTAATCAGTATATAAGGAGTAAGTTAACATTTTTATTCTATTATAGGGATTATAGGTTATTGAAATGGGTAGTCCTGGGGTAGATTCAGAAATTTACTCGGAGTAAGCTCAAATTACTCAGGACATTCATAGTTATCTCCCTGAATCACTGCAACATTCTGGACACACTTGTATGGAAAACTCCAAACCTTTCTGCAATTCTAGTGTATATCCACCCCTCTTCTCGTAAAACCGTTCCGTTTCTTTTTGTTTTTTATTTCTGGGGGTATTTTCAATTTACTCATACTATTTGTATATCTGTTTCAGAATAAAAGATATGATACCCGACTTAGTCCAAGAAACTGATGATTTAGATAATGCACTAATGGAAGATGAAGTAGCTTTGAATGCCTACCAACCATTTAACGCTCTCAAAGTTGTTACAAATAAAAGTGCGAAAATAACGGAACAACCAACGTGTTTTTTGGACGTAATAAAAAAATTGGGGCGCTCAAAAATGACATTCTGCAGGTGAGAAAGAAATACCAAATTAGAAAGTTTGACAACTGCCAAAAATTTCAAGAGTACAGATGATATTATTTTTTCAGATGTTGAACGAATGGACTGAAGAGCAGCTAAAAAAGATACTTGATGAGCTTGAATTAGAGTATGAAATTATAAAACTTGAGCAAACTAATGACAAAACTACCTTTGTACTATCTGTTAGTGTAGATACAACATTTGCTCTATTAGCTGCAGGGAGGACCCCTGAAGAAGCGAAGCAAAACGTTTTGAATAAAACATTTGAAACTATGGAAGACTATTTGCGTGTTACTGGGGATGAGACTTAAGTTTATTATCAGTTTTAGCTGTGAAACTTATATGGTACCTATATTATATATAATAATAATATAATTTATTTTATTTATTATTATATACCTATATTGTTATTGCTGATAAATTTTTCATTGCGTGTTGTTTGTTCATTTTGTCTACTCAACTAACTAATGTTGAATTTCATTTAATAACTATAATACAGGGTGGCGGTGGCCATTTGAAAACGAAACAGACGAGATTAGGTTACGGACGCATAGCTCTTCAACCCTTGCTGCTACAACCCTCACCCCCAATTTTTGAATAGGGAAGATGGGGTGAGTGATACCTCAATTCAAAGGTTGTTTTATACTGATTTCAGCACAGTAATTGTTTTTTCATTTTTGCATTAGTTCTCGAAATATTCATGCGTTAGTTAATTTTATCACTTGAATTAATTTTTTAGCGAATAATTAACAGTTCGTGCTTCCGAAACACCAAAATTTCCGTACTTGTATTCGAAATTGCAAAACATCTACCACTGGGCAAATGATGTCATACCGTACGTGTTAATGCTACTAGGGTCAGATGTTCGACTAGCTGTTTTTTTCACTGAAATCATTCTCCAACTGTACGGTATCAGAACGATTTGAAGTATTGATCTAAGAAATAAGACTTTTCAAAGTGAAGTAAATAATTTATCAAAAACTCACATCAATTAATTAAATATTCAAATTGTTTCACTATTAGCTTCCATACAATGGAATAAGTTTTGTTCGAAACGATGGCGCACATTTTGCAGCATTTCTGGAATGATTTGACGACATTCGTTAACTATACGTCTTCTTAAATCTTCTATGGAATCGGGCTGTGTAGAGTAAATTTTACTCTTCAATTGGCCCCAAAGAAAGAAATCTAGTGGTGACTGATCTGGCGATCTGTCTGGCCATTCAGTGGGACCCCTTCTTCCAATCCACCGATTTGGGAATCTTTGATCCAGATATTCTCGAACTGGTAAGGCGTAGTGTGGAGGAGCTCCATCCCGCTGAAACACAATCTGATCTTCCACATAATTTCCAGCATTGTTTTGAATAATTTCCGTCAAAATTGGATTAATGTGTTCTTCAAATAAGTCCAAATACATATCTCCAGTAAGATTACTAGGTAAAAAGAACGAGCCGACAATGTTGTCACCAAATATTCCAGCCCAAACATTGAATTTTTCTGGTTGTTGAGTATAAACTTCGTGGTACAATCTCGGATTAGCATCGGCCCAATAACGACAATTGTGTCGATTTACTGTGCCGTTTCGAATGAACGAACACTCATCGGAGAAACAAACATTGTACAGATTATTGGGATTAGCAATATATATATCGATTTTTCACAAAAAAACACTACGAGTGCCATGAAAACACCACTTCATTTTCAAATACTTGGTTCAGAATATTTTGAGAACTAATGCATAAAGTGAAAAAACAATTACTGTGCTGAAATCGGTGTAAAAATACCTTTCAAATGAGGTATCACTCACCCCATCTTCCCTATTCAAAATTTGGGGGTGGGGGTTGTAGCAGCAAGGGTTGAAGCGCTATGCGTCCGTAACCTACATCTTAGGTTGTCCCCCTCGAAACAGAAATCGACCTGTCCGAGCATTTCTATCGAAAATATTTATTTCGTCTGTAATCTCGTCTGTTTCGTTTTCAAATGGCCACCCTATATAAAAATGTAGACTAGCACTGTCGTGTACCCTCATGTATTTTTCAGTACTTAGTTTGAAGCATACATTCCCTTCTCTTACAAACTAACCAGATGAAGGTATATTTATTCCATTTAGAATCATAGAAATTGATATCTTCATTCCTTTTAGCATTTGTCCTTTGGAATACCTTATTTATTTGAGTTTGAAGCATAAATTCCCTTCTCTTAGAAACTAACCAAATGAAGGTATATTTTTTCCATTAAAAATCATATAGAAATTGATATCTTCATTCCTTTTAGCATTTTTCCTTTGAAATACCTTATTTATTTGAGTGTGAAGCATAAATTCCCTCTCTTAGAAACCAACCAGATAATAGTATATTCTAAAACAAGTTGTAGAATGGGCACCTATTCCAACACAAATGCGGAATTCGAAAACGAACGCGAAGGAGCGAGTTTTTGAATGCATGAGTGTTGGAATTCAGGGCCGGATTAAGACCACTTGGCGCCCGGGGCACAATATATTTTTTCGCCCCCACATTACAAAAATGATCATTTAATAAAAACGAACAGGGATATTTTTTCATCGAAAATTAATAGCCAACAAAAATTATGAATAAATACTTATATATCATACAGGTACTTGGAAAAAAGGATAATGAAAAACAACTTATATATAAAATTATTTTTTTACATATTCACACAAGTTTGTGGGGTTTTGAGAGGTCCACCGGACGCCTAGGCATCAAGGTCGACGACTTCACTTTCGGTCAATGAGGGTATAAGACTTTCCGAATGATGTTTACAGTTCCCAGAACAACCGCCTTCTGCATCCATGTAATTGTGTTCTTCAGTAAATTTAGCTCCTTGAGATGTTGGGTGCTTTTCCGGTGAATAAGACCGTTTACACTTATCACCAGAGGTTTGATGAAGACAGATTTAAGCTTCCACATATCCTTGATTTGCAGTGCCAGCGCCTCATATTTCGTAATTTTTTCTGCATATATCTTCCCTAAGTTGTGGTCTTGAGGCACTGCAAAGTCTATTATAGTTATTATTATATATATATATATAATATAGCATTATCATATGATTGGCCCTACAGTTATTTATGTCTAATTCTAAATCATTCAAAGTTTTCATGATAGCTTTTTCGATATCATCAGCTTCATGTCTAACTTTACTAATGAATTTTAAAAAGCGTTCAACAATACTACTATCCATTAGCATATAACGGAATATATATGTTAACTAATCTATATGTGATACATCAGGAGTTGAATCTATAACTATGGAATAATATTTAGATGCCTTCAACTCTTCGACTATTTTTTTCCTGACCAAATCAGCTATGCATGTTATGAATTCATCACAAATAGTTTTAGACAGTATGAGCCTTTCCTTTATCTGCATAAGAATAAGAGTTTGTAAATAGTTTTCCCTGTTTCCTGCTCCTGAACTCTCTTGTCCAACATGTTCTGAACATCCACGAAATGCTAAGCCCTGTTTTAGTAAATATTCAATTGCTGCTAGAATTCTTTTCAAAACTTGCCTCCAATAATCTTTTTCAGTAAGGTACTGCTGATTCAGACAGGAATCTATTCTACCCAAAGTATTAGATCGCACTATCAAAGTTTTTGTATTTTCCCGATGTTCGAGGGAATGCTCATTTTCAAATATTCTTGCCGTATGCTTCCAGTCATTAACACCATTCACAAAATTTGAACTGGTATTAACCGACTTTTTACCGAATAAAATACATTGCAAGCAGTAAAATTTATAGGTGGATTTAGAATATATGAGCCATTCTCGGCGAATATTTTCTCCATTTGCTAGTTGAGTGAAGAACATTTTTCTAGATTCCAATCTAGATAATTCTAGATAAAGAAATTGATCTCGTCCAAGTTTTGTAGAAGTGGAGGTCTCAAGACTGTCTCTATTAATGCATCATCAACTTTCCAGGTTGCAGGATCCATCGAAATACTTTCCATTTCAGCATTGGCATCAAAAAACTTGGATGTCTCATCATTTGTACTGGTTTCAGTGGTTTCCAGATCACGGATTCCATCAGGCGTTTCATTATCTATTCAAATTTGAAATATTTCTCAAGAGAAACAAAAATGGGTTTTTGTAATTACGAGTAAATCAATGTTAAGAATGCATTAGACAGTTCAATATTCGCAGAAAATCCTACAAATTTCACTTCTTTTCATACAGCCGTTTTTTTTTTGTTTTACCTGACTGAATTTTTAAGAAGAATGATCGCGATTTTATCTCTTCATTGCTATATCGGAAAAATTAAATTTTTCCTCTACGTTTCAACATTTGAGAATACGGATTACCTCCAAACTGGCAAACCGAAAACTAAAGTCATAAAATTTTATAGGGTTTTCATTGCCGTTGCACGAACAGTTTTTCACTGAGTACGCAACTTTACATTATGAAAAATTCAAAAATATTCAATCCTAAACGTTTTCTACTAGTTAAGTATGGATATACATATCGATAAAAATGTAAATGTGAAACTTCCCTCCATCATCCAAAAACTTATTCTGTGAATTCGATGAGCAGAGGGTTCATCTTTTTAGCGAAAAAATTGTCCAATGTAGGAATTTGTTTGAGGAGTTTTTCACTCTTAACTTGCTTCTCTTTCAGAGTTTTGCATCTTTGTGCACCGGCTTTACACACTAAACGCCCTCCAAAAAATGAAACAATAAAATAAATTTACATGACCGGCATTCAGAAAACTACGAAAGCGTTTATTTCTACACAACACACAACAATTCGTTTTCGATGCGTGCGCTTTGTATTCACCTGTAATGACTAGTCACCCGAGAATGCGTGGAAGCTCGGACATCGAAGAAGCGGTGGGGGGGCGACCGACGGTTCGTTTGGATGCGATGAGAAATGCGAAGGGCAGGCGCAAGTAAATGACGACTGATATCGGTCGAAGGAACGAAACCTATGTTTTTATTGTTTGGAATCGCTTTTCTCGATTTCCGTTTGTAGTTAGTAACTTGATGAATTCGAACCCAATTATGAATTCGCCCTGGGCAATTGCCCTTTTGCCCTGAGGTTAATCCGGCCCTGTTGGAATTGCCTTCTGCAACGAGTATTAGACGATATTTTCTCTATTTCAGTCAAGAATTGTGAGCAATTTATTGGAATTCAATGAAAAATTCAGATTATACCTCCTAGTGCCTTTTGTATTTTATTTTCGTAGTTGGTGTGACTGATACGAAAATTGCCTCAGTGATATAATTAGTTTATTCACGAAATAAACTCATTATATTATTATAGAATAGTGCGTTCAATTCCCTACATGGTTTAATATTGACAATTGACATGCAATGGACGCGTGTTGACATTCGAAAGGATAGGATGTCAGTGTTGTGAACCACAAAACGGAAAATATAACTAAAAACAATGCTGTTATGAGTTCATTACAGAACTGTTTTTAGTACTGTAATGAACTCATTAGGACACTGAAATAAAGAAAGGAATTTTACACGACAACGGCGCCGACCAGTCAGAAACGTGATATTGCCGCGACTGTCTGGTTGGCTGAAAACAAAATGACTAACAGGGCAGTGATAAAATAAAGGAATTTTACACGGCAACGGCGCCGACCAGTCAGAAACGTGATATTGCCGCGACAGTCTGGTTGGCTGAAAACAAAATGACTAACAGGGCAGTGCTAAAATAATAGTATATTCTGAAACAAGTTGCAGAATGGGCACCTATTCCAACATGAATGCGAAATTCGAAATCGAGCGACGAATGAGCGAGTTTTTGAATGCATGAGTGTCGAGTAATTGAGAGGTAATAGCCAGTCCTCAGTCCACTTTTTTATTATATCGCAGTCACTCTGAAGAGCATTACTAAACGTAATGGGGTTATTGTAGAATTTCATATGGTCCGCATAGGATGCGCTGTAAGAGGATATCAAACATGGCAGATCACAAACATAAACCAGGAACAGCAGAGGACTCAACACGGAACCCTGCGGGACTCCACTGCTCACTGGCGCGAAGGAAGATCTCCCCGAACCGACATTTACCGAAAAAGTGCGCCCCAAACGGAATGATCATCTCAAAAGGAGGCCACAGATTCCAAAATGTTCCAATTTATGGAGCAGACGTTTAATTGGCACCTTGTCAAATGCACCGAACCATTTTAAGAATCCTGTCGCCGATCCAGGGCTTTGTCACACGGTTTTTTCACAAGAACAATCTTCAATCGCCCCCCGCATCTTCGGCATGAAAAAATTCCATGCATCGTCCACATCGGTGCCGTCCGAGTTTGTGGTCCAGTCACATCCGTGCAAAATTCTTAGCCGAATTCTCGTAGGCAACACTACGTGATCTGACTTCCCAATAGGTGGAAGATAATTCAGATCAGACACAAGATCAGTATCATCAACTAAAATGAGATCAAGTGTAGTTGGAGATTGGTTCAACCTATATCTAGTAGGTTCTTGCACAATCTGAAATTAATAGAATTCATAAGCCATTTTGGTTTTGATAGTCCTTAAACAAATTATCGGTTTTCAATCTGACATTCTTCGGTGCATATTTGTACCAAAAAATCTAAGTAAAATTTTCAATAGAAAAAATTCAATCAATATTGGGCCTGAGGAACAAAAAATAGTATAGAAAAACGGACTGTATTCAAAATATGGAATTTTCTGAAATACGATTAATAAAACCAGTAACACTCCTTTCCAAAAATTTCTCTGCTGGAACCTCATGTTCCTACCGGTGAACCCCAATAACTACCTCTTGACAGCATTTACACCAATATTTCTGAAATAAAATGAAATACAAGCAGATTTGTTTCCATTAATTAACATCAACAGAAGGAGAAAAAAACATTTCAAATAAAAAGTTTGACATATATTTTTCTACACAATCTAAATAATAAAATAAAGTCAATGAAAATACTTGAACTTCAGTACTTATACAACATTTTTATACATGGAATGAACATATATCGAATAAAAATACAATTTCAATTATTTTCTTAATAGAGATGTTATTATAGAACTTGGCGTGTTTCAACAAAATCTACAATCATATACTTGTGTACATATATAAATGAAAACACGAAAAAATAACGATAAGCATCGAAATCAGGAGATCTTTCGAAACACACCCCTAACTTGTAAATATATCTGAACAAAGACCAAAAGTCTTACATATAAGAGCTTTTAGAAGTTAAACTTTAATTCATATCAACAAAGCAGGAAATTAAAATTTCCCATCAAGTGCTTATTTTAAGCCTTAACGATGGAGTCATAGGCTTGGAATACGAAGGGGGCCACTTCTACAGATCTGGTTTTCAAACTGAGAGTGGCAGTGGTGGAACCAGGTGTCAGTTTCAGTTCCAGAAGGACCCAAATGTTATTGGTCAGTTTCAAGGATTGATACAGCATGTCCTGGCCCTCCACATTCCTCTTCGCTATCGTAAAGATGTTACTTTGGGTCATTTTGTTGGAGATCATGTCCGCCGTACCAGCAAGATCGTTGAGGGTGTATTGAACCTGAACAGTTGAAAAAAAAAACATTACACATTTAGCACCAAGAATTATGGTGTCATATTGTGTTTTAATCTCCCATAACTGTCCATATAGTCTATGAAAATTAGGATAGAGATAATTTGAATCGAAATTTCTGTTTAAAAACAATTGAGTACAATTCAAAAAGCTTTTCAAAAGAGCGAGAATCTTCAAGGATTTTTTTTAATTCCAAGGCTTTTTTTTCTTGTTTATTTTTTTTTTTTTTGTTTGTAATAAAAAGAGAATCATTTTGGTCTTCAGACCACTGTGTTGTATATACCAGCTCTGTTTACACGCTTATAAAATTCAATTAACCCGGAAATTGAAAGAAAGAGACCATTTACAACGTCGTAATTTCGCTAGTTGTATTATTGAACAACGACATTGTTTTCAAGCAAAAGTTTGTTTAGTGACGAAGCTCATTTCACAATGGATGGATTCGTCATTAAGCAAAATTGTCGAATCTGGGGTGATGAAAATCCTCGTGTTATTCATGAAAATCTCTACACCCACAAAAAGTTTCTGTTTGGTGTGCATTTTGGGCAAATGGAATCATTGGGTCATTTTTCTTCGAAGATGATGCTGGAAATGCTGTTACTGTGAATGCTGAGCGATACCAATCAATGTTGAGAGACTTTTTATGGACACAGTTGAGTCATGTTAATGTGTTATTGAATCAGTGGACCAATCAGAGGTTTGTATCGAGAGCCTCGACTATCAGAAGCCAATGAAACTTAGATTTCGTAGTAGTTGGGGAAGAAAGGGACCAATTAGAAGAAATTAGGGAATTCCGGATTATGTCCGATAACGCCCACTGAAAAATGGATATTAAGAAAAACTAGGGGATGGAAAGGCAGTTCAACGTAAGAGACAACAAGGGAAACACTTAAAAGTATAAGAGAAATCAGTTTGTAAAGCTCTAGAAAATAGTGATAGTATTGTAGTTGAGTGGGTTCGCGAATTAAGATAGTGAAGTTTCAACCTTTCCGTATTAGAAGAAAGAAGGAATAAAGGTCATATATAAATAAACTTTATATACAGTCAGAAATTCATAGTCCGAAACCTCCAATAAAGTTTTGTCCGAAATTGTTTTAGTTTATTTTTGCTTGCGAAAATTGTTATTTTGTTTTTTTTTGCTTCAAATAAATTAGTTTTATCCCATTTTGACGTTTAAAGACGACAATATTCAACCCATGGTAACAAGGGTAAGTTGACGTTTATCCACTGAGTAAATTAAATTTTTTTTAATTCACTAGTGGAATAAAATGTTCACCACTCACTTTCTGGAAATTATTCTTTCCACACACAATGCACGTAAAACTCATTTTAAAGTATGTTTCTTAAAATTTATCAAACATTCTACATTAACAGTCATTTCTATCATTAAAGTAAAAATTACAATTATTAAGATTTTGAAAATGGAACTGGAAACCTGCACCTCCTCCAAAGGAAACACGCTCAGTCGTTACAGCACATGTGTTTGAGGACTTCTCAGGCCCTGCTGGAATATCCATTTCTGTATCAGGAACTCCGGTTTTTGTGACACCACCAAGTATTTGTTCAGAAATACTTATTTTGTTTTGTAGTGAATCTTCAATATATCCTTCTGCAACAGAACTTGAGCGCCATCCACCATGTCTTTTCAAAACTGTCAAATCTGCCCCAGAATTTGCGAGTAGGGTTGCAGAAGAACGCCTGAAACTGTGCCCTGTATTTTGTTCAGCATCAGAAAGGCACAAATAATATATCGAGTGCAGCAACCTTATTAGTACCATTGATCACAGTGAACACTCTTTTCTCATAAGTTTTCGTATCTGGAATCTGAATAACCAATACGCTGCCCCGATCTTCCACGTATTCTACGGTCATAGTCACCAGCTCGCCGATTCTACACCCTACAGCAACACCCATAATAAAAATCAACTTTATCAATAAATATTGCTCATCAGGAGCGGCGTCTAAAAAGTATTCAAACTCCTCTCTTGTGAATACCTTCGACTTCTTTGCTACGTATCCCCTGGAATGTTGCTTCAAAAAGGCGAGGAGGGGACTTGGTGAAATCTGCCGATGTCTATTTCTCCAGGCACAAAATGCCGGATATTGCTTTTCGTACAATATTATTGATTTTAAGGGAATTACTGCTTCTGCTGCCTCATTTGCTTCTTGTTTAATTCACTCAGGAACTACAACCTCGTCGTCACCGCTCAACATTTTTTCGAAATAAAGATTCTTTGACGGTTCTATAATTTTCATTGACACTTGCAAACAATTACATAGTGCCCTAGCAACCATCGATCGATGGGAAATATCGTTATGAATTTGAATTATACCTAATATTTCCTCTAAAAAGTATTCATTATTTGAAATTTCATCAAAATGGGATAAAATTTTGTATATGACACGTGAGTTAAAAATGTTTATTCACTCGAAGAAAAGTTTGTGTTTTATTTCAAAGAAATGTGTAGGCGCGTTTTTGAATGACCCTTTATTTTCAAATACTTTTTCTTCAAACCAAGTTAAAAGCCTTTCAATTAAAATAACTCACCTCATTGGCGGATGGTATATCCCTCCAAGTGGTCAAAAACACCCTTTTATCAAGTGTTCCGTCTTCGGTGAAAAGAATTTGTAGGGGGATCTGGCAGGCGTAGTAAAATACGTCTACATTGTTCTTGATGGCCACCTGAAGGGTAGTCAGAGGATCCATTCTCTGAACTGGACCAGTGGTGTTCAACAGTAATCTATATTCAAGATTCTGCCCTGGAGGCAAAGCACCAACGTTAAGAGGTTGGGCGGGTGCTAATCCAAAGCTGTTCTTGTTGAATTGGATGGCGAAACCACTCATGGCCTTCAAAAAATTCAAATGAAGTATTTAAAGCGTAGGTTGCAAATGAATAATTGGTTTTACAATCAGTGAACTACTGAATTGGAAATGATACAAGCTTTTCAAACAAAATGCTAATCATCAGAAATTAATTATTGAGTTTCCTCAAAATCGATTTTATTGAGTTTTTTACTTGAATATGAATGTATTTTTTGATAATCTTATTTTGGCTAACTCTACACTAATTCATTCTGAATCTTAGAATATGATTCAATTATTAATTCGAAATCATGATTACCTGCATAGCCTTATTTGTTATTGTCACTTCCATAGCCATCTGACCTCCTCTACGTGAAAAAGTGCCGAAAAGTTCCAGACCCTTTCCTTTTTCGGCAGGCAACCAGCAGGTTTTTGGTGGATTGAATTTTACGGGTGCTGTCGACATGAATATATCACCTAGGAGACCGGTTGTCGATGGTTGAACACCGGCGGTAAGATCCGGACTTGGACCGCTTAACTATAACATAAAGAAAATGACATTGAGCCATGTACACTTAATTGTCATCTACTGGTTGGCTGAAACGTATGCCGAATAAAAATGAAAACAAACAATAAAGCGTGTCCCATCTAGCGTTTCGAATTTGAACTAACGATAATTTGACATTGGAGACGTCAACTGTCATCGGAGAAGTGTCACATATTTAGTAATAAGTCTGACATTTACGAAATGGTTCGCTATTCGCTAGAAGAAAGCTGGGGAATATTAAAAAAATATTTCCAAAGTGGTGAATCGCCAATGTAAACTGTGCGAAATTTGAAAAAAATATTTGCCAAAAAAGATTTGCCATCGGAGGCATAAATGCGGAAATTTGTGCGTCGTGTGCGCGAAACTGGATCACTGTTGGATAAAACAACACGTCGATTTCCAGCAAGTTCAACCAAAAACATCGCTGCGGTGGAACAAAGTGTTCGTGGACGGCCATCCACCAGGGGGTGGGAACTGGCCTACTACAAAGGTGGTCACGTTTTTCTTCAACGAATGGCAGAGACATCTTTAGTTATTCCCAAAGCGCGGAGCGGTAAATTAGGAATTTTCAGTGATTGGTAAAAACGGATTTTATCGGATCTCGGTCTTGATGTCTATGGCTACAGTGATAGTAATATCAAAAGGTATGTGTATTTAAGTGGTGGTTTAGGATTAACTTATAACTCACTAAAAATATACTGTGAATTCATATTTTCTGTAGCAATTTCATATTCGTGTTGTAATTTCTGGTTAGTAAACATTTGGGACAGTTTCTAACACTGTTTTCTTTATAGATTTTTCATAACACAAGTTGAGGGCGTTAGAAATGTTTGGTTGGAAAGAATCGGAAATCCATGTCTTCATTCATCCAAAAGCATTATTTGCATAAAGCATTTTCATATGGATTGTATAGACCCACATGGAAAGCTGAAAAGATTTGCTCTGTCAACACTTAATTTGCCAAGTAATTAATTCTACTCCCTATGATTACCTTTTTTGTAAGTTCAATAATCTTTCAGATTATGTAAGCCGCCCTCATAATGATGACATATTTTTCCTACCTTCCAGAACTCCTGAAGAAACTTTGAGGCAACAAGGTATTTATATATAAGTGAACTGCTCATGGTCATTGATTATAGTTTTGGGTATTCCACTAATAGTGGGTTTCATAAAAATCGTTTATCAGAAGATTCCTAGAATACTTCAACGGATATGTGAGATTTACCGTTGAAACGCCAAATTCATGGAATTTCAGTTAATAAGTTTATTGATTTTGCAATGAAATCAATTCTGTACTTTTATGACAGAACTATTAATAAAATTTTATCGGGAAAAAAACAATAAGATTTTATGATCCAATAATGAAGATGGCATCCGAAAAAGTATCTAAAAGAAAAGAAAATACACTTTAAGAAATTGTTTGTGACATAAAAGTATAAATCTAATGCATTTCATGCTTAAATTGATATATTTGTCACGAATATTCTAATTTATTCTTTTAATGTATTTTTCATAACTTGATGAGTAATTGTTGCATAATTATTGTTGGTTCGTTTATTCTTTCCCTCGATATTGAAATTTTTGTAAATTGATTATTTACTGCATTATTTATATATTTCTAAAGTTAATTTTTTGCTTTATTTCCTTTCATCCTCTAAAGATTAGTATGTTCTTCGATTTGAAGGGCAGATATATTTGAAATGACCATAACTCTTTTAATCTGATGCAAATTGTCACAATTTTCTGATCACATGATATTTTATTATTGAAATTGTGACAATCTTCAGCAGATTAAAATAATGGTCATTTCAAATGTATTTGTTTTAAAATCCAATAAAAATATGGGATTCAACCTGCGCTTGCGTGAAATCCTATGATAACTCATATAAAATGCACTAGAGGGCGCTATGAGACGGAACGTTGTGCGAATGGAATCTGTAATCAACTAGGGAATAACTAAAGATGGCGCTGTAAGTTGAGCTCTCGAAAACGGGACCATAATTCATGCCAGAGTTGCCTATCTATAGGTAGTCTATGCCATCCACATCGATTCGTCATCGAGCGCAAGAGTTGGACCTTTCTTGGTCAACACCGAATTTTGCGCAAAGACCTTGACCTGAAGCCATATAAAGTTCAATTGGCCCAACAGCTAAAGCCAATTGATCATCCGAACCGTGTACGTTTCGCAAATTGGGCGAAAGATCGTTTAGCCGAAGATGGTGAATTTGATCGAAAAATCAACTTTTCCGACGAGGCTCATTTCCACCTCGGCGGTTATGTAGATAAACAAAACTGCCGTATATGGGGCACAGAAAACCCGCACGTCGTCGAGAAGAAATCGATGCATCCACAACGAGTAACTGTTTGGTGCGGATTTTGGTCCAACGCCATCATCGGCCCATTTTTCTTCGAAAATGATGAAGGAGTTGCCGTAACCGTTAAAGGCGAGCGCTACCGCGCTATGTTAACAGATTGGCTTTTCGGTCAAATGGAAGAGTATGAGTTGGACGATATTTGGTTTCAACTGGACGGGGCTACGTGCCATACAGCCCATGCTACGGTCGATGTTTTGCGCCCCATCTTCGAAAATCGTATAATCAGCAAAAATGATGATGTGAATTGGCCTCCGATTTAACACTGTTACGGCCGGTTTCTGAAAGGATGATCATCATAGAAATCAACTAATCAGCTGTTAAATCTATGTTCAACTGCCATTTGAGTTGCTGAAAGGATAGTCAACTAGGTTAATTTGACCACGCTGTCAGTTGACAAAGTACTCAAATATTTCACGTGAATTGTATGTCAATCGTCATTTTGAGTTTCCGAAACGCAAATTAAGGCTACATCAGTGGTCAAACTAGTGTCAAAGAACTTGTCAACTAATCGTTGTTGTTTGGCGAATTAACTTGAAATAAATCTTGTTTATGAATGAAATCTATGTATTTTCCAAGGAAATCTTAATTTTATCGGTATGTATGAAAATAATTTAATAGTCTTTAATATATAATTTTTTATAAAAAGGCATTTAGTTTTGCCCAATTTTGTGATGTAATATGTTTTCGTTAATAATTTAGTTTTCTCGGAAAAAACAAGCATTTTTGCAACAATTGGTGAATCTATTTTTTTATTGTAGATAATTATTATGGATATCAGCTTGGATATAAGCATGTCTAGTAATTCTAGCGAAGATGAGAACCCAAGGCCACGAACTTTTAGGAGAAGAATTTCCCTTTTGATTTCTACAATGATGTGGAATTCAAAAATAGGTATACGGCCGGTTTCTGAAACGATGATCATCATAGAAATCAACTAATCAGCTGTTAAATCTATGGTCAACTGCCATTTGAGTTGCTGAAAGGATAGTACACTAGGTTAATTTGACCACGCTGTCAGTTGACACAGTGGTAAAATATTTCAGGTAAATTGTATGTCAATCGTCATTTTGAGTTTCCGAAACGCAAATTAAGGCTAAATCAGTGGTCAAACTAGTGTCAAAGAACTTGTCAACTAATCGGTGTTGTTTGGCGAATTAACTTGAAAGAAATCTTGTTTATGAATGAAATCTATGTATTTTCCAAGGAAATCTTAATTTTATCGGTATGTATGAAAATAATTTAATAGTCTTCAATATATAATTTTTTATGAAAAGGCATTTATTTTTTTCCAATTTTGCGATGTAATATGTTTTCGTTAATAATTTAGTTTTCTCTGAAAAAACAAGCATTTTTGCAACAATTGGTGAATCTATTTTTTATTGTAGATAATAATTATGAATATCAGCTTGGATATAAGCATGTCTAGTAATTCTAGCGAAGATGAGAACCCAAGGCCACGAACTCTTAGGAGAAGAATGAACTCTTTTGATTTCTACAATGATGTGGAATTCAAAAATAGGTATAGACTGTCCAAGGATATTATAACATTACTTCTGAATATGATAGAGGATAAAATAAAGCCCTTAACATCAAGGAACAAATCAGTTTCTGCCTTGGAACAAGTACTTCTAACAATAAGCTATTTTGCAACAGGAGCATTCCAAATAACAGTAGCTGACCATATAAAGGTCCATAAAACTACAGCATGTAGAATAATTAAAAAAGTATCTAGAGTCATTGCTGAACTTCGACCCCAGTTCATATCTATGCCAAGAACAGAGGATGAACGGAATAGAATCAAATCAGAATTTTATTCTATAAGTTCATTTCGAACGTGATTGGATGTGTAGACTGCACACATATAAAAATACAGTCACCTGGAGGTCCACAAGGTGAGCTTTTCAGAAATAGATAGGGATACTTTTCTCTTAATGTTCAGGTGATTTGTGATCCCGCAGGGATTATTTATTGGAGGACAGTGGCTACCCTTGTCGCTCATATTTATTGACTCCATTTCTGAGGCCATCAACTCCCGGTAAGCAAGCGTACAACAGAGCACAGATCAAAACGAGGAATACTGTTGAAAGAACATTTGGTGTCTTGAAGAGACGTTTTCCTTGTTTGTCTATGGGAATTATGCTGAAAATGGAGACAACCATGAATATCATAGTGGCATGTTGTGTTCTGCACAATTTGGCATTAGTTCATAATGAAGATGTAGCAGACTTTGATATCGGAGAGAACTTCCCAGATGATCCCCAAATACTTCTACAAATGATGAAAATATATCAGTCAGATCTTTGTTAGTATCAACACATTTCAATGTTCAATAATAATTGTGGAAGAAGACTCGGATCAAAGGTCATACAATCCGTCACAAAAATCCTATGAAGTAAAAGTAGTGCGTTGAGGAACAGTTGTTACAATAGCTCAAATAAATTTATATTCTAATCTACTCTTATTTATAGACTGAAAACATTCTATAAATCCAATTACACCAAATTTCATTTCATTGTTTTTACTTCTGTGTACTGTGATAAAATAATAAAATTGGATGATGTATGAACAAGGTTGTTTGCTCAATTATTTTGAATACTTCAAATTAAAACGTTTTTTTTTATTTTATTGACCTATTGATGATAAATTTTTCAGTTGAAAAACAGCATCTGTATTTTAATACACCAGATACGACTTAATACACAGGTACAGTTAAGCCGCTAAACGATTCATAAATGCAATCTATGGTAAGAAACAGTTGTAAGCAAGTTCAACCAGGTATTTTTTTATGGTCACTTGAGGAAAATTATAAGGGTGTTAAAATTTAAACATCAGTTATCGGATAATTTTAAAATCTTAACCACAAAACACTGATATCTTAACCTCTTTAATCACAGAATATTAGTTTTTATCGGAGAATCTGTGGTTGGACAGTCTGGCAACAGGGTCGCCTCATGTCAACTGAAAATGATCATAGATCAGTTGAATATGCACTGAACATCCTTTCGAAACTCAAATTGATTTGACATCTCTGTCAAGATGATCGTTGTGTTAGTTGACATGAGATTTGATCATCCTTTCAGAAACTGACCGATAGACTGTCCAGGTGATTTGTGATGCCCAGTTGAAAATAATGGATGTAATTTGTAGATGGCCAGGCTCAGCGCATGACAGTACATTTTAAACGATTCCCATATTCGGGCCGACTTCGAGAGTGGATTATTCCGCAGGGATTATTTATTGGGGGACAGTGGCTACCCTTGTCGCTCATATTTATTGACTCCATTTCTGAGGCCATCAACTCCCGGTGAGCAAGCGTACAACAGAGCACAGATAAAAACGAGGAATACTGTTGAAAGGACATTTGGTGTCTTGAAGAGACGTTTTCCTTGTTTGTCTATGGGAATTAGGCTGAAAATGGAGACAACCATGAACGTCATAGTGGCATGTTGTGTTCTGCATAATTTGGCATTAGTTCATAATGAAGACGTAACAGACTTTGATATCGGAGAGAACTTACCAGATGATCCTCCAAATACTTCTACAAATGATGAAAATATATCAGATCTTCGTTAGTTTCAACACATTTCAATGTTTAATAATAATTGTGGAAGAAGACCCGGATCAAAGGTCATACAATCCGTCACAAAAATCCTATGAAGTAGAAGTGGTGCGTTGAGGAACAGTTGTTACAATAGCTCAAATAAATTTATATTCTAATCTACTCTTATTTATAGACTGAAAACATTCTAAAAATCCAATTGCACCAAATTTCATGTCATTGTTTTTACTTCTGTGTACTGTGATAAAATAATAAAATTGGATGATGTATGAACAAGGTTGTTTGCTCAATTATTTTGAATACTTCAAATTAAAACGATATTTTACATTTTATTGACCTATTGATGATAAATTTTTCAGTTGAAAAACAGCATCTGTATTTTAATACACCAGATACGACTTAATACACAGGTACAGTTAAGCCGCTTAACGAGTCATAAATGCTATCTATCGTAAGAAACAGTTGTAAGCAAGTTCAACCAGGTATTTTTTTTATGGTCACTTGAGGAAAATTATAAGGGTATTAAAATTTAAAACATCAAACATCAGTTATCGGATAATTTCAAAATCTTAACCACAAAACACTGATATCTTAACCTCTTTAATCACAGAATATTAGTTTTTATCAGAGAATCTGTGGTTGGACAGTCTGGCAACAGGGTCGCCTCATGTCAACTGAAAATGATCATAGATTAGTTAAATATGCACTGAACATCCTTTCGGAAACTCAAATTGATTGGACATCTCTGTCAAGATGATCGTTGTGTTAGTTGACATGAGGTTTGATCATCCTTTCAGAAACTGGCCGTTAGACTATTACCTTTGGGGAGTGGTCAAACACGTTTGTTACGCCAACAAGCCAAGCACGATTGATGACTTGAAACATGAAATTAACGTTTCATTTGCTGCCATAAGGCCAGAAACAATCGAAAATGTACTGAAAAATTGGACTGATCGAATGGGGTAATGCCAAGTGAGCCGTGGTGGTTATTTGACCGAAATAATTTTTCACAAATAATTTCATGAATTATGCTTTCAAATAAATGTTTGATCATTGAATTTTTAAATTAGAAATTTTCCGTGGGACAAACAAATGGTTGTCTACCATTCAAAATTGACTGTATTATGTTGATCTAGAGAAACGATTGTGACAAGTCCATTTCTTCCGAAAAAACAGGCGACCATTTAACTATATTTAACATCTCCGCAATTGTTTTCACTCTTTTATATATGCATTAAGCTTATATAAAATAGAGAATTTCGGACTTACTAGAATATCTAGATCACCTCCAAGTAGGTCTACAGCAGCGTTTGGTGGTGCGACTGGTGCTGGTGCGATTGTACTACCAATATCCATAGATAAAAGATCACCAATCAAAGATTCTTGACTGGGAATTACTGTAGCTTCTGGTGCAGGTTCTTCTACGCCAGGCTTAGCTGCTGGAAGTGTTTTTCTTATACCTGAAAAAAGTGATTGATTGATAGACAGATTATTCCAATGGTTATCATAAATTTTCTCTGTTTGTAAGAAATATCCATACCTGCACTTCGTCCTTCAACAAATGCAGTGGGCGGCTTGTGATAAACACTAGCTAAGGAGGATATGTGGCAGATGAGTTCATCCAATAAAGTGGGTTCTAAAAGATCCGTTTCTTCAGAGATCAGAGGTTTGTCTGCCAAAACCACTTCCTTTGCCGCTGCAGGATCGGTACTCAACAGTCTAAAAATAATATCTCACATACATATACATGTCTATAGTTGATGACGAGAAATTTTCACTGATTTTACTGTATAAAAACAATAACAGATGGTGTATTCAGTTGAGAATTTCTGCCATCCATTCTGTAATTTTTTATTCTAGAATGTATGTGTAATATGAAATTCACATAGAAATTATATTTTCAATCTGCGATAGAGCATAACCTCACCTCCAGTAAATGAAGCCTCTGTCTCTAAGATCCGGATTGTCGGAGTCCTGCGTGGCCAGACTCAGGACGTGCTGGACCAGCGCCTGCGTGTGGGCGGGGCGTTTAAGGAATAACTTGACAACAGCGGTGAGGAGTTGCAACTGCACCTGCGCGTTCTCGTCGGCGAAGCCTTCCAAGAAGCTGTCCAGCAGCTCGTCCGCATTGTCTATCCTTTCCGCGTACTCTCCTATGATCCACACCATGCTTGCCCTGGCCTCGGGTTCGTCCAGAGTATCTAGGTTCTCGCAGAGAGTGCTGATGATGCTCTCATACTTATTGGGATACTTCCTGAAAAACAAAGCCAGTAATATTTTAAGTTAACATAAAAGATGACATTCTAGTTGTTCTGAAAGAATTTATGAAGTGAAAACTCCTTCTGCGCTTGGTACTTTATTGAACCTCAGCAGCCACTCTTGACTTTATAAAGCACATTAGGACATTAGTGAAAGAGGAACAGTACAGAGAAGATTTTTGGAACGAGACTGAGCTATCACATTCATCTACAGTGTCTTATTTAAAAGTCCACCTTCAAATACTCAACAACAAATCAGAATTTGTGACAACACCCAGACAGATCAATTTTTGATGACAGGGGGACAATATCTGGGATACAAAGCTTGTTTCTACTATGAACCTGTTCGAATACCACATTTAATAAGGCGCCAAACATCCCCAAATTCAAGCTGGCGACAAATATCCTGGCGCCGCCTTTGTTCAATCTCCCTTAAGCGTCCAAGAATACAATACCATATATGGTCTTTGGTTTCTAACACGAAAAACCGTACACCGATGTGACCATATATGGGCATTCTAAAAACCCTCGTAGAGGAGTCATCCCTGTCGCATAAATAGTCGGGACACATCCAAAAAGGCAATTCAAGTTAAGCATTCCACAATTCCGAGTCAGTCAATCATTCAGATTCAGTCACTCATTCGCATTCCGAGTCAGTCAATCATTTAGATTCAGTCACTCATTCTCATTCATTTACGCCTTCAAATTCAATCACGCATTCCAATACAGTCCACTTATTCATTTCACTGTGCTGATACATAAATTTCTTTTCGTTCTGCAAATTTGTTAAATCATCAAGTATTCCTACGTCGAGTGTCCTCAAACCAACCACTAAGTGTGTAATCAGTTGTGTCAAACAGTGATAATAAACAACATATCAAAATCAAGTTATGTGTTCTTTATAATCGAATGAATACAGAACCCACTGATGAGTGTTGCGACTGCATCAGGAATTTGAATAAAGAAAGAAGTGGGTAGTTTTGTAGCACAAACGTATGTATGGCTTCAAATTTTGATGAACCTGCAATTTGTGTTTATAAAGCGAAATATCACAAAGTTAAAGGGTATTTTTCATGGAATAATGGTACATATAAAATAACGAAACAGAGATGTTCTGATTGATGGAACGATTTCAATTGAAAGAAATATTTTTTAAAAGAACTAGCTGACCCGACAGACTTCGTCCTGTCAAAAAGATTTGTAATGTGGCAGTTTTTGTGCCTACGTATTTTAAAAAATTCTCCTGAACAGAACCGTCACCCTGGTGATAAGGCGTTGTGAATAAAAAATAATTAAATAAAACATATATAAGGATTTAAAAGTAAGTAATCGCTTTATTGTTAATCATGTGAATCATAATTATTATTATTATCATTGTAGTGCTTTGTGGTATACGATGTTTTTTGTTTGATTACCTGGCGCATAGATAAACAAATCCAACACGGGAACAGGCAACATACAATTGACCATGTGAGAAACATGGGTTTTCTAGATTAATACCACAAACACTTAATGATTGCTCCTGGGACTTGTTTATAGTCATAGCAAAAGCAAGCCGCACTGGAAACTGTAGTCGTTTAAACTCAAATGGCACATCAGTCGGAATCATTGGGATGCGCGGTATGAGAACATCTTCTCCTTTATACTTTCCTTTGAGTATAGTTGCTTCTATCACATTGTTTAGTAATTTTTTTATCGCTAACCGTGTACCGTTGAAAAGACGCAGTTGGTTGATATTTCGCAACATTATAACCACCGATCCAACCTTTAATTGAAGATTGTGAGGTGGCAATCCTGGCAAATCCAGCGAGTTTAAAAATTCCGGTGGATAGTTGACTACATCATCTTGATTAGTAGCCGAATCAACTGATTTATATATCCTCAATTCGCCTGTAATTTGTTCTTGAATTTTGAAATTTAATTCATTTACATCTATGTTTTTGCAGCCAGTATAGCTCGTTCGCTCAACCAATCATGGTTTCTGTAATTTTGAGAAACATCTGGAAACACCTTCTGAATAAGTTCATCTTTTGATCGAGTTAACTGACAAAAACTTTGAGGAAAGTTAATGCAGCCTGTCAACATGTCTATAGGAAATTTGCCATTACCAATGTCAATGAGTTGTTTAGAGAATATGTTTCCAGATTGGTCATTTTGCAACTCGACACGCATATTCTTGCTTAAATGAAGTACTTTGACGTGTTTCCACAAATTGGAGGACTTTAGACATGCATTGAGTTCATCAGCTGGCGTTGATCGTGGAATCACTGGCAATGTTTGACGAAAATCTCCTGCTAATAAAATCATTGCACCACCAAATCGGTTATTATTGCTCCGTAGATCTTTTAAGGTTCTGCCTAAAGCCTCCAAAGATTTTTTATGTGCCATCGTGCATTCATCCCAAACAATCAATTTACATTGCTGCAAAACCTTTGCCATTGCAGAGTTCTTCGAAACGTTGCAGGTTGGAATTTCATTGTTTTGCATATTTAATGGCAATTTTAGTGCTGAATGGGCTGTTCGACCACCTTCAAGCAAAGTTGCTGCGATTCCCGACGAAGCGAGTGCAAGTGCAAGTTTTATTTTGTGAGCGAATTGTTGCTAATATTAATGAAATCAAAAAGTTTTTCCTGTACCACAGGTGCATCTAAGAAGTGAATCCCTCCAGTTTCATCATTTGTTACTTTCATAAGAGTTTCAAATACATACTTCTGTTGTTCATTTAACAGTGGAAGATTTGTTTGAATTAATTCTTTTAAAGCGTTGAGATCATACAGTTTTTCTCGATGCAACTCTTGGTTAAAAGCGTCATGCATTGGACGATTGGGCGCGGTTAGGCCTAATTGAATTAATAGTTTGTTTGACATTATCAAGCACATGTCCTCAATTGAAATCAAATCAATGCTTCATTGTAAATTTCTTCACTGGCTTGTATATTTGGATTTCCCATTCTATTCCGTATTTGATACAAAATATCATCACACATATAATCTTTGTACTTGATCCACAAATCAATTGGGTTTGATGGGAAGCATGTAGATATGATTATAGAAAACAATGTTCGTATTTGATGAGCGTGTGATGATATTACAGCATCATTGAGAGTTTGATCCCAATGAGCGTCATTTTCAAGCAATTGCAAACATAGATATGATCTTTGACGTTAGGAACACACCTACATTGCTTAGACAACAGTGAGTGCTTGTAATTTAATATGAACTTTATACCATAGCAATAAAGCTCAAATTGACTACGTTTTAGTTACAAATCATTTGTATGGGGGAAAAAAGGGCTATTTTTAGGGTTTTTCCAGCAATAATTTCAATTTTTCTCGCCGTAAAATCCATCCTTGAACTTCAACGAACATTTTAAAAAAGATTTGGCCAAATTGGTCCAGGCGTTGTTGAGTTATGCGCTTACCAACACATTTTGCGATTCATTTTTATATTATAGATTAGTAAAAAGTAAACCTCAAATCGAATATTCGAACGGAACAATTCAGTAAGCGTGTAGCAAAATTAATTTCAGTAGTTGATACTCAATTTTTCGAAGAGTTCTGCTGGCCCATTTTGTTCATTTCGTGAAAAATCTAGATAATTACAAGGAATAAATACAAAATTCGAACAGCACAAATCAAATCAAAAAAGGTTCATGTCAATTCGAGGTAAGTGGGCGTATTCTTTGTTTTAAATTCTTATTTTTTACTTTTGTGGCGATCAGAAATAGATTTTTCCCGTACATAAAATATCCCGAAGCCCTTACCCATGTTACGCCTTTGGCAGCAACATAGAAGTTGACAGCGTGACGGCTTGAACCGCCCCACCCTATTTCAACCGCAAATTGTAATCAAACAGAATAACCTACAAATCTGGGTCAATAACTTGAGTTAATTATTTATTTTTATGAGATGAATACCGAATTAGCAGTTTAAACTGAATAAAACTTTAACTAATGAGTAGTTGAAAATTATCTGGAAATTGGTGATATAAATACGTAACAAAGTGAGTAAATTGTGAAGGAAAACAGAAAATTTTGCATGTTTATGGCCAGAAATGAGGAAAAATTCAGGGAATTGTACGAATTGAATAAAAATATGAAATAATATCGATTGAAAAAAACGGGAGCATTCTTAACATTGTTACACTCGAAAATTAAATGAAATTTTTATCACAATAATCCTCCTTGTATTGACAAAGGAATTAATTTATCTTCCTCAAATATTTCTTTCAAATTAGTAATCTGAATATCACAGGAAGTAATACCACCTTATTTAACAATTAGTACTTGAAGAAGGTAAATCTTTGAAAATGATTTCAAATCCAGGACCAACAGAAATGTAAGAATGATTCAAATCTAAATGATCAAAACAAAAATTTATAACATGTATTCATCAGTTTAACTGGAAAGTATTGAAATGTAGTCATTATCTAATGATATTTCATTGAATCATTTGGAACCTTTTTAAAAATAGATAATGTAACAATGTTGCACTCTTATCAGGAAAACCATTAACTCCATAATTAATTATTGTTCCTAGTTTAATCAATTATGGTGTGATATATGACTGGAAAGCAGGGATTTGTCTTATATCAGATACAGTCGACAGGTTATTATTCTTGATCGAACCTTAAAATTTAAAGCGTAAAATTTTCAGAACAACAAATATGCTAGATGAGAAACTCCTCCAGGAACGGTTGAATCAATTCAAACCTGAACCTTTAATCGAGTACAAACATGATCCAAAGAAAATTTATGAGATCCCTGTGGTAGAAGCAAAAGGGGATTGCGTAGACTTGGCCAAAACCAACTTCCTAGGTATGCTGGATAATGACGAACTAAAGAGGACCGCGGAAGAATGTATTAGAAAATATGGAGTCGGAACATGTGGACCCAGAGCCTTTTATGGTAATAAAACTAGTTTATTTCATCGCATGCTATTGGCTTGATGAAAAGAAATTATAGGAATTAAGAGTGCTTATCTTGACCATTGTTTTTAACAGAAACAACTTGAAATGAAGTAAGTATGGAAGAAAAATTCATATTGTATATAACAGTGCTCTTCAACAAGTTGAAAAGTAGTGACAGCTTTTTTGCATGTTGCTTCTCCAAGTCATACGATTCGAATACAAATTTTCAATAGGATTGAAGATATGAGCTAAGATCGAAAAAAGGAAGTAATGTTCGATGAAATGTGAGGGATTTGCTCACTGTTTGTATTCTAGTTGTTGACGTTAATAGGATATACTGCTACTAAAATTATGTGATATAGCCAATTCGATGCAGGATAATGTCTGGATCATTGTGCAAAAAATTGCAATAATACATTTAAAATTTAAAAATTATGAACAATTAAAGATGGTAAAAAACATATAATCAGTAAACGAATTATTTTTTTCTATCCTGAGAGGAAATTTACTGAAGAAAGGTCAAATCCCTAAAACTGTACCTCCATTATTAATTTTAATTTAAGGTTAAAAATTGTTGCCCTTGCGGTGTATTGGGGTTGAATGCATGGGATCCAAAGTCAAGTTACAATAAAACATTTTTTCGGGGTATTAATAGTGGATTTAAAAATCTTAGAAAATCAAAACAATATCTAACCATTTCAAACAACTGAATTTTTTTAATTATTTTTCCATTAAACCAGACCTTTGTCAATTAAAAACTTCTTCCGAGACTTCCAGAATCATTGTAAGTGAAAAATATTTGTATAATTGCAATGAAAATTTTTTCGCTTTGTGGATATTTTTTTTTTAATTTAACAAAGAAGAGAATTCACCCTAATGTGAAAAAAATTGTTTTTTCCTTTGTCACATACATACCGTTTTTATAATAACAAGAGATATTTATTAATTAAAAAAATTCCTTTTTTTTATAAATAAATGGGCTTCTTCAATATTTCTAGAAATTGTTTTTTACAAATTCTTATAAAGCTGATATTTATGATTAAAAACATTTTCTTCCTATTAGTTAATTTTTTTTAATCGTAATTGACAATCAACATATTTTTTTCACTAACAATTTTATTGTTTATTGAATTAACAGAATCATAAATTTTTTGTTTTATTTAAGTTTTGAAAATTACAAATACGTCGCTGTGCATCAAAATACCAAAAACAATTAATAATAAAGAAAAGTAAGTAATTTGTAGATAACAAATTCTGAATTCAATTAACAATTGTTAATGAAAAAATGTTTTGTTTGTTTATTTGTAGAGAACCGTCAATTATGATTTTTAAAAAAATTCTCAACTTATCATAACAATAAAAATATGAAGGAAACGTTTATAAACGATTCAAAATTATTATCAATAGTTTCAATAACAGTTTCTCAAGAATTTGTAAAATAAATGGAAATATTGAAAAATGTTTATGAAAATTTCATAAACAAATGGAGATATCTTTTTTTTTAGGTAATAAATGTTATTTGTTTGCTTAAAAACGGTAAGTAAGTAACAAAAAAAATAACATTACATAGAATGTTGAACCAAAAAAATTATTAAAAACGAAGTATTGAATTATATGAACTTTTATCTCACTATCTTATTTTGTTTATTTTATGACATGTTTCCAGTGTTGCCAGGTATATGGAAATTTGGCAACAACTTTGTTATTTTAAATGGGACACCCCATATTTATGTTTTTATGGTTCTCCTGGAAGAAATAAAAATAATTCATTTTACTTTCCCTTTATCAATCTTTAACGGCACTTAAGTTTATTAATTGCTTAAAAAATTTTAAATCAAATATGAGAATCACGAAAATAGCTTTATTTCGCTCCATTTTCCAGATTTCAGTTCGAAATTTCGGCATGAGCTTAGATAATAGTTTGATCTACGCTACCTTTTTCGAATCTTAGTTGTCAGGTATACAGAGCGATCAAAATAAAATTGTCATATGTCAACTCACAAAAGTGTAAAAACTGACTTTTTCAAAATAGATACCCAGTATTTTTTTCATTTACCTATACCTGTCATGTTTAGATTCTGAGTTATCTGTGTTTATTGGATCTCAGGTGATTTATACAAAAAATAAATAGTTGTTTGTCATGTAAACTTGAATAATGGTTTTCTATAGATCGAGTGGAGCCACAATTGTAGAAAGGGTTGTTCTCATTTTGAAAATGAAAAACATACTAGGTGCCTAATATCAAAAAACAGTTTTTTACAATTCCGCGAATTCAAAAATGGCAATTTTTTTACACTCTGTATAACTGACAAGAAAGATTCGAAAACAGTGACGCAGATCTAACTATTATATAAGATCATGCCAAATTTCGAACTGAAATCTTGAATATTGAGCGAAATTAGTTGGCACGACAAGGGCCTTTGAAAAGTAAAAGAAAACGATAGAAAATTATTAATGGAATTCTGAAATAATAAGAAAAAATGACTCGAAAGAAATGCGAATGCTGGAGTATCGACTTCTGCCTACCTGGTTTCACAGTACGGCTGAATGAACTTGTCCAGGCACTCACGGGCGAGAATAGTCACTTTTTCACTAGAGTTCGAATTTGTAGATTTAACGAGAAAGTTATTTATTTCCAAGAAAAGTGTTCTTGTACTTTATCGGATGAACGCCGCTTCAGTACTCTTTGTTCGACATAGGTCATATGCTCCAACATATGTTACGCGTTAATCGGAAAATGAAGTGAACATATACAGAGTGTATCACTATTGAATCGAGCAAGCAACTCGGAACAAAAATGAATGAAACTAACAAATTTAATTAAAATAATAAGTTGCAGTAACATTAGTCATTTTCGTGATTTTCAAATTTGATTTGAAATTTTTAAAAATAATTTATAACTCAAAAATCGATAAAGATTTGTAATAGGGAGGAAAAGTAATTTAAATAAAATTTTTCTGGGGAATCATAAAAAAAATACAGATACGGGGTGTCTCATTTAAAATGACAAAGTTGGTGCCAAATTTGCATACATCTGGCAACACTGAAGATTTCTTGTCAAAAGGTCTTTCGGTTAATAAAGAATTAAACAAGGAAGTTATGCAACGTTTGCGTGAAACAATTCAAACGCCGGTATTGTGGAAAACAAATAATAGATTTTGCACCTGTTAAAAACAATACATAAACCGCCGTATTCACCAGATTTGGCTGTCTGCGAGTTCTATTCTTTAAACTGAAGAGAACAACGAAAGGGATGCGTTTTGTCACAGTTGAAGAGATTAAGTCAGAAGAAGCGCTGGCCTAAGTGCATTATATCTAGATTGGCTGACTTTGAAGGGGAGAAATATATTGATGAATAAATACTTTTAAAAAAAAATTGAAAAATGTTTCTTTATAAACATAACATTTTATAGAGTCTTCGATCCATTTTTTGAAATAGGTAAAAACCTCAGATGGGAGTCATAACCATTCAAGCACTAATCTGTCAAAAATTAACTAGGCATTCAAAATAGCCGAGATTATCAGTATAAGTAAGGGACATGAGTACCAACATAACGCTACCAAAAAAATCAAATTCATAATTCGCGATGCTATTTGAAAAAAGAACTCTTGAGTTGATGAATAAAGTAGGAATTTATATTTGCCATTCCAGGTACCACTGACGTCCACCTGACGCTAGAAGAAAAACTTGCAGAGTTCTTGGGAACCGAAGAATGCATAATATATTCCTATGGATTTGTCACCATATCAAGCGCCTTAGCTGCATACATCAAGCGTAAAGACGTAGTATTCGTCAATAAAGATGCAAACGAAGCCATAGGTTACGGACTCGCAAGCTCGAAAAGCAGAGTGATCCATTTCGATCAGCAAAATCCCGAAAGCCTGCTTGAAGAAGCTGAAAAGGTCAGAGCGGAGGAATCCAAAAGAAAAAAACCGACCCGAAAATTTCTGGTAGTAGAAGGAATTTCAAGGAAAACTGGACAACTTTGCGATTTACCCAAACTGATTGAAATCGCAGAGAAATTCAAAATGAGGATCTTTTTAGATGAAAGTTACACTTTGGGTGTATTCGGAGACACAGGAAAAGGTCTCACTGAGCACTTTGGACTCGATATATCAAAAATTGACATGTCCTTCGGAACCATAGAAGGTGCTTTAGGGTCGATAGGAGGATATTGCGCAGGTTCCCACACCGTCATTGAACATCAAAGACTATCAGGGTCTGGTTACATATTTTCCGCCTCTTTGCCCACCTATTTGGCCCAGATAGCGATAAAATCGTTGGAAATCTTGGGGGACAAACCGAGAAAATTGGTTCGGTTGGCGCAGGAAGTTCACGAATTCTTGGAACATTGCAACTTTGTGGTTATCAGCCATCCCATATCTCCTTTCAAGGTTTTCACTCTGAAGGGTGAAAATAGGGTGGAATTAGAAGAAAAAATTTATAAGATGTGCCGAGAGGAAGGATTATATTTAATCCATGGTGAAAATGGGCTGATAGCAAATCTAAACGTAGACTTAGGTGATAAGATGAAGAAAGTTTATAGTATTCTGGAAAAAGCTGCCCAACATGTGCATTGAAATGAAGATGAAAGATAGTATTATTTTAAGACTTCAGGTTCTGCTGAATTCGTGGATTTCAATATTTTTAACTTTTGGGACCGCTTTGGTGTATATGATTGTACTTTGTACTCAGTTTTATGTATCTATGTATGTTTTATTTTATTAAACTTATGAATTCAATATGCAATTGTTTATGTTGAAATCATAGTTTTTTCCCTGTGCCTCCGTTGGATGCAGTAGACGTGTTCACGTGCGTAGCAATGAGACTAACCATCTCCACGTGGGTCGCGACGAGACAACAAATTTCCAGGTGGGTAAAGTAATGGGACCAATGTTCAGGTTGACTAGTCTAGAAACTAACCATGTCCACGTAAATCAGCGTAGCAGCGACCATCCCGAAGTGGGTCGCGTAGCGTGGTAGTGGCAGAATTTACCGAGATCGCGTAGGTTGCGGTTAGACTAATCATATCAGAGTTGGGTAATCGAGAGGCGTGACCATCTCCAAGTGGGTAGGGAAGCGTTCAAGTATTACGTAACACAATTTGGGGGAGGGGGTCTCGTATAACGTTACGATGCGTTACAGGGACGGGAGGGGTCTTTCTAACACGTATTACGTAATATTGTTTCTTCCTTTGAATAAAAATTTGGGGAATTAAAACTTCCAAATTGGCAACCATTTTCGTTCACGATTTACGGGGAATCCCTAGATTGTAGTCTGGTCGTCATTTTTAATTTGTTCTCGCAAGTTGGCAAACCTTTTCGTTCATATTTCACGGGGAATCCCTAGATTGTATTGTACATCATTTAATGTTGTTTTCGTTGTCAGTATTTGTTAGTGTTTATGCAGAAGTACATTACTGTAGTCGGTGTTATTAAAGTGAGTTCATAGTGTTCATATTGTAATATCCTCAAAAGAGGGAGAATTGTATCATATTCCCTATAAAAGCTCTTATGCTGACTTGCCAGCACAACTGTGTCAAAAAATGCCAATGAAATTTGGAAAACGGCTAAAGAAAAACTAAAAAATAAGGAAAAGTTTATACAACATATAAATGATGTTATACGAGAGTTGAAGGTGAAGGCCACGAAGAAGAAAGCAACAATGATAAGTTATTTTACACAGGTAAGTTTACCGCTAAAATGTAATAATGACAAGTATTATAATATGTAACCTTGATTTTTCATAAAATAACTGGTTATAAGTATTGTATTATATATTTCTAGCTACCTAGAAAAACATCAAGCAATGTTTCCTCGACTTCGAGTGCTCTTCAACAAAAACGGGTGCATATGCTAGTATATGGGTTATTCCATGTCAAATCACCGAATTCTAGAAATCGTATTTTATGATCGAGTTGAATTTTTTATATTTTTGTACGTGTCATATAGACGACTAACTCTAAATTTTATATATATTAATTAATTATTTTATTATTTAATAAAAAAAATACGATTTTTAGAATTCTGTGATTTGACATGGAATAACCTATATGTCGCATATAATTTCTTATTTATTGTATGTGTCGTTATCAAACGTCATCTGAGGATACTGACTGGCTTGACGAAGTTGATGCAAGTGGATTAACAATTCCAGAACCGTCTTCGTCTGCACTCCAGGTGCCAGTGATGAAAGAATCTGAGTGTCTAGCAAACCCGTGGGCAGATGAGCAGTAATTTCAAGCGAATTGTTTTTATAGACCTACTTAAATGGTTAATAGTTGATTATTTTGTTAAGAGGACAATTTGATTTCGAGTAAAATGTTTAATTTTAGTTGGGTTTCTGTTTACAATTGCATTGCCGAATATTAAAATAAATAGGTTATTTTATTTAGAGTTTATAAGTAAAAAAGCTAAAATATTCAGTACAATAAAGGGGAAAAACAATTGTGTGTAAAGCCAAAAATTTATAAAAAATAAACAAAATACGCAGGTGTTGAGGATTAAAAATCTCTTTTTTTATTTAGTGTTATTACCGCAAAGGCAGTTAAAACTATACCAAGGATAAAATCTATAACTATAACATAACTATGAACATACAATTTTCAAACCTACTAGAATAACAAAAACAACCTGTTCATTAATCGATAACATATTTGTGAATACAACTAATTATAAAAATAATATGAACATAACATCATCTCTTTCAGACCACAATATGTCTCAGTTCATCACAATAGAAACAAGGATTTCTAGTGCAACTAGAATCAAAGCACTTGTAAGGCGTTTCTTCACAAAATCAAAATTGGAAGATTTTTTCTCATGTTTGCAAGATTGTACGTGGGAGGAGGTACTCTTAGAACAAAATTCGGATAGAGCATACGAACTCTTTTCTAGCACGATGAAAACAATAATGAACCGAATATTTCCACTTAAGAGGTGTACTGTTAGGAGTAGGAATAGATCATGGCTTACACTAGGAATTAGAATATCAAGTAGACATAAAAGGGAACTCCATGAGAAAATGTTGGAAGGTACTCTTTCACAAGACTATTATAAAAGGTATTCCAGCATATTAAGACATGTTGTTAAACAATCCAAGAGGAACTCAGAAAGTTTATATATAAAAAAACTCTGAAAATAAAACCAAAGCCACCTGGACACTAATTAATAATCTTGTAGGAAAAGATTCTCGTACTAAAGAAATATTTTTCAACTCATTTCCTGATAAAAATGAAAAGGACCTTCTAAATGAAGTAAATTCCTTTTTTCTCAAACAAAATGAAATCAAGATCACAAACAGTACTGAAGCTGCAGCCAAGGTCAAATTGCATGATAAAAGTATATTCCTCAGCCCTGTAATAGAACAAGAAGTGCTGGGTTACATTAAGCAGATGAAAAACAAAATGTCCATGGGTTATGATGGTGTCCCGGTTACACTTCTCAAAAGTAGTGCATCAATTTTAATGAAACCTTTGACACATATAATAAATCGAATGCTAGAAATAGGAAACTTCCCACAAGCCCTCAAGGAATCCTGGGTCAAACCAATTCCTAAAAAAGGCAACAGGAACAACTATGAAAATTACAGGCCAATATCGTTACTCTCAAACATAAATATGATCTTTGAAAAAATAATATTTGACAAAACCATGAACTTTTTTAAAAGAAATAACATCTTAGTTAAACAACAATACGGCTTCAGACAAGGAAAATCCTCAATAAATGCGGTATATGTGGCACTAAATTCAGTAGTAAAATTACTAAACAAAAACCAAGTAACAGCAGCACTTTGCCTCGATCTAACAAAGGCCTTTGACAGAGTAAATCATGAGATATTACTGAAGTATGGCATAAGAGGTGTGGCTTTAGAACTGTACACATCTTATCTAACTCCAAGAATTCAAAAAACATCTTAAACAACAAAAGATGGTGAACGAATAACATCAGATGCTCTATATGTGGAAAGAGGTGTACCTCAATACTGGGTTCCCTGTTGTACATTATATACACAAACAATCTGGTTCAGGAAACTGATAATGACACTGTTATGTATGCTGATGATGTTTCTAGGATATGTGGTGGTGGGTGGTGGCACTGCGGATGAGTGCCAGAATGATGTAATGAGGAGTCTTGCGGACATGGATAAATGGTTCCAATCTAATGAACTGGAAATGAACATCAATAAAACAAAACTATTAATTTTCAGAGAGAAAAATCAGCGGGCACTGCAGGTGACTTTCAAAAATAGGGACGTAACAGCTGAGAGCTCTATACCCTTCCTTGGGGTTCATATTGACTGTAACCTGGATTGGAGACCGCAAGTCGATAATATAGCAATAAGTCTAGCAAAATATTGCTACGCACTTCATCACTGACACAGTCGGGATTGATGCTGCCCTGTCTGCATATCATGCCTATGTGCATTCTAGACTTAGGTATGGCGTTATTTTTTTGGGCGGTTTCCGTTGAGACTGAAAGAATATTCAAATAACAAAAAGATGCCTAAGAACAATCTTCAAGATGAACCGGCGGAAAGCTGTAAGGACGTTTTTACTCAGCATAATATCTTAACACTCACCAGCCTATACATATATGAATGTATAATGTATGTGATAAAAAACTATGAGGACTTCAAAACCTTGCTCTTGAAGCATGAGTATGACACTAGAGGTAAAACCCACCTCTGTGTGGAAAAAACCAACTTCACCTATATACAAAAAAATTTAGAAAGCACTGACGTGAGGTCAGATTGCTTTGGCGCTCTTGTTGAGCTACTTGCGAGTAAATATTCAAACCTTAACAAATCTATAAGCTCTCTGATCGGGTGAACAATAGTCTTTTTCCGTACTATGGGACAATGTGATGTAAATATGAAAGCCTAATGAATAAATAAACCTTTATCTCAATTTGAAAATAAATACTCATAATTTTCACCAAATTTTGTTCTATGCTTCTCCTAAAAACTTACTTCATTGCTTTTCTGAGTTTTGACAACGCCATCAAATTCTTTCTCTATAATAAAAAATTTTTTGATTGATATTATGTCTGTGCTTTTCTGAACTTTGACAACGTCATCGACATCGAATTCTACCTCTATGAATTCTATGAAAATTTTGATTGATATTACGCCAACTGACACTGATATCTAGGTCCGCAAGTTGTCAAACGAATATCGATCTGTGATGGCAAATCTTTCAATGACAAAGCTCGGACTTCATGACATTTCTATTTTTCTCTTGAGTAAATGAAAAAAATGATCATATCTTCAGAAGGGGAAAAGCTACGACAATGAAATTTGAGGATGAGTAAGATATCGGTAACCTCAATATTATACGGATTTTTATTTAAATCTAAATGAAGTCTTAGAAGATATTAAGTATTGAAAATTTTTTTTTGGAATTTTTTAAAATTTTCTAGCGTGACGATTTCTGCGAAATTTTGCAAGCCATTTCGTTTCAGCCTCCTCAATAACTTTCCAAGTATCAACTTGATCGGATGAATATTCTAGTAGTTATTGAGGAAACAAAATTTCAGATGCTCATAACTACTGAACCATCCGACGGATTTGGCCCAATAACGAACTTGACCGAGATATTTGGACAATTAACCTATTCTGAAAATTTGAAAACTCTAGCTGATTCCTTTTGGATGCTAGAGAGGATACGGCCGGCCGGCCGGACAGACTCAACTTTCACCACGAATTCTTCATCAGGAGTCGAACCCAATCGATTGAGACCATTTTCGGCTCGATATTCCAAAATTACAGACATTCGGGCAAAATGATGCACTCTGTTCGGGTGAACAAGAGCGCCAAAAATGTCAGTTATCTCATGCTCAAGATCTGGAATATTTTGCCCCCAAGTTTTAAAAATGGCAGTGCAGTATTGCAGAAGAAAGGCTTGAAGAAATTTCTATCGAGAACGGCCTTCTACAATATCAACGAGTTTCTTGGTGAAAAATCCTTTGATGGACTTTAATTTCATTTTTCGGTCTTTTCTGGTGTTGTGAATTTTTCAATATTTTTTCTATTTACCATTGTATTTTTTTTTTCTCTCTTTTGTGACGTGATCAACAATCTGTATGATTCTAGATCAAATGAAGGTTATCTATCTATCTATCATAAAATGATCACTTGAGTGTTACGTGACATATAGAGAGGAAGAGGGGGCGGTGGTTATAGGAAAACGTTACGGTACGTTACAAGAGGGGAGGGGTCAAAAATTGCGTTACGTAATGCTTGAACGCTCCCTAGTGGCTGAACGTCCACGTAGGTCACGGCAGGGTTGACTATCTCCAAGTCGGTCGCGTAGAGATAAACAAAATTTACGTAGATAAACTAACCATGGTCATGTGGGTCCTGGTAGGATTAACCAGGTTCAAGTTGGGTACCCTAGAGACCAACCAAGTCAACAACTGTCGCGGGAGGAGTGACCACGTCCCAGTGGGTCGCGAGATATGAACCAAATCCACATGGGTCGTGACTGAACTAACAGTGGTTGCGATGGGACTAACCATATCTAGCTCGGTGACCCTAAGCCTAAAAATGTCCACATGTGTCGCATTGAGACGAACCATATCCACTTGGGTCGCGGTGAGAAAACCATGGCAACGCAGGTAGCGGCAGGACCAAAGAGGTACACGCGTGACTTAACTATTTGTCGTGGTTTGCGTGAGACTAACCATGTCCAATTGGTCGCGGCGGAACGAGCCGTGACCACGTGGTTCGCCAATGTACATCCTTTATTCAAGTGCTACGGGCGGCAAAAATAATGTCCATATGGTTCGGGGAAGGAATTAACCATGGTTCGGTGAGCGACTAACCACGCTTACACGGAGGGAGTAATCGTGTACACGTATGTCGAGGCAGAAGTATTCAGAGTGGTTCAAATTGGATCCTATCAATTTCTAGAGGAGTTAAAGAAAAACTAGCCTACATTCTATGAGGCCGATTTTCTTGAGAAAGTAAAAGATACAGAGTTTTCCAATTTCAGATCCGAATAGGTGGAAATACCGCTAAATCGGTACCATCGGCAACACTGTGAGATAAGTCTATGTTCATAATCTACTATAAGAAAATAAGTCGGGTTTTCCTTCCTGACGCTATAACTCCAGAACGCACGAACCGATTTCCATCTTCGGCGAAATAACAACATCTTTGTCGGCTTGATGATATTGCCGAGACGTTGCCAGTAATTCCCCGTGGAACGCCTGCAGATGAATTGAATTCTTGCCAGAAGGCATCACCTACAACCACTTATATGTTATTATTCTTTGCGGCAAGAATTGCTCGTTGATTTAACCAAGCATAATTCTGATAATTCTCACTAATGTTTGGGAAAACATGTTCAATAAGAACTAATTAAGAGTCTATAAATCGGCAAAAGTCGTTTGTAAGCGTAATTAATCCAGATATCGCATAAATTGAGAGTTTTCCATTTCCAATAGCTAACAATTGATTGGAAAATTGTGCAGCACTTTGATCATTTTGAAGTTGAACTCTCATATTAGTGCCTTCAGGCAAGCATTCAATTCATCTGCAGGTGTTCCACGAGGAATTACTGGCAACGTCTGCCTGAAATCGTGTGCCAACAACATCATCAAGCCGCCAAAGATGTTATTTCGCCGAAGATCCTTCATTGTGAAGTTAAGTGCTTCAAGTGATTTCTTATGTGCCATTGTGCACTCGTCAACAATGAGTTTGCATTGCATCAACAATTTTCCCATTGCAATGGATCGGGAAATATTGCATGTTGGAGTATCAATTGTGTTTAAATTGAGTGGCAACTTAATTAAGTGCAGAATGTGCAGTACGACCGCCATCTAAGAGTCGTAGTTGCATCAAACAATGTATCACTCACCGGCGCCATCTACTTAAAATATTGGTTTGTAATACATGCTATGTATCACAGATGGCGCTATATGTGAAAAAAGATTTTCCTGCTTTTCTGTTGAATTTTTCCTGAATTTTCTTTGCAATAAACCTCACGAAGCCCGAGACCCTTCCAACGAATGCAAATCCGTGGAAATCGGTTCGTACGTTCTGGAGTTATAGCGTCAGGAAGGAAAACCCGACTTATTTTTATACAGTAGATTTTGTAATACTAAAACCACGGAATATTGTACCCGCCAGTCCAGGAAGCTACCAGCGGACATTTCCGGTGTTCAGCAGCTGGCGGCTAGCTACAGTTTTAACACCAATGTAAAGAATTCAAGAAAATTTTGGAGGGTAAACACATCCATTAACATTAACATTCCCATCAACTTCGAGTGAACAGTCTCATTGTGGCCCTATTCTTTATTATTTCATTGTGAAGGCTTTTATACCTGAATTCTTCAAGTATTAACAACAAAGCTTAACACTAACATCATTATGAATGGGCAGTAATTGATATCAGTGTCTATATTGATTTGGACGCAAACATATTACTGGATATAGTAAATTCAGTTTGTTTCATCATTTTTAACTTCTAGAATGGCAGGATTGATTTTTATGGTTTGTTGTAATAGTATTCAAACTGAATAGCAGAGTAATGGCGAAAAAATGAGAAGAAAAGTGAAAATTAAATTGAATTAATGTGAGAAGGTCCTACATTGCGGTTAACATTTGACTGCAAACCTAAACAAGTCTTTTCATCTCTTTAGAACATCAGACTCCCCATCTAGGTCTAGGGATCAAGTATTGGATGCTATTATTGAAGCACAGAGTTGTTAAGTACCTTTTTGGACCAATACTTTCAAATGTTACTATTTCCAATGCTTTGAAGTTCGTATTTCCGTAATAGATAACACACCTACAATTAAAAAAGATCACTTACCTGAATATATCTTTGATGACCACGATAGCTTCTTGAACCACATAATTGACTTTCGTCTGTATAAGATCAAGAAGGGTAGACACACACCTTTCCGCAGATGGTTCAACCTTAATGGCACACCTACCGATGGCTCTGACAGCCTTCCTAACGAAGTCTACATCAACTTCCGTGGCATATTCTTTCAGTTCGCTCAGCACCTGTGCAATGTTGGCCTGGGAGGCTAAACGGATCATTATGTCCAGTTTTTCCAGCTTCACGTAGATGGGATCATTGTATTTGACAAAGAACACCTTGACAGAAAAAAGGGAAAATTGTTAACTTTACAAATATCTTCTTTAAGTGAAATTTCATTAACTAACAACATTCTGAGAAAATCATCGAACACTCTGTATCTAATAGTACATAATTTAATAAAAATTTATTGAATTTACCTTCATCTCATGCTTCAAAATATCTGGTTTCTTCTGCACAATCAAGTTGATATTCCTCAACGCCACATACTGAACTTCGGGTTCTGAAGATAGAAGAGTGACTAAAGGAGGTGCTAACTTCTTACTCAAACTTGAGCAGAACTCCGTATCGGCAGCAAGAATCTCCATCATTTTCATGAGAACCTACAAAAATTGTTGGTTGCAACTTCCAAAGGCTTAGTTTATATTTAAAGCACTGTACCTTGACTGCTGATAAAACTACGGCAGCATTGGCATGGGCTAACCTTGGTGTTATCCGTTCGCAAATGCTCTGTGCTTCACGATCGTCTTTCGGATTGTAATTCGACAAGGAATCCAAGATGAACACTTGGCCCCACTCTGTGCATTCATTCAGCGCTGTCAGAAGCTTATTGATGGTAGAAGTGTTGAGTTCTGTTGATTAAAACAGCAATAAATTATACTTTGAATAAAACTATCAAAAGATATTCCATAACAAAATAAGCTCTACAAATAGTTAACGAAAGTAATCCGTCGAACTTAGATTACAGTGCATTTGCATGAAACTTGAGATTACTAGTTCTTTGCTACAAGTATCATGATATTTATTCAATAAATGTTCATTTGATTATCTGTTTGACCCTTCATCCTGATGTCTAGATAGACCAACGGTGAGAATATGCAAATGCAAGCAAGGAGTCAGGTCATTATACAAACCAAACTAATTTCAACAGTTTATAAGGGAAGTTTATCGACATTGGTCGATAAGTTTTGGACTTGACGACCAGATGGCGCTACTAACCAAATAACCATATGGTTTTTTCAAGTGCCAACCTTCAAAAGATTATTTTCAAACTTTAATGACCTTTGGTTTATTGATCATCAAGTTACAGTGGTTTAAATGACAATATCTTCCTGATTTTTGAAAACAATGGATTTGAAACAATTTTGTGTGTTGATACATTATTGCTTTGTAATGAAGCAAACTCAGTTAAAGCCCAAGTTTGATTCAAAAAATGTTATCCAGAGTCGGACACCTTGCATGAATATAGAGATAACATTAAATGCATTTAGTAATGGATGCTCCATTTTGATGTGAAAAATCTTTGATTGAGACGCCCCCTAATATTCAAACATAAACTCCATATATTTATCACTTCAGATGAACTAACATGGAATTTTACATTATGTTGAGGATTGTGACATTAAATTAACTCACCAACAAGTGGCTGTCCTGTGGGACTGCTTTCATTTATCTCAGATAAAGCTGCTACAGCATTTGCAACAACCATAGGATTGGAGTCACTTAACAATTCTTTCAGTTGATCCAAAAACCCTTGGTCTTCAACTAAACCTACAATAGAGACTTCTAGGGAGGAATTTCAATATGCCTTTTCGTATTTACCTGAGGATATATCATAAAGCTTTGCGACACAAACGGCAGCTGTTTTTCTAACATAAGGATCTTCATCTTTGAGGCATTTTCTAAGAGGTTCGCATAAGTATTCAGTTATTTTATCAACGCGTATACAACCCATGGTTCGAACAGCGAGAGCACGGATCAAGGGATTAGGATCTTCACAATCCTATAATAAAAATTGTTAATGGAGAAATGTAATGTAGTTAGACGGACAAGCATGAATCAGCTTACTTTGACAAACGTGTTAACAGCCATTATAGCCATATCCGGTTGAGACTTGGCATAATTCATCAAATATAGATAAACAAGTTTCTTAAGTTCCAAGTTATCGGTTTGCATACAGTTTACGACATCTGGAAATAGTGCAGAGACATCCTTTCCAACAGTCATAGAAGCAATAACCTGAAAGAGTTCATTTCAATGGTAAACATTTCTTCAATGCTCGCAAATTTACCTTCTTCACTGCTTCTTTTTTCTTTTCTTTTTTGTCATTGTTAAGTTCTGACTTAAGTTCAAATATTTCACCCTTTTTAGTGGTAGTGAAATATTTGGAATCAGTCATCTTGGATTTTTGGTATGGAAATAGTTCCAAAATGTTGAAGCCGTTTGTCGTGAAGGAGGTTATTAAAATGTTCGCACTTTGGCGAACGAAAGACTAGATCGATTATTAATATCTGTTGAAATTCGAGTTGTAACAAATTAATTGCGACAAAACACAAACGCCTCCTTTCCAATGTGACGTCTAGCGGTGACAACTCAAATGGTTAAACGTCAGTTGTAATAGAACTATTGCAAATCACATTTGAACTACTCAACCCGGTGGAGCAAAGAAATCTAGCGCAGAATTATTGAAACTGAAGGATCCTATCTCCGGAATTATTAGTTTGTCGAAGAAAAAAGATATCAGGGACACTTTTTATTTCTAATTTATGTCAATGATCTCAATCTCTTGAGGTGCGATCATGACGCGAATGCCTTAATATAAGTAACAGTCCGCTCACATGACACTGTTTCGATAATTTTGCCGAAAGGTAAAAGTATCGAACCGCTTGATTAATGTTTGTTTTTTCACACCGTACGATTATTTACCGTATTCGGAAAAATGATCGAATCGTTCGCATATGCAGCCGGTTGTTGCCACTATCAACCATACATGCTAGTCAACACGTTCACGTTGCCAGGAAATGACAAGAATCCAGTAGTTTTACGACCGATGGGAGGGGCTTGAGATATCATTGACGGCACTGTAAAAAGAGAGAAGCGACAATATACGATCAGGTTTCTGATTGGCCAGCAACTTATCTTGCTTAATCATCATGTTTTTGTAATAATCTCAGAATATGACCAGAATTTAGTAGTTGAACGACCGATGGGATTAGCTTGAGATATCATTGACGGCAATGTAAAAAGAGAGAAACAACAATAGACGATCAGGTTTCTTATTGGCCAAGGACGTATCTTGCTAAATGCTTTCATTTGAGTACTTAATCATCATGTTTTTGTAATATTCTCAGAAAATGACCAGAACTTAGTAGTTCAACGACCGATGGTTGGAGCTCAAGATATCATTGTCGGCCCTGTGAAAACAGGGAGGAGACACTTGACGATCAGGTTTCTGATTGGGCAGCAACTTATCTTGCTTAATGCCCTCGTTTGAGTACTGAATCATCATGTTTTTGTAATGATCTCAGAATATGACCAGAATTTAGTAGTTGAACGACCGATGGGAGGAGCTTGAGATATCATTGACGGCACTGTAAAAAGAGGGAGACGACAATAAACGATCAGGTTTCGGATTGGCCAGCGACCTATCTTGCTAAATGCCCTCGTTTGAATACTGAATCATCATGGTTTTGTAATAATCTCAGGAAATGACCAGAATGTAGTAGTTCAACGACCGATGATGGGTGGAGCTCAAGATATCATTGTCGGCACTGTGAAAGAGGGAGGTGACAATTGACGATTAGGTTTCTGATTGGCCAGCAACTTATCATGCTTAATGCCCTCGTTTGAGTACTGAATCATCATGTTTTTGTAATGATCTCAGAATATGACCAGAATTTAGTAGTTGAACGACCGATGGGAGGAGCTTGAGATATCATTGACGGCACTGTAAAAAGAGGGAAACGACAATAGACGATCAGGTTTCTTATTGGCCAACGACTTACCTTGCTAAATGCACTCATTTGAGTACTGAATCATCATGGTTTTGTAATAATCTCAGAAAATGACCAGAATTTAGTAGTTCAACGACCGATGGGAGGGGCTTGAGATATCATTGACGGCACTGTAAAAAGAGGGAGGCGACACTTAACGATCAGGTTTCTGATTGGCCATCAACTTATCTTGCTCTCGTTTGAGTACTGAATCATCATGTTTTTGTAATAATCTCAGAAAATGACCAGAATTTAGTAGTAGTAGTTTGAATCATCCTTACTTCCCCATCATTTCTTTTAATAGATCAATAGGATCTAATGATAAGTAAGTATTTGTAACATCTTCAGCAACTCGATAAATGACAATTGAAGATCGTAATGAGTTTCAACCTATACTTACTAAATTAATTATTTTTTTTCATCATGATTAATTTTAATTCAACCTCACTCAAATTCCCTCTTTCGGTCAAATTTCGACCACGTAAACTCATTTTGGACAATCAAAATTTGTAATAATCGCAAAGTTAACACTGAAATAAAATCAAACTATTTGTCTTGATTGAGGTTATCGGATCATTTCAAAATTTAAACCTTTTTGACACTAGAATACTAGTTTATTTTAAAGAATCAGTGGTTCGATAATCTGACAGCATGGTCACTTCATGTCAACTGAATATGATCATAGATTACTTGATTATGCACTGACTATCCTTTCAGCAACTAATTGATTTGACATCTATGTCAAGATGATCATTGTGTTAGTTGACATAAGGTTTGATCAGTGTTTCAGAAACCGGCAGTTATAATAATAATTTATGTACAGAAAATTTATATTCACTAAATAACACGTTACTGCCACTATTCTTCAAACAACTCTACCTGGTCTACCCAGACATCTCGTATTTATTATGGTGATGACGGATTTAAGAGCCTTCTCTACCTTGAATCCAGGTGACAGGCGACAACAGGGCCCCCGCTACCATATGTGCAAAGTGTGCAATGCACACGGGCACCATCCTTTAGGGGCGCCAAAACCAAGGGCCCAAAAAAACAAAAATAGTCAATACATATAATAAACAAGTGATAAAAGTCATTATGTGACCATAACTGACTTGAGCGAATTTTCAAAAAGTAGGCACACAGCAGTGTTTGTGATCCTTAGACTATACTCTATTAAATAAAAAAAAGTCGGTTCAAATTCGGTTGAGAAATAAAAAGGAGTCCCCCCGCTACGCCTCCTAGGGGGGCCCTGATTTAACATCCTTTCGTTCTCGGCATCCCTAGACCATACCCTATCGAATGCAAAAGATCCGATTAAAATCGGTTAAGAACTGTAGGACTAGTTTGACTGAAGGGACGGACGGACGGACAAAGTGCGGACAATAGCGTATTTTCCATTAGGGAAAATTCGCTAAAAATATGTAGGTACGAAGCTACGACTCGCGAGCGAAAGCCTAGTTCAAAATAAAATAATTAGCACATATCTTTCGTGCGAGACACTTTCTTCCAGCTTTCTTTTTACGTTTTGCGTACTATAACCAAAGATTAACTTACAAAGATGGAGCACTCCGGCCTTTTTCTCGTCGACGATTCAATGACCTTGAGAATTCTATCGTTGAAAAAAGGGGCGGGACTAATAAGAGAAGGATATATATCTCTCTCTTCTCCAAATTCGAATTTAAACCTGGTATTTCTGAAAATCATAGCTGATCCTTAATTTAATCAAAACCTTTGAATTAAATGGCATATTTTATATAACTTGTCTATGAATTCTTTTCCCTCCATTCGAAAATTTTTAATGATAGTGTGATCTATGGAGTAAATTTCATTCCGCACGGGTTTTCATATTTGGATTAAGCTTTTTCATAGCTCTGCAGAGAAGTCTGGTTTGTAGATAAAATGAGTGAAACCAAGGGAAGATGTTCAGTTAAGTACTGTTCGAATGTTTCAGGTGTGAGATTTTTTAGATTTCCCAGTTCAGATGACCCTCAACGAGCCCTGCAATAGAAATTGGCCTGCAGAGATACGACAATTCTGAGGAAACAGGATTTGCAGTGATCACTTCGAACCTTATTTAATGACTGGCCGCTACTTAAATAAAACGGCTGTTCCTACTTTGAACCTGTTTAAGAGACTGAAAAGCTTTGATATAGGTACACAAACTGATGGAATAGGAATCGATAAGGGAACTCAAACATGTTCCACAATAATGGTAAACTGCAATGTACCATCAATGGTAAACATCACAAAACATGAAAGCCGCTGCCACTACATCTCCTCATCAACTGCTAATCCAAAAGCTGAGAACTATCCCTTTTCATCATCCTTGCTCAGTTTCCCTACAAATATATGCTAAATTTGTTTTTAAAAATGAGAATTTTTTACATAATGAAGTATGCAAATCAAAATTTACAGAGTGATGAATGTAACAAAAGGAAAAATAAAAAAATTAAAAAGCTTAATATACTGCAGCACAAATGATAAGTTAATATTTCTCAGTGTTTTTTTTCCAAAAGTTACCGTTCAACTGGATATCAAGTTCAGGGATCTGATCCCTTTGTATGTATGAATATTTTTATAGAATAGGAAATTGCTCTTTTATGTTTTTTTTTAATGTTCTGAGAATGCTTAAGATGGAACCGAGATAATTATATAACAAAGATTGATAATGCTGAAGGAAACTTGACTACAAATTTTAAATGAATTTCTTTAACTTTTGATGTAACTATATTAAATGAATTATAAAGAAAATTTCCTTTTTATTTGTTGCACTCTTGTTTTAGTCCATTATTTAGACATTCAATACATGAAAATATATGAAACATTCAATTTCAATTTTTTCGGAAACTATTCATTTGTTGGTGATGATTTTGATACAGTAGTATGAAAACATCATGTAGAATCGATTGCAAGTATAAAAATTTGTATATCTATTGTATATCGGGTCCCTAAACTGCAAATTAACCGATCAATTAAAAGAAAATTTCTTCTTCTCATACGATTTTGAAAAAAGATATTTCTCATTCGTTTGTTTACAAAACTGCAATATCAGTTGAACTATATGTGGGGTAACATTACTATTCAATTCGTCCATTGTGTCAAATGATATTTTCTAGTTTCTTATGAATTCTCTCTGGTCTTCACACATATTTCACAGGAAATAAATGTTCTGTTATTGAACTCTTCCTCAAAGTTGTATGGCAATGACCTAAAATTTTAAAAGGTGTGAACTTTTACAATTTTCTCAGTTGAATGTTGTTGTAGCTTTAAATTTTAAGATATTTTGGAAATAAATTGAAATAGATTGCAAATGATGAAAATACAAATTAACAGCGGAAATATTGCTACTCACGAAATTGCGTATTGGTTCCTGAAGTAAGTTGTTCAGAAACACTTGTGATGAAAGAAAAGTGCTCTCATATTTCCTAATAAATAAAAAATGATTTTTCCAAATTCATCTTCATGTCGATTAAAATCCTTTTCTGTTTGATTCTTGCTACAGGAACTAGGAACCGATTGGCGATCTTATTGCACGTGATAACGAAATGTGATTTCATTGGTGTTGCCTCGATTTACATTGCTCTTATGGGATTTTGAGCCAAGGGAGGAATCGTTTTATGCGATTCTGTAGTTTCGCTTCGAAATACGTGAACAAAATTTTCAGTGCTAATTTGACAGAGTGCACCCTCTTGTTTCTACTCTTTGCTATAGCCCTAGATATAAAATAATACCGTTTTGCGGAATGCACGGCGAAGCGGGCAGATACTTGCAAGAGCATGTCAGGCGGTAGTTTCTTGATTTTTCCTGTTCAGACATGAATAATGCCAGGAGCTATAAAAGCGATGCAACACCAGAGGCGTTTCAAACTTATTAATTTACTGGACCGGGCAACAAGTGTATATATATTTTGTCAAGTGTTTTGTTGTATAATACAAATTTTTGTTAACCATATTTTTTATGAAAAATTAAGTGCTGAATACCTTGTGAAAGCAATTTCAACTATACAACATAAAATGTTAAGTAAAATATCGGTACAGTAGCGACAGTATTATAGTAGCGACGCTACCACAACAGCTATTTTTCAATTTTTCTATTATACCTAGATATCAATTTTGATTTTATAACGAAGTTACCTAGGTATTTGTTATTAGAAGCATATCCGCTTATTTATAAAATATTTTAGTATAAGTAGAAAGTAGTACGTGATAGTGAAAAAGCGCAAAACCTCAGACACCTCAACCTATTTTTATTGTAAAAGAATTACGAATATTATTTTGATTCAAATTTAACCCCTATTTTTGGCGCTCTTGTTCACCCGAACAGAGTGCCTATCATTTTGCCCGAATGTCTGTAATTTTGGAATATCGAGCCGAAAATGGTCTCAATCGATTGGGTTCGACTCCCTGATGAAGAATTCGTGGCGAAAGTTGAGTCTGTCCGGCCGGCCGGCCGGCCGTATCCTCTCTAGCATCCAAAAGGAATCAGCTAGAGTTTTCAAATTTTCAGAATAGGTTAATTGTCCAAATATCTCGGTCAAGTTCGTTATTGGGCCAAATCCGTCGGATGGTTCAGTAGTTATGAGCATCTGAAATTTTGTTTCCTCAATAACTACTAGAATATCCCTCCGATCAAGTTGATACTTGGAATGTTATTGAGGGAGGCTGAAACGAAATGGCTTGCAAAATTTCGCAGAAATCGTCACGCTAGAAAATTTTAAAAAAATTCCCAAAAAAAAAATTTTCAATACTTAATATCTCCTAAGACTTCATTTAGATTTAAATAAAAATCCGTATATATATTGAGGTTACCGATATCTTACTCATCCTCAAATTTCATTGTCGTAGCTTTTCCCCTTCTGAAGATATGATCATTTTTTTCATTTACTCAAGAGAAAAATAGAAATGTCATGAAGTCCGAGCTTTGTCATTGAAAGATTTGCCATCACAGATCGATATTCGTTTGACAACTTTCGGACCTAGATATCAGTGTCAGTTGGCGTAATATCAATCAAAATTTTCATAGAATTCATAGAGGTAGAATTCGATGTCGATGACGTTGTCAAAATTTTGAAAAGCACAGACGTAATATTAATCAAAAAATTTTTTATCATAGAGAAAGAATTTGATGGCGTTGTCAAAACTCAGAAAAGCAATGACGTAAGTTTTTAGGAGAAGCATAGAACAAAATTTGGTGAAAATTATGAGTAGTTATTTTCAAATTGAGATAAAGGTTTGTTTATTCATTAGGCTTTCATATTTACATCACATTGTCCCATAGTACGGAAAAAGACTATTGTTCACCCGATCAGAGAGCTTATAGATTTGTTAAGGTTTGAATATTTACTCGCAAGTAGCTCAACAAGAGCGCCAAAGCAATCTGACCTCACGTCAGTGCTTTCTAAATTTTTTATTAGTGGAATCGATTCTACTCACGATTCTGAACTAATTTCAAGTGTTGCGCTTTCCCATTAAAACGTTGTATATGTAGACATGAGGCAACATCTCTGTTATTTGTTCCTAAAAAGTGTGATTTTTAGTTTTAGCTTATTTTCTAGTATTTATGAACAACGTGTATGTATCCCATTAGTTAAAAAATGCTTTAAAATGAGTGTGAACAAGAATTTATTATTATTATTATTTCATTTTCATAGTTTAGTCTACAAATAAATGACTTTTAAAGTTCAGTTATTTGCTTTATTTCAAGTACCGTAAACCGGGGCTACTTTGCTCCACTTTTTGGCCCTTTTTAACAAAATCATAATTATTACGACAGTTGTCAGAGAGAAATGATCGGGATCGTTTTCGATCAACTAAAAACTATCTAAAGAACACGTTTATTTACCTTAATGACCAGTTTACAATGTTTTCTAATCATTTTTTATTATCTGAAAAGCGGAGCAAAGTTACCCCGTGGTTGGGTAACTTTGCCCCACATGGAAAAATAGATGATTTCTCATAGTAAAAATGGACTGGGGTAAAGTAACACACTTGATTTGAGTAGTACAACTCTTTAGAAGTGTACTCTTTAAATAAATGCATTTTGGGAAGAAAAACAAAAATCATAGGTATCATCTGTAGAAATGTTTATATTAAACCTCATGTGAAGAATACAAAACAGGTTATTAAATCATGAATTATATTTGTTAAGAACATCAAAGGTTAGTTAATGTCATTTATAAGTTCTGGGATGCTGAACATGCCCCTTCTGTTGACTTTTTTTGGCGGATTTATACTACCAACAATCTCTTCCCAAGAGTAATGGATTGAGTCCTTTTTTTCTGGCCATTTCCAATTTCCTTTCGCAGTCTTAAACATAGCACTCACTACAGCACCTTCTTCATTCAGACTTTCAATGACGCCAGGATAGTATTCATCTTGATAAATCACGACAACGAAGGTGCCCACTTCCTTTTTATTGATTGAATGGTTGGTTTATTTGGTTCCTTGTTTTCTTTTTATTTTTTTATTTATTCTCACTGGAACACATACAGGAACTAGTCCCAAAGGCAGTGTTCACTCAGGTACAAATAAAACCTCAATTATACATGTAATATACCTATCAACTAAACAAACAAAACAATCCAAAAATCACATGTAAAATACAGTATTCAATTACACATATAATTAACCCGGGAAAATCGAAAACAAAAGATGACGTTTCAGACATTTCTTAAAAGTGGTCAGCGAACAAGAAAAGAAATCGACGTATGGCCAGACAACACCTGCGTTTGTCATCATTCTGACGAGTGGGGAATTTGCGGTGTAGTTTTTTCTCCTCAGGGACACCTGAAATATGTTGTCTGACCTGAGCCTTAGATCAGGCACCCTTAAGCGAATCTCCTCCAAAATACCAGGAGCAATGATCAAACCATTTAACAGCTTGAACATGAATGAAGCATCATTCAAGAATCTTACATCGACTAGCCTGGGAAGCTGAAAAACCCTACGAGCATACGTGTAGTCATGATTTTCAATTATAATTTTATTTTTGTAGGCCAGAAATCGAATGAACCTATTCTGAACAGACTCCAGGCGTCGAATATAGCAGTCGTATCTCGGGTTCCATATGATGGATGCAAAGTTCAATCGTGAGGAGACAAATGCATGGTAGAGTGTTATGATAGTCTCATTTTTTGAAAGGCTTTTCCATGCCTAAGCACAAAGCCAAGCATTCTGGAGCAGGATGTGACGACATTACTAATGTGAGCACCAAAGATTAGTTTGGAGTCGAGTGTTATTCCCAAGTCTTTGACAATGCTTGACTCCTTCAACTGACGGTTGTCAAGTGTGTACTGGAAGGAGATTTTGTTGGTGTTCCTAGTATACGAAATTTTCACACATTTATCCAAGTGGAGGAACAAGCTATTATCTATACAGTATTGGGCTAATCTATCCAGATCGCTCTGGAGATTAAGACAGTCCTCGATCGATCGAATCATCATGAACAGTTTAAGGTCATCAGCAAAAAGTAGGAACCTACAATATCTAAAGCAATTTCCAATGTTATTAACATAAATTAAAAAGAGTAAGGGGCCGAGATGAGAGCCCTGCGGAACTCCAGAGGTATTGCGAAACCTCCTAGATTCGCAGCCATCGATCGAAACGAATTGGCTCCTACCCTCGATATAAGACATCAGCCAGAGCCTCAGATTTCCACATACCCCCACCTCAGGAAACCGTACCGACATAACCGTATGACACAGTTTATCAAAGGCCTTCGTGAAGTCAGTGTACACGGCATCTATTTGAACACCGGACTCACCTCCACGTTCAAGAAAATGCAGAAAGGTGAGCAAGTTTGTCTCAACACTTCTACCCCCTCGAAAACCGTGCTGTTCATTGATAATAATGTTCTTCAGATGAAATGATAGGTATTCGTGAACTAAACGCTCGAATTGCTTGGGAAATACTGATAAGATGCTTATAGGGCGGTAGTTTTCGATGAGATCTCTGTGGCCGCTTTTAAAAACTGGAACAATAGATGACAACTTCCAGATGTTTGGGAAAATTGACGATGATAAGGATTTATTGAAGATGATATAGAGGGGGTAGGCTAAGTTCAGTGCACAATTTTTGGCAAAAAGAGGAGGAATGCCATCGGGCCCAGGACCCTTCTGAACGTTAACTGATAACAGTGCCTGTTGAACCTCTTCCAATGACAGTTGAATGTTACTTAATATTTGGCCATCAAGAACAGTCTCGGAGCCATAGGCAGAGTTGTCGGTGTTGCCTGTTGGTTCAAAAACAGATTCGAAGTAACTGGCGAAAAGGTCAGCAGTAGCTCGAGGAGAATCCGCCTCAAGGCCATCATATTTCATACGCGCAGGGTAACCATGAGTTTTTTTGTGGTTCAAAATTTGAAAAGACATTTAGGGTCCGACAAAAGGCTTTCTTCAATGTATGAGAGATATTTTCGATAGTCAGCAGCAATGAGGTTTTTCGACAATGTTCGCAATTCTCTGAATCTAATGAGATCCTCCTCTTTACGGTAGATCTTCCACTTTGTATGAAATTTGTTTTTTTGGCGTATTAATTTGATAGTTTTACAAGAGAAATATATCGGAAATCTAGAGTTGCTGGTCATAAGTGGTACAAATTGAGAGATAACATCATCAAGTACATGATAGAAATTTTGAACATTAATATTAACATCAGTATCACTAAGCAATGAATCCCAATTAATCCCTGAAAGTTTCAAATTGATAGCATGATAATCGGCTCTATTGAATAGTCTAACAGATCTTTTAATCTTCCTTTGAAAAGAATGCTTCTTAATGTCCATTAACAATTCCACGCTGGGATGATATGGGTCCTCAGGGACAAGAGGATCATTGCAGTGACAGACGTTAGAGACTTTAACCTCGTTACATAGAATAAGGTCCAAAATTCGGTTTCGATGATTAGTTATAGGGTTAAACTGGATCAAACCCGAGAAGGCCAGTGAGTCGACCAATTCCGAGCACTTGCTCTCAAAGTTCATTGGTTTCAAATACGAATCAGAGGCACACCTCGTCCACTCGATTCCGGCACAGTTAAAATCGCCACATATTAGCACGCGATCACCCTCGCTGATATCGCGGAAATTTATCTCCAGCTTACTTAGAAAACTTGAGGCTGCGACACTATCACCCGGAGGCAAATATACACAGCACAAGTACAGCCGAATATCACCACACGAAACACGAACCCAAACATCCTCAGCATCACTCTGGAACTCCGGAAGAGCAGCAGACTCAAGGTCACTGCGGATCACAAGCATAACACCACCCCCATCGCTTTTACTAGAGGCGGTAGAGGCCCTGTCCCTTCTATAGACTGTATGAAGTTTCTCGTCGACCAATTCTCCATCCGCCATACACTCATTCAGCCAGGTTTCGGCGACGAACACAATATCATGATTGTTAGATAGCAAATTATTTTTGAAGTTGGCAACTTTTGTACGCAAACCACGAACATTCTGGTAAAAAACATGTAAAGCCATCGTGTAGACTCAGAATTTTTGTGCTGTGGTCTAAAAAAGGATAAAACTAGTGTTTACTTAATTTTATGTAAATCTTTTTCGCCTTGTATATGCACTATTCGAGCAGTCTCGCTTTTGCGGACCAAAATATTGCCATTCTGAACCCAGACGAACTTAAAGTCCTTTTCCCTCGCCAAGACACGGTCAGATCTGAACAGAATTTTATTTCTTGTTGTAAGGTGTTCATTTATGAAAAATTTATCCGAAAGACCGTCCACCTTGAAGCCAGCTCTACCACCAGGTTCAGCACGTTTAGCCCTTGCTGCAGAAAGAAAACCATCCCTGTGTAGTTTGCTCGAAAATTTAACAACCATATTCTTGGGTAGATTTTCCACCTTTGTAGGCACTCGAGCAATGGATGTAACAGCGTTGGCAGGGATCCTGTGGCCGAGAAAATCACATATCTTTTCCACGATAACATTAAGATTTTCGTTTTTCTTCTCAGGGATGTTCATAATCTCAACATTATTATTTCGAGAACTCTGCTCAATTTTGTCCAATCGATCCTCTACAGCTGCAATCTCACGCTTCAACAAATCATTTTCGGACCTCAGATCATCGGCAACTTTGGCGATTTTGTCGACCTTAGATAATCGAGCCTCGAACTCTGTAACTTTATCTGAGCAGAATGTGACAGATGTTTGCAGATCTCTTAATTCCCTTCTCATCAAGCTGATATCGGCCTTAATGGAATTGACCAGCTGAATTAAGGAAGAGCCTGCCGGCAACCCACCAATGTCCTGAACCGTGTTCACCTCATCAGCAACCAGCCCCGAGTCCCCAATTACCGCCGCCACTGGACCAACTCCGCGACATCCCGCACATTTCCAGCTGATGCCCGGTGATTTCGCGAACGCCAACATCTGATCTCTTGTGATATCGGAGCATCTGGGATTGGCATGATAAAAACCACGACAAACACCGGAACATTCCAAACCGGGGATTTCTTATTGATTGAATTCGTACAAATTATGCAAGCCGGCATAGTTTCGAAAAACTTCAACGACGAAAATAACAGGTATTAGATATTACACAATTTGGTGTGATTTTCGAGCGGAAAAATCGAGTACAATTGAGTCTAATTATTGAATATCGGAAGAGCGAAAAGAAAGACGTGCAATCAGTTCGAACTAACGTTATCATCTTCTTCCATCATTTCAATTTGTTGTCTACTGAACGAATTCCAGTCTTCATCTGAACTTTCATTAAGATTTAATTCCATTTCACTTAAAATGTCATCATCCTCATCACTGTCCTCATAACATCTGCGGCTTTTCGTTTTGGGAGGCTTCTTAATCTTAGATTTGACACTTTCATTAGAGGTTTTACTTGTGCTAGGGAGAGAAATCAGAGTGTTATCTAGCATTTCTTCATTGGACAGGCTTTTACCTGCTGGAAGTTGTACTTTCTTCCTTCTTGTAGGGTTTGTGGGCTTATCGCCTATTAGAGATTTGGTTGTTTGCACAAGCTCTAAAAATGCTGAGCTCACAGCTGAGGGTTCAACTGCTTTTTGGCCTATTCTGTCTAGTAGAGGCTGTATGTCACATGGATATATCCCAGTTTTTCTAAATCCGCTTTCAAGATTTTTTCTCATATTGGGCTCCAAGTCTTCCAGAAGTTTTTAAGCAATGAGGGGAAGACGTGTTTGGGCAAGACCCTGCTCTCATACCGCTTGGGGTATCTTTCCAGTTACGTAAGATGTGTCTCCAAGCAACCTTCATGGGTCTAAAAAAAGCAACGTCCAGTGGTTGCGTTAGATGGGTGCTGTTTGGAGGGAGACATACAAAACTGATATTGTTTTCTCTACACTTTTCAAAAATACTCATATTTAGATGACTGGATAGGTTATCCGCAATCACAACTGTTTTTCCTTCAGATTTCTTAAGTCAGGGCAGGCACAAGCTCTCAAACCATTCATTAAAAGCTGGACCATCAAACCACCCAGACTTTGTGCTAAAATAGCGAGTGTTCTTTGGGCCACCTCCAGTCCAAACGTCCCACATCTGGGTACCCTTGTAAACAACAAAGGGCGGCAATATTTCACCAGCCGCACTGCCACAAATCATTACAGAAGTGCTTGATTTGGAAAAATTACAAAGTTTTTCAGGATATTTTGTCCCACGGCGACAAATAACTTTCTTCTTTGAAGGATCATCTGCTAAATTGGTTTCGTCTAGATTCCAAATATTTTCAGGTGGGACGTCTTTGATAACTTCTTGCAAGTTTTTAATATAATCCTGCAGGATATCTTCGGTGACTGCAGCTCGGCTTCTTTTAATGTTGGATGCCATACGTTCTTTCAATCTTCCATGACGTTTCAAGAAATGTTTTAGCCACTCAAGACCAGGCTTGTTCCCTTGAAAATCTTTTACTACACGGCTAGTTCTCTCTAAGTAAATTTTAATGACATTTCTGAGATCTTCCGTAGTTATCGGAAACCCAAAATCACTCAATGTTTCTATGTACGAAACAAAAGATTCTTCCTCATCTCTGGAAAATATTGTAGGTTTCCCTACTTTATTAGTATGCTTCTCTTTAAGTTTATTTAAAATAGTTCGTCTTGGTATATTAAAGTGTTCTGCAGCTCGACGATGGCTGTATGAACCACTCCTTATTGCTTGTAAACATTCCTCTAATTGTTCTGGTGAATAATCGGCATAGCGTCGAGCACCAAGTTTTCGTTTGTAAGCTCGAACCATCTAAAAAAAAACAACAAAATAGTATGCGCCAAGTGTTTGACTTGGTATTTAGATAGGATGAATTTATATTGAGATCTCACTAATAATTTGAAACTTAATATTAGAATACGTTTATTGAATTTACTCTTACAAAAATGTGCCATGAATGCATGCGTATGTCATTCTAATGTCTATGTCTTGACTAGACCATAGAAGTGTAATCCTTACACCTCCACACTTAAGAAAATAATAGCTACAATTATAACTAAAGACTTAAACATTTACAGAACATAATCTTTAAATTTCGTGGGTAGCATCACGTTTCTTTTTTGGCCTCATAGAAGGCTCAATTGAGTGTTTATTTTCACTCTCACATTTAAGATTATACTTATCAGCCTTAGTTTCAGCGGCATTTTCTAAATTTACATTGAGGTTATTGGGTTTAACATCTAAATCAGGGTCACTTACATACATGGGATTACATTCATTCTTAGATAATCTCAGATCACGTCTGTTCTTTCTATACATATTATTTTCACTGTCTCTTACAATATATGATCTAGGGCTAGAATGATGCTTTTCAACTTTTGCTGGTATCCAGCGATTCCCTTATTAACTAAGATGCTTTGTCCTGTTTCTAGTGTTTTCAACTGTTTAGCATTTCTATCATAATAATATTTTTGTTTATTTTGTATGTTTCTTAAAGATTGATTAATAATCTCCTTATTTTTAATTTTAGGATTTAATAATTTAGATGAACAAGGTATCTTAGTTTTCAATCGTCTACTATTTAATAACTGACTGGGGGATAATCCTATGGTAACTATAGGTGTGTTTCTATACTCCAGAAGTGCCAAATTTAAATCATTATTTTTCTTCATTAAGTTTTTAACAATATTCACTGCTTTTTCAGCAAGTCCGTTTGATTGTGCATAAGTTGGACTTGAAGTCAAGATATCAAATTCATATTCACAAGAAAAGTCCTTAAATGTACTACTTGAAAATGGCATGTTATCAGCAACAAGTGTATCTGGTATTCCTTGTCTTGAAAATATTTCTTTCAAATGAGTTATCAGTTCTACAGAATCTTTAAATTTCAACTTCTTCATCTCAATCCATTTACTATATGAATCAATAACTACCAAATACTCATGTCCCTCAAAATATAATACATCACATGATATCCTTGACCAAGGTCGGTCAGCTATAGGATACGGTAAGAGTGGTTCTTTTTGATTTTTAACATGAAATTCTTCACACTGTCTACAAGAGCTAATAAAATTCGAGATATCCTGAGACATACCCTTCCAATAAAGACACTCACGTGCCTTTGCCTTTGTTTTTCGATTCCTAAATGAATTTCATGCAACAGTTTTAAAAACAATGATATCAATTTTCTGGGAACAACTATCTTTTCATCATACAACACAATACCTTCTTGAACAGTAATATCATATCTGATTTTCCAAAAAAGTTCAGAGCTTAAATGAATAATATTATTTGGCCAGCATGTCTCAGTATATTCGATGACCTTACTCAATACTGCGTCATTTGCGGTTTCTATTTGCAATTGCTTCTTTTGGCTTCAAGCATGGGAATGTATCTATATAAAGAATGTACAATTAATGTATCATCGTCATCAGGTTCAGAATTTTTAAGAAATGATCTGGAAAGATAATCTGCAATGTACATTTGAGAACCCTGAAGATACTGAACATCCAAGTCATATTTCAATAGTCTGAGACGCATACGTTGTAGTCTTGCTGTTATCTTATTGATACTTTTTTAAAAATGCTTTGGAGAGGCTTATGATCACTATTCACAATTATATGCCTACTGTAAATAAAATAACGAACTCTTTCACATGCAAAAACAATAGCAGTCATTTCCTTTTCCAACTGACAATAAGATTGTTCACTTTTAGTTAATGCACGAGATATAAATGCAACAGGTTGTGAATTTTGCAACAAACAAGCGCCTAATCCATCTTTACTACTATCTGTTTGAATTACGATTGGCTCTAGAGGGTCGAAAAGTTTTAAAACAGGGGTTTAGCCAACATCAATTTCAAATTTTCAAAACTTTTAGTATGATCGACAGTCCACTTAAATTCTACGTTTTCTTTAGTTAATTCCCTTAAAGGTGCTGTTAGAATACTCATATTTGGAATAAATTTAGATAAAAATTTCAACATACCTAAAAACCTAGTAATTGTTTTTTGTTTTTGGAAGTTTCTAATTTTTCAATAGCTTCTACATACTTTTTATCCATAGTGACATTATTTCCACTTATTATTTGTCCACAGTATCTAACTTGTTCTACCTTGAATTGAATTTTATCCGGGTTCAGCTTAACATTATATTTAAGTGCTCGTTCCATTAACATCTTCATTGATTTGTCATGATCCTCTTCTGTAGCACCACTAATGATTATATCATCAAAGTATATGTGTACTCCAGGTATATCACCAAATATTTCCTCGTTTTTCTTCTGAAATACTTCTGGGGATGACTTCAGTCCAAAGGCTAAGCGATTAAATTTATAACGTCCAAATGGTGAATTGAAGGTACAATATTCAGAACTTTCTTCGTCCAACTGAATTTGCCAGAATCCTTGTCTCATGTCAAGTACTGAAAAAATTTTTGGCCAATGAGAGTTTGTATAATTGTTTCTGGACTTGGAATTGTATGTATTTCTCTCATGATCGCTTTGTTGAGGTCTTTAGGATCTAAACAAAGTCGCAGTTCTTTGTTAGGTTTTTCTATGATAACAAGGTTGTTGACCCATTTAGTAGGCTTGTCTACTTTTGAAATTATTCCATCACATTCTAGTTTCTTCAATGTTTTTGTAATCGGTCATGTAGTGAAATTGGTACTAGTCTAGGGGGATTAATAACTGGAGGTACATTAGGATTTAATATGATTTTGTGCTTGCCTGGTATTTTCCCTATGCCTTGGAAAACCTCCTTGAATTCACTTTTGAGATCTTCAACGGTTTCAACACTGTTGATTCGTTTCACTAAATCCAGCTTGACACAATCACTCAGTCCAAGAATAGGTTTTGTACTCCCATTAATGATACAAAAGCGTACATCTGCAATTGAACCTTTCGAAGTTTTGCATTTTAAAGTGGCAATTCCTATGGGCTTCAGTTTGAAATCTTTATTCCCATATGATAAGAGGGTAATGTTAGTTTGTTCCAGTTTAGGTTTAGATTTCATTGCTTCCATTACACTGTTTGGTAAACAGCTTACTTCAGCTCCAGTATCTAGTTTAACCTTTATTTGATCAGATCCATTAACTGTTAATACTTCACACCATTGGTTGTTCTCGAGTCCACTGTCAATACTTTCAATGTAGAGGTAGTTAGTTTCAAGTGTTACGTCATCTTCCTGTATCTCAGATACTTGTTTACTTTTCTTTGTATCATATAGTTTCTTTCTGCACATTGAAACGAAGTGGTTTTCAATCCCACAATATGCACATTTTTTTTATATGCAGGGCATTTGTTTATGGGATGATCGTTTCCACAGTTCTTACATTTTCTTATTTGCTTGAAGTTTCCTGATTTTTGTCTTCCTCTATTTTTTTCTTCTTGTTTATTTTGGGTTTTATTATTGCATCTGACATAATTTATTGATGTTTCAGCGTTGTCTTGCATTTCTTTTACTTGTGATCTGCTCATCTCCGAATTTCTACAGTATGTGGCTGTTTTTTCCAAGGTTAGATCCGATTCATTCAGTAATTTTTCTTGAAGTTGTTTGTTTTCCATGTTGAAAATTATTTGATCCCTTATAATGTTGTCGGCTTGTTGACCATAATCACAATTTTCTACTGCTATTTTTAGTTCCGTCAGGTACATGTCGAAGGATTGTCCTGCCTTTTGTTTGATGTTGAGAAATTTGAACCTTTCGAATATTATGTTTTTCTAGGTTTACAGTAATTATCAAACTTTTCAAGTACCTTTCTTAGGTATTTCCTTCTGATGAAAGCTTGAAGGAGTTGTAAATTTTGAGTCCCTCCTTACACCAAGTGTATATGTTATTAAAACTCTAACCTTCACATACACGCACAGTCCTGTGCTGTAAGAGACATACCTACATACAGTTATTTAGTAAAATCCTAAAACAAACAAGCTAATATTGCTGAAAATAAGCAAGATTTTAAGCAAGCAACAAAAAGTGGGGCAAAGTTACCCCATTTTCACCAGAAACATAACCTATGAAACTAAAAATGTATAAGTTGTGAAAAACACTTAATAGGTTGATCTTAGCAATGTAATTTTGTTAACAAATAGTTGTACTCCATAAATAAACACTTATGCTTACCTTTAGATGTCTGCAAACGAGTTGAAAATACCACTTTTTTTAAAGTAAAATTTCAGCAAAATGTGACTCAACTTTACAAGCCAAACAAATCAACTGTCCAATATGGCGGATGTCTTGAAAATGCTGTGTCACCCTCCTAGTGGTGCTACCTATCGGATAAACTCAAAACAGTGCGTTTGCAGTTCATTGGTTTGCTGTCATGTTGCGTGGCAACTTTTTTTCTCTTTGGGGCAAAGTAACCACCTGTGGTGCAAAGTAGCCCCGGTTTACGGTACCTACCTACCATAAAGAAGATATTCCGAAATGCCGTAAGGGGCGCCAAAATCCTGTTTTGCACACAGGTGGCAGTAGCCCTTATAGGAGCCCTGGGCGACAATTATGGTCTTTATGTAGTGAAACAGACGGCGAGATCATTTCTAATTTAATTTAATGCTGCTTTATTCCTTTGTGGGCGCGTGTAAGGCCAGAGCCGTACTCAGTATCATTACAATACTTGAGTATTTCTCAAGAAGATCTCAGGAGCTTTCGACGTAATTTCAACTCGAATAAGTTATTTCAGAAACTTAACGGAAGGATGATTATATTTCTATATGAAAAATGGACTTTCTTTTGGTTGATTTGAAGTGAACAGAATTTGAAATTTAAACAAAACTGAAAAAAAACTGGGAGTGTTTATTTTTAATTTAAATAACAGGTTCGTTTATTCCTGCGCATTCTTTGCGACGGTTTTATGTGTATTACACTTGACTTTAAACAAATGCGCAAAAGCTTCTGATCTTACGCCACTGCTTTACGACATTCTTGAAGTTCACGTATAGTTACAAGCACAGATAATATTAGTATTCATAGAAATAATTCTATACTCTATGTTGTAGGCGTATTCGTATGGCAAAAATCGTAATATATATCCTAAAAATCATCAACAGATCATAGTTCTTTTTATTTCTGGTACAGTGAAAAATTCAAACAATCCATTTCGATTCTGTCATTTTATTTTACACCTATATCAAATACATGTACAAATACTTTACAGTGTTTTAATATCTTATATAAAATTTGTATTACTATACAATATTTTAGTTCTCATTAAGTCCATTTAGTTTTGAATATTCTTCTTCGATTCAGGCAAGGCCTTTAATAAATTTTCTTCAAATGTTGATAAGATTTTCATGCCCAAATTCTCCTTTACTAGCAAATACGGGTGTCGAAAAATAGGATGCTTCTGTCGCATTAGATTTTACAAATGCACATTCAATAAAATTGCTCTCTTTTCGCAACCCCTTAATAAGAGAAATTGAGAATTATGCTTCATCATATGCCATTGGTGGAGGAGGCGGAAGTGGTGCGCCTGCCATTGAAGGAGAGGGTTGAGGTGCTGCTGTCATTGTTGGAGGAGGTGCTCCTGCCATTGGTGGAGGGGGGAAGTGAATTTTCCGATTGCGTTGGCTTCTCTACCACTTCTTCAACTTCAGCATAGTTTTCTACTCCATTTGTGTCAACAACAGTTTCCTCTAGTTTCCTGCGAAATTCAGACACATTTTCTAGGATTGGTTTTTCTGTAATGAAAAATAAATGGTGATTATTTCAATGAAACGATTTTTACTATGCAATTATTTTAAAGATTAATTAATTTATTATAAATTTACCTCTGATTGCCTCTATTAGCCGAGGATTAATCCCAGCATCTTGGAGTACTTGAATGGTTTTCTTGGTTAGGGGCCTGAAAATATATATAGATTAATCGTTGAATATCTCAATTATTTTCTTCACCAGTAGAAAATTATTGATTTAACCTTTTTGTCTGGAGTTTTTATGAATATCATTACATTTTGATGAGAAATTTTTCTTGAGAGTAAGGAACCACAGTTGATTCGGAAATAAATGTCTAGTGTAGTTCTTATAGATTTGCAAATTTCGCGGAATCGTCACGAAAATTAAAAAAAAACTCAAATTTGTTTTCAATTTTTTTTTTTTTAATTTGATATTCTCTAAAATATCGGAACAAAATCAACAAAATTCTGAACGGATATCGAGAATATTGATATTCAGAACATCCTTGAATTTCAGCTTTATTCCATCTCATTTCAAGAAGCTATAAGTTCTTCATAATTGAGTAAAAAAAAATCTTCAAGACTGACGAGATAGCAGTATACAGGGTGTCTCAAGTTCGAGTGCCTATTATACGTTTCTGGAGAACTAGACATATTTGAAATCTGAAAATTGGGATTATGATATTGTTCGAAGTTCTCTACAGAGCTAAAATATTTTCGAAGCCCAAAACTTCCGGTTATACAGGGTGTGAAAATAAATTCGACGAAAAATTTTTTTCAAGTATTCCATTCCTGGTATGAACGAGTATTCAATAGTGAATACTTTTCTGTTAAAACCATTGTATTAAATCGAATAGTTTTCAGAATATCAAAAAAAAAACTGGAAAAAAGTAAAATATGTTCAGTCAGTAATATGTTCATTATTCTTATTTTAAATATCCTGAGCGTAAACCGTTTTTACAACATCGAAGAGGAAGGATGTGAAAAGATCATGCATCTTTTGGATTTCAAAAATATCATCACAGGGTGTTTCAAATTTTTTGTTGAAAATTGTGATCTCAAATTGGCAATAACTTCTGTTTCTCAGATTAGAACCCTATTTTTTTATAATTTTGTTGGATTCTGCGGTCAAAAATAATGATTGTTGTTAATGATGTTTTCTGACCTGATTATGTTCCTAAATTCAATAATTTCTGAGTTATTTGAGATTTTCTGGATTTATGGTGTACGTAGAGTCAAATTTATTGTCTATTGTTATTATTATTATCTGTTATAATTCACAAGTGTCAGGTGTTATTGTTATTCGTTATCTTCATTTCTCGATTTAACAAAATGAACTGTTATTCTAATTGCGAAATTCTGGATCTATTTTATATACATGGTGAATGTGACAGAATTATTAGTAGAACCTGCCAGGCCTTTAACGAAATGTATCCCCATTTACCTTCCATGACGGAGAAGATCTTTAGAAAATATGTTTCAAACTTTCAAAGTTTTGGATGTGTAAGAGCCCCTTAAGAATACAAAAGGAGGGTAGTTGATGATGAGGAAAATGAAATTAGTGTTTTGACTTATTTCGAAGCGAATGAAAATGCATCTATTCGAAGTGCAGCTCATGAAATCGATTTAGACAGAAATTCAGTGCACCGAATTTTGAAAAAACACAACATGCATGACTACAAATATGGGAAAGTTCATGCATTAGAACCAGGTGACTACATAAAAAGGTTAAATTTTTGTAGAGGATTATTAGAAAAACTTGAAAATGATGAAAATTTTTTGAAAAAGATCATTTGGACAGACGAAGCAAGATTCAATAATGAAGGACTATTTAATAGAAAGAATTGCCACATTTGGAGAAGTGAAAATCCTCATAGAAAAGACAAAGAAACCCCCAGAACAAATTTAGTTTTAATGTGTTTGCTCTTTTGATGAACAATAAAGTGCGGTACTACATTTATGAAGAAAATTTAAATACAGAAAAATTTTTGGAAATCCTGAGAAATTTTGTTTCTGAGTTTTTGGATGAACTGCCGTTGAGTATGTCGACTACCGCATATTATCAATTGGATGGGGCTCCGGCACGAGGTGTCTGAAGAACTGAATGCAATGTTTGGTTCTTCACTATTTTGGTCCCCAGGATCTCCTGATCTTACTCCCTTAGATTTTAATTTATGGGGTAAAATAAAACACCTAGTCTATGAATCTCCTATTGAAAGCAAAGAAGATTTGATACGGCAAGGGGAGGATGCTTTCCACTCTCTAAAGGGGAGGAAATTGAGCGAGCGACTAACCGAGGTGTTTCAAGACGTATTTGAAAGTGTGTGGAACAAAATGGTTACCACATTGAGACTCTTACCTGATCATATATTTTGTTAATTTGAGTTTTGAAACGTATTTTTAATTTTATTATCATAATTTATTTATAATCATAATTCGGTGTACTGAAGTAGCGAATCTATTTAATGTGTTTCCTATTGAAGAGATGAATTCTCATTCGCTTTGAAATAAGTCGAAATATTAATTTCATCGACTGCCCTTTTTTGTATTCTTTAGGGGCTCTTACTTTCCAAAATTTGGAAAGTTTGAAACATCTTTTCAGAAATTGTGAAAAATACTTCTCATTGGATACTCAACATTTTGTGTCATCCACCATTTGAAATAAACAATATCATTAACTGCATTTGAGCGTGAATTGCGTATACAATTGAAAAAATACAATATAAGAAATAAATCCAAAATCTCATTATTAGAATAGCAACGATTCATTTTGTGAAATCAAAAATTTCATAACGACTAACACTAAGACCTATCTGACACTTGTGAATTATAAATGGGATGATTTATCTTCTATGCTCACAGAATATCCTTAGGAATTTGACTCTACGTACTACATAAATCCAGAAAATCTCAAATAACTCAGAAATTATTGAATTTAGGAGCATAATCATGTGAGAAAACTATCATTATTTTTGACCGCAGAATCCAATAAAGTTATAAAAAAATAGGGTTCTAATTTGAAAAACAGAAGTTATGGCTAATTTAATATCACAATTTTCAACACAAAATTTGAAACACCCTGTAATGATATTTTTGACATCTAAAAGATGCATGACCTTTTCACATCCTTCCTCTTCGATGTTCTAAAAATGGTCCACGATCAGGATATTTAAAATAAGAATAATGAACATCTTACCGACTGAACATATTTGACTTTTTTTCCTGTTTTTTTGGATATTTTGAAAACTATTCGATTTAATACAATGGTTATATCAGAAATGAACGAGAATACTCGTTCATACCAGGAATGGAATACTTGAAAAAAAAATTTTTCGTCGAATTTATTTTCACTCCCTGTATAACCGGAAGTTTTTGGCCTTCGAAAATATTTTAGCTCTGTAGAGAACCTCGAACAATATCATAATCCCAATTTTCAGATTTCAAATATGTCTAGTTCTCCAGAAACGTCTAATAGGCACTCGAACTTGAGATACCCTGTATTCAGAAATAGAAAAAATGATGTAATCCTTACCCCTCTGGGTCTTCTCCATCTATCAAATTTGAGAGGAACTCGACTAAGCATTTTTCCGCTGTGTTCATCACAGTCTCTTCTTCAATGTCCTTCTTTGGTTCATCATTTCTTATTAAATCTTCGATATCGAACGATCTATCAAAAAATCAAATCTTCGATATCGAACGATCTATCAAAAAAATCTGATCCTTCTTCGGCTGAAATGAGATTTTACTAGAGTTAAATCACGTTATCTCAATATAAGAGAGACAAAAAAAATAGTTAAAAATACTAAAAAAACACGCGTATAAAGAATATCGGGCTAAAAATTTCAAAAATCAATTTGTGACAATAGTATATAAAACATATTAGTAAAATTGGGAAACAATAGTGGGGCGATTGATATACGAAAATTATATAATATACTATTAGGTGTACAAATAAGTTTCCGCGGTTTGTCAAAAGATGGCCCCACCAGAAGGTTATGGAGAAATTGTCAGATGTAAAACGTAATATCCCAAGGTTAGTCATCTGGCAACACCATAACCTTAAAGTACTAGTGATTCCGTATCAGCATCACGTAATTTTTTTCGTGCAAAAATGTCAAGTTTTATTCCGAATAAGCATCATTTGCGGGAACTTTTGATTAACTTCTTTAATGTGAAAAAATTTGCAGCTGAGGCGCATCGATTGCTTCTAGAAGCATATGGTGAAGCTGCTTTAAGTGAGAGAAGTTGTCAGGAATGGTTTAAAAAGTTTAAGAACGGTGAGTTTGACGTTAAAGACAAAGAACGCAGTGGAAGGCCGAAAGTGTACGAAGACATGGAATTAGAAGCACTATTGGAGGAAGATTCGTCCCAAACGCAAAAAGAACTTGCACTCACTCTACAAGTGACTCAACAAGCAATTTCACATCGTTTAAAATCGTTAGGAATGATTCAAAAACAAGGAAATTGGGTTCCATATGAACTAAAGCCGAGAGACGTTGAACGCCGATTATGCATGAGTGAAATGCTGCTTGCCAGGAATAAAAAAAGAGTTTTTGCATCGTATAGTCACTGGTGACGAAAAATGGATTCACTACGATAATCCAAAGAAGAGAAAGTCATGGGTTAAGCCCGGCGAACCATCAACATCGACAGCTAAGCCGAATATTCATGGAAAAAACTCATGCTGTGTATTTGGTGGGATCAGCTTGGTGTCGTGTATTATGAATTGCTGAAACCAAGCGAAACCATTACTGGAGCTCTCTACCGAACACAATTGATGAGATTGAGTCGGGCACTTAAGGAAAAAACGCGTGCATTACTACTCCAGACACGACAAAATTATTCTTTTACACGATAATGCTCGTCCACATGTTGCGGCGCCGGTAAAAACATACTTGGAAACACTCAACTGGGAAGTTTTACCCCGCCCGCCGTATTCACCAGACTTAGCCCCTTCTGATTATCATCTGTTCCGGTCGATGGCACATGGTCTGTCTGAGCAGCGCTTCACATCATATGAAGCCACCAAAATTGGGTAGATTTGTGGATAGCGTCAAAAGAAGAAGAGTTTTTTCGACGGGGTATCCGAATGTTGCCAGAAAGATGGGGAAAAGTAGTGGCAAATGATGGAAAATACTTTGAATAAAACGTAATGTACTTTTCCTTTACAATAAATTCCTAATTTTTTATAAAAAACCGCGGAAACTTATTTGTACACCTAATACTATTGTCATAATTTCTTTTTTTTTATTTCTAACTTTCTTAGCCCGCTATTCTTTATAAGCATGTTTTTTAATTTTATTTAAACTCTATGAAGAGAGTACGTTGAGCTACAGATAAGCGTAAATTTTATTTAATTTCTTGAGTTCGGTCAATCTCGGCAATTAATGAAAGTTGAAAAATTCTCAAACGTTTTCTTTTTTTTTGCTAATTCTAACCCAAACAATAATTTAAAGATTTTTTGTCGATTTTCGGCAGTCACAAAACAATTTTCAAATCATAATACTGAAAAAAAAAGAAATTATTTTTTGATTCATAACATTTCCTGATGCAAGAAAATCCGGGAGTAATATTTATGGTATGATATGAAATCTTCGATTCAGAGAAAACTATTGATTGATATGATATGAATTTAAACATATAATCCATATCATGTGAAAAAAATTAACTTACCCAAGTAGTTATGGAGACCACTAGAAACAAGCTCCTCTTGAATGCGCTCGCTCAATTCCAGGTCTTCTTTTGTCTGTTTGAATAAAGAAGATATGAATCGACGAATGTTTCTCTGCAAAAAAATCAAGACATTAGAATCTATAATAAGCAATACTAAAACAAACACAAATTCTATTAGAATTAAGATAAAAATCATTAACTTTACAGTTTTATAACTTCCTAGTTCTATAAATGTAATAATTATAACGAATATTATCACGATTGAGACATATAATTACTTCCAACTTGAACAATAGTTAAAAATATTAAAACCATAATAACAAAACTAACCAGACTCCTCATGAAGTTGTTTGTATGTTTTTCAAAAAGCCTGAAGAGTAACATTCTGATTGATGGGTTTGACTTCAAAATATTGGAATAGCACTAATGAATTATATATCCTTGAAGACTTTTAATACGCTTAAATTCTTGAGATAAAATTTCTACTCGCACGACACTACAGGATGATAGTTTTCGTTCAACTGAATAACTGAAATTGGGATCTTTATTTATATGCCCCCAAGATCCTTTCAGGTAAAATATTTGACTTAAGAAAAAGAAATATATGAATTTCTATGGTCCAGTGACGAATCGAACGTACCTTCCTTAATGCATGATTGACTAATGTACTAATTGGAGATTTGGCATGCTTAGTAAATAAAATGATTAAAATACGTAGTATGTATTTTATTATTTATCCAAATTAATACAAAATGTACAAAACTAACAAAATTCTAAAAAGTACTATTATATTATATTGTAACGAATCTGCCTATGGCTGCGTCGTAGTTGAGAGAAGAAAGAATAAGATCACGCTCATAGCGCCCTCTGCTCAGTGACGGCTCGTCAGGGTAGGCCGGGCCGACCCAAACGCAACCGAAAAAGAGAAGGTGAAAATAAATATTTTTTTAATGGAAACTTATTTGAAAAATTAATAGCAATATTTAAATCTCGAGAAATTCCCTTAGTATCTTCTCCTCTGCCCTCTATATATCTCATATTTCCACTGAACACATCGAAGTACACATTATTTCGGTCAAACACCTCGAAATAATTTTTATTCCAAGTTCCCGCATCTGTCCTTATACGTTATAACGCAGCTCAGCCAGCCGAGTCACAGCTTTCAGTTTATGATTTCATTTAACACATACGTCGCTCGAAGTTCCTATTATGGAATTCTACAATACCTTGACTGTGACACTTGCGAGGTAGGCCGAGAAGACTTGGCCGTCGGCCGTTCCTATGTGAAACGGCAGGCGGGTGAAATTGTTTATTATTATCGATGTTTATTTCAAATATCAAATTAAAAATTGTAATTTAATATTCGACATCTTCATATGTTTATCCTAAATTTGGGATAGAAATGGAAATCATTATGTATTTAAAATTTTGTCACGTATCCTGTTAATAATTGAAATTTTCTCCCTAAAATCTCATATGACTATTATCATAAGTACTTGAATATTATTTCAGTTTCAGAAAAAAGTGTATTCGTACTGTATGTAATAAATTTTGTGATTTTCTGACCATAAAAATTCATTCTTAAAAACTGTAAATAGCAAAACAGCAACCCACGACTTGTTTATTTTTCAAAGATTAGGTCGCGTGTGTTTACACTTTGATTATCAGAGTTCAGTACACTAGGTCAGTAGTTTGGAGTAAGATGTTAGTGTGTAGGGCTTAGGGTTGTACGAGTTTTCATTGGTTTTCGGTTACAAATTGAATGTGAGTGATCTAGATGGCAAGTGTGAGAGAGGTAGTATCAAATTGCGGTGATTTGATTAGTTTTTTAGTAGATAACAGGTTTTCCATTATTAGAATAATTCTAATTGACAGCGTTCACAACATGATGAATATGATTCTAATTTTACTAAGTTTTAAGATGAATTGTTGGACAGATATACATTTTAGATATGATTATCACTGTATTTGTAACATGTAAACTTGAAAAAGGCTCAATGTACGCCGAAACATATGTAGTAAAGTATTAATAAAAAAAAGATGAAATCCTAATTTTAATCCAGTGCTCTAATCCCAAGAAAATTGATTCTAAACTACATATACATATATATATATAAAGAATTGATGTATAATTGGTAAATAGAGATTGTTTGTTTTTCAATAGTTATACCATTTATTGCAAATGCTTAGCTTTCGCAGTATTTCAACTGCGACGTAAAGAATCTGTAAGTTACATAAATTAAAGTTAAGGCTTGTTACAAAGACATGACTGCAAAATGGAATGAATAACTTACACAATGTTGGTTTTCTTTGAATTGAAATTGAGAGCTTAAAATAGTTTAACTGACATCCAACAAACTTCAGAACGTAATGAGGAGAGGATTTCTTTCTTTCACAAGTTTTGAAATTAAATTGACATAGTCATAATAATGACAATCATCATAACAATGTATGAATCATAGATTTTTTTAGAAATTTTGTGAGGAATTCCGAACTTTTCTGAATATTTCAATTTTAAAATCTAACTATGTCGAGTGATTATGACTCAGTTATTTCTGAATTTTTGAAGAATGCCAAATTTAACAGGTCAAGATCTGTTTTAATTAAATATGAATAGATGTTGCTCAGGTTGTTGATGTCTGATCTTCTGTTCATTGTTTTTGGGTCTTGAGAAATTCGTATCATTTCTAGAATTGTTCTTGATTTTTTTTTGTCACATTTGTCGTCTAAGATAGCTACATTATCGATGTTCCAATTGATTTTGTGATCAGTTGTTATTACATGTTATTACATCTTGGTTTTCTCAATTTGCAGTCACTCTTATGTGATGTGAGACGTCTTTTCAAATTTCTGGATGTTTGTCATATATAACAGACAAATGTGACAAAGAAAAATCAAGAACAATTCTAGAAATGATACGAATTTCTCAAGACCCAAAAACAATGAACAGAAGATCAGACATCAACAACCTGAGCAACATCTATTCATATTTAATTAAAACAGATCTTGACCTGCTAAATTTATACACGTTACTGTCACTATTTTTCAAACAACTCTGGTCTATCCAGACATCTCGTATTTATTATGATGATGACTGATTTGGGAGCCTTCTTTACCTTGAATTCAGGTGGTTCTCGAATTTTTAAAACGGCTTCTTCATCATGGCATTTCAATCGACAATTATGGTCTTTATGTAGTGAAACAGAAGGCGAAATCATTCCTAATTTAATTTAATGCTGCTTTATTCCCTTTGTCGGCACGTGTAATACCAGAGCCGTACTCAGTATCATTACAATACTTGAGTATTTCTCAAGAAGATCTCAGGAGCTTTCAACGTAATTTCAACTCGAATAAGTTATTTCAGAAGCTTAACGGAAGTAGTATGATTTTATTTCTATATGAAAAATGGACATTCTTTTGGTTGATTTGAAGTGAATAGAATTTGCTATTTAAAAAAAACTGTAAGTGTTTATTTTTACTTTAAATAACAGGTTTGTTTATTGCTCCGTTTTCTTTGCGACGGTTTTTGTGTATTACACTTGACTTTAAACAAGTGCGCAAAAGCTTCTGATCTTACGCCACTGCTTTACGATATCCGTGAGGTTCACGTATAGTTACACGCACAGATAATATTTGTATTCATAGAAATAATTCTATACTCTATGGTGTCGGCGTATTCGTATGGAAAAAATTCGTAATGTATATCCTAAAAAATCATCAACTGATCACTGTTCTTTTTGATTTCTGGTACAGTGAAAAATTCAAACAATCCATTTCGATTCTGTCATTTTATTTTACATCTGTATCAAATATATGTACAAATATTTTACAGTGTTTTACTATCTTAAATAAAATTTGTATTACTACACAATATTCTAGTTCTCCTTAAGTCCAGTTCGTTTTGAATATTTTCCTTCTATTCAGACAAGGCCTCCTTCAATAAACTTTCTTCGAATGTTGATAAGATTTTCGTGCTCAAATTCTCCTTTCCTATCAAATACAGGTGTTGAAAAATAGGATGCTTCTGTCACATTAGATTTTACAAATGCACATTCAACAAAATTGCTCTCTTTTCGTAACCCCTTAATAAGAGAATTATGCTTCATCATATGTCATCGACAGGGTAGAAGATCCTGCACCGGCCTTAGCATTAACAACCTGAAATAAGATCATATTAAACAAAGACCATTCTTGAAAGACAGCTGAATCTATCTTTTCCACTAATTCAATAATCAAATAATCTATTGCCTATACTATTTCATTGGAACGGAATTAGTAGTTTACGAGTAATGAGATGAAGAAAATTTTTTTCAAAACACATTTTGCGGGATCGCTTTTGTTCAGAAAACTACCTGAACAGCGGGCAATTGTTTTTCCATAAATTATTGTAATTTTCGAGAAAGAAGTGTACCAAATATACAGAGTGCAGCAAAAGTCAGTTTATACTGTAAGGTATTCACGCATGCGCGTATTCTCGGCCAGTATCGTACCTAGGGCGGAAGTAGGCAGCTGAAACGTAGCGAGTTGAGTTGTCCGCGTGTAGTAGTGTTGTTGTGCACGTTTAAAGTGCGTTTGTTGTCATGGCTTCGCGTGTAAAGTTCATGAAAGAAGAAAGTATTTGTTTGCTCACTTCTCACTTAAAACTTGAGGGAGATTATGCTGAAATGTTCGAAGAGTGTTCCAAATAAGCAAGTTCCCACCAGACAAATAGTGCATAAACTGCACTGTAAAAATAAAATTCTGCGCTCAAACTCCTCAGGAGTTTGAGAATTTTTTTCAATCAAACCATTTTAATTTGAATTAATCTAAAATTGATTACGCCAAATGAATTATTTTTCTTGATTAAAACAACCTAGTTGATTATAGAGAACAGCTAAAACATTCGCCTGAAACTTTTTACATTTCAGCGAAATGAAAGAAACAACTGATTCAACATAAACATACAATTACAAGAAATTGTTTATGCACTTGTCTCAATATCCATAATTGATTGATACAAATACATTATTCTAAATAGGTTTTAACGAAACCATTCGTTCGTTTCATTTTTATTTGTTCAATAGAACGAAGGTACGGTTGTCGTAAATTCTGTCAGTTGATGCAACGACTACAGTTTCTTGAGGCAAGAATCTCGCGAGATTATATTATTCGCCTCATTTACTTGAAGAAAACTATAAATATTTGAATAAAATTGAACATATAATTGTTGCAATATGAAGTGACATTTGTAAAAAAAATATTGCGTAATTGATTTAATAAAACGAATTAATTGTAGCAATTTTTTTATATTGGCTGCAATTAAATCAAAACTCTATCTCTTTTATATTGAATATATCCCATTTAAATGCAATTATTTGTGCATTTTACTCACAATATTGTTGTATCCGGTGATAAAGATGACATGGAATACATGATGCAAAGCTAATTAAAGAATACGAGAAGGGGGCTTAAATGTCAACTTAGAGAAACCAAATATCTTTGTGTTGGTGGAGAACCGGGTGATCTGGTATTGGATGATGACAGGGATGAGATGATAACCCACTGCCTGGACTATAGCTTTTGTAGCGGCACTATGTCAACGGCAGGGGAGTGTATAGGGATCTCTTGGCGGCACTCTATATAGCCACGCATAGCTTAGTTCACAGCGCTTCGGTGGCCTAGAGGTTTGCGCTCAAGTTTCACACCGACTAGGTACTAGATGCCGGGTTCAAATCCCGGCGGCTCCCTTAAAACTTCTAACCCCTGCGTCTATGGCATGGCGCACACAAGACATACTGATGAGTCCAAATGTGTGCGCCAGGGACGAAACGCATAAGTAGGGATAAATTCCTTCGATTCTATTGGTGACCCCGACGTGATGGGAACGGTTGTCTTTACGACGTGTCTTGGAAAAGCAGACGGTTGACGCTTGAGGTATGCTCGCTCCTCTCTGCAACTTCCAACGAAACTCTAGACGCCTTTCCCATTCCGTACAATATTCATGGTCTGCCGCGATATTGCGGTATTTATTAATATAAAAGAGAAATTATTGTTCTGTGAAGAAAAATAATGATTACATACAAATGTTTTTTTTTGTTTTATCAAATTATTCCTTTGCTAGTGTAAAAAACCCTTCAATTTAGCTCAAATCAATCAGTTTCTTAACCCAAGAAACTTTCACTTGACATAAAGAGATATTATGATTTTTATCTGACTGAATTCTCGATCCATTCAACTACAAATCGAGTTTCAGTGAAATGTAATATTTATTTACATGAAACCAAAATTTTTATTCTACGAAAAGTATCAATAGTTACATATTAATTAATATTACCGTTGGATCAAATTTTTTTACCACCTGAGTCAAAAACTCTGAGCTTGGTTGAAACTAATCAGTTTCTTAACTGAAGAAACTTTTATTTAGGGTAAACGCCATTCTCAACCGTAGAGGGCGGTAGGGTCAAGTACTTTATGCATTTGGCTGCATTCAAACGTACGGAGTACTTGAGACAAATTAATATGGTTTGAGATGAGGAACTATTTTTTACAGTGTGTATCTTAAATTCGTAAATACTGGCTCCATAGTCGACGTTTTTTTTTTTTTCCGTTATTTGTATATGGACTAGTAAAAAACTAAACGATTTCAAAAATACCTACCTTTTTTTGGTTGCCTTCTCTGTCTACTCGATTCTGACTTCGTTTTCAAAACCTCCAAAAATCTGTGAAAGAAAAATTATTTAATTTAATATTTTGGCTTTATAATCATGGTTGAAGTTAATCCATATGAGATGTCAAATGTAAATGGAGCGATACAAAATTGTTGAGAATTAGGTATTTCTAAACATTATTAAAATAATGAAAATTTTTTTGGTTGCTGATATATCAACCAGGCCTAAGTGAAAAATCGTCTATTAGATTATCATGATTCCAGATTCCAGGCCTATAGATTAACTTAAACCAGAACCCGTAGAGTTAACATCGACTACCTAATGTCCAGATCGTTGATCGTTGGTATCGGCAAATGCAATTTCAAATTGTTTTCGCGAAAGTAAAAAGTGAAGTGGGAGTCAAAAAACTTTCCGACAACTTGCAGATCGATCCAGATCAATACTTCCCTTGAATTGAGGGCATGGCGCTACATCGAACAATTTATTAAAGAAAAAAAATTAAAGTAAGAAAAAAGCAGATAGCAAACGGCCAGAATAACTAACAATAAGAGCGAAGATAAAAAAATTGAATTTAAAAACAGATTTCACCTCCTCAAAAACAAGGTAACGAACTGAGAGGAAACCTATGATAACATGGACATCGAAAGCATAATGGAAGCGCCTGTTAACCCGCCGAGCGCAGCTATAGGAATCCAGACCGAAACCCAGTTAAATGGAGAAAACAATTAATTACTGCTATTAACGGTAAAGCTAATCTGAAGAACCAATTAATGACTACAATTCAACACCAGTTACCCTTTGTGAGAAAAATAAATGGACTGAATTTTCCAAAATACTCAACAATAACGGTAAAATACATAAAGGCTACTTCTACCAATTCTGGTGTCAGGACTCAGCCTCATCCTGAATCAGATTACACGAACGTGTATAAGATAATGATCTAATCACAACGTATCAATTGCAGCAGACCTAAATGCAAAAATGTACTGTGATACAGCATCACAACAAATACTAAAGAAAGAAATTTGGAAAAATAGGTTGACAATAGAAAATTAACTGTTATTGGACTGCTACGCCAAAAATTGTAAGCCAAATATTATAGGTAACATCAATTACTATAACGATCTATCCTCAGACCGCACGGTAGTCTATCTGATATTGGGAAATATCGATACCGGAGAAAGAAATAAGCCCACTATTCAAAGGAAGAAATTCTAAGAAGAAATACAGGGTGAGTCTTTGAACACTCCGTTAATAATAACCAAAGATTTTTGACGCCAAAAGAAACATTTTCTTCTTATAACATTTTTCCAAATGTGGCCCCGTTGAAAAAGATGTTGAAAATTCATGAGAAAATTGCATTTTCACCTGTAATATTCAAACGACAATATCAATTGAAATGATCTCCTGTAGAAGGTTTTTGATAACAGTCATGCATATTTTGGCATCAATAGATTTATTCCATTTCTTGTGGGTTCCCCACTACTACTGTACAGATTGGTTAAATTCCATGATAAACAATTATCACTTGAACTAAAGGTCCGTATCTTGTACTTCCTAGAATCATTAGTCTTTTATGCAGTTAAAGTCATTCATCTTTTTTCCTGAAATGCAACATTTTTGAGATATTTGAAGTTGAAAGGAATTAAATCGATATAATCATCTGATGAAACATGAGTGAGTGAATCATTTCTTAGAGGGAAAATAATGTTTTTAAACAATTCAGATTCAGTAATGGATGCTGTATATAACACTATAAAGAGCGAAGAAATACCACTATAGTATATAAGGCCAGTGTTTTGTGAGTAGTTCTATAGGATTACTGCATTCTTAATCGAAAAAAGATTTAATAGAATTATAAAAAACCCAAAGGCACAACCTTTGAATATCCTGTAGTTACAGTCGCCGAGAAATAACGTTTTGGACTACACTAGGAGACGCTCGAAACATCAACGATTTTGGATTTCTATTCGATCCTACGACATCTCTGCCCAACTCTAGCGAGTGAAGTTTCTGCTACATATTTTCTTGGAATCATAATCTAAGACTACATAATGAATATGATTCACTTACTCATCCAATCCACTTTGTTTTGCATCAGCAACTGCAGCTTCCTGTTTCTTTTGCGGAGAGTCTACTCCCACTCGAACTATTTTACTGTTGTCTCCATTTCGAATGCCTGTTTTGTCAACATTTTCCTTATTTCTTTTAGCTTTCATAATTTCAAGCTTTGCTTTCTCCTGATTTGCTTTTAGGACCACCTGGAAAATCAAGTATATAACGTTAGGATGGGGAGTTCTGTGTTTGAATGCCATGATGTTAAATGTCATGATATATTAACTTACGATGAAATCTTGTTTGAAGACTTTGATGTCCATGAAGAAGTCCATCCACTCATACTTCTTCTTATCAAATGAGAAATACTCTGATAAGTCATGGTACAACTCCTCTACGTCTTTAAATAATGTCTTTATTTCAGAAGTTTCCTCTGAGGCTCGTTTGAAGAATTCAGTCATAATGTCGAAGAATCTGTCTTGATCACTTTGAGGGACTTCGTTTTTGGAAATTATTTGTTTTAAAGAAACTAAATTGCTCCCCATTTGATTGATAATCTTCTGGATATTATCTTTAGACATTTCGGAGGCTCTGTGGGAAAAAAATAATCAGTTAACAAATTCAAAACGTCATTATTTTTCTACTTACTTATCAACATTAGTTATTTCTTCATAAAAAGACAGAACCTCTGGGTAATCTTTCTCAATAATCTCTACGAAGAAATGCAGTAGAGTGGATTTGTCCTCAACGTCCTTCGTGTTTTTCATCTGGAAAATGAGAAAAACGATCAGTTAGGAGCCTTGAAAGATAACTCGCGGAAGCCTATACCAATACATTATCAAAATATTTTTCTGAAACTAGTTAAGCCCTGCTTCTGTTAAGTAGGGTCACATAACCTATTCATCCCAGAGTGAATAGACCCTGGTTGGTTGAATTATTCGGTAACCTCTCAACAACCAGTTCTTACAATGAAAATGGGTATTATTCACGGCGATTCGTTGGTAAACGAAGCGGCAGATGAAGTTACAGAAAGGTCCCTGAGGTGAGTCGGGAAAACCTTCCGTTCAAGAGTCTTTCAACAAGAACTTTGTTTCTTTCCTGAAAATTTAGGCGCCGTCAGCTATGAACACGGTGAGAGATTCCATCTAGACATTTCTACTATAGAAAAATTATATGTGGGCAAGGGGAGCCCACGTATGTTAGCGGATTACGGTTGGACATTAAAACGAGACGTTCCTGAAGCAAAATATAGACGAAAATCATTAAGTAAATTTATATTTATGTAGCAATAAATAGAAATAACTTCTTTTTGTTTATAAAAAATCACAATTACTGAAATGTTATAAAATGGTATTACAAAAAAAGTATTCGAATATGAAGCATTTTAATTTTCTTTCTAGTATTCTTATCCTTGTCCTAAACATAACTCGACAAAAGTTTTCATGTTACATACAAAACAATTTTTTTGTTGACTAGTGTAATAGAGGATGGTATCTATTATTGCCCAAATAATAATTCTATACGAGTTCCATCATGAAGAATTTCTCGTCAACAAACTTTTTGAACTTGATAATAGGTACTCAACGCGGGCAACTTGAATGAAAACTTTCGGATACTTTCTGGTTGTAATTTATTAAAATCAGTTGATTGAATTTTGTTTAATCAACTATTTAATGTTTGATAATTTTCTGAAATGATATAACTAAAAATTCTGTTCCATAAGCGGTTTCTATACTGTAAGTGGTTCGGAAATAATAGGGAATTGACTGAATTGGCAACATCGATATAACACTGAATCTTGAATATAAACACAGACAGATCTTTAAAATACAGGTTTTTGCGATTTACCTCAGTATATCCCACCCTGTATAACAGATGTATACTTTGCAACTCAAAATACTTCAGCTTTATTGCTTTCATTGGATCCTTTGTATGAAAAATTATGAAATACAACCACTTACCTTGGGTAAATAACTCATCTCGAAGCCGAAAGCTGGCTGGGCTTTGCTTCCGCTATTTAGATAATTCCCAAGCAGAAGGACATACTCCAAAATTTTGGAGAACTTCTCACTCGCCTTGACCTCCTGGCATGCTTTTTTTGCAGCGATCAGATACTGGAAAAAAATAAACAGTTTACATTTATGCTTTGAACAGTGATCACGGTAGAACTTACTGGCTTGGTATTCTTGACCATTTCTTTGAATTCCTTTTTGAATTTTAGAGCTTTCAGCCTCTCTTCCAAGTTACTAATTTCCGATACTTTCATACAGAATTGTTCAGCCACTGCCAACTCTTCTAAAGGCTCCTTAAGTTCTTGGAGCTTTGTGATGCTCTCTGTTGGTGGAAGATACTGAAAAAAATTCCTTGTAAGTCATCATTCTACAAATGAATCGTTTCTCAAGGCTGTACATCGCCTTGAGCGAAAATTCGAATGCTCCTAGGCGACGCTAGGCTAAACTTCAGGTTTACATCATTTGGCTTATACCACGATGCAAAGTTAAAACTCTCCGAGTTCCTTGATCGTAGATCGAATTCACTGCATATTTGGAGTGAGCAATGCCATATCATTTTCAGAAGAAATTCATAGGTTTTCGCTAATTACACATGGAATGTTTTCTGTAAATCCCAATAAAGCTGTGAAAAACGATTTATCATAAAAAAAACTCAAAATGAGTTTATTGCGAGTATATTGAACTTCGGTTTAATGGTAAAAAAACTTAAATTCCATTAATTTGAAAGCGAAGAATCAGGGGATTGGGTATTCACATGTCAATGATCACTCCAAATATGGAATAAATCCGATATACGATCCATGAGTTCTGATGTTTTCCTTTAGCATTGAAATACAGGGTACGGCAAAATCAGTTTAAACTGTCTGATATTCACGCATGCCCATATTCTCAGCCAGGACGGAAGGAGGCAGCTGAAACGTAGCGAGTTGAGTTATCCGCGTGTAGTAGTCTTGTTGTGTACGTTTACAGCGCGTTCGTTGCCATGGCTGAGCGTGTAAAGTACGCGAAAGATGGCCGTGTTTAATTGTTCACTTTTTACCTAAAACTTGACGAAGATTACGCTGAAATTTTAAAAAATTTTGCCAGCGCTTCCAAATAAGCAAGTTCCTACAATACAAATGGTGCATAAACTGTATAATAAATACGTAAGTACTGGCTCCCTATTCGACGCGCCGCGTTCATTTCGCCCTGCTACTAAACTGACCAGGGGGTGGGAACTGGCCTACTACAAAGGTGGTCACGTTTTTCTTCAACGAATGGCAGAGACATCTTTAGTTATTCCCAAAGCTCAGATCGGTAAATTAGGAATTCTCAGTACCTAGTGATCGGTAAAAATGGATTTTATCGGATCTCAGTCTTGATGGACTTTATGACGAATAAGAAATTATTCTTTGACGAGCATGAACTTTCATGTTATCTATGTCAGCGCCATTTTTTTTCCTATGTTGTGTTTTAGGTTTATTCCATACATAGACTACTTATTTTTAATTCAAAAAGTAGTGATATTCAGCTAGAGAGGTATTCATTTTCAACTTATTCAATTTAATTTAATTGAAATGGTTTATTCTTGCTGTGTTCCCAATTGCTACAGTGATATTAATGTCAAAAGGTATGTGTTGTATTCATAGTGGTTTTGGATTAATTTAACTAAAAATGTACTGTGAATTAATATTTTCTGTAGCAATTTCATATTCGTGTAGTAATTTCTGATTAGTAAAAATTTGGGACAGTTTCTAACACTGTTTTCTTTCTGGGTTTTTCATTACACAAGTTGAGGGTGTTAGAAATGTTTGGTTGAAACAATCGGAAATCTATGTCTTCATTAATCCAAAAGCGTTATCTGCATAAAATTTTCATAGGATTGTATAGACCCACATGGAAAGCTGAAAAGATTTGCTCTACCAACAGTTAATTTGCCAAGTAATTCATTCTACTCCCAATGATTATCATTTTTGTAATTTCAATAATCTTTCAGATTATGCAAGCTGCTCTCATAATGATGACATATTTTTTCTACTTTCCAGAACTGAAGAAACTTTGAGGCAACAAGGTATTTATATATAAGTGAACTGCTCATGATCATTGATTATAGTTTTGGGTATTCCTCTAACAGTGGGTTTCATAAAAATCGTTTATCAGAAGATTCCTAGAATACTTCAACGAATATGTGAGATTTACCGTTGAAACGCCAAATTCATTGAATTTCAGGTAATAAGTTTATTGATTTTGCCATGAAATTAATTCTGTACTTTTATGACAGGACTATTAATAAAATTTTATCGGGAAAAAAAAACAATAGGATCTTATGATCCAATAATGAAGATAGCATCCGAAAAAGTATCTATAAGAAAAAGAAAATAGACTTTAAGAAATTGTTTCTGTCATAAAAGTATAAATCTAATATGCATTTCATGCTTAAATTGATATATTTGTCACTAATATTCCAATTTATTCTTTTAATGTATTTTTCATAATTTGATGAGTAATTATTGCATAATTATTGTTGGTGCGTTTATTCTTTCCCTTGATATTGAAATTTTTGTAAATTGATTATTTACTGCATTATATATATTTCCAAAGTTTATTTTTTGTTTATTTCCTTTCATCCTCTAAAGATTAGTATGTTCTTCGATTTGAAGGGCAGATATATTTGAAATGACCATAATTCTTTTAATCTGCTGCAAATTGTCACAATTTTCTGATCAAATGATATATTTTTATTGAAATTGTGGCAATCTTCAGCAGATTAAAATAATGGCCATTTAAAATGTATTTGTTTTAAAATCCAATAAAAATATGGGATTCAACCTGCGCTTGCGTGGAATCCTATGATAACTCATATAAAATGCACTAGAGGGCGCCACGAGACGGAACGTTGTGCGAATGGAATCTGTAATCAACTAGGGAATAACTAAAGATGGTGCTGTAAGTTGAGCTCTCGAAATCGTAACCAAAATTCATGCCAGATTTGCCTATCTATAGGTAGTCTATGAAACTGACTAACTGACTAAACTATGCCGCATGTGTGTTAAAGAGGGGGGGAGAGAACAAGTCGAACATAAAATGCGAGGCGACAAGTAATTATTGATGTTATATTTTTCTCGAAAATGAATCTATTTGCAATTATTTTTGCTTTTTTTTCTCATACGCAGAACCGACTTTTGCCGCACCCTGTAGTGTAGGCAAAACGGAGGTGATATACAGCCTTAAAGAGGAAAAATTAAAACATACCTGGATGAATTGATCGACGATGCAAGAGGATAAAAGATCTTCATCGCATTTCAGTATAGACTCCTTTATTTCCTCATGTTTCATATTCTTGAAGGATCCACCAAGAAGTATGCTGATATTTTGGGCCACTTTACTGTCAAGTACCCTCACCTCCTTAGCTTTCCTCACTGTTCCACAATTTTGGGACCTGAAATTGAACATTATTAAAGATTGATAATAATATATTAATTTTGCACTCATACAAAATCAAGAAAGTTCCGAAATTCAATAGTAGAATTTTCGCAGGCCTTCAGTGACGGCTCGTGCCCTCTAGGAGTGGGTCGGTTAGACCAAGCATATATATAATTTAGAAGCAATTTTCTTGGGATTAGAGCACTGGATTGAAATTAGGATTTCGTCTTTTTTTATTAATACTTTACTACATATGTTTCGGCGTACATTGAGCCTTTTTCAAGTTTACATGTTACAAATACAGTGACAATCATATCTAAAATGTATAACTGTCCAACAATTCATCTTAAAACTTAGTAAAATTAGAATCATATTCATCATGTTGTGAACGCTGTTAATTAGAATTATTCTAATAATGGAAAACCTATTATCTACGAAAAAACTAATCAAATCACCGTAATTTGATACTACCTCTCTTACACTTGCCATCTAGATCACTCACATTCAATTTGTAACCGAAAACCAATGAAAACTCGTACAACCCTAAGCCCTACACACTAACATCTTACTCCAAACTACTGACCTAGTGAACTGAACTCTGATAATCAAAGTGTAAACACACGCAATGCAATTCTCATATACCCCCTCCCCAAGGGTATCTTGGCCGACCTAGTCTTTGAAAAATGAACAAGTCGTGGGTTGCTGTTTTGCTATTTACAGTTACTAAGAATAAATATTTATGGTCAGAAAATCACAAAATTTATTCCATACAGTACGAATACACTTTTTTCTGAAATTGAAATAATATTCAAGTACGTATGATAACAGTCATTTGAGATTTGAGGGTGAAAATTTCAATTATTAACAGGATACGTGATAAAATTTTAAATACATAATGATTTCTTTTTCTATCTCAAATTTAGGATAAACATATGAAGATGTCGGATATTAAATTACAATTTTTAATTTGATATTTGCAATAAACATCGATAATAATAAACAATTCCATCCGCCTGCCGTTTCACATAGGGACGACCAAGGGTTCTCGGCCGACCTCGCAAGTGTCACAGTCGAGGTATTGTAGAGTTCCATTAATAGGAACTTCGAGCGACGTATGTGTTAGATGAAATCATAAACTGAAAGCTGTGGCTCGGCTGGCTGAGCTGCGTTATTACGTATAAGGACAGATGCGGGAACTTGGAATAAAAATTATTTGAGGTGTTTGACCGAAATAATGTGTACTTCGATGTGTTGAGTGGAAATATGAGATATATAGAGGGCAGAGGAAAAGATACTAAGGGAATTTCTCGAGATTTAAATATTGCTATTAATTTTTCAAATAAGTTTCGATTAAAAAAATATTTATTTTCACCTTTTCTTTTTCGGTTGCGTTTGGGTCGGCCCGACCGACCCTGCTTACCCTGACGAGCCGTCACTGCAGGCCTTTATTTAACATTTCTACGCAATCAACTCTAAGAAGCATTTATGCTTCATAAGGCGAATTCCAATAATGAAAATGATTTTTTTTCCTTACCTCTTATCAGCTGATGAAGTTTTAGGTTTACTGGAGAATTTTTTTTGTAGTTCCTCCAGCACATGATCATTGGCTAATGCTTCTTCCTCCACTTTCATCCAGAATGAGTTTTCCGTGATTTTTGAAGGAACCACCTGAAAATGAATTAAGATGAGTGAATTAGTAGTGACCTTGACAACGAGGAAAAAATATAAATCGAGTATTGGCGAATGGAAGATTGTTACACCGAGGGGAAAAAAATTTATATTGTTTGGATGTCTCAGAAAAGTAGTGTAAAAGTTCAAACATAAAAATATAAATAAAGGTTAAAAAATTAGAGTGGTTACCCTCTGGATTCGTAATCACCCCTAAAAAATTGCTTTTGAAGTTTTTTGGCACAGGCTAAAAATGAAAAATTGTTGACAAAATAAAATTAAGACTAAGAAAAGGATGAACGTGAGTTGTGATACTAATAAAACCACAAACAATTGCTCTCAACTTCCCTTAAGTTTTGTTCGAAGCTCCAATAACCTTCCAAAAATAAAGCAAATATCAAAAACATCTCTAACAAGGAAAACCGTATGTAGTTATTTTTATTTGAGATATATGTTATCTCAGACAGTGCTTTTCTTATACATTATTTCACAGTAAATTTCGTTTAACTTCACACCAACTGAAACTGAATTAACGAGTCCGACCCATGTCAATCGAACTTGCACAACTTTCAACCCCTGATTTCATCAGATACAATCGTCTCTAATTTGTCAAAACAAAATTTTTCTTTAAAATTTCTGAACGTCTGTTAAGAAGATACCAAGACCTATTTTCCCGTTGATGACGAGATATTGCTGATGATGGAGCTCGTGTTGAATGATTGTTTGGGCTATTACCATCATCTATTGTGGATGTAATGTTTTCCGACGTTTCGATAGACATCTTCTATCTTTATCATGGAGGAAAATGAAAAATCTTTTGAAAATTATCAAATTTCAATTAAGTTAATATTGACAGAAGTCATGAAAGAAAATGAACGATTTTTAAGTTGGATCGAATTATCGGTGTCCAAACTTCTGGCAGATCTATAGATGGAGCACTTATGGAATCAGGTGTTATTTTCATGAATGCTGCCTCTTTGATTTTTCTTCTTGTAAGTTTTTCTTCTTTGGATATTATTGATGCTTCATTCCACTTTATACAATGATTCTTATCTACAGCATGTTGGACCAACCTGGATTTGTCGCTGTCTAGTACTCGTAGAAGCTTCTGATGTTCTTTTATTCGTACATTCAGAGGGCGTTTAGTTTCTCCGACGTAAGATCTTTCGCACTCGCAAGATAAATCATATATGCAGTTCTTTGTCCTTTGTGTCTCATTATTAGGCTTAACTTTTGTAAGTTTAGCTCTGATAGTGTCTTGAGTTTTGAATGCAGTCGTTATGTTGTATCTATTTCCAATTCTTCTCATTTTCTCCGACAAACCTTTTACATAAGGAATTACTGTTTTAATGGTCTGATTTATATCTGTTGGTTCAGAAGAATTGGAAATAGATACAACATAACGACTGCATTCAAAACTCAAGACACTATCAGAGTTAAACTTACAAATGTTAAGCCTAATAATGAGACACAAAGGACAAAGATCTGCATATATGATTTACCTTGCGAGTGCGGAAGATCTTACATCGGAGAAACTAAACGCCCTCTTAATGTACGAATAAAAGAACATCAGAAGCTTCTACGAGTACTAGACAGCGACAAATCCAGGATGGTCCAACATGCTGTAGATGAGAATCATCTTATAAAGTGGGATGAACATCAATAATATCCAAAGAAGAAAAACTTGCAAGAAGAAAAATCAAAGAAGCAGCATTTATGAAAATAACACCTGATTCCATAAGTGCTCCATCTATAGATCTGCCAGAAGTTTGGACGCCGATAGTACGATCCAACTCAAAAAGATCATCATATCACTGATGAGTATATAACATCGTTCATTTTCTTTCATGACTTCTGTCAATATTGACTTCTTTGAAAATTGATAATTTTCAAAAGGTTTTTTACTTTTCCTCCTCGTCGGAAAACATTTCATCCACAATAGATGATGGTAATAGCCCAAACAATCATTCAACACCTATTTTCCACATTCAAATCATTCAGAGTCACAGGTGCAACAAAAATCCTACAAAAATGCATTAAAACTTGGTGAAAGTGAAACAAAAATTGACCTGTATCAGGGTTTTGTTGCCAGAGATTTTTCTCTTGATGAAATGAATTCTTCCATAATTTTGACGAGCACTGTATATATTTGTTCATTCATTGTGACGGTTGTATGAGTATATAAATTTAAACGAGCGAGCAAAAGCTCCTGACCTCACGTCATTGCTTTTCTACATTTTCCTAATTTTATTTTGCTGACAACAATAGCAGTTTTCATTTTCATTCTTCAGAAATTTTTTTTAGAGGTGACTACGAACCCAATGAGCTATTTTTCATATTTTTGGACCTTCATATCTATTTTTGACATTTAAAACTTGCCGATAGACAATAGTGCCACGTTTTGAGACTCTATTAGTTTGTACGAATGAAATGTGTTTATAATTTAAGCTACTGTCACCGAGATCTTAATCAAGGATTCAAAAAGACAAAAAATTCCAATAGACCTCAGTCTCTGAGGTGGATAAGAAATGTAGAAATCCAAGGATTTCATATCAGAATGTTGATTATAAATTTAGTATCTGAAAGAATTCTCTTACCGTTTTCCAATTAGCTCTTTTCAAAGGTCCCTTTGTATCCCACTTTTTCTTAGGTTTGAGACCGTCTGGAACGAAGGGATGACTTGCTAGGAGCATTCCTTGAGGTGGAGGAGGTGCTCCTGCCATTCCTGGAGGTGGCGGAGGTGCTCCTGCCATTGGTGGAGGAGGTGGAGGAAATGCTCCTGCCATTGGTGGTGGAGGTGGAGGAAATGATCCTGCCATTGGTGGTGGGGGTGGAGGAAATGCTCCTGCCATTGGTAGAGGGGGTGGAGGAGGTAGTCCGGCCATTGGTGGAGGAGGCGGAGGTGGTGCTCCTGCCATTGGTGGACAGGGTGGAAGTGCATTTTCCGATTGCGTTGGCTTCTCTACCACTTCTTCAACTTCAGCATAGTTTTCCACTCCATTTGTGTCAACAACAGTTTCCTCTAGTTTCCTGCGAAATTCAGACACATTTTCCAGGACTGGTTTTTCTGTAATAAAGAATAAATGGTGATTATTTCAATGAAACGATTTTTATTATGCAATTATTTTACAGATTAATTAATTTAATATAAATTTACCTCTGATTGCTTTTATTAGCTGGGGATCAATCCCAGCATGTTGGAGTACTTGAATGGTTTTCTTTGTTATGGGTCTGAAAATACATATAGATTAATTAGTTGCTTCGTTGAATATCTCAATTATTTTTTTCACCGGACAATAAAGATGAGACATGGGAGCGTAAGTGTAGAGAATTGGAATCTTACATGGGCGGAAACAGATCATCAGAGGCCTGGAGTCTTATAAAAAGTTTGAGGAAAGAACAGATAACGAGAAGCAACATACAACCGATAACGCTAAATGAATGGAAAGACCACTACGAGAAAGAGCTTCGAGAATTCATTAATAACTCTCCCAAAAGATATACAGAAGAAGGAACAACAGAAACAATCACTGAAGAACATATAAAAAAAGCCATAAGGCCTATGAAAAACAAAAAGGCTGCTGGACCAGGAGGAATCCCAGCCGAACTGATTAAAAATGGAACGGAAAAATTACGAAATATGATTAAAGACCTCTTCAACAAATACCTGAACGGCGAAAATCCACCTAGTGAATGGAAAGAAGCGTTGATAACTCCCCTTCATAAGAAAGGCAGTAAAAGTGATTGTAAAAATTATCGATGTATATCAGTAACAAGCACATTCAGCAGATTATACTGTAAAATCTTGAAAAATCTGATTGAAAACGAATATGAGCCAAATGAAATAGAAAAACAGGCTGGATTCAGAATTGGGAGATCCTGTATAGACCACATTTTCACGCTCAACCAACTCACTGAAAAGAAGATAGCAACTGACAGAAACACTCATTTGCTGTTTGTTGACCTGACAAGTGCGTATGATAGTGTACCCGTCACTAAGCTCTGGCCGGTGCTGGAAGAGTCCTCAGTAAACGTGACACTAATAAGAGCAATTCAACAGCTTTATGAAAATTCTTCCTCAAGGGTTAAAATTAACAATCAGTTATCATCCAGCTTTCACGTATCAAAGGGATTGAGACAAGGTTGCAGCCTATCACCAACGCTGTTCAAAATTTATTTGAACGAAGCATTGAAGCATTGGAGAAGATCATGTCGCAGAATGGGGATCCAACTGGGTGACCGGACGACTTTATACACTTTACTTTTCGCTGATGACCAGGTCGTTATCTCATAGGATAGAAAATTATTCATTTAACCTTTTTTGCCTGAAGTTTTTCTGAGTATCATTATATTTTGATGAGAAATTATTATTGAGTTCAAGGAAGCACAGACGCTTTGGAAATAAGATTCTATTGTAGTTCTATAGATTTGCAAAATTTCGTGTAACCATCATGAAAATTTTCAAAAAAACTACAATTTCTTTTTAAAATTTTGATATCTCCTGAAATATAGGAACAAAATCAACAAAATTCTAAACGGATATCGAGAATATTGATATTCAGAACATCATTGAATTTTAGCTTTATTCCATCTCATCTTAAGAAGCCATGAGTTATCCATAGTTGAAGACGTTTAATGAGTAAAAAAAAAATCTTTAGAAGTGAAAGCCGATGAGACAGCGGAATATTCAGAATTAGAAAACCTTCATTCAAATTAATTATTATTTCAACAAAAATTATGTGATCCTTACCCCTCTGGGTCTTCTCCATCTATCAAATTCGAGAGGAACTTGACAAAGCATTTTTCCGCTGTGTTCATCACAGATTCTTCTTCAATCTCCTTCTTTGGTTCATCTTTTCTTATTAAATCTTCGATGTCAAACGATCTAACAAAAAAATCTGGTCTTTCTTCGGCTGAAATGAGATTTTACTAGAGTTAAATCACGTTATCTTAATATAGGAGAGACAAAGAGCATATTTAAAAATACTAAAAACACGCGTATAAAGAATATCGAGCTAAAAAAGTAAGAAATAATTTTAAAAACCAATTCATGACAATAGTATATAAAAATATTAGTAAAATTGGACAAGAAACGTGGGGCGATTGATATACGAATATTATATTAGGTGTACAAATAAGTTTCCGCGGTTTGTCAAAAGATGGCCCCACCAGAAGGTTATGGAGAAATTGCCAGATGTAAAACGTAATATCCCAAGTTTAGTCATCTGGCAACACCATAACCTTAAAGTACTAGTGATTCCGTATCAGCATCACGTAATTTTTTCGTGCAAAAATGTCAAGTTTTATTCCGAATAAGCATCATTTGCGGAAACTTTTGATTTACTTCTTTAATGTGAAAAAATCTGCAGCTGAGGCGCATCGATTGCTTCTAGAAGCATATGGTGAAGCGGCTTTAAGTGAGAGAAGTTGTCAGGAATGGTTTCAAAAGTTTAAGAACGGTGAGTTTGACGTTAAAGACAAAGAACGCAGTGGAAGGCCGAAAGTGTACGAAGACATGGAATTAGAAGCACTATTGGAGGAAGATTCGTCCCAAACGCAAAAGAACTTGCACTTACTCTACAAGTGACTCAACAAGCAATTTCACATCGTTTAAAATCGTTAGGAATAATTCAAAAACAAGGAAATTGGGTTCCATATGAACTAAAGCCGAGAGACGTTGAACGCCGATTATGCATGAGTGAAATGCTGCTTGCCAGGAATACAAAAAGAGTTTTTGCATCGTATAGTCACTGGTGACGAAAAATGGATTCACTACGATAATCCAAAGAAGAGAAAGTCATGGGTTAAGCCCGGCGAACCATCAACATCGACAGCTAAGCCGAATATTCATGGAAAAAACTCATGCTTTGTATTTGGTGGGATCAGCTTGGTGTCGTGTATTATGCGATTAAGCGAAACCATTACTGGAGCTCTCTACCGAACACAATTGATGAGATTGAGTCGGGCCCATTACTACTCCAGACACGACAAAATTATTCTTTTACACGATAATGCTCGTCCACATGTTGCGACGCCGGTAAAAACATACTTGGAAACACTCAACTGGGAAGTTTTACCCCACCCGCCGTATTCACCAGACTTAGCCCCTTCTGATTATCATCTGTTCCGGTCGATGGCACATGGCCTGTCTGAGCAGCACTTCACATCATATGAAGACACCAAAATTGGGTAGATTTGTGGATAGTGTCAAAAGATGAAGAGTTTTTTCCACGGGTATCCGAATGTTGCCAGAAAGATGGGGAAAAGTAGTGGCAAATGATGGAAAATACTTTGAATAAAACGTAATGTACTTTTCCTTTACAATAAATTCCTAATTTTTTAAAAAACCGCGGAAACTTATTTGTACACCTAATATTATATACTATTGTCATAAATTGATTTTTATAATTATTTCTAACTTTTTTAGCGCGATATTCTTTATAAGCGTGTTTTTTTAATTTTATTTAAACTCTATGAAGAGAGTACGTTGAGCCACAGATAAGCGTAAATTTTATTTAATTTTTTGAGTTCGGTCAATCTGGGCAATTAACGAAAGTTGAAAAATGTTCAAACGTTTTCTTTCTTTTTTGCTAATTTTAACCCAAATAATAATTTAATGTTTTTTTTTTTCGATTTTCGGCAGATACAAAACAATTTGCAAATCATAATACTGAAAAAAAAGAAATTATTTTTTGATTTAAAACATTTGCTGATGCTAGAAAAAACCGAGAGTAATATCTATGGCGTGATATCAATTCTTCGATTCAGAGAAAACTATTGGGTGATGTGAGATGAATTTAAACATATAATCCATATCATGTGAAAAAAATTAACTTACCCAAGTAGTTATGGAGACCACTAGAAACAAGCTCTTCTTGAAAGCGCTCGCTCAATTCCAGGTCTTCTTTTGTCTGCTTGAATAAAGAAGATATGAATCGACGAATGTTTCTCTGCAAAAAATTCAAGACATTAGAATCTATAATAAGCAATACTAAAAAAAAAACACAAATTCTATTAGAATTAAGATAAAAATCATTATAGTTTGTAACTTTACAGTTTTATAACTTCCTAGTTCTATAAATTTAATAATAATAACGAAGAATATCACGATAGAGACACATAATTGCATTCCAACTTGAACAATAGTTATAAAAATAAAACCATAAAAAGAAAACTAACCATACTCCTCATGAAGTTGTTTCTATGTTTTTCAAAAAACCTGAAATAGACATTCTGATTGATGGGTTTGACACTGATGAATTATATAGCCTTGAAGACTTTTAATACGCTGAAATTCTTGAGATAAAATTTCTTCTCTGCACGACACTACAGGATAATTAACTGAAATTGGGATCCTTATTTATATGCCCCCAAGATCCTTTCAGGTAAAATATTTGACTTAAGAAAAAGAGATGTATATATTTCTATGGTCCAGTGACGAATCGAACGTACCTTCGTTAATGCATGATTGACTAATTGGAGATTAGGCATACTTAATAAATAAAATTATATAAATACATAATGAGGATTTTATTATTCACCCAAATTAATACAAAATGTACAAACCTAACAAAATTCTAAAAAGTACTATTATAATATATTTTATAATTTTCTTCATGCATAGTCCAGTCAGTTTAGGCCTAGTTGGTTGAATAGTCAACAGTCATTTTAGGCCTTAGTTCTATAAATTTAATAATAATAACGAAGAATATCACGATAGAGACACATAATTGCATTCCAACTTGAACAATAGTTATAAAAATAAAACCATAAAAAGAAAACTAACCATACTCCTCATGAAGTTGTTTCTATGTTTTTCAAAAAACCTGGAAATAGACATTCTGATTGATGGGTTTGACTTCAAAATATTTGAATAACACTGATGAATTATATAGCCTTGAAGACTTTTAATACGCTGAAATTCTTGAGATAAAATTTCTTCTCGCACGACACTACAGGATAATTAACTGAAATTGGGATCCTTATTTATATGCCCCCAAGATCCTTTCAGGTAAAATATTTGACTTAAGAAAAAGAGATGTAGGTATATATTTCTATGGTCCAGTGACGAATCGAGCGTACCTTCGTTAATGCATGATTGACTAATGACTGATGTACTAATTGGAGATTAGGCATACTTAATAAATAAAATTATATAAATACATAATAAGGATTTTATTATTTATCCAAATTAATACAAAATGTACAAACCTAATAAAATTCTAAAAAGTACTATTATATTATATTTTATAATTTTCTTCATGCATAGTCCGGTCATTTTAGGCCTTTTATCAAACCAAATCATATAAAATATAATTATATCCACATTTACCTTTATAATAATAGGAGAATAAATTGATTAATGTCATTTAGATTGGGCGTACCTACACCGTCTTACGAACCAGAAAATTTCTTTAGAGAGTTGGGAAGGATGTAATAGAGTAAGATAGAAAGTGACGCTATTCTACGCAAATTAGAGTGAGACAGAGTAACGTTTTATTTTAAGAGAAAGAGAGAGACAGATAGTGACGCCTTCGCTAGATTTTTAGTTATTATCATTTAGTGTGCTACGTTTATTAGTTGATACAAAATTTTTACATGTTTCATTATGATTACATCTTACAACAATACAACATTTATATCATACTTTCAGATTTTAATATATTATATATATATTAATAATATTTTTTATGAAAGGTAGCTAGCAAGTATTACACAATTTTGTAATCTTGATTGAATGGACCAATTTAAAAGTAACTTGCCGAGGGTAGTATGGTACATTTTTTTCAAAGATGTCTCAACGAAACTTATATTTTTTTACTAAAATAATTACACCTAACAATGGATTTGTGACTGTAATCAAGAGCATGGTAATTTAGGATCACGTTTAAAAAACTCATTGCAAAATTGGGAAATTTGTGACTACAATACCTAAGGATGTAGTGTAGGGTGTCAATTTTCAACATTTTCAAAATCATACCCATTACCACTTAACCAAGTGACATAGAATTTTTTTTTAATTTTTGCTAGAACTAGTATAACCTAACATATCACCCAGTATCTGATTGAAGTTGAGGTACGGGACATCCTGTATATATAACGAAGAAATCAGTGTGCCTTTAAGAAATGGCGAATGCTCCGGGTTGAGCCTGATGCTTCATAAAAAAAGTAGCGTTCTCTGTCCCTATGTCCCTTTTATATGCTTAAACCTTTGAAGCTACGCAATGGATTGAAATGCGGGTTTTTTTTTAATATATAAGTGGATTGAAGAGGAAGGTTCTCATGTTGAATAACATCCATTAACTAGTGGAGAAATACTGTGTTTTCTGAGATTTATAATGTGATGTCGTAAACAATCACATATTTATCTCTTATATTGCAAACGCAGGCTGAACCCTACGAGATTTATCAAAATAATTGACTTAATATTGTACACATTGATACGGCCTACAGAAAAGTCCGCGATGGTAGCTAGCAAGTATTATATTGTAATCTTGACTGAATTGACCAATTTTGAAGTAACTTGCCGAGGGTAGAACGGTACATTTTTAAAAGATGTAGTGTCAAAGTTAGCTGAAAATATATTTTTTAACCATGTCTCAACTAAACTTTTATTTTTTCTATCAAAACAATTACACTTAACAATGAATTTGTGACTGTGATCCATAGCATGGTTATTTAGGATAACGTTTAAGGCTGTACATCACCTTCTTTGTGCCTATACTATTTCAATGCTAATTTACTTCAAGAATAACGCATAAACCGTTTGTCGGATTTCATTCAAAATTTGAGTGAGCATTGGCATGAGTATTCCCTAGTGCGTACCTTCCGCCGATTTTTGATATGATGCATAGTTTTGGGCTAATTACACTTTGAAAATTGAAATACTCTTCAGATGCAAATATTTCCTCAAGGAAATATTTTATCGAAAAAAAACTCTTATCCTTCATTTATGATCATTTATGACCCCAGGTATGATTGCCACAACTATTTTTACCAAATTCAGGGACAATCAAATATATGCCGTAGAGAATATTGCGACTTGATTCTTTATTGCGATAATGATTTCCATGTGGAAACCATAATAAGGGATCGGAATTTCTGGAGATATACGATGCTTCCAAAATTAGAGGACTTTTACAAGAAGTGCATTCTTCCAGAAATAATAGATGGCAGAATACCAAGAGGAATGAGTGTCCGCGAGATAAATTGAAATTATTATGGAAGTGGGTAAGTGTTTCTCACGAACGAAGCCTACATTCTACTCTCTCAGCGGAAAAAATTATTTCAATTTTTTCAGATGCAGGGTCAGACACCCGTAGAAAGTTATATTTTTTTGACACGGGGGCAGGGTTTTTCTGCTGAGGTTTTTCCCTGGACTATTGTATCATACGCAGAATTGTATGGTACCCCGTGCACCAACCTCAGCTAGGGACATTTTGTTTCAATATGAATTGCATTATATCAGCTCCCTCAATCCAAATAATATATTTTAAAAAACAAAAATTTTTTATTTCCCAAGTTTGATATGCCCAGGAAAAATGTTTTGGAGACAAAGAAATTTTATATGCTTCTTCAACTGATTAGATTTGACCTAATAATTTTTTTTTCATGTAGTATAGCGCCCCATGTACAAATTCAAGAGATTGTTTTAATTAATTTGCATCACTCACATTCACATAAATAATTATAGGGTCAATTTAGACCTTCAGGGTTACATTCCCAACAAGCTGAAAGTTGGTGCAATTGTTCAGAACCTAATTATGAATAAAATTTGAAAGTTTTTCATTATTCCGCTGTACGGAAATATTCAAGTCAAGGTCAAAGGTCAAGAATGCGTTTTTCGCGATTTTCAGCAAAAAGGCAAGTTTTATCACAAAATTACTCCAGAAAATTGTAGAACATATATTATCTATAAAATATGTATCAACTTTTTTCCTAAGAGCCACCGTTTTTGAGATACAACGTTTCAAAAAGTTATAAAGTTGTAATCGTCATAATATGCATTCTGGGATATGAGTTTATCCATCATACTATACTTATTTTTCAATGTACCCCCAGATAGCTCGATACACAATTTTGACTCACCCTGTATACGTGGCTAAATCATGTATATTATGACGATTACAACTTTCATAATTTTTTGAACCGTTATATCTCAAAAACGGTGAATGTACCCCAGATAGCTCGATACACAATTTTGACTCACCCTGTATACGTGGCTAAATCATGTATATTATGACGATTACAACTTTCATAATTTTTTGAACCGTTATATCTCAAAAAAACGGTGACTCTTTGGAACAAAATATTGATACACATTTTATAGATAATTATATGTTCTACAATATTTGTCTGGAGTAATTTTAACATAAAACTTGACAATTTGCAGAAAATCGTGAAAACCACATTTTTTGGCCTTTAACCTTGAATAAAATTTTTCCATACAGGGAAACTAATATTTTATTCATAATTATGTTTTGAACAATTTCACCGACTCTCAGCTTGTAGGAAATTTATGTAACTTCACCCTTGTTATTTGGTCTCAATTGACCGGTCTAAATAGAATGAACTCTGTATTTACCATTCTCTTCGAAACCCACAAAAAATCCATAAACACAAATTTACGTTCCGTTTCGATGCTACCCACCGGCGACAGTACCTAGAAAGTTTATTAGGGGTCATAAATACCGTACAGACCGTCCTATTTCGTACAATGGGCGTGCCTGTTTTCAGTTCCTTGAAATTTTCGCTTGGTGCCACCTAGCGGAATTCGAGTTTCGCCGCAAGGTGGTGTACAGCCTTAAAAAAATCACTGCATAATTGGAAAATTTGTGACTACAATACCTAAGGATGTAGTGTAGGGTGTCAATTTTCAACATTCTCAAAAATTTACCTATTAGGTATTACTTTACCAAATGACACAGATATTTTTCAAATTTTTGATAGAACTGGTGTAACCTAGCATATCGCCCAGTAACCGTTTGACGTTGAGTTACGGGACACAATATCTCATTGTAAAAAATAAAAACTAAGTATGGCAGATTGCGATAATCACCCTGTACATTTGAATTTATGTGGAAATAAAGCACTCTCAAATTTGAACGTTGGCGTGTTCTCAATATTTTTATAATTTTCCAAAACAAATATATAAAGAATTTTTTCCATAATTAGTTTACTCACTGAAGGTATATCGACTTGCGTTTGATGGGATCAAGTGTCATTAAAGAGATATGGAAATGAAATACGTCATACATCATGGTAGAAATACACAGATATGATTTTTAAATTTATTTTTTTCCTCCGTATCTGCGCAACTCATCTGTGACGTCATCGGAGTCGCAAAACAGAAACCGATACTTGGTTTTGAGGTTAATATCACGGCAGAAATATATTTTTCCAACATGATATTAAAAAAGTAGAATTAATTAACGTTGATTAGTAAGAAGAATACCTTATTACATTTATTTACAGCCAAAATCCCTTACTTAACGAAATTCTTCGGTCAGAATGTGAGATAAACTTCCGAGTTTTCTATCTCTCTTCAATGCGCAAGATCATACCTGTGTTATTCTTTCATGGTCACTCATTATTTACTATACAGCGCATGCGTATTTTGCTAATCGGGATAACTTCGGGTATAAACGTTACCGCATCAAATAATTACATAGATGTTTTAGTTATATTTTACGTTTAATGATGGTTAACTTTAGAGAGATCTGGAAGATGAAATAACGTCGAATGCTATGAGCGCCATCTGCTTTTTCCTTTACCCGCTATTGGATTTTGACACGGTCTAACGGTATTAAGGACCTAATATCTCCAATAGTTGAGAGATATGTAAGATGAAATAACGTCATGCGCTATTTTTCGGAATCAACGTATACGTAGAAAAATGGCGTTCTGTATGCAGTATTATAAGAAGAAAAGGAAAGCTATCTAATATGTTTCTGTGGTCATACCATGCGCATAATTCGAACTGTTTTTAATTCAAATTCAAACATAAATTAATGAGTTTACTACACTGTTTCGAAACTTTCAAAATATGTCTCTTCTGTGTGTCAAAACATATCTTAATTCGAAAGTACGAATGCGCATGTGGAGAAAACGACGTTTATTACGTATATCCCACGTACAGCGCATGCGTTTTATTCAGCTTGAGATAATGAGCGGTATTAACGTTACCGCATCAGGTAATTTACGGACAGATTGCGTAAGGGCTCGTTTATACTATATATACTGGCCGGTACCTTATGCCGTAAGCCGTTACCTTATTCCGTATTCCCTAAGAATTTCAGTAGGCATTTATACTGACTGTTAACTTAATCCTAAACAGAACATAGAGTTTATGGATTTTGATGTATGCTTATTAATAATTGTCATTTTGAATTTGAGTTTCAATGTTTTGAAACGTGCTGACCATCTTGAATTATAATTTATTATATTATTTGAAATTACCGTTATTCAAACAGAGATCGATTCTATATTCAATACTCTGATATAAATAATTGACGCTCTATGGAATGCGCATGTGTCAAAAAAACTCGCCCACTATTACATTCCCTTAATTTGTCTTATTCATAAGATAGTCTTCTACACTTATAAGATAATCTAATCTAATTATCTAATATATATATGTAATTTTTCCAAATTATTTATGAATATATATTTCTATGAATTTGTCCCTAGAGTTGAACATTTTACCGGTACGGGAAAAGGTTAGGAATGAGTATGAACGAAAGCATTGAATTCCTATGGTTCAACTTTTTAAGGTTAAGGTTACGGCATAAGGTAGCGGCCAGTATAAACGAACCCTAACTCGTTATAGGTAATTAACGTCGTTTTCTCATTATGCGCATTCATACTTTCGAATTAAGATATGCTCTGACTCACAGAAGAGACATATTTTGGAAGTTTCGAAACAATTTGGTAATCTCATTAATTTAGGTTTCAATTTAAATTGAAAACAGCTCGAATTATGCGCATGGTATGATCATACAAACATTTTTCAACGACGTTGACGTGAACGTTAAACCGTTTCTTCCATGGCACTACCGGAACACTAAATAGCGCATGACATAAATAACGGATGACGCTCATAGGGTTTGAAGTTATTTCATCTTCCATATCTCTGCAGTAAAGAAAACGCATACGCTGTACCACCGTAAATAACGCAACACTACTACCGCACGACGTAATTTTGTAATTTTCTAATTTGTATCATCAAAAACATTGAATGCATAAAGCATTAAAAAAGATGAACCATATTTTTTTAAAACTTTAAGAAAATTTCTGAGGTATTTGGCAATTAAAAGCTATTTGAATCAAACAACCATTTGTTAAACCATCTATATTTCAGGACTGGATTGGTCCCTTCATAAAAATGCTAAATTATAAGAGAAAACAATTATATGTGTTAAAATTTACAGTATAAGTTATATCTCAACTATTCATCGAGGGTTGATTAAAGTAAACATTATTCTACTTTCATCTAACTTAGTTGTGAACGAGAGGCAAGAGTAGCTTTAAGGATTGAAAATATTTTAACGGTATGGATTTCGTTTTATTTCAATACAAAATGTAGTGTGTTTCGAACAAAATCCATACCGTTAAAATAGGATGTGTTCAATCCTCAAAGCTACTGTTGCCTCTAGTTCACAACTAAGTTATATATAAGTAGAATAATGTTTTATTTTAACAATCCTCGACGAATTGTTGCGCTATAATTTTATTACTGTGAATTGAAATCAAACGAATTCCATACCGTTAACATAGGATGTTTTCAATCTTTATAACTACTTTTGCTTCTCATTCACAACTAAGTTAGATGTAAGTAAGCTTTAAGGATTGAAAACATTCTATTTTAACGGTATGGATTTCGTTTTATTTCAATACAAAATGTAGTTTGTTTCAAACGAAATCCATACTGTTAAAATAGGATGTGTGCGAGCTACTCTTACCTCTAGTTCATAACTAAGTTAGATATAAGTAGAATAATGTTTTATTTCAACAATCCTCGACGAATTGTTGCGCTATAATTTTATTACTGTAAATTGAAATCAAACGAATTCCATACCGTTAAAATAGGATGTTTTCAATCCTTATAACTACTTTTGCCTCTCATTCACAACTACGTTAGATGTAAGTAGAATAATGTAAGTAAGCTTTAAGGATTGAAAACATTCTATTTTAACGGTATGGATTTCGTTTTATTTCAATACAAAATGTAGTTTGTTTCAAACGAAATCCATACCGTTAAAATAGGATGTGTGCAATCCTCAAAGCTACTGTTGCCTCTAGTTCACAACTAAGTTAGATATAAGTAGAATAATGTTTTATTTTAACAATCCTCGACGAATTGTTGCGCTATAATTTTATTACTGTGAATTGAAATCAAACGAATTCCATACCGTTAACATAGGATGTTTTCAATCCTTATAACTACTTTTGCCTCTCATTCACAACTACGTTAGATGTAAGTAGAATAATGTAAGTAAGCTTTAAGGATTGAAAACATTCTATTTTAACGGTATGGATTTCGTTTTATTTCAATACAAAATGTAGTTTGTTTCAAACGACATCCATACAGTTAAAATAGGATGTGGGCAATCCTCAAAGCTACTCTGGTCTCTAGTTCACAAATAAGTTATATATAAGTAGAATAATGATTTATTTTAACAATCCTCGACGAATTGTTGCGCTATAATTTTATTACTGTAAATTGAAATCAAACGAATTCCATACCGTTAAAATAGGATGTTTTCAATCCTTATAACTACTCTTGCCTCTCATTCACAACAACGTTAGATGTAAGTAGAATAATGTAAGTTAGCTTTAAGGATTAATAACATCATATTTTAACAATATGGATTTCGTTTGATTACTTTATCTCTTTTTGCCCTCGACGAATTGTTGAGATATAATTCTATTATTGTAAATTTAATCCTAATAATTGTTTTCTCTCATAATTTTATAATCCTGATGAAGGTAGCAATCTAGTCATGAAATATACACAAAGGGTTGTCCTGAGTAGCAAAATACGCATGCGCTATACCGTAAATAGCTCACAACGCTAAGGCCGAATTTTGGCGGTACAATCTTTCGAAAGATTCCGTGTCTTTCAAAGATTCGTATTTTAGCGTTGCAACGGTGACGTCACACGCAAAATCTTTCGAAAGATCTTTCAATCTTTTGAAAGAACATTTTTAGGTAGTTGGAATGTTTTGTAAATATGTCAAATGTCAATTATGGCGGATAATTTTAATTTTGCTTATGATTGTAATTTGTAATATTGCATTGAAAAGCTAAACGCACGTTTATATTTATTGTTGAAGTAATGGCGAAATAAATAAGAAAGTGATTATTTACAATAATTCTGTGATTCAAGAAATGGGGTTTGCCATGCTTTGCAAGATATCTGCCTTTTTCGTTTTAGTATTTCTGAAAGTAGTCATTTTATTGAATCAAAACTTCCAGATATTTTAACTATGTGATACGTTGCCAATAACAGAAATAACTGCATCCTCCATTTTAATCAGGATTAATTCTTGAACATTAAAAATGTAAATTAAATTCTCTATACAATTTCTAACAATCGCAATATACTCTTAAAGCACTAATAACGAACTACTCCTATCAGAGATAACCACTGCAATGGGTATTGAAAAACTAAGCTAAAATCTACAACACAGATTTTAAATTTCGCGGCTTCTATGACGTCACCAGTTCGAAAGATATCATTTTAGCGAGTATTGAACCCATGACGCCACAGCAAAAATCTTTTGAAAGATCTTTCGAAAGATTGCACCATAAAATTCGGCCTAAGAGCTCAAGACGTTATTTAATCTTAGATATTTCACTTATTATGGACGGTTAGTGTGACCATTGAAGTATAAATAATAGAATGAGCACGTTGTAGAATATAAGTGTTAGGCCCGTTTGCACCAACGCCCTTAAAATGTCGCTTACCTAGGTGCCGCTTAAAGTTAAGGGTCGCTTAAATTCATTTCCAGTTGCACGACTGTCACTTAACAGAAACTTAACTAAGCGCCGCTTAACTTTCTTAATCTAGTGACATTTCAGTATTTCATTTCTCTCTAGATCAATAAAGCGATTTCATTGGCTACACGCAATATTTGATGTTCTGTGGTTATAGAAGTTGTAAATATTTCGTCTCTTCTGAGGCAGAAATATTTTTTATAAATTAATATATGAATAAAGAAGCCCGATATGGTTTTAATTAAAGACTTTATACGTATATACGCCTGGGAAACACTCTTTCCACAATTTCTATTATTTCCAAGTCGTCATGAAATGAATCAAATTCATTCCATTATGCAAGTTAATAGCGTTGTTCGAAGTATATATTACAATTACGATTAATATTATTTTAGTCACATCACATTTGTTCGAAAATCACAAAGAAATACTAGACAAATATTTGGAAAACCAAACAAATCAAATTATTTCAGGTTAGAATCGCAGATAAACCCCAAAATAAATGTACATTTACCTTTGATCTATGGGTAGAATCCGCCTTTAAATAGTCAAGTGGTTATGAATGAGCACTTAAATTTAAGGCTTGCTTAAGGGATTTAAGTGCCGCTTATCAGTTGGTGCAACGCAAATTAAGTTAAGGATTCATTTTTAGGGTGGCTTAAGTGTGGTTGATGCAAATGGGTCTTAGAGATTGAATTCATATTTTGGGACCCCTTAGACGCTACGCGCATGCGTCGTGAACTCTCGCGAATGTGAGAGGGGAATTGGGCTTAATTGTATATTATGTTTTTATAGTTACCGTATGTGATATAATTCGAATTTATCAGAGGAATTATCTCGATCTCTTTCAACCAAGCTTCATCAGTTGACTTAATATTTGTTTTATCCTTCTTTCCAACAAAGTATATTGTTTTCGTAATTTGTTCCTCCTCAGTTGTGAATTATAAGTTATCTAGCCGTTGAAAGTTCTTTTTTGCCGTCTAGTTATTTTTTAAACAAGTGAGTGAAAAAAAACCGATTATGCGCCTCAGAATGCTTTGAAATGAACTTCGGTTAACGAATTCTATATTTCATTCAGAAAATTGGTAATGAAAGGCGATGTATTGTTTGCGACAAATAAAACAAATATAATAAAATACCTCATCGGTGACTCCATGTTTTGAAATTTTCCTTAAACTAATCCAATTACTTTTTGGTTTCCTTAATCTTCTCCAAATTATATTATTTGGAGAAAATTTTTGTGGTGAATATATATCTTTATTTAAAAACAGTGAATCTGCAGTAAAAAGATCACCCAAATTCGAGGCATCCCAAATCCAATGTAAATTCGATGTTCAATCATCCTATCATTTTAACGATGTCAAAATGTAATGTAAATTCAATCTCACCATTCGTAAATACGTCAGCTGTCATTTTACTATAAATAGAAGGGGAAGACGGAAGAACGAAAACGAAAATTACCGAAGAACCAGATTCACCTTCATTCCCCACCTCAAGAAATTTCCCCTTCGTCGCGCATGAGCAGGACATCTCAAGGGGTCTCGTTACAGCCCGCTAGATACTTCATGGTTAATTTGGAGGATCACATTCTGTACCTCGGAGGATACAACACTATGTCCATTTTTTCCATATTGACTTTATTACAGAGTTAAAATTAGCTTTTCTCATATTTCTTAGAGGAATAGAGCATTATGTCCAAAAGCAGTTAGAACCGGATATAGCATGTTTTAAAACAACACCAAGTCCACTTTCATTTAGAGGGATAGAACACCATGTGGACTTACGTTACACCCTTTTTTATTCTTCTGATTCGTCAGTCCATTGTATTATGTGGGACGAATCCAAAGGAACTCGTGGCGGAAATGAAATCGGATCTGCATTACTGAAATGGGCAGATACTGTCATTCTTAGCAGTGACATTGAAGAAATTATAAATAAAATATTTAAATACATTTTGTAAGTCAAATAGTATCCTACATTAGGTCTTATAGTACAATAACTTTATTAGAGGGATACAACACCATGCCCATTAAAAGTGAAACAAAAACCGTAAAAAGGTTTTTTTATTTTATAACAACTGCATGATGTAAATAACAATAAATTGAATGTTCTGGTAAAATATTGTTTCAACATCTCAATAAATAGCTGTGCCAATAACACTTTTGTTGAAAAAGTCTAAAACTCCTCTCCTGTAAAGTTATAAAAATGGACATAGTGTTGTATCCTCTCGAGGTACAGAATTATATTTATAGAATTATTTGAGTGTGGTATTACATTAGTTTTTCAATCATGTTCAATTTTATTGTGTCACTAGCTGACCCGACAGACTTCGTCCTGTCAAAAAGATTTGTAATGTGGCAGTTTTTGTGCCTACGTATTTTAAAAAATTCTCCTGAACAGAACCGTCACCCTGGTGATAGGGCGTTGTGAATAAAAATAATTAAATAAAACATATATAAGGGTTTAAAAGTGAGTAATCGCTTTATTGTTAATAATGTGAATCATAATTATTATTATTATCATTGTAGTGCTTTGTGGTATACGATGTTTTTGTTTGATTACCTAGCGCATAGATAAACAAATCTGATGGTTTTCCAACACGGGAACAGGCAACATACAATTGACCATGTGAGAAACATAGGTTTTCTTGATTAATACCACAAACACTTAATGATTGCCCCTAGGACTTGTTTATAGTCATATCAAAAGCAAGCCGCACTGGAAACTGTAGTCGTTTAAACTCAAATGGCACATCAGTCGGAATCATTGGGATGCGCGGTATGAGAACATCTTCTCCTTTATACTTTCTTTTGAGTATAGTTGCTTCTATCACATTGTTTAGTAATTTTTTTTATCGCTAACCGTGTACCGTTGCAAAGACGCGGTTGGTTGATATTTCGCAACATTATAACCACCGATCCAACCTTTAATTGAAGATTGTGAGGTGGCAATCCTGGCAAAACCAGCTAGTTTAAAAATTCCGTTGGATAGTTGACTACATCATCTTGATTAGTAGCCGAATCAACTGATTTATATATCCTTAATTCGCCTGTAATTTGATCTTGAATTTTGAAATTTAAGTCATTTACATCTATGTTTTTGCAGCCAGTATAGCTCGTTCGCTCAACCAATCATGGTTTCTGTAATTTTGAGAAACATCTGGAAACACCTTCTGAATAAGTTCATCTTTTGATCGAGTTAACTGACAAAAACTTTGAGGAAAGTTAATGCAGCCAGTCAACATGTCTATAGGAAATTTGCCATTACCAATGTCAATGAGTTGTTTAGAGAATATGTTTCCAGATTGGTCATTTTGCAACTCGACAGGCATATTCTTGCTTAAATGAAGTACTTTGACATGTCTCCACAAATTGGAGGACTTTAGACATGCATTGAGTTCATCAGCTGGCGTTGACCGTGGAATCACTGGCAATGTTTGACGAAAATCTCCCGCTAATAAAATCATTGCACCACCAAATCGGTTATTATTGCTCCGTAGATCTTTTAAGGATCTGTCTAAAGCTCCCAAAGATTTTTTATGTGCCATCGTGCATCCCAAACAATCCTGATGCATTTTATCTCGCGTGCCGAAACTAATACAAAAGAAACGCGACATTAAACTCCTCCAACTATGTATTCTGTGCTCTAACGCACACACGCACATTGTTTTGATAGATATGATCTTTGACGTTAGGAACACACCTACATTGCTTAGACAACAGTGAGTGCTTGTAATTTAATATGAACTTTATACCATAGCAATAAAGCTCATATTGACTACGTTTTAGTTACAAATCATTTGTATGGGAAAAAGAAAAGGGCTATTTTTAGGGTTTTTCCAGCAATAATTCTAATTTTTGTCGCCATAAAAACCATCCTTGAACTTCAATGAACATTTTAAAAAAAGATTTGGCCAAATTACCAACACATTTTGCGATTCATTTTTATATTATAGATTACAATATGGTTTGATTACGAGTCATCTTGTTGAATGCTACAAACATTTAATATTTGTGTTTTATTTTTGATAAAAATAAAAATGGTCTACTAACAAAAGATAATAACGGTCATTGAAATTGCCACAATTCATGAATGCTGTTACGTCTTCTATAACGTAAAACCGTGACTATCACAAAACTATCTCAAAGCCTAGTAAAATAATTAGCGGACGACGCTAATAGCCCACGAACTGTGGTAATAATATCACGATAGAGCCAGATAAAATTACATTCCAAGTTGAACAAGAGTAAAAAAATAAATAGAACCATTTAAAAACAAAACTTACCAGACTCCTCATGAAGTTGATTCTATGTTTTTCAAAAAACCTGCAAATCGACATTCTGATTGTTGTGTTTTACTTCGGAAAACTTGAATTACACTGGTGAATTGTATAGTCTTGAAGACTTAATACGGTGAAATCCTTTCTATGAAATTTCTGCTCGTACTAAATCTACAGGATGAGACCTTTCCTACAACTGTTTAACTGTAAAACTGAAATAGGGATCCGCATTTATAAATTTTCAAAACAAATTTTGGTATGTCTCAGGTAAAATATACATATAAATGAACAAAACTAATGAAATCCAGTAGGTAGTTGAATTAGATTAGAAGCTAGTAACTTTTCGTGAAACTTTTTTCTTCAATGTAACCATGGATAACCCTTCTTTAAATACAATTCAAAATTAAACCATAACTGCCTCAATTTTGAATTAAATGTTGGATTTTGGCCACCACTTAATTTAAAATAATTACATCACCCAACTTTAACCGACTGTACCATAAAAAAAATAGTACTACACTATTTCGGAAAGTAACTTTAAAAGATGGTGGTGCATTTAGTCAAGAATCCAAAATGGTATAATACTTGCTAGAGTACTCCTTGATTTAGGAACACAATTTTTTTTTAATTAAACCGGATTTCAAGACGATTTTATTATTATTATTATTATTATTACAGAACGAATTACCAGATTTATTGGAAGAAGTGCCACTAAACATTTACGGTAGTATGTGGTACCAACAAGATGGCTGCCCAGCGCATTATGCGCGCACGGTACGCGAGTTTCTCGATCGAGAATACCCCGATAGGTGGATCGGGCGAGGTGGTACAATTTCGTGGCCTGCCCGCTCGCCCGATTTAAATCCCATAGATTTCTTTTACTGGGGAACGATAAAGGAAAAAGTGTACTCTAAACCCATTCAAGATTTAGACGAGCTACGACAAGGAATTACGGAAGCCGCTGAAAACATTAACTCGAGAAGATACGCTCGTCTTATTACACGGTCATTTTTAAGGAGATGCAGAGCTTGCATTGCAGCTGAAGGCGAACAGTTTGAACATTTGATGTAAATTCTTAATGTAATTAAATTAAAATCATTACTGAGGAAATGTAATAACTGAATTTTATTTTAAACTTGCACCTAAACCTAACAAATTCCTCATTAACCCATGGTTATTACTCTTACGACAAGATGGCGGCTCTGTCTCACTTACATTGTCGAAATGGTATGTACTTGTGCCTGTAAATTGTGGACTTAAAAACGCCTTGGCTGTATTGCAAATAATTTATCTAATTAAATAAAATTGTCATGAAATCCGGCTTAATTAGAAAAAAAAATTTGTTTTCCTAAATTAAGAAGTACTCTAGCAAGTATTATACCATTTTGGATTCTTGACTAAATGCACAATCTTTTAAAGTTACTTGCCGAAATAGTGTAGTACATTTTTTTACGGTACAGTCGGTTAAAGTTGGGTGATGTAATTATTTTAAATTAAGTGGTGGCCAAAAATCCAACATTTAATTTAAAATTGAGGCAGTTATGGTTGAATTTTTGAATTGTATTTCAAAGAAGGGTTATTCATGGTTTTAATTACAAAAAAGTTTCACGAAAAGTTAATATTTATAGCCACAGGACTTGAAAGATCATCACAGGGTGTCCGTTTTTCTAATTTTTTTTTAATAGTCATAATTCGAAGGATGCATGACAAGCATTTTTTTTTATATTTTTCTGTTAACTATCATGACTTGGCCCATCGCCCGTTTTCGGCTTGACGTTGATTTCTGGGACACCCTGTAGAACTGGATGCACCTCCAGTCAGAAATATTCTATGCTAGAGCACCGACTAAATCTATTGTAGGTACTTGAGTATTGTTGTGTATTGTGTATTATTATGTACTTGAATAATTTCTGTACAGTTGATTTATACATTTCAAATTAACTTATTGTATGTACAATGTCCAAATCTGTACAAGGCTAATGACCCAAGCAGTCGATGCCTTCAATTACAAATTATTATTATATTCTACCTGAACAGCTGGAGTCCTATCTAGCGAAAGTAACGAAAGTGATCTCAGATTTGCTGTTTCTACATCCGTAGAAAGTTATATTTTTTTGACACGGTGGCAGGGTTTTTTCTGCTGAGGTTTTTCCCTGGACTATTGTATCATACGCAGAATTGTATGGTACCCCGTGCACCAACCTCAGCTAGGGACATTTTGTTTCAATATGTATTGCATTATATCAGCTCCCTCAATCCAAATAATATATTTTAAAAAACAAAAATTTTTATTTCCATGTTTGATATGCCCAGGAAAAATGTTTTGGAGACATGGAAATTTTATATGCTTCTTCAACTGATTAGATTTGTCCGGATAATTTTTTTTTCATGTAGTATAGCGCCCTATGTACAAACTCAAGAGATTGTTTTAATTGATTTGCATCACTCACATTCAGCTAAATAATTATAGGTCAATTTAGACATTCAGGGTTACATTAATTCCCAACAAGCTGAAAGTTGGTGCAATTGTTCAGAACCTAATTATGAATAAAATTTGAAAGTTTTTCATTATTCTGCTGTACGGAAATATTCAAGTCAAGGTCAAAGGTCAAGAATGCGTTTTTCGCGATTTTCAGCAAAAAGGCAATTTTTTCATAAAATTACTCCAGAAAAAAATTGTAGAACATATATTATCTATAAAATATGTATCAACTTTTTTTCCTAAGAGCCACTGTTTTGAGATACAACGTTTCAAAAAGTTATAGAAGTTGTAATCCTCATAATATGCATTCTGGGATATGAGTTTATCCATCATACTATACTTATTTTTCATTGGAGGATTGGTGTTGCTTACAGTTACTTAAAAGATTCATCTCGCCCAGAAAATGGAATTAAATCGTGAACATTTTCGTGCGATGATTTTTTACAATATTCAACGTAGATTTACTCTCAAGAAAAGTGCATCCATGAACTTAATTCAATTATTGGCGATGAAGCACCATCAAGGACCAGTGTTTATCGAAGTCGTAGTTCACTCCAAAACGAAATTCGTGAAGGTCAACCAAAATCAGTTGTTTTTACGAAAACCATTGATGCTGTGCGCCAACTGATATTGCAAGATTGTAATGTGACCTATCGTGAGATTGAGACAACCTTAGGCATTAGTGGAACCAGAATACATTCAATATTGCATGAACATTTGACCGCCAAAAAAATTTGTTTGCGTTGGACCCCACACAATTTGTCAATCCTTCAAAAAAATGCTCGTTTCGATTGGTCGAAAGAAATGCTCCAAAAATACGATCGCGGTGCCTCGAAGCACGTCTATGACATCGTGACAGGTGATAAATCGTGGATTTACGCATATGAGCCCGAGAATAAAAAGTAGACGATTGTATGGGTGTTTCAATCCAACAGAAGTTGCTCACGCACGAAGCACTTCCAAGCAAATGGTCACCTGTTTTTTTTTTCGGAAAAACTGGACATGTCTCAATCGTACCACTAGAACAATGCAAAATAGTGAATTCTGAGTTGTACTCAACCATTTATTCGCCAGTTGTCTTCCAAGAAATCTGGAAAACCAATCGCCGAAGACAGATCTCACATATCGGCTCAAACAACTGCATTTTTGAGTATTCAAAATATCGATTTGATTAGTCACCCGCCGTATAGTCCTGACTTGGCACCGAAAGACTTCTTTTTATTTCCCTACGAAATGTTCAATAAGTATCTCGTTTCTGATCCTTCTGAAAAAGTTCCTGGTTTTGATCTTCCAAGAAAAATTTGGACAATTCTTAATCGTTTGAGAACAGGTCATGGTCATACCAATGGCATGCTATTCAAATGGAACTCAGTTCCTAGCGCAAGTTGTGAATGTGGAGAAGCAGAAGAAACAATACCTCATCTCATCAATAGTTGTCCCATATATAAATTTCAAGATGATTTTAGGGCTATTCATGATGTTCCAACTCTTTCTTGGAATGGGTTATAAATTTCAAACGAATATGATACGTATTTTTGTTATTCAGTTCTTTTTTCTGCTTTTGTCTTTTTATTTCCAGATTCAATGTGAGCACCTTGAAGAAGTCTCTTTCTCCATCAATAGAAGATCACTCTTGAAAAAAGAAGTCCCTGAAATATATTTCAGGTTATTTTTGTATTTTCACACTTAGACGGGGAGCCAGGGTTTTTTTTTACTGGGGTTTTTTCCCTAGGCTTTTATGTCATACGCCGAATTGTATGACACCCCATCACTAACCCCTGATCTATATGCTTTATTGTTTGCTAACTAAATATTGTCAGCCAAAAGTTCCAAAGAATATATATATATATACTTCCCTACGTAAAAAATAAAATGAGAGGTCAACGTTTTTGGACACCTGAAGAAGCGGTTGATGCGTTCAAAATTCATGTTTTGAAGATTCCTCAATCAGAGTGGTAAAAGGGCTTTGACAAATGGATCAAACGCATGCAAAAGTATAATCTTAATGGGGAATATTTTGAAAAAAAAGGATTGATATTTGTTTTTGTTCTCTAATCCCGAAATGTAAGAGGCAATCCTCGTAATTTAGGGCTGCTTGATCAACCTAACAATGAAGGGGACAAAGTGACCCACGTCTGTTTCCGAATGACGTCTGTGATAACGGGTTGAAGTTAATTGGAGGTTGTCAAAAGTGACAATTCAAAATCGTGTTCTGAAAAAGTTTAACGTACCGGTCGTAGAGGTAATGTAGACGTTTCAGAAGATTCGATTCCGAAAAATCATGGCTTTTGTGTAATTTGAGTTTGAATATATTGGGTTGTTCGGAAAGTCATTTCGTTTTTTTTGGGGAACATCTTCGACATCGATTGCCGGATCGAAATTTTGCAAACCAGTTCTGGCAGATGCTTGTACCATCAAATGTTCCAATGGTTAGATGCAATTTTTTTATTGAGAATCAGAGGATAACTTTGGGCATAGTCTTCCTGTTTTTCATCAATATCTCATACAAATTATGTTGATATCGTTTCGATGCAAAGAAATTACCATTTGTTGCTATTTCTAGCCTCACTCACGTCTGTAAACTATCGCCATTTAACGGACGAGAAATTGATAGAGTAGTCAGGTTTTCACAAAAAACGACATTGAGAAATTTTATTTGATTATAAGTGGAAAAAATATATTGAAGACGAGGTTAGCCGAACATTCGCTTACATAGATGGTTACAAAACAACCCCAGTTTTCTCGGTACACTAGCAAACTTATCAAGAACTTCCTCATCGCTAACTGTGATGTTTCTGTGAATAGAGAGCAATGCGAGACCATTTAGTCTATTTTCAGATGTTGTGTTCCTTAGGTAAGTTTTCAGTCTTCGTAGGCTAGAGAAAGTCCTTTCAACGGTAGCGACTGACACAGGAAGGACAGCTAGTATTTTCAGAAGGATATACATGTTGGGGAATAAATCTTTGTCACATTTTTCTAGAGAACTAATAGCCGTTTTTGGCAGAACTTCAGGTCTTTCCTGTTTCCACTTTTCTTGCCACAGCTTAAACTCCCTTCGCACAATGTCGTTAAATGACAAATCTGATTCATATAATTTCAATGCAGCGTCTAATGAAGTGATGGCTGTTCTGATACAAAATTGTGGAAGAATGTTTTGTAAAGATATTATTGTGTCTTTATGAGATTGGAATCTTTCCCTTAACGCTTCACAAAAATCATCCAGGTATAGCACGTAAACTGCTCGTCTATAATATTCTTCTTCTGTGGTATGAGGTACATTGTTGCGTGTTGTTTGAAGCCGACAAAATCGTGGAAGCTCCTCTGTGACAAAAAGTTTTGAGGCTATTGCCTTCACCTGTTCATATAATGGTTTGAAGGTTTGCTCGGCATTTGATCTCTGTTTTGACAGTAGGTCTAAAACAGTTGTGATGTTGCTTATAGCCTGACTAAGGTCAATATTTTTTTTTCTGAAGGGTCTCAGACAAGCTGTGTGTAGTCGACAGCATCTGGCTCAAAATGAAAAGATTAACAATAAATGGGAAAGTACAAATGGCACGACTCAAAGCAAATCCTTTAGTTGATGAAACACTCGATTCTTCTATCTTATTTAGGGAGAGTATGATAGCTTCTAAAATTTCTTTAAATAGAATAACTGAGTCATGTCTTTCCACCCATCGCGTTTCGCACAATGAAATCAGTTTCCTTCTCTTTTCATCAGGAAAGCACTCTGAAATCGTGCATTTTAAAATCTCTGTGTTTTTAGCTGATGCATGAAAGAATGCACATATGACACCCATGCAGTTTCTAATAGAGGAAATGCTACTTGCATCTGACAAGCACAAGTTGAGTGTATGCGAAGAACAATGTGTATAAAGGGCCAATGGTAGTTTTTCTCTGATAGCAGCTTGAACTCCTCTGAACTTGCCACTCATAGTGGCAGCACCATCGTATCCTTGGCCTCTCAATTTGTTCAAGTCAAGACCTAAATTTGACAAGGTCTCTAGTACTGTTTTCGCCAAACCTGCACCAGTTACATCATGAACGGGAACAAATGTTAGGAAATCTTCTCTGATTTTTAAAGTTTCATCCTCAACATAGCGAATGCAAAGTGAAAATTGTTCTATTTGGCTTATATCGGTGGTTTCATCCGCTAAAACGGAATAGAAGATAGAATTTCTAACTTTTGCCACAATTTTGGTTTGAATCAAAGAACCGAATGTGTTAATGATGTCGTTCTGAATGACGGGACTTGTGTACATTGTCTTTCCACCAGCACTGATCAATTGGTCCTTGAAAAGATTATCTCCGCTGTTAGCTCGGTATCTCAACAATGACTTACTCGTCCAGAATCATTATGACCTCTGAGAGCAATCATTTGCCTTCCGCAAAACTTAATAGTTTGAATTATAGCAACCAGTTTTTTTCTATTATTTTCAATATCTAATTTTCTTTGAGAATTTACTTGATCGATAATACTATCACGTTTTTTTTTAATCAAGGATCTTGTATTTTCAGCAATCAAAATAGATTGTCTATGGTATTTTGAATCTTGATGATGCTTGAACATTTCCTTTGCTTTTTTGAAATTGATGAAAGGTTGGGTTACAAATATTCCCAATGATTGGTGATCTCCTTTCCCTACATTTTCGATCCGAGAGAAAAACACGCAGTATTTACAAAATGCACCGCATTTCTCCTCTGAATAAGTTAACCACTCAAATTCTTCAAGCCATTTCGCTTGAAAGGATCTCGTGTGGTTTGAAATCGAAGTGGTAGGAAATTTGTATCCAGACTGAGGTTTCCATACATTTTTCTAACAATGAAACTTTTTCATCATTTGTTAATGAACAAATATAACTCCTTTGACAGTAATTTCCAATGTCGTTTACATTTTTAATAGCTTGAAAAATACCTTCCACAGCTTGACCAGAGGAGCTCGTTTGAAAGATATTGGCACAAGTTCACTTTGTCCTTCCACGGCAACGCGACAAAATTTGTATTAGTATAGACGACGGGTCGTTGAGGCGGTGTAGCGTAGCGAGGGCGAGGTAGGTAAGAACTAGGAACGTTGATGGTCTGTCTCACTTCAAATATGTCGATGCAAAAGGAGGGTAACGTTAACTGTCGACAGAAATGAAGTAATGAAAGAGTCAAAATTTAGAATACAAATTAATTGTTGGATTTTGAAACTTTAGGACGGTGATCGAGTGAGGAGGAGATTTTACTGAATATAAGGGTTTTGTTATTGAAAATAATCGAAGCTATCCGTGATTATATATTCTCATGTAATTAAAAAATTTAAAGTTTCCTCTCGCATCATACACAGTTTTCATGTTCGTTTTAGAACAAACTGTTTTTATAAAAATGTATCCAATTACTAGTAATTTCGGACTGAATTCTTTTTATGAGACTTTATTATGTCCAAAAGATATATTGCTTATTTATGACTCATCGCAATTCGCAATTTTAACATTTATTAGAGTCATTTATTGAGTATGACTATTCCGAAAATTTCACCTTTGTAGTTTATCATTTGTGTTAATTTGGTTGATAAGAAACTGAATATTTCGCGCTTTGATAATAATAACAACTCGTTTAATTTTTCGTCAAATCGACTTTTCATGTCTTCCAATTTTTCTTCGTCTATGATGAACAGAATTCCTAATAATAATTGATATTTTGAAATCGGAAAAATTAACAATATAATGTCATGAGATACTGGTAGAAAAATAGCAGGTAGTAATCGAGAGCTTAGCGTTTTATTCCTTCTCTGAAGAATCAATATTTTCATACAATCATCGAAAATAAAATTGTTTTTCAGTTGAGTTCAAAGAAACTCCTATAAAATCCCATCATATTTGGTAAGAGATGTCAAAGTGACAAAGACGCCACCGGGCCATAAAATTCTCCCTAATTCCATAATTTGCGGCATCTGTGTACTGTCTACTATGAATCAGTACATCCCCTCAGCCCTCATTTACCTCTGTCTCTGTCGTTCTTGTACCGGTGACCAGGACCAGTACTTATCCCCTCTCCCTCTTTGTATTTGTCGCGTGACTCATCGAGGCGAAGTGGGACATTTGAAGTGAGGTGGTACATTGTATAAAAATGAGCCGCTCTTACATTTCCTCGTCGTGTACGGGACAAATGAGCCCCCTCTTGTAAGAGATAGTCAACACTATACCAATAGGATGATGGATACTCGAATTTCCAAAAGAACACAAAGAGGACCACTAGGCAGATCACAAAATGATGGAGAGGTAGTTGGTTGTTAATTTCATAAGAGCAATGAATCTGTTAGGTCAGAAAAAACAGGAAAAATTCCTTATTAAAGCGGAACAAGGTATTTTCCATAATTGACTGAAAATTTCTTTCTGATATGACATTATCATGGCGAACAGGCGGAGCTTAAGGCCCAATTTTTATAGTATCTCTAATAATGACTTGGGTACCTACTCAATTAGATGATAAAAAACAATATTAAACAAGTAATTATATTTCTTCATATTTGTAAATCTATATAAAACATTATATTTACTATTCACAGTAATAAATAAATTATGTGCAATATTTACATTGGATGGCAACCTCCGAATACCGGGTGTGTGAGATGGTGGATAGGCAAAACATTAACATTTAACGATTAATTTCGATACAGTTTCGGATACCATATGTATCCTTCTTCAGGCTACAATAATAACAATCACACCAAAATATAAAGAAAAATTTTAAATCGCAAAAAACTAACTAAAACAAATGAAACTAAAATTAGCATTTTAAAATTCCATGTAAAATTAAGAATAAAATTGTAAGAAATTTATATCTTGTTCTATTGACGGAAAGCAAGCATTCAAAAATTAAATAATATGACCCGAACGCCACCTATCGGGCAACAATTAAAAAGTAACTACAATGTAAATACAATACTTGCTTTCCGTCAATAGAACAAGACGTGGTTTTCTTACTTATTATTTTCACTCTTGCATTGAATTTTAAGATGTTAATTTTAGTTTAGAGATCAACAACAGATCAAATATTCACCATAAGACAGCTCCTAGAGAAAAGCTGGGAGTTTAACAGAGATGTCCACCAACTGTTTGTAGATTTCCGCCAAGCATATGATAGCATCACCAGGGAAAGTGTCTGGCAAGCGTTGGAAGGCATAGGGGTACCAAAAAAGATCATAAAGTCATCAAAGTAATAAAACTCTAAAGCCAAAGTTAGGGTAGGAAAGAACAACACCGAAGCATTCTCCATTAACAGTGGCCTGTCACCATTGCTTTTTAACATAGTGCTGGACATGGCTATCAAAGAAGCGAATATTGGCTTGGAAATATTTACAAATAAGGGCCCAGAAATGATCTTGGCATATGCCGATGACATTGATACGGTAGGAAGCAGTACGATTAAAACAAAAGAAATGTTCATGAACATAGAGAAGGAGACCAAGAAGGTAGGACTCATGATCAACGAGGACAAGACCAAATATATGTGGGCCGGACGGAGAGCAGGAAGGGACAGAATAGGACAGAACATAACCATGGACACCTACAATTTTGAATGCGTAAACCAATTTCAGTACCTAGGAGCAGTTATAACCTCGGATAACGATATCACCAGCGAAATAAAAGCAAGAATACAAAAAGGCAATAAATGTTTTTTCGCCTTGCAGAACCTGTTTAAGTCCCGGCTGATATCTAGGAACTCCAAAATACGGATATATTCGGCAGTAATCAAGCCAATTGTAATGTACGGCTCGGAAACATGGACAATGACAAAGCAGAACGAACTAGTGCTAAAACGCTTTGAACGAAGGATGTTGCGGAAAGTCTTTGGACCAACAATAGATGAGAGAACGGGTCAATATCGAATAAGAACGAATGCGGAGCTTAACAACATGTACAAAAGACCGAGTTTAGTAAACGAAATAAAAGCACAAAGGCTCAGATGGGCTGGACACGTGCAGAGATCGCCGAATGAACGTCTTTTAAAGAGGATTTGGGAAGAAAACCCAGTAGGAAAGAGACCTTTAGGAAGACCAAGGCTCAGATGGAGGGACAATATCGGAGAGGATGTAAAAATCTTGGGAGTACGGAACTGGAAGAAGGTTGTGTTGGAGAGGGACAGATGGAGACGAGTCGTAGATGCAGCTAAGACCCACGAAGGGTTGTGACGCTACGAAAAGAAGAAGAAGAAAAAGAATTTTAGTTTTGCGATTTATAATAAATATCTGTATATTTATTGTCTAGAAATGATTGTTATTATTGTAGCCTGAAGCAGGATGCATAGGGTATCCGAAACTGTATCAAAATAAATCGTACATACATACTGGATGGCAAGTCATCGGATGGAATATGAAACGTGTAAGTACACTATAAACTACCGAACATATTATATGATGTAATTCAGATCAGCCATTCCAATTGATTCAGTAGGAGAAATCTTTATTGGGTCTTCAGAATGTGAAGGAAATCCTTCGGCTCGAATTAAACCGCATCAGTTCCATCTCCTACAGACAAGATATTACTAAGATCTGTTCTTGATCGGGATACGGGAAGTGTTCTTCTGTGTCCTGAAAAAATAAATATTGTTTTTTTGAATATGTATGTTGAGAACACTGATTCGGAATCTAAGCTAATTCAACAGTAAGAGTGTACATCCCTTTCTTTTCGATACTTAAATGAAACCGTCATAACTCGTTCAGAATTCACTTTATATTTGTAGTGACATACGGATAGTCACCTGTCATGTCTCATTCATCGAAGAAATCCATAGTTTTTCGCTAATTATTCACGAAAAATATTTTTTCAGTCGACCTCCCAATAAAAGCTCTTTTTAACGTTCGCAAAATCATGCATTAACACCCATTTTAATGCACTATTTTTTTCTATTTTAATGCATTATTGTCATAGGCAACCGAATATAGAGTATTCAGAAGTAATATGCGTAACGTCACAACTCCACTGATATTTCATTTTTATGTTATGAGGCCAGTGACTCACACTCTTCAATCACAGAATAGTCGCGTATTTATCTCTGGTTCCATTGTTATTCCACAGAGAAAAGAAATAATGAAAGAAATCCAAACATAACAGATCTGTCAAATTACGAGTAATATAACTGATTTCAGTCTTAATCTTAATCTAATATCGCCAGTTACTTGAATTACAATGAATAACGAAGTCAATATTCCCTTAACTGCTCCGGACGTTGCAGAAATGGCTAAAGCAGCCACTTTGACCCTGCTACCTGAAAAATGCCAACATTTGTATGAACAAAACCTACGCAGAATTCATGTCACGTTTTCAATTATTGTGAAACAGTTTTGTTGGCATACTCTGAGAGTGATGCAGAAAAGGGATACTTAGCAAGTTTATGGCCAAAGTATTCAATGCTGAAAGCAACATTGAACGTTTAAAGGAATATTTATATAAGCAGATATCACAAACTGGTGATGTTCATTAAGGGTCAAAAAGTGGGATATATTCCTAAGAAATCGAAAGTTCTCGAGAAAGATCATATAAAAGAGTTTATAGCAAATGCTCCAGACAGTATTTTCTTGATGTCAAAATATAAAACTCAATTGAATAAGTTTTCAAAATTTTTCTTATTGTCACGTGGAAATAAAATATGTAACTGGGAGTATCTGGGGCATTGCGAAAAGATGAGCTGTATAAGTTGCAGATAAATGTTGTGCAGGATATGGGCTCAAAATTTTTAATAACAGTGAATTCATCCAAAACGCACTCGAAAAGGATATTCACTGTGGTGCATAATGAGGAGCGCACACTTCTGAATTCAATCAAGAGATATATATCCTTGAGACCAATTCACACTCCGCACGATAAGTTTTTCTTCTTTTCCAAGAACTTTAAATGCTCAATACAGCCAGTAGGAATTAATACGTTTCGAAATTACCATCGTTAATTGCAAAATTTCTCAAATTAGAACAACCCAATCTGTATACAGGTCATTGTTTTCTGCGTTCTTCTGCATCTATCCTTTCGGACAGTTGGGCAGATTTTGCAGCCATCAAACGGTTTGGAGGATGGAAATCAACATCTGTTGCAGAAGGGTACTCGATGAAAAATAGATTAGAAACGGCTGAAAAAATTTTATGCGATAATTGTTCGCCAGTAACTAATACAAAAGCTTCCACCAGTTCCATACTTTCCTTATCGCAAATCGTCAGTGACGATGTAAATGTGGACTATTCAGAATGTCACATCTCGAAAATTCCGTCTATGAATTTTACGAATTGTTCAATTGGAACCATAAATATAAATATGTCAGTGAGCATCGAGATTTTCATTGTCTAATTTTATATTTTGAGAAATATAATTTATTTGAATAAATAATTTATTTCTAATTCATAATGAGGTCGACGGAATTATTAATCTAGCGCTATCATTAATAAACTAATTGATTGAATAACTATTTCTTCCAAATATAGCCTAAAAATGATTAATCACTAAAAACTCAAAATGAGTTCATAGCAAAAATAATGAACTTCGGTTAAGTGTTTGAAAAAACTTGAAATCCTTGAATTTAAAGAGTTATAGGATACTTATAAGACCCTTCGATACTGACTAAAAATCTCTGCTTCCTTCGAGAGTCCTAAGAACCATTCTTTACGGGTTATAAAGTCTGCCACGGCGGTTTATTCAGATATGGGGATGCGACGGTACTCAATTCCTTTAAAATTTTGACTAGCGCCATCTATAGGAACTTGAGTTTTGGGATGAAGTTATGTACAGCCTTAATGAAGAATACGTTTCAAAGGACCAGTAAAATAATTCAATCCTCGTCTCTATGCAAAAACGAAGAAGGGAAAGACTTCACATAATGACAGAATTGGCGATAATTGCAGCTCACAAACTTTTCGAGTATGATTGAAACTAGAGGATCATGATTTTATCGGCGTTGAATTTTCTATCCTAATTCAATTGGTTTTCGAGATTTGATGAAAACATGTTCCTGTCAACTTATCATGAACACTACCAGGTATACCGGTATAAAGTAAGCGTCAAGATACAAATAAATGTCTTGATAGGGAACATTTTTTTGTGAACTAGCCTTTTTTTTTGTTTGTTTGATATAACATCTGTGATACATATTTAGTAAACATCAAGTCAATGAACAGACAACATCATATTTTTTCATCGTGTTAAAAATGTCGAATTTTGTACCAAATACTGATGATTTGCGGATAGCATTAATTTTTGTTTTCATTTGAAGAAAAGTGCTGCTGGGACGCATCGAATGCTTGTCGCGGCATATGGTGATCATGCTCTATCAGAAACAACATGCAAAAGATGATTTCAACGTTTCAGAAATAATAATTTTGATGAGAGAAATGAAAATCGTGGAAGACCACCAAAAAAATTTGAAGACGCTGAACTGCAAACGATATTGGATGGAGCTGACCCTTCGAATCAAAAGCAAATGGCAGCATTGTTAATTGTTGCACAACAAACAATTTCCGACCGTTCAAAAGCTATGGGAAAGATCCAAAAGTGTGGAAAATGGGTGCCACATGAATTGAATTAAAGACAGATGGAAAACCTCAATAACCCTTGTGAAATTTTGCTTCAAACACACGAAAGAAAATCGGTTTTGCATCGGATAGTTTCTGGAGATGAAAAATGGATTCATTTTAAAAATCCTAAACGTAAAAAATCATGGATTAATCCGGGACAACCATCAACATCGATTGCAAAACCAGATCGATTCGGCAAGAAGACAATGCTGTGTGTTAGGTGGGACCAGAAAGGTGTGGTATACCATGAGCTCCTAAACCAGGTGAAACTGTTAATTCTGATCGCTACCGACAACAAATGATCGGTTTGCCTCATGCATTGATAAAGAATCGACCATAATCGGCCAGAAGACACGGCAAGGTAATTTTGCTCCATGACAATGTTCCTGCATTCAAAGTAAAACCGGTTTAGGATACAATCAAAACACTTGGCTAGGAGCTGTTACCCCATCCGCCATATTCACCAGACTTGGCTTTTTCCGACTATCATTTGTTTTCATCGATGGGACACGCATTGGCTGGGCAACACTTTGATTCCTACGACGAGGTCGAAAATTGGGTTTACTTTAAAAGACGAACAATTTCATTGGCGTGGTATGCTCAAATTGCCAGAAAGGTGGTCAAAATGAGTAGAAAACAATGGCCAATACTTTGAATGAAATGTTTTTCACATTCCCAATAATAATTAGTGTTTTATTCTCACAAAAAAAAACGCTCATTTCATACCGGTCTACCTGATATATGGGTCAATAGCAATATAATCAAATTTGAGTTTTTTACCTGTTTTTGGTTTCTGGGTAGTTTTCTTCCTCCTCTGCTTATTGCTTTCTGTCGTCAATTTTAATACTTCGAAGAGTCTGTAATAAAAGAAAATTCTTGAAATGATTATCCAATTAATCATTGGTTGATGGGAGCTCAATATGATTAATCGGTAGTTACTTGAGTGCCGTGGGTACCTAATGGATTTTGAAGATCAGATGCTAAAAAGATAATACTCTATAGCTTCGGCATTTACTATATGTAAATTCATCGTTACTGATGAGCGATGGGGACTATATCAAAATAAATTTCACAATTGACTCCATTTATTCAAGACTTTGCGTAAAATTGTTTCAATACACAGTAACATCTTCACATCGTGTTATAAACCAGTAACTCTCAAAATTGATGTACAAATTCAAAGAATAATTTATAAATTTAAAACCGATTAAGATAGATAAATGAAAGTTAGAGTAAATCAATTTAATCTTTATGGACTTATATTTAAAGATACACATACGAGATGTTTCATTTGAAAGTGTAACGAAGTAGTTTTGTTTACGTGGCGTAAACCTGTTGACCTCGATCGAATCCAGCGAGATCACGCTGAACAGTGGGGAGACCGACCGGTTGCTCCCACCTCGATCTACAGTGCACACGGCGCCTGTTGGTGGGGAGGCCGAGAATGGTACTTATAGGCGAGTCAAGCGCCGGGAACGGCAGTTCCTCGTACGGGGAGGGTCCAGCCAGTGTTGTTAGTGCTGGTAGTGAGTTCAGTGGTAGGCAGACATACCAAGGTAGGAAAGGGGTATAGAGACGGGACCGCAGAGCCACTTGTGGAGGACGAGATTCGAGGAGGTGAGTGTGAGGTTCGATCGTTGAGACCAAACAACGGCTGCAGGAGGGCGTTCAGGGCATCACGTCCTTCACGAGTCCTTTAGCCGGTATTGCGGATCCGACATCTGTGTGCCGAGATGAGCAAGCTCAATCGTCCCTAGGTGGTGGGCCGTTTTACCTCGGCGGACTCCTGATGTCCATCTCTCGGAGCTGACGTTGATGTGCGAGATGAGCGAGCTCAATCGTGCTTAGACCGAAGTTTTCCGTAGTGTGGGCTGCTGTGCGGCCGGCATTTGGTTCGACCTCGGCCCTGTCGTCGTCGCGGGTGGATGCGCGGTGGTTTGCGCATGCGCACACCATACCGCCGGTCACTCCGATTTGGGCTGGGCCTTGGCAGTTCTCTTCGAGGGGTTCTGTTGCGCGCGGACACTAGTTGCGCCGTGCGGAACCGTGCCCCAGGGACCCCCCTCCGCTTGGATGGTCCATGTTGGCCTGAGTGAGGCTTTGGTTTTCGCCCCCTCTCGCTTTAACCCTGAGACATTCTCATTTTTATTCACACGGCTTTAGTCATTTTCATGCCAGAGTCATTTTCATCCTTATCTCACGGCCGTGTTCGACTTTCATGCATGAGTAACTCACCACTCGAATCGCTTCATGTGCACTCTAACCCCTTCACGAAATGTTGTGGACTTTTGGTGATTGACAAGTAGATTTGGGACTTGGGTTTTTAGAGGTTAAGGACTACGAGGATTTTGTGATATAGATTAAGGACTGTTGTACCTGATATGAACTGTTGATTTGTTTTAAGGACTGCGAGACCTATTATTTTGGAATGTTTGTTTATTTGGTATGAATAGAGAGTATTTTTTAGTTAATCGAGTGTTTTATTGGTGACACCTTCACCTTCAACAGCTACCCACTTCATCCTCCACTGGAGTCTGCCTAGGCTCGAGCTTCTGGACATTCCGGAGGAGCTCGATAGGTGAGGGTGACGCCCTCACAAGCAAATAGTCTGGAGCCCGAGTTTACTTAAATAAAGGAACTGCACGGAAGGGCGTTACAAAATAACAAAGCCGTTGCTAAATTTGCATATATCTGGTAACACTGGAAATTTGAAAATATTTCCGAAATGTACCTTACATAACATTATGCTGATATACAGAATTTGAAATATTTCTTGGTTTTTGGGATTCCATTTTGTGTACATCTAAAAATGGCAGTTTGATATCTGTCTCGATTTTCATTGTGAATCCAATGGATGAACTTGTTCACAAACAAAATGAAATCTCAAGAACCAGTGTATATGTTGGGCCCGAAGACCGAAAACGCTCAGTGGCCGGAAAAAACGGCCACATCGCGTTCTGGCTGTCTTCGAACACACAGAACGTGTTTTGGTTGTTTTTAAACGCTCGCAACGCGTTCTGGTAATTGTTAAATAGCCGGAACGCGTTTGTCTAACGGCAATTGGTTCAAATGTAAGACCCTGTAGTTTTTACATTTTTAGAATAATAAAAATAAGTTGTTTCCGAACATGTTTGGTACTTGTGGTCTAGCATTTCTTTATGAGCACTGAGCACATACAAAACTATTGTATATTTATCGACCCTGTACCTATTGGAATCAACATGTGATACATTTTTGGAATCAGCTCAGCTAGAGTTATCCGGAAATGGAGACAAAGTAGTTCAATTTAAAAAAATGACGGTGATGTCATTACTCGAAAATAATTCACGCTGTATATTAGATTGTTATTTTAAAATAAGGTAAATTAAAATAAAAATCGATGTGTTTCAGGATTATTTCTTAAAATGGTCTGATTAGCTAAAAATGAATTTGTTCCATACTTTACGGATACAATTTAAATGTACTATGTAATTCGAAATGTAATTCAAACAGTTCTTGTAAAAATAAGTAACGTACCTATTTAAAGTACACAAAAGTTCGGAAAAACCCGTCGTTTGTATTTAATTGTAGTTTTCAATAATTGAATTGATTCTAATAAAGTAATTAAAAGAGTTATAAATTCAAGTTTATTTTGTTCTCCAGAATAAGTTGGATGGAAGTAAATTGAAATTCATTTGTTCAATAAAGAACTTTTCGCTTTTCATTCATGCATTTAAATATTATAAGCTCGTAAATATAAGTTTATTAGTGTAACTTTCTTCCTAGAACTGAAAAACAATTATAAGAAATTTAATATTGTTGAAATGATTCGGCAAGAAAAACCGAACCCATCTTTGGTATCCAATTGTAGTTGATAATAATTGTATTGTATTTCAATTTTCAACTTTGTTTTATGAGGGATAATATACATTTTATCCTACGCAGGTAGAAAGCGGCAAATAATACTAGTCGAACATTAAGAACTCGTTGTGAGCGTTGAACAATTGACAAAACGCGTTCCGGCTGTTTAACAATTACCAGAACGCGTTGCGAGCGTTTAAAAACAACCAAAACGCGTTCTGTGCGTCCGAAGGCAGCCAGAACGCGATGTGGTCGTTTTTTCCGGCCACTGAGCGTTTTCGGTCTTCGGGCCTAACATATACAAAACCAACAAACACCGATCAATATCTACATTTCAATTCCCACCATCAATTAAATACATGCCGTACAAATAGAAAACCGCCGTTTTACTTCATTATTTGAGGTTTTATTATAAAAAACTCGTTACATACTCATTCTTCGAAATATTTTCCATCGCTAGCTACAACTTTCTCCCATCTTTGTGGCAGCGTCTGAATTCCTCGTCGATCCACGAATCGATCCAGTTTTTGGCATCTTCGTAAGAACAAAAATGCTGGTCGGCGAGGTCATGCGTTATCAATCGGGATAGGTAGAAATCAGAAGGGGTGATGTGAGGAGAGTACGACGGGTAGTGTAAAATGTCCATTTCAATGTTTCCAGGTATGTTTTCGCGACCTTGGAAACATGTGTCCGAGCGTTGTCATGACTTGTCGTGCCTTTCCGCGTATTATGTTTTTGGCATCTCTCTGTAAACGGTTTTGCCCGATGGGGCTCCTGTAATGGTTTTGCCTGGTTGCAAGAGTTCATAGTACACTACGCCAAGCTGGTACCACAAATACACAGCATCAACTTCGAGCCATGAATGTTTGGTTTCGCTGTCGAAGTTGATGCATGGCCAGGGTGGCTCCACGATTTTTTCAGCTTCCGGTTGTCATAGTGTATCCACTTTTCATCTCCGGTCACGATACGATGCAAAAAACCCTTTCTGTTTTGCCGTTGAAGGAGTTCAATGTCCCTCGGCTTCAACTCGTACGGCACCCAATGTCCCAGTTTCTGGATAATTCCTTAGCATTTTAAGCGATGAGAAACCGCTTGCTGAGTCACGCCTAATAAATTTGCAAGTTCCTGTTGCGTTCTACAAGAACCTTCATCCAGTGAAGTCTCCAAATCTGCATCCTCGAACTTTTTCATGGATCACGGACGTTCCTTGTCTTCACGTCATATTCGCCATTTTTGAACTTATGAAACCATTCCCGACACGTTCTTCCACTAATACAACATTCACCATAAGTTTTTACAATCATTTGACGCGCCTGAGCTGCATTTTTTTCGAATGAAATGTAAAAAGCAACACTTCTGTAAATGACGCTTGCTCGGCCCGAATTTCGCCATTTTCGGGCACAAACAAAACAAAGCCCAGTAAAAATAGACAAGCAATATTTTGTAGAGTTGTTGACTGATGCCTCAGCTGACTGTAATGTTTCTGTTGGTACTTATCGACCGACTTGCAATGCTAGTGCAACCTATGGTAACGGCGGTTTTCTATTTGTAGGTCTGATACTAAATTGGGAGTGGCATAATGATTATATGATAGAGCAACAAATATATGTTCTACCCAACAAGATTGAAATAAATAACATCACAAAAAGACTCAAAAATCACAGTTAGTCTAAAAATATATAGGAAAGAGGGAAACAAATAACAGAAAATCTACTTGAACCCTATACAACACAAGAACATATTCAACAAACTATAAAAAGTGTCATTCTTTAGGTGAAAGTTTCATAAAAAAAATGAGAAGAATAGGAAATAGGTACTACATAACAACTGCCTTCAAGATACAAGATACCATCAGAGCTAATCTAACCTGATAACGAAAATCAAAGAACGAAGATCTATTTATATGAGATACCATGCGAGTGCGGAAGATCTTATATCGGAGAAACAAAGTGCCCCTTGAAGGTGAGAATAAAGGAACATCAGAAGCTTTTTCAAGTGTTAGACACCGATAGATCCAAGTAGATCCAACATGCTGTGGTAAAATCACCTGATAAAATATTAGGTGTACAAATAAGTGAAGGAAACATCTCTAAATTACGTGATGCTGATACGGAATCACTAGTACTTTAAGAAAACTTGATATTACGTTATAAACCTCCACAAAAATCTTTTGACAAACCGCGGAAACAATCAATCCTCATAAACGCACTATAAAACGCACTATAAATTGAGTTGCCGGAAGTTTGGAGGCCAATTGGTCGATGTAACTTGAAGAAGTCTTCAAACCACAGATAAGTGCTAATTTGTCTATTGAAACTTTAGGAAGAAGAACAATAATTGATGATGTTTATTGCCAAAATAATAAATAATTCTATAGAAGTTCCATCATCAATTTCTCGTCAGCAAATAAAAGGTTGAATTGTATATTTTCCACTTACTCATCTATGTCCTTTTGTTTCGTATCATCAGCTTCTTTTTTCTTTTTAAATGATTCTGTCTTCTCCACAATTTTTCTATCCTTCTCGCCATTGCGACTCTCCCTCCTTTTGATATTCTCCTTATTCCTCTCTTCTCTCAACATCTTGAGCTTCGCCTTTTCCTGGTTCTCTCTCAAGACCGCCTAGTGAAAGAATATCATATTAGGAATTAGATGTCCAAGATTTAAAGCAATTTTTTTAAATCCAGAAATATTAACTTACGACAAAGTCCTTCTTGAAGACCTGGAGGTCCATGAAGAAGTCTCTCCACTCGTACTGCTTCTTATCGAAGGAGAAATACTCTGATAGGCCGTCGTAGAGTTCCTCGACCTCTTTGAATAGTGTTTTAATTGTCACAGTTTCTTCCTTAGCCTCTTTGAGGAATACTTCCATGATCTCCACAAATTTGTCATCTTCACTTAAAGGAATTTTATTTTGAGTGATGCTATCCGCAAGGAATACTAAATTACTTTCCATTTGGGTTATTGTTTTCTGGATAATATCCCTGGACATTTTCGAGGCACTGGTAAAAGAAAGATTTTTCTGTTAACAAATTCGAACAATTCGAAATTTCTCACTTACTTATCAACATTTTGAAGTTCTTCATGGAACGAGACGAAGTCAGGGTACTCTTTCTCGATTTTTTCCACGAAGAAATGAAGGAAAGTAGATTCACCTGCCACATCTTTCGTGTTTTTCATCTGGAAATTAAGCATGCACCTTATAAGAACATTCATAGAAGCATCCGACGATTCCTCAATCAATATAGTTTGATTATAATTTAATTTAACGAGAAGTTGAAAGCATACTTAGATATAGTCTATATATATATATAAATTACGTATCACGTTGTTTGTCCGTGATGGACTCCTAAACTACTGAACCGCTTTTAAATTTGATTTTTACACCATGTGTAATTCGACCCAACTTGAAAGATGCGTTACCTTTCAATATATAGTCGCAAAAATAATAATAATAATAATAATAAACTTTATTGATCCCTTAAGACTACAAAAGTATGGGACAGTTCGGCAAACAAAGGTACGGGAGATACAGATAAAATAATCTATATTACAAATCCAACATGGCATAATTCATGAATTCCGCCACCGAATAATAACATGCATCACACAATAGGTGCTTTATTGCCTTCTTGAAATGAAGTTCACCCAACATCTTAATTTTTGTTGGAAGATGATTGAAAGGACGTATGCTATGATATAAAGGAGAGTGCTCATATTTAGTTGTTGCATGAACTGGCACTTCCAAAACACTGTTATTCCTTGTAGAATAATGATGACGACTATACAATTTGTGCATAATACTTTCATTATTCTAAACATAAAGGAGACACTTATATATATAAATACATGACACAGTTAGATAGGTTTGTTGCAAACAAATGAAGGAGTCAGAATATTATTCTGAAAAACTTGACGATTTTATTTGTTTGCAGGAACCTATCGGGAAATACCAGATAATTTTGAAGCTCCCTAGCGCCTGGAACTTTAGTCCAGAATGGATTTTGGGTCAGGAATAGTCTGTCGCTCTTGATAGTGACATCTCTCTTCTCTCTCAATTTCTGGAACAGTCTCACTGGGCACTTGTCAGGGATTTCCCGATTCTCCACCAGCCACTTGCTGTCTGATAATTTTTTATCACCACCTTGTGTGGTCTTGCTGAAAATTGGATTGTATTCAATTCTACCAGTTGTTTCCCCGTCATTTCGCTGTTCTGCCTTGAAGTGATGTATTGACGCCATGCTGCCCTCACCACCTCTCCAAGCCAATTCCACTGATATTATCATGAATAATTTTTTCTGGAGGCCATCAGGAGTTTCCTCGTCCCAAACAGTGGTCATTGCATCCCAATCTTTTTCCTCCAACGCTGCTGCACTTGCCCTCCATTTTTCCGGAATAGATTGTAAAGCCTTACGCTTGGCATCACGAGCTCCTCGAGCGGTCTTGAATGCAGCATCCGAAAATGGGTTGATGCTATAAAAATGGTCGACAAGAAGAAAAATGTGACAAATTGAAAATTACTCGGATTATCCTCTTTTGACAAATCAACACCCTTTTCAGTTCGGTAGAACCTCCCAAGATAAGAACATTATATGCCATGTGTGGATAAGCTGTACACAATAATACACATCCAAGAGTGAATGCAGGGAAAACAAATTTTGATCTTATTTATGACAAAATATGAGTTATTCAGTATATTACAAACTGAATCAATATGTTGATTCCATCGTAAGTATTCGTCAATTTGTACTCCAAGAAATCTAGCGGAGTCACTTGTAGTTATTGACGAGTTTTCACAAGTGATGACAGGTCGTTTTCCACCAAAATTTTTAGTTTGAAGTGAATGCATACTGTTTTTTCTATGTTGACTATCAAATTATTCCTACGACACCAAGTGGTAAACGTTTGAAATAGTAGGGCTATCAGGTCCTCAAGCTCCTCAAAGCTCCCCGCAGTTACCAAAAATGATGAATCATCCGCAAAAAGTATAATCAAATGAGCAAGAACATGATCCGGCAAATCATTTATAAACCGAATAAAGAATAAAGGTCCCAGCACAGAGCCCTGAGGAACCCCTAGACCCAGGCCATAATCCCCAGAACTTACACCACCGACCTTGACAGACATTCTGCGATCAGTTAAATAACTCATCAACCAATTCAAAAATATACCCCGAAAACCCAAGTTATAGAGTTTATTAGACATAAATGAGAAATTCAATGAATCAAAAGCTTGGGACAGGTCGAAAAATATTCCCGCAACATGTAAACCTTCATCCAATTTTTTATAGAACGAACGAAAAGGCTGCCGTTTCGGTAGAATACTTGGGCCTGAAACCATGTTGTGAAGTGGTGATGATATTGAATTTTACCAGAAAATTTAGCATTGTATTAAGGACTATTCGTTCGAATACTTTGGAGAAACAACTAAGGAGAGATATTGGTCGGTAATTGACTATGTTGTGAGGATCGCCCTTCTTTGGAACAGTTGTTGATCAAGTGAGCAAAATGCTCAGAAAAAGATTCACCAATAGCTTTCAAAATTCGGAAGAAATACAATCTTTTCTTGTTCTTCATCAATTTAATGACTGTAGTCACTTCATCTTTCGATATAGGATAGCAGAAAAAAATGGAGGTCTGCATTTTAGAGGTTGTACATATGTTAGAGAGAGATGTCCCAAAATGGGCAAAAAGCAACTTAGATGTTATTGTTGAAAAATATGCACTGAAAGACCCAGCTATTAAAGTTGGATCAGTATACAAGATTCCGTTTTGAAGTAGGCAAATTTGAGTGTTACATTTATTGATTTTACCAATTTCCGAATTAACAAGATACCATTGTCTTATTTTTATTACTTGAATTGCTCATAAGGTATATTATTTTATTGCAAATACATAATGTATAAATAAGAAAGAAATCAATTTACCTTTAGAAATGGCGAATGCACCGGGTTGAGCCTAATAGAGCTAAGTCGCGTTTTCTGTCCCTATATCCCTTTTTATGCGTTTGAAACTAGTCAACGAATTTTGATGTGGTTTTTGTTTTATAGATAAAAGAATTGTGAGGAAGGTTTATATGTAGAATAACATTCATTAAATAGTGAAGAAATACTGTTATTTCTAAGGTTCAAAGTTTCTAATGTGATGTCGTAAATAATTAAATTTTTATCGCTTACATTGCAAACGCAGACTGAACCCAACAAGATCTATCATTATCTAACAAAGTAACGGTCCGCGTGACTAGGTATCTGTAGCTTTCTATTTATGCAGCATCATTCATGCCTCAACAGAAAAGCTATATCCAGAAAAAAGATATTATAGTATATATCATTACTTGCAAGGTAAGAGGATTTTACTGGCGTATGGAGGATATAACTGACGAACCGCAGGCGAGTCAGTTAACTCCTTGAGCCAGTAAAACCCATTACCTTGCGTGTATTGTTTTATATTTTATTTGTTTCTCATTTATAAAAAGGTTGGATAAATTCCAAAAAAATCTCAATAATTTGTCGCAAATGTCGTAAGCTATGGAAGCGTTGCCATGAACATGTCTGTTTATTTTTCTTTACATTTGTTTTGGCGAAAGCAACAATGAATGTACCAAAAGAAATTATTGAGGTAGCCAGCAGTGTAGCTTCAAGTTTATTACCTGCAAAATCAGCTTCAAGGTAGGAGCGAGAAAAGTGGCAAAACAAAAATAGTGTGATTGGGGTAACTGAAGATGTTTTGTTGGTCTACTTGAATCAACTATCAGCTAGATTCAGCCCTAATACTTTATGGGCAAAATGGTTTATGCTGAAAAGCTGCTTGGAAATGAAATAAAATGCCCCTGTTCGCAGGTTTATTTTCCTTAAAAAATTTATTGAGAAATATGACGTTTAGTTGTCATTCCAAAAGGTAATAGCGTTTCTGAAACGAGAAAATGAGCGTTATACGCTAAAAAAGGCCAAGGTATTAAGTAAAGAAGAGGCGGAACAATTTCTTTTACATGCTCCTGATGACCAGTGGTTGCTGGCGAAAATTGTAACAATATTTGGCATTTTTGGATGTTGTCGATGTGACGAAATTCTCTCCTTAAACATGAATGTTGTAGAAGATATGGGAAAATACATTATTGTGTCATTGCGACAAACAACCGATGATGGCTGCAGCTTCAAGCCCTGCATATTATACAGAAAATATGTAAATCTTCGGCTTTCTGGAGCAGAAAGCCTAAGATTTTTTTTGACATACCGGCATGGAAAGTGCATTTCCCTTAATGCAGGCCAGCACACTATTGGTGGTGTCCCAAAGCAAATAGCGAAATATTTGGATTTAAAAGACCCAGAGTTATACACCGGCCACTCTTTTCGCAGAACTGGAGCCACTATTGCTGCGGATTTGGGTAGAGATATTTTAGCACTAAAGCGTGTAGGAGGGTGGAAGAGCACCGAAATTTCGATAAGTTATGTCGATGATTCGGTCAACAAGAAAATCGAAATATCAAGCAAATTATTTGTTAGTAAGGAGAGTACAAATGTTCTGCAATCCTCGAGTTCAGCAGTTTCAGAGTCAACAAAAATTTCTAATGTAAATAATATTACTTACTTCTAAAAATTTTGCAAGTCAACTGCCAGTTTTACAAGTTAGTGACTTGATAAAATAAACTTTCTTGATTAATATTGTGTTTTTAAAAACTGACGTTTACAAATGAGAAACAAATAAAACCTTTTTCGCCCTTTTTGGACAACTCCTATGAAAAAAAAATATGAAATGTGATTAATTACCTTTGGTAAGTAACTCATCTCGAACCCGAAGGCTGGTTCGGCTTTGCCTCCGCTATTTAGGTAATTCCCCATGAGTAGAACAACCTCCAGAATTTTGGAGAATTTCTTGCCTTCTTTCACCTCATGGCAAGCTTCCTTCGTAGCAAGCAGATGCTGTAAAAATAAAGAATATACAATAAATACTTAATAAGCGCCCTGCTTCGATTTTATGGTACATTTAATCATTTGAAGGGGTATACCTTCAAAGTCCGTCAAACGGACCTTTATCCGACTAATTCGAAACCTCTTACGGAAATAGGAATATACAAGGTGTCCGGAAAAATGGGGGAGATCTTTCGTATTCATATTATTATTGATATTAAAGAATAAGATGACAATTTTCCATAATTTTTTTCCTAACGGCCCTATCTACGGAGTTACGGCCTCTGTAAGGACGCCACTGGTAATTAATTTTTCTTGAAAAACTTTTAAACTTGCTAATATTATTTGATGAAAACTTAATACGATAAACAGTAGCAAGGATCTCTCAAAATACAGCCCTAAAACATAATTAGCTTGTTTAGTTTATCAGGGGCGGACTAGGTTGTATATTTTATTGCTTACACTTTTAACATGTATGATATAGAGTTGAAAAAAATAAATTTGATTATTTTTCCGACCAACATATCGACCAATAGAATTGCACCATTCGACGTCACGTGGTACAACCTACATGGTATTATACCGATAATTTTTTGAAAATTTTCTCTGGTAGTTGCTATATATAAAACAAAAGTCATGATCCAACTGACAGGTTGAATTCAATTGTGAAAATTGGAGATTTTTCATGAAAATGAGTCGATTTGGAGTTTGTTCTCTGTCCACCATCGATAAAAAAGTCAAAGGAAATGTTCCCATTAATACGGAGAAGACAAAAAAAAAACAGTTTGGAACCAATTTACTACTTTTTGTACTGAGAGGAAATACACATTGAGTGCTGAAACGAGTGAAGCGCAATTGGCAAACATTATGAAAGATTACGCTTACAATATGAAGAAAATGGATGGAGAAGACTATAAGGAAGGTACAATAAAAACAATGTGGAATCAGACTGCCCGATTATACTGCAAGAAAAGTAATTGAACGATTTCGACATCAAAATCAACCCATTTTCGGATGCTGCATTCAAGACCGCTCGAGGAGCTCGTGATGCCAAGCGTAAGGCTTTACAATGTATTCCGGAAAAACGGAGGGCAAGTGCAGCAGCGTTGGAGGAAAAAGATTGGGATGCAATGACCACTGTTTGGGACGATGAAACTCCTGATGGCCTCCAGAAAAAATTATTCATGATATCAGTGGAATTGGCTTGGAGAGGTGGTGAGGGCAGCATGGCGTCAATACATCACTTCAAGGCAGAACAGCGAAATGACGGGGAAACAACTGGTAGAATTGAATACAATCCAATTTTCAGCAAGACCACACAAGGTGGTGATAAAAATTATCAGACAGCAAGTGGCTGGTGGAGAATCGGGAAATCCCTGACAAGTGCCCAGTGAGACTGTTCCAGAAATTGAGAGAGAAGAGAGATGTCAATATCAAGAGCGACAGACTATTCCTGACCCAAAATCCATTCAGGAATAAAGTTCCAGGCGCTAGGTGGTACAAGGATTCCCCAGTAGGCCAAAACACAATTTCAAAGTGGGTTAAGGAGTCAGCACAAAAAGCTGGGCTTGACCTTGGTAACAAAAAAATCACCAATCACTCCAGTCGTGCAACAGCCGTCTCCAATCTAGCGAAATCGGGCCTGGGAGAGCAGCAGATAATCAAAATAACTGGACATGCCAACAGTAACTCCATCAAGCCGTATCTCCAACTCGACCAGGAACACCACGAATTAATTGTCAAGAAACTGCGAAGGAGTGAGCCTACTGTAGGAAATGCCATCAACAGCATAAACCTCATGCCATCTACCTCTTCTGGGACCATTACCGATAACTCTGACTTGAAGAAAACATGCACCAATGTTTACAACAATTGTATTTTTAATTGCACTACCCTGATTCTTAATTAAATGTTGTTTTATTCATTATGAAATTCTTGTTTGTTAACTGTACATTTCATCTCATGGTGAAATTCTATTGGCCGACATTTGGGACAGAAAAATAATCCCCCGAATACCACCCGAGCTTCAAAATTATCTGGTATTTCCCGATAGGTTCCCTGCAAACAAATAAAATCGTCAAGTTTACCAGGAAAAATCACTCGCGCTTCGCGCTCGTGATTTTTTAACCTGAAAAACTTGACTCCTTCATTTGTTTACAACGAACCTATCGGGAAATACCCGATAATTTTGAAGCTCTTGTGGTATTATAAGTGAATATTTTGAGCATCACTCTACAAAAATGGTAGCAGTTTTCGAGAAAAAAAATATTAAAAGAATTAATATTTTATTTTCATAAAAATGTAATTAAGATTAAATTTGTCAAGATATTCAAACTTCAATAAATTATCAACGTGTCAAAAAAATTTAAAATGTCGATGCAAGATATTTATTTATTTCATAAGTACCATAGTAACGTTTGTAAAAACAGTGCTTTTTTTATACTTATAACAATTTATTTTTAATAAGAATATAACATTCATTCTTTCAACTTTTTTTTCGAAAACGGTTGATTTTATCGACAATGAACACAAGTACTTTTTCTTTAGCTTAATGTTCAAAATATTCTAAGTTTTTTTCAACTCCTGATCATACAGGGTGTTGAAAATGTAAGCAATAAAATGTACAACCTAGTGCGCGCCTGATAAACTAAACAAGCTTATTGTATTGAATGATTATTTGGGCTATTACCATCATCTATTGTGGATGTAATGTTTTCCGACGTTTCGATAGACATCTTCTATCTTATCAAGGAGGAAAAGTAAAAACCTTTCGAAAATTATCAATTTTCAAAAAGTCAATATGACAGAAGTCATGAAAGAAAAAATGAACAATGTTATATACTCATCTGTGATATGATGATCTTTTAAGTTGGATCGAACTATCGGCGTCCAAACTTCTGGCAGATCTATAGATTGAGCACTTATGGAATCTGGTGTTATTTTCATAAATGCTGCTTCTTTGATTTTTCTTCTTGCAAGTTTTTCTTCTTTGGATATTATTGATGCTTCATCCCATTTTATACGATGATTCTCATCTACAGCATGTTGGACTAACCTGGATTTGTCGCTGTCTAGTACTCGTAGAAGCTTCTGATGTTCTTTTATTCGTACATTCAGAGGGCGTTTAGTTTCTCCGATGTAAGATCTTCCGCACTCGCAAGGTAATTCATATATGCAGTTTTTGTCCTTTGTGTCTCATTATTAGGCTTAACTTTTTGTAAGTTTAGCTCTGATAGTGTCTTGAATTTTGAATGCAGTCGTTATGTTGTATCTATTTCTAATTCTTCTCATTTTCTCCGACAAACCTTTTACATAAGGAATTACGGTTTTAATGGTCTGATTTATATCTGTTGGTTCAGGTTGACTTTCTCTTGTTCGTTTAGCTTTTTCTAATATCTTTTGGGGTAGCCATTGCTTCTAGAGAGTTTTCGAGATGTTATTTATTTCTTCATTTTGGTCTTCTTCAGTTCAACAAATATTTATTGCTCTATCAAATAAACATTTTGCTACTCCCAATTTAGTGTTTAGTTGGTGGTTTGAATCAAAATGTAGATATTGTCCTGTGTTCGTTGGCTTTTTATACACAGTGGTTCTTGGGATTCCATTTTGTTTATGTACGAGTACATCTAAAAATGGAAGTTGTCTGTCCTTCTCGATTTCAATTGTGAATTTAATTAATTCCTCTTGATTGTTTAGATATTGAAGAAAGAACTACACTAAGCGTCAATGCAATTATGGAAATGCTTTCTCTTTGTATTGAAACAACATATTTCCAATTCGAAGACATCTTTTATCAACAAGAATTCGAATGGCCATGGGTTCACCACTATCACCAATTTTGGCTGATTTATATATGGAAATTTTCAACAGAAGGCATTAGACAAATATGTACTTAAACCCAAACTGTGGAAAAGATATATAGATGATACTTTCATTATTTGGCAACATGGAAGAGACACTATAGATGGATTCCTTCAATATCTAAACAATCAAGAGGAATCAATTAAATTCACAATTGAAATCGAGAAGGACAGACAACTTCCATTCTTAGATGTACTCGTACATAAACAAAATGGAATCCCAAGAACCACTGTGTATAAAAAGCCAACGAACACAGGACAATATCTACATTTTGATTCAAACCACCAACTAAACACTAAATTGGGAGTAGCAAAATGTTTATTTGATAGAGCAATAAATATTTGTTGCACTGAAGAAGACCAAAATGAAGAAATAAATAACATCTCGAAAACTCTTAGAAGCAATGGCTACCCCAAAAAGATATTAGAAAAAGCTAAACGAACAAGAGAAAGTCAACCTGAACCAACAGATATAAATCAGACCATTAAAACCGTAATTCCTTATGTAAAAGGTTTGTCGGAGAAAATGAGAAGAATTAGAAATAGATACAACATAACGACTGCATTCAAAACTCAAGACACTATCAGAGCTAAACTTACAAAAGATAAGCCTAATAATGAGACACAAAGGACAAAGAACTGCATATATGAATTACCTTGCAGAGTGCGGAAGATCTTACATCGGAGAAACTAAACGCCCTCTGAATGTACGAATAAAAGAACATCAGAAGCTTCTACGAGTACTAGACAGCGACAAATCCAGGTTAGTCCAACATGCTGTAGATGAGAATCATCGTATAAAATGGGATGAAGCATCAATAATATCCAAAGAAGAAAAACTTGCAAGAAGAAAAATCAAAGAAGCAGCATTTATGAAAATAACACCAGATTCCATAAGTGCTCCATCTATAGATCTGCCAGAAGTTTGGACGCCGATAGTTCGATCCAACTTAAAAAGATCATCATATGACAGATGAGTATATAACATTGTTCATTTTTTCTTTCATGATTTCTGTCATATTGACTTTTTGAAAATTGATAATTTTCGAAAGGTGTTTTACTTTTCCTCCTTGATAAAGATAGAAGATGTCTATCGAAACGTCGGAAAACATTACATCCACAATAGATGATGGTAATAGCCCAAATAATCATTCAACACGAGCTCCATCATCAACAATATCTCGTCATAAAGCTTATTGTATTTTAAGGCAGTATTTTATGATGTCTTTACTACTGTTCATGGTATTAAATTTTCATTTGATTATATATAAGTAGTTAAAAAGTTATTCAAGAAAAATTGATTACCAGTGGCGTCCTTTAGGAGGTCGTATCTCCGTAGGGAGGGCCGCTATGAAAAAAAATTATGGTATCTTGTCATCTTATTTTTAATGTTCTATCAGGGTCTGGGAGATCTCCCAGATTATCCCGGATACCCTGTAGATAAGTTTCGAATTGCCATCATAGCATTACTTACTGGCTTAGTATCTTCGACCATTTCTCTGAATTCCTTCTTGAATTTCAAAGCTTTCAGTCTCTGATTCAAGTTGTTTATCTCCGATACCTTAATACAGAATTGTTCAGCTTCACTCAACTCCTCCAGCGGTTCATTGAGTTCTTTGAGCTTAAGAATGCTTTTTTCGGGTGGTAGGTACTGAAAAAATCGTCAGAATTCAGCATTGAACAAATGAATATTTTCGAAGTGAGGGAAAAGTCTTAAATATACCTGAATTAGTTGCTCCACTACACAAGACGATAGTAGATCTTCATCACATTTCAATATTGATGCTTTTATCTCATCATGATTCTTGTGTTTGAAAGACCCACTAATAAGAATGCTGAGGTTTTGGGCCACTTTATTGTCTAACACCTTCACCTGCTTAGCTCTTTTCAATGTTCCAGTACTTTGAGGCCTGAAATTAAACAATATTGTACTCTCAATGATTTACTTGTTTTATATACAGTGCGCGTCGAAATTATGTAACAAATTGATTCCCTCAGAAGAAAAATCTTTGGTAGTAAAATCCTGGAACTGGTAAATTTTTGTTTCACTTATACCAATGTTTTTGCATTTTTTTAAGGTGGAAACCCAATGCCATCCCAATCAACCCCTCAAAATTTCCTGAATAGTGAAAGGGAATCATGTGGTACATTTTTGGCAAGGTCTTTTTATCTTCTTTACAGGCTAGCAAAAATTTTCAAGAGAAATTTTTTTTTTCAAAAATTAGTTGGTAGTATGTACACTTCGTCATGGCTTATTTACTTTGAGAATTTGTGGAATTGAGGATTTAAAGAAATTTGTAACAGAATGAAAGTTTCAGTTTTGCATGTACAATTTCGCTGACAAATTTCATCTCAAAGTAAATAAAAGACGACAAAGTGCACATACTGAACAAATTTTTGAAATAGGTTATTTTTAGTCTATATAATATAGTAATAAGATCGTAAACCAGAGAAAATTTTGACAGGTGGTCCCGTCAGGGACCCGGAAAACAAAGCTTTCGAGCGGCCCGCAGGGCCGCTCGAGAGAAATCTTAAAAAGATCGAAAAGATGTATCCTCTTCTAGGAGAAGCGACCCCGAAACCCCCGGGCGCTCTTAAAGCGCCCGAAATTTTCGAAAGAAAATCGCGAAATCGCCCAAAGGCGAAAAACGGGCGAAAGTACTCCTCCGAAGCCGGAGCATCTCGCGGGGCGGGGGGGTCGCTTTTTCTGGACGAAGAACGTCCCCGTGCCTGGCTACGAGCTCAGCCGCGGAGCCCCTCGAAATCTATACGAAAATTATGCATATAAAACGGCAATTTTTAGTTTCGCCAGCCCCGCGAAACGTCAAAATCACCCATGATTCTTTCGATCCGTGCTAGAAGAAATAGAAACTTTAGGAAATTTCCAATCTCCGGGTACCAATTTTCATATCCAAGTAGCGAGATAAGGCCGCGAATTTTTCATTCCAAATTCGGCAATTTCCCCGATAATTCGAGGTCAAGTGTCACAGTTTCTGCTACGATTCCGATGATAGCCGAACGCGAGCTCCAAATTTGAAAATCCGGCATCAATTTTTCGCTCGATATGGGCGGTGGAAGATTGTTAGCGCCTTCCAAGCGCTCGAATAAGAATCTACAGGAGATTCCGAATCTCTAGATACTACTTACGCTTCACGAATCGCAATTTTAACACCTCAAATATGCGTTTGAAAATCGTCATTTCAGGCTCGATTTTCGCGCGAATTCATTTTCGTCCTTGAAGAATGCACACAGATCGCGATGAATCGCTATACAGGCTGTGCATTCGAAAAAATCGCTATACAGGCTGTGCCCATTGAAAGCACTGATTTTCACCAGATTCTTTCTTCGAGAGATTTTCCGTCTGAATTTTTTATGGAAAAAGCACCCACTGCGAACCAGTTATAGAGTGGGATCTAATTTCGATAAAATGTCATGTCAGGGTGAACGATTTACAATGAATTTGCGATCATGTGATATACGAGGTGCTCAATTCACAAGTTAATTTGATTTTTTCGCGCAAATTCGAGTTTTTTTGTGTTCCTTCGGTAAATTTTTGGTTCTAAATTCGATAAAATATATTCGATTCATATACAGTGCGTCAGATCTGAGTAGCGCTGACATTCACCAGAGTTTTTCTCTAGCTTTCGTGCTTTTCCGCGTAAGGGAGCTAAATTCAATGAAATCTCCTACAGGGTGTGCCATTAACAATGATTTCGCGATCTATTGATATACAGGGTGTGCAATTTAAAAGTTCTTTCCTTATTTTTTGCACGCTTTCGGTTTTTTTGTGCTCCCTCGGGGTTTTAAGCTTTCCTTCGAGTTTTTTTGCGCGCTTTCGTTGATTTTGTGCTCCTTCGGGGTTTTTTGAGTTCCTTTGGATTTTTTTCGTTCTTTCGTGTTACTTTGGGTTCTATAATGTTTTTTCGCGTTTTTTCGTAATTGGTCGAGTTCTTTCTTGGAGGAATGCACTGAACTTGAAATGATAGAGTTATAAACCATATTCTTTGCTTTTATGATGAAAGCACCCACTGCGAATCAATTATATACGGGGTGTCCCATATGCATTTTTCTTCAAGTTTTCTCGCGAATGGGAGCTGATTTCGGTATAATGTCATACAGGGTGTGCGATTTACAATGAATTTGGGATATACGGGGTGAGCACTTTACAAGTTCTTCTGTTTTTTTGCGCGCTCTCAAGTTTTTTCAAGTTTTTTGTATTCCTTCGGGTTTTTTACGGAAAAATTATTTTCGAAACATATACGGGATGTTACATAGGAGCTCCATAGAATAATTTTGATACTTCCTTCGTGGTAATTACTGAACTGGAATAGATGGAGTTACAACGATATTCTTTTGGTTTTTTTTTTCACTGCTAATCAATTGTATACTGAGTGTCTCATATGCATTTTCCTTCAAGTTTTCTCGCGAATGGGAGCTGATTTCGATAAAATGTCATACAGGGTGTGCAATTTACAATGAGTTTACGATCGGGTGATCGGGATGATTTTTTGTGTTACTTGGTGTTCTTTCGTGTTTTCTCGCGTTGTTTCGTGTAATTTCGGTTTCTTTCGTGTAACTTCGGTTTCTTTCGTCTTTCTTCGGATTCTTCCGTGTTTTTCGCGTTTTTTTGTGTTTTTTCCAGTACTTTCATGTTTTTTCGCTTTCATCGGGTGTTTCTGCGCGCTTCATTGATGTATGGGCTCTATTGATCTATGGTCTATATTGATCTATGGTCTATATTGATCCATGGGCCAATTGAACTACTGGCCTATTGAACTACTGGCCTATGGATCTACGGGCCTATTGATCTACCCGCTTACTAGTAGTATAATATAGTAGTATAATACTATATAAGATAACTAGCAAGGTAAGAGGGTTTTTACTGGCGAATGGATCCATTAAAACCCTTCACCTTGCGTGCATTGTTTTATATTTTATTTGTTTCTCATTTGTAAAAAGGTTAGATAAATTCCAAAACAATCTCACTAATTTGTCGCAAATGTCGTAAGCTGTGGAAGCGTTGCCATGAACATGTCTGTTTATTTTTCTTTACATTTGTTTAGGCGAAAGCGAGAATGAATGTACCAAAAGAAATCATTGTGGCAGCCAGCAGTGTAGTTTCGAGTTTATTACCTGCAAAATCAGCTTCAAGGTACGAGCAAGAATACGACGACTTCAAAAAGTGGCAAAACAAAATTAGTGTGATTAGGGTAACTGATGATGTTTTGTTAGTCTTCTTGAATCAACTATCAGCTAGATTCAGCCCTAATACTTTATGGGCAAATTGATCTATGCTGAAAAGTTCGTTGGAAATGAAAGAAAATGCCTCTGTTCGCAGGTTTGTTTTCCTTAAAAAAATTATTGAAAAATATGTCATTTGCAGATTTCAAAAGGTAATAGCGTTTCTGAAACAAAAAAATGAGCGTTATACACCAAAAAAGGCCAAGGTATTAAGTAAAGAAGAGGTTGAACATTTTCTTTTACATGATCCCAATGACTAGTGGTTGTAACAATATTTGAGATTTTTGGATGTTGTCGATGTGAGAAAATTCTCTCCTTTAATATGAATGATGTAGAAGATATGGGAAAATACGTTATTGTGACATTGCGGCAAACAAAAATTTAACAACAAGAAGATTCACCATAACCGATTATGGCTGCAGCTTCAAGCACTGCATGTTATACTAGTTATACAGAAAATATGTTTTTTTCGGAAACTGATGTTTACAAATGAGAAACAAATAAAGTCAGTTTACACTTTCAGGTATTCGCGCATGAGCGTATTCTCGGTCAGGGCGAAAGGAGGCAGCTGAAACGGAACGAGTTAAGTTGTCCGCGCGTAGTAGTACACGTGTAAAGTACACGAAACATGAACGTGTTTGTTTACTCACTTTTTACCTAAAACTTGACGGAGACTAGGCTCAAATTTTAGAAGAACTTCGCCAGCGCTGTCCAAATAAGCAAGTTCCCTCCAGACATAATAGTGCATAAACTCATAAAAGTTTAATGTACGACTCCTTAGAGTCCTTACGAAATTTCCGAAAAACCATCGTTCTATTGTAATTTGGACATAAATATATAAGGTATTTCAAAAAACAAATGCTTACTGAACGAAAGATATTCTAAATGGTTTTCTATGGAGTATATACACCTACTTCAGATATATTTTTAAGAAAATGAAATTTGTGGTTTGAACCAAACTGAAGGAAAACTGAATGGTTTCTTTTAATTCGAGATATAGGTTTATGTTTTGTTGCAGTTGTACTAGTATCACAATGTTCCAGAGAACGATAAAAGACCCAAAATCAAAATCGCATAAACTCCGGACCTCAAGTCAGTGCTTTCCACATTTCTGATCAAAGGTACTACTCTCCAGAAATTCTGAGCTTAGTTGTAATTTCATTTCTTAGCGAGATTTAAAAAACCAAACCAGATCATGAGAGAAAAATATCATTCTGAAAGGAAATTACAATTACACTGATCAACAATTGCTAGGGATCACTTATGAACTTCTCTTCATTTGTATTTTTTTCAAGTTATCTCGTGAATATCTGTACATTATATTATGTTCTCTAAGGAAAAATTAGGATGTTTTGAGTTGATTATATCAAATTTTTCCTCACTTCATCGGCTCTTGTTCACAAAATCGATTATTATCTGTAGGCTGTTACAGGTGGAGTGAAAAGCAATGTGGTATTTGTTATTGAATTTGTTTTTTCTCTCGTTCAAACACATCAGGTAACAATAATTGAAGAAATGAGAACAATATCAGCTTATCAGTCATGCCGAGAAGACGTTTGGCTCCTGTGCAACTGGACCAAATCATACGGTGGATACAGGAAGGTTTGTCCCAACGAGAAGTGTCCCGGCGGTTGAATGTTTCGCAAAGTGTCGTGAGTCGGGCTTGGAATAGATTCATCCAAGACGACTCAGTAGCTTCTGTTCATGGAGGAGGTCGGCAGCACAGTACAACAGCTGCCCAAGATCGTCTTTTGATCCTCAATGCTAGGAGAAATCCCACTTACCCGGCGTCGCGGCTCAATAGATCACTGAGAGTTGCAACAGGAGTTCTAATTTCGAACCAGACTGTAAGACGACGACTACATGTTCGTGGTTTGAGAGCACGTAGGATGGTACAACATCCCCGTTTGAATAGGGAACCAGTGGCGGCGTAAAGGGGGCGGGGGTGTGGGCGGTCCTCCCGGGTGCCAAGCATCAAGGGGTGACAACACGGTGACAAAGAAATACCAACTCTGTCACGCAGATAGTCGCCGCTGGCGCATCGCGGGCGGAAGGGGCACATAGATGGGAAATTCTAATGAAAAGTGTAGGCGTATCGGTCAAAAGACTAGTAGAGACAAGATGGAGTGCTCATCACGATGCTGTTAAGTCATTGAAGAATAATTTTGAGAAACTTGTATCAACACTCGAAGAGATGTGTGATCTCAGAAGCAGCAGAGAAAACGTCGATACAAGAGAAGCAGCATCCACACTCTTACCAGCTTTATGTGACCTCTCTTTTTGGTGTGAAATCCTAGGATAAGTTAATCAGACACAAAAGTATATCCAAACATCTGGACTATCGCTGGAAAAGTGTGTTATAAAAATTAAAGCCCTAAAATTTTTTCTTCAAACTCAACGTATACAAATAGTGGAAAGAGCTATTTCCTACGCAACTGAGAAATGTGAGGACTTGGATATCTCCGTTGAAAGAAGAGGAAGGAGGAGATTCCGAAAACGAATGCCAGGAGAAATGTCCCAAGATGTTGGACTAACATTGCCAGAAGAGTTGCATAGAGCTATGTTAGAATGTCTTGATAGATTTTACGAAGAACTAGAGCATCGCTACAAAGCAATGGATGATATTCTCATAACATTTGGTGTTGTTCAGTCTGAAACTCTACTTACGTCAACAGAAGAAGAACTTCGTGATAAAGTTCCAAATCTTACAAATCTATGATGAATTTTCTGCAGAGGACCATATTTTGGAGATTTTACGACTGAGGCGCCACTTGGAAGCCGCCAGCATTTCTCTTCAAGAAGCGATCCAATGGACTACCTTGGAGCTTCTGAAATTTATTGTAAAATGGGACTATTCTGAGTCTGTTCCAAGTCTAGCTCTATGTCTAAGATTTTTTTAACTACTTGTGTTTCGGGTGGCTACTGTGAAAGAAGTTTCTCAAAATTAAAGTTAATAAAATCTTACTTAAGATCTACAATGAGCCAAACACGACTTTCCAGTCTATCCATATTGTCCATTGAAAAGGAGAGGAAAGTAAATTTTGATAATGTCATTGAGTATTTTAGCAAAATATAGTCACGTAAACACGTTTAATATTTGTCGTTTTATTTTGAGGGTGCTCGATAGAAAGTCGCCCCGGGTGCCAACCTATGCTACGCCGCCACTGTAGGGAACACCGGGTTCATCGACGGCAATGGGCTGAGGAGCACCGCAATTGGACAGTTGAAGATTGGAGCCGATGTTTATTTACGGATGAGTCTAGATTTCGTTTGGTCAACTCCGATGGACGTATTCTTGCTTGGAGGGAAAGAGGTCGAAGGTATGCAGAACAGTTTATGGTACCCACAACAGCCTTTGACGGAGGTTCTATATGTGTATGGGGAGGCATTTGTTTGAACCAACGCACAGAGTTGGTTGTTCTGCAGAACACCACAATGACCAGCCAGAGATATCACGATATGATTATTGAACCCATAATTGTTCCGTTTGCGGCTGTCTTGGGCGAGAATTTCATTTTAATTGACGATAATGCCCGTCCACACAGTAGTCGTCTGGTTAATGAAACGCTAGAAACTCATGCTATTGATAGGATGAACTGGCCAGCTCGCTCTCCAGACATGAATTGCATCAAACATGTCTGGTTTGAGATGTCTAAATAATTGTCAACCTTAGAACAACCGATCAATAACCTGGAGGACCTTTTTAACGCTTTACGGGATATTTGGACGAATTTGCCCCAAAATTTTATAAATAGTTTGATTGAAAGTATGCTTCATAGGGTAGAATGCTTGAGACGAGCTCGTGGGGTACCAACTAGGTACTAGCTTAACCGAAACTTCAGCCTTCTTGTGGTTTCGTCATAAAATTTTTATGTTATTCAAACACAGAATTGAGTGTTCCTAATAAAGTCTTTTTTTCGCCCCAACTTTCCATTTTTTCATTCTTTTCTCAAGTGAACCATATTATGAACTGAAAAAACTCTGACTAAATTCATAATCTTGGAGCGAATATTTCAGAAATAAATTTAGAAAATGTAAGTGATCCCTATCAATTGTTGAGCAGTGTATTCAAAGTGATTTTATTTATTTCTTACCTCTTATCAGCAGATGGAGCTTTAGGTTTACAAGAGAATTTTTCTGCAAGTTCCTCCAATACATGATCTTTTGCTAAAGTTTCTTCCCTTACTTTCATCCAAAATGATTTTTTCGTTATTTTTGATGGAATCACCTGAAAGAAAGAGCGAGATGAGTGGATTCGTAGTGTTGAAAATTGTAATTTTTGTGATATCGATTGGGGAAAACGTTACATCATTATTAGTTTATCGTGGATCTTTAGAAGTTTAGGTTTTCATTACATTTTAATTTTTTTTTCAAACGAAATTTAGAGCTAAATTACACAACACCAAATATTTTGAGGCAAAACACTGGTGATGAATCTGATATCTGAAGAAAATGTCCTTACACTCTTCCAATTCAATCTCTTCAAAGGTCCCTTCGTGATCCATTTCTTTTTTGGTTTAAGACCATCTGGTATTGAGGGATGGTTTGATGAAGACATTCCTGGAGGTGGAGGTGGTGCTCCCGCCATTGGTGGCGGGGGTGGAGGACATCCTGGGGCTCCTGGAGCAGCAGGCGGTGGTGGAGCGCATGAGGATCCTGGTAATGGAGGCGGAGGTGGTGGATTTTGTAAATCTGTGGAAACTTTTTCATCTGATGGCTCTGTCACTTCATTATCTTCGCTAGAGTTTTCGCATGGTTCGGTAGCAACTGCAAGCTTAGCAGTTTGTTCCAGTTTCTTTCGTAGTTCGGCAATATACTCTTGTGTGGGATTTTCTTGAAAGAAACAAAAATATATTGAAATATTATATCGAATCGATTTTTATTAGGTTTTTTTTTGTCAAAACACTAGTCTATTCTGAGTTTACCTTTTATGGCTTTTATAAATTGTTGATCTAAGCCAGCCTTTTCCATCATTTGCCTAGTTTTTCCATTTTTAGACCTGAAAATATAATATATCAATTTAAATAATATAGTACATTGAAATATGATAATGATTAATTTGAATATGAGGACGCTTCTTCAAAAAATTTTATTCGTAATTGATTCCTCGCTTATCCCATGGTGAAACATAGTTTGATATTAATTAACAAAATTGAATAAAAACACTTGACTGTACGTTTCACAAATTTTATTTAAAGCATCGTTGACATGCATGTTTCGGGTTTCATCCCATTTTCAAAACTGAATATAAAACAATATCGGTTAATACAGTACACATCTACATAACATATCAAGTAACACATGTTAAAATTGGTGATAGACGGAAATCTAACTGATCATTTACAATGGGAAGATTTTGTTTAAAAGCTGATGTTATTTCTAAGTATTCTAAAAGATCCATGCGTTTACCCTTATGACATTGGTGCAATATTTTGGTTTTTTCAAAATCAATAAAATGGTTTGAGGTGATACAGTGACTAGAGAAACCAGTAGTGGGTTTGTTTTGGAGGATTGATTTTTTGTGTTCATCAATTCTTTTTGCCAGTGAACGACCAGTTTGACCTATGTAAAATGCAGGGCATTCATTACAGTGAAGCTTATATACACCGCTTAATTGTGTGTTGTTCGCTCGATCCTTACCATTAAAGAATATTGATCTCAGATTTTTCTTATTGGTACAACTAATGTTAATATTATAATGTCTGAGTCTCTTGCAAATCTTATCACTCAGAGATGGTATGTAGTCGATATATGCGTATTTTTTGGTTTCGGTTTCATTATTTGGTGGATAAATTGAATGTAACAATTTTTTCTGCCGCTTTCTGAAAAGTAGTTGATCTATTATATCCGGAGAGTAGCCATTATTCCCAGCTAAAAATTTCAGTGTGCGAACCTCCTTGTCATAGTTAATTTTTGACATTGGGATCGAGACTAATCTATGAGTTAGTGCGTGAAATGCTGACATTTTGATTTTATAAGGATGTGAACTACTATTTGGTATTTAAACATCAGAGAAGGTAGATTTTCTGTATATATCAAATTCAAGGTGTTCATTTTTTCTTTTAATCTGTATATCTAGGAAGTTCAGACATCTATTATCATCCTCTATTTCTAATGTGAATTTGATGGAATAATGGATGGAGTTCAACAATTCCAAAAATGCCGTCAATTCCGATATCGACCCAGTCCATACGCAAAAAACATCATCCACATATCGCTTCCAGAGTAGCACAAAACTCGTCAAGCCAATGGAAAATATTTTCTTTTCAAGGGCTGTCATAAATATCTTACTGAATAAATTAGATGATGGGGATCCCATAGGTAAGCCATTTAGTTGTTAGTAAATTTTATTATTGAATTTAAAGTAGCTCTGTCCCAGACATATCTTAAGAAGTCTCATTACCTCTTCTTTCGTTTCAATGGTGACTGAGGGTTTTCATCAAGTTGTTTTTCCACTAGTGATTAGACTACTGTGGTTGGAATGGACGGAAATAAATTTACTACATCGAACGAAACCATTAACGCGTTGGTTGGAACTTTGAGTGTTTTTAATTCATTAGTTAATTGAATGGTATTTTTGATAGAATATTTTGCGTTATGTTGAATCAATTCCGGTTGTATGGAGTTCAGATATTTACACAATTTTGAAGCTGGTGCGTTGGTGTAGGAGACAATAGGTCTCATTGGACAATTTTCCTTAGGTATGTATTTTTGGGAGAGAGTATAAAGAAGGTATTGTGGGATTCATCACGGTCAGAGAGATATTTACCTGAGACAATAGGTTTGGGCAGTTCTTTATTGCCTTTTTGACTTCACCTTGAAATTTTGATGTTGGGTCGGATTTTAGTTTTTTGAAATCGTTGGGGTTCAGAAGAATTTCCGTTTTTGTTAAATAATCATTTTTATATAAAATGGTTACAGTATTGCCTTTGTCAGCTTTCGTTATTATCAAGTCATTGTCTGCGGCTTTTTCTTTATTTGATTCACTCATTTCATTTCTTTGCTATTATTATTAAAAGTCGAATTGGAGATAATTTCTGCACATAATGCTTTCTCCATATTCCGTTTGTTTGGGGACTCGATTTTATTTAAAGCCAATTCTACGTTCACGGCTAGGTGTTTACGGTCAGATAAATTAAAATTATTCGGGCTATACTTCAAACCTTTACATAATAAGTTCAATTCTTGTTCTTGAAATTGTACATTTGTGAAATTTTTTACCTTTTCATGAAAATTCACAGGTGTTTCACTCACTGATGTCAGGTTATTCTCACTTATTCGTCTATTATTAAAAAGTTTATCAAGTTTTCTAAGATGAATCAGATATTGATTGTGACCTGAATACCTCACTTCCTCTCTGATGGCAGAATCCAAATAGTCAAATTCAATGGGGTTGAGTCGATAGGTTAATTCACTATGTATTATTTTAAGGTGTAGTTTATTGTTGTCTCTTATCCGGTACCACTTTTTCATTTCCAGTTTGATCCATGTTCTTATCGCAGTGTTTATCGCTGATTTCGCCTCGGATGAATTATGTTTACAATTGATTTTCATGTATTTCGGTTTTAATCCATTGAAAAGGCACTGTTTGTTGAACCATAAATGGTTATTACACTTCGTGATCTTCAAAAGTACCTTTCTATAAAGTATTGCGAGTCGTGAATTATTTGCATTCTTGATAATCGTAATTGATTCCTCGCTTATCCCATGGTGAAACATAGTTTGATATTAATTAACAAAAATTGAATAAAAACACTTGATTGTACGTTTCACAAATTCCATTAGAAATAAAGGATGATAATAGATGTCTGAACTTCCTAGACATACAGATTAAAAGAAAAAAAGAACACCTTGAATTTGATATATACAGAAAATCCACCTTCTCTGATATTTTAATACCAAATAGTAGTTCACACCCTTATAAAATCAAAATGTCAGCATTTCACGCACTAACTCATAGATTAGTCTCGATCCCAATGTCAAAAATTAACTATGACAAGGAGGTTCGCACACTGAAATTTTTAGCTGGGAATAATGGCTACTCTCCGGATATAATAGATCAACTACTTTTCAGAAAGCGGCTGCAAAATTGTTACATTAAATTTATCCACCAAATAATGAAACCGAAACCAAAAAATACGCATATATCGACTACATACCATATCTGAGTGATAAGATTTGCAAGAGACTCAGACATTATAATATTAACATTAGTTGTACCAATAAGAAAAATCTGAGATCAATATTCTTTAATGGTAAGGATCGAGCGAACAACACACAATTAAGCGGTGTATATAAGCTTCACTGTAATGAATGCCCTGCATTTTACATAGGTCAAACTGGTCGTTCACTGGCAAAAAGAATTGATGAACACAAAAATCAATCCTCCAAAACAAACCCACTACTGGTTTCTCTAATCACTGCATCACCTCAAACCATTTTATTGATTTTGAAAAAACCAAAATATTGCACAAATGTCATAAGGGTAAACGCATGGACCTTTTAGAATACTTAGAAATAACATCAGCGTTTAAACAAAATCTTCCTATTGTAAATGATCAATTAGATTTCCGTCTATCACCTATTTTAACATGTGTTTCTTGATATGTTATGTAGATGTGTACTGTATTAACCGATATTGTTTTATATTCAGTTTTGAAAATGGGATGAAACCCGAAACATGCATGTCAACGATGCTTTAAATAAAATTTGTGAAACGTACAGTCAAGTGTTTTTATTCAAATTTTGTTAATTAAATTTTATTCGATTACATTTTCAATTCAAAATATACCAATTTTTATGATTTGATGGATGATTAATAAATTGAGTTTGACAAATTGAAATTTTAGGTAAGTTTTGATCCGTTTTATCTTGTTCCACAAGAAATATTATGTCATGGTTTATCTCGCATAGTGAGTGTTAGTATTTATACGTTTGCAGGTTTTATATCTGCGTCACTCTTATGTGTATAATATTGCGAATGTAAAAAATCTTAACATTTCACTTTAGTAGTTATCAGTTTGTTTGAAGCTTTCTGAAACCTCTAATGATATGTGAATTGAGATTTTTTATGATTTTAGATTTCAAATTCAAGGTTGGTTAAAAAATCATAATCAATATAGCTGGTCCGTTTCGAAACTGACGATGGAAACAAGTACATCCTTGTTGCTATGGACCACTTCTCCAAATGGGTGGAGGCTTACGCCATTCCGAATCAAGAAAGCTGCAAACAGTTGCTGATGTCTTGGTCAAAGGAAATGTTCTGCAGATTCGGCATGCCTATGGAGCTTCATTCAGATCAGGGACGAAATTTCGAGTTCAGCTTGTTCCAGACCCTCGCGAGCTGCTAGGGATCAAGAAGACCAGCACGAATTCGCTCTGCACCCACAGACAGACGGCATGGTCGAGAGAAATGAATAGGACTGTGGGAAAATATTTGGCTGGGTTGTGCTCCGACCACCAGAGAGATTGGGATAAGTACCTGCATCTATTCACCATGGCCTATAGATCATCCGTGCAGGAATCTGACAGGGGAAACCCCAGCATGCATTATGTTCCGGTCGAGAGATGAGACTTCCTCAGACCTGGGTTTGGGTGTACGCCTGAAGCAGATGTGCGGGTGAAGATTACGTGAGCAGTCTGAAGGGAGATTAAACATGACATCCATGAGAAGGGTCGGAAAAACCACACAAATTACAAGTGCATCGCATGGAAGACTCGTTACATGACATCAAGGCGGGCAGAAGTTGAGGTGGGAGATTTGGTATGGTTGTTTCAGCCCCAGAGGAGAAGAGGCTATCCCCAAAGTTACAGAAGGATTGGGAAGGACCATATAAGGTTGTAAGAGGATCAACGACGTAGCCCACATACATCCAAAAATTCGCGAAGAGGAAATAGACGTAAAGTTCATGTGAATCGCCTGGCAAGTGTAATGAGGCCGATCATAACGATCAGGACGAGACGGGAGTGGGAAGGACTGCAACTCAGACCCCAGATAAAGAGGAATTGAGCTTAATCAGTTCATGGCAAATTCACGGAGAAACCGGAAAAGCGAGGTTCGGGATCACAAACGAGGAGCAACAAGATCTTTTGCAGTACCGGTAGACTACCCATTGGCCCACTGTGTAGCTGAAGATCTCAACATGTTCAAAGGGATAGCTCTCCTCTTCAAGAAGAAATTTGGTCGTGTAACAGACCTCTTATGGACAACAACCTTCCTTAGCTGAATTCACAGGAAGTTGACTGATGGACCTCGTTACTCTTCTATATGGTAATCCAAGGAAAAAATCTTATGGAAAGCCAACCTTCCAAGCCATGTGGAGTACCTTGATGAACCTTAGAGACGAGCTGGCTAGAGTAGGTGTGTGAACAAGCTTGCAATTCCCAAGCTGGGTTGTGAGACTGGATCGTCTGAACTGGAGAGTAGTTCGGGGCCATGCTGAGATAGTTTTCCAGAATACCGATGTCCGAATACACGGGTTTGTAATTTCAACCCGAAAGGCGGTCCCAAAGAAAACGTTATCCTGCTATTTCTATCAAACCAGGGATCTGCAGAAATGGGAGCGCTTGCAGATTCAGTCATGAAGGAAAATTTCGGGGACCGGAACATTTTTTTGAGGAGGGAGCAATATGTAACAAAACCGTATATGAACATTTTAAAGGACCGCTGCGACAACAGAGGAGTTCCGGCTTCATGCGTCGACAAAGGGATTAAGAACATGATGAAAGGGACCGTTCGCCATAAAGCTGTCACATAAAACTACTAATGGTGGCATATTTATGTGACATAAAAGAGACCGCTACTATCATTCTGAATGTGGAAGCATCTTTCTGGTAACTTCTGAGAAAAACAGCGCCGGATATAAATGACTGAAGCTGATTCATGGATAAAACTTGCCGACTTGAACAGTCAGGTGTTTCCGAGTGAAATTCTGTAGATAAATCGTGTATATGAATTATTGATTATTGTTAGTTAAGTGTGTGAATATAAATTAGTTTAAAGAAGACTTGTATTGATTTTCTATTTGCTCCAGGAAAAACGTAACAATAATACATATATGTTAGCAAAAGAATTCTGAAATGTCTTGAACCCTCCTTATTACTTATCGTTTTGCTAGCATCTGAGCCGTCAGATTATTTGCCAAGTCCGTATCAAAATAAGTTACATTAGTAAAACTAATTAGAAGTTTGATGGGGATTTGAATCGGATTAAAGGGATTTATATAAAATTGTAGGGATTTATAGAGATTGTTGGGAATTTATGGGATTTATTTGGAATTAGTGGGATTTATAGAGATCAATGGGCTTTTATTGGGGATTTATCCAAATCGGGTGAAGTAGTGGAACAAAGGAAGCTCCATTTTTGTGCTAGTTTCAGAACCAGTAGAACAGTATGCATTTGTCTTTATCAAATGTCCATAATAACCGAAAATGGTCTCAATTTTTTGAGTCCTAGAATATCCATCCGATCAATTTCTAACTTGTCTAAATGAGGTTTCCTAAATTTCACGGAAATCATCACGATAAAATTCTTTTTCTTGAATACTTGATATCTTATAAAATATCAAATACAGATACACAAAATATTTAATGTACTGTGTGGTTCAAATTGAAGACTTTTGATAGGGAACACCAAAAAACTTCGTAGAACTTATTTCACAGAAATGCCTTGTAAAACTAGGAACACCACTCGATTACTTTCAAAAAGTGCACGAAGAATAATTTCACAGAAATAAGAAATATTCATGTTGGGTCAGCCAAGGGGGTACCGTTTTTGGGGTGGTTGGCCCGGAACATTACTGAAATGCACAAAATTGAAAAAAAACATTTTATAAGGTCTGTAAATTAAGTAATGAGACTGGCAACGTTGCGTTTCATCTGGCAACACTGAAAGTGAGGGGCTCAGCGGGTGGTAGAGGAACATGTGATCCACCTTCAGTACGAGTTTGACCTCGCTCGAGTCATTTGGTTGTGCGTAGAGATTGTTTTTATGAATTAAAATTTTCTATTGTGTTCTAAAATGAATGACATCAATTTCGAGCAATGGTATGCTATTAGGTTTGGCTTCAGACTTGTGAATCCGGGATCTTGTGCGTTCAGATCGTCAGTTTACAGTTAGAATGATAGGTAAAGAGTTAAATTTGGGCACACCACCGTTAATAAAATTTTGACCAATAAAGTGGGGATGAGAAAAATCTGCCCAAAAATTGTTCCAAAGAACCTTTCGTAAGATCAGAAGAACATCAGGAAGGAAAGGTGCCTTGACTTTTTGGATTCAATTGAAAATGACCCACATTTTCTGGAACGTGTCATTATTGGTGACGAGACTTGGGTGGTTGAGTAAGCGCCAGAGCATAGAGTGACACACCTCTCCAAGGCCAAAAAGGGCAAGGATGGCGGAGTCAAAGATCAAATGCATGCTGATTTGGTTTTTCGATACTCACGAAAAATACAGAATCCGCGATACTTTCTGAATAGTACAGTTAAATTTTTATTACTGACGTGATTTCTACTAGTCAAATGTTGAAAACTAGAGCTTCAGAAGTGACAGCTCCCGCATGAGCACCTCTGAATTTATATAATTTTTCCTCAAGTTTCATGCATACAAAATCAAATTGATGGAATCCTTACCCGTCATGGTCACCACTCTCGAATAGGTTACTCATGAACAAGATCATGCAATGTTCGGCAGGTATCAGAGCAGGAATGTCTTCCTTTTTTTCTTCCTTATCATTCTTTTTTGGCTCATCCTTTTCTGGTTCATCTTTTTCTGGTTTATCATTTCCTATTAAATCTTCTATATCAAACGATCGAACAAATACCTCTTCCGCATCCTCGGCTGAAAAAAATTGCGTTCGCAATGTCAATTAACAAGTCGCAAGGCCAATAGCTTAGTGTTTGCGGGATACATTTAGAAAATTAGAAAATCATTGTTTTTCACATGGGCAGTTATAGCTTGCGTGTTGACGAGTTGGGAAATCATCCTCTTTGTTTGTGTTAACGTCAGACCAATAAACAAAAAATGTGGTTTACCAAAGAGCACTTCAATGAAACGGATAATTTGCGGACACGTGTAACGCTTCAATTCAGTATTTACTTTGGATTCACTTTCCTTTACTTAGAGAAGTTCAACTAAATAGCACTTCATTTTTGTAATCGAAAAGAATTCATTACTGTTGTGAAATGAAATAAAATGTTTTCTTTTGAAATATAAAATTTTTACTTTGAAATGATAGTACCTGATGAAATTTTCACTGAATGAACAGCTTCATTCGTACACAACTTTCAACCCCTTCTTCTTCTAATGCATATTCACTAATGAATGTTTGCGACCACACGATCTATTTCTATTCCGTCTCTAGCTGTATGTATTAGGCTTTCCATTGTTCTGCAAGCTCTGTCCACTGTCTTATGTTACGTAGCCATGACATCCTCTTTCTTCCCATTCCTCTCCTTCCTTCAATCTTTCCCTCGATAATCAATTGTAGAAGCTGGTGTTTCTGGGTTTCGCATTATATGCCCTAGGTATGCAGTTTTCTTTTTTGATCGTCAGCAGCAATTCACGTTCTTTATTTATTCTTCGTAGGACATTTTAGTTGGTCACTCGGGCCGTCCATGGGATCTTTTAGTATTCTGCGATATACCCACATCTCGAAGACTTCTATTCTATTCATTGTGACCACCTTTAGTGTCCAGCTCTCCACACCGTACAGTAACACCGACCAAATGTAACACCTCACAAAATCCTCCACCCTCAGGTTTAAGTTAAAGTCCGCATTGGTAAGAATACGTTTAAATTTCATGAATGTGTTGCGGGCATTTTCTATACGACATTTTATTTCTAGGTCAGATGTCCAGTCTTCCAGTGAGCCATACTCCAAGGTATTTAAAAACTTATTTACACGCTCAATTAATGACCCATCAGATGTTAGTTTTGCATTATTGAGTCTGTCTGGTTGACGAGTAATGACCATATATTTTGTTTTTTTGGCATTTATTTTAAGGCCCATTCTCTCGATGTGTTGTCCTACTACGTCGATAAGGGTATTGAAGATCATTCATATTGTCAGCAATTAAGATCGTGTCGTCCGCGTAGCGAATGTTATTAATCCATGTTCTGTTGACTTTAATACCCTCTCAACGTCCTCAAGTGCCCCTTGGAAGATGTTCTCAGAATACAAATTGAATAACAGAGGTGAGAGAACACACCTTTGCCGGACTCTCTGCAGATTTCAACATTATTGCTTTGTTCTCCATCGATCTTTATGTGAGCAGATTGTTTCAGATAGAGATTTTCAATGCAGCGACATATCTTTGCCGTCTATATCCATTTGCCTCTCAGAATTGTTAGTAATTTATGATGTTGAACTCTGTCAAAGGCCTTCTCTCGAAGTCTATGAAGCATAGGCATACATCTTTCCGCTGATCGTGGCAGTTTTGTATCAGTACTTAGTGTTAAGCGAGTTGTTGTCTGAATGCTTCGAGTTCCCATTTTCTGAATAGATGAATTATCTTGTCTGAACATCCAGATGCGAGTCGCTGATGTTTAATAAGTTTACTATTCTATTGAAGCTCTGCAGCTATCTCATCGGGACCAGGTGCTTTGTTATTTTTCAGTGTGCGGATGGTCTTTTCTATTTCTGCTTTTTTATTGAGGGTCCTGATAGATCATCCTCCGTATCTTGCCAAGGGTTCTGTCATCCGAGAATAAGTTTCTGATATAATTTTCCCATATTATTTTTCGCGCATTGATGTCGCCTGCGATTTCGTTATTCTCATTTGTTGGCGGGTAGAGAAGTTTCTTTTTTCGGCATATTCCTGCCGTTTCTTTTTGAGTTTCTGGTGCAAGTTGAGATCATCATGTAGGGTTTGTAATCTTTCCATAATTTCGCATTCATGTTTTTGAATCCATTCATTCTTTGCTATTCTAATGTTTGCTCTTATTTGTTTTTGAATTTTCAGGTAGTTCAATCCATACGAACTCTTTAATGCAGAAAACTGAAGCTCAGTTTTTCTCCCCGTTCTAATTCTTCATGGTGGTGCTTGAAAGTTGTGCATGAATAAAACTGTAATGGTCGACTTTCATTCTCGAATATTTCGGCGTATTGTAAAGAAGTTACAAAGACCTAACCAAAAAGTACCACATTAAATTAAAGAATTTTAAAATAGTAGTTGATCGTAAAGGATGAAAAAATTTGATGCTTTATTTATTTTTGTGTTTATATAAAGAAAATGAAATGAAAATTTAATTTTTGTTCAAAAAATTTTAAAAAATTAGGGTGTAGCCAGCCGAAATCATTAAAAATAGGGGCAAAATCAATAATTTCGTGAACATATTCGAAAATTGTAATTTTGAAACCTTGGATATCCAGGGCAACAAAAAAAATGACCTTAGTAATCTAATGAGCTAAAAAAAAATAAGGTATAACTTACTCAAATATTCATGCAGCCCACTACTCATCAGCTCCTCCTGTATATGCTCTTTCAAATCTTCATCTTCGGTCTGCATGAACAGCGAGCTAACAAACTGACGTATAGCACCCTGCAAATTATGGAATATTAAATCAGAAACTTTAAATATTTCAGATATTTGAAACTGTGTTTCACCCAGTTAACTAGTCCAGTCAATTGAGACATAAAAAAATGCCGGTCAAATACCAAAAATGCCAAAGAGGCAAATATTGGTGGAAACCAAGGATTCACCATTACGAATAAAGTTTTGATAATCACTATCGCCCCTATGTTTTAGATCTTACAATAGTCTACAAAAATATTCCTTCTGATTTTTTTTATTTAATTTGGTTGTTCTGTATAAGCATTGAGTATAAATCTACCTAGAGGGGAAACGCAGTTCAAAGAAATGAAGCCAAAAAATTCTACCGGTAAAGTGATGGTCTCCCAAGCGTGTAAACACGGTATTATTTATTTCATTGTATTTATGGTTGCAGCTACTTGGTCTCTCTGTTTGAGCTGGTCTCGAGCCAGGCCGGATTTATTCGACATCACCTTTCAGAATATTTTATTATTTAGATATATTGACTTACTGTCCAATGATCTGTGTATATTTAGATGACATTTATTCTTCGTAGGACATTTTAGTTGGTCACTCGGGCCGTCCATGGGATTTTTAGTATTCTGCGATATACCCACATCTCGAAGGCTTCTATTTTGTTCATTGTGACCACCTTTAGTGTCCAGCTCTCCACACCGTACAGTAACACCGACCAAATGTAACACCTCACAAATCTCATTCTCAGGTTTAGGTTAAAGTCCGCATTGGTAAGAATACGTTTAAATTTCATGAATGTGTTGCGGGCATTTTCTATACGACATTTTATTTCCAGGTCAGATGTCCAGTCTTCAGTGAACCATACTCCAAGGTGTTTAAACTTATTTACACGCTCAATTAATGACCCATCAGATGTTAGTTTTGCAGTATTGAGTCTGTCTGGTTGACGAGTAATGACCATATATTTTGTTTTTTTGGCATTTATTTTAAGGCCCATTCTCTCGCTGTGTTGTCCTACTACGTCGACAAGGTATTGAAGATCATTCATATTGTCAGCAATTAAGACCGTATCGTCTGCGTAGCGAATGTTATTAATCCATGTTCCGTTGACTTTAATACCCCTCTCAACGTCCTCAAGTGCCCCTTGGAAGATGTTCTCAGAATACAAATTGAATAACAGAGGTGAGAGAACACACCCTTGCCGGACTCCTCTGCAGATTTCAACATTATTGCTTTGTTCTCCATCGATCTTTATGTGAGCAGATTGTTTCAGATAGAGATTTTCAATGCAGCGAATATCTTTGCCGTCTATATCCATTTGCCTCAGAATTGTTAGTAATTTATGATGTTGAACTCTGTCAAAGGCCTTCTCGAAGTCTATGAAGCATAGGCATACATCTTTCCGCTGATCGTGGCAGTTTTGTATCAGTACTTGTGTTGCTACTAATGCTTCTCGAGTTCCCAGGCCTTGTCTGAATCCGAATTGCGAGTCGCTGATGTTTTGCTCACATTTTCTGAATATTCTCTGATGAATTACCCTACGAACTCTTTAATGCAGAAAAAACTGAAGCTCAGTTTTTCTCCCGTTCTAATTCTTCATGTGGTGGGGTTGAAATTTGTGCATGAATAAAACTGTAATGGTCGACTTTCATTCTCGAATATTTCGGCGTATTGTAAAGAAGTTACAAAGACCTAACCAAAAAAGTACCACATTAAATTAAAGAATTTTAAAATAGTAGTTGATCGTAAAGGGATGAAAATTTGATGCTTTATTTATTTTTGTGTAAAATGAAATGAAAAATTTAATTTTTTGTTCAAAAAATTTTAAAACATTAGGGGTGTAGCCAGCCGAAATCATTAAAAATAGGGCAAAATCAATAATTTCGTGAACATATTCGAAAATTGTAATTTTGAAACCTTGGATATCCAGGGCAACAAAAAAAATTGACCTAGTAATCTAATGAACTAAAAAAATAAGGTATAACTTACTCAAATATTCATGCAGCCCACTACTCATCAGCTCCTCCTGTATACGTTCTTTCAAATCTTCATCTTCGGTCTGCATGAACAGCGAGCTAACAAACTGACGTATAGCACCCTGCAAATTATGGAATATTAAATCAGAAACTTTTAATATTTCAGATATTTGAAACTGTGTTTCACTCAGTTAACTAGTCCAGTCAATTGAGACATAAAAAAATGCCGGTCAAATACCAAAAAATGCCAAAGAGGCAAATATTGGTGGAAACCAAGGATTCACCATTACGAATAAAGTTTTGATAATCACTATCGCCCCCATGTTTTAGATCTTACAATAGTCTACAAAAATAGACCTTCTGATTTTTTTTTATTTTAATTTGGTTGTTCTTAGTATAAGCATTGAGTATAAATCTACCTAGAGGGGAAACGCAGTTCAAAGAAATGAAGCCAAAAATTCTACCGGCAAAGTGGCGGTCTCAAGCGTGTAAACACGGTATTATTTATTTCATTGTATTTATGGTTGCAGCTACTTGGTCTCTCTGTTTGAGCCGGTCTGAGCCAGGGCCGGATTTATTCGACATCACCTTTCAGAATATTTTATTATTTAGATATAATTACTTACTGTCCAATGATTTGTGTATATTTAGATGACGATTTTAATGAATGAATTATGGGCATATTGTTGGTGATATCAAATACGTGAAGTGAATTTTGATCGGTTACGCATGTACGCAAGAAAATTGTATGTAACATATATATTTGAATGGGCAATAAATGGACCAAGTTCTTATTTTATCACCCTAATTTTGAGGAACAACTGGCTTTTTTCCCAAATAATTTTTATCCTCTGTATTGACCCAAAAATAATTTGATAGTTTTGGCGCAGAGTTAATTGCGGAAAAAAAACTTAGAATTCTGAAATGAATCTGGAGCAGTTCAGGTGAACGAAAAAGAAAAGACAGTGAAATGTTTCGGTGTATTCGGATGTTTGAAGCAACAGAAACAAAATATTCATAGTGAAATTTGATGTTTTCTCGTTTTTTCGCATCAAATCCGTCTGTTTACGAAGATCTCCCGTAAAATATTTTTAATTGATAATGGTAACTTATTACCCCCTTCTAAGAATCGATTAGAATAAGTTCTTAGGATGACTCTACATAATAATTTTTTCAATGGTATTATGTGTAAAAAAAATCGATACTTCAAAATCACCCTATAACTTCCTATGGAACCCACAAACCTACCATGTAAATTTCACACTATATTTCCTTCCGTGCGAGTGATCGTTTTGACGGAAGAATCGATCTTTACCACACTTTCCGAAATAAAAAATGGTAATTAGTGGAATCCTGCACTGAGAATCTGTGAGAATAATGAAAATTGTATTTTTGTTTATTTTATTATTTGAAGAATATATCCTGAAAAACAATTTACATTATTTTTTAATGAATTCAGGATAAATGATTTCATTATAAACAAGCCCACTGTACCAATATCCAGACCACTTATAAAAATAATCATATACACTGACGAATTTCAGGGAATTGTTTTAAAAATATTTTATTTCGCAAATTGTTCCAATGAAATGTTACCTGCTTTGCCTACTTTACTGCTGCAAGCGGAAATGAAAGGGACTACTATTATTATTAGTTCAAAACCGTAATTATTGCTTATAATGACATTCTGAAAAGAACGGCATTTTGTTACTTCTCGGAAAAAATTTCATAATCTCCCAACATGACAATTGTGATCAATATATTTCGGCCATATCAGATATTTTACTGACTGTGACCGGCGATAAGAACCTAATCTACGAACGTTGTCACAGAATAACGACGTAACGACAAAGAAAGACAAGTTCAGGTAAACGTGAATCCGAAACGGCTTCGTTACCAAGATACGGGATGTCAAAGATTAGAGAGATATGGAAGGTGAAATAACGTCGTGCGGTATTAGCGTTGCATGTTATTTACGGTACAGCGCATGCGTTCTCAGTTTGAGATAACGTGTGGTGTTAACGTTACCGCACCACATAATTTACGGACGGATATGTATGACCACGGAAACATATTAGACAGCTTTCTTTTTCTTCTTATAATTCAGCTTACAGAACGCCATTTTTCTTCGCATACTTTAACATCGTTGATTCCGTTAAACCGTTCAAATGCAGTTGAAAAATGTCAGTTCAAATTGTTTCAATAGACAACAGATTCGGCGAAAAATTCTAAAATTACAAACTTTTGCCCAAATTAATAAGCCATCGAGTTTGAGTCTTAAACTAAATGGTTCAGGTGTACAATAGCCCGAAAAAAAGAAATATTTTCTATGTTCTCGATTATCCTATAAGATAAATTGAGAATTAAGTTAAGAGCTGAAAGAAAGTTGAAGAAGAGATTGAAAAATCTGCAGGAGGAAAATAAAAAACTACTGCTTCTTGTGAGAAAGAAAAAAACCAGATGTCGTATATACCAACAAAAAATTCGTAGAATGCGGAACAAATTGTCCAGACTGAATGAAGCTGCAGAGTTGAATAATTGTTTGAAGAACTTATTCCCGAGTGTGAAGACATTTGTATATATGCAAATAAGGCATAAACCTAGCACTCCATGGTCTCCTTGTGAGAAGAAATTAAGCCTGACAATATATTATAAGTCCCCTTCATTGTACAATTTTTTATTGGAAAAAATTCAATTGAAATTACCATCAATAAAAACATTGAGACACTGGATTCAAGTCAATAATCTCACACCTGGTTTCAATAACGGATTTTTAAAAAAACTACGATCAAAAATTGTTGTTATGAATTCGAAAGAGAAACAATGTGTCTTGCTTATGGATGAAATGTCTGTGAAGAAACTTATAGAATATGATGAAAGACTGGATATATTAGAAGGGTTTCAAGATTTTGCCGAAGAAGGACAAAGAACACCCAGAGAAGCGTCTCATGCTCTAGTTTTTATGGCAAGAGGATTATAATTGGTGTGTACCTGTAGTGTATTATTTGTTGTGTGGACCAATAGTTGGAACACAATTGAAAATATGCCTGGAAAGATGCTTACTAGAATTGGAAAAATTGGGTCTAGTAATAAATGTTTTAATTTGTGATCAAGGATCAAACAACAGATCTCTTTATAAACTGCTAGAAGCATCAAAAAGTAAACCATATTTTTTTTCAACGGGCATAAAATTTTTGCTCTCTACGACCCTCCACATCTAATCAAAAATGTGAGGAATTACATTAAATACGAAAAGCAACCCTCGTAGAAGCTACTGCAAAACAAAGTGTTTCCATCAATTAAGCCACTGGTATTTGCTACATGTTAAAAGATTCCAAATTTATATTTTGGCTGACCGCATTCAATCAACTATTGTCGCAAGCTGATATTTTATAAAATCAATTATTAAAAGACAGTGATAGACTCTGAACAAATAGACGAAGCCATAAAATGTTTTGAAAATTGCATAGAAAATGAAGGAGAAAATATGGACTCAATTCAAAATGCAATTTCTGAAAATATTACTGAAATTAAAAATCGACGAAATAATTATCTATATATGTAAAGGGTGATTCATTTAGAGCAGCGGTCGCCAACCTCTTCAATGTGTTGAGCTACTTTGTTAATTTTGGAATAAACAGTGAGCTACCCACACTACCTCAACGCGGTCCGGGTGCCAGCATCACGTGACAACACGGTGACAAAGAAATACCAACTCTGTCACGCAGATAGTAGCCGCTGGCGAAGTGAAGGAATCATTTCTAGGTTTCTTCCCTATAGCTGGAAAGACTGCAATCGAACTTACGGAAAATATCCTTACGCAGTTAAAGAGTGATAACTTGGACATTCATCTATGTCGGGCTCAAGGATATGAAACGCTGCAACCATGGCAGGAGTTCATGGTGGTGTGCAATCTATCATTAAGGAACACAATCCTAAAGCTTTGTTTATGCCTTGTGCTAATCATTCGCTAAATCTATGTAGGGTGCACTCTTTCATGAGTGTTAGTTCAAGTGTAATATTTTTTGAACAGTAGAAAGAGTTTACACGTTCTTTTCGTCATCCACACATAGATGGGAAATTCGAATGAAAAGTGTAGGCGTATCGGTCAAAAGACTAGTAGAGACAAGATGGAGTGCTCATCACGATGCTGTTAAGTCATTGAAGAATAATTTTGAGAAACTGGTATCAACACTCGAAGAGATGTGTGATCTCAGAAGCAATAGAAAACGTCGATACAAGAGAAGCAGCATCCACACTCTTACCACCAGCTTTATGTGACTTCAGTTTTTATGCTACCTCTCTTTTTGGTGTGAAATCCTAGAAGAAGTTAATCAGACACAAAAGTATATCCAAACATCTGGACTATCGCTGGAAAGTGGAAAGAGCTATTTCCTACGCAACTGAGAAATGTGAGGACTTGGATATCTCCGTTGAAAGAAGAGGAAGGAGGAGATTCCGAAAACGAATGCCAAGAGAAATGTCCCAAGATGTTGGACTAACATTGCCAGAAGAGTTGCATAGAGCTATGTTAGAATGTCTTGATAGATTTTACGAAGAACTAGAGCATCGCTACAAAGCAATGGATGATATTCTCATAACATTTGGTGTTGTTCAGTCTGAAACTCTACTTACGTCAACAGAAGAAGAACTTCGTGATAAAGTTCCAAATCTTACAAAATCTATGATGAATTTTCTGCAGAATTTTCTGACATTATTTTGGAGAATTTACGACTGAGGCGCCACTTGGAAGCCGCCAGCATTTCTCTTCAGAAGCGATCCAATGGACTACCTTGGATCTTCTGAAATTTATTGTAAAATGGGACTATTCTGAGTCTGTTCCAAGTCTATCTCTATGTCTAACATTTTATTTACTATTTGTGTTTCGGTGGCTACTTGTGAAAGAAGTTTCTCAAAATTAAAGTTAATAAAATCTTACTTAAGATCTACAATGAGCCAAACACGACTTTCCAGTTTATCCATATTGTCCATTGAAAAAGAGAGGAAAGTAAATTTTGATAATGTCATTGAGTATTTTAGCAAAATAAAGTCACGTAAACACGTTTAATATTTGTCGTTTTATTTTGAGGGTGCTCGATAGAAAGTCGCCCCGGGTGCCAACCTATGCTACGCCGCCACTGACTCAACGTAAATGAAATAATGCAGAGTTAATTTATCATTATATGTATTTTTTTAATATTTAACTGGTAATACATAATACATAGGTACTAATAATAAACTAATAACAAAACAACTAATATTACTAGTACGTACTTGTTCATAGCTACATTCCTACCTACCAAACGAAGCTGTTTGAAAAATAAACACAAACTTTTATCCAGCCACAACGGTATGTCACGTAAGATTTAAAAATTGTTAATAATAACAAGAAAAAAGTAACGCACTATCATAAACATAAACATTGAGAAATAGAAAAGCACGTTCAATGAGAAGGCTGACACTCGGACTCATCGATAATTTTTAATGTTTGCAGTATAATTTGATACAGCCATTCGAATACAATTATCCAAATGTTCATCTGTAAGTCGATTGCGATCTTTGTTCTTAATAAACTTCATATTGGAAAAAGAAGATTCACATAAATAGGTTGAACTGAATAATGCTTTCACTTTCAAGGCAACACGGCATAGAACTGAATATTTGTCTTTACTTACAATAGGCGAGATACATTTGGTACTTGAGACTAACGATTTTAAGGCTAAATCATTTTGAACCTCAATTACTTCCATTTCTGCTGCAGCGATGTCTTCGCCAAAGTTCTGCATAACACAAGTTGCAAACTGTTGGATATCAATGTCCATAAAGGGTGAAACAACAAACTGCGCTACTAAAGCCATTTCGTCGAAATCCTCAAAACGATCTTTGAAATTCTTCAAGGTAGAAACTATTTCTACATGATATTTACTGTCATAGGGTTCTAATGGATTTTGAGATATCTTTTCTGAAAGAATAGGAAAATGCTTGGCATCGCTGTTAATTAGGTTTTGTTCCCAAAACTCCAGCTTTCTGATAAATGCTTTTATATCAGAAATCATTTCCGCTAGTTCTTTGTCTCTCCCCTGAAGTTGCAATTTAAGTTCGTTTAATTTCTCTGTAATGTCCACGAGAAAACCAAAATCCCGAAGCCAGATAGAATTTTCTAGTTCCGGAATCGGTTCATCGCGTTGTTTGAAAAATTGAACTATGCCAGATAGGACATCATTAAAACGTTTCAGCACTCGTCCTCTACTTAGCCATCGACTTCAGAGTGAAGGAGTAGGTCCCCGTATTGACAGTCGACTTCATCGGCCAAAGTTTTGAATAATCTTCTTTATAATGCTTGTAGCAGTATTTCTCCCCAGATTAAAGAATATAAACAAGGCGACAGTGGCAACAGGGTAAGTTCGGCAGGTACTAAAAAGCCGAACCGCCCGAACACGGGCAGTCCCCCGAGAAAGCTCAAGCGACACGTCACGTCGTCCCTTTCTAAATTTGTACGAATCTTTTCGATGTCAATAAACAATTAAATCAGAAAAGTGTTTCAGTGTAAAAGTCCCTAACAATTGGTGACCCCGACGTGATATTTTTGAAGATTAAAATTATGTAAAATGTATTTAGGGCTATTTATTACTCCTATCATTATTTTGTAAGCTAAAATTTCAAAAGAATATATATATTCGTCCATAGTTTCCATAGTTTCCATGGTAAATTTTTAATAATTGTTCATATGTTGTCTCTGAAAAGAACTCGTCAAGTTGTTAAATATTACTGGTGATTAGCCAGGTTAGCATGAAGGCAGCTCTTAAGACACGATTCAGAAATACTGCTACATGCTTGAGCTCTAATCTTCTTCACAATTTTTACCATCAGTTTCATAACGTTGTTTAGTTTCAGGAAATTTCCACATAATGCTTGCTGATGGATAATGCAGTGGTAAGAGAGAAATTGCGGAAAAGTTTCATCTTTAAGACATAACGCCACCAGACCCTTATCACAACCCACCATAGCTGGAGCGCCATCGGTTGTCAAGCCTACCATTTTCGATATTAGAATTTTCTAGTAAGAAATAATATTTTTTAAATGAGAAAACAACTCCTGTCCAGTAGTGTGTCCTTTCAGTGGAATAAACTTCAAAAGATCTTCTTTAATCGTAAAATCACTAAAAACTATCCTGACGAACACGGCCATCTGGGCAGTGTCAACCACATCTGTTTTGTGGAATTTTCCGAAGCTTCTCTGATTTTTGCAGTTTGTAATCTTAAAATTAAAATCGTTGTGAGAGCTACCAGAATTGCCTCCGCGCGCTACCGGTAGCTCGCGATCCACAGGTTGGCGACCGCTGATTTAGAGGTACTCTTTGTGGTGGGGATTTATGTTAACTGAAGTGGTATTCTTGTTCAGTAGTGTCTGACATTTCATAATAGAATGACTTAACACGGCACAGCGTCTACAAATTGTTCAGCTTTATTACGAAAATGGGCGTTCTCCGATTAATGTGTCAATTCTCAACAGCTTCCTTCGCCTTTCGTATTCAACAACTTGGCGGATTTTACGTAAGGATCTTTCTTTGAAAGCTTACAAAATTCAATTAGTTCAAGAACTGAAGCTGACCGACCTACAATACTAATACTAATATTGTGTTTTTGGGAACTGACGTTTAAAAATGAGAAACAAATAAAATAAAATTTATAGTAGATCTAATTTCAGAAATCTGAGTGGTGCTATTAACGCATTAGAATTCCTAATGGAAAATAATCTTCAAATCTTATTTTATGCTACTTTTAATCTTTTACAAATAAATATTAGCATACATATGACAACGACTGAAGCAGAACGAAACTTGTCTACGTTAAAACAAATAAAGACCTTCCTGCTAAGCTCAATCACTCAAGACAGGCTAACGTTAACGATGATATAATTCGTTAAAAAATTTTACGATAAGGTCAATTTTAATGACGAAGTTTTAAACGAATGATAACAGAAGAAAGGACTTTACTTATGCGTACTGAACCCAATAGTATAAAATGAAATGGGTAAGTCTTTTATTTTTTTATTTTATTTTGTGAACCACTCTTTCCCAGTCCACGCGCAGCCACTGCCCTACCGACATTAATTAATATGTCACAGGCATATTGAGTAGAATGAGGTATTTCTACACTTGTCCTTTAACACTTTCGTTTTTACTCTACCTTACTTTCTTCAGACAAACTATCGGCCTTGGCTTGTGAGGCAGTTTCCTTGATCCATAAGAGCATGTCATTATTGTCGTCATTCTCATCCTCAATGTATTCCTCGTTGTTTATATAATTTTGTAAATTGTTTAAATCATTGATCCTATCGGTTTCATCTCTATAATAAGATATTTCCTTCTGGTGTTGAAGCAGACAAGATTTGAGGCCACAGTCGAAGTTCAAAATGTCCATAGTTTTCAAAGCGACATCTTCTGCCTTGACCTAAGTTATTCGATAAATGAATTTGGTTTTTTTTCAGTTTATCCCTATAATTCACTTCAATCTACTTTTTGTGAGAATGTCATGAATATGCTGTAGTTAAGTTTAGTAGGTTACAGTATATGGATGAATGAATGAGGTTATTTTATCTAACAAAATGCTGGATGAGATATTAATGTGAGATGTCAATGGGGGTAACTACCCTCGTTTCAATTTGCTGGACCAGGGGAGTGAAACTCCTCTACAATTGTATGTGGTTTTCAAACCAAGAATCCAAGAAATTAATTTGAATGTAATTAAATAAAGACTTATTTAATAAAATTTCCACATTTATTGTGTTTCAACAATATTGTAACACTACATTATGCAACAATTGTTTCGCCAAATTCTTGGCTTCTTCAGGCGAGTTCCATGTTAAACTACTTAAAAAAAATTGAGTGTTCCTTATATATTCCACAAGATGGAAAAGGGGGGAACGGTAATCAAAATGCTTCTGGGCTTTTTTATGGCATGTTTATGAATAGTGATCTGTCGACATCCGTTTGGTCATTAAGTAAGATATTTTGCCTGTTATATCTGTTAATTTCCGTTGCTTCTACAATATTAAGTCTTCTGCTTTTGTTTTCTATGTGCAAAATTTTGTAGTTTAAATCAAACAAATGTCCTTCGTCTAAAAGATGGATCGCATAACTTGAGTTCTGTTTTCTATTCAGGAAACTACTCCAATGTTCCTTAATCCTCTTCTCGAAGTTCTTTCCTGATTGTCCAATATATACTTTCTGGCATGAACCACAATTCAACTTATATGCTAACAGAGCTGTGCCAAAGCATTGTGCTTAGTGCTCGTGAAAGCACTTTAGTGCTTCCGAGCACTGTGCTCGCGAGCACTTTTCAAAGGCTAGTGCTAAGTGCTTGTTTTTCGGAGCACTCTCGCGAAAATCTTAGTGCTTAGTAATCCGCTAAGCACTAAGCCTTTCCGAATTCTTGAAGTAGGGTCAATATAAGCAGGTACGGTATTTGATTTTTTTATGTGCGCAAAGATAATATGATCGTTTTGAATTAATATTCAGTATTTCTTCAGTCACCATTGATTTGACTTTATGGTTATGAAGGCCAGAAAATTTTTGTTTTTGCGCGCTTGTTACTAGTGGAACAGGCGGGCTATCGTTCTGTCCAAATGTCTGTAATTTCCGAATATCGAGCCGAAAATGGTTTCAATCCATTGGGTTTGACTTCTTGATGCAGAAACCTTGGTCAAATTTAAGTAGGTCAGGCTGGCCGGCCCTCCGGCCGTATACTCTCTATCTTCCGAAGGAAGGGACCTAGAGTTTTCATTTTTTCAGAATAGGTCGAGTGTCCAAATATCTCGGTCAAGTTCGTTATTGGGCCAAATCCATCGAATAGTTTAGCAGTTAATAACATTGATTTCTTGAATATTCATCCTACCAATTCGTAACTTAGAAAATGTCTAGATAGCGTTAAAGGAAGGAGTGTGCCAAATTTCGAGAAAATCGTCACGAGAGAAAATTTTTAAAAATTCCCAAAATGTTTTTTTCAATACACGATATCTCATAAGTCATTCGTCAGATCACAACAATTTAGGCATTTATGCAGGGTATAGGTATCTAAAATATTTTAAAATTTCATCATCATAGCGTACAATCTCCAGAAGATATAAGAGTTTTTCTGAAAATGAAGTCACATATTATATTTCTATCTATGAATTCACATCACATCAACTATAAATCTCTATGAGGGTGGTTTTAATTTTATGACAAGTTGTCATAATGAGTGAATATTGAGCCGAAAATGAAACTAATTCTGTGGGTTCATTTTTATGACAAACATGTCTAAACTACTGGTGTGTGCAGTTGTCATATTTTGAATGGAAATGTCATTATGAATTTTGCGACAAGAGGACTATTTTTTCCCAAATGTCTGTAATTTCTGAATATCGAGCTGAAAATGATCGCCATCGGTTGGATTTGACTCGTGATGAAGAAACGGTGGTCCAATTTGAAAATGTTTGGCTGAATATTCTCTATCTTCCGAAAGAGATGAGATAGAGATTCCATATTAATAGAATTAGTTTATTATCCAAATATAAGTCAAGTTAGTTATTGGGCCAGACCTGTCCGATAGCTCAGCAATTATGATTCTGAAATTCGGTTATAATTGATGACACTCAACTACAACAACTTATATATGGTATAAAAATGTGGAAAGAATGCCAGATCGAAGAATTTGCTGAACTGTAAGTTCACTCAACTTCCATTTAAGATATATGTTTATTGATTCTTTCACACTCATTGTGCTGGCTGATTTTGAATCGCACTCTTTTTAAGTCTGAGAAAAGACTTTAGAACAAGCGCGTAAAAGCTCCTGATCTCACGTCAGTGCTTTCCACATTTTTTCAGTAATGTGTTCTCGCTTATAAAATAATTAGTCCTCGATTATTAATTCAACTTTATGCATTGATTAGGAACAGCCATTCAGATTCAGATCGACGAATAAGATTAACTAGTACCAGAATGTAAATTGAATGCATGCGTTTCACAAAACAAATAAAATGGCTTTTGAGTTTTTCCCAGTCTCGAAATCATAATTTTAGATATGTCGATGAAGCTAAAGAGTTCTCATTTCAATCAAACAACATTACATAAAATAGTTCCCACTAAAGTGCTTAGTGCTTAGTGCTCGAAATATTCAATTACTTTTGCAAAAGTGCTCGGTAATCCGGAGCCTTCTGTCGAAAGCGGTGCTTAGAACTCGAGACTCGAAGCCTTTTTTTTCGAGTGCTTAGGGCTTAGTGCTCGAAGCACTTTTTTTCGGTGCTTAGCGCAGCTCTGTATGCTAACATAAAATATCATCTACATAGCGGTACCAATATATGATATATTTAAAATATATACTTTTTTCTATTGTTTGTTCAAGGTAGTAAACAAATCGGCTAGTAACGGATTAAGGGGATTACCCAATGCAAAATTTTTTGTATTCATAAAAAACGTGTTGTTGAATGTGAAATAAGTTTGCTTAAGGCACGTATTCAGGCATTGTAAAATTTCATCTCTCAAAACCCTAGATGTTAATAAGGATTCTGGCCCTGACTGTATACCGATATTCGTTCGATCTTGTTGTGTGTCAATTGCGGAGCCGCAAATCTCTGACATCGGGGGTGTTTCCGGAACGCTGAAAATTGGCATGCATAGTTCCAGTTTTTAAATCGGGTAGTAAGCTGTGCGTTGAGAGCTATAGACCAATAAGTAAGCTATCCATATTTGAAAAGTTGTTTGAGTCTTTGATATATCCCCATTTGTACCATCTTGTGAAATCTCAGATAATTCCTGAGCAACATGGCTTCTTCAAGGGGCGTTCCGTGGAGACTAATTTAGCCACCTTCACTGAATTTTTGATGGGTAGCCTCAATGAGGGAGACCAATTAGACGTTGCCTATACAGACTTTAGTAAGGCATTTGATAAAATATCTATTCAGATACTTATTGCAAAATTATACACAATATATGATATATTTAAAATATATACTTTTTTCTATTGTTTGTTCAAGGTAGTAAACAAATCGGCTAGTAACGGATTAAGGGGATTAACCAATGCAAAATTTTTTGTATTCATAAAAAACGTGTTGTTGAATGTGAAATAAGTTTGCTTAAGGCACGTATTCAGGCATTGTAAAATTTCATATCTCAAAACCCTAGATGTTAATAAGGATTCTGGCCCTGACTGTATACTTCCGATATTCGTTCGATCTTGTTGTGTGTCAATTGTAGAGCCGTTGAGCATTATATCTAACAAATCTCTGACATCGGGGGTGTTTCCGGAACGCTGGAAATTGGCATGCATAGTTCCAGTTTTTAAATCGGGTAGTAAGCTGTGCGTTGAGAACTATAGACCAATAAGTAAGCTATCCATATTTGAGAAGTTGTTTGAGTCTTTGATATATCCCCATTTGTACCATCTTGTGAAATCTCAGATAATTCCTGAGCAACATGGCTTCTTCAAGGGGCGTTCCGTGGAGACTAATTTAGCCACCTTCACTGAGTTTTTGATGGGTAGCCTCAATGAGGGAGACCAATTAGACGTTGCCTATACAGACTTTAGTAAGGCATTTGATAAAATATCTATTCAGATACTTATTGCAAAATTATACAGGGTTGGAGTGTGCGGATCTCTCTTGAGATGGTTTGAGTCTTGTGTAATAGCTCACAGTATGTATCTGTTGAGGGATTTGAGTCGCGGTAAATGTTTGCTTCCTCAGGGGTGCCGCAGGGATCTCATTTAGGACCTTTATTGTTCATTGTTTACATCAATGATACAGTAAAATGTTTTGAGATATGCAGAATTAGTTGTTTGCCGATGACTTGAAGATTTTCATGAGGATTCTCAACTCAGATGACTGCCACCTTTTGCAGGAGGACTTTGAAAGCTTTTCGATGTAATGGCGGGGTCTGATTTGTTCCTAAATGTTAGCAAATGCCACATAATTAGTTTCACCAGAAATAAAAATCCGGTGATCTTTCCTTATTCAATTATGAATTCACCACTGACGAGATTTGGGTGCAACATTTGATTACCAACAGAAATTCAATTTACATATTGACAATATTGTAACATCTTCAGCACAGATGCTTGGCTACATATTGAGACAGAGTCGATCGTTTTCCAACAATAGATCCGTTATTGCCCTTTATTATTCATATGTGTTCAGTAAGTTGAAGTTTGCTTCGGTTGTATGGAATCCCCACTATAAAACCTTTATAGAGTGACTTGAAAAAGTCCAAAAGAAATTTCTCCGTAGTATGGCGTTTAGGTGTGGTTTACGTTTGATTAGGGGTGATCCTGGAAATTATGTTATAAGGTTGAGACATTTCAATATGATAAGTTTGGAAAACCGCCGTAAGATGAGTGATTTACTATTTGTTCATAAGTTGCTCAGTAATCGGTTGGAATCGCCTTGGCTTATCTCGCAGTTTTGCCAATATGTTCCATTGAGGAAGTTAAGACAGTTGGACACCTTCGTCCTACCCTTGAGGGCTACTAACAGCTCCAAAAATTCCCCTATTATAAAAGTACTTGAACGGTGCAACCATTTTAGAACTACAATTGATATCTTTCATCTTGATGAGAAAGCAGTTAGGAAATATTTAAGATGTTACTACCTGAGATTTTCAAATGGTTTGGGGTTGAAATTATGTAGTGGACAAAGCAGTATATTTGTTTTCTTTTTCTTTCTTTTTTCTCACTATAGTATTAAGTTTACTCTAGTTTAGTTTGAATTGTTGTGTACCTCTGTAATTACTCAATTTATTAGGAACATTCTTCTGGGTATTGGTTTACCTGTGTATGTTCCCCTGTTGAATAAATAAATAAATAAATAAAAACGGGGTTCGTTTTATTTTGGTCTAATGACTCTTGTACTATTTGTATTGTTTACTTCACTGGGACGCTAGGAAATAGATTTTTTACATCAAAGGATATGAATTTTGCATTACCTAGAATTTATACGTTTTGAATTTTATCTATGAGGTCATATGAATTCTTGACAAATTAGATAAAAACAAAAATCAGGAGTATATAAGTTGAATTGTGGTTCGTGCCTGAAAGTATATATGTTGGACAAACAGGAAGGAACTTCGAGAAGAGGATTAAGGAACATTCGAGTAGTTTCCTGAATAAAAAGCAGAACTAAACTTATGCGAACCATCTTTTAGATGGGTGACATATGTTTGATTCAAACTACAAAATTTTGCACATGGAAAACAAAAGCAGATGACTTAACATTCTAGAAGCAATGGAAATTAACAGATATAACAGGCAAAATTCTTACTTAATGACCAAACGGATGTTAACAGATCACCATTGATAAAAATGCCATAAAAAATCCCAGAAGCATTTAGAATACCATTCCCCCCCTCTTCCATCTTGTGGAATAAATAAGGAAGACTCAATTTTTTTGGAGTAGTTTAATATCAACTCGCCTGAAGAAGCCAAGAATTTGGCGAAACAACTGTTGCATAATGTAGTGTTACAATATTGTTGAAACACAATAAATGTGTAAATTTTGTTAAATAAGTTTTTATTTAATCACATTCAAATTAAATGAAAATGGATTTCCATCAAGTGACGACTTCAATCATTCAAAATCCAAGAAATGCCAAAAATGCACATTTGTAGATAGAATCTTTGACAAACTCATCAGGCGCTGTGCGGTAATAAACTGAGGAAATTGCAAGATCATAAGAATGTTTCCGGTATGAGGAGATCATTATCTCAGTTCAAATTCTTCGTGACTCAAGATTTGCAATTAGATCGCTTGTTGTAGAAATAAAACTAGTAGAACAGCGTGCTTTCTTTTTGCCCAGATGTCTTTAATATTGAGTCGAAAATGGTCTCAATCGATTTGAATCAATTTCCTGATATAGAATCCGTGGTCAAACTTGAGTGTGTCCAGCCTTCCGGTCATATATTTACTATTTTCCCAAGAATATAAGTTTTCATATTTTCACAAGAGGTTTATCAAATAGTTCAGCAGTTATGAATATCTGGAATTTGCTTTTCTTGATAACTTCTATATTCTATATATATTGTGTTCAGGCAACCAACTCTATTGTCTAACTCTTCGAATACTCTGATGGCGGAACAATTTCAATGATAACCAAAAAGAGAATGGAGCGACTAAAGTATAAATGTCTACGTGATAGTATTCAATGACACTTTTTATTGAAACAATAGTTATTTATTATACAAGTAAACGGAAAAACGACGATTTTATAGTGAAAGAACATATTACAATATATTAAAGTCAGAATGTTATCGATATGAAATTGGAATTTTTAAACTAGTATAGACCTGCGTTGCTAAGGAAAACTTCAGTGTAATCAAATATCTGTCAATTTAATTTTGTGATTTGATTCAAAAATTGCGAAATCAGTAATTGTTTAGAAGTTATTTCTAATACTATAATGTTGAAAATGCTTGATTCTGAGTTTTCTCTGACTCCACCGGAGTTGATAGAAGCAGCGCAAGTAGCGTCACGAAAATTATTGCCAGCTTAATCGCGGAAAATTTACGAAACCGCGTATTCCAGATTTCTGGAATGGAAAATGAAAAACACATGCAGTTCTTTCTAGGAGACAGTGTTATTGCCTTATTTTTCGGAACTGGCGCAACAACAAAAGCCATCAACATTGTGGTCGAATTATTCAATGATTAAAAGTATGTTATGAAGTATGTTACGAATAATGTAGACATTTCAAAATATTTCAAACTAATTAGATTTCTGAAACAAAATGGGAAAGGTTATACGCCCAAGAAAGCTGCGATTTTTACGAGTACACAAATTAGTGATTATTTAAATAATGCATCCGATGAAGTTTATTTTAATAGCCAAGGTTGTTGTTGTATTTGGCATTGCGGGAGCTTGTCGAATTTGTGAAATCAGCCAGGTAACATTAGATGATATTGAAGATTCGGGAAAGTAATTAATTGTGAAACTGAAGCAAACAAAGAATGATGTAAACAGGAGATTTGTAGTTATTGAAGAATATATTAAATACTAGCTGACCCGACAGACTTCGTCCTGTCAAAAAGATTTGTAATGTGGCAGTTTTTGTGCCTACGTATTTAAAAAAATTCTCCTGAACAGAACCGTCACCTTGGTGATAGGGCGTTGTGAATAAAAAATAATTAAATAAAACATATATAAGGATTTAAAAGTAAGTAATCGCTTTATTGTTAATCATGTGAATCATAATTATTATTATTATCATTGTAGTGCTTTGTGGTATACGATGTTTTTTGTTTGATTACCTGGCGCATAGATAAACAAATCTGATGGTTTTCCAACACGGGAACAGGCAACATACAATTGGCCATGTGAGAAACATGGGTTTTCTAGATTAATACCACAAACACTTAATGATTGCCCCTGGGACTTGTTTATAGTCATAGCAAAAGCAAGCCGCACTGGAAACTGTAGTCGTTTAAACTCAAATGGCACATCAGTCGGAATCATTGGGATGCGCGGTATGAGAACATCTTCTCCTTTATACTTTCCTTTGAGTATAGTTGCTTCTATCACATTGTTAAGTAATTTATTTATCGCTAACCGTGTACCGTTGCAAAGACGCGGTTGGTTGATATTTCGCAACATTATAACCACCGATCCAACCTTTAATTGAAGATTGTGAGGTGGCAATCCTGGCAAATCCAGCGAGTTTAAAAATTCCGGTGGATAGTTGACTACATCATCTTGATTAATAGCCGAATCAACTGATTTATATATCCTCAATTCGCCTGTAATTTGTTCTTGAATTTTGAAATTTAATTCATTTACATCTATGATTTTTGCAGCCAGTATAGCTCGTTTGCTCAACCAATCATGATTTCTGTTATTTTGAGAAACATCTGGAAACACCTTCTGAATAAGTTCATCTTTTGATCGAGTTAACTGACAAAAACTTTGAGGAAAGTTAATGCAGCCAGTCAACATGTCCATAGGAAATTTAGCATTACCAATGTCAATGAGTTGTTTAGAGAATATGTTTCCAGATTTGTCATTTTGCAACTCGACACGCATATTCTTGCTTAAATGAAGTACTTTGACATGTTTCCACAAATTGGAGGACTTTAGACATGCATTGAGTTCATCAGCTGGCGTTGATCGTGGAATCACTGGCAATGTTTGACGAAAATCTCCTGCTAATAAAATCATTGCACCACCAAATCGGTTATTATTGCTCCGTAGATCTTTTAAGGTCCTGTCTAAAGCCTCCAAAGATTTTTTATGTGCCATCGTGCATTCATCCCAAACAATCAATTTACATTGCTGCAAAACCTTTGCCATTGCAGAGTTCTTCGAAACGTTGCAGGTTGGAGTTTCATTGCTTTGCATATTTAATGGCAATTTTAGTGTTGAATGGGCTGTTCGACCACCTTCAAGCAAAGTTGCTGCGATTCCCGACGAAGCGAGTGCAAGTACAATTTTATTTTGTGAGCGAATTGTTGCTAATATTAATGAAATCAAAAAGTTTTTCCTGTACCACCAGATGCATCTAAGAAGTAAATCCTCCAGTTTCATCATTTGTTACTTTCATAAGAGTTTCAAATACATACTTCTGTTGTTCATTTAACAGTAGAAGATTTGTTTGAATTAATTCTTTCAAAGCGTTGAGATCATACAGTTTTTCTCGATGCAACTCTTGGTTAAAAGCGTCATGCATTGGACGATTGGGAGCGGTCAGGCCTAATTGAATTAATAGTTTGTTTGACATTATCAAGCACATGTCCTCAATTGAAATCAATGCTTCATTGTAAATTTCTTCACTGATTTGTATATTTGGATTTCCCATTCTATTCCGTATTTGATACAAAATATCATCACACATATAATCTTTGTACTTGATCCACAAATCAATTGGGTTTGATGGGAAGCATGTAGATATGATTATAGAAAACAATGTTCGTATTTGATGAGCGTGTGATGATATTACAGCATCATTGAGAGTTTGATCCCAATGAGCGTCATTTTCAAGCAATTGCAAACATAGATATGATCGTTGACGTTAGGAACACACCTACATTGCTTAGACAACAGTGAGTGCTTGTAATTTAATATGAACTTTATACCATAGCAATAAAGCTCAAATTGACTACGTTTTAGTTACAAATCATTTGTATGGGAAAAAAGGGCTATTTTTAGGGTTTTTCCAGCAATAATTCTAATTTTTCTCGCCGTAAAAACCATCCTTGAACTTCAACGAACATTTTAAAAAAAGATTTGGCCAAATTGGTCGAGGCGTTGTTGAGTTATGCGCTTACCAACACATTTTGCGATTCATTTTTATATTATAGATTACCGAATGTACATAGCCCTTCGTCCAGCAGCAGCAAAAGATCGCTCCCTGTTTTATGAATATCGCTGGAAAATGTATCAATCAAGTTATGGGTAAAAATCCGTTTTATAAGGTACCTGAAACAATAGCTAATTTTCTTCAACTTGAAAATGCTAACGCATATACAGGTCACTCATTTCGAAGATTGTCTGCTACACGTTTAGTTGAATCTGGGGGAGACTTGATGACACTAAAGAAACATGGTGGTCATCAACGGTCGCTGAAGGGTATGTTGATGAATCGGTGGCACACAGAACAGAAATTGCTAATAAAGTTTTCAGAACGTGTGGCAGTTCTGAAAAACACCCGATTTGCGACCAAGAGCAGTTGTGTTCATGTCAGAGAATATTATTTCAACACAAGAAGATTCGTCCGTTGTACCGAATAGTTCAAGGAACATGTCATTCACGCAATGCACATTTAATAATAATTGTACTTTTGATATAAAGGAAATGTAACTTATATTCAATAAAATATCCTAAAATCAAATATTTTCTGTAAAAATTTTTTCCCGTTACAGAAAAAAAACTTATCTATCTCCTCACGACGCTGAAATTCTAGAATGTTTCAAATATTAATGATTTTTATGTACACACGAAATTTTGTTGATATCTGACGATAATCTTCTAAGATTTCTTGAATTTTTGAAAAAAAAATCTAACTTTTAAAAATTCTTCAAAACTCCTTTACTGCGACATTATTTGAACGTTTTGTTATTAAAAAATAGAGCAGATGGATATTTCACGAGAGTACCTAATGGAATGATACAGCTAAGAATATGACCGAGTCAGAATTTGTGAATTTCAAGAACTCTTATAATACTTTCTTTCTATCGCCCAAACAAACAAACAATCGTTAATTTAGTAATTAGTTCAAAGATAAGATATTAATTTTGAGTAACTTTCAACATGGAATACATTAGAAATGATTGTGACCATTTCACTCGTCACTGATTCTACTTATGGTGAGTAAATGGCAATCGTTTTGACCAAATGTCTGTATTTTCGAATATCGAACCAAAAATGGTCCCAATCGATTGAGTTTGACTTCCTGATGAAGAATACACGGTCAAATTTGAGTGTGTCTGTCCGGCCGGCCGTATACTCTCTATCTTCTGAAGAAGATGAGCTAGAATATAATATAATTATTTTTGCATTCACGTTAGGACAAGCAATCAGAAGTCAAAATTAATTACGTGTCGACTATTGGCTTATTAAGGGCAGGTTATTCAATTGAAGATTAAGCACTGTGTTATGGATTCCCGGGATCAGTGTTAACTTTGAATTAAGAAGTTGATTGTTCATCGAATGGCCCAATCCATAAGTAGTTTTAGTAATTATGAAAAAATTGCTAAGTCTTACTATCGAACGCTAAATTAATTTTGTATTCGTTGACATATATGTTAGATTAAAATATGACATTAAAAATGTATTTGAGGAAACGCGAATCAGATTAGAAGATAAGTCAAAATTTGCATTCAAAGAAATAATTACTAAAATATTCTGTATGGAAGAGAAAATTTTAAACACAGTTTGATTTATATTTATTCATTCCAAGGTATAGAATAGGTTCATTCTTATTTTTATTTCTATTCATTTAAATACAAAGGCTCAAACTCAGATCGGTTAAGTATGTTTAAGAAAAAAAAAATCCTATGAACATGGGGCGCAAACAATTCGATTTCGAGATACTGAGTGTTGCTGTTTGGAAATTTTCAAGTTTTTTCTCATAGTAAGTTTTTTTTAACTTTATTTTTCAAAATACAAACATGCAGTAGTATGATGTGCCAAAACAAACAGTGAATTCATTCTTCACAGCTGGCATTATGTTTGGCGCTATTGTTCATCTAAACAGAGTGTTTATAAATCTGCCTAAATGTCTGGATTTTTTTGAATATTTGGTTAAAAGTGGTATTTATCGTTTCGATTTCGTCCAAACGTAATGAGCTTAAAATTTGAAATTTTTAGAGTAGGTCGGAGGAATGGCGATAGAGTTCGTTATTGGGCCAAACCCGACCATTGATTAAGAAGTTATGAGCATCTGAAAATTAGTTTCCTTTGTAACTCCCAGAATATCCATCGGATCAAGTTCTAACTTCAAAGATATCTAAGTTAGGTTGCAATGAATATGCTTGCAAAATTCAACGAAAATCGACATGATACCAAATTTTAATAAAATTCCTAAAGAAGAATCTTTCAACATTTTATAACCTATAACTTATCAGACGTATACAAACAAAAATTTTTGTACCTATACAGGGTGTCCCGTCAAGCGGATACTGGGCGATATGCTAGGTTATACCAGTTCTAGCAAAAATTAAAAAAAAAATGAAAAATAAAAAATAAAATAAAACAATTGTACCTAACAATGGATTTTTGACTGTAATCAATAGCATGGTTATTTGAAAAAATTTAAAAAATAAAAATAAAACCCACTATTTCAATAATAAACACCCATTTAATTTTCAAGCGAAATTATACAGGGTGCGGCAGAGAGGACGGACGTTTTTGAGATGGGTAGTACCGAACCCCTCCATCTACGAGAGTGGTGGGGATGGTGTCGTTTGACTCTTGAGTTCCTAGCATTGTGCGTGTTTCAGTTATCATGGAGCCTTGGACGGTGGAACATCGCATTTTCGCCTATGATTGTTTCGTCCGAAATAACGAATCAGTTACCCTCGTACAGCGTGAGTTTCGTCGCCACTTCAACATTCACCGGGATAGACCAGGTCCCTCTCGAAACACCATCCTTCGTTGGGTTGAATCAGTTCGCACTCGTGGTGAAATGATCAACCGAAGACCAAGAGGAGCTCCGCGAACAGTTCGAACTCCTGAAAATGTTGAAATCGTTCGTCAAGCCTTTCTTCGCAGTCCGACTCGATCTGCCCGGCAACATGCTGCTGCACTTCGCCTCAGTGATCGTTCGGTAAGGCAAATTTTACATTATGATCTCCGCTTTCACCCCTACAAATTGGCCATTGTGCAACAGTTACAGCCCAGAGATTATGCACAACGAATAAACTTCGCACGTCAGATGGAAGCACTGATCGATCAAAATGATAACCTCTATTTGTTCATGAGTGACGAAGCCCACGAAGGCTAGAGTATACAGACACAAGCCTCGAACTCTGGACGAATTGAAGAACGCAATTCGCGTGGAAGTCGCCCAAGTTGAGGGAGCAATGTTGGAGAGAGTCTATGCGAACTTCCAAGAACGCCTCCAGCACTGCATCAACGATTTCGGCCACCACATGCCTGAGGTTATTTTCCGCACTTGACTTTCTCAAATGCTATTTTCTTGTGAACCTTATTGCATCAATAAATTTGTTTTGAGTAAGAATTAACTGTTTTATGCCTTTTTAAAAACCGTCCGTCCTCTCTGCCGCACCCTGTATAAAAAAAAAACCATCAGTGAAATGATATACATAAAACTCAATGATACCGTTAACCGCCGAACAGACACATAAAATTTGAGCTTGATATATAATAATATTTTGGATCTTTTCAAAAACAAATATTCAGTACAGTGAGTTGGAAATTCGACTTTTTTAAAAACATTTTCTGGACTCCACCTGTTATTAAACAGGTTAAGATCGAAATAAATATTTCAGTTTCGGCACACTCATTGAATGTAACTAACACTAACATGATTTGTATTTTGCCTCAAAAAATTTTTAGACGGAGTTTTCCTATTTTCTGTACATGTTCGATTCCAATTTGTTAAACAAGCTAATATTAAGATCTTTTGTGTGTAAAACATAAATTCGACTTTGGTAAGGTTTTATCGATTTCAAATATGTGTTTCTTTAAAATGTAAATAAAAATAAAAAATAAATCGAATATGTGTTAATTTTAATATATAGTTTGAATTGTACATTTGTGTTACAAATTGTTATATGTGTTTATTTTGACACCATTGTTTTGATCTATTATTCAATTTTTTATGCAAGATATATTTGTGCCATATTTAATCTCTATAAATTTCTTTTTTGTAGCCCTGAAGAAGTAGAAATATATCTATTAAACGTTGGCATTAGTCCAATGTAGTTTTTTGACCTACTGCTTTCCTCAAAGTTCCGTGAAAATCAATCACAACATGTCTCTACAAGGAAATGATCTATCAGATCATAAAAATAAAACAATTGTACCTAACAATAGATTTGTGACTGTAATCAATAACATGTTTATTAAAGATTGCGTTAAAAAAAAATCACTGCAAAATTAGAAAATTTGTGATTAAAAACATATACCTATTACCACTTAACCAAGTGACATAATTTTTTTTTTTAATTTTTGCTAGAACTTGCATTACCTAGCATATCGCCCAGTAATCTTTGTTAGCAGAACTGCATAGAAAAAACTATGAAGTGAAATTAATCTGGATTCCAAGCCATGTCGGAATAAAAGGTAACGAGGCAGCTGATCAAGCAGCCAAAACTGATGTGGAAACTGTAAAGACCACTGATTTAGTCAATTCAGTGAAGCAATGTATTTCCTCTGAATGGCAAAGAACATGGAATATTCGAAATGATAAGCTGAAGCTTTTTAAGAAAGATGTTCGGTCTCCTTATATAGCTATAACATTACCTAGACTTGACATGATAAGAATACATCGTCTACGTATTGGTCACACCGCCCTTACTCACCTCTACATTTTTAAAAAGGAAGAGAGGCCAAAATGTGAATTATGTCACATAGATCAAAGCATCTTCCATATTTTATATGAGTGTCCTAAATACGCAAATGAACGCACACAGTTCAACATACCAAAAGAGCCAAATTTAGATGAAAAGATGTTTATACGACAAGTTGTGACGCATATTTCTCAACACTGGATAGGTATACATAAATCAATGCATTGCCCTTGTTTCAATTACATATTTTTTATAGAATTTATTTACACATTATTGTTTATACACGTGTAATTATATATATACACATGTTTATTTGCACATGCTTTTGAACTGTCTACTAGAGCACCGACTAAATCTATTGTACTTGAGTATTTTTGTGTATTGTGTATTATTATGTACTTCAATAATTTCTATACAGTTGATTTATACATTTCAAAATAACTTATTGTATGTAAAATGTCTAAATCTGTACAAGGCTAATGACCCAAGCAGTCGATGCCATCAATTACAAAAAAAAAATATCGCCCAGTAACCGCTTGACGTTGAGTTACGGGACACAGTTGTTCATTGAGAATAAGTTCTGAAAGAAGAAAACAGGTGACAGTGTTCCGGAAAAAATATCATCGTTGGATCTGTTATCGAAATTGCCATTCACGAGATGAGAATACTCAAATGTAATAACTATGCCAAATTTCAGTGGAATATCTTGTGAAATGTAGATACTATGAGAAAAAAATTCAAAATTTAACACTCTGTATCTCCAAATTGTGCTATTATGTTAGGTTTTGGCCGAAACTTTTATTAGTAATATAGTTTATGTCAAAAGTTAGGTTATATTCCGAGAATTATCGTCTCAAGCGGTGGAGATAGCCTAGCTTAACACGGTGTTCTATAGAAATCCTTTATTCAACAACCGACCAAAATTACTAATCCATGAACTAAATCCCGAGGTCATCCCTGATTAAACAACCGGCCCTTAATCTTTGAGGGGGAGGTCAAAAACGAAACAACAGGATATATCCCATCACCAGGTACCGCACACTCTTTTCAAACTCATAGAAAAAGCCCAAAATTATTCGTGAAATCGGCAAAGAGAAATATCAAAATGTCCGTCAGAAATTACAACGATCGATGCTTTCACAGATAAGTTTTCGATTGACATCGGTCGGACTTATTAATTCAGTTTCAATTGATGGAAAACTAATCGAAATGGTTCATTTACTATGAAATAATGTGAGATTTCGAAATTCACAAGCCAAATTGATGTTCTGAAAAAGTTTTATGTAATGCTCGTGAAAGAGATCAGATTCCGAAGAGTCATAGCATTTGTGAAATTTTCTGTAGAATGTACAGGGTGAGTCTTTGACCACTGCGTTAATTTTAACCATAAATTCTTGACGTCAAAAGAAACATATTCTTCCTATAACATTTATCCAAATTTGGCCCTGCTCAAAAGATAAAGGGTGTTGAAATTTCATAAAAAACTTGCATTTTCACCTGTAATATTCAAACGACAATATCAATTGAAATGATCTCTTGTAGAAGGTTTTTGATAACAGTCATGCATATTTTGGAATCAATTGATTTATTCCATTTCTTGTGGGTTTCTCACTACTACTGTACAGATTGGTTAAATTGCATGAAAAACAAATATCACTTGAACTAAAGGTCCGTATCTTGTACTTCCTAGAATCATTAGACTTTTTCGCAGATAAAATCATTCATCTTCTTTCCTAAATTACATTTTTGTGATATTTGAAGTTGAAAGATCGATATAATCATCTGTTGAAACATGAGTGAGTGAATCAATTCTTAGAGGAAAAATAATGTTTTAAAACAATTCAGATTCGATAGTGGATGCTGTGGAAGGTATTTTTCATTCAAACTAAACTAGACTACAGAGGGTATTTGCCCAATGTGAAAACTTGAAATGCTTATAATGGGAAAAAATTTTGAACCTATGATTAAAATTAACGCAAGGTCGAAGACTCACCTTGTATAAGTTATATCAAAGAACAAGTGCTTGCTAGTCCGAAATTCTGGTTTGATGATGAAGAAACCTTGTTTCCGATAGATAAATTTTTCTGATCATGTTGCCATATGCATCAAGTGTTTAAAGTTCTTATATTTTGAAGTAGAACAGTTTTATAAACAGGATTGTGTTGGAATTGAAACTGAAGGAAAACTATCAGTTTGGTTATTTAAATTAAAGATATTTGTAATTTGGACTTGAATATAAAGGGTATTTCAAAAGATGAGAGAATAGTGAAAGAAAGGGAATTTAAGATTCGAACAAAACTTGAGGAAAAATTTATGTTTTTAGTTTTAACTTGAGTTGTAGGTTTGTTCCTTCTCCGTGGCGGTTGTGTTAGTATATATCAGGGATACTTCTGACGAACTTTTTGTCATTCCTCTTTTCTCTTGAGTAAATGAAAAAATAATCATGTTTTTGGATGAAAAGAAGCTACGACGTGAAATTTGGGAATATGTGATATATCAATAACGTCCATATATATAGGTACACAAATTTTTGTTTCAATACGTCTGATTTGTTATAGGGTATAAAATATTGAAACATTCTTCTTTAGGATTTTTTTTAAATGTTGAACAGGTCATGACGTACCAATAGCATGCTATTCAGATGGAACTCAGTTCCAAGCGCAAGTTGTAAATGTGGATATGCAGAAGAAACAATACCTCATCTCATCAATAATTGTCCCATATATAAATTTCGAGATGGTTTTAGGGCTATTCATGATGTTTCCGATTCTTTCTTGGAATGGGTTATAAGTTTCAAACGAATATAATACGTATTTTTGTTATTCAGTTCTTTTTTCTTCGTTTGTCTTTTTATTTCCAGATTCGATGTAGGCAACTTGAAGAAGTCCCTGTCTCCATCAACAGAAGACCACTCTTGAAGAAAGAGTCCCTAAAATATATTTCAGCTTATTTTTGTACTTTCACACTTAGACGGGGAGCCAGGGTTTTTTTACTGGGGTTTTTTCCCTAGGCTTTTATGTGATACGCCGAATTGTATGACACCCCGTCACTAACCCCTGATCTATATGCTTTATTGTTTACTAACTAAATATAGGAAGCCAAAAGTTCAAAAGAATATATATATATCGAGCGATAATATCACCCCATCTTGATTTTTGTTCGATAATTTTATTTAATATTGATCAAACAATTCGTGCTTTGCAAAAGATTCAGAATTGAGCTATGAGATGTATTTTAGGTTGTAACAGATGTACCCCAATCAATTACCAGACAAGAAATGTTGGAAACTTTTATGTTAATTTTTTTAATAGAAGTAGTATGCTACGGAGTTTATTTTATGGGGGTTTGTTGTTGTTTAATAAATTACCAATTGAGGTCAAACATTGTAATAATTTTGGGACTTTTAAGACGTCTATGTGCTAAAATGGTTGTGAAGTGGTATAAATAGGAAAGCAATAGGATAGAATTTTCTCAAATTTGATAATTATGTTATTTTGTACTTAATAGCTTATGCTAAATGAAGTGAATATTATTATTATTATTAAATATATTCTTGAAGAGAAAGATTTTATAAGTAAATTGTAGACCTAAGACACAAGACCAACGTGTTATCCGTCATGGTACTAGTGACTTTAATCAAAATAATCGATCGAAGTATTTCAATGGGAGAGAACTTATCTTTATTTCCATTTTCAAATAAGCTCATGTTGATACCCAATGTATTTGACTCAGAACTACTTACTTCCACTTAAACATTCAATTTTATTAAACTACCATACTTCTAGACAAATGAAATGTATTGAATAAGATTTACTTACGCTAATATTTAGAAATAATGATCTAATATTGAATAAAAATATAGAAATGAATAAAGATAATTAAAACCGATTTTTTTAAATTCAGAACACTAAAAATATTGTGAAACTAAAAATATAAACCTAAACCAATAAGACATACGAGATGCAGAATGAAAAGTTATTGAAAATGATTATGACAATGGATTGTTAAAAAATGTTTTCCAAAAAACGTAAAACCATATAATAGAATCAAACACTCACCAAGCTCTTCACCAAACTATCCCTTCGTCTTTCAAAAAATCTTGAGAGAGACATTTTTTTTGTTCAGTTTGAATAGATAACCAATGAAATATTTTTTAAAGAAGCTGAAAATTTTATAAAAAGGCGAACTTTCTGTAAACACTTTTGGTAGCACAAATAAGAAATATAAGGCAGTACAACACGAACTAACTGGAAGTGAAACAAACTGTGGCAGGCAGAAGAATAACTACTTGGTACTTAAAAGGGCTGTTTAAATGGTCACTTTCAGTTCTATCCCATTAGATATTTGCAGAATATTTATTGGTATATCTCTCAGATAACGAGGTGGCATTCATCTGAACCTAATGGTTGACAAAAGAATAATAATTGACTAACCCAAAATTCTTACCCTTAAATTGTGATAATTATGCCATTATCTCTCTTGATGGATTTTTCGTCGAAAGATTTAATATTTACTTCTTCCTTTTTCCGTTACTTAATCTCATCTAAGTTGCTCAGCCATCATAAAATTCTTATAGAATTCATTAAAAATCATTTTTGAAATTTTGTAAAAATTGCAGATAATTTGTTTTATCGGGTGTTTCTTTTAGAGTAATAGAATTTTAAATTGAAATAAATAGTTATTTATTATACAAGGGAAAAAAGTATTAGATTTTATCTCGAGGTTATGTTGTCTCCCGACGCGAAGCGGAGGGAGAAAAAAAACCGAGAGCTGAAATCTAATATTTTTCCCGTGTATAATATACTATTTTTTCTGTGACAGGAAAAACGAATATTTAATAGGGAAAGAACATATTATACAATATATTGAAGTCAGAATGTTATCGATCTGAAATTTGAATGTTTAAACTAGTAAGCTATTAGACCTGCGTTGCTAAGGAAAACTTCAGTGTAATCAAATATCTGTCAATTTAATTTTGTGATTTGATTCAAAAATTGCGAACTCAGTAATTGTTTAGTAGTTATTTTGAATACTATAAAGTTGAAAATGCTTGATTTTGAGTTTTCTCTGACTCCACCGGAGTTGATAAAAGCAGCGCAAATAGCGTTACGAAAATTATTGCCAGCTAAATCGCGGAAAATTTACGAAACCGCATATTCAAGATTTATGGAATGGAAAATGAAAAACACATGCAGTTCTTTCTCGGAGACAGTGTTATTGGCTTATTTTTCGGAACTGGCACAACAACAAAAAGCAATCAGTGTGGTCGAATTATTCTTTGATGAAAAGTATGTTACGATCCAATAATAATGTAGACATTTCAAACTAATTACATTTCTGAAACAAAATGGGAAAGGTTACACGCCCAAGAAAGCTGCGATAATAATGCACCCGATGAAGTTTATTCAATGGCCAAGGTTGTTGTATTTAGGATTGAGGGAGCTTGTTGAATTTGTGAAATCAACCAGGTAACATTAGATGATATTGAAGATTCGGGAAAGTGATTTTTTGTGAAACTTGAGCAAACAAAGAATGATGTAAACAGATTTGTAGTATCTGAAGAATATATTAAATATTACCGAATGTACATAGCCCTTCGTCTAGCAGCAGCCAAAGATCGCCGCCTGTTTTATGCATATCGCAATGGAAAATGTTTCAATCAGGTTGTGGGTAAAAATCAGTTTCATAAGGTACCTGAAACAATAGCTAATTTTCTTCAACTTGAAAATGCCTACTCATATACAGTTCATTCATTTCGAAGATCATCTGCTACACTTCTAGTTGAATCTAGAGGAGACTTGATGATACTAAAGAAACATGGCGGTTGGAAGTCATCAACGATCGCTGAAGGGTATGTCGGTGGCACACAGAACAGAAATTGCTAATAAAGTGTGCAGAACGTGTGGCAGTTCTGAAAGAACACCCGATTTGTGACCAGGTACATTAATAGCAGTTGTGTCCATGTCAGAGAATATTATTTCAACACAAGAAAATTCGTCTGTTGTACCGAATAGTTCAAGGAACATGTCATTCGCGCAATGCACATTTAATAATTGTACTTTTGATATATAGGAAATGTAAATTATATTCAATAAAATATTCTAAAATCAAATATCTTCCATTATCTATATGTATATAAATCGGGGAAAAAAGTAATTTCGTGAAAAGTTATATTTTGTTACCTGTCAACAGAGATAAAATGTCAAATTTTTTCCCGTCACAGAAAAAACGCATTTAAATTAAGTTTGAAGCAATTGTATATTTGAAGCGTCGAGGAAGCTGACACCAATTGTTTTTAATTATCAGCTGAATGATACTGGTGTGGCGAGAGTGGCCGAAACAAGAGATCTGAGGATTGTTTTCGATCCGAAGCTCACGTTTTCTGCTCATGTGGATCATATAGCCTCTGGTGCCATGAAATGTCTCGGCTTTGTTGTGTGCAACTGTAAGGAATTTTATTCTTTGGATGCCATTTCATCTATCTATCAGACTCTCGTAAGAAGTAAGCTCACAGCGTGATATGGACTCCCAGCCACAAAAAATATATTGATAAAGTTGAAAGAGTCCAGAGAAAGTTCCTCAGATTCATGTTCTTTAAGAAACATGGCTCCTATCCAGTCAGAGGTTATAGTTATGAGTACCTTCTCGGTGATTTAAGTTTACCTCACTAAGAAAGATTAGAGAAATTAATGACCTAATGTTTCTATACAAGATTATACATAATTAAGATGCCTAAAATACTGGTGTGTGCACTCCTCCGATTTTGTTTTACAGGTTTGGCGACATGGGGATTCTTTCATTTTCTCTCCGCCAGGTAGCGCCACTCAAATCTATTCGAATGTCAGTTTCCGATTAGAATAAATTATTTATTGCGTTATTCGGAATTTTTGTATTAAAGTGTGTGAAAAGTGATTATCCATTTCTTATAATGCGTTTTTGTATTTTATGTGGACAGTCTAGTGTTGCGGATGAAAATTCACGAACTTTCAGTGTGCCAAAATTGAGTAGAAATTATTTTTTTAATGACTCAAGTGAATGTTTTATATCAAGTAACAACTAAATATTATGCGTGCGTTTCAAGAATCCTCAAAAGATTACGCATTTCAAACACTTATTTTCATAGATATAATTGATCAAATCAGTTCTTTTTTCTGCTTTTGTCTTTTTATTTCCAGATTCGATGTGGGCAACTCGAAGAAGTCTCTGTCTCCATCAATAGAAGACCACTCTTGAAGAAATAAGTCCCTAGATATATTTCAGCTTGTTTTTGTACTTTCACACTTTGGCGGGAGCCATGTTTTTTTTACTGAGGATTTTTCCGTAGGCTATTATGTCATACGCCGAATTGTATGGCACCCCTTCACTAACCCCTGCTCTATATGCTTTATTGTTTGCTAACCAAATATTGTGAGCCAAAAGTTCAAAAGAATATTATATATATATATTGAAATTATTCACTTTATATGTTCAATTAAAACTTTTTGAGAATGAGAATACATTTTTTTCATCATTACAGAAAGAGAGTTCTCAAATCACCCATATATATATATATATTTTTTGAACTTTTGGCTTACAATATTTCGTTAGCAAACAATAAAGCATACAGATCAGGGGTTAGTGACGGGGTGTCATACAATTCGGCGTATCACATAAAAGCCTAGGAAAAAAACCCCTGTAAAAAAAACCCTGGCTCCCGCCTAAGTGTGTGAGTACAAAAATAAGCTGAAATATATTTGGGATTTCTTTCTTCAAGAGTGATCTTCTATTGATGGAAACAGAGACTTCTTCAAGGTGCCCACATCGAATCTGGAAATAAAAAGACAAAAGCAGAAAAAGAACTGAATATCAAAAATACAAAATTTGAATGAAGAAAGAGAGAAAACTTCCTCAAATTAGCCTTTTTGGATTAACTCGATATTGTGAATCAAGAATTTTTTTAACATAACAAGCTAAACCATAAATTTTACTAATTAGATAATCAATTAATACATAACCTTTTATTGTTCCTCTTCAACGAAGATTTTTTTTTTTTAGTATCCGTATGTGTCTCTTGAAGGAGAATAATCTCAGCACCATAATCCTTTGTTATTTTAGAAATGTAGTCACTCTTGTCCTTAGAAATACCTTCTATATTCAAATCTATTGTAATACACAAAATTTATCGCCAATCTGCAAGGAGGATTCTTCGAATCGGGTCTTGCGGTCCAAGTGATGATTTTTCAGATCTTCTTATGTTTGAAGTCTGCTACGGAACCCATTCAAAGGGAAATCATCATCCATAGTTGAGGAAGGTTGTGATATAACACTTATTTCATTGAAAAAATAGCAGAGGAAAAATTATCAACTGACATTCATTATCACCCATGCCATCCTATAGTAACTACTTTGAACCGGACCTCCCATATCATTCCTTCCCAAGTCCAATAGAAAACATTTCTACTGATATTTCCTGCTTATTCAAAATGATCAGATCAGAAATTAATAAAACATACATAAATGAGCATCAACTAACCATAAATCAGGCTTGTAAAATCTTTATAGAATAATACTGAAAACATTTATGTTTGAGCAAGAGACCATGTATTAGTGAAAAAAATCATACTTCAATGTTTTAGAAAAAAATGGATAAACCATACTTATTGAAAGCATTACGTGATCAGAACTCGCATCACAAGAATATTTATTTGAAAGCCAGTTAATCGGTGAAATCCATGAAATATTTGTCTAGTTAATTTTTCCGGGGAATAAAATAAATTTCTTTCATTTTTGAGGTTAATTTGATTTAAAATTTCAACAAATGTCAAGCGTTTGCGATGTAAATTTATGAATGAATTGCCTTGTGGCTCCCTCATGTGAGTATAAAACTAAACAGTCGCCATGTCTCAAAAAGTAAAATGACGTTTCAATTCAAAATTTGACAAGTGCACACACCAGTATTTTAGACATCTAAGGGCTCGTTTATACTGGCCGGTACCTTATGCCGTAAGCCGTTACCTTATTCCGTATGCCGTAAGAATTTCAGTAGGCGTTTATACTGGCTGTTAACCGTAAACATAGAGTTTATGGATTTTGCTGTATGCTTGTTAATAATTTTCATTTTGAATTTGAGTTTCAATGTTTTGAAACGTGCTGACCATCTTGTATTATAATTTATTATATTATTTGAAATTAGCGCTATTAAAACAGAGATCGATTCTGTATTCAATACTCTGATATAAATAATTGACCCTCTATAAAATGCGCATGTGTCAAAAAAACTCGCCCACTATTATATTCCCTTAATTTTTCTTACTTATAAGATAGTCTTATACACTTATAAGATAATCTAATCTAATTATCTAATATATATTGGTATGTAATTTGTCCAAATTATTTATGAATATATATTTCTATGAATTTGTCCGTAGAAGTTGAACATTTTACAGGTAAGGGAAAAGGTTAGGGAATGAGTATGAACGAAAGCATTGAATTCCTATGGTTCAACTTTTAAGGTTAAGGTTACGGCATAAGGTACCGGCCAGTATAAACGAGCCCTTATACATAATCATGTTGACTCGATGATTTGCTTTCATCGCTGCAGTTTAATGTTCGCATCACATAATAGTCCAGTGATTTGAAATTTTGGTCTATTAGAATGAATAACAGCTCGCTTGGGATATCAATAGCATGTAATCATTGGGTTTAAACTCATTAGTTTGAAATCGATTATTAGGTGACGCATTGAAATGAATAATTGCCCCACCAAAATTTCATTTTCTCAAATAACTCGTTGACGGGATTTTGAATACTTACAAGAACAGATTATTATATAGTTAGTTATGGGGAAAACTATCTCAACAATAATACTTTCATAAAAAATTTAAAGAGAAATATAGTAACGTCATTATCATCGAACAACATCGTGGGAAGCAACCGGTTTTCTTTTACAAATCTCCCAATATGATGGAGCTTAGTAAATATTGGCTTTTAATCCCGATTCTCTCAGTAATTATCAAAAAAATTTAATTTTACGGATAGCAGGTCAAATCGTTGTAGCTGATATAAAAAAAAAAACAAGATTATAACTATGAAATTTATCCCCTCTCAAGTAAATTCTTGGATAGCACTATATCTGAAATTCCGGAAAGTTCGAAAACTCCCTATTCCATTTACTAGATTCAAAATGTAGTGTAAGGAAAGATGTGAAACGTGATACAATAGCACATTCCATAATTTCCATTGTTCGTTCAAGAATATTCATTTCCAAATTTCAGTTAGCTGTAGGAACTTATGTCTACAGAAAAACAGGTGAACAGCACGTGGATTTATCTGAAAGTCGTATGAAGAGAGATAAAGAAGACATAGAAAAATTGTATTCTGGCTAAAATGCCATAATCCTTTTGAGAAAAGAGATTGTCTGATGTCTCTTTCTACAGGTGTTGTAGCGACTATATTAACTGTCATATGGCATTTCAAGGACGCAAAGGAATGGAAGCAATCGTTGGAAAAAATTTGTGAAATATGACCTCATCATCAAAATTCAATGTTGAGAATTTATGCGATAGCCAGAATAAAATTGGTATTCCTGGAGATACATCTTCTATAGACTCATCTGCATTGTAAGATAATCTAATCTAATTATCTAATATATATAGGTATGTAATTTGTCCAAATTATTTATGAATATATATTTCTATGAATTTGTCCTAGAAGTTGAACATTTTACAGGTAAGGGAAAAGGTTAGGGAATGAGTATGAACGAAAGCATTGAATTCCTATGGTTCAACTTTTAAGGTTAAGGTTACGGTTTTATTATAAAATTTCAGAAATTCACTCTTATTCTTGGTACCGGGTTCCAGTATAAACGAGCCCTTATACATAATCATGTTGACTCGATGACTTGCTTTCATCGCTGCAGTTTAATGTTCCTCGCATCACATCAAGGGAGCACAGAACGTTTCACGTCGACGTGCCCAATTCCTGTCATCACTACTTCTGCCCGCTGATAACAATGTGACCGAAGTTATAATATTGCGAATACAGACATATTTTTTGTTCTTCCGAGGTCTCGGTTTCGAACCTCGACGTGAGTCGTTCTTCTGGACACTACAAAAATCTATTGAGTGCTGATTGAGTGGTGATTTTGGTTTTTTTCTATTCTCTTTGGTCTGCGGCTCATCGGCGATTTGTAATTAGTTATTATAGTCTTTTTTTTAAATTTTTTGTATACACCTATAATTGGGCTTTATTTGGCCTGTTGGATGTATTTATAGTAAATAAATAAATAAATGAACCAATAACTTGGCATAGCCACAAAGAAAATAATCATTGATCAACGATCTGCAATGAACACCATTCATAGCATTACCTTCAGCATGGTTTTTAGAGAAATATGAAACAATGATGCCTTCAGCGTGTACTAGGGTTGCTTTTTATATTTTTTCCACAAGCGTGCACTTTCATTCTCTTTCCCGCACGTATTTCAATTCGTAAAGAGTCACATTGCCAAACAGTGTGGGAAAAACCCCTGCTATTCCATTACCGCACGCAAATGCGTGTGGTAATGGATTAGCAAGGGTTTTTCTCGCACGCTTTTTCTAAAGAATAAACTGAATAATGATATATCTCTATGCCACCGACGACGTTACTATGGAAACGGCATGTGAATAAGAATTAATTCATTGTCATTATATTATGAAATTGTGTTTAAATATAAATAATATCAACTCGAATTCAATCAGTACGCTCCGGTAAAATGGATACTTCGGGATCTGATGAAATATTAGCAGCTTCTTATGAAGCCAGTTTGAATTTGTTACAGGCCAAGTCGAAGATAAAATATGAGAAGCAATATTCAGAATTCATTGATTGGTGTAATTCCAAAAAGTTCAACCGAGGAAGGAGGAAGTGTTTTCGGCGTATTTTTTGGAAATGTCCAAAATTTGAAGACCAAACACATTATGGTCCCGATATTCAATGATAAAGAGTGTTTGTAAACTGAAACAGGATTTAGATATTGGAAAATTCCATAAATTAACTGCCTTCATTAAACGACAGAATATAGGATTTCGTCCAAAAAAGGGCCAAAACTTTTAATGAAGAGGAAATAACAAAATTCATGAGTGAGGCATCTGATGAAATTTACTTGATGATGAAGTTGGTAACAATTTTTTGATTAGCTGGTGCCTGCAGACGAGAGGAACTTACAAAGCTCACCATCGACGATATAATTGATAAAGGAGACTTGATCATCGTCAATATTAAGGACTTCAAAAATCATTCACCAAGATCGTTTGTTATATCCCAAGACACCAATAATGGATATTTTCTGAACATATACAGAAAATACGTCCAAAGGAAATATCTCATCGCCGAATTTTCATAAAGTATAATCGGGGAAAATGTAAGATTCAACCTGTCGGAATAAATACAATAGGAAAAATACCGTCCAAAATTGCAGCTTACTTACGCCTACAAAATCCGGAATTATACACAGGACAAGGTTTTAGGCGCTCCTCGGCTACTTTCCTAGCCAATTGTGGAGAAGGTATCACAAATATTAAACTTTTAGGAGGATGGAAGTCAACTGCTGTTGCTGAGGGATACTTGGAAGAATCTATTAACCAGAAAAAAAATGTGCACTAAAATTCTTAATTTGAATGGTTCTTCCTCTTCAAACTGTAATACAGAATCATTACCTTCCAAAGAGCCTTCGAACAATATGATGGCAAATATTCAACGTTTTGCTTCTTCCTCTTCAAACTGTAATACAGAATCATTATCTTTCAAGGAGCAGCTGACTTCGACCAATATGATGGCTTCTGCTATAAATTTGCATAACGCGACCAACTGCACGTTTACAATAAATATAACTAATAACTGAATATATTGATAATAATGGGAAGAAACAGAATGTACATAGATTCCTTATCAAAATTCATTTTTATGTGCTGTTAGTCTAGTTTTCTTTTCAATTAATAAAGAATTCATGAATATTATTTCAGTTTAAATTTATTTCATAGGCTTGTAGTCTCTATGGACCGAACGTCAACGATGAGAGTACAATGGTAACGACTTGTCAGAGACTTTTGTCATTCATGTGTATTTAGAATGATCAATTCACATTTGATCTGTGTGTTGAAATCGATCTCGTATAAGCGCTTGTAGAAAAATATTGTTCCTAACTCGTTCGGAAAGTGTTTTTCCTGCTTGAAACTGCCGTTACCCGAACGACGCGAAGCGGAGTTCAGGTAAGCAGTTGTTAGGAAAATAACTATAGGGATTAACAATCATTAATTATCGAAAATCACATTATTGTTTTTCAAAATATTCCCCATTAAGATCAATACAAATCATGTAAATAAAATGCTAGGAATCATAATTCGCAATAGTAGGCAGTTTAGAGAGAATGAGACACTCCTCACACTTTTTCATTTTTCATTTGTCCACACTAAATTGAATTTTGCCTCTTGCATATGGAATCCAAGATATAATGTTACATGGGCGTGCTTGGAGAGCGTACAAACTTTAACTTCTGTAGTTAATTGCCCTTAAGAAACTTTAAAAAATTGGGAGACATTATGAAATGGTCTAACACCTTCTTGAAATATATACAGGGTGAGTGTTTGACCACTGCATTAATTTTAACCATAGGTTCTTGAGATCAAAGAAACACTTTTTTCCCATACCGTTTTTCCACATTCAGCTGCGTTAAAAAATACAAGATACGTTCTTTAAGTTCAAGTGATATTTGTTTTTCATGCAATTTAACCAATCTGTAGAGTGGTGAGAAACCCACAAGAAATGGAATGAATCTAACGATGCCAAAATATGCATGACTGTTATCAAAAACCTTCTGCAAGAGATCATTTCAATTGATATTGTCGTTCGAATATTATAGGTGAAAATGCAAGTTTTTTATGAAATTTCAACATCCTTTTGAATGAGGCCAAATATGGATCAAGAATATAAGGTTAAAATTAATGCAGTGGTTACAGGGTCACCCTGTATATGGGACAATTATTGATGAGATGAGGTATTGTTTCTTCTGCATATACATTCACATTCACAACTTGCGCTTGGAACTGATTTCCATCTTAATATCTATCTATTGGTACGACCATGTTCTGTTCTCAAACGATTAAGAACTGTCGAATTTTTTCATAAGGATATGAAATTAGATCTTTATTGAACATTTCACACAATCTTTCATAATTCTTTATCGCTTATGTTCATATTGAAGAACGTATTATTCCAAAATTGTTTAAGTGACTTCAATCTGCCAGTGAAAGTTCCAGAAAGAATTTCAACAGGAAACACACAGACATATATTTTTTAATGTGCACGAGGTTAAAATTTGTTATTTCATTGCTATAAATGGACAATACAATTTATTATGCTCAGACTAACAAATAATCAATCAGAAATTGAATAAAACGATATCTTTTAGTTTCAATATGGAATTCTGAGTATTTTCTTTTTCACTTCAATACTCTTGATAAAAATTACTACTGAACTCACTAATTAAGATCTAATTACTGCCTTCAATGATCAAGCACACACAAATTAGTGTAGAGCTCAGATAATTTTTGAGTTTCCTGAATGAACTGACCATTATCACAAATAGATATCGAAGATTAGAACTAGAGAGGAAGGTAGGTAGTCAATGAATCATGAGCAAAGAAAACAAACTATTTGTTTATTTCAATTTCTCAAAATTGCAATTATTATCCATCTGGACTGTGTTGATGCCTTCGGCTCGTCAGTTATATCCTCCATTCGCCTGTAAAAACCCTCTTACCTTGCTAGTAATGTTATATACTATTTCAGTTTTTATGTAAAATTAACGGTTTTCGGATTAAAGCGCTGAGAAAGCGGCACTCACATACGGTATTGTACAGCAAGGCGTATACTCTAATGTTTTTTATTAATTTTTGTTAGTGATTTTTTGTATTGAAAACTTTCATCTTACGTTTGGACGTTATACTACTAATTGCTCTCGAGATGTCATTGTCAATGCTGCAATACAATTTCTTCGGCTAAAATCAGAACATTCGATATACAGGGTGGCCATTTGAAAACGAAACAGACGAGATTACAGACGAAATAAGTTTTTTCGAGAGAAATGCTCGGACAGGTCAATTTCTGTTTCGAGGGGGACAACTTAAGATGTAGGTTACGGACGCATAGCGCTTCAACCCTTGCTGCTACAACCCCCACCCCCAATTTTTGAATAGGGAAGATGGGGTGAGTGATACCTCAATTCAAAGGTATTTTTATACTGATTTCAACACAGTAATTGTTTTTTCATTTTTTTTTTATATTTTCTCGAAATATTCATGCGTTAATTAATTTTATCACTTAATAATTGACATTTCGTGCTTCCGAAACACCAAAATTTCCGTACTTGTATTTGAAATTGCAAAACATCTACCACTGGGCAAATGTCATAACGTGTTAATGCTACTAGGGTCAGATGTTCGACTAGCTGTTTTATTCACTGAAATCATTCTCCAACTGTACGGTATCAGAACGATTTGAAGTATTGATCTAAGAAATAATACCTTTTCAAAGTAAAGTGAATAATTTATCAAAAACTCTCATCAATTAATTAAATATTCAAATTCTTCACCATTAGCTTCCATACAATGAAATACTATAAGTTTTGTTCGAAACGATGGCGCACATTTTGCAGTTTTTCTGGAGAGATTTGACGACATTCGTTCACTATACGTCTTCTTAAATCTTCTATGGAATCGGGCTGTTTAGAGTAAATTTTACTCTTCCAGTGGCCCCAATGAAAGAAATCTAGTGGTGCCAGATCTGGCGATCTGGCTGTCCATTCAGTGGGACCCCTTCTTCCAATCCACCGATTTGGAAATCTTTGATCCAGATATTCTCGAACTGGTAAGGCGTAGTGTGGAGGAGCTCCATCCTGCTGAAACACAATCTGATCTTCCACATAACACATAATTTCCAGCATTGTTTTCAATAATTTCCGTCAAAATTGGATCAATGTGTCATGATTGTTTTGAAGCTCAAAATGTCGATTTTTCACAAAAAACACTACAAGTGCCATGAAAACACCACTTCATTTTCAAATACTTAGTTAAGAATATTTCGAGAACTAATGCATAAAATGAAAAAACAATTACTGTGCTGAAATCAGTATAGAAATACCTTTTAAATGAGGTATCATTCACCCCATCTTCCCTATTCAAAATTTGGGGGTGAGGGTTGTAGTAGCAAGGGTTGAAGAGCTATGCGTCCGTAACCTACATCTTAAGTTGTCCCCCTCGAAACAGAAGTCAACCTTGTCCGAGCAAATAAATAAATTTTTCTATCGAAAAAATTTATTTCGTCTGTAATCTCGTCTGTTTCGTTTTCAAATGGCCACCCTGTATAATTACAGATACTGTAACTTTGCTAAGTTCACAAGACACTACACTACAGCTGGAAAATTTCCTTCATTAACACCTATCCTTCAGCAGCTCAATAGCATATTTATCGAGTGTTTTACCAAATACAAACCTGGCTAGGAAGGATCTCCTGAACACAATCTTTTGTGATTGCACAAAAGGTTGTGGTGGTAAATGTGGATGTAAAAAAATTGGGTTGAGGTGTTCAAAAGTTTGTGGAAATAGCCGTGGTCAGTCATGCTTAAACGCATGGTCGACAAATGATGAATATCTAGATTTAAATCTGGAATTTATACTTTTCAACGTTTTGTCAACACCTAATAACAATAGTGTCACTGAAAATATTGACAATGAATGAAAAAAATGTTACACCCGTTAATTTATTTTTTTGTATTTTTCAAAATTCCCAATCAATGTGATAACAGGACCATACAACCATCCTGGGTTTTCGGAATGAGTCTGGTGTCGAAAATGGGTCTTAAGTCTTCCACCCTGTAGACAAACTTTCCAACAAAAACTATTCTCTCAGTTCTCCAGTCCTCAGGGAAACATCTAGCAGTATGTCGTAAAATTCAACTTCGGCAAATTTGTTCAGCCTCGGCAAGGTATGTCAAATTCGGTAATATTCCGGCAGATTTGGTTCAGTTCTTCGGTAAACTTCCAACTTCTACAAATTTGTTCAATTCTTTACTCCGGTAGGTTTTGGCGAACCTTATAAAACTCTCTATTTGAAACTTAATTTTAATTCGAGAAATATCATTACACATGTACTTTTCAACATTTCAATACGAGAAAATTATGCAGAATCGAAGGAGGTCGATCGAAGTCAACCCCACTTCTCTATCATGCGCGTCACAGAAACACACAGATCTTACTATGCAGGCCTCGATGCCATTTTTAGCGGAGATTTCCAAAGTAATCTCTTATTTTTCTTCAAATCACAGATAAGTACCAATTTCATCTAGTTTTCGTGGTTCTGTCAATTTGACGCTTATTAACGGAAATTGAAGTTTTTTAATCTTGTCAACTGTTTTAAAAGTTAATTTTTACATTGAAAACGATATCAATTTCGTCTTGGTTAACTGAAGATTAAAAGAAATGATTATCATTTCATATTCCTCCGAATGAAACTGAAGAAAGGGTAAAAACGAAACAAGCAATTAAAACAGATAATAATTTATTAGATATTAAAAATATTTCCAATTTTATACAATCACATAACAAATATCACTGTATCAAAAATTAAAAGTCCATCTCAGATCTATCGGATTTACAAATTAACTTTATACATATAGAGGATGAACGATTACTTCATTACACCTTTCAAGGGGGGCTCTTTCTTACAGAGTTGCCAAATGTGTGGCAACTGAAGCCCTCGGTGACATATTCCCATTCTTGATTTCAACTTGCCCAACCCTAGATCTTAACTTGCCGCCCCTCGCAACGCCCTTGGCGCCTTCAGTATAATATATATCTATATTTTATTTTATGTACATATGTCAAACAGAAGTATGATGTATCACATTGAAGTATTTGCTGCTCAAGTCATTATTTCACTGAAAAGAGAAAAGATAAGGTTAAAAAATCTTTAGTGAGAAGTTTTTAAATTGAGAATATTCTGTATGAAATGAACATACAGTGAAAAACACTCGAAACGTTTGGATGACGTGTCTCACAAGTTATCATGAGAATAATTTACTTTGATACTCATTCTTTATAAAACAAAGTAAGCCAGCATGAAATGTACTAAGTCTACAGGGTCTTTCACGAGGAACCTCACCCATATTCATACGGGAAACTACTGAACGTATTTTCATGAACTTCAGCACTTATAAGTATTTTACGATGCTGATGAAATCTAAAATATTTTCAAGGAATGAGCACCTCCGGTTTTTCCGGAAATAACGTCAACTTCCGTTTTTCAAATTACAACATCATTTTTTTATTGCAGAAATAGATTCCTTAGAAAATTTCAAGTTATTTTGATGTAACATTTTTCAGTTTTGGTTGGAAAATTCTCTCTGAGCGGGAAAAAACCAAACTGAGTTTCAAAACTATGAATCTAAAAATCTAAACAAACATGAACGCATTTCTGACTCGTTCTATGCAGTCCTCTTTATCAGTCAGGGAGTTGAGTAGACAATATTTTTATCCTACCCCAAACATAATAGTCTGAAGGAGTTAAATCGGGAGAACGTAGTGGCCAAAGATGAGGACCATTGTTCGCCAACCATGGATCTTCAAATAGCCTGTATAGGATATTTGACACATTGAGTGAATTGTGTGGAGGCGCGCCATCTTATTGATACCATAAGTCATTATGGTTCTGTACTAGTGGCTCAATTATTTGGGTCAATATGTCAGAATATCTATCTCCTAAGGAAGAACATTCTTTAAATAATGCAAACATGTGTAGTGTTCTATCTTACCAGTTAAATTCTCATCATAAATGTGAACATCGAGAATTGCATTATTTTTGATGGCGCAAAAACATTGAAACTCCAGGTCTCTTGAAAGTTCCATTGTCTGAAGTGGTGGTTGTTCTCTTCATCCCAATAATGACTGTTATGCCTATTGAAAGAATCATTCTTTGTGAATTTAGATTCATCTGTCCAAATTATACAGTGGAAAAAGTTTTCATTCTCATGAAATCGAATCATCATAGCTTCGCAAAACTCTGTTCTCCTGACGAAATCAGTTTCCTTCAAATGCTGTACCCTATTGAAAATTTATATGGGTGAATTTTATGTTTTTAATATTCTCCAAATACTCGATTGAGATAATCCCAGAGCAATCTCGGCATCTTTGAGACAATTTTGAGGATTCACACGAAAATATTGAAGAACTGTAATTTCGTTGTTCTCATCTTCTACTACACTTTTTCTCTGTGCATAGTTTTCTTAACAAAAGATCCGACATTTCTCAAGTTTGTCATGGTTCTGTTAATGGCATCTCTCGTTGGTCTGGATCGGTCAGGAAACCTCTCAATGAACAGTCGAATCGTTCTATCTACAACTTTATTACATTCTCCATGAAGTAGAACCAATTGCTTTCCTCAAAATTCCATGAAAAATCAACCTAATATGTATCTACAAGGAAATGATCGATCAGAACGTAGAATGAAATTTAAATAATCTTCATTGGTAAAATTGGGCATAGTGATCGATTTTATAACTTAATACGAATAATCACCAAATTAATAGTAAACACAAAATGCTACTGAATAAAGAGGAATTTGGCAGATGTAATTAATGATATCTATCATTAAAAAAGAATGTAAAACATGGTTAAGTTTTTGCATATGGTTCATAAGGAATTATTTATTTATCACTGGAGAGAAACCGATGGCCGATTAGTTGAAATAAAGAGGTTTCCGATACAAATTTGAATCCAAATTCGCCATCTATTTAGGAACAACCTGTAACTTTTTTTTTTGCGTGAAGGGAAAAGAAATAGCTGAAAATTCAAGACGAAAAACAGTTTTTTGTGAATAACTCAGATAATATCCACTTTAGGGCAAGAGTGTGATGCATACACTCACATTATTTTTAACGTAGATTCAATATCTACCATAAAAAAATGGGGTTCTAATTTGAAAAAATTGATTTTTCACGATTTTGTCATCCCTAACTTTGACAGCGATTTTTTCATCCCCTGTATCATGAATCGCGATTTCGATTTTTAAAGTGGATACATCAATCTTACATCTTGAAAAATCCCAATAATAAAAATTTTCCATCCAAAAACCTCGAAGTTATTCTTGTTTCAGCGGAGCTCTATTTTCGATTTTTTTTCCGAATTTTCCCGCTCAGAGAAAATTTTCCAACCAAAACTGAAAAATGTTACATCAAAATAACTTGAAATTTTCTAAGGAATCTATTTCTGCAATAAAAAAATGGTGTTGTAATTTGAAAAACGGAATTTGACGTCATTTCCGGAAAAGCCGGAGGTGCTCATGCCTTGAAAATATTTTAGATTTCATCAGCATCGTGAAATACTTATCAGTGCTGAATTTCATGAAAATACGTTCAGTACTTTCCCGTATAAATATGGGTGAGGTTCCTCGTGAAAGACCCTGTATAGTGCTTTCTGAGATATATAGTTCGCCATTGGCGAGGTCCTTGTCGATTACACCTATGAGGCCTTATGCTTCCTCCTCTTTGAGTTGTCTAAAATACTAGTGTATGCACTGATAATACCCTTTTTTACAGAATTGGGGACAAGAGGATTATTTCAGTTTCTTACGGCTAGATGGCCGTTCACAGCATCTGCGTACATCTGAGTCCAATATACTGACGATTTCGAGTAGTATTCGAACATGAAAACGAAATGATTGAAGCTCTGAAAAAATCGACAAAAAACTTTGAAACCAGAACAACAACAGAGGAACAACAAAAAGCTGACTTCATGCCAAAGCACTGGCGAAAAATTCTCAAACAAAACCCAACAGAAAATTCAGAATACGACGAACAAGGATCAAAACCGAAACAGAGCCCGCGAAAAACAATATTCATGAAATTGAAGAAACAACTTTGAAGGGGTCATATACAGGGTGAGTTTTGGACCACTGCGTTAATTTTAACTATAGGTTCTTGGCATCAAAAGGTACACTTGTTTCCCATACCGTTTTTTCATATTCAGCTGCGTTAAAAAGTTATAAGCATTTTAACTCTTCACATTGGGCAAATACCCTCTGTAGTCCAGTTTAGTTTGATTGAAAATTACTTTCCACAGCACTATTGAATCTGAATTGTTTAAAAACATTATTTTCCCTCTAAGAAATGATTCACTCACTCATGTTTCATCATATGATTATATCGATGTAATTCCTTTCAACTTCAAATATCTCAAGAATGGTGTAATTAATATAGGAAAAAGATAACGAATGATTTTACCTGCAAAAAGACTAATGATTCTAGGAAGTACAAGATATGGACCTTTAGTTCAAGTGATATTTGTTTTTCATGCAATTTGACCAATCTGTAGAGTAGTAGTGAGAAACACACAAGAAGTGGAATAAATCTATTAATGCCAAAATATGCATGGCATGGCATATTCGTGGCAGAAAAAAGAACTGAACACAAAATATACGTATCAAATTTATAACCCATTCCAAGAAAGAATCTGAAACATTGTGAATAGCCCTAAAACCATCTTGAAATTTATACAGGGTGCTCGGCACATGGACAGTCAAATTTTTTTGGGGCGTTGGTAGGGTCATTTGCTACCTTTTCAGTCTTGGAACCTGGGTCCTTAGTATTACGGTTACGGAGGTATGATTTTTTTATTAGGTTTTTCTAAATTACCCAAAATGTACCCTTCGAAGCCCCATAACTTTTTTTGCGTGTGCTTTTACATGCATTTTTTTATTGTATTAAGTCTACATGAGTGTGTGTTTAAAAAAACGTATTTATTGTTACAGATAACACCACAAAATTAACACGAGGGCCTTTTATTAAAAAAAAAAAAATATGAAAGTATGAAAACATCTCCACTCCTATTGAAATTTTAAAAAAAGTTACAGCTATTACAAACTTAGTTTTATTTTAAAATGTTCTTTAGTTTATAACGTTGCTAACCATATGCTATTTACGTAAGTCAATAAAAAAATAATACTGCAAATTAGGTTTTAGTCAGAAGAGTGAAAAAGTCGCACCTAATTAAAAGTACGGATTTCGACACAACACAGCGAGCAAGGAAATTTTACCTGCCCGTTTTAGACGCGTGTGAATTATTATTACTATTTCTGTCCTTAGGTTGGATTGGGTTAGTCGCCGCTAACTTGACCCTACCGTCATTCGAGATTTAACTGTCTCTGCTGTTGGAAGTGTCTGTGCCGCGTTGTTCAGTTTTTAAATTTGTATTTTTGTTACTTTCATCGACTTTTTGCTACTGTTGTTTTAATTTTGGTTTTTGATATGCCTAATTTCACCAACGCTGAGTATGCTGATATGGTGATGGCATATGGCAAGGCCGATGGTGTTGCTCGTGCAGCTCAAAGGATTTATCAAGCCAAATTTCTGATCGAAGATTACCCCACCACGAAACATCCTCGACGACTTATCGACGATTAAGAGAGACTGGAAACTTAAATTTTCAAGAGCCTCGGGTCAATGTGAGGCAACACCATGTAGCAGTTGACGATCACATACTTCAAGCCTTCGAAGAAGATCCAACTACAAGCATTCGTGCCGTTGCTCGAGTTTCCAGTCTCTCTTAATCGTCGATAAGTCGTGGAGAATGTTTCGTGGTGGGGTAATCTTCGATCAGGAAATTTGGCTTGATAAATTCTTTGAGCTGCACGAGCAACACCATCGGCCTTGCCATATGCCATCAGCATACTCAGCGTTGATGAAATTAGGCATATCAACAACCAAAATTAAAACAACAGTAGCAAAAAGTCGATAAAAAAAACAAAAACAAAAAATACAAATTTAAAAAAAACTGAACAACGCGGCACAGACACTTCCAACAGCAGAGACAGTTAAATCTCGAATGACGGTAGGGTCAAGTTAGCGGCGACTAACCCAATCCAACCTAAGGACAGAAATAGTAATAATAATTCACATGCGTCCAAAACGGGCAGGTAAAATTTCCTTGCTCGCTGTGTTGTGTAGAAATCAGCATGGCACATAGGCTTACTTTACCAAACTTATCAAATCGTATCTAGAAAAGGGAAATTCAGAGTGCACCTTGGAAAATGTACCTCAAAGGAGAGACTTCCACAAGGTTGAATTTTAGGACCCGTCCTAATCTGATATACACCTCAGATATACCAAAAAAATTGAAACTATTGCAGACGACACCACAATTCTCACAAGCTCAAGAGTTACAACCACAATAAAGAAAAGATTACAGGAACATTGCAAAACGTTCGAACAATAGTCGAGCTAACAAAGGATTTGAGTGAACCCACAAAAAGAAGGGTCCTGTTATTCTATTATAGAAAAACTGGCAGCAACAGGAAAAAAATTAAATGAACAACATTCCGATTCAATGGAAGAAACAGCTGAATACCTAGTGGTAATTTTAGACGGAAAATTGAACTTCAATGCCCACATTAGAGAATTAAACACGAAACCTAGAAGGATCAAAGGCTTTCTTTACACAATAATGAACAATCTTTTTGCAAACTAAACGCCAGAAAAAAACTGAAAATTAACAAAATTATCCATAACTTTCTCAGCAGCCAGATGGATACAGACAACGGACATTAACTTCAGAAATATCCAAACCATGCAAAATATTTGATTAAGGGAGGCGTTAAACGTTAAAAGTGATCGTTCACAGACACTCAGATACCGAAACTAACTGAATACATAAACAAATTGAACGAGATCTTTAAAGAAAGATGCAGAGATCATAATAATCTAATAATTAATGAATTAGTGATTTAAAAAAAACTGAACTAAAAACTGTTAACCAATTAGAAGATGGCGGAAATAAGAAGGAAACTTCGCACAGCATTAACCAGAGAAACTTACGTTACGTTACTTTCACGATTTAAATTCGAATTTATTGGACCAATGTTAACGTAGCAGTGAATTCTTCATTTCAGATTCACAAGAAGAAGTGTTCAGAGAGCCAAATCACATGGATCAAATTCCTGAATATATCAGGCCTACAAATAGAAAACCGCCGTTTTACCATTTGTGGCACTAGTATTGCAAATCGGTCAATAAGTACCAACAGAAACGTTACATAAAGGTATTTCAAGAGAATAACAAAGAGTAAACGGTTTTTTGTTGTCTTTTGTGGTAAATAATTTTTGCATTCAAGCGGCTTGGGTTACAGATCCGTAACGTCATAAGTTAACCTCAATTTGATCGACAAATGTCAAGAATAACCAAAATCGTAACCCTGCTCGAGAGCAGGGTTACGATTCTGGTTATTGGAGCAAGTTGGGTTAGATGTGTATAAACATGAAAATGGTAAACAATAGCAAGGACTTTGAATTATTTGGAAGTTGAAAAACTGATCTTGGTAGAACCGAAAGACTATTGAATATTTCACAGAGATAATTAATAATCCAAACTTTATAAGTAGCAACACTAATTCGATTTAACGAAATGGAAGTTCAACTCCAGGTAGGAACTAAGGCAATTTAAGATCAAATTAAAAATAATACGCTCTTCCTAAATTCACAGGTTCAAAAGAAAACTTAAAGAACGTAGGTGAGAAGTTGTGTCGTTTAGATTGAAAGAACTCATCAAAAATGGGACCACAATACCCTGATATCAAATAAGAAGAATGTAGAGTTTTTCAACATAATAAAAACAGAGCAATTATGAAATATAGTTCTTGAAAGAAGGAAATACTCAGGATCTAATATAGTCATGTGCTTCTGAATAATGTTGCTGAAAATCATGTGGAAATTGTAAATTACAGATCAGTAATACAACTGGTCTGTCAACTGAAGGTGCGTTGAAATGAAACTTATAAATCCAATGATTTCCTTGAATTTTAACTCTGAGGACTGTAGGTATTTGATCACAATTTAAATTTTAGGAAAACTCAAAAATAAAATTGGAAGCAGAAACTGTATATTCAATGGAGAAAAATTTAATTTCTATAAATCACCTAGGTAAAAATTCTTTGGAAACCATTAGAAGCATTGTAGAATGTACAGATTAGGTTTGCTTTTCATTAGAGAAATACATAATTCCCTGTGTATTTTGTTAGCTGCAGTAATCAAAAATTTTATCAGAAGCTGCAAACATTGAATGCAGTGAGAAACTTAACCAGTCATCAGCTGAAAGTACGTTGAAGTAACACAGAAAAACCATCTATTCTCATTGAATTTGTTATGAAGATAATATTAAATTCTATTTCAAATTTCAGGATAACTCTATAAGAGAAGAAATAAAAGGTTCAAAGAGCATGTCATTTGTGTGAAGCAATTTAGATTGATAATGATTTGAAAATTACAAGAAGAACCTGAAAATTATAGCCACAAGAAATCAATAAAAATCCATGGAGAATTCTGTTAATGAAACTATGAAAAGATAAATTTTCAGGTTGCTTCAAATTTATGTTATGTGTGCAATACTGAGAATATCTGCAAAAGCATCGTATCAATAGTTTGGGTGTTCTGATGTTCTGAGAATGCACAATATGGTAGCAATGAGGAGAAATTTTAGGGTAGATCCTTAAATTGAAAGAAGAACCAGTAGAAGTGACCAAATAACTCTTTTTTTTTTTTTCAAATTGGAATAAACTGATATATACAAATTCAAAATATTGTTTGTTAAAACTATCATGAGATTTGTCATTGCCGTTCCTAAGGTTATGAGATTAAGAAGTTCTTTCATTGTGTTTGTTTCAAATTTTCATCAAGTATAATCTTGAAATAATGGAAAAATAGATTTAATTTCTAACTCTGGAAAAAAATTCGTCATTGACTTTAAAATTAAAACATTCCCATTCTGTCTCTTAATTTTCTTCCTTTTACTAGCTGTTAATATTGATATTTTTCATTTTAATCATTTCTTGTCATTTTCTTCATTCCTAGTTACTCACAAAATAATTTTTTTATGATCATTTTTTACATGTATAGATATTATATGAGTCTATTTTGGTATTTTTTCCTTGTTAAATTTATTGTAGTTTCAGCAATTCCATTATAAGGATATATTGGCTAATAAAAATTGCTTGTAAAAATGTCTTTATTTTTAAATAAGCTTCAGGAATGGGCCCTTTTATCTGAACCAGGTAAATGCTCAGATAACCAATTATGAGCATAAATAAACGCGAATCAAAAGAATGACAGCACGGATAACCAAACCCGAGCATTCAAGCGATAATTTCTGGTTATTTTTTCTGGATTTCGAAGGAATAACCAAGAAGAACCAGCAATAACCGCTAGATGGACCAAATTAATAACCTGGTTACTCTGGGTTATTTGCTTGAAATACCCTTTTATTTACGAATTGGTTGCTGAGATATTGAGTATCAAAGACCTTTCCATTCAAAGACCGATATCTCGTCAAGAAATTGACGTATCAAGGTCTATAAAAAACCAAATAAAGCCTAATAAACAAGGTACCAAATCTTCATAGTGGTTTAGCACAAAAAAAATTTTGCACGCTCATAGATCAAACAAAAATTTAAAATTTTTGGTCGCTGATATTTTTAAGATTACTCAAAATCTACTGAAGCTACAAAATTTCAAGGTTCCAAATCACTCCTAATTTTTTTCCGGTACTGTATCATTATATTTTATTTTGCTGGGGGAAAGGTTTGAATGCCCCTTTTGGAGAGGGGAGTATCTGACGTACTGAAATTGGTGAAAAGGAAAATTTTTCAACTAATACATCCATACTAGACTTGCAAATACCAATCGAGCAGTGTTGATGCAAATAAGAAAATACAAACCTTGTCAATTCTCTCCCAGCTATTAACCCTGTTCTTGATCTTGACCTCACAAGTTGCGCCCTTCTTTCAGCTGCAAAAAGAAAGTATATGTAAGTGAAAAATATATTCATTCAGATGAATCCATATAATAAGCAACATTCTTCGAATTTGACACTGGGACTGTTGTATTGTATTTGTTGATTAAAGTAAAGAATAACTTGGGAACTGGAAGGTTGAGATTAATCACTGGTGATGTATCGTTTGTTTAAAAAAAAAAGGATAATTGATCGAGATATTTTCATTATTCGTCATACTTAATAATGAAATTAACCTAACTTATCTTACACAAAAAACATCATTAGCCATCGGTAAGTATTTTACATTTGTGAGCCCTTTATTCCATGACAACGCTGATATGCAGGGTGTCCTGTAACTCAACGTCAAGCGGTTACTGGGCGATATGCTAAGTTATACCAGTTCTAGCAAAAATTCCATGTGACTTGGTTAAGTGGTAATAGGTATATTTTTGTACTCACAAAGTTACCAATTCTGCAGTGATTTTTTTCAAAACATAATCCTAAATAACTCATGCTATTGATTACAGTCACATATCCATTGTTAGATGCAATTGTTTTACTTTTTATAATTGTTTTTTAATAACCATGCTATTAATTACAGTCACAAATCTATTGTAAGGTACAATTATTTTTTTAAATTTTTGCTTGAACTGGTATAACCTAGCATATCGCCCAGTAACCGCTTGACGCTGAGTTACGGGACGCCCTGTAGATGATGTGGTTGGTGTGTTTTATGATATCGTTTTCGGGGTCCTGGAAGAATTTGTTCCAAAATTTGTCATTAAGAAGCCCACTATCCTCCTTGGTATACTACCGAACTCGAAAGTCTCGTTTAAAATAAGGAATTTCACAGTTCACCGAAACAGTATACATATAATAACCAACTTGATCATATCATATCGCCCAGTAACCGTTTGACGTTAAGTTACGGGACACTGTATAAATGGAGAATATCATAGAGTTTTTGACCAATGACTATTATGTAATGAATGTTCTTTTGAGAGGTTTGGGAGTCCGAAATTGTCAACAACAATAAGTAGGTGGCCCATTGTAATAACGAAGCTGTTGCCAAATTTGCATACATCTGGCAACATTCGAAATGTGAAATAATTTCGAAAATACATTACCTTATTTTGATCTACAAAATTTTAAATTCTTTTACATGAATACTTTTTATAATAATTTAATAGGCCACCCACTGTGGGACTCTCGATATAACAAGGCCAGTCCAGCACATTTTTTTTTCAATAAACAACAACAAAATATGTTACAAAAAAAATTTTGCTAGTCGTGGATGAAGTTGTGTTAATCTTTCGGCAAAAATCAATTTCCGAATTAATTGGGAAATTGCAAAAAAAAGTAGCTTGGCACCATAGACATATAAAGAGATAGACCCATTTATTTATAATAAATCATGTAGCTCCCATTGAAAAAACAGTTTGGCAACCATACGCCATACGCATCCAACCCGTTTGTGATGTTGTCATAATGTGTTTTATTTCTTGAAACTTTTTGAAGATATTCAGCATGTTGACGTCGGCACAGAACTAAAAACTAAGACCTGATACTTGACTATGTGATGATCGACAACTCTGCGCGAACATATTCATTCATAAAATTCACGCACCGTATTTCCCCCATAAGGGGACGTTACCAAAGCGCTAGAAAGTTGACTTGTATTTTTTTACAAGTGAAAATTAGATAAAATTAAGTGGTTATTGTGACTTCGAAACAGTGTTTCAACTGTAAAACCTGGTTCGACAATGTTATATTTGCAAAAAATATGATTATTTGAACCCAAATCTTTCTTTCCACCGGTAAGTTTCTAAATATGCTTTTGGCGTCAATATTTGAACAATCAGTGTCGTACAATGAAGTGCATGCACAGGTTGTTTGTATTAATTGAATAGCTTTTAAAGTTATACATTTGACCAAAATGAAATACCGGAATCAATATCAAACCCTATTTGTATCATTCATCCATGTACGACTTCTTCAATATGCAGGTTTCCGAGCAATACCGAACAAAAAAAAATTGGTTTTCCTTGGTACGATTTTTTATGTCGAATGTCTTGGTGGGTTATTTACATATAAGGCTCAATCATGAAACCAGAAAATTAGTAGATATTTCGAAGAAATTTAGGACTAGGTCGATATACACTAAAACAAATTTGTTTTGGAATGAGTGATCAATGTTGAGTTTATGTTTTAGATTCATAAATATCATTTTGAGTGGTTTTGTTATGAAGTTATGTTATCAATAAATTTAAACATTGAAAGTTTTTTTCATTAACACAACTTTTACCCAAATTTGATGAAACATGTTTCACACAATTTTATGCTCTGGTCAAAATCAGGTTTATTTTTTTCATGGCATTCTATTAATGTCCTATTACCATAGATAAAACTGCTACTCGCTAAAATTTAACAGACTTAGCAGTTTCACTCCTGTGACTACCTACAAAAGATTATAATCGTACTTGCAGGGATTATAGTTCAATATTATAATATCTACATTTTCCATTAAATCTTTCGAAATATACAATGAAATGCCCTCTATTATCGTATGAATCTATTTTAATATCATAGTGACGTAATTTGTCTTGCATCATTTACCTAAAATCGATTATACTAGATATACAGTTCGTAATTCTACAGGTTTTCTATCATAATCTTGAATATTTCTAATTTTGAAGGTTCCTCAAAAATTAAACGAAACCATTAAATCAGTACGCCACTGAGTATTTGACGACTTCATTATGCAGCGTTGCCAAAGTGCTAGAAAGCATATATTCATGTCTTTATCTAACACATAGTGAAATAATTCAATCTTGGCTATTAATTTCAACAGTTTTATGAATAAAATCTAGGCCTATCTCTTTATATGTCTATGCTTGGCACTTTCGTTTTTTTTTTTTTTTGAAAATTGTTTCATGCAGTGGTGCTACATTTGTGCTGATATTATTTTCACAAAAAACTTCCTTTTCTCCTTTTAAAAGAAGAAAACAGAAAAATCCGTAGATTTACTGATGAAAAGTTCAAATGGCAGTAGTGTTGAGAAGTTAGCCTAGAACTTTTGTTTTTTTAACGCATAAAATATAAGGCTGGCGCTCATGACCTCAAAACTGAAATTTTTCCATCTAAAACAAACATGCCAACAACATCGATCATGTACATAGTAACTCACCACCATAGTTTCCAGCAGGCAACCTTGGACAAAAATTTACAGACATCAAATGAAAAGATCTAATCCAATTGAGTCTAATTTTATATGCGGAAGTAACTTTTTATAATCTGATTGATTATTTCCTCCTGAAGAGATATTAAAATCAAGAGTGAATGAATTAAAAAAAGCACTGACTTGAGTTCAGCAGGCTTTGTGCGCTTTTTCCAACGTCTTTTTTTCAGATTCTGAATCATTTAATTTGTTTTTAAATCATAAATAACTTTCTGTGGAACTGCCCTCGAATATTTTCTTGACTAATGGAAAAGCCCGTGACGCCACGGGCCCAAGTAAGGAATCGCTCGGATATTTTTAGCAAAAAAAAAGTAGTGGTACGCCATTGGATTCATGTGTGGGCTAAGATTTGATATTGTTTATCTTTCTCCCATTGTATTGCAAATGGGTTATTTTCACGAAGCATTTCATCTAGTTAAAAAAATTTGATTCTTCATGGCATGGGGTATCCGAAATACTTCATGGATATTCCGCGATTATTCAAGAATTATTTCAGAACCTTAGTCCTAAATCGCGTAAAAAAATTCTAATAAAAAAAGTATGGAACTATTTTGACTTTTTTTTTAGCAATGAAATCTCCATAAGTTGTACTTTGATACATAAAATAATCAGCTTTGTAACTTCAATGTAAGTTTAAGAAGAATTGATCTCAAGAGATAAAAATACGTCAAGTGGATCAAGACCAAAACTTCAAAACATGAATAAAAAAATTAGAAAGCACTGACGTGAGGTCAGATTGCTTTGGCGCTCTTGTTGAGCTACTTGCGAGTAAATATTCAAACCATAACAAATCTATAAGCACTCTGACTATGTGAACAATAGTCTTTTCTCGTACCATGGGACAATGTGATGCAAATATGAACACCTAATAAATGAACAAACCTATATCTCAAATTAAAAATCACTACTCATAATTTTCCCCAAGTTTTGTTCGATGCTATAATTCCCTTTTCCTAAAAACTTATGTCAGTGCTTTTCTGAAATTTGACAACGTATATTATTTCAGCCACCGAGATTGAATTCTATCTCTATGATTTCCCGTTATGAAAAATTTTGATTAATATTACGCCAACTGACACTGATTAATGAGCACGGCATTTGTCAATTGAATATCGATCTGTGACGGCCATCCTTCAAAGAAAATCATCGGGACGTATGTCATTTCTCTTTTTTATCTTGAGTAAATTAAAAAAATGATTATATCTTTAGATGGAAAAGAGCTACGACAATGAAATTTGGGGATAAGTAAGATATCGATTACCTCAATATATTCACGAATTTTTATTGAAATCCGAAAAATATCTTATGAGATAGTGAGGATTGAAAAATTTTTTTTTTGGGAATTTTCTGCGAAATTTTGCGAGCTGTTTTGTTGCAGCCTCCTCAACAATATTTCAAGTATCAATTTGATCGGATGGATATTCTAGTGGTTATTGAGGAAACAAAATTTCAGATGCTCATACTACTGAACCATTCGACGGATTTGGCCCAATAACGAACTCGACCGAGATATTTGGCCAATTAACCTATTCTGAAAATATGAAAACTCAAGCTGATTCCTTTTGGATGCTTTTCTGAATTTTGACAACGTCATCGACATCGAATTCTACCTCTATGAATTCTATGAAAATTTTGATTGATATTACGCCAACTGAAACTGATATCTAGGTCCGCAAGTTGTCAAACGAATATCGATCTGTGATGGCAAATCTTTCAATGACAAAGCTCGGACTTCATGACATTTCTATTTTTCTCTTGAGTAAATGAAAAAATGATCATATCTTCAGAAGGGGAAAAGCTACGACAATGAAATTTGAGGATGAGTAAGATATCGGTAACCTCAATATATATACGGATTTTTATTTAAATCTAAATGAAGTCTTAGGAGATATTAAGTATTGAAAATTTTTTTGGGAATTTTTTAAAATTTTCTAGCGTGACGATGTCTGCGAAATTTTGCAAGCCATTTCGTTTCAGCCTCCTCAATAACTTTCCAAGTATCAACTTGATCGGATGAATATTCTAGTGGTTATTGAGGAAACAAAATTTCAGATGCTCATACTACTGAACCATTCGACGGATTTGGCCCAATAACAAACTTGACCGAGATATTTGGACAATTAACCTATTCTGAAAATATGAAAACTCAAGCTGATTCCTTTTGGATGCTAGAGAGGATACGGCCGGCCGGACAGACTCAACTTTCGCCACGAATTCTTCATCAGGGAGTCGAACCCAATCGATTGAGACCATTTTCGGCTCGATATTCCAAAATTACAGACATTCGGGCAAAATGATAGGCACTCTGTTCGGGTGAACAAGAGCGCCAAAAATGTAAATGGATATTAATCAATGTACCTATAATATGCGTCTAACTTGGAAATCAGGATCATTCAAAATAAGCAGTACTTAATGACTATTCGCCATCAAAGTCACCAAGGTAGAAATTCTTTAAAACATTTTTTTTGTCTTTTTATGATTATTAAGGCTAAATTCACTTGTAAACGAATCAAAATTACCGCTGGAAAGATAAGATTTAAGTAGAAACCAATCATGGTTTTGTATATTTAGTTTAGATTTACTCATTTTGTATTTTTTGGGATACAGAGATTCTAATTTTCAACACATATTTAGTGTGAACCTGTGGTTTGGTACTTTCAACGGTGAATTTATCGGTCCATCCAGACTAGACGGAGAAACTTACAAAAATTTCTTGGAAAATGAACTTTCATTACTTTACTTCCCAAATTTCATTGTCGCACCTTCTTTCCACATAAAGATATTATTATTTTTTCATTTATTCAAGAGAAAAGACAAAAAGTTCGTCAGAATTATAAATGCTCGATGGTATCACAGATACGTATTCGATTGACTCATTAATCATTGTCAGTTGGGGGAAAATAATTCGAAATTGTTCATTTACAATGAAATAATGTTCGTTGATGAAATTTTGAACAGCACTGACATAGGTTTTTAGAAGGGAATTTACGCATCCATAAAAACTAATGGAAAACTATGAGTAATTATTCTTAATTAGGGATATAGAGAGTGCGGGAAAAGCCTCTTGGTCACTTGAACAGAGTGCTTATAGATTTGTTATAGTTTGAACATTTACGCGCAAGTAGCTCAACAAGAGCGCCAAAGCCATTTGACCTAACGTCAGTGATTGATGAAATGATGGAAAGAAATTCAGGTGAAAGTCAAGACAACGCTGTTCCATTCTCTGCTTGACAATTTAAAGGTCACATGATCTAAAAGGCACACGTTGCCACCTCTGTATCTAAAATGAATACGCAAATTGAAGAAAATTTGAGAGTCAGTATTAGGTTTTTCATATTTTTTATTGTTTATTACTCTTCATCACACTAAAAATGATTCGTAAGTGTGAAAGTTATAGTAAAGACAGGAATTTTAATCCGAATTTATCGTTCCATAGATCAATTTGATCCTGAAGATATTGCGACCCGAGTAATGGACCCGAATGGAAAAAGATTTTATACGGTGTTGCCGGGTGAAGTTTCACAAGAGACTTTCAATGAGGGCGTCAAAACAAATCGACATTTTACAAAGGAATGCTTTGACTATCTTATATAGTCTAAGGTTCAAAGTATAATCTTCGTAATTTTTTTTGGAGCCCTGAAGAAGTGGAAACATCTACGAAACATTGACATTAGTTAGATGCTGTTTTTAACAACCCACATTCTATTTCAATAAGTAATTTTTTATATTTCTCAGCATTCACGCAGTGAAAATGATAGACATACCAGGGGGTGGGAACTCGCCTACTACAAAGCTGGTCACGTTTTTCTTCGACGAGCGGTAGAGACATCTGTTGTTATCTTAGAAGCTCGGATCGGTAAATTAGTACTTCTCAGTAGTGATCGGTAAAAACGGATTTTATCAGACCTCACTCTTGGTGGACTTTATGAAGAGTAAGAAACTATTTTATGATGAGCATGAACTGGTTGTCTGAAATGGTTTATTCATTTTCAACTTATTCAATTTAATTTAATTTAAATGGTTTATTCTTACTGTGTTCCCAATTGCTACAGTGATAGTAATGTCAAAAGGTATGTGTTGCATTCATATAAGTAGTAGTTTTGGATTAACTTATAACTCACTAAAAATGTACTGTGAATTAATATTTTCTGTAGCAGTTTCATATTCCTGTAGTAATTTCTGATTAGTAAAAATTTGGGACAGTTTCTAACACTGTGTTCTTTCTAGGTTTTTCATTACACAAGTTGAGGGTGTTAGAAATGTTTGGTTGGAAAGAATCAGAAATCCATGTTTTCATTCATCCAAAAGTGTTATTTGCATAAAGCATTTTCATATGGATTGTATAGACCCTCATGGAAAGCTGAAAAGATTTGCTCTACCAACACTTAATTTGCCAAGTAATTCATTCTACTCCCTATGATTATCATTTTTGTAATTTCAATAATCTTTCAGGTTATGTAAGCATATTTTGTCTACCCTCCAGAACTCCTGAAGAAACTTTGAGGCAACAAGGTATTTATATATAAGTGAACTGCTCATGGTCATTGATTATAGTTTTGGGTATTCCACTTATAGTAGGTTTCATAAAAATCGTCTATCAGAAGATTCCTAGAATACTTCAACGGATATGTGAGATTTACCGTTGAAACGCCAAATTCAAGGAATTTTAGTTAATAAGTTTATTGATTTTGCCATGATATTATTTCTGTACTTTTATGACAGAACTATTTATAAAATTTTATCGGGAAAAAAAAACAATAAGATCTTATGATCCAATAATGAAGATGTCATCCGAAAAAGTATCTAAAAGAAAATAGACTTTTAGAAATTGTTTCTGTCATAAAAGTATAAATCTAATGCATTTCATGCTTAAATTGATGTATCTGTCACTAATATTCTAATTTATTCTTTCAATGTATTTTCATAACTTGATGAGTAATTGTTGCATAATTATTCTTGGTTCGTTTATTCTTTCCCTCGATATTGAAATTTTTGTAAATTGATAATTTACTGCATTATATATATATTTCTACAGTTTCTTTTTTGTTTTATTTCCTTTCATCCTCTAAAGATTAGTATGTTCTTTGATTTGAAAGACGGATATATTTGAAATGACCATAATTCTTTAATCTGCTGCAAATTGTCACAATTTTCTGATCAAATGATATTTTTTATTGAAATTGTGACAATATACAGCAGATTAAAAGAATTATGGTCATTTCAAATGTATTTGTTTTCATTTCAATAAAAATATGGGATTCAACCTGCGCTTGCGTGGAATCCTATGATAACTCTTATAAAATGCTCTAGAGGGCGCCACGAGACGGAACGTTGTGCGAATGGAATCTGTAATCAACTCTAAGATAACGTAAGATGGCGCTATAAGTTGAGCTCTCTAAGCCGGGACCGAAATTCATGCCAGAGTTGCCTATCTATAGGTAGTCTATGAGACATACATTAAGAGACTAGGATTACTTACCTCCGGCAGGTCGATGTGCTCTTTTCCTTTTCTGTTCTCTACTGAATGCACTGCCAGTCTGTAGAGCTTCAAGTAAACTGAAATAGAAATAATCCATTAGAATTTTCATTTGGCTGAATTCGATAGTCGGTAAACCAACCAATTACTGAAGAGTGAAAAAGCTTACCTATCCATCACACTTTCTTGCGTCTCCACTGGATTCATGTCTATGAGGGCTTTGTTTCTAGCTTCCCTTTCTTTCCTTTCCTTATCTGCTTTTTCTTTTGCCAATCGTGCTTTTTCCCTTCTCTCTTCCAATTCTCGTTCCTTTTCGTTAATTTGCTTCGCTTCCTGCAAACGAAACTCATTTTCAATTACCCGATTCCACGAAATCAACAATTTTCAACTCACAATGAAATTATCTTTGAATGTTTTCAAGTCCGTGAAGAACTCTTCAAGTGCATACTTCTGCTTGTCAAACGAATAGTATTCCGACAGATCTTGATACAGGTTTTCGACTTTCACGAACATATTTTGCATAACGTCACACTGTTCACGAGCTACCTTAGCAAACGCTTCCATAACCTCCAAGAATTTATCATCTTCACTCTGTGGTACCCTGTTGTTGTTCAAGTCAGTCTGTAAGTTCCTAATATTGATATCCATTTGTTTGAGGGTTTTTTGGATGGTTTCCATCGAGACTCTGCTAGCCCTGAAAGAGATCCATTTTATAAAGAGTTGTTTCGTTTAAACCATATATCAGGCCTACAAATAGAAAACCGCCGTTTTACTATAGGGTGCACTAGCATTGCAAATCGGTCGATAAGTACCAACAGCAACGTTACATAGTCAGCTGAGGCATCAGTCAACAACTCCTCAAAATCTTGCTTGTCTATTTTTACTGTGCTTTGTTTTGTTTGTGCGCGAAAATGGCGAAATTCGAGCCGAGCAAGCGTCATTTGCGGGAAGTGTTGCTTTTTGCATTTCATTCGAAAAAAAATGCAGCTCAGGCGCGTCAAATGATTATAGAAACTTATGGTGAATGTTATTAGTGAAAGAACGTGTCGGGAATGGTATCATAAGTTCAAAAATGGCGAATATAACGTGGAAGACAAGGAACGTCCTGAATCTGTGAAAAAGATCGAGGATGCAGATTTGGAGACTTTGCTGGATGAAGAATCTTGTAGAACGCAACAGGAACTGGCAAATTTATTAGGTGTGACTGAGCAAACGGTTTCTCATCGCTTAAAATGCTTAGGAATGATCCAGAAACTGGGACATTGTGTGCCGTACGAGTTGAAGCCGAGGGACATCGAACAGCGCCTTTTCACGTGCGAACAACTCCTCCAACGGCAAAACAGAAAGGGTTTATTGCATCGTATCGCGACCGGAGATGAAAAGTGGATAAACTATGACAACCCAAAGCGGAAATCGTAGGGCCTCCCTGGCCATGCATCAACTTCGACAGCGAAACCAAACATTTATGGCTCGAAGTTGATGCTGTGTATTTGGTTGGACCAGCTTGGCATAGTGTACTATGCACTCTTGCAACCAGGTGAAACCATTACAGAGGACCTCTATCGGACGCAACTAATACGTTTGAGTCGAGCGTTGAAGGAAAAACCCCCACAATACGCGGAAAAACACGCAAGATAATACTTCTACATGACAACGCTCGGCTACATGTTTGTAAGGTCGTGAAAACATACTTGGAATCTCTTGACATCGCCCCTTCTGATTTCTACTTATTCCGATTGAGGACGCATGACCTCGCCGACCAGCACTTTCGTTCTTACGATATTCTGAAAAATGAGTATGTAACGAGTTTTTTATAATAAAATCAGAAATTATGAAGTAAAACGGCGGTTTTCTATTTGTACGCCTATGTATGTAAATTTACAATGTAATTATATATGTAATTTTATATAATATTAATTTCATATGTAATTTTCTCTATTTTAGTATTTTAGTGTCGTAATGAGCTCATTACAGTACTAAAAACAGTGCTGTAATGAACTCATTACAGCATTGTTTTTAGTTATATTTTTCGTTTTGTGGTTGACAACACTGACATCCTATCCTTTCGAATGTCAACACGCGTCCGTTGCTTGTCAATTGTCAATATTGAACCATGTAGATATTTGAACGCACTATTGAAAATCTTAATCTGCCAATTTTCGTATCAGTCACACCAACTTCGAAAATAAATAAAAGGCACTAGGAGGTATAATCTGAATTTTTCATCGAATTCCAATAAATTTCTCACAATTCTTGACTGAAATAGAGAAAATATCGTTTAATACTCGTTGCAGAAAGCAATTCCAACACTCATAGCCCAATCTGCAACTTGTTTTAGAATATACTTTTTTCTTATATTTTTGATGACCTTGGTATCAATGTGAATTAGTGTTTTGAGGTTTCTTTTCGGTCTAAATTTCAGAGACTCAATTAGACAAAATGCTGACGTTTCGATTTTATTTTGAAATCATCTTCAGGGCTCTAAAATAAATGACAACTTAATAGTAAAAACAAGTGAAGATTCAAAGGAACAGAGAACAGAATTGAATAAGAACATTAATCAGACTAATAAAGTAATAAATATGCTTAAAAATATCTTTGAAATTATCACATAAATACATACAATAATAGGAAGCTACTCACATTGCCTGTTGGTCTGTATTGTCAATTCGAAAATTAAAAACAACGAGGATGAAATAATAAAAGACATCTATACAGCTGACTGAATTGTACGAAATAAACGCACCAAAGGAAAATGAACCGGATGGATGACATTCAGTGTTAATCATCTGATAACTATCAAAGAAGAAAAACGAAATAATGCGTACGTAAACTCAAGGGAACATGAAACAAAACAAATCCAAGGATATTATAAGTCTTGTATTCTCTGTATGAGGTCAAAATAGGCCGTATTCAAGTTATCAATATCGCTCCTCTTGTTGACAGAATTTGCATCATTTGTAATTTCAAGCATTTCAAAGAACAATCTTTTTTTTAAGTTGTTTTGAGTATTTAAAACAGTGAGACCTTCAAAATTAAAAGAGTGTAACGTATTTAAACTATGTTCAGCTAATGCTGTCTTATTATCTTTATTTTTAATGGGATTGTGAATATTAACACAGTCTCTTTTGTGTTCAGTTATCCTAGTTTTAAGATATCTGTTCGTCTGACCTATGTCGCAGTCACGGCAAGGTATTTTATAAACGACATTTGATTTAGAGTGATGCAGTTTTTGACTTTAATCTGGAATAAAATGTCTTAACAGTATTAACCGGTTTGTACGCTATTTCATCTCTCAAGAGATGACCGACCCTCTCAGATAGCCCTTTAATATAGGGAACCTTAAAAAATATTTTCGCCGTGGAGTGTGTTCTTGGGAGATGTGTATCATTTTTATTTAAAATTCTCTTAATCAATGTTGCAGGGTAATTGTTTTTTATCAAGAATATACTATTACGATATTATATTTCCAAGAGTTAACCATATGTTATTGAATTCTAATTTTGTTTCAATTTAAAATTGTTTGTGTACATGGTGATGCATATTGTATGCTTGTGACAAAAACAAGAAAAACAAAGCAGCGCTTATTTTCTCCAATTAACTAATAAGCTCTTGCCAATTACTAATCTCACAAGAAATCCAATTCTCAATTATTGTTACTATTCATGGTTACCCCAAATACATTGAAAATTTCATAACTACAGAAGCTTTTATCATTGTAATTGCCGAATCACAACCTTTCAAGTTCAAGTCAGTTTTTTCCCTACCATTCAAAGATTCCATTATTGGAACCATTAATTGAAGAACTGTAATGAGAAAATTTATTGCTAGAAGTCTATTTAAAATTCCCGCTTTCTAATACAGATTTCCTTTCAAATTACAGACGTAGTTTCAGTATAAAAAAAAATGCTATCACAAGTTATTTGCTTTTCAGCACTAGCACTACAAGACAGTTTCAATCTTGTTTTCACTTACTTATCGATATGTGGCATCTCATCATAGAAATTGAGCACTTCCGGATATTTTTTTTCTAGTGATTCTACTATGAAATGGAGCAAAGTTGACTTGTTGCTGACATCTTTCGTACCATTCAACTGAAAAATTTATTAAATTAATTTGTTTTTTCATAAAATAACAATCATAAATAAAAATCAAGAATAAATTTGTAGAAAGTCACCTTGGTCAGCAAATTCATCTCGAATCCAAAAGCCTGTGCGTTTCGACTGCCAGAGTTCATGTAATTGCCTACTAACAAAATCAATTCCAGTATCTTTTGGAACTTTTTGCTTTTCCTGACTTCTTCACAAGCTGCTGTTGCAGCGACAATATCCTGAAAAAATTTCATACATGAAAAATACGACCAGGTTCAAAAAGTGAACTTGAGCATCAAAAAATGCAGAAAAGCTCTGAGACGAGGTCGAGAGCATTTACGCGCTGGTTCTGTATGGCCTGCACGAAATACTCAAGCTTGACAACGAATTTTTCATCAGGAAGTAGCATCCAAACCATTTAGACTTATTTTGGCTTGATATTCGAAAATTACAGACATTTAGGCCAAACGCTGTTTCACTACTTTCTTAAACTGAAACAAGCTCGTTACAAGAAAGTCTTATATCTTCTCGTGGGTTAACTATACGAAGATGAAATCTCAGAATTGGTAATATGTACGCTGCTCAACAATTGATAGGGATCACTTACTTTTTCTGAAATATTCGCTCCAAGATTCAGTCAGATATCAGAGTATTTTCAGTTGATAATATGGTTCACTTGAGAAAAGAATGAAGAAATGGAAAGTTGAAGAGAAAAAAAGACTTTATTAGGAACACTCAAAATTCTGTGTTTGAATAACATAAAAATTTTATGATGAAACCACAAGAAGACTGAAGTTTCGGTTAAGCTAGTACCTAGTTGGTCCCCCACGCGCTCGTCTCAAGCATTCTACACTACGAGGCATACTTTCAATCAAACGATTTATAAAATTTTGGGGCAAATTCGTCCAAATATCCCGTAAAGCGTGAGAAAGGTCCTCCAGGTTATTGATCGATTGTTCTAAGGTTGACAATTGTCTAGACATCTCAGACCAGACATGTTTGATGGAATTCATGTCTGGAGAGCGAGCTGGCCAATCCATCCTATCAATAGCATGAGTTTCTAGCGCATCATTAACCAGACGACTACTGTGTGGACGGGCATTATCGTCAATTAAAATGAAATTCTCGCCCAAGACAGCCGCAAACGGAACAATTATGGGTTCAATAATCATATCGTGATATCTCTGGCTGGTCATTGTGGTGTTCTGCAGAACAACCAACTCTGTGCGTTGGTTCAAACAAATGCCTCCCCATACACATATAGAACCTCCGCCAAAAGCTGTTGTGGGTACCATAAACTGTTCTGCATACCTTCGACCTCTTTCCCTCCAAGCAAGAATAAGTCCATCGGAGTTGGCCAAACGAAATCTAGACTCATCCGTAAATAAACATCGGCTCCAATCTTCAACTGTCCAATTTCAGTGCTCCTCAGCCCATTGCCGTCGATAAACCCGGTGTTCCCTATTCAAATGGGGATGTTGTACCCTCCTACATGCTCTCAAACCACGAACATGTAGTCGTCGTCTTACAGTCTGGTTCGAAGTTAGAACTCCTGTTGCAACTCTCAGTGAGCTATTGAGCCGCGACGCCGGGTAAGTGGGATTGCTCCTATCATTGAGGATCAAAAGACAATCTTGGGCAGCTGTTGTACTGCGCTGCCGACCTCCCACATGAACATAAGCTACTGAGTCGTATTGGATGAACCTATTCCAAGCCCGACTCACGACACTTTGCGAAACATTCAACCGCCGGGACACTTCTCGCTGGGACAAACCTTCCTGTATCCACCGTATGATTTGGTCCAGTTGCACAGGAGCCAAACGTCTTCTCGGCATGACTGATAAGCTGATATTGTTCTCATTTCTTCAATTATTGTCACCTTATGTGTTTGAACGAGAGAAAAAACAGATTTAATTACAAATACCACATTGCTTTTCACTCCACCTGTAACAGCCTACAGATAATAGCCGATTTCGTGAACAAGAGCCGATGAAGTGAGGAAATATTTGATATAATCAACTCAAAACATCCTAATTTTTCCTTAGAGAACATATAATGTACAGATATTCACGAGATAACTTGAACAAAATACAAATGAAGAGAAGTTCATAAGTGATCCCGAGCAATTGTTGATCAGTGTATTTCAATAACCTCCATTAATGCGCATTTTTATGTTGAGTTCAAAAGTGGTTTCAGGAGCGCCAAAGCCATTTGACCACCACATCAGTGCTTTCTCAATTTCTTTGAATCAGAGTTGAGCAGTTTCAAAGCCAAAAATTTTAAGACTATAAATATAAATAAATATGAATCATACTTTTTTAATGGACTCAAATCGTAACAAATATTGTCTGGTATAACCTTAGACTATATAAGAATCCACCCCTTTATTTACATTGAAAAGTGTCGCATCTGAAACTTAGAGCTGGTCGATTGTAACGTATTGAGCTGGTCCACTCAGGTCATAAAAACTTTTCATGTTGCCAAACTGAGCCAATAGTAGGTTTCTCTATTCCCTATTATTGTTGTGAATCATAGAGTAAAGATACCAACAGTGGAAATGAAGCGACCACAGTCGCATCAGCGCCACCTCGTGGTTCAAGTCCCGAACCAAAAAAAATATGCTATCATTTACTAAGGCCATTAGGAGAGAAACATGAAAAATTTGAAGTTTTGCTTTCACGTGGTGTTTTTTGGTTATGTTATGTTATTGTTATGAATGAAGCATGACGATCCGTATACAATCAAAGATTAATTTGATAATTTGTTAAAATGCAGATATAAGTTCGGTTAATAATGAGATACGACATTCGAGCAGAGGTCACGTAAATAAATATTCAAATATGCCTATCGGATCAACTTGTATGATAAAAAACTGCAGAAAAAGTGAAAAAGACGATCCTGAATTATCATTATTCCATCTACCGAAGAGAAAGGATTTGTAAGTGTTGACGCATTTTTAAAAAATTACATATTTATTTGGGTCATAGGTATAACTAATATACCTGTACTTTCAGCGCTGAAAAGTGGATACAATTTGCAGGTCGTAGGAACGTAGAGCAGAGTAAAATTTATGTGATGTGTAGTGATCATTTCTTGAGTGAGCAGTACAAATGTATCCAGCCTCGAAAATTGTTGTTATCAGGAAGCGGAATATGTCGTAATATTCTGGTGGAAAAAGAAAAACACCTGACAGGAGAACACCAAATTTTCACATACCTCAAACAAGGAGAAGCTATAGATCCTGAAAAAGGTTTATTGTTTGCTACTGAGGAGCTTTTCAAGTACATTCAAAAGCTGGAAGTAATTCATAATGAATATTTCCCGGTATCTCTTGGTATCTTTACTCTATGTTGTGAATATAAACTTTTTCTCCAATTTGCATTCAAAATATTGTATACAATTTTATATTTTTAATTGAAACTGTCTTATTGAATATATTAGCAAGAAGTAAAAGGAAAACTTTAGTTGATTATGCGATGTTAGAGACCACAGATGGAAAGAAATTCAGGAGAAACTCAAGACAACGCTGCTGCATTCTCTGCTTGACAATTTGAAGGTCACATGTTCTAAAAGACACACGTTTTCATCTATGTATCGAAAATAAATAGGCAAATTGAAGAAAATTTGTGTGTGTCAGTATTAGGTTTTTCATATTTTTTATTGTTTATTGCATTTCATCGAACTAAAAATGGTTCGTAAGTGTGAAAGTTGTAGTAAAGACAGGAGTTTTAATCCGAATATATCTTTCCATAGATAAGTGTATTGCTAGAACCGAAGTATTTAGTTCTTTACATGTTCAGTAGTGTAGAAAGTTTTAATAAGGAAGTTTTCAATAAGGTTATTACAAGATAAAATGAGGTTTTCTTGAATTAAGGTTCCCAGATGAAGATGAAAGAAAAATAATTTGGTCTCCGCTGTTGGGATGGTCAAGTATTTGCCCAAAGAAAGCAATTTTCATTTGTTCAGATCATTTTGACCCTGAAGATAATGTGATCCGAGTAAATGGAAAAAGATTTTATGCGATGTTGCCGGGTGAGATTTCACAAGAGACTTTCAATGAGTTTAAGACTTTCAATGAGAGAGCCAAAACAAATCGACATTTTAAAAAGAACGCTTTATCTATCTTATATAGTCTAAGGGTATAACCCCTCCGAAAGATCACAGTGGCAATGAAAATATTTTTCGATGAATTCCTTTCCCTGTTATGCACCCCAGACCGTGGCCCACCTGTATACTCAATGGTTTCAAATATTCAAATTAACTCAACTACTTACAGGTTTTGCATCTTGCACCATCTCCTGATAGTGATGTTTGAAACTGAGTGACTTTAATCGAGGCAATAAGCGTTTCACTTCGGAAAGTTGCAAACAGAACTGTTCTGCCTCAGTGAGATCACTATAGCAGTCCTTGTACTGCTGAAGCTTATTAAGTTGGTCGGCAGGAGGTAAATACTGAAAGAAAATTTTAAATTTGAAGATCTTCAATAAATTTGGGAAAGACTTTAAATTTTCACCTGGATCAGTTGTTCAATAATGTTTGCAGATAATGTTTCATCATCACACCTTAGGAGACATTTCTTAATGTCGTCGTAGCCCATGTGCTTCAGGGAACCTCCAAGAAGAATGCTGATATTCTGCGCTGCCTTACTTTCTAAAACTTTCAGTTGTTTAACCTTCTTCAAAGTGCCTGTGCTATAACCCCTAAAAGATACAATCAGAATAATAATATTTATTTCATATTCAACATCATCTAAAAATTGTGACACAGGATATAAACCGAAAACAAATATTTTCGAAGACACGCCCCTGCAGGCTGCGTGGGAATTAAAATAAAGAAGTCAATTCATTTCCTTAAATCTTCAAAAGACAATACAACAAGTATGAATTGGCAATTTCAGGACTATTGACAGTCGTTATGTTATTATATCAGGTGTAACAACGTGACCTAAAAAATTATTATGGAAACTATTAAGGCAAAACGTTTCCAATTTTGTATGTCAACATTAGGTTATGTAAGGCAAATTTTTGAAATATTTTCAAATCTCCAGTGTTGCCAGATGTATATAAATTTGGCAACAGCTTAGTTATTTTAAATGTTTGTCATGTATTTTTGTATGATTCTCCATAGAAAACTAAATTGATCCACTTTCCCAATATCAATCTTCAAAAGTTTTCGATTCATAAAATATTTTTACCCATTTCAGATCAAAGTTCGTTACGAATATTTCGCTCAATATTTGAGATTATTTCTGATTTAGTCCCAAGTCCAAACAGGAGTTTGTGTAAATCGAAAACAGAATTTGGTCGAGAATGGTCCCTTGGGGTACCCCAGTATTAATAGTACTAAAAGACCTCAACAAATCCAAACCTGAATACAATGGCTTCCCCTGGTCAACAAACTTCTGAACTAATCCAGTGTTATCCCGATAAAACCCTAATTCTCCAGAGTCTTGAGTAACTCTCCATGATCGATTGAATCGAATGCCTTCACTTTATCGACAAGGATACTTAAACATAGTTCAGATCAATCGTAAGAGTCATATATCATTGATGTAAGATGTGCTATCGCGTCCTGTGTTGAGATTCCTCTCCGAAAACCATACTTTTATTTTTCAAATTTTTTTGAAGTTGCAAGAGAAAAAATTGAAGCAGAAAACAAATACATTCATTATCTCACTCACTTATCAGCAACATCAGCAGATTGTTTAGCTGGTTTCGAGGAAAATTTCTGTGCCAGTTCATCAAGGATGTTAGAAGATGCCATGTTTTCTTCCTGAACTTTAACCCAAAATGATTTTTCTGTCATTTTTTGTGGTGGAATCTGAAAAATCGAATCAAACATTGACATGCGAGAGTTATTAGTCATCTTTCAAATTTAACAGACAAATGACAATATATTTACCGTCTTCCAGTTTATTCTCTTCAAAGGACCACTAATTTCCCATTTCTTCTTGGGCTTCAGACCATGGGGTAGAGCGTTCATAATTGGGGCCCCGCCCAAAGGAGCCATCATACCCGGAGGAGGTATTGGAGGAGGTGGTCCCATACCAGGCATCATGGGTGGCGGGGGAGGGCCCCCCATTCCTGGCATTGGTGGAGGTGGAGGTCCGCCCATTCCTGCAGACATTTGAAATTTTGATGAGTTATGTGATCAACTGATGAAATTTCTGTCGCTTCTATTAAGGGCAAAACTTGTGAGTCAAACCATTCTGGGGTAGAATTTCTTACCGGGCATAGGAGGTGGTGGTGGTCCGGCCATTCCAGGCATAGGTGGGGGAGGTGGCCCGCACCCACCCCCCATCCCGGGCATGGGAGGTGGTGGAGGTGCAACAGGCCCCCCTGCACCAGGCATAGGAGGTGGTGGTGGAGCAAGTACTTTTCCTATATTGGCAACCTTAGCGGGATCCAGCTTTCCGCTTTCCGCAGCGCAGTCTCCCTTTTTCATCAGATCCAGCTTGGCCTCAGCTTCGGATTTAGCGGCCAGCGCCTCTTCAAGTTGCTTCTTTAGTTCTTCTACCTTCGCGTTGTCGTTCTCTATTGGTCTCTCTGTGAACAGAAACAATGGCATAGCCATAATCATTTAAATTTGTGATTTTTCGACATGCAGCGCTTTGGTTATATTATTCAGGTGGAATATGAAAGGCAACCCTCGTACTATCCTGAATTGTATTTGATTATTAAATAGGCCATAACACTGAAGATTTCTTTGAAGGCTGTTCAAAGAATGTTAAGGAAGGTGGCACATCAATAACACAAATTCTTTGAACTAAACAATTCAAATTTAAAAAAATGGTCTGAATTACTCCTTTTTTCAATATAGAATCAAGACTAATTGGAATTTTTACAAAAGTTACAGATAAACCATGCATACTATCAATGCAACATATTATGTATACTTTGATTTTCAAAATACTGTTCAAGTATTGATATACTATCACTGATTTAACTGATCGAGTACTCTCATTACTTATAATTTTTTTTTATTTTCAACGAAATTTATAAATGTTAGATATGAAAAATGGAACAACATCGTGCGCTATTAGAGTCATCCGCTATTTACTTTACCCGCTATTAGGGTATGAGGTAGCTGTATGGAAGACAGGGTTTCACATTATCGAGGACGTTATAGCCTTCTTAGAATCGTGGCAATCTCAACGACCATTAAAAAAAATCATTATTTATAAGGTGTTTAACATACTGGTGTATACACTTCGCATAATTTCAATGGAAACGTCATTCCAACTCTTGTGACCCAGGGATTGTTTCCTCTAACGTTTACGAGAGGGAGCAACCAGGCAAATTCATTACTATTTGACATATCTTTGATTTCATCAAATCAGTTAAACGTCGTTGACTTTTTCCATTATAGAATTCTTCATTGGGTAACTTGCAGTTTTTGATGGCTAAGAACGTTTTCACATGTGGATCTGAATCGAAAAATTCACTGCATTGCAGTTTTTCACCAGATATATTAAAATATAAGGCCGTCAATTTGACGCAAAAACTATGTGGCGACATCTAACGAAAAGCAAAGAAAAGAGACCTCTTGTCGCCGAACCTGTAAAACCAAATCGAATCAGTGCATACACCATTCTTCTAGACATCTTAATTATATAAATACTAGCTTGATGAAGTAGACTATTTTATATTTACCACAGAAAACACAAACATTAAATGTGTGTAGAATTAAACAAAACCACATTATGATGCGAAAATTGGAGTGCTCATGATTTCAAAATTACGGTAATCTACTAAATACAAATATAGTCAGGTTTTCCCTCCTGACGATAGAACTCCAGAACGCACGAACCGATTTCCACGGTTTTGCATTCGTTGGAAAGGTCTCGGGCTCCGTGAGGTTTAAAGCAAAGAAAATTCAGGAAAAATTCAACAAAAAAACTAGAAAATCTTTTTTCAAATACATCGCCATCTCTGATACATAGCATGTACTACAAACTAATATTTTAAGTAGATGGCGCCGGTGCGTGATACATTGTTTGATACGACTACGGCTACTCTTCTAGATGGCGGTAGTACTGTACATTCTGCGCTTAAGTTGCCACTCAATTTAAACACAATTGATACTCCAACATGCAATATTTCCCGATCCATTGCAATGGGAAAATTGTTCATGCAATGCAAGCTTATTGTTTGGGATGAGTGCACAATGGCACATAAGAAATCAGTTGAAGCACTTAACTTCACATTGAAGGATCTTCTGCGAAATATCATCTTAGGCGGCTTGAAGATATTGTTGGCAGGCAATTTCAGGCAGACGTTGCTAGTAATTCCCCGTGGAACGCCTGCGGATGAATTGAATGCTAGCCTGAAGGCATCACCTTTATGGAATAACGTAAAAACATTACCGCGTACCACTAATATGAGAGTTCAACTTCAAAATGATCAAAGTGCAGCACAATTTTCCAAACAATTGTTAGCTATTGGAAATGGAAAAGTCCCAGTTGATGCGACATCTGGATTAATTACTCTTACCAACGACTTTTGCCGACTCTCAATTAGCTCTTATTGAAAATGTTTTTCCAAATATTAGTGAGAATTATCAGAATTATGCTTGGTTAAGTCAACGAGCAATTCTTGCTGCAAAGAAAAATGATGTACACGCACTGAATTTCACCATTCAATCAAAAATTGCTGTCGATTTGGTGACATACAAATCCGTTGATTCCATAACAAATCCCGACGATGTAGTAAATTATCCAACGGAGTTCTTGAACTCTCTAGAGTTACTAGGATTTCCACCACATAACTTGCAACTCAAAGTTGGTACAGTTATTATATGATATTGCGTAATTTGAATCCACCGCGACTTTGCAACGGTACTAGACTTTCGATTAAAAGACGTATGCCGAATTTGATTGAGGCAACGGAAAGTACGCAGGTGAAAATGTATGTATTCCTCGAATACCAATGATTCCGATTGATTTTCCGTTTGACTTCGAACGATTGCAATTTCCAGTTCGCATAGCGTTCGCAATGACAATTGTCAAATCCCAAGGCCAATCACTTAGTGTTTGCGGGATAAATTCAGAAAATCATTGTTTTCCACATGGGCAGTTATACGTTGCGTGTTCACGAGTTGAGAAACCATCCGCTTTGTTTATGTTAACGTCAGACCAAAGAACAAAAAATGTGGTTTACCAAAAAGTACTTTAATGAAACGGATGATTTGCGGACACGTATAACGCTTCGATTCAGTATTTACTTTGGATTCACTTTCATTAACTTAGAGAAGTTCAAATAAAGAACACTTCATTTTTGTATTCGAAATGAATTACTTTCAGTAAATTAGTTTTTGATAGCGCAATAGATCATCAGAAATGTATTGAAGAACACATGATTGTTGTTTAGAAGTTCCTTACAATACATAAAGAAGAATATCCAATTTTACTGTTTCTCTATTATTTATAATGATTTCTTCAACTATTTCAATAGACTTCGGGGTATCAGCAATAATATTTATGGTTTTTTCACTAATTGAACTTGAAAATTCATTCTTCTAAAATTTTTAATTGAAATACACTAGTGACACATCTTATATAATAATTTCCAATGCACAACAGGAATACATAAAAATTTGAGTCTACAATTAATTATTAATCGTGAAAAGCAAGGTTATAATTCATTTCCATGGTTCAAGCACAGATATTTCAGTAACCAGAAATAAACCACCGACTACACTTTCAAGGCTTGCTTTGATGAGAATATATAGCTAAAACAGACTAAATACGATTTTTTATAAAACAAATAGAATATCAGAAACTGAGTTGCTTATTGTGAACTAATTTACCTGAAGGTGTTGGAAGATCGATGCCATCAATCATATTGTGAGATGTGATATGATATAATTTTATAATATTTATCGACAAATTTGTGTATTGAATCAGTTCAATATCAAAAAACCTTCAATCTAGCTCACCTTTCAATTCGTCCAGAAGAGGTTGTAAATCCAGATCAAAGTGTTTTTTCGTGAAGTCCGGATCTAGCCCTGATTTGTGCAGAACCAGCTGTGATACACACTCTTCTATAATTTTAAAATATGCTGGCCTATAAAGAGAATTATTGTCATTATCTTTCAAAAAATAAGCTCATTTGATATGTTTGAGACCAAACTGTCAGCATCAGCAGTAATGATCGTATAACATATAGCATCAATCACTGTCATTGATAATATAAAAGTATCGTAAGAAACGCAGGAGAAATAAACTCCGAAGATTATTTATTGCGCATGCTCAAGACACTTCTGGGGGACACACATTCTATACATGTAGAAAACATAAATGTCTAACTCGAGGTCGAAAAGTGAGGCATTTAATTGAACTGACAAAATGGCGGCCGTCTGTTGGTGATATGTTCGAACGAATTGATTAAACTGTAATTACGGTGGTGTTTTCGTGTAGTATTTTTTTTATTACGGTCTGCTCAAGATAATGCGCTGTTCTGTATTTACTGCTCAAATGAATACAGAAAAGAATATAACATTCACTTCTTTCAGTAAGTTTAAAGTCAAAAGGTCACATTATTTTGTATTGTATTGAAATTTCACTTTCTATTTCAGTTTTCCCCATAAGAATCAGGAATTGTTACAAAAGTGGATAGAAGCGATAAGAATGGAATGCTGGGAACCAAAAACTTTTAACAGGATTTGTAGTGCTCATTTCACAGAAAATGACTACCAGATTAGGCCTGGAACTTCTAGATTGCTCTTAAGAATGACTGCTGTACCGTCAGTTTTATCAGCCTTCTCAGAGGATTATCAGATTCCTACAAAAAAAGAAGACCTTCTGAAGATTCTCAATCACAATATTGTGATGACCGAGAACGGCAAAACTTCGAAGAAACTATGACTAGAAATTCTCCAACTCAATCAGATCTGGAAGTAATGAAAAAAGTTAGGTTTGGTGGACAATACAAATGTACATCATTATTCAATGCCTGATGAACACATTTATTTTGTTCATATAAAACATTTAGATGGCTTGAGTCATGTTTCGAAGGATGTGTTTCAGGTGGTTTCCGAATCTGATGATGAATTTGTTGAATCAAACTTCAATGTTTCTGATGCAAAATTAATTAATATTTTCAGTTAAAAACAGACTGACCTTGATTAACATATTTACTAGATGTCAAGAATATTCGGAGGATTTGAGGTGCCATAAATTGGAGGTAATCAAAACTATTGCTAATGAATACTGTAAGGTCAGACTACACCGCTCAACAATTGATAGGGATCACTTACTTTTTCTAAATTTATTTCTGAAATATTCGCTCCAAGATTATAAATTTAGTCAGATATCGGAATATTTTCAGTTGATAATACGGTTCACTTGAGAAAATAATGAAAAAATGGAAAGTTGGAGAGAAAAAAAGACTTTATTAGAAACACTCAAAATTCGACGAGGCATACTTTCAATCAAACGATTTATAAAATTTTGGGGCAAATTCGTCCAAATATCCCGTAAAGCGTTAAAAAGGTCCTCCAGGTTATTGATCGGTTGTTCTAAGGTTGACAATTGTCTAGACATCTCAGACCAGACATGTTCGATGCAATTCATGTCTGAAGAGCGAGCTGGCCAGTCCATCCTATCAATAGCATGAGTTTCTAGCGCTTCATTAACCAGACGACTACGGTGTGAACGGGCATTATCGTCAATTAAAATGAAATTCTCGCTCAAGGCAGCGGCAAACGGAACAATTATGGGTTCAATAATCATATCGTGATATCTCTGGCTGGTCATTGTGGTGTTCTGCAGAACAACCAACTCTGTGCGTTGGTTCAAACAAATGCCTCCCCATACACATATAGAACCTCCGCCAAAAGCTGTTGTGGGTACCATAAACTGTTCTGCATACTTTCGACCTCTTTCCCTCCAAGCAAGAATACGTCCATCGGAGTTGACCAAACGAAATCTAGACTCATCCGTAAATAAACATAGGCTCCAATCTTCAACTGTCCAATTGCGAAATGGGGATGTTGTACCCTCCAACGTGCTCTCAAACCAGAACATGTAGTCGTCGTCTTACAGTCTGGTTCGAAATTAGAACTCCTGTTGCAACTCTCAGAGATCTATTGAGCCGCGACGCCGGGTAAGTGGGTTTTCTCCTAGCATTGAGGATCAATAGACGATCTTGGGCAGCTGTTGTACTGCGCTGCCGACCTCCCCCACGAACATAAGCTACTGAGTCGTTTTGGATGAACCTATTCCAAGCCCGACTCACGACACTTTGCGAAACATTCAACCGTCGGGACACTTCTCGCTGGGACAAACCTTCCTGTATTCACCGTATGATTTGGTCCAGTTGCACAGGAGCCAAACGTCTTCTCGGCATGACTGATAAGCTGATATTGTTCTCATTTCTTCAATTATTGTTACCTGATGTGTTTGAACGAGAGAAAAAAACAAATTCAATAACAAATACCACATTGCTTTTCACTCCACCTGTAACAGCCTACAGATAATAATCGATTTTGTGAACAAGAGCCGATGAGGTGAGGAAAAATAAGATATAATCGACTCAAAACATCTTAATTTTTCCTTAGAGAACATATAAAGTACAGATATTCACGAGATAACTTGAAAAAAATACAAATGAAGAGAAGTTCACAAGTGATCCCTAGTAATTGTTTATCAGTGTATATGCGGCAGCTAGGGCAGAATCAACAAAAATTAATGCCACGTAGAAAAAGCGTTGGCACAATAAGTTGATATTGTTTTCAAATCAAGAAAAATGAAAAAAATCATCCTAGGTATTGGTGAAATCATTTTACCGTCTTGTTTGTAATTCGAATATTTATGTTTACATTGATAATAAAAATTATTATTTTGATTATGAAGTCCTTCATTAACAAAACCCATCTGTGAAAAAAATTTGCATAGTAGAAAAAAATTGAAATAAACAAGCGCTGAAAAAATTAACATAATGGCCGAACAATAAAATCTTTTAATTCAACCCATTTCTCTACATTAGATATATGATTTACCATAAACTTTGTCTTTGTGTATACGATTTACTATTGATAAGCTTAGTAAAGTCACATAGATATAGAAACCTTCTTTATCTATGGCAAAATCATCACTCAATCATAGATGTATTCATTTCTCTATGACCAAAACTCGGCGGCCATTTTGTCAGTTTCGTCATTTAAATGCCTCACTTTTCAGAGACGATTAGTGAGTGAGTTAGACATCTAGTATCTATATCTATGACCCATTCTAGTCTTCATAGAGTATAGAGATAAGAATACGTGAAAAATTCCAGTAAATGTTTTAATTTCAGAGCTCTGTCATTAGTATCATTAGTATTAGCGGAGATATAATTTTTTTTCGATTTCGTCATTTTTACAGTTTTAGCTTGTAACTCGAAAACAAAAGAAGGTAGCCAAAAATTAATACTACTCTTGTTAGTTTCTCGGAAAAAGAAAACAAGACAGGGGTGTCAGATTTTGTCTATATCCTCTGATTAAAGTTGTAATGCTAACATATCAAGATATGCCCACCCCATACATCTTTATATGCATTCCGTATTTTTAATGTTGCTTTCTTTAATTTTTTTTGAAACCCCAAAAATTATGTTATTCATAATTAGGCTCAAACTTCTTTTTATTTCTTCTCTTTGCTACGGAGAACTTTTAGGAATCCAATTCGAATTATATATTGTCTAAACTAGAAGAAATGGAAAATTTTCATTTCAAACTTGGTTAGCTCTAATCATGTCAATACCTCCATTTACTGCCACCACAATTTAACCCATAAAGTAATTACATATAGAGTGGAAACTGATATAGGAAAAATGGTTCACAATGATAGTTCAATTTGCAGCCGCATGGCGTCTCTGGCTTCTCTGATTTTTGGTATTGATATTTTTATAACCTCGTCATTTCTATTTTGATCCTTTGTGGATGTAACAAAGGCTTCGGAGTTCTGAGTGAGTAGAGAATAGAGATGTGTTCTGTGGAAATGACGAGGTTATGAAAATTTCAACAAATCAAAAATCACAGAAGCCAGAAAGGCCATGGGGCGCAAATTCAACAATTACCGTGAACTATCTCAGTTTCCACTCTATATGTAGTAGCTATTTTCATAATCTCGTCATTTCTATTTTGATCCTTTGTGGATGTAACAAGTGCTTGTGAGTTCTCAAAGTAGAGGTGTGTTCTTTGCAAAGAATCAAAATAGAAATGACGAGGTCATGAAAATATCAACAAACCCAAAATTAGAGAAGCCAGAGACTCCATGCGGCGGCAAATTGAACTATTATTGTGAACTATCTCAGTTTCCACTATATATGTTACTACTTTATGATTCAAGCTACCCTATTAGTTCCAGTAATCCCCGCATCAACCGCTAGTATATCTTTGTTAGTTTCCCATCTATACAGGGTGAGTCTTTGACCACTGCGTTATTTTAAACTATAGGTTATTGAGATAAAAAGACACTCTTTTTTGCCACACCGTTTTCCCATATTCAGCTGCGTTAAAAAGTTATAAGCATTTTAACTTTTCACATTGGACAAATACCCCTCAGTAGTCCAGTTTAGTTTGAATGAAAATTACCTTCCACAGCATCCACTATTGAATCTGAATTGTTGAAAAACATTATTTTCCCTCTAAGAAATGATTCCTTCACTCATGTTTCATCAGATAATTATATCAATTTAATTCCTTTCAACTTCAAATATCTCAGAAATGGTGCAATTTAGAAAAAAAGATGATGAATGAGTTTATCTACAAAAAAGACTAATGATTCTAGGAATTACAATATACGGACCTTTAATTCAAGTGATATTTGTTTTTCATGTACTTTAACCAATCTGTACAGAAGTAGTGAGAAACCCACAAGAAATGAAATAAATCTATTGATGCCAAAATATGCATGACTGTTATCAAAAACCTTCTACAAGAGATTTCAATTTTTTTTTTCATTTCATTTATTCATTAGCAATCAGAATACAATAAAATAATTCTATAAGCTAATCAGATATCTGTAGAGCGTGAGGCTCTGAAGTGGGTTTATAGGGTCTTCTCTATCTTCTATCCTACTTAAGGTCTGCTGGCCAATTCTTTTTGAGTCTTCGGGTGGTGTGTGGTTCTAGCAATGGCTGTAGAAGGTCGTTTATGTGTCCGTGTAGTTTGTCGTGGCGTTTCTGGCTCTTTTCCTTTATGACGTCCATAACATAAGGTATTTTTAGATCTTCGTGCAATGTTTGATTGGTCACATACCATGGTGCATTTGCTATCATTCTTAGTATTTTCGATTGGCTTCTCTGTACTATAGATACGTTGGACTTAGAAGTACATCCCCATAGTTCAATACCATATGTCCAAATAGGCTTTATGACTGCTTTGTATATGAGGAGTTTGTTTTCCATCGACAATTTAGATTTCCTGCCTATGAGCCAATTCAGCTCTTTAACTTTCAGGTCTATTTGCTTCCTTTTTTTAACCACGTATTCCTTCCATGTTAATTTGTTATCTAAGTGAATTCCCAAATATTTTGTATTATTTGATACTGGTAACTGAATGTTATTTAACTGAACAGGAGGGCATTGTCCTTTTCGAAGCGTAAAATTGATTTGCATTGATTTTGTCTCATTGATCCTGATTTTCCATTTGTTGAGCCATTCTTGTATTTTATCAAGGTGCGTTTGTAAAATATTGGATGCTTTTTCAGGATTTTTGTCAGTTGCAAATATTGCAGCATCATCTGCGAATGTTCCGATTGTTGTGTTAGCACATGTTGGCAGGTCTGCTGTATACACCAAATATAGAAACGGACCAATAACACTCCCTTGAGGAACGCCTGATTGTATGGGATAAAGATCGGATACTTTATCGTTGACCCTTACTCTAAAGCTTCTTCCGGTAAGATAAGATTTCATCAGTAGGAAATAGTATAGCGGTAGACACTTTTTGATCTTGTATAACAGTCCTTTGTGCCAGACTTTATCAAAGGCCTGACTGACATCCAAAAAAGCAGATGTACAGTATTTTTTGTCTTCCAGGGCTTTGCTGATTTCACGGCTTATTCTGTGAATCTGTTGTCGGGTGGAGTGATGAGCTCTAAAGCCAAACTGGTGTTGAGGAATTATTTCTTGGTTGTTGTTATCTGACTTTATTCTCAACAGCAATAACTTTTCCAATATTTAGACAGAATCTGCAGTAAGCTGATTGGTCGATATGAGGAGACATCATTTGGATTTTTGCCTGGTTTTGGAAAGAGAATTATTTCAGCATTCTTCAGTTGATCAGGCCAATAGTTTTGTCTTAGAATAACGATGTATATTTGCGTCATTAAAGATAATCCAATCTTTGGGAGTTCTTTGATAATTTTTGGTGTGATCTTATCCATTCCTGCTGCTTTCCTTGGATTTAAATATTTTATTTCGTTTTGGACTTCTTTCAATGTGAGTTTTTTGATGGTGGTGACATTTGATGGAGTATATAAAAGCTCTCTTTCGATTTCATCGTCTTGGAGATTATCATTGGGTGTGAATACTCTGGCTAGATGTTCAGCAAATGTTTTAGATTTTTCTTCATCTGTTCTTGCCCAATGAAGTGTTGATCCTTGCGAGTTGCGTATAGGTGCTATATGAATTTTTGATATTGTGGTTTGAATATTACAGGTAAAAATGCAATTTTTCATGAAATTTCAACACCCTATATCTTTTGAACGGGGCCAAATTTGGAAAAATGTTATAGGAAGAAAATGCTTCATTTGACGTCATGAATCTATGGTTAAAATTAACGCAGTGGTCAAAGACTCACCCTGTATACTTTCACATTATTTACGTCTTCAATCTACGAACCCCTCCCATTAGAGCACTCACCTTATATGGACATCGTCTTTGACGAAGAGTAAATGCTGTAAGATACTGAGGAAATACGGTTCAGCGGGGGTCTCCAACGTCGTATTCTTGAGCACCTCGAAACAATCTTGTATGTCGTCCATATCCAGTCTGTTCTTATCGAAGCGTTCATGCAGTTCGTCAGCATCGGCTTCCTTTTCGGCTTCGAATATGTCAAACTGCGTCTTCACCAGGGGATTTGTCTCGTTCTTTAGGTCGGCTGACACAGAAAAAAACATGAAAGTGACGTTCGAAAATAATTGGGTCAAAGATACTTAAGCAAATGTCCGATTCCGTAATTATTTTTTTATTCACTGCAAAAAAGACAAGCGAGAGGAAGATGGCAGAGATCTCGTAATGCGACAGATAAAAAAGAATGTAACTATCTGGCCAGAAAAATACACAAGATCCTACAAGAGTATTCCAATTCACAATTCCAGCACCACATAGAGAACATCGACAATAACGGTAAATACAACATCTGGAAAGCTACGAGGACCTATAAAGCGGAATCCTTCGATCAGAAAACTGAATGGAGAGTGGGCTAGCTGTGATGAGGATAAAACAACTCTATTCGCAACACATTTATCATAAGTATTTACCCCAGATGAACCCTAACCAGGAATCAATGAATGAAGTTGAGTCATTCTTGGATGTTGCCTGTCAAATGTCGCCCCCTGTTGAACCTTTCAAGTCAAAATAAGTTTTTTATGAAATAAAGAGGTTGAAAAATAAGAAAGCTCCTGGATTCGACCTGATAACAGCAGAAATTCTGAAATAACTGCCACAGAAAGCAATCATATTTATCAATACTCAATGTTCAATCGAATGATGAGCCTATCTTACTTTCCCACAATCTGGGAATAAGCAGAAATGATTATGATACCCAAACCGAACAAACCTGAACATGATGAGAAAATATATAGACCCATAAGTCTCTTACCAATCCTAGGAAACTGTTCGAGAAACTACCACTCAAAAGTTTGAAGAAGGACATAATATAAACACTCATACCCAATCATCAACTTGGTTTTAGGGAACACCACTCTGCAGCTCATCAAATACATTGTGTAGTAAACACTATTTCCACAAACCTAGAAGAGAACAACAAATATTCCTGAAAATTTCATCTTTTTGGCGTGAAGGGAAAAGAAATAGCTGAAAATTCAAGACGAAAAATAGTTTTTTGTAAATAACTCAGAAAATATCCACTTTAGGGCAAGGGTGTGATGCATACACTCACATTATTTTTAACGTAGATTCAATATCTGCCATAAAAAAATGGGGTTCTAATTTGAAAAAAATGATTTTTCACGATTTTGTCATCCCTAACTTTGAAAGCGATTTTTCACCCCTGTATCATGAATCGCGATTTCGATTTTTAAACTGGATACATCAATCTTACATCTTGAAAAATCCCAAAATGAAAATTTTCCATCCAAATACCTCGAAGTTATTCTTGTTTCAGCGGAGCTCTATTTTCGATTTTTTTTTCGAATTTTCCCGCTCAGAGAGAATTTTCCAACCAAAACTGAAAAATGTTACATCAAAATAACTTGAAGTTTTCTAAGGAATCTATTTCTGTAATAAAAAAATGGTGTTGTAATTTGAAAAACGGAAGTTGACGTCATTTCCGGAAAAACCGGAGGTGCTCATGCCTTGGAAATATTTTAGATTTCATCAGCATCGTGAAATACTTATAAGTGCTGAATTTCATGAAAATACGTTTCCCGTATAAATATGGGTGAGGTTCCTCGTGAAAGACCCTGTATTCCTGGATTCATTTCAAGCTTTCGATAAAGTATGACATAAAGGATTTCTATACAAACTGAAGAAACTACTCACTCAGCCATATAACCTAATCTTGAAATCGTATCTTACGAATCGACGTGAAATATGGTGATGTTATATCAAGCCCAACTGAAATAAAAGCAGGAGTTCCACAAGAAAGTATATTGGGCCCACAGCTCTATTTGATCTATACATCCGACGTACCAGAAAATCCAAATACAACATTGGCCTCATTTACAGACGATATAGCAACACTTACATCTCACGAAAATGCTGATGTGGCCTCCAAACACCTTCAAGAACATCTGACAGAATTAGGACAAAGGTATCGAAAATGGCGACTTACTATCAATGAAACGAAGTTAGTACAAGTTACCTTCACCAATAAAAGAAACACCTGTCCTCCTATACAAATCCACGATACTCAAGTACCAATGAAAATAGAAACAAAATACCTTGGTATTCATCTGGACCAACGTCTCACTTGGAAATCACACATCCTAGCCAAAAAAACACAAATAAACATGAAGATCAGACAAATGTATTGGCTAATGCAAAGAAAATCCAAATTATCCCATCAGAATAAGATACTGGTCTACAAGGCGATAATTAAACCGATTTGGACATATGGCATACAATTCTGGAGATGTGCTAAAAGATCCAACATTCAAATATTACAATAATACAGAGACTCCAATCTAAAATACTACGCTCGATAACAGATGCGCGTTGGTATGTATCCAACTACATCATTCATAACGATCTAATGATACCATTTATCGATGACGAAATCAAAAAACGCTCAACAAAGTACCATCGGAACCTTGAAGGACATGAAAACGTCCTCTTAGACCAACTGGCACGAGACCCCTACAACATAAGACAACAAAAACCTGGCTAACTGACTTTAGTTAAAGTTTTGTACAGGAGTATCAATATTGTTTGATAACTTCTTCACGTCATTTAATAGTTTAACATATTTACTTAATACTTAAGAATAGTAGATTGTCAATTTCAATGAAGAGTTAAAAAAAATTCACTGCAAATTCGAAACGGGTGTTGAAGCAAGATTCAATATGAAGTCGGTCGCTTAAACTTCATACATACTTACTTCATTTTGATCTTACAAGATTGGACCATGAGTTGAATTTGTTGTTGATATAACAAAAAGCTAACAGCGAGGTTACTGAGTTGATTACATCAGGTTTATTCGGGTTCATGTTTTGATTGACCTAGTATAGTCACGAGTGTACGTCAATGTCAAATGTACTATATCATGACGGTTCTGATATAGTTATGTGAAAATCCGAATAAATATATTTACTCTGTTCATTTTAGTTTAGTCATCCGGGATGCCATGAAAATTTGACATATTAAGAAGCTAGGTAAGGTTTGTTATGTGCCTATCACATCAATATTCACTAAGTATCTATCTATACTCGCTTTCCATTCAGATGCATGTAATACAGAGGCTTGAAGCTCTGTTCTAGTAGGAACAATCTCGCAAAACTGTTTGTACCTATATAAACCATGGGGCAATCCGAACAAAGTAACTTATAGACTCCTGATTTGTTTACCGATCTATTCTGTCTTTGTTGTTTTTTGTATGTTGTCCAGATTGTTTGTTGTTTTGAATGAGACATTGCAGTTGAAATTTTTTATGAAATATTTAGCTACTGATTCTGAAATATCTTTGATATAACTGAGTAGTTATATTAAAGATATTTGAGTAGATTATATTAAAGACATTTCAGAATCAGTAGCTAAATGTTTCATCAAAAATTTCAACTGCAATACCCATTCAAAACAACAAACAATCTAGGACAACATATAAAAAACAACAAAGACCGAATATATCGAAAAAACAAATCAGGAGTCTATAAGTTACTTTGTTCGGATTGCCCTATGGTTTTAATAGGTCGAAGGGAAAGATCATTCAACAAACGGGTTCAGAAACATCAACCTAGTTACGTAACCGGAAATACTAATTCCTCATATGCTAAACATTTAAATGAATACGGACTTAATTTTGAAATCCTCCATACGGAAAGTAAAAATTTAAGATTAACACATTTAGAAGCCATCGAAATACACAGATATAACTCACAAAATATTATTTTGAATGAAAAAACAGATGTTGACCGGTCCCGTTGTTAAACATTTTCCTGAAAAAATCTAACATACCTTAATATTTATTACCCTATTAGAGACAACATTTCGAAAAAGTTTTACAGCCATAAATACAGAATTATTTCAGTGAAATTATCATTAAAAATGTAAAACCTGATGAAGCCACAGTGTTAGCGAAAAAATTGTAAAAAACAATAAAAATTTGTGGAATTCTGAATCTTATTATTCATTTAAAATAAATTTTCACCAAGTAAACACCGATACAATTGAATAATAAAACATAACACTTTCTTCTCCTCAAAAACCTTGAATAAGTTCTGTTGAGGATGATTCTTGATGAAGGATATTTTATAAATGCATTTTTTAATAAAAACAAGCACAAAAAATATCACAACTGAGAATGACAATTATACTATTAACAATATTATTGAATAAAAAAATATGACCATGAGATTAATCTTTTAAGTTACTGTAAACAACACAATTAGTGGTCGTATGTCAAAACATTCAGACTAGGTATAACTTAAAAAATGTCAAGCTTTACGATAGAACTGTCAGTTGGCAGATTGCAACACTGGGGTTGTCTAATCCCGAAATATAAAGGGCAACCCACGTATTCAAAAAGTCCTTTGATTTAAGGTATCACAAAAGGGATGGTGCCATTTAAAATGGTACCTAAAGAGTGGCTCACCTCATAACCAAATTATAGTGGATGTGGTTCCCTTACCTGTACAGTTTTTCTACAGAATTGCGCTTATCAACCATTTTTAGTTATCATTTAGATATAGAGGTAACTAAAATTATTATATTTTACTGGAAGAAACTTCGGTAAATTTATTTCTCGATCATCATATTTTCAGAAACAATATATCAAAAATTTGAGACATCCAGCTTCAACAAGACTTCTTTGCGATATAATATATAAAACAGTGCAGATTATTCACATGGCACCCCTAGTGACTGAATAAAAATGGACAGAGAATATTATAAGCAAAATATTTGTGCGAATGAAACAAGCCCAGAAGATATTCTGACAGATATAATATAGATACCTACCTAAATAGTCATATAATCCATTTCGGACGATCTCATTCCTCAGGTGCATGCGGAATTCAAAGTCGTCAGTTTGTGACAACATGGCGTTAATGAATTGAAAACACATGCTCTGCAAAAGAATACTATTAGTCACAAGAAAAAACATTAGGTACTTAGTTCAATAATAATAATAGTCTGACAACGCTCAATCACCATATGACCAATTTGTCACAAATATTGACGATGGTTTTCACTGGGATTTGTAGTCCCGATGCTTGTGGGTAGTTTAGTGCGACAGCTATTTTGTATTTCAATTTCTTCATTATTTATTGGTAATGCGGTACCGACAAACGGAACAAATTCCATTACGAATAAATAAAAGTGTTGCGGATTTTGCTATTATAAAATGAACAGTTTGCTCAGAATGACAAAAACTATATAGGTTATTCTTTTGACAGTAGACAATAGCATTTTATCATTTAAAATGCAACGCATATACAGGGTGGCCTTTTGAAAACGAAACAGACGAAATGAATTTTTTCGATAGAAATGCTCGGACAGGCCGATATCTGTTTCGAGGGAGACAATTTATGATGTAGGTTACGGGCGCATAGCGCTTCAACCCTTGCTAGTACAACCCTCACCCCCAAATTTTGAATAGGGAAGATGGGGTGAGTGATACCTCATTTGAAAGGTATTTTTATACTAATTTCAGCACAGTAATTGTTTTTTCATTTTATGCATTAGTAGTAGTAGATCAAGGATGTTTCGAAATACGAAAACTTGTACCTGTCACAGTGCCCCAAGGAAAAAGAAACTGGTAAATATGTTATGGAAAAAAGAAGATCAATTGCGAAAGTTGAAAGCACTGTGAATCAAAAGAAGAAAATCCCTTACTGACATCATTTATATAGCCAATGATGGCATTGTCAGAAAACACTGCTTTTTTCCGAGTTTTTAAAGATGTACCTACACTGACTACAAACAAGCTGACCCCACCAAATACACAGCATGAGTTTTTTCCATGAATATTCGGCTTAGCTGTCGATGTTGATAGTTCGCCGGGCTTAACCCATGACTTTCTCTTCTTTGGATTATCGTAGTGAATCCATTTTTCGTCACCAGCGACTATACGATGCAAAAACTCTTTTTTATTCCTGGCAAGCAGCATTTCACTCATGCATAATCGGCGTTCAACGTCTCTCGGCTTTAGTTCATATGGAACCCAATTTCCTTGTTTTTGAATCATTCTAACGATTTTAAACGATGTGAAATTGCTTGTTGAAGTCACTTGTAGAGTAAGTGCAAGTTCTTTTTGCGTTTGGGACGAATCTTCCTCCAATAGTGCTTCTATTTCCATGTCTTCTTACACTTTCGGCCTTCCACTGCGTTCTTTGTCTTTAACGTCAAACTCACCGTTCTTAAACTTTCGAAACCATTCCTGACAACTTCTCTCACTTAAAGCAGCTTCACTATATGCTTCTAGAAGCAATCGATGCGCCTCAGCTGCAGATTTTTTCACATTAAAGAAGTAAATCAAAAGTTCCGCAAATGATGCTTATTCGGAATAAAACTTGACATTTTTGCACGAAAAAAATTACGTGATGCTGATACGGAATCACTAGTACTTTAAGGTTATGGTGTTGCCAGATGATTAAACTTGGGATATTACGTTTTACATCTGATAATTTCTCCATAACCTTCTGGTGGGGCCATCTTTTGACAAACCGCGGGAACTTATTTGTACACCTTATACAAATTTCATGTTGTCGCAAATAAAAAACTTTGAAGTGAAAGGTGCTGAAGGGAGAAGATGGACCTTAGACGACAAGATCCTTGCTTTGCATCATTTTGTGTTGAATGTTATGTTTATTTTCTGTACGATAGATGTCAACAATTTGAGAGCATAGAATAACTGATAAAATGTTCATATTGTTCAATAAAAAGAGCTGTAATCAATAGTGTGTTATAAATATTAATTTTCCAAGATGAAAATAATTTTCAAGATGAAAATATCGATATGTAATTTTAAAAATGTATTTTCGCGAACATAATGATCGAAAATTTCCACCTTTTATATTGCAAATCTTTGCCTAAACCATACATTGCGTATCGAGGATGAAAGTTTTACTTCAACGAACGGCAGAGACATCTTTAGTTATTCCCAAAGCTCGGATCGGTAAATTAGGAATTCTCAGTACCTAGTGATCGGTAAAAACGGATTTCATCGGATCTCGGTCTTGATGGACTAAATGACGAATAAGAAACTGTTCTTTGACGAGCATGAACTTTCATGTTATCTATGCCAACGCCATTTTTTCTCCTATGTCGTGTTAAAGGTTTATTCCATACATAGACTACTTATTTTTATTCAAAAAGTAGTGTTATTCAGCTAGAGATGTATTCATTTTCAACTTATTCAATTTAATTGAAATGGTTTATTCTTGCTGTGTTCTCAATTGCAATTAGCTACAGTGATAGTAATGTCAAAAGGTATCTGTTGTATTCATAGTAGTGGTTTTGGATTAACTTAACTAAAAATGTACTGTGAATTAATATTTTCTGTAGCAATTTCATATTCGTGTCGTAATTTCTGATTAGTAAAAATTTGGGACAGTTTCTAACACTGTTTTCTTCCTAGGTTTTTCACTACACAAGTCGAGGGTGTTAGAAATGTTTGGTTGGAAAGAATCGGAAATCCATGTCTTCATTCATCCAAAAGCGTTATTTGCATAAGCATTTTCATATGGATTGTATAGACCCACATGGAAAGCTGAGAAATTCCCAGAAAACCTCAGATTTTCTCTACCAACACTCAATTTGCCAAGTAATTCATTCTATATTTCCAAAGTTTATTTTTTGTTTATTTCCTTTCGTCCTCTAAAGATTAGTATCTTCTTCGATGTAAAGGGCAGATATATTTGAAATGACCATAATTCTTTTAATCTGTTGCAAATTGTCACAATTTTCTGATCAAATGATATTTTTTTATTGAAATTGTGCAGTCTTCAGCAGATTAAAATAATGGTCATTTCAAATGTATTTGTTTCAAAATCCAATAAAAATATGGGGTTCAACCTGCACTTGCGTGGAATCCTATGATAACTCATATAAAATGCACTAGAGGGCGCCACGAGACGGAATGTTGTGCGAATGGAATCTGTAATCAACTAGGGAATAACTAAAGATGGCGCTGTAAATTGAGCTCTCGAAATCGGGACCAAATTCATGCCAAAGTTGCCTATCTATAGGTAGTCTATGGTCTCTGTAACTGTACCTTATCTTCAGGCGAGATTGATTCTGTCCGCACTTTGACAGCAACTTCACTCAACCAATTGAAGATGTTTTGAAATTTTGGGGACGGTACGAAGTTCTTCTTCTCGATAAGTTTCGTTGAACTTAAAGGTTCGCACTCGTCAAACTTCAGACTAGAATGTGTCTGCGTACAACATTCGTTGTTCGCGACACATTTCGTAGAATTCACGAGTTTGTACTCTTCAAACTCATCGTATAGGGTTGAATCAGAATGATTATTGTTAGTTTCGTCACATATCGCAGGATTTGAAACCCTGTCTTCCTCGAACTCATCATGATCGTATCTTTGGCAGGAATCAAGTTCGTCATCTTGTGTACATTGGGATGGTTTGTACACGTCATCTAATTCTTCTTCTTGGAAGTCCGTGAATGTACACTTTGCATATTCTTTATTTACAGCGCCCAAAAGGCCACAATCTATTTTCAGTGCTTCCAGGGTCTTCGCGGCATATTTTTCTGCATGGGCCTGTGGTATGAAAAGATTAAAATAATTGTCATTGATTTTTTTCTCCAACATTGAATGGTAACATGTTATTCATACAAATTTTCATATAGGAGATTGTGTCAAGGCATTTGTATAAAGGAATGCAAGGATTTGACCATAGGACATATAAGAAGACTGTTGAAAAAGTATCGCGAATTTGGCATTTTTCGGCGTTCTTGTTCATTAAATTCATATAATATGTTGCTAAATATCTCCTTTCCGCCTTTTTGTCTATTGAATTTCGCGGCTATGTACAAAGCGCTACAGAGCTCGTAACTGGCAATGCTATACATAATTTGAAAGGTCTTGACATAACCTACAAAGCGACGCTATGCATGACAAGATTGGTTATTGCGTTCAGCAGTTATAGACGTGTAAACATGGAGTTCACTAACGCCGAAATTCGCGCGATTTCAAAGTTTTCCTTCGTTAAAGACAAATCCGCTAGAGAAACGTTCCGTGAGATTAATGGTGTTTTGGGGGATGGTACCCTATCAGTTCGAACCGCGGAGGAATGGATTCGTCTATTCAGAGCCGGTGAAAACGACACCATGTATAAGCCAGCAGGTGGAAGACCTGTAACGACAAATACCGATCAAATCATGGAATACATCGACTTAGACCGGCATGTGGCATCTCGTGACATCGCTCAGGAGATGGGAGTTAGTCACCAAACCATTTTAAACCATCTGCAGAAGGCTGGATACAAAAAAGCTTGATGTTTGGGTGCCGCATGATTTGACGCAAAAAAACCTTCTGGATCGAATCAACACCTGCGGTATGCTGCTGAAACGGAACGAACTAGACCCATTCTTGAAGCAGATGGTGACTGGCGAAGAAAAATGGATCACATACGACAATATCAAGCGTAAACGGTCGTGGTCGAAAGCAGGTGAATCGTCCCAAACAGTGGCTAAGCCGGGATTGGCGGCCAGGAAGGTTTTGCTGTGTGTTTGATGGGATTGGAAGGGAATCATCCACTAATAGCTGCTCCCATTTGGCCAGACGCTTAATTCTACCATCTACTGCGAACAACTGGGCCTCTTGAACCAGGCGATCGACCAGAAGCGTCCAGAATTGGCCAACAGGAAGGGTGTAGTGTTCCACCAGAACAACACACTTCGTTGATGACTCGTCAGAAGCTATGGGAGCTCGGATTGGAGGTTTTATCGCATCCACCATACAGTGCTAGTCAAAAGTCCCCTCCCCCCCTCGTATCTTTTGAACGGGTATACTTATAATAATGAAATTTGGAGGGTGGAAATAAACGGATGTAGGCTTCTCAACTGGTCATAACAGGTGACGCAATAGTCATAAATGACGTCACAAGGCCACTGTGACCAATAATTTTGAATGGGACCATATGGCAAGTGGCAGCTCGTTTGAAAGGTATTGAAAATACCTATTCAGTCATACCAATTTTGTTTAGGTTTCGGCTGATTTTGATTGATAAATTGAAGAAATACAAAAATTATAGTTTCGCATTTAATTAATAAAGATTTTAAAGTATGCCTCTGGTTAATTGTCAAAAAGGTTGATGTGTTTGAATTCTCTACATGTCAAAAGTGTTTATACCTTGAAAATTTACTTAAGCTATTGTTTAACGAGACGTTTAAGTGTTTACATAGGCAAAATGGTACGTACTGTAGCCGACAAAGTAGCAGCTATATTAATAATTGGTGAATGTAGAAACAATTTCCATGCAGCGGAACGACTGTTTAATGAGAGGTACCCCGATCGCCCTATATCGAGAGTTTATTTGAGGGAGCTTCTTCGGAAGTTTGAAGCATCAGGTAGTGTTCAAGATGCCAAACGATCTGGTCGACCAACAATTAGTGATGACAAAAAAATTGACATAATTGGAGAAATGGTAGTAAACCCTACTTCTTCCACAGCCCAAGTTGCGTCTATCTGTGAAGTCAGTCAAAGGACAGTACATAGGGTGTTGGCTAAAATCAAATTTCATCCATACAAATTAAAAATGGTGCACCAACTTTCAGATGATGACCCCGACCGAAGACTAGAATTCTGTGAAACTATGTCCAATAAAATGAACCAACAACCAGGCTACATACAGACAATTTGTTTTAGTGACGAAAGTACTTTCTTTCTCAATGGAAATGTTAACACTCAAAATGTGAGGTATTGGAGTGACACAAATCCTCACATCTTTCGTGAAAAACATACTCAATTTCCAGAAAAAGTAAATGTTTGGGCAGGTATTTTGGGAAACCACATAGTTGGACCTCTTTTTCTCAATGCTAACTTAACCGGTGAATTGTATCTGGAGATGTTACAAAATGATATTGAGGCGTTAATTCTTGAAATTCTAGAAGATAATCCAAATGAATTCGACAACTTGGAAATAACGTTTCAACAAGATGGTGCTCCTGCACACTATTACGGTGCAGTAAGACGTTACCTAGATGAAGAATATCGTGGTAGATGGATTGGACGACGAGGTTCGATCGAATGGCCAGCTCGGTCACCGGACCTTACACCATTAGATTTTTTTCTATGGGGGTACTTGAAATCTAAGGTTTACGCTACAGCACCTGACAGTATTGCCATTCTGAAACAACGAATTGTTGAGGAATGTAGGGAATTTCCACCGACACACTGGGACGAGTACGACAAAAGTTTAGCAATAGGATGCATTACTGCCAGGAAGTAGATGGAGCACATTTTGAACACTTATTATAAGAACTGGTTCTTAAATTTGTATTAATTAAATGCGAAACTATAATTTTCGTATTTCTTCAATTTATTAATCAAAATCAGCCGAAACCCAAACAAAATTGGTATGACTGAATAGGTATTTTCAATACCTTTCAAACGAGCTGTCACTTGCCATAGGGTCCCATTCAAAATTATTGGTCACAGTGGCCTTGTGACGTCATTTATGACTATTGCGTCACCTGTTATGACCAGTTGAGAAGCCTACATCCGTTTATTTCCACCCTCCAAATTTCATTTTTTTAAGTATACCCGTTCAAAAGATACGAGGGGGGAGGGGACATTTGACTAGCACTGTATAGCCCGGACATAGCGCCAAGTGATTACCACTTGTGCCTGTCCATGGCGAACGCCCTTGGTGGTGTAAAGTTGAACTCAAAAGAGACTTGTGAAAAGTGGCTACCCAAGTTCTTTGCAAATAAGGAGAGGGGCTTCTACGAGGGGGGTATTATGAAGTTGCCGCCTAGATGGAAACAGAACATCGAAGAAAACGGCGCATATTTGAACTAAATCCGATCACCGTAACCCTTTTTATAAAGCATTGAATAAAGAGCAAAAAAGCGGAAGGGAGATATTTGACAACCTATTATTTGAAAAAACAAATTTTTACAGATTTGCTATTTTTTTATTATGTTACGTACGGTTAAGTTCAGTAATAACAAAAAACGATTTCAAAACTCATTTTTTGCCATTTCAAATCGTGGAATCATGGAAAAAAGAATTTTTGCAAAAAAAAAATTTATTGGAAAATTATCATTGATCATTTATTATTGTTTTAGGGGGTCTACTGAGGCACCTTAAAATTGCAAAAACATAAAAAATACGATGGGTCCTTAAACTGCAAAATTACCGATATTTTAGATAGTTACTTACAAAATCAAAAAAACGAAAAACAGATAACATTTGGAAAATTTACGAAGTATTTCTGAAATACTAATTGATGATTCGGTAGGGACAAAATTAATGATTAATTCTTCAAATATTGTTTTTTGGTGCTCTTGTTCACCCGAACAGAGTGGCTATCATGTTGCCCAAATGTCTGTAATTTTCGAATATCGAGTTGATAATGGTCTCAACCGATTGGGTTCGACTCCCTGATGAAGAATCCGTGGCGAAAGGTGAGTATGTCCGGCCGGCCGTATCTTCTCTAGCATCCAAAAGAGATGAGCTTAGAGTTTTCATATTTTCAGAATAGGTTAATTGTCCAAACATCTCGGTCAAGTTCGTTATTGGGCCAAATTCGTCGGATGGTTCAGTAGTTATGAGCATCTGAAATTTTGTTTCCTCAATAACTACTAGAATATCCATCCGATCAAGTTGATACTTGAAATATCGTTGAGGAGGCTGCAACAAAACGGCTCGCAAAATTTCGCAGAAATCGTCACTCTAGAAAATTTTTAAAAAATTCCCAGAAAAATTTTTTTAATACTCACTATCTCATAAGATATTCTTCGGATTTCAATAAAAATTCGTGAATATATTGAGGTGATCATTATCTTACCTATCCCCAAATTTTATTGTCGTAGCTCTTTTCTATCTAAAGATATAATCTTTTGTCATTTACTCAAGAGAAGAGAGAAATGACATACGTCCCGATGATTTTCTCTGAACGATGGCCATCGCAGATCGATATTCGATTGCAAATGCCGGGCTCATTAATCAGTGTCAGTTGGTGTAATATTAATCAAAATTTTTCATAACGGGGAATCATAAAGATAGAATTCAATCTTGGTGGCTGAAATAATATACGTTGTCAAAATTCAGAAATATGATATGAAATCGAAATACTATTCAGATATAAGTACTTTTGTGGTTTTAATTTGTAACTCTACATGTTTCGAGCTAATTCAGCTCATCTTCATGAGTATAAAAATCACATAAGTGAAGCTGAAAAACAACAAAAATTCATGGAGAAAACGCAAAAATTCTTTACAGTGAAAGACAAGGACAAAGTAAAGAAAAAACTAAGCAAAAGACGTCCAAAAATGCGATATAACGGACAAGATAAAGCAAACTAATGAAAGCTTATAAAAGTCAAAAAACGACCAAAAAATATAATAGTTAAGTTCTGATAGATCATTTCCTTGTAGATACATATTAGGTTGATTTTTCATAGAATTTTGAGGAAAGCAATTGGTCAAAAACTACATCCAACTAATGCCAACGTTTCGTAGATATATTTCTACTTCTTCAGGGCTGCAAAGAGAAATTTTTTACAGAGATCGAATATGGTACAAGTACATCTGATATAAAAAATTGAATACTGGATTAAAACATGGTTCCAAAATAAACATATACAATAAACGGTAACAAAATCGTACAATTGAAACTATATATTAAAATTACATTTATTCGAATTTATTTGTTATTTTTTCTTTTTCTATTTGGATTTGACAGAAACACACATTTAAAATCTAAAAAACCTTACCAAAGTCGAACTTATGTTTTACACACAAAGGATCTTAATATTCAATGAGTGTTCCGAAACTGAAATATTTATTTCTATCTTAAGCTGTTCAACAACAGGTGGAGTCTAAATATGTTGTTAAAAAGTTGAATTCCTCCATTCACTGTTATGAATATGTGTTTTTGAAAAGATCTAATATGTTATTATATATCAAGCTCAAATTTTGTGTGTCAGTTCGGCAATTGACGGTGTCATTTAGTTTTATGTATATCATCTCACTGATGGTTCTTTTTGTATAATTTCTTTCTATGTCCAAAATAGAAACCGCTTGAAAATTAAATCTATGTTTATTATCAAATGATGAGTTGCAAGGGCTGTTTTAGTATCTTTAGATCTATATTTTTCTTGACAATCATATTTGTGCTGACTTATTCTATTTTTTAGATATTGTTTAGTTTGGCCAATGTAACTCTTCGAACAATCACTGCAAGGGATCTTATAAACCAATTAGCTCTGATCCAACATAGGGTCGACATCCTTCAATTTAGAAAATAATGCGCTACAAGTTGAAATGTTGTATGAAACTACTTTTATGTTTTGAGAAAACGATTTTATGAGCATATTCATTTTGTTAGTGAGTCCAGGGGTGTATGGAAATTTTACAAAATATATCTTGAGTGTTATTCTCATTTTCCGTGCTTACCACTATCGGTCTAATCTTGATATTGTTGTTCCCAATTATTTTATCAATAAATGATTTCGGGTAGGCATTTAGTTTTAAAATATCTCTGATTATTACCAAATTATCTTTGTGAAAAGAGCTGTCGCTAAGATTTTTTGATCTGTACATAAGATTTTTAATTGCTGCTACTTTGTATGAAAAATTGCAGTGTGAATTGTAATTTAAAATTCGTCCAGAACTAGTAGATTTTCTATACCAGTTTGTGATCAGAGAACCATCATTTTTTTTGTGAACTGTGACGTCTAAAAATGGTAAAGAATTGTCCCTTTCCATCTCCAAAGTAAATTGGAGGTGATGATGGAATTGGTTGAAAACAGTTAAAAGTTCTTCACATTTGTTGGTCGGAATTATCAAAAACATGTCATCCACGTACAATTTAAGAAACAAGATATTAAAAGGCAATTTTTTTTTACACTCATGAATGAGTTCTGTCATTACTAAATTTGCTAATGAAGGGCTGGCTGGGTTGCCCATTGCCATTCCAGATGTTTGTTTGTAATATTCATTATTGAACTTAAAATAACTGGATGAAAAAATGAATTCAATCATTCTTATGAAAAGTGTTTTTGAAATGTTTGTAAAGGCCGAAATGTACTTTCCACCATTTTTTACTGTTTCCACTACTACACTCTGTATAATGTTGGTGTATAGTGAGACCACATCTAGGGAAATTAGAGAATAACCCTCCGGGACCAAGACTGATTCGATGGAGGACACGAATTCAAATGAATTTTTTTACATTATATGGAGAGGTTGACGTCACTTGACTCATTATTTTATGTACGTAACATGATATGTTATAAGAAGGCGAGTTTATGCAGCTTACTATCGGTCTTAAATTTAAAGAGGGCTTATGGACTTTTCTGAGACCATATAGTTTAGGTGGGGTTGAGTTGTATTTTTCATTTTCAACGATTCTCTTTCGTCAATAATATGATTATCCTTTAATTCGTTGATTAGTTCATTCCCTCCCCTTTGTTGGTCATATACTGTGAGTACTCGTTCTTAAACATAATTACTGTAGAATTGCCCTTATCTGCTCTCATAATAATAATTTCAGGATGATTTTTGATGAACGTTTTTGTACTAATAAATGATTTTAGCAGTGGATGTTTGTTTTTTCGATGTCGGGATTTATGCCAAAAATTTGTTATAATGTTTGTGCCTCTACTACGTAATAAATTTTTTCTATCTTCGCTTGAATGAACATTTTGAATGGCTACTTCAAAATCTTTAATGATAGTCGGAATTGGAATATAACTAGATAGTGGAACGCTGAATTTTGGACCCAGTGATAATATTGATTTTACGTTTTGCGGCAGTCACATCAGTGTAATTATATAAAAATTTTTGGTTGTAATTCAGGAACAAGTACAGCACTTGAAAAATTTGAAGTTAACAATTGTAATTTTCGAATGTTCGTATTTCTAATTCTATTAAACCTTATTTCGAAGTTGTTACCACATGTTCTAGAAAATTCTGATATACATTGTAAGGTATCGATGAATATAAATAGCGTTTAATTTCTTCCAACTTATCGTTCAAAATTTTCAACTTCCAAATAGTAATTCCAATTTCTAAATTTAAAACTGATCTTTGGAACACATGAATGATCCTCTTGGTTTGATTGACAAAAGGGCTGTTCTCTTCTAACATTAAAATGTTCAAACAATTAATATTATTAGTGATATGTTTCAGGGAATACTTGATTTCGTCTGCATTCAAGTAGGAAGATTTTGCGGTTGTGTAGAGATGCAACTTTCTTGTCACATTTAATCCAGTCCTTTAATTGTGTTCTCACATAATCTCCGTAGTTCCGGCCCATTCGCTCGAAGAACGAAGTACTCGCAGTACTCACAGTATATGACCAACATGTTATCTGATGAAACCACATATAAAAAAATAAATAAAGATATTACTAATAACATCCAAAGGGGAGGGAATGAACTAATCAACGAATTAAAGGATAATCATATTATTGACGAAAGAGAATCGTTGAAAATGAAAAAATACAACTCAACCCCACCTAAACTATATGGTCTCAGAAAAGTCCATAAGCCCTCTTTAAATTTAAGACCGATAGTAAGCTGCATAAACTCGCCTTCTTATAACATATCATGTTACGTACATAAAATAATGAGTCAAGTCACGTCAACCTCTCCATATAATGTAAAAAATTCATTTGAATTCGTGTCCTCCATCGAATCAGTCTTGGTCCCGGAGGGTTATTCTCTAATTTCCCTAGATGTGGTCTCACTATACACCAACATTATACAGAGTGTAGTAGTGGAAACAGTAAAAAAATGGTGGAAGTACATTTCGGCCTTTACAAACATTTCAAAAACACTTTTCATAAGAATGATTGAATTCATTTTTTCATCCAGTTATTTTAAGTTCAATAATGAATATTACAAACAAACATCTGGAATGGCAATGGGCAACCCAGCCAGCCCTTCATTAGCAAATTTAGTAATGACAGAACTCATTCAGGAGTGTAAAAAAATTGCCTTTTAATATCTTGTTTCTTAAATTGTACGTGGATGACATGTTTTTGATAATTCCGACCAACAAATGTGAAGAACTTTTAACTGTTTTCAACCAATTCCATCATCACCTCCAATTTACTTTGGAGATGGAAAGGGACAATTCTTTACCATTTTTAGACGTCACAGTTCACAAAAAAAAATGATGGTTCTCTGATCACAAACTGGTATAGATAATCTACTAGTTCTGGACCAATTTTAAATTACAATTCACACTGCAATTTTTCATACAAAGTAGCAGCAATTAAAAATCTTATGTACAGATCAAAAAATTTTAGCGACAGCTCTTTTCACAAAGATAATTTGGTAATAATCAGAGCTATTCTAAAACTAAATGCCTACCTGAAATCATTTATTGATAAAATAATTGGGAACAACAATATCAAAATTAGACCGATAGTGGTAAGCACGGAAAATGAGAATAACACTCAAGATATACATTATGTAAAATTTCCATACATCCCTGGACTCACTAACAAAATGAATATGCTCATAAAATCGTTTTCTCAAAACATAAAAGTAGTTTCATACAACATTTCAACTTGTAGCGCATTATTTTCTAAATTGAAGGATGTCGACCCTATGTTGGATCAGAGCTAATTGGTTTATAAGATCCCTTGCAGTGATTGTTCGAAGAGTTACATTGGCCAAACTAAACAATATCTAAAAATAGAATAAGTCAGCACAAATATGATTGTCAAGAAAAATATAGATCTAAAGATACTAAAACAGCCCTTGCAACTCATCATTTTGATAATAAACATAGATTTAATTTTCAAGCGGTTTCTATTTTGGACATAGAAAGAAATTATACAAAAAGAACCATCAGTGAGATGATATACATAAAACTAAATGACACCGTCAATTGCCGAACTGACACACAAAATTTGAGCTTGATATATAATAACATATTAGATCTTTTCAAAAACACATATTCATAACAGTGAATGGAGGAATTCAACTTTTTAACAACATATTTAGACTCCACCTGTTGTTGAACAGGTTAAGATAGAAATAAATATTTCAGTTTCGGAACACTCATTGACCATAACAAGTGATTGTGATGTTTTGCAATTTGTCTAAAAACATTCTAGACGGAGTTTTCCAAAGTTTTCCCATAGGTTCCTTTTCAATTTGCTCAACAAACTAATATTAAGATCCTTTGTGTGTAAAACATAAGTTCGACTTTGGTAAGGTTTTTTAGATTTTAAATGCGTGTTTCTGTCAAATCCAAATAGAAAAGAAAAAAAAATAACAAATAAATTCGAATAAATGTAATTTTAAAAATTTCTCTTTTGTAGCCCTGAAGAAGTAGAAATATATTACGAAGGTTGGCAATTATATGTAGTATAAAACAAAGTTTCAAAAGTCTATGAAAAAACAGTTTGAATAAAAATAATTGAAGGTATATAATATAAAACAAAGTCATCAGTAGTATAAACTTTGAAAATAATTGGTTTAAAAACCCAACTTATGAATAAGAGCTATGAACGAAAAACGAAAAAGGTAGAATGTCATAAATAAAAAAAAATCAATTTCATTGAATTGTTTCTGAAGATTTATGTAAGTTTTTTTTTTATTTATGACATTCTACCTTTTTCGTTTAGCTTTATTCATAGCGGTTCTTTACACCCGCTATTTTAAGTTGGGACCTTTTTTCAAAAGCTTACAATTACTTTTTTTCAAACTGTTTTTTCATACTGTTGACTTTGTTTTATATTATATAATTGACCTTCATAATTTAACTATTATATTTTTTGTTCGTTTATTGACTTTTGTAAGCTTTCATTAGTTTGCTTTATCTTGTCGCTTATATCACTTTTTTGGACGTCTTTTGGATAGTTTTTTTCTTTACTTTGTCCTTGTCTTTCACTGTAAAGAATTTTTGCGTTTTCTCCATGAATTTTTGTTGTTTTTCAGCATCACTTATGTGATTTTTATACTCCTCAAGATGAGCTGAATTAGCTCGAAACATGTAGAGTTACAAATTAAAATCACAATAGTTATTTATGTACCTAGTGCGTTATATGGATCCTAACGCCCGGAAGGAAACATTCGGCCCGAGGGATGAATGTTACCCGATGGGCGTTAGGATCTAATAACGCTCGTGGTGCATACAAGATTTTATTTTTCACGAATATATCATTTAATTCCTTAAAATTGGATTGCTCCTATGATTTTTTTTTCCATTTAACTTTCAGTAGTAACCATGGCATTTGTTAATATTTTGAAGTTCGTTATTGCTGTCATCATTTTATTAAGTGAATGTCATTACTGTTTTACTTGTGAAGATTTAAAGAAATAACAGACAATTTGCCAAATAATATAATTGAAAATGCAGCCAAAGCTGCAAATAATTTATTACCAGAAAAATCCAGACTCGTCTACGACAAGGATTATGAAACATTCCATCAATGGAAGTTGAAAAATGAAATAATTGCTATAGATGAAACAGTGTTATTGGCGTACTTTCAAGAATGGTATACTATTTTAGTTTTCATTTTGTTTATGTGTGGGTAATTTTTTTTTTATTTCAGTCTGATAAATTTCGTCCTGCGTCATTGTGGACGAAAAATTCTATTTTGAAATCTACACTGATTGTCAATGAAAATATCAATATTTCACAATTCTCCCAGCTAGTAGCGTTTTTAAAAATGAAATCTAAAGGATATATTCCGAAGAAATTCAAAGTTTTGACAGCAGAACAAGTTCATACATTCATCTATGAAGCTCCTGATGAAATTCATCTTCTTCATAAAGAAGTTCTAATAATGGGTGTTTTTGGAGGACTAAGGAGAGATGAATTAGTGAAAATGTCTATCAAAGATATAGAAGATAAGGGTAGCTGTTTACTTGTTAAAATACCCGAAACTAAAACCGGTATGTCAAAAGGATTCAGCATTGTAGAGGAAGAAAAAATAGGAGCTTTGGGGCTGGTCAGAAAATATATATCCTTGAGACCCAGTGGAGTGAAGAATCCTAGATTTTTCCTCACGTTCCGAAATGGTCAGTGCACCATCCAACCTGTTGGCAAAAATACCATAGGAAGTGTGCCTTCGATGATTGCCAAATACTTAAAATTGGATAATGCAAATGAATATACAGGACGTTGTTTGAAACGGACTTCAGCAACTCTTTTAACTGAGGCTGGTGCATCATATGAAACGTTAAAAATACACGGAAGATGGAAGAGTGCATCTGTGGCGGAAGGTTACATAGAGCAGAGCATTTTTTCCAAAAACAAAATATCGACGATGATTGTAAATTCGGTAACAGATTCTCATGAATTCTCTAGTGGTTCTCTTGTGAACGAACTTCCAAGTACTTGTGGTCAAGTTTTCGCTCCTCAGGTTTCGAAAACATCCCAAGATTCACGATTGAAGAATTTTTCCGGGAAATTCGAAAACTGCACTTTTAATTTTAATTAAGAAAGACTTTGTTTTCGTTTGTTGAGTTGTCGTTGTTTTAGTATTAAAATTCTGCGAAATAAATAATTTCTTTCTAGCTTATTTTGCTTCTCGCACAACGAGCGGGCGTTATGATCCATAATGCACGCTAAAATGCCCACGGGCATAATGAGTGTATTTATAGCAACCCTTTCTAAGGTAAAATAAACATATAATGTAAAAGTGAAAAATAAAAGTACTTATATCTGAATAGTGTTTCGATTTCATATCATGGATCTCTCAGATATTAGGACATTCAATTCTAAAAATTCAGAAAAGCACTGACGTAAATTTTTAGGGGAAGGAAACTATAGCTTCGAACAAAACTTGGGGAAAATTATGAGTAGTTATTTTTAATTTGAGATATAGGTTTGTTCATTCATTAGACGTTCATATTTGCATCACATTGTCCCATAGTACGGGAAAAGACTATTGTTCACCTGATCAGAGTGCTTATAGATTTGTTATGGTTTGAATATTTACTCGCAAGTAGCTCAACAGGAGCGCAATCTGACCTCACGTCAGTGCTTTCTAAATTTTTTACACCTAACTTTAACTTTAACCTAACCTAACCAGACCAGCAATTATATAAAATATAGGAGTGCAAATTGGCCGATATTCGAAAATCACAGACTTTCGGACAAAACGATAGCCGTTCTTCTACTTTAATGAACTAGAACAATCGCGCACAAATCAAACAGTTCAAGCTGTTAGACATATGTGAAATCAGTGGGTTTATTTTACTTTGCCTGTATAAAATTGGCGTGATAATTTGAATAACTTTCCCGATACACGAAGTAAACACAAATAAAATAAAGAGTGGATAAATCTCCATTGTTTAATTGCAATGATGAATGATATCAATGATTTATACAAAAAATGACATTAGTTATGATACAGATATGAAGGATAAAAACGGAAAGGAGAGAAAAGGAATATTCACGAAAGACGATATAGTCCACTTACCACACGATTTTTAAGATGTTCCTTGTGCTTCTTGAAAATATCATTTATCGTTGTGAACAACATTATATCACAAACAAATAACTAACTTTACGCAAAAATGAACAAAGTTCAACTCGTTCATTAAAGCACTATCTATAACAAAATAACAATTCACTAAAATCAAATTCTCTTCTCAAACTAAACGGGGATAGTTGAAAAACTTTTCAGAAATATTCAACACTAAGCACAAACAATATTGAAAAATGATCTCGGCTACTCTCGACAAGTACTGACCGAAGAAAGACCATCTGCCTAAATGGTTTCTTTGAATTCGAAAAAAGTACCAATCCCCACCACTTCGATAAATGTTCCCTTGTATGACAAATAAAATGTAAACATTCGTTGAAAACATGGAATTATGATAAGGTCATCGGCGTAGTTGGATAATATTGCAAGATACAAATTTTAAACAGTGTGATCAATTCTGATTTATTGACGAACTGTAAATACACCCTTTTGGTTGGTCGATTTTGAACGCTTGAAAAGGTTTGACACCTCCAAGAATTTCAGTACCTGCCTGAGGTTCAAATAGGGTGAAAAGAAAAATAGCAATGCGTGCAAATAAGTCTGAGTGAAGATATTATATGAGTTTGTCGTTACAGGCAACAAGTTGAAAAACATGAAAAATAAAGATTAAGACCCAAAAATATGTGCAATGTCCCATTGCATCTGTTATGTTTTCAGAAAAATGCTTTTGGAAGATTTTGCAAAAACTGACATATTCTGTTAGTTACAACAATATATGATGAAAAAAGTCATTCAATAGTTATAAATACGATAAATATTGTATTTAAGACGTTTTTTTCAAAAGAAGCTCGTTGAAGAGGAGGAAATCTCTAATGAAAAAGTTCCGACTACGGTAATAAATTTCAATAGTTTAAAATTATGATAAATAGGTATACAGGGTGAGTCTTTGACCACTGCGTTAATTTTAACCATAGGTTCTTGAGATCAAAAGAAACACTTTTTCCATTACGGTTTTTTCAAATTCAGCTGAGTTAAAAAGTTATAAGAATTTTTAGTTTTCACATTGGGCAAATACCCCTCTGTAGTCTAGTTTAGTTTGAATGAAAAATACCTTCCACAGCATCCATTAATGAATCTGAATTGTTTAAAAACACTATTTTCCCTCTAAGAAATGATTCACTCACTCATGTTTCATCCGATGAGGTCCATATCCAGAAGGAAGATACAAAATACTAATTTCCTGGTAAAAAAAATTCAACACCATAAACATATTTTTACTTTTCTACTATAATTTCTTTCTACTTCAAGATTATATATAAACCGTCCCTTCCCAGTGAGAAATTCCCAAAAAACCTCAGAATTATTGGATGTTATCATCATACATTTGTAATTTTCTTCCTAAGATTTCCAAATCATGAAAACCATCATTTCTATGAAAACTTCCAAGGCAAGAGGTTGTAACATAGCTTTTTTCTTCACTCAAAGCCAGAAAAAATCATCTATGATTTTCCAAACACTGATATTTTTGAAGTTTATTCTCCTTGACAAAGACCAGTGAACAGGTCTATGAGGTCTCTTGATATCATACTGTTAAAAATATGAAAATCTTTTTCGAAATTTTCAACAACAATGAATGATGTCACTACGAATAATCATTTTAAAGTGATATACTGTTAAAAATGTGTCTTTTTCGAAATCTTCAACAACAACACGAATAATTATTTCACAGTGATGTTACTTTGCTTGATGATTATTTACTCTACAGAATCCCAATAACAAATTACTTGGATAGATTACAAGTATTCTCAGATTTAGGTGTGCAATTATATTTGCTTGAAGGAATTAGGTTTGATCACCTACATTTGATTCTGAAAAACCAACTACGTGTTTTTTCGTTAGTAAGAATCTATTCTGTTTAGACTATAATTAATTACTGAACAAATTTTTGGTTTTTATAATCAGAGTATTGAATAATGGTTATTCATAGATTATGTCAAATTTTAATACCTTACCATAGAATATTAATTTATTACCGAACCCCAGGAGGGAAAAAAATTAACAATTGCAAAGTTTTTTTTTAAATGCAAGATAATATCTGTAATCATTATCGATCTTCAGTTATAATTTTTCTCAGAATAACTAGAGTGAATTATTACCAAATTGAAATGTTATAATAACGTCTCTGTGGTGGGTTGTTCCCAATAAAATAGTGTTCTGTGGTTCCTTGTTGTTTTGATTCTGTTTGAAACTATCAACAGTTATTTGTACCTTAAAAAAGTGGAAAATATAATAAAATAATAATAATTATTTCGATAGTTTCATGTTGTTTATGAAACTATAGCTTCCAGTTTCAATATTGATTGAATTTTAATTAACCATGCATCATAACAAACATTCAGAAATATTAAAACTGAGTCAAATTCTATTATCTCCTAAGGTTGAATCGGTGTATGAAATAAATATGTGAAAAAACTATAAACCTACAAAATAAATCAAGGAGAGTAGATTCGAAGATTTTAAAACTCATATGATCTTAATTTGAAGCATTCCTATGTTAGAATAGATATAATTTGATGAACCCTGAAAGTCTGAAGCTATAAAGAACCAGCTCTTCATAAAGACAATTCAACAGGTCCTGACAGAAAATACATTACCTATTTCAACGTTCATGAGAATATACCGAAGCACCTATGTTAGTGAAGGAAATCATTTTCTCTATTTATTATGGAATATTACTCTGGGTTAAATATTAAACTAGGTGCTAGACATCATTAATAATTAATACAGCAAATGGCAATTCAGATTTTGTAGTGAATGTAAGACAAAAATTGTTCAGTGGTTAATTTCATCTATTAGTTTTTAGTGGTGGAACCATAGACTGGAGAGATTTCCCCGACCTTTTGTAGAAATATTTAATATAGACATAAAATATGGCAACATTGAACAAATCTTATTATTGAATCATTTCAGCACAGAGTTGGAATTGGGAAAATCAGGAAATTTGGACAAAATTATATCGATTTAATTCATTTCAACTTCAAATATCTCAAGAATGGTGTAATTCAGGAGGAAAGATGGGGAATGATTTTATCTGCAAAAAAGACTAATGATTCCAGGAAATACAAGATACGGAACTTCAGTTCAACGGTATTGTTTTTCATGCAATTTAACCAATCTGTAGAGTAGTAGTGAGAAACCCATAAGAAATGGAATGCATCTAACGATGCCAAAATATGCTTGACTGTTATCAAAAACCTTCTACAGGAGATCATTTCAATTGATATTGTCGAATATTACAGGTGAAAATGCAATTTTTTTATGAAATTTCAACACCCTATATCTTTTGAACGGGGCCAAATTTGAAAAAATGTTATAGGAAGAAAATGTTTCTTTTGACGTAAAGAATTTATGGTTAAAATTAACGCAGTGGTCAAAGACTCACCCTGTATACTTTGTAACAAAAAAATAATGCGGTATAGCACACTCGATTCGGGATTATGTCTTGATCAATGTGCTCAAAAATTGTAATGGTACAATAAATAATCCATAAAATATCAACAACGAAAGCTGGTAAAAAAAGGTATTTAGTTTTTCTCTTAAATTAGTAAAATAAGATTTTTTTTGTCTTGGAAAAAAGATCCTGAAAGAGGAATACACTTAAAAAAAAATTTCCAATCTCCGAAACTGTACCCCCTTAATAAGTACACTACTGGAAAAAATTAAGAGATCAAAAAAAATCCCAAATTTTTAAGCAATTTTCAACAGGCCGTAACTTAGGAGAAATCGTCGTACTAGAAATAAAATAATATGGAAATTGTAGCTCCAAGTGACTAGTTTTTGGATTAGAACTTAAAAATTTTTAACTTTTGCGGTTTTTGAGTAATTGTATTATAGAAAAATCAGCAATAAACAAATTTTCAAAATTTTTCAAGTTTTTTTTTGGTCTTCGGGCGTGGAAAAAATTCTTTTAGCTTAAGCATTTTACGGATCGGATACTTTGTTCATTTAGCTTTAATTTCTTTTTTTATACACCTTGATACGTCCACTTCCTGCCGAGATATCGGTCTTCAAATGGAAAAGCCTCCATTTGTCTTTGATTACCGATATCTCAGCAACAAATAATCGCGCAGAAAGTTAAAGGTGGGTTTCAAGAACTTGAATGACTTATGTCTTTTTGTTTTAAATTACAGCACTTACTGGAGCAAAAATGTGAGAAAAGCTCAAACATTTTTTTCTCATTTAAAAAAATTATGAGCTTTTCAGAGCAAAAAACGTGATCCTTTAATTTATTCAAAAATTCGATCGAGTGAAACAAAAGAACGGCCGACTGGATTAATTTGGTTTTTTGTAGGCTATTTGTGAACATATTGAACTGTAAAAGGCACACATAACATTAGTGGTTTCCTTAATATTTTCGATCTAGCGCTCGATTTTCCAAAAAACCACCAAAAGCCCTTATTTTGTTGCATTTTCAAGTTCCTGTGACAAAAAGAAAATTATTTTTTTTTTGAAAAGCAATGACAAGTCGTTAAGGAAAATTCATTCAAGTTCTTGAAACCCACCTAACTTTCTGTGCGATCATTGGTTGCTGAGATATCGATAATCAAAGACAAATGGACGCTTTTTCCTTTGAAGACCGATATCTCGGCAGAAAGTGGACGTATCAAGGTGTATAAAAAAAAAATTAAAGCTAAATGAACAAAGTATCCTATCCGTAAAATGGTTAAGCTAAAAAAAATTTTCCAAGCTCGTAGACCAAAAAAAAAATTTTTTTTAAATTTTTTGTAGCTGGCTTTCTACAAATACTCAAAAACCGCAGATGTTGAAAAATTGTCAAGTTCTAATCCAAAAACTAGAAACTTTCAGCTACAATTTCCTTTTTTTTTTATTTCTTATACGACCATTTCTCTCGAAGTTGCGTCCTGTTGAAAATTGCCTAAAAATCTGGGAGTTTTTTTGATCCCTTAATTTTTTCCAGTAGTGTATTTAAATTCAATGTGAAAATTGCCGTCCGCGCGCTACATTGAGGTTGCGTATATGGTGTCGCAAGTTGGTAAATCACAATAAAACTTTTTTCCATGATGTATATAGTTCATTTAAAAAGCTAAATAAATCATAATATAATATAAACACGTCAAGGAACTGATTTACGTTGAATTTTTCCATTTAAGTTGATTTTCCAACAAGATCTTTTTTAATTAACAACTTCTCCGGGACTTCCTCAACCATTGAAAATTGAAAAATTATTGAAATAATTGCCTTAAAAAGTTTTTGCTTTGTACTGCATTTCTTATATACCCATGAAATAAGATAGTTTGATAAAAGTTCAAGTAAATTCAATACATATTTATAATAATTTTATTAATTCCACAAAAGAACAAAATTCAATATTATAATTTTTTTTTCATTTGTCACCTACTTACCTTTTTTATGTTAACGAAAGACATTATTTTACTGAAAGAAATTACCCCCTTCTAGTTTATGATTTTTTCATAAAAAATGGACTATAACAATTTTTTTTTCGAATATTTTTTATATTATCATATATACTATACTATATTATTATAATATACTTTTTAATGATTAAAAAAATGTTTTCTCAATAATAATTGTTAATGAACGCTTTTAACATATTTCTATTAAATAAAAAATTAGTAAGAAGAAATTAACTCAACAAATTAAAAAACAAAACAAAAATATTAACAATTTTGAGAATAGAGATATCTGTTGAAGGAACAATAAAATTCTAGATCTCTGTGGCGACGTTCCGGTGGTTTATTTCTTACATTCCTCAAGCAACAATGGATTAAAAACGATCTTTTCAAATATATATGATAGTTCTACATTCTCCTTGATAACATTTATACTGTGGTTATTTTAGATGTATTTTCAAAATATGGGTTGCAACCTGAATATGAACAAATTACCTTAGGAACTACAGTATGCACACTGTCAAACAATCATTATTAAATGGAGTTTGCTCGACAAGTTTGGTGTGCTTCTTTGAACTGAGTTTTGAACATAGTAGAATATTTATGAACCTCTAAACCCTATATTTATCATGGAGATCAAATATATTATATGTAGGAATGGTATATCGGGTGAATCCACAAGTAGCACAAGGAAATAAATGAACGAAGATGGTACTTGCCGACATTTCGCAAAATGCAGTTGACTGTCTTCAGAAAAAAATGAAAAAACAATCACAAAAGCAGAAAGTAGTTGATCTTTCACCAGTTAAATAAATAAATTTCAACCTCCGAGTTTAATTCTCGAATCAATTGAGCGTTGTCAGGTTAGTTTATTTATGCTCCAAGACTTACCTGTAAATCGGCGTTATTTGATTTGGTAATACCATTTACTATTGGAGCAAATCTCTCGATTTTTCTATCCTCGGCGACCTTCGTAACAGCGCTAAGTGTTTTTTCCAAACCTGTGTTCATTCCGTCTGTACCCGGCACCAGACATAAAGGGGCTAAAATCTATAAAAATTTAAAAAACCCATCATATAACTAGGCTGCAACGAATAAATGAATATCTATTTTTATATTGGGAGAGTATTTGAGTAGTATAGAATAAAGGAAAAAGAACTTTAAATCGTACCTAACCAACCGTAGACAAAGAGTAATGATCTCTCAAAATGAGAACCAAATATTCACAGAACTCGGAGTACCACAAGGAAGAATTTTAGGTCCCATTGTATTCATCATATTTTTAAATGATCTATATACCATATTTGATGAAACAAGTATCAAAATGTTGAATTATGCAGATGACACAAACTTCACAGTCATGGCCAAGACATTTTCAGAAACGTGTAAACTGGTAAAATCAACCCAACTGCAAGCAGGCGAATGGTTTGAAGCAAACGGTTTATGCATGAATGCTGATAAAACAAATGCAGGTGCAAACACCAGCAAATATTCAACTTTGCAACTCCTCTCTGAGTCTGATTAGGTGTTGTAATTTTCTGGGTCTCAAAATGGAGGAAACTCTTGATTGGAGTGAACACATCACCAACCTTTGTGCTTAATTGAGTTCTATCTGCTACTCACTAGGAGTACTAAGTAAATACCTGGGCTCTATGTCAATGAAAACCATTTACCAAGCAGTATTAGAATCGAAGATGAGGTATGACATGATGTTCTATGGTAGCTCATATAACTTGGATAGAGTGCTGAAGATGTAATAGAGAGCAAAACGTATAATCTGGAAGATGAAGAGAATGGAGTCGTGTAGGGGAATATTTAATAAAAAAGATTTATTAACCGCACCAGCTATACATATTCAGGAATGCTTGATTTTCACTTTAAAAATATGCATTACTTTAAAGAGAACACACCAAATAATTATAATATAAGAACACCAGCAATAAAATTCCCGCAGCACAGACTTAGCCTCACCGAAAATGGACCTGCATATAGGTGCATACAGGTGCGATATTATAACAAAAAAGCACATAAATTGAGAAGTGCATGTACCCTGCTACAATACAAGAAATTCATTTTCAAGCTGCTACTTAACACTGAACCATACAGGGTCTTTCACGAGGAACCTCACCCATATTTATACGGGAAACTACTGAACGTATTTTCATGAAATTCAGCACTTATATAAGTATTTCACGATGTTGAAATCTAAAATATTTTAAAGGCATGAGCACCTCCGGTTTTCCGGAAATTACGTCAACTTCCGTTTTTCAAATTACACCACCAAGAAAAACTTTTATTATATTTTCTGAGTTATTCACAAAAACTGTTTTTCGTCTTGAATTTTCAGCTATTTCTTTTCCCTTCACGCCAAAAAAGATGAAATTTTCAGGAACTGTTACTTAAACCATGTTTTAGATTTTACTACCCTAATAAGCAAGAGAAAAATGTTACAGGTTGTTCCTAAATAGATGGCGAATTTGGATTCGAATTTGTATCGGAAACCTCTTTATTTCAACTAATCGGCCATCGGTTTTCTCCAGTGATAAATAAATAATTCCTTATGAACCATATGCAAAAACTTGTTTTACATTCTTTTTTTAATGATATATATCATTAATTACATCTGCCAAATTCCTCTTTATTCAGTAGCATTTTGTGTTTACTATTAATTTGGTGATAATTCGTATTAAGTTATAAAATCGATCACTGCCTAATTTTAACAATGAAGATTATTTAAATCTCATTCAACTTCATGGAGAATGTAATGAAGTTGTAGATAGAACGATTCGACTGTTCATTGCGAGGTTTCCTGAACGACCCAGACCAACGAGAAATACCATTGCACAGAACCATGACAAACTTGAGAAATGTCGGATCTTTCGTTAAGAAAACTATACATAGAGAAAAAAGTGTAGTAGAAGATAAGAACAACGAAATTACAGTTCTTGCATATTTTCGTGTGAATCCTCAAAATTCTCTCAAAGATGCCGAGATTGCTCTGGGATTATCTCAATCGAGTGTTTGGAGAATATTAAAAAACCTAAAATGCACCCATATAAATTCAATAGGATACAGCATTTGAAGGAAACTGATTTCGTCAGGAGAACAGTTTTGCGAATCTATGATGATTCGATTTCAAGAGAATGAAAACTTTTTGGACTGTATAATTTGGACAGATGAATCTAAATTCACAAAGAATGGTTCTTTCAATTGGCATAACAGTCATTATTGGGATGAAGAGAACAACCACCACTTCAGACAATGGAACTTTCAAGAGACCTGGAGTTTCAATGTTTTTTGCGCCATCAGAAATAATGCAATTCTCGATGTTCACATATATGATGGTACTTTAACTGGTAAGATAGAACACTACACATGTTTGCATTATTTAAAGAATATTCTCCCTTAGGAGATAGATATTCTGACATATTGACTTAAATAATTGAGCCGCTAGTACAGAACCATACTGACTTATGGTATCAATAAGATGGCGCGCCTCCACACAATTCACTCAATGTGTCAAATATTCTATACAGGCTATTTGAAGATCGATGGTTGGCGAACAATGGTCCACATCTTTGGCCACCACGTTCTCCCGATTTAACTCCTTTAGACTATTATATTTAGGGTAGGATACAAAATATTGTCTACTCAACTCCCCTGACTGATAAAGAGGACTGCATAGAACGAGTCAAAAATGCGTTCAGGTTAGTTTAGATTTTTAGATTCATAGTTTTGAAACTCAATTTGGTTTTTAAACACTTTTGCAGATCTCTTCCTCCCGATGAAATAAGAAGAGCAACGCACGAAGCATTCCTGAGACGTATAAATAAATGTCTAGAAATTAACGGTCAAAACTTTGAGCATCTTCTCTAGTTATAACTGCGAGAGTTTGCCATGGTTCTCCTTATAGTAACTTGAAGTCGGTTTCAAGAAGGGGTGAAAAATCTACAGCATGGTTCATATAACAGTTCCTGAAAATTTCAGGAAAGAAAGGAAAAGAAATAGTTAAAAATTCAAGACGAAAAACAGTTTTTTGTGAATAACTCAGAAAATATCCACTTTAGGGCAAGGGGGGTGTGATGCATACACTCACATTATTTTTTAACGTAGATTCAATATCTGCCATAAAAAAATGGGGCTCGTTTCATACTGGTATACCTGATATTGTCATTATGGATTGAATAAATGTTCAGTGATAAAATTATTCGGATTATTAATAATTAATTATTAATGATCAATTATCACTTCCCTTTATAATCAAATACCTGTGCCAAAATGTCTAGGTTTGTAACCTACAGAGAATTAAATAGTGAATGTTACAGTTAAATGAGGAAATTCGTAAGTATGTCAAATTATGAACAAAATTAAAATATCTGAGACATATGAATAAAAGTAAAAGAAAAGTTAGGTTATAGCCCAACTGTGGATAACGTACCCTGAGGGCCTGAATCATAACTTGAGGCCTCTCGTGATTTAGACATCTTGCCACTATGTTGTGCCCTTTGGTGTTGTTCAAGAATGATTTCAGTCCAATGGTGTTGTTCATGTATTTTTCTGTGCATCGAAGACACTCCCATTGTAACTTTGTGTCGTTACTGAAAAAAAAATGGAGATTATTCACATGGTTCATAGGAAGTCAATAAAAATATCTTCATTAAAACAACTCTTTTGCTCGCTTGTTCCCAGTGGAAGAGCAAGCTATAGTTTTGTCCAAATGTCTCTCGATTTTCGAATATCTAGCCGAAAATGCTATTAGACGATTGGGCTCGACTTTGCGATGACAAACGTGCAAAATGGGTCACATACAACAATGTCGAGCGAAAACGCTCATGGTCGAAGGCCGGTGAAACAGGTCAAATGGCCAAACAACGATTAACGGTCCGGAATGTTTTGCTGTATATTTGGAGGGATTGGAAAAGTTATCACCTAATTTGAGCACTTCCCAATGGCCAGACGTTTAATTCGGATGTCTGCTGTCCACTTAGACCGATTGAAAGCAGCAATTGATAAGAAAAGAGCAGAATTAGCAAATAGGAGAGGTGTCGTATTCCATCAGGACAACGCCAGGCCTCAAACGTCTTATGATAACCCGCCAAAAGCTTTCAACCAATCGACACGAGCCCTTTTTTGAGCGATTCACAAATTGTGTGGGATCCAACGTGAACAAATTTTTTGGACTGTTAAATGTTCGTGCAATATTGAATGTATGCTGGTCCCACTAAGGATGTCTCAATCTCACGATAGGACACATGACGATCTTGCAATATTAGTTGGCACACAGCATCAATGGTTTTCGAAACAACAACTGATTTTGGACGACCTTCACGAAATTCGTCTTGGAGTGAACTACGATTTATTTTCCCTCGATAACTACTTGAATATACATTCGATTCAGTTACTCGGAAGATGTTTGAAGGAGGTGAGATAGGTTTCGTGAAAATCATCAAGTTAAAAACTTTTCAAGAGATTCCCAAAAGAAAATGAATATATCATAAGAATGATCTACAAAATTTCGAATGTATATCGAGGTTCCTGATAACACTGGTCAACAAAATTTTGTAACAAGAAAGTTGCTGAGTATTTCTGAATTACCTACTACCCTCATTTTATAATCATATTTATTTTGATTCCATCAGATCTAGTTTTCGTGTTACAGCTATTGCCCACAAAATTAAAAATTAAATGTTTTTGTTTTATTTTCGCATTTAGAGAATTTGTTTATTTGAAGAGTGCGGAGGTTTGTTCTGTTTTTAAAGTTAAGTGATTCTTAAATAATGTCAAGAAAGTGTGAAAATAATCCTGATAAGTTCTCTTACATTTGTGGTGACATTACTTTTAAAACTCGGTGAAGGAATTTGGCACCATTAGTAACTAAGTTATATGAACAGTATTTTGGTTTTGCCATCAGACATCAAGACAAAGCGTGGGTTCCACACGTCTGTTGTGTTACATGTGGGAGTCTTCTCACTGGATGGGCGAAAAGTTCTCGATCTATGCCCTTTGCAATCCCTATGATTTGGACGTATCCAACGAACCACTCATCTAATTGTTATTTTTGTCTTACTGATACATAAGGTATTACGATTAAAACAAAAAGTAAAATCAAGTATCCTGAGCTACCCTCAGCTAAAAGACTGATATCTCCTAGTGAAGATTTACCGGTACCAGAACCGCCTCAAACTAGCGATCTGTCCCTTACGACAGAATTCGAAAAAATACATTGAATTATGACTTTGAAGAAGCTTCCTCATCCACATCTAATGAGTCACATCTTCTATCACGAGGTGATCTCAACGACTTGGTACGTAACTTTTGGGCTCTCGATTAAAGGGATGGAATTTATTACAACCTAAAACCAAAGTGTGCTACTTTGGCAATCGAGATGAAGAGCTAAAAGGTTTTTTTTTACAAGATAATCAGCTTGTATTTTGTAATAATGTCTACGGTGTAATGACTGTCTTGGTATAGAATATAAAGCAGAATAGTGGCGTTGATTTATTGATGGGTCAAAAAGTAAGTCTTAAGGTTGTTCATTTACATATCGGCAATAAACTTCCCTCTATCCTATTAGGTGAGGCTTCTATCATGAAAGGTTCTTATGAAACGATTAAGTTTATCTTGGAAAACATTCAGTATAACGAACACAACTGGAAATTTTGAGGGGATTCGCAGGTGATTGCCCTAATTTTAGGAGTACAACTTGGGTATCCAAAATACTGTTGTGTTATTTGTGAGTGAGATAGCAGAGATCGAAAAAATCATTATATTAAGCAAGACTGGTCAAAAGACTAACTCTTACTCCAGGACAGAAAAATACCAAAAATCCTCCGTTGGTGCAGCCTGAAAATGTATTTTCACCACCTTCACACATAGCATGGGCTTATGAAAAATTTCGTAAAAGCTATGGACAGAAGTGGTGACCGCTTTTTATATTTAAAAGAAAAATTTCTTAAGCTGAGTGAAGACAAAAATTAAAGAGGACACATTTGTTGGCCCCCAAATCAAGCAATTGATGAAATATGATACATTTAAAGAAAAGCTTAGTAACTTAGAAAAACTAGCTTGGGAATCTTTCATGAGAGTAACTTCTAATTTTCTAGGAAATCACTGCTAAAGTGACTATAAATGTGTTATCGCGGAGCGTCTATCTAGTTATAAGACTTTGGGCTGTAATATGTCATTGAAAATACATTTTCTGCATTCACATTTAGACTTCTTTCCCGAAAATTTGGACGCTGTCAGCGATGAACAGGGTGAAAGATTCCATCAAGAGCCCACCTATGTTAGCGGATTACTGTTGGACATTAAAACGAGACATTCCTGAAGCAAAATAGAGACGAAAATCATAAAGTGAATTCATATTAATGTAGTAATAAATCGAAATACCTTTTTGTTTATAAAAATTCAAAATTTCTGAAATGATATAAATTGGTATTAATTTTCTTTTTATTTTATTTTCTTTCAAGTATCCTTATACTTGTCCTTATCATAACTAGACAAGTTTTCATGTTACCTTAAAAAAAATTTTTTTTTTGACTAGTGTAATCAGACCATCATTGAATTTGAGCATTATACCATCGTATTTTAAGATACTAGTGGTTCTTTATTTGTTTTGATGTCATCCTCTCATCAATCTGAAATAGTCTCGGAAGTTCCCTTCTTGAAAACATGAATAGAACATAAAAATGTTGTAATGGGTAGCCTAGTCGAGATAATCGATTGGTTTTTCTCTGTTATGTTATTTGACAAATTTGGTTTTTACAAACTTCCTCGTTGATAACAGGATACCTATGTTTATGTTATGTACATCCATCCGTTCTGTATATCAATCTAGTAAAAGATATGGTGGGCTTCTCCTCAAAATGATCATGAAATAAGACATAAAGAGTAAAATTCAAAGCAAATTTTCATATATTTCACAATTATCTTCTTTATATTGAACCGTTTCCTAGATATTCGATGTTGAATAATTTGACATTTTTACTACGGAAGGATTCTAAATAAATATCTCAAGGTCAGTAGCAATTGAAGGAACAATTCATACAATACATCAGAAATTGAGAGAAGGCTGTAAATGTCAGCAAATTTTCGAGAACGGAAAGAAGAAATTTTAGAAAGAAAGAAGGTTCACTCCTATTTTTGACACGTTTATGTTGCCTTAATGCGATCCTCCCAGGAATGAGACAGATCGGTTTCTGGTATGAAGAATGGCCGATTTCCGGAGGGTAGCTTGACGCCTGGAGGTGTAAATAATTTACCATAGTATTATCAACTTCTACCTGGAAGAAATTGATATTCAAGAATTCATAATATGTATAATATCCACTACTGGAAAAAATTGAGGGAACAAAAAAAAAAGACGGGTTGCACTCCGGGAGTGCCGGCAGAAGTGAAAACTTGAATATTAACGTTGTGCATTTTTGATATTTTGGAATGGTTAGAGAATAATTTTGTATGAATTGCTTTCATTATCAGTATAAAAGTGCTATTATTTATGTGGTGGAATACAATATTCATTGCGCTATCGTACACAAAAATGACAATAGGTTTGTTCGGGTGGCAGTTCTCAGTTGTACTGGGGTCACAGAGAACCAGGCTCTGTAACTCTTGGAATCGTCGCAAGTTGTTCTATGACACGAACGGGTAAGAACAGGTGGGAACAGATAATTTCAAAACGATTTCGTTAAGTGCATAGATAAGTAAAAGTAAGGTTATGTTGTACATCATGGACATTGAACTCTAAATACCATATAGGTATTCATATGGTTCAATGATCATGGATAGTGTTAAAAAGATATTGAATGAGTTATTGTGTTATTAATACGGTGGAAATACTTTAGAAATTACAAATATTGAAATTGAACAATTTTTTTGTCATAAATAAATAAACATAAACATATCCATATAAATAACTGTAAATATAATTTATATGTAATGAAATATTTAAAGAAGTGATTTAATTTAATTATAATTTGAAATTTCAATACATGTAGTAGTGGTCATCAGTGGAGAAATTATTTTTGTTAGTTCATATCTTGATAAACTGTGAATTTTTCTGTTATTTCATTGTAATTTTGGTGGGAACTGTGTACAGAAAATTTTATATAATAGAATTAGGTAATTGTATATGGAACTGGTGGCATTTGGGAAATAAATAAAAATATTTTCTAACAATTTTCATAGCTTTGTAATTATTTTTTAGATAAGAATTGTTTTAACAAGTCGTTGTGTTCTTGAAAGAGGTCATTCCTCCGTTTCCTTCCTAAATTTTCAATACATTTTGAGTGGTTAAAAATAAAGATACTACAATCACGAAATAACAGAAATAAATATATAGTATATAAATACGAAATATCGTATATATAAATAATATAAAATAATTATCTTACATACTTTGATCAACAACTATGCAATTGTTTTATTCATCTATTGCAAATGATCCTTCCTCTTCTTTGAGATAACAAAAATTTTGAGAAGCTATTATAACGAATTGATTAAAAATTTATACTCCCACAACATCAAATATACTCAAAAACAGCTATGCGAATATCCTAGTCACCAAATATATAACTTAATTGCCAATTAGAAATACTAAAAATTTGAATCACCGATGATTTGAATTTTCCGCTTCTTCTGTTGTACCTTGTACCATCTCTAGATCAGGAACCGTAAGAACAGTAACGAACAGTTCCGAAATCAAGTGTTCCGACCACACGAACGACAAGGAACTCATGTTCCGTCCCAGACGAACGGGTGGGAACCACAAATTACCAAAAATTACAGTTCCGAACTGCCACGCGAACAAACCTAATTTATATTACATTAACATACACAAACATTCGCACAAGCGCCCTGCACCGCCTAAACGAAACAGCACACGCAGGCACGGTAGAAAGAGTGGGGATATTATTCTCTCTACTCCTCGATCTTACGCTTTTTCGATCAGCATCACGTGACCCTGACGCGAGTTTGGATGTTTTTACCCATACAAGAGAGTGCTCAGCGCCGCTAAAGAAGTTTTCACTTCAAAAATCATAAATTTTTAGGCATTTTCAACAGGTCGTAACTTCAAGAGGAATGGTCGTACAAGAAATATAAAAAAGGAAATTGTAGCTCCAAGTGTCTAGTTTTTGGAAAAGAACTTGAAAACTTTTTAACCTCTGTGGTTTTTGAGTAATTGTTGAAAACCCGCAACAAAAAAAATTCTAAAAATTTTTTGAGTTTTTTTTGGTCTACGGGAGTGGAAAACATTTTTTGGCTTATATTTATATTAACTATTTTACGGATCGGATACTTTGTTCATTTAGCTTTAATTTATTTTTTTATACACCTTGATACGTCCACTTCCTGCCGAGATATCGGTCTTCAAATTTTGGGACATCCAAATTACACAAAAGCGATGATTCTTCGGAACACGGAAAGTAAATGTCAATGTAATTAATTAACATCATCTTCGACTTCTGTGATTGCCTGTCCTTAATTTAATGAAAAAATAGTTATACAGGGTGTAACTAAATAAGTGTAAAATATTTAAGATGATTCCTCATGAAAAAAAGATAGGATCTTTCATATAAAGAAACTTCATTGGAGCATCTCTTGTTAAAATACAGCCCCTCAAAGGGGCTTTAACAATTTTTTTCACACGTCAAACGGTGTTTTATATTCCATTGACAATAACAACATTGACAAAAATAACAAGTCAATTTTGTCAAAGTTATGAAGTCATCAACATATTTTTTTAATGGAAATCTAAGATTTTTATTACATTATGTGATAAAGCTTGTTTTTTTACACTAGGGAAAAATAGTTGCAGTAGTGCTAACATAAGAAAAACACGAGAAAATGAATAAAAAACGAAATAATAAAACCAATTATAAAAAGAGGTCAAAATTAAACTCATCTAGTAAGAACATCTGTTGTTATCAATTTTTTCGATTGATTAACTAAAACAACGGTGTGTCAGTGTCAGTCGTATAATTAGTGTGACATCAGTTTTATTATTATGGCTCGTTTAAACGAAAGAGAAAGGATAGAAATTCTAATGATGGTAGGTTTCGACGATCGCCTTCGAAGTCATGAAGAAGCATGTGCTGTATTTAACGCAACACATTTGGAAAGATCTCCAATTGCTAGATGCACAGTAAGCAGAATTATTGCAAAATTTAATGCAACGGGAAGCGTGAGGGATGCTCCAAAATTTGGAAGACCAGGAATAAGCGACGATGTGAAGTTAGTTATTCTGCAGTCAGTAGAAGACAACCCTCACGCAACTACAACAGAAATTGCCTTACAAGAAAATGTTAGTCAGTCGTTTGTAGTAAAGATGTTAAAAAAAGAAAAACTACACCCATACAAAGTTCAACTTGTTCACGAACTCTCGGAAGATGATCCGGACAGACGTTTGGAATTTTGTGAAATCTTCATGCGGCATTGTGACGAAAATCCAAATTTTCTTAATAGTGTAGTATTTTCCGATGAGGCAACGTTTTGTCTAAGTGGTTCTGTAAATCGACACAATTATTGCTACTGGGCTCGGGAAAATCCCCACTGGATGCAGAAAAAACACAACCAGCGCCCCCAAAAATTTAATGTTTGGGTAGGAATCGTCAGGGGAAGATTTATTGGTCCTTATTACTTTCGCGGGAATTTAACAGCTGAACGATATTTGGAACAACTTCGTATGGCAGTGCTTCCGGACCTACTTGTGGCATTTTCGGATCCAAATAATGTTGAAAACTTGGATCCCAGTATTTGGTTCCAACAAGATAGCGCACCACCACATTATAGTCTTACTGTTCGAAGGTTTCTGGATAACCAGGACGGTGGATTGGAAGACGTGGAAGGTGGCCACCTAGGTCACTTGATCTTACCCCCTTGATTTTTTTCTGTAGGGACATTTGAAAAGTCGGGTCTACATTAACCGGCCAGGCAATTTAAAAGACTTAAAGGAACGAATTAGACACGAAATGACTCTATAACTCCGCAGATGATCGAAAACTCTGTATATGCGGTCTACCATCGTCTTGGCCTATGTCAGTTAGTAAACGGAACACAGTTTGAACAATTCCTATAAGAAATAGTTTTGGTTTAATTGACCCTTTAGTTAATTGAAAAGTTATTATGAAACTTACGTTTATTTCGTTTTTTATTCATTTTCTCGTTTTTTTTCTTATGTTAGCCCTACTGCAACTATTTTTCCCTAGTGTACCCGGCGATGGAAAATATTTTGAAGAATGAGTATGTAACGAGTTTTTTATAATAAATCCTCAAATTATGAAGTAAAACGCCGGTTTTCTATTTGTACGCCTCTCTGACACAGATTTTTCTTATTTCATTCATAACTGATGTGTCTTAGCTTCTCGCTGTGTACCCGTAAGTGGTTACTCTTAATTTAATATATAGGCTTGTTAAATCATTCAAAAGCTTCTGACCTCTCGGCAGTGCTTTTCTGCATATTTCAATTAATTTACATGGTCTGATCTTGATATTGATTCAAACTATTTTTTAATTTTCTATATAAATATTCATTCAAAAACTTATTTCCTCGTGTTATCAATTTCAACTGTTCAAACTGTTTTTTTCCCGGTAAAGATTGAGGTGTTTCGACCTCTTATTTACACAGGTATAATACATGACCATTACACCGCCTCTGGCTCAACCCATCATTAAAATTGTACAATTCACTAAACCATAAACTAACAATAGCAAATAGCACTTGTCGATGTTACGAATAGAAGAAACAGGTATTCGAATGACAGTTGAAAATATTTTTGAGAGATTAGTGTTTTCGATCACGTTTGCTTCGACAGGTATCTTTTATGATTTATAGCATGTTTTTCTGCATTATGAATATTTTGAATTTAGTGCCAAATTTTTCCAGCTTTGTTAAGCCCTGTAACGTCAGTAAAACGCAAGGATGAAAAGCACAGACAAGAGATCAAGAGCTTATGACTGTGCGCTTGATCTAAAACTGATACGATCCTAGCACGAATTCCTCTGAACATTCTGGACATTATATCATGCCCGTGGTACTATTGTGTAAAAGCAGGATGGAACTTCAAGATCCATAGATGACCAAACTGGTATTTTATAACGACTGATGTGGAATACTCTCTATACTGTGATTTTCACATCGACAGCATCACGTAGACTGACCGAACAAGCAATTTTATAACGTACTAGCTGACCCGACAGACTTCGTCCTGTCAAAAAGATTTGTAATATGGCAGTTTTTGTGCCTACGTATTTTAAAAAATTCTCCTGAACAGAACCGTCACCCTGGTGATAGGGCGTTGTGAATAAAAAATAATTAAATAAAACATATATAAGGATTTAAAAGTAAGTAATCGCTTTATTGTTAATCATGTGAATCATAATTATTATTATTATCATTGTAGTGCTTTGTGGTATACGATGTTTTTTGTTTGATTACCTGGCGCATAGATAAACAAATCTGATGGTTTTCCAACACGGGAACAGGCAACATACAATTGACCATGTGAGAAACATGGGTTTTCTAGATTAATACCACAAACACTTAATGATTGCCCCTGGGACTTGTTTATAGTCATAGCAAAAGCAAGCCGCACTGGAAACTGTAGACGTTTAAACTCAAATGGCACATCAGTCGGAATCATTGGGATGCGTGGTATGAGAACATCTTCTCCTTTATACTTTCCTTTGAGTAAAGTTGCTTCTATCACATTGTTTAGTAATTTTTTATCGCTAACCGTGTACCGTTGCAAAGACGCGGTTGGTTGATATTTCGCAACATTATAACCACCGATCCAACCTTTAATTGAAGATTGTGAGGTGGCAATCCTGGCAAATCCAGCGAGTTTAAAAATTCCGGTGGATAGTTGATTACATCATCTTGATTAGTAGCCGAATCAACTGATTTATATATCCTCAATTCGCCTGTAATTTGTTCTTGATTTTGAAATTTAATCCATTTACATCTATGTTTTTTGCAGCCAGTATAGCTCGTTCGCTCAACCAATCATGGTTTCTGTAATTTTGAGAAACATCTGGAAACACCTTCTGAATAAGTTCATCTTTTGATCGAGTTAACTGACAAAAACTTTGAGGAAAGTTAATGCAGCCAGTCAACATGTCTATAGGAAATTTGCCATTACCAATGTCAATGAGTTGTTTAGAGAATATGTTTCCAGATTCGTCATTTTGCAACTCGACACGCATATTCTTGCTTAAATGAAGTACTTTGAGATGTTTTCACAAATTGGAGGACTTTAGACATGCATTGAGTTCATCAGCTGGCGTTGATCGTGGAATCACTGGCAATGTTTGACGAAAATCTCCTGCTAATAAAATCATTGCACCACCAAATCGGTTATTATTGCTCCGTAGATCTTTTAAGGTTCTGTCTAAAGCCTCCAAAGATTTTTATGTGCCATCGTGCATTCATCCCAAACAATCAATTTACATTGCTGCAAAACCTTTTCCATTGCAGAGTTCTTCGAAACGTTGCAGGTTGGAATTTCATTGCTTTGCATATTTAATGGCAATTTTAGTGCTGAATGGGCTGTTCGACCACCTTCAAGCAAAGTTGTTGCGATTCCCGACGAAGCGAGTGCAAGTGCAATTTTATTTTGTGAGCGAATTGTTGCTAATATTAATGAAATCAAAAAAGTTTTTCCTGAACCACCAGGTGCATCTAAGAAATAAATCCCTCCAGTTTCATCATTTGTGACTTTCATAAGAGTTTCAAATACATACTTCTGTTGTTCATTGAACAGTGGAAGATTTGTTTGAATTAATTCTTTCAAAGCGTTGAGATCATACAGTTTTTCTCGATGCAACCCTTGGTTAAAAGCGTCATGTATTGGACGATTGGGCGCGGTCAGGCCTAATTGAATTAATAGTTCGTTTGACATTATCAACACATGTCCTCAATTGAAATCAATGCTTCATTGTAAATTTCTTCACTGACTTGTATATTTGGATTTCCCATTCTATTCCGTATTTGATACAAAATATCATCACACATATAATCTTTGTACTTGATCCACAAATCAATTGGGTTTGATGGGAAGCATGTAGATATGATTATAGAAAACAATGTTCGTATTTGATGAGCGTGTGATGATATTACAGCATCATTGAGAGTTTGATCCCAATGAGCGTCATTTTCAAGCAATTGCAAACGTTGACAGGCTTCTCTGTAGGATCCACACAATTCACCATCAACAGTTCGTAACTGTTGGAATGATGTTGGGCCACGTACATGGACTAATAGCAGTCGTAAATAAAAACATTCGTAATTTAATATGAACTTTATACCATAGCAATAAAGCTCAAATTGACTACGTTTTAGTTACAAATCATTTGTATGGGAAAAACAAAAGGCTATTTTTAGGGTTTTTCCAGCAATAATTCTAATTTTTCTCGCCGAAAAACCATCCTTGAACTTCAACGAACATTTTAAAAAAAGATTTGGCCAAATTGGTCCAGGCGTTGTTGAGTTATGCGCTTACCAACACATTTTGCGATTCATTTTTATATTATAGACTAGCAAACCCGGCGAACTCCGTTTCGCCACCAGATGGCTTCGTTTCATGTAACATTTCATTTGGTGATTAAAAGATGAAGAATTGTTTTATATTTGAAAAGGAAAAATTTTATTTCATTTCACAACAGTACTGACTTCATTTCGATTACAAAAATGAAGTGTTATTTAGTTGAACTTGTTGAATGAAAGTCAATCCAAAAGAAATTCTGAATCGAAGTGTTATGGGTGTCCGCAAATTATCCGTTTCATTGTAGTGCTCTTTGGTAAACCACACCATTTTGCTTTTTGGTCTGACGTTAACACAAACAAAGCGGATGGTTTCCCAACTCGTGAACACGCAACGTATAACTGCCCATGTGAAAAACAATGATCTTCTAAATTTATCCCGCAAACACTAAGCGTGGCCTTGCGACTTGTTAATTTTCATTGCGAACGCAAGGCGAACTGGAAATTGCAATCGTTTGAAGTCAAACGGAAGATCAGTTGGAATCATTGGTATTCGAGGAATACATACATTTTCACCTACGTACTTTCCGTTAATAATGGTTGCGTCAATCAAATTCGTCAAAGTCTTCTAAGCGAAAGTCGAGCACCGTTGCAAAGTCCCGGTGGATTCAAATAACGCAATGTCATAATAACTGTACCAACTTTGAGTTGCAAGTTATGTGGAGGAAATCCTGGTAACTCCAGAGAGTTCAAAAACTCCGTTGGATAATTTACTACATCATCGGGATTTGTTATGGAATCAACGGATTTGTATGTCACCAAATCGCCAGCAATTTTTGATTGAATGGTGAAATTCAGTGCGACAAGAATTGCTTGTTGACTTAACCAAGCATAATTCTGATAATTCTCACTAATGTTTGGAAAAACATTTTCAATAAGAGCTAATTGAGAGTCTACAAATCGGCAAAAGTCGTTGGTAAGAGTAATTAATCCAGATGTCGCATCAACTGAGACTTTTCTATTTCCAACAGCTAACAATTGTTTGAAAAATTGTGCAGCACTTTGATCATTTTGAAGTTGAACTCTCATATTAGTGGTTAGCGATAATGTTTTTACGTTATTCCATAAAGATGATGCCTTCAGGCAAGCATTTAATTCATTTGTAGGCGTTCCACGGAGAATTGCCTGCCAACAATATCATCAAGCCGCCAAAGATGTTGTTATTTCGCCGAAAATTCTTCAGTGTGAAGTTAAGTGCTTCAAGTGATTTCTTATGTGCCATTGTGCACTCATCCCAAACAATAAGCTTGCATTGCAGAATGATCAGTACGACCGCCATCTAGAAGAGTCCCCGTAGTCGCATCAAACAATGTATCACGCACCGGAACCATCTACTTAATATATTAGTTTGCAGTACATGCTATGTATAAGAGATGGCGCTGTTAGTATAAAGATTTTCCCGCTTTTCTGTTGAATTTTTCCTAAATTTTCTTTGCTACAAACCTCACGGAGCCCGAGACCTTTCCAACGAATGCAAAACCGTGGAAATAGGTTTGTGCGTTCTGGAGTTATAGCGTCAGGAAGGAAAACCCGACTTATTTGTGTAGTAGATGAATTGACGTTCAGATTTGAGAAGAGTTTGTTAATAAAACGGAATGACTACTAGCAAAGAATCATTATCACTCTCTACAACTCACTTTTAAAGAATTATAGAGTGGCGATTTTGTCCCAACAACAACAAAACAGAGGAATCTTGTTTCCATCTGAATAATCATGAAAAATATGAAATTAGCTGTAACTTTCAATTCAAATATAGGCAACGTCAAAGCCGGAAATTCCAATGGTCCTCGTGGGTAAAGTGCGCTGCGACAATACACGACCACTGGTGTCACTAACTCGTCGGGAGTTTCTCCAAAAAAAACACAATAAAAGGAAAATCTCAATCAAGACACGCGCCTTCCAGGCAAACGCAAAGAAAAGTCACAATCGGGTATTTCACGTCATCAACTCGGAATCAAAAACGCCAAAGTCGCCACATCGGCACAAAAAAATCCAATCGCCGACACGGCAAAACCACAACACTTCTGCTCCAAGGCAGCCAACAGTGTAAGCCAATACGAAATCAAACCATCCCCACCATAATCGGGATCCCAAACTCACAAAGCGAAGGCAAGGCACAACAAAAAAAACAAAACGAAACGGACACGTCAGATGTTAGACGGTCATAATCCCGAGCATATGACGGTCCCAAAAATATATCCCCACCGTCACCGGGGCTAAAACGTACAGAAAAGGCAAGGTACGAACGACATTTACTTACTGAAACGGACTCGTCAGATGTTAGACGGTCATATTCCCGAGCGTATGACGGTCCCAAAATATCCCCACCGTCACCGGGGCTAAAACGTAGAAACAAAAGGCAATCTCAAGCCGGAACGCACTCATAAAGCACTAAGCCACCCGACAACTCAGAACCACCAAAACTAGGTACTCTCCTCCAAACAGGTATCAGGATATCGTCTGAGATCTTTAACATGCCAGACACCTCTATCACTTCCATCCCTCCATTGCAGTTGATAAGCATTATGGCCAACTCTCCGACGCACAGTGCAGGGTCCGACAAATCTGGGCGCCAACTTGGAGGCAAAGCCCTTAGAGGCATCAGATAAAAGTTTATTGCGGGTCAGGACAAGATCTCCTCTCGGAAAGTGACAGGACGGCGGCGCAAATTATAACGTTGACGATTACGCTCCTGAGCGCGAGCCAAGCGCTTCTGAATGTCGGCAAACAACAGCCGGTAGCCAACCTTTTTAGCGTCCACAACCTCCGAAGGACGTCTAGGGTCCAACTCTACCACAGTGTTATAGGCATCTCCAGATGGGCGATATTCTCTGCCAAAATTAGCGAAGTATGGGCTACAACCAATAACCTCATGACGACCAGTACGAACGGCGCAAGTAACAGCAGAAAGGTGTTTACTCCAAGTTTTATGGTTATCCTTGACATAACAGGAGAGCATGGTCTTAACTATACCATTGCTGCGCTCGGTAGGATCACAGTGCGGACTATAAACTGGAGTGAATATGATGTTGACTTTATATTTCTGACACAGCGACGTGAAAGAGGTACTGCGCATCTGGGTGCCATTATCGCAAATGAGCAAACGAGGAACTCCGTAAACAAGAAAAATATGCTGCTCCAGCAGATGACAAAGGAAACAGCAGTAGCATTGCGCAAAGGAAAGGTCAAAACATACTTGGAGAAATAATCAGTAACTACTAAGATGTACTTATATCCGTTGGACGATGGCAAGGGACCCACGAAATCCAAACTTATCATCTCCCAAGGTTCGGTAACAACCGGTCGGGTTCCCATAGTTCCAGCAGGAGCTTGAAGGTCAGGTTTATGCTCCAGACACACCGAGCAACGACTCACATATCGGGCTACATCGGCACGCATCTTAGGCCAAAAATAGCGTTGTCTCAAGCGCCAATAAGTCTTAAAGACACCAGGATGTCCGGCGGAAATATCATCATGATGTTGACGAAGTAGGCTCTTCCTGAACTCCCCAGGTACCACCAATTTCCAACAATCCCCCGCATCTCCTAAACCAGGATAAGGGGCGGAAACGTATTTCCAAAGTAAGCCATGCTCCTCCCTCCAGGTAGGGTATTTGTCCGGAAATGTGTTCAAGTCTTCTCTCATCTTGAGATACCAAGGATCCCTAGACTTATGGAACAGCTGGCGATCATCAGAGTCCAGCACCTCGTCCACAGACACTGGGACGGACCTGGACAACATATCAGGCACGACATTCAGTTTACCCTTGCGATGGACAATTTCAAAGGTGAAGGGCATTAGGCGCAAACTCCAACGAGCCAATCGACCCTGTGGGTCCTTTAGGTTATGCAGCCACAGCAAAGAGTGGTGATCGGTAATTACCTTGAAGAAGGTACCTCCAGGTAATGGCGTAGTTTTTCAACAGCCCAAATCACGGCAAGGCACTCACGCTCCGTGGTCGAATAGTTGCGCTCTTGTCGAGTTAACGAACGGGAAAGATAGCACAAGACTCTCTCACCATCATCAAATTGTTGGGTGAGAACGGCTCCGAGTCCGTAGGCGGAGGCATCAACTTGCACAATGAACTGGCGATCAAAGTCAGGCAAGTGAGTACAGGGCAGACGCTAGCTTCTCTTTATTTCACTGAAAGCTAATTCACACTGGGGTGTCCAATTCCAGCGGACATTTTTCTTAGTCAAATTCGAGAGGGGTTCGCTCAAATCGGCCAAATTAGGAATGAACCGGCGATACCATGCGGCGGTTCCCAAAAAGGAACGGATGGCGGCAACATTAGTGGGAGTAGGAATACTCAAAATAGCCTCGACCTTTTCAGGATCCGGGCGAAGACCATGTCTGTCGACAACATACCCCAAATATTTCAGCTGAGGGCGACAAAAAAACATTTTCACGCTTCACGACAAAACCAGCCGCTATAAGCCTATCCAACACCTTACCCAAAATTTCTAAGTGTGTGGCGAAATCTCCACTAACGATGACAATATCGTCCAAGTACACAAAGACGTACGGCTGAAGATCAGGACCAAGAACACCGTCCATAATACGTTGGAAAGTAGCGGGAGAATTAGTTAGTCCGTAAGGCAAGCGTCGAAACTGATATAAGCCGCGACCAGGGACGGTGAAAGCCGTATATTCCTCGAGTTAGAAGCCACCTGAACGTGGTGATAGGCCGTTTTTATATCCAAAGTGCTCAACACACGAGCATCGCGCAATTTGTCTAGTATTCCAGAGAATTCTCCTATCGAACATAACTTCTATCCAAAATACTTAGGAGTTAAATTAGATTCATCTCTCAATTACAAGGCTCATTTAAATGATCTGAACCTAAAACTGAAAACTAGGAATAATATTCTTCATAAATTAGCTGGATCATCTTAGGGTACTGATGCTTCCACTCTTCGCACAGCATCTCTAGCCCCAGTCTTTTCTACAGCTGAGTATTGTTGCTCTGTTTGGTTTAATGGTGCACATACACAAAATATTGGTGCACAATTGAATACATCCATGGGAATAATTACTGGCACCATAAGATCTACACCGGTTCATTGGTTACCAGGTTTGTCTAACATTGTCCCTCCCCATATTCGCAGACAGACTGCAGCTCTGAATTCTTGGAGCAAATATCATTCTATTCCTAATTTATTTACAATTATTTCATACATTCCACAAAATAAAATTCCAAGATTGAAGTCACGTATACCATTCTGGTATAATACATTCTTCAATATGAAGATAAACGATGAAGAATTATGGAAGATTGAGTGGAACTCTTAGGAAATGTTCAATAATTATATCATTTCTGATCCTTCTGAAAAAATTCCGGGTTTTGATCTTCCAAGAAAAATTTGGACAATTCTTGATCGTTTGAGGACAGGTCATGGTCGTACCAATAGCATGCTATTCTGATGGAACTTAGTTCTAATCTGAATAATCATGAATAATATAGGAAATCAGCTGTAACCTACAATGATTCTCCTATCGAACATAATTTCTATCCTAAATACTCAGGAGTTAAATTAGATTCATCTCTCAATAACTAGGCTCATTTAGATGATCTGAACCTAAAACTGAAAACTAGGAATAATATTCTTCAGAAATTAGCTGGGGTGCTGATGCTTCCCCTCTTCGCACAGCATCTGACTCATGCGCTTTAACCTGTCCGACATGGCTCAGCATATGGTTCCTGGCAGCTGGAGTTGACAGATGTCATCTCATGGCCTCCGTTTTGGTCATATATTTTCCCCTCATACGCCCCCGATATTCACGGGAGTGCGTAATCATTAGGGTCATCATTGCCATTTTACCGACTACCCGATGTGGGGAGCGCTCTCCCCACATTTCGAGGCGCCTTGAGCCAGTAACGACCCAAGATTGAAGGTTTATAATTGGTTTTATAGCTTATGCACTTAGTTTGTTTATTGAATCTTAGTTTTAAAATTAGACTGATAGATTACGGAATCAGAGTAAAGCAATGGGAATTTTGAAATTTTGAGATTTTAATTGCATTTAATTTTGTGTGAGTTTTGTGTGTTGAGAGAGAATAGATAGAGATTTTAGTTCATTATGTATAGTTTGTCTGAGTTTGATTAAAATTATGAAATTGAGTATTATTCATTTAATTATCTCTGATGAGATAAATATGCTTAATTATTGCTTCTGCCACTGAGGATGTGTAGCGGTACCGCTTCACCGTGGTCAAGTTCGTGTTTACTGTAAGAATATTCGGACAGCTTTGAAATGACGTCGCTTGAAGTCTGCTGTCTCTGAATTTGGTATCTATTGCAATGAAAGAACACATGCGTTGAGTTTTCATTAGATCCACACTCGCACTCGGGGTTTTCCGCCAAGTTCAGCGAATGTAATTTGGCCTTGAATGGCCCATGCCCCGTTATTATACATTTAAGGTGGTACCCTGGTCGAAAGTAGCCACGCGAGGTGGTAAAGTCGACTTTAGGTATCCACTCGTATGTATTTCTGCCCTTTGGTCCCTCGTCCCATCGTGCTTGCCAAGTACACATGAGCTGAGCCTTGAGGTCCCGTAGGTACCTCTTGGTTATGGTTCTAGTCGTCGGCGTATCCGTGTCCAACGCCGAGTAAAGGTGCTCCTGATATTTGAACGGGAGCCCTCTCCTAAAGTGCGACCTGGCCGTCTCCTGGACAGCCGTAAGGTCTAAACACATTTGGCCTGTCAAGTCTTCTAGAGCAGAAGTGTATACAGTCCGACAGGGCGTGGTCATCAACAGAAGGATCGATCTGTGGCAAGCCAACAGATGTCTCCTAATGTGACTGTGGTTTGCCCTGTGGTACCACATAGAGCATGCATAAAATACCACACGTCTGACTAGTGGTGTTACGCGCTAGCTCTCTTTCACTCTACTCTTAATATTTACTATATTCAACAGCCAGCAAACCTTATTTGCGGCCAGATTCAATTAGGCAACCGTAAATAATAATAAACAGAAGCTTTAATTTGATATATGATTGTGGGTGTATAAATGTAACAAAATCTTACCTGTGTATACCTGGCTGCGAAGAGGTGCGGCCAGGTGCGCAACAGCAACCATGATTTTTTCAGAGTCTTTATAGAATGTTGCCGTAAAGTAGACGACATTTTATTGAAAAAACAATTCAGTGAAATTTCTTACGGATTATGAATAATTTGTCACCAAACCCACTCGGCTCCAGAGAGTGCACAAAGTACCTCCTCGGCTAGCTCTAGAGCTGAGACTACTTATAAAGGGGCGCCACTCTATTTTATGATAATACAAAGAAAAAAAAGAGGAAAGTACACTAAAGATCTCAGGGTCGCAAAAGAGAGAAAATAACGAACGCACTCTCAGGATGCCAAACGAGCCCGATCACACAAGCGGGAGGTAGTGGCTAGTAGAAAGAATATAGAGCAATTATTCAACAATATAATGAGCCCAAATGAAACACACAAGGTCCCTCAAACGAGGATATATCTTACAGAAGGTAGACCACTAACTAGTTCTTACTTCACAACCCGAACATTCGATATAATGCCTCATCTCTTACTAAACAAACAGTAATATCACCCCAAGGTATATACTCAGAGCCTCGATGGCAATCGTTACAAATAGCCCCTTACTTATATCTAAGCGAACTTCTCGATAGGTCGGGTTTTATGTACTAAAAAGCATTCACTGAATTGGGCCTCTCCGACACCAATCAATCTCAACTAAACTCCACAGACCAACCTTTTATAACAGTCTAGGTCGCGGCTTGACTGAAGTACAAAAGGATATAGTTTCTCAAACCACAATCATTCTCACAGTCTCGTAGATGGAAACTGGGCTCAAATATACTCCTGGGCCAACGTAGTACAATTTCTCACAGTAATGCGCCCCGGGTAGACGACAGGTGTGGTATCTTAGATGGCGAAATCTAGTGGAGGTCCCCAAGGACAGCTCCCACGGCAGCTCGACGGCAATTCAAAGACAGCCCAGACAAACAGCTCGAAGACTTCAAAGACAGTTCAGAATCTGCGGCACCTCGCAACGGTACAACAATAATTCCCAATTCGAAGCAGAATGATGCAATCCCACGTCGTTTTTCCAAACAAATACGCCACTCCGCTAAAACGCAAAAATCTCACCAACGAACAAACCAAACCAACATGATAAGATTTCTCTCAGGGCTTCAGTTAAAATCCTGTTCAGATCCGCAAAATTAATTACTCCAGGACATTTCAACCAAATATCCTACATAACGATGTCATTGACAACCTACGTCACATGATGACAGACTAAGACCACCGACAACAGCATCCATCGAAACGTACGAGATAAGCTGGTAAACTACTGCGACTAACGCCACCAGTTCGGTTTGCAGGTACTAACTGGAGCGGGAATTTTGAAACCGTGACAAATTTAATCAAAAATACTAACGGCCACATTTTGATAGGCGACCTGGTAGATATAAATTCTCCTAATCATAAATATGTGTAAAAATTTCGTTTTCAGCAAACACTAGATGAGTACACTACTTCTGCAGCCGGATCTCGTACTATACGGAATAGATGTAGCAACATCGAGCAATATTGTCATATCAACTTGATACTCACTTTTTGAGCGCAATTTCCAGCACCTTCAGTATCTTACTGAGTCCCTCGGAGCCGAAGTCGTTCACCCACCCCAGAGTGTTGTTGGTGAGCGATATCCTGAGCGATTCGACGCAGTTGAGCAACTTGCCGAGCGACTGGTACTCGGACTTGGAATATTGGTCGAGGTAGGCGTGGTACTCCTGAGGCTTGTCGAACTTGTGATCAGGGCCCTGCATGGAATTTTTGCATTTCATCAGCAACATCTTACGTTTCTGTTTCAGGTCCATGCTGCGGAGCGGTTTTTTCTTGTCGTCGTTTAGGTTCATGTCGCTCTGCAAAAGAAAAAATTGATAATGAAAATTTAAGAGCTCAACGGCGATAATAAAGGGTCATCCAAATGTGACGCCCAGATGTCAGCACGGTATCATTTTTACACGTGATATCTTTTCAAATGACATAAGCCATTTTGTTTTATTAGAAGGTAGTTTTAACCATGGACAGGTACACATTGCAACAACGCGTTTACATCATTGAAAGTTATTATGAAAATGGGCGTTCTTTGAAAAATACCCATCGCAAAATTCGTTGATTTTCTTGGTGTAAATAATAAATCTTCAATTCAAATATTAGTGAAAAAATTCGAAGAAACTGGTTGTGTTACTGATTAACCAAAAAATGGAAGACCAAAAACTGTACGCACAAATGAAAATATTGCTGCCGTTAGTGAAAGTGTTGAAAATGAACCGACAACATCAATTTCGCAACGGGTGTGATCTTGGCAGACCAAATGCCAGCAGACCGTTTGTCGGAAACACCCGAACGGTGTGGTCATTGGCGTGCGGGTTGATTCAAATTATTCAGTTAATAGGCGGAATTCTCGGGAAATATCAACAGGAATGAATTGAAATTTGGCATTGGAAAGGGAAGAGGTAGTAGGAGTATAGTGCAAGTGAAATTTTTCTCTTCCCTATTCTAATTCGGGCATTTTCCAACCTATATAGAAACTTTTAATATCTCGGAAACTACTCGATAGAACATTTTTAATTTCGGGATGAAGTTGGATGACACCATAGGGAATTCAACTATGAAAAAATTTTCGACTGCCCGACGGTCCATCATGTGGTTTTTCCAATATACAGGGTTTTCCTTTTAAGTTGGCCTATTAGACGTTTTAGGAGAACTAGTGAATATTTCGTTATGAAATTTTAGGTGGAGCCTTGAGGGTAAAGGAACTTTTCGTCTAAAATATTTTCAAGTCGACAGTGTTGCCACGTCTACCTCAAACGCACATCTACTTTCTTATTTCGAATGGAACTACCTAAATTTTTATTTATTTATTGATTCAGAACCAAAATCGCACTATAACCTAGTAAAAAAATTTCTCTGCCATGCACTGTTGCCAAGTTATGTACAAATTATTGAAATTTTTGACAACCGCATAGCCAGTTTCGAAATGCAAAATCGCGATTATTGTTAATGCGAACAGAACCAAATTTGGCAGTCTAATAGACAAGAATCCTATCATTTAGGTGGTATATTCGATGTCTCGATGCATCTTAAGGCTTCTCGGAGATTTTGCTCCGAAAATGTGACATTTAAAATTGAAATATTTCGAGATTTTCAAATGACAACAAAATAAAAATGATTGGCAGTTTCTTTTTACAGCAATCAATTATTTTGGATAGATTTCGAATGAGGAGGAAAAAACTCAGATATTTCAGTATTCGAATCCAAGATCTGTGGTCACGTTTACGTTGAGAGGGCTCTGTGATTATGAGGTAAATTATTGAAATAGATTCTATGGTTGAGATCATAAAATGAGGCATATTTGTTCATGAGTAACAACTATGGAAGGAATCTTTTTCCATTCATAAGGCTCTCATTTTATTCCGAAAAATTTTTCCTAGTTTGCTTTCTCTACAGCTTTTGTGTTATATTCTGTTCCGTTGAATGAACTCATTCATTTTCTGATAATTAAAATTTTTCGATCAATTTCATTTTTATAAACAAAACAATTTAAAGATTTCAAAAAGAGTTTAATAAAACAACTCTAGGTTAAATAAAATGCTCGAAATGGCTTCCGTTCACCTCTAAGCATTTTAAAATCCTCTGTTCTACGGACATCGTTGCCTTCCGAAGTAATTCTGGGGATATGCCTCGGAGAACTTCTATTATTCTGTTTCGTAAAACAGACTTATTTGCGATTCGTACCTTGTATACCTCAGATTTTACATAACCCCATAAGAAAAAATCTAAAGGCGTAAGGTCCGGGAATCGTACAGGCCAATGCCATGGTCCCAAACGACGGATCCATCTATCCTCAAATAATTCCTCTAAAATATGGGATACTGTTCTTGTGCAATGAGGGGGGGCACCATCCAATTGGAACCAGCACCTCATTGCCTCGGAAATGGGAATTTCGTCCAAAAAATTTCTCAATGTAGAATTAAGGATTTCTACATATCTTTCACTATTAAGAATGCCATCATATAACTCGAATTCGAGTTTATTATCTTTCATGATAGCAAAAACATTCAAGCTGAATTTATCTTGATTCCCCCTTTCAAATTTCGCCATTGGATTTATGTCAGACCAGTGATGATCATTTTGGCTGCTAAGTCCACCTTCTTGACCAAACTTGGCCTCATCACTCCAAATTATTTTTTTCAGAAAATGTGGATCCTCCTGAATTTTAATTAAAATGTTCTCGCAAAACGTTATTCTTATAGCTTCGTCAGCAGGTTGAAGACATTGAACTTTGATGAATTTAAACGCATGGAATTTGTGCTCCCTCAAAATTCTGTGCACAGATGTTGATTTAATCCCTAGTGCCTCACTTGCACCGGGAATGGAAGCACGTGGATAGGCGTGAAAGTATCCCAAAACGTTTATTACATTAATTTCATTTTCCACAACGTACTTTGAGCGTCTACTTTTCGGATCAGGATTACCGAAAGACAAAAATTTCTCCACAGCTTTCGGAATTTCTTTCCAGTCATTCTGGGTACATGGGGTAACGATTGTTGAAGGTCCTACAGGTCCTTTCGATAATTTTTTGACATTCTCCGTGAATTGTGTAAAGGTCCAAAATTTGTTCATTAGTATAAGACATCATTTCAAAATCTTGTTACAGAACAATGAAACAATTATTCTACAAACTAAACCTGCTCGATCGAGGTTTAATTAACGATTAACAAAATTTTCTATGATATCCATGATCATCGAACACTTTTTATGATTTCAACCATAGAATCTATTCTAATAATTTACCTCATAATCACATACCACATAAATGATAGGATTCTTGTCTATTAGACTGCCAAATTTGGTTCTGTTCGCATTAACAATAATCGAGATATTGCATTTCCAAACTGGCTATGAGGTTGTCAAAAATTTCAATAATTTGTACATAACTTGGCAACAGTGCATGGCAGAGAAATTTTTTTTAGTAGGTTATACTGCGAATTTGGTTCTGAATCAATAAATAAATAAAAATTTAGGTAGTTCCATTTGAAATAAGAAAGTAGATGTGCGTTTGAGGTAGACGTGGCAACACTGTCGACTTGAAAATATTTTAGACGAAAAGTTCCTTTACCCTCAAGGCTCCACCTAAAATTTCATAACGAAATATTCACTAGTTCTCCTGAAACGTCTAATAGGCCAACTTAAAAGGAAAAACCCTGTATATATATATAGCAATTTTCAATTATTCGGAAACCTCTCGATATAATATTTTTATTTTCAGGATGAAGTTGGATGACACCATAGAGACTTCAACTATGAAAAAATTTTCGACTGCCCGACGATCCATCATGTGGTTTGAAAATTGTTATATATATATCGGAAAAACCACTTGATGGACCGTCGGGCAGTCGAAAATTTTTTTTCATAGTTGAAGTCTCCATGGTGTCATCCAACTTCATCCCGAAAATGAAAATGTTCTATCGAAAGGTTTCGAGATATTAAAAGTTTCTATATAGGTCGGAAAATGCCCGAATTATAATAGGGAAGAGAAAAATTTCACTTGCACTATATTCCTACTACCTCTTCCCTTCCTAATGCCTAATTTCAATTCATTCCTGTTGATATTTACCGAGAATTCCGCCTATTCACTGAATAATTTGAATCAACCCGCACGCCAATGACCACGCCGTTCGGGTATTTCCGACAAACGGTCTGCTGGCATTTGGTCTGCCAAGATCACACCCGTAATTTCGCGTCGTTCGCAAGAATTGGGCATATTCTATGGCTCCTTATGGAGGATTTTGCATAAGGATTTGCATTTACACGCTTATAAAATTCAATTAACCCAGAAATTGAAAGAAACAGACCATTTACGACGTCGTAATTTCGCTTGTTGGATTATTGAACAACTAACGATAGATCCATTGTTTTCAAGCAAAATTTTGTTTAGTAACGAAGCTCATTTCACAATGGATGGATTCGTCAATAAGCAAAATTGTCGTATCTGGGGTGATGAAAATCCTCGTGTTATTCATGAAAAATCTCTACACCCACAAAAAGTTACTGTTTGGTGTGCACTTTAGGCAAATGGAATCATTGGGCCATTTTTCTTCGAAGATGATGCTGGAAATGCTGTTAGTGTGAATGCTGAGCGATACCAATAAATGTTGAGAGACTTTTTATGGACACAGTTGAGTCATATTGATATGTCTGACGTCTATTCTTAGCAAGATGGTGCTACATGTCACAGAACTCGAGAAAACATTACGTATTTGCGATCAAAATTTCCTCGACGAGTAATTTCACGAAATGCAGATTTTAATTGGTCTCCAAGATCATGTGATCTAACACCCTTCTTATTTTTTATTGTGGGGTTTTTTCGAAAAGCCGAGCGTATGCTATCAAGCCACAAAGAATTAATGATCTAAAGAACAACATTCAAGTTGCAATTCGCGAAATAACACCAGCAACATGTCGGAAAGTCATTGAAAATTTCGATATTCGGATTGATGCCTGCAGACGCAATCGTGGTGGACATTTGAATGATATTTATTCCATTCCTCTTACAATTGTAATGGATCATACTTTTAATAAAAATAAACAGCTTGAAAAAATTGCAAATAGTTTGTGTTTTATTTCAAAGAAACATGTAGGCGCGTTTTTTGGATGGAGTTTTTTTTTCGGTACGGGCTCCTTTATTTGAAATTTTCATCAATCATATTTTCAGATTTCAGAGCATTTTCGCATTAACCAACTGCTATTCTAATATTTTGGAAATAAACCAAAACCGATGAGCAGAATATGGAAACTGTCCAATTTAGAATTGGGTCATGCAGATTGTTGCGTTTTCTCTGATCATCATCAAAAATAGATTATTGTCTGTATTCAATTCCATGGCACCTTATAATAAATATTATCTCTCAACATCAAATTCCTTTTATTTCAAAACCCTTCGTTTAATGAAATTTTTCATGAAGTTTGACTGATACAAATAAACTGACAAAAGACCTTATAATCATGAGTTGTTTGAGATTGAAATTCTGATATCACTATACAGTATAAGAAATTTTGAGATCCAAATAAAATAAATAAAGGAAAAATATTCTTAAGGAATAAAAATTAACTGAAAGTTAAAAAATGAAAACAATTTTATCTAAATACACTCGAAAGAAATAAATAAAACTAATACTGAAAAAAACTCAACTATATGTTCACAGCTCCACTACTTCATTATTGATTTTATATTGTAACAAAACCGAATATGAACCTTTTAATGACTACTACGTCAATAGAGTTTCGCTTCATGCGCCGACAAAGGGATTAAGAACATGATGAAAGGGACCGCTCGCCATAAAGCTGTCACATAAAAAACAATTAATGGTGGCATATTTATGGGACATAAAAGAGACCGCTGCGATTCTACGATTCCCTTGTTCTGGAATGTGAAGCATCTTTCTGGTAACTTCTAGAAAAACAGCGCCGGATATAAATGACTGAAGCCGATTCATGGATTCATTCATGGAAAGAACTTGCCGACGAATAACAGGTGTTCTTAGTGAAATTCTGTAGATAAATTGTGTGTATAAATTATTGATAAATGTTAGTTAAGTGTGAATATAAATTAGTTTAAAGAAGGACTTGTATCGTTTTTCTATTTCGCTGAGGAAAAACGTAACAATATACTCATTTTATGTACTCATCACCGAATAGAACAAAACTAGAGTAATAACCTTATTTTTTTTTTTCAAATTTCCATTTATTCCAGTCATTGAAACTAAAGATCTCGAAAACTGCTGGGCTAGTCCATTTTATGCATATTTTGAAAACTCTAGAAAACTACATGGAACACTGAATAAATTCGATAGGACTAAGCAGCTTAAACCTACCACAATTCAGCACAACAAAATGTTGTAGGTCAGGCCAATTTCTTACACATTGGTGGATGACCTTTTTAAATAATTATAATTACTAGCAAACCCGGCTAACTCCGTCTCGCCACCAGATGGTTTCGTTTTATGTAACATTTCGTTTGGTGATTAAAAGATGAAGAAAATTTTTGTTTGTTTCATATTTGAAAGGAAAAATTTATTTTATTTCACAACAGTAATGAATTCATTCCGATTACAAAAATGAAGTGTTATTTAGTTGAACTTCTCTAAGTAAATGAAAGTGAATCCAATGTCCACAAATTATCCGTTTCAACAAGCGGGTGGTTTCCCAACTCGTGAACACGCAACGTATAACTGCCCATGTAAAAAACAATGATTCTCTAAATTTATCCCGCAAACACTAAGTGCCTGTCATGATGTTATCCTTTCTATAATGAATAAAAAACGCTGTATGGACTCTACAATGAATTAGATGCTGATGCACAAACGAATTTCGAAGTTTCGACTCAAGTCAAGCAACCAGCTCAAGTGCAGGTCCTAGAGTGAGTATATTTAGTTATCATAATATGATTTTGACTTTCATTGATTATTGTACTGTTTTCAGAATATCGCAGTAATTGATATTCAAGCAGTAAAGGATGCAAGGGATTTACATGACATTGAGAGAGAAAATGATGCGAATTATTCAGAAAATGATATTGAAATCCAAGACTTGGAATATGATGGAAATGACGTCAGTGAGGTGAGTGTTGATAGATTTTAGGAATATTTAAATTAAAAAAAAAAAATTTGTATTTTCAGGTCAATAAATGGAAGAGCTACAAACCTGCGGGACCTGAAGAGGCCAATAACTTCGGCGTTATTAAATGATTCGCAGCAACCGGAACCATCTCGAAGCAAAGGTAGATATTAAATAAAGAAACAATCATCTCAATTACTTTTGAAATATTTTCTAGAATGCAGCACCCCAGAGCAGAAAAAAAAGGTCGCTCTGCCAACTTCAAGACGGCGCCCAACTGTTGTGAAGGCATTGAAAAGCTCAGATTTGGGAGATAAATATGAAAAATTAGTTGATAAGAAACTTGAGCTGGCAAAAAAGATTAATCAAGGTAGAAGAAGAAATTGCAGCTATTAAAAGTGAGAGTGCACTAAAGAAAGAGTTGCTCAGGTTACAGATTATAGCGGAAAAGGTAAAGTTGAAAAAAATTAGGAATTTCAATACCTCCTGAACCTAAATGAATTTTGTAATTACAATATTACTTACCTGTTGCATATTTTATGAAGATATTAATTTTATTATATAATTTTATGTTATTCAAGGTTGTATAATTTTATATTTTGTAAAAATAATAAAAAATACTATACTTCAAATCTATTTTTATTTCTTTGATCTCATAGATTAGCAAAATGATTGTTTATTATATTATCTCTAGTTGCAGTGGGATGTATATTTTCACCAATATCCTGGTGTATTTCAAAATTTGCACTCTCAATCAATTATTCGAGTTCATCACTATCCATTTCTTCCAACAATGGTGGTTCCTCTTCGTTCATTTGTTTTGTCAAATTGTGGAGAACAGCAGTTGCAACAATAACATGCAGAGTTGTTTCTAATTTTAATCTTATTCCATATGCTAGTATGGGAAACCTTCGTTTCCATACTCCAAAACATATTTCAACAACATTCCTCGTCCTAATGTGAGCTTCATTATACAATGCTTGTTGACGTCCAACAGGATTGAGCAAGGGCGTCAATAAATATTGCCTCAATGCATAGCCACTATCGCCTAAAAATTAACATTGTTAATATTTTTTAATATAAATATTACCATTTATATAGGTATAAAACAGAATAAGGATTATCATATCATACCTAACATAATACAATTCGAAAATTCATTGTTCCGATTGGCATTGCAACTAGTCAATTATCATTGCGAACGCAAGGTGAACTAGAAATTGCAATCGTTTGAAGTAAAAGGAAGATCAGTCGGAATCATTGGTATTCGAGGAATACATACATTTTCATATGCGTACTTTTCGTTAATAATTGTGGCCTCAATCAAATACGGCATAAGTCTCTTTACCGACCGTTGCAAAGTAGGGGTGGATTCAAATTACGCAATATCATAATAACTGTACCAACTTCAAGATGCAAGTTAAATGGTGGAAATCCTGGTAACTCCAGAGAGTTCAAAAACTCCGTTGGATAATTTTTACATCATCGGGATTTGTTATGGAATCAACGTATTTGTATGTCACCAAATCGCCAGCAATTTTTGATTGAATGGTGAAATTGTACATCGGCAAAAGTCGTTGGTATGAGTAATTAATCCAGATGTCACATCAACTGTCACTGAAACTTTTCCATTTTCAACAGCTAACAATTGTTTGGAATTTTGTGTTGCACTTTGATCATTTTGAAGTTGAACTCTCATATTAGTGGTTGGCGATAATGATTTTACGTTATTCCATAAAGGTGATGCCTTCAGGCAAGCATTCAATTCATCTGCGGGCGTTCCACGGGGAATTACAGGCAATGTCTGCCAGAAATCGCCTGCCAACAATATCATCAAGCCGCCAAAGATGTTGTTACTTCGCCGAAGCTCCTTCAGAGTGATGTTAAGTGCTTCAAGTGATTTCTTATGTGCCATTGTGCACTCATCCCATACAATGAGCTTGCATTGCATCAACCATTTTCCCATTGCACTGGATCGGCAAATATTGCATGTTGGAGTACCAATTGTGTTTAAATTGAGTGGCAACTTAAGCGTGAATGTGCAGTACGACCGCGATCTAGAAGAGTTGCCGTAGTCTCATCAAACAATGTATCACGCACCGGCGCCATCTACTTAAAATATTGGTTTGTAGTAGATTTTCCCGCTTTTCCGCTCTGCTATTGAAATTTTCATGAATTTTCTTTTCTATAAACCTCATGGGGCCCGAGACCTTTCCAACGAATGCAAAACCGTGGAAATCGGTTCGTGCGTTCTGTAGTTATAACGTAAGGAAGGAAAACCCGACTTATTTTTATATAGTAGACTAGCTGACCCGACAGACTTCGTCCTGTCAAAAAGATTTGTAATGTGGCAGTTTTTGTGCCTACGTATTTTAAAAAATTCTCCTGAACAGAACCGTCACCCTGGTAATAGAGCGTTGTGAATAAAAAATAATTAAATAAAACATATATAAGGATTTGAAAGTAAGTAATCGCTTTATTTTTAATCATGTGAATCATAATTATTATTATTATTATCATTGTAGTGCTTTGTTGTATACGATGTTTTTTGTTTGATTACCTGGCGCATAGATAAACAAATCTGATGGTTTTCCAACACGGGAACAGGCAACATACAATTGACCATGTGAGAAACATGGGTTTTCTAGATTAATACCACAAACACTTAATGATTGCCCCTGGGACTTGTTTATAGTCATAGCAAAGCAAGCCGCACTGGAAACTGTAGTCGTTTAAACTCAAATGGCACATCAGACGAAATCATTGGGATACGCGGTATGAGAACATCTTCTCCTTTATACTTTCCTTTGAGTATAGTTGCTTCTATCACATTGTTTAGTAATTTTTTTATCGCTAACCGTGTACCGTTGAAAAGACGCGGTTGGTTGAAATTTCGCAACATTATAACCACCGATCCAACCTTTAATTGAAGATTGTGAGGTGGCAATCATGGCAAATCCAGCGAGTTTAAAAATTCCGGTGGATAGTTTGTAACAATTTATATTTTGTGGCCCCACGTTGGGCGCCATGTGTAACAATTTATATTTTGTGGCCCAAAGTTGGACGCCAATTGTAACAATTAAATTTAAATGTAATTGAAAAAAAATTTTTGCTCCGGCTAGCAATAGAGCAGGTAAGAGAAATTTTGATGCCCCTACCCTAATCAATGAAAGTTCGAAATAGAACAGTCGTTATTTATTCCACTTTTTACAAATATCAGTTATTTACAAATGTACAGTCAAAATTGAGTGGAATTGACAAGATGTTCGGTCATGTATGTTTCACAGGTAATCACTATCCCCCTCACTGAAACTTATCTTGTTTATCCTTGTATATTGAGATTCCAGGAAAATTATCTCCTCTGGTGGTTTCTCAGTTGAAGAAGTGTTCGGTAATTATCTTCTCTGGTGGTTTTTCAGTTGAAGAAACGTTCGATAATTATCTTCTCTGGTGGTTTTTCAGTTGAAGAAATGTTCTGTACGCCACTGCTGCAAGTTGGCAACAAGCTCTCAACTTCAATGAATTTTGTACTTGATAGGTCGACGACAAAATCCCATAGCCCAACGGGTTTAGCGGAATAATTCATTCCGCCATCGAAAATTTGCATTTAAAATTCACGGGAAGAAATATAACACCTCTGACGTGTTTCTCCCAGCAACTCTGGTACGGAAAAGAAATCGATTTAGATCTAAATTTTCTCGTGCTTTCGATCGTGTTCCACATAGGCGCCTACTTCTGAAGCTCGAGAATTTGGGTATTCGGGGTTCCTTCTTCGGTGGATCAGTTCATTTCTCTCGGATCGTAGCTTTCGCGTGCGTGTAGGTGATTCTCTATCGACCAGCAGACCGGTTCTTGGTGGGGTCCCCAGGGTTCGGTGCTGGGTCCAATTCTTTTCTTTATACACTTCGGATATACCGAGAACTATTCGATCTCATTGTTCACTTTTTGCCGATGATTCGAAAATATTTGGCAGTCCCTCACCGATCCTGGTGTTATCCAGCAGGACCTTGATGCCCTTTATGACTGGTCTACAAACTGGTGTCTACCTCTGAACCTCCAGAAGTGCGCTGTTGTTCACATGGGAAGAAATAATCCAGCAGTCGAGTACACTCTTGGTGGCTGCGTGATTTCCACGGAGAGCTCCCACTGCGACCTTGGAGTAGTGGTTTCCGACGACCTCTCTTGGTCTAATCATATCGGCCACGTCGCTACGATATCGATCCTGCGCACCGCGCAGCATTCCAAGGTGAAGATAACCGAAATTCCTACGCCGACTTCCAGGCGAATTTACGCGATTAAACTGAACCGGGGAATCTTACCGTTACAAGTTGACTACATCATCTTGATTAGTAGCCGAATCAACTGATTTATATATCCTCAATTCGCCTGTAATTTGTTCTTGAATTTTGAAATTTAATTCATTTACATCTATGTTTTTTGCAGCCAGCATAGCTCATGGTTTCTGTAATTTTGAGAAACATCTGGAAACACCTTCTGAATAAGTTCATCTTTTTATCGAGTTAACTGACAAAAACTTTGAGGAAAGTTAATGCAGCCAGTCAACTTGTCTATAGGAAATTTGCCATTACCAATGTCAAAGAGTTGTTTAGAGAATATGTTTCCAGATTGTTCATTCTGCAACTCGACACGCATATTCTTGCTTAAAAGAAGTACTTTGACATGTTTCCACAAATTGGAGGACTTTAGACATGCATTGAGTTCATCAGCTGGCGTTGATCGTGGAATCACTGGCAATGTTTGACGAAAATCTCCTGCTAATAAAATCATTGCACCACCAAATCGGTTATTATTGCTCCGTAGATCTTTTAAGGTTCTGTCTAAAGCCTCCAAAGATTTTTTATGTGCCATCGTGCATTCATCCCAAACAATCAATTTACATTGCTGCAAAACCTTTTTAGTTACAAATCATTTGTATGGGAAAAAGAAAAGGGCTATTTTTAGGGTTTTTCCAGAAATAATTCTAATTTTTCTCGCCGTAAAAACCATCCTTGAACTTCAACGAACATTTTAAAAAAGATTTGGCCAAATTGGTCCAGGCGTTGTTGAGTTATGCGCTTACCAACACATTTTGCGATTCATTTTTATATTATAGATATAGTTATACAATTTCACAATGATTCCAATACTTCGATAAATTAAGTTCTGACGAGTTTTGGTTAAAAAAATTACTGTCAGTTAACTTTAGCACTACATTTTAGAAAAAAAAAATGTATTCATTCAAAAATTTTACGTAATTTCAATGGACAAAAGCTAGTTTTTTTTTTCATTTTGCATTTATCACGAATGAATTCGAACACTCACTGACCAGCATTTCCTCGAATTTGCCATTGACCTCTTTTTCGCTCATACTGTTGATCAGTTTTTCGTATTCCCTTATTGAATCATCCGGTTCCCCCAGGTCCTGATCCGAGTTCAGACTGGAAACAGCCAGAGAAGTCGGCCTGCTTCCTGAGGTGGCATTTTTGTTGCTTCCCCCCTTGAACCATGACTCCAACTGTAACAAAAAAAAATAAAAATGTAGAGAAACACTGAGTAGAGTTCAGGAGCTTCGTTATGAAGTCCTTTTCTGGACTGGGGAACATTGAATACCGAAACAAACAACTTGGTAGAACAGCGTGCTATCGTTTTATCCAAATGTCTGTAATTTCCGAAGATCGAACCGAAAATGGTCTCAAATTATTAGGGTTGACTAGCTGATAGGTATACTACTAAGAGTAAACTATTTATCTTTCGAAATACACAAAATTAACGTACATCCTGAAAATCTCAATTTTAATGAAAGTTAACTATACATTGATTTTATAACTTATTTTTTATGTTCCCTCGGGAAGGTTTTCAACGAAACAAGGCACGAAAATGGAAGAAAAATTCAGGATTCCACCGAATCTTATGTGAAAGAAGAGAAATAAACAATTTTCAAAATGATGGAATTTAATACTTGGTATTTCCACCCCTTGCGTTAATTACAGCTCCGCAACGACGGTTCATACTCAAAAAGAGTGATTTTAAAATGTTCTGATCTAATCTTTCCCAGATTTCTCTGAGTTGGATTCCTAAGTCATTAGGAGTAGCTGGATGATTTTCTGAACTTCTCAGCCTTCCATTGAGGTTGTCCCAAATCTGCTCAATTGGATTGAGATCTGGACTTCTTGCTGGCCATTCCATTCGAGAGACTTCAACCTCTTCAAGGTACTCCTGAAGGATGCGCGCACGACGGTGCCTGGCATTATCGTCCACAAAAATGAAATTTTCACCAATGTAGGGTGCAAATGGCAATACATGCTCTACAAGAATGTTTTTTATATACTTATAAGCATTCATAGCTCCATTATCAACTACCACTAGGTCTGTGCGAGCAGTCAAAGATATTCCACCCCATACCATAACCGATCCTCCCCCGAAACCTGTAGTATTCAGGAAATTGCACTGAGCATATCTTTCATGTGGACGCTTGTATACAAGGGAACGTCGATCACAATTGTAGAGGCAAAATCTAGACTCATCTGTGAAGAGAACTCTTTCCCAAGCAGCCTCTTCCCAATGGATATGATCTCTCGCTAAATCCAAACGCGCCCTTCGATGGGCTGGGGTAAGAGCTGGGCCTCTTGCCTGTTTATGTAGATTATAAACAGAAGAGGACCCTTATATAGTCTAAGGTTGTAACCAAGAATTGTTTAAATTATTGTTAATCGAATATGAATGCCTGTTGAGAGAAAAGTCTTATACACAAATCTTCAAACACATGTGTCGTAATCTATTTCATTTTTTGCTGTAGTTTTTTTTAATTGTTTGATGTTGTGATAAGAATAAGAATTCCTCTTTATTCATCAAAGAAAACAGTGTTTTCTAGAATAAATATAGGTATCAGTGATACTTTCAAGAAGTGTAGGACTATAATTGTCAATTTTAGATATTTTTGGTTTATTTACACTTTCAAGGATAGACTTATTCAATTAAACAATTTGAATTATGGGAAGAATTCCATATTGAGTCAATTTCATTCTTTCATAATAAACTAAATTGTTCATAAAATCATAGAATGTAGTCGTAAATTTCTGTGTCGATTTGTTGAACGAGAGAATACTATATGCTTATATTTGAGGTTAGTTTTTAGAATATTAACCAATTTCAAAGTAACATGTTCATTTTTGTTCCGTCTGCGGCATCTCGCAAAGTAAGTTGTAACCAAGAATTGTTTAAATCAATGTTAATCGAATATGAATGCCTGATGAGAGAAAAGTGTTATACACAAATCTCGAAACACATGTTCGTGTTCTATTTAATTTTTTGATTAATTTTGCTGTAGTTTTTTTAATTGTTTGAAGTTGTGATAAGAATGAAAAATTCTCCTTTATTCATCATAGAAAACAGTGTTTTTAGAATAAATATAGGTATCAGTGATACTTTCAAGAAGTGTAAGACTATAATTGTCAATTTTAGATATTTTTGACTGTAACTATGTTAAATAAAGCCCTGAAATAAAGTAAAAATAATGGATTTTTATTTCCTCAACGTAACATTATGAATTATTATTACAATTACATATTTAATCGGACTCGAATAGTACCTCGACCTGGATATATCCGTAAATATATGGGTTAACAAATGGATTATTTCTGGGTTAAGGTCAATAAGTATACAGGGTGAGTCTTTGACCACTGTGTTAATTTTAACCATAGATTCTTGACGTCAAAAGAAACATTTTCTTCCTATAACATTTTTCCAAATTTGGCCCCGTTCAAAAGATATAGGGTGTTGAAATTTCATAAAAAAATTGCATTTTCACCTGTAATATTCAAACGACTCTATCAATTGAAATGATCTCTTGTAGAAGCTTTTTGATAACACTCGTGCATATTTTGGCATCAATAAATAATATCAATTTATTCCACTTCTTGTTGGTTTCTCACTACTACTCTACAGATTGGTTAAATTGCATGAAAAACAAATATTGCTTGAACTAAAGGTCCGTATCTCGTACTTCCTGGAATCATTAGTCTTTTTTGCATATAAAATCATTCCTCATCTTTTATCCTAAATTGCACCATTCTTGAGATATTTAAAGTTGAAAGGAATTGAATCGATATAATTTGGTCCAAATTTTCTGATTTTCCCAAATCCGACTCTGTGCTGAAATGATTCAATAATCAGATTTGTTCAATGTTGCCATATTTTATGTCTTTATTAAATATTTCTTCAATAGGTTGGGGAAATCTCTCCAGTCTATAGTTCCACCACTAAAGACTATAGATGAAATTAACCACTGAACAATTTTTGTCTTACATTCACCACAAAATCTAAATTGCAATTTGCTGTATTCATTGTTAATGATGTCTAGCACCTTGTTTAATATTTAATCCAGAGTATTATTCCATGATAAATAGAGAAAAAGTTTCCATCACTCTCCGCTATATTTTGACCGTTGAAATAGGTAAAGTATTTTCTGTCAGGACCTGTTAAATTGAAGACTTGTCTTTATGAAGAGCTGGTTTTTTATAGCTTCAGACTTTCAGGGTTCATTAAATTATATCTATTCTAACATAGGAATGCTGCAAATTGAGCTCATATGAGTTTTAAAAACTTCAAACCCAGTCTCCTAGATTTGTTTTATACCTTTATTATCTTTATTTTCATACACTGATTCAACCTTGTTCACAAACTTAGGAGATAATAGAATTTGACTTAGTTTTAATATTTCTGAATGTTTGTTATGATGCATGGTTAATTAAAATTCAATCAATATTGAAACTGGAAGCTATAAGCTCATAAACAAGAAAGATTAGAATGCATTTTCTGACCATAATCAATTCATACTGAATTGAATAATTTAAAACTATCGATATTATCCTTCCAATATTTTCCACAAATAACTGTTGACAGTTTCAAACAGAATCGAAACAACAAGGAACCACAGAACACTTTTTTATTTGGATCTACCCACCACAGAGACGTTATAATATTTTAATGTGATAATAATTCACTCTAATTATTCTGAGGAAAATTATAACTAAAGATCAATAATAGTTACAGATATTATCTTTCATTTAAAAAAACATTGCAAATATTAATTTTTTCGCTACTGGGGTTCAGTAATAAATTAATATTCTATGGTAAGGCATTAAAATTTGACATAATCTATGAATAACCATTAGTCAATATTTATGTTCTTGTTTACGTAATTTAAACAGATACTCTGATTATAAAAATCAGTAATCAGTGTCTAAACAGAATAGATTCATATTAATGATTTAACAAAAAAATTTTTATTAAAGAACACCTAATTGATTTTTCAAAATCAAATTTAGGTATTTCTTCAAGAAAGTATAATTGCACACCTAAATCTGGAAATACTTGTAATTTATCCAGGTAAATTGTTATTCGGATTCAGTACAGAAAATAATCATCAAGCAAAGTAACATCACTTTAAAATGATTATTCGTAGTGACATCATTCATTGTTGTTGAAGATTTCGAAAAAGATTTTCATATTTTTAACAGTATGATATCAAGAGACCTCATAGACCTGTTCACTGGTCTCTGTCAAGGAGAAGAAACTTCAGAAATATCAGTGTTTGGAAAATCATAGATGATTTTTTCTGGCTTTGAGTGAAAAAAAAAAAAGCACAGTGACAACCTCTTGCCTTGGAAGTTTTCATAGAAATGATGGTTTTCATGATTTGGAAATTTTGAGAAGAAAATTACAAATGTATGATGATAACATCCAATAATTTGAGGTTTTTTTGGAATTTCTCACTAGAAAGGCATGGTCTATAATCTTGAAGTAGAAAGAAAATATAGTAGAACAACAAAAATCTATGTTTATGGTGTTGAATTTTTTTTACCAGAAAATTAGTATTTTGTATCTTCCTTCTGGATATGGACCTCATCGGATGAAACATGAGTGAGTGAATCATTTCTTAGAGGGAAAATAATGTTTTTAAACAATTCAGATTCAATAGTGGATGCTGTGGAAAGTATTTTTCATTCAAACTATACTGAACTACAGGGGGTATTTGCCCAATGTGAAAACTTAAAAAGCTTATAACTTTTCAACGCAGCTGAATATAGAAAAAAAGTGTTTCTTTTGATCTCAAGAACCTATGGTTAAAATTAACGCAGTGGTCAAAGAATCACCCTGTATAAGTATGACCCATTTGAAGTGATTCATTCGGAAACTATTATTTGCAAACTTATTTTGAAAATAACATATTTCAACATGCCAAAGCTGATTATCAGCTGGGAACTTTGAAATTCAATAATAAAATTGAAATTTACCCACATAGCCATACATCCTTCAGTCTAATAAAAAAAAAGTAAACTTCATTCACAAATCACAAACAACCAAAACCCGTGACTTCTAAATCAAAACCTATCAAAACAAAGAAAATAAATAAAACGGTAACAACATTCAAAAAACAATTGTTCGCGGTTCTAATTTTTTCGCACGTGCTAAACCAACTGACAGGTTGGTAATTTAGAATTCGGTGGAATAAATAGAGAGGGGGCGTAATACAAGGACGTCGACTCCGGGTGGGACACTTCAGTGAGTTCAAAATAAACGATGAGACGTGTGACTTACTCTTTACTTACATCATCATCCGATCTTGACTGGATGACGTCGTCCTACCATAAAATGAATGCTGGTATCGGTGCTAAAGGGGACCACACACCTAACAATATAATAATTTCGGATAGAGGTTCTGCAATTTGAATAATGCTCAGTCTATTCTGCTTGTTTTCTATAGGTCTTCCACACTACTAATGAACAGGATCGCGCCAGAAATGTACTGTTTTTGAGAAATTACGAAATTTTTATTTTTGGGACTCCCCTCCGAATTCCTTTGGAAGAAAGTTAGCGCAGTATGCCCAGTTTCTGTTTTCTATAGGTCTTCCACACTACTGAAGAATTTGATCGCCGTTATATTGAACGGTTTTCGAGAAATCGCGAAAATGTCATTTTCAGTACTCCCCATCGAATTCCCTAAGGATAGGTGAACGCAGTATGTCCACTTTATGTTTTCTGTAGGACTTCCACACTACACAAAAACTTAATCGCCGTCTAATTGTACTGTTTCCGAGAAATTACGAAATTGTCATTTTTAGGACTCCCCTTCGATTTCCTTCAGGAGTAAGTGAACGCAGTATGTTCAGTTTCTGTTTTCTATAGGTCTTCCCCACTACTTATGAGCTGTATCGCCTCTGAAATGTACTGTTTCCAAGAAATTACGAAATTTTTATTTTTGGGACACCCCTTCGAATTCCTTTAGGAGTAAGTGAACGCTGTATGTCCAGTTTCTGTTTTCTATAGGACTTTCAAACTACTCAAGAACTGGATCGCCCCTGAAATGTCCTCTTTCCGAGAAATTACAAAATTGTCATTTTTAGGACTCCCCTTCGAATTCCTTGAGGAGTAACTGAACGCAGTATGTCCAGTTTCTGTTTTCTATAGGACTGCCACACTACTGAAGAATTTGATCACCGTTATATTGAACAGTTTTCGAGAAATCGAGAAATGTCATTTTCAATACTCCCCATCGAATTCCCTAAGGATAGGTGAACGCAGTATGTCCAGTTTCTGTTTTCTATAGGACTTCCACACTACTGAATAACGGGATCGCCCCTGAAATGTACTGTTTCCAAGAAATTACGCAGTATGTCCAGTTTCTGTTTTCTATAGGACTTCCACACTACTGAAGAATTTGAGCGCCGTTATATTGAACGGTTTTCGAGAAATCGCGAAAATGTCATTTTCAGTACTCCCCATCGAATTCCTTAAGGATAGGTGAACGCAGTATGTCCAGTTTATGTTTTCTATAGGTCTTCCGCACTACTAATGAACTGGATCGCCCCTGAAATGTACTATTTTTGAGAAATTACGAAATTTTTATTTTTAGGACTCCCCTTCGAATTCCTTGAGGAGTAAGTGAACGCAGTATGTCCAGTTTCTGTTTTCTATAGGACTTCCACACTACTCAAAAACTTGATCGCCGCCCAATTGTACAGTTTTCGAGAAATCGCGAAATTGTCATTTTAAGGACTCCTTGAGGAGTAAGTGAACGCAGTTGTTGTCATCTTCGTAGCCTTATTTGATCAGTAGCCTTTATACAGGGTGAGTCTTTGACCACTGCGTTAATTTTAACCATAGGTTCTTCAGATCAAAAGAAATACTTTTTTCCCATAACGTTTTTCCATATTCAGCTGCGTTAAAAAGTTATAGGCATTTTAAGTTTTCACATTGGGCAAATACCCCACAGTAGTCCAGTTTAGTTCGAATAAAAATTACCTTCCGCCGCATCCACTATTGAATCTGAATTGTTTCAAAACATTATTTTCCCTCTAAGAAATGATTCACTCACTCATGTTCCATCAGATGATTATATTGATTCAGGAAAAAAGATGAGGAATGATTTTATCTGCAAAAAAGACTAATCAGTCTAAGAAGTACAAGATACGGACCTTTAGTTCAAGTGATATTTATTTTTTGATGCAATTTAACCAATCTATACAGTAGAAGTGAGAAACCCACAAGTAATGGAATAAATCTATTGATGCCCAAATATGCATGACTGTTATCAAAAACCTTCTCTACAAGAGATTATTTCAATTGATATTGTCATTTGAATATTACAAGTGAAAATGCAACTTTTTTAAAGAAATTTCAACACCATTTGAACGGGGCCAAATTTGGAAAAATGTTATAGGAAGAAAATGTTCCTTTCGACGTCAAGAATCTATGGTTAAAATTAACGCAGTGGACTCACCCTGTACATGCAAAATATTTCAAACTTTTTAGGTCAATATCAGTTTAACATTTCTGAAATACTTCCAGTGTTGTAGGATGTCTGCAAATTTGGCAATAGCTTTGTTATTTTAAATAGGACACTTCGTATTTATATTTTTCTATGATTTTTTAAAGAAAACTTTAAATAATCTACTTAACTCCACTCTATATATCAATATCGGTTTCTGAGCAATAAGTTATTTTTTAAATTTCAAATCAAATTTGGGAAACAGGAAAATGGCTATATTTCGCTAAATATTCGAGATTCCTGTTCGAAATTTGTCATGATCTTAGATAAAAGTTCTGATACACCGTTTTTGGATCTCAACTGTCAGTTATAAAGAGTGGTTTAAAAAAAATTACCATTTCAGAAAATTGTAAAAGACACCCAGTATATAAATTCACTTTCAGAATGAGAACAACCCAATCTATCCTTATACATATCTTGTTTGTATTCTAGATCATCAATGTTTATTGAATTTCAGATTGATATAATATGCCATAATTTATTTGTATTGATATTTTCTCTATGCTGTACAAGTTGTCTATGAGTCGACATATCTGCACTGTAAAAAATAGTTCCTCATCTCAAACCATATTAATTTGTCTCAAGTACTCCGTACGTTTGAATACAGCCAAATGCATAAAGTACTTGAACCTACCGCCCTCTACTGTTGAGAATGGCGTTTACCCTAAATAAAAGTTTCTTGAGTTAAGAAACTGATTAGTTTCAACCAAGCTCAGAGTTTTTGACTCAGGTGGTAAAAAAATTTGATCCAACGGTAATATTAATTAGTATGTAACTATTGATACTTTTCGTAGAATAAAAATTTTGGTTTCATGTAAATAAATATTACATTTCACTGAAACTCGATTTGTAGTTGAATGGGTCGAGAATTCAGTCGATAAAAATGATAATATCTCTTTATGTCAAGTGAAAGTTTCTCGGGTTAAGAAACTGATTGATTTGAGCTAAATTGAAGGGTTTTTGACACTAGCAAAAGAATAATTTGATAAAACAAAAAAAAACATTTGTACGTAATCATTATTTTTCTTCACAGAACAATAATTTCTCTTTTATATTAATAAATACCGCAATACCGCGGCAGACCATGAATATTGTACGGAATGGGAAAGGCGTCTAGAGTTTCGTTGGAAGTTGCAGAGAGGAGCGAGTATACCTCAAGCGTCAACCGTCTGCTTTTCCAAGACAACCGTTCCCATCACGTCGGGGTCACCAATGTAAAATCGAAGGAATTTATATCCCTACTTGTGCGTTTCGTCCCTGGCGCACACATTTGGACTCATCAGTATGGCTTGTGTGCGCCATGCCATAGACGCAGGGGTTAGAAGTTTTGGGGGAGCCGCCGGGAGTTGAACCCGGCACCTATTACCTAGTCGGTGTGAAACTTGAGCGCAAACCTCTAGGCCACCGAAGCGTTGTGAACTAAGCTATGCGTGGCTATATAGAGTGCCGCCAAGAGATCCCTATACACTCCCCTGCCGCTGACAGAGTGCCGCTACAAAAGCTATAGTCCAGGCAGTGCGTTATCATCTCATCCCTGTCATCATCCAATACCAGATCACCCGGTTCTCCACCAACACAAAGATATTTGGTTTTCTCTAAGTTGACATTTAAGCCCCACTTCTCGTATTCTTTAATTAGCTTGCGCATCATGTATTCCATGTCATCTTTATCACCGGATACAACAATATTGTGAGTAAAATAATAATAATAATAATAATATTTATTAATCCTTTTAGACATATAAACAAATATGTATAGGACAGGTCAGAGAGAAAAAAAAAGTTACACAATACAATAATAATAAATCCTATTAAATTCGCATTACGACTGAAAATAATCAGCTACACTATAAAAACATTGCTCAATGAGTTTATTTTTGACTACTTTTTTAAATTCTTTCAGCTCTAGAGTCTTAACGCTTTTAGGAAGATGATTGAAAAGTTTGATGCACTGATATGTGGGTGCATATTCAAACCTGGTGGTATTATGCTTCGAATATGGAACAATTCACCATTTCTGGTGTTATAGCTATGAAAGCTTGAAAGTCTTGTAAAATGCACAAATAATTGCATTTAAATGGAATATTTTTAATATAAAAGAGATAGAGTTTTGATTTAATTGCAGCCAATATAAAAAAATTTCTACAATTAATTCGTTTTATTAAATAAATTACGCAATATTTTTTTACAAATGTCACTTCATATTGCAACAATTATATGTTCAATTTTATTCAAATATTTATAGTTTTCTTCAAGTAAATGAGGCGAATAATATAATATCACGAGATTCTTGTCTCAAGAAACTGTAGTCGTTGCATCAACTGACAGAATTTACGACAACCGTACCTTCGTTCTATTGAACAAATAAAAATGAAACGAACGAATGGTTTCGTTAAAACCTATTTAGAATAATGTATTTGTATCAATCAATTATGGATATTGAGACAAGTGCATAAACAATTTCTTGTAATTGTATGTTTATGTTGAATCAGTTGTTTCTTTCATTTCGCTGAAATGTAAAAAGTTTCAGGCGAATGTTTTAGCTGTTCTCTATAATCAACTAGGTTGTTTTAATCAAGAAAAATAGTTCATTTGGCGTAATCAATTTTAGATTAATTCAAATTAAAATGGTTTGATTGAAAAAAAAATTCTCAAACTCCTGAGGAGTTTGAGCGCAGAATTTTATTTTTTACAGTGTGTGACTCAACTCGATCCATAGAAAACCATTTTTAAAGTTTACATGAAAAATAAACAAGTATTTTGATAAATAACCTGAGATTCAATAAACGCAGATAACTCAGAATCTAAATAAGATAGGTATAAGGAAATGTAAACAAAAATTTAATTTAGAGTAGATTGCTGTCATTCTTAAAATGAAAAAACATACTGGGTATGTGATTCAAAAAACAGAGCAATTTACAATTTTGTGAGTAATTTGTGCCACCTGCAAGAAAAAAGAATAGTCTACTTCACAACAAACAAAATATAATCAAATTATGACAAATGAAGAATAAAAGAAAATGCTGAATATTTCGAAACTGATCGACAAAAAAATTTTTTCCAAAAAGATAATTTATTAGTTGCAGATAATTATTTTAAATAAATAGATACTCATAAGAAAAAATTAACTTACTATCACGGAAATAATAAGCGTCGAATTTGTAATATGACTTACTCCAAAACGAAAGTATTTTGTCAATAAATAACCACAACAGTATATAAATGTTCGAAATTTCGAAGACGGTTTGTTTTTCTACACTAGTTCAACACCCATTTACGATTTAACTAAACCTTAAAATGGCTTACAGAAAATTCCCTCTTGCTGCGATACAAGTGCAAGATTAAAAACATTGTCAAAATTCTTTCTATAGGAATTGATAGGCCCTAATCCGTGGTTTTCAAAAAAAGCAGATGCATCCGTGGAGTAAAACGGTCTGTTGCAATTTATGACCTGACGGCGACATCTGGTTGTACTTTCTGCGTGTTAGAAACTGGATATAAATCTGAACAGTGCATGCCTACCTTTAACCTTCAACGAGATCGAGATCCGTTAATGGAGATTCGGGTTGTTATCAATTCGCGGCTAACGCTGGTCTTTGATTGTTCTTTCTATGTTCTCAGATAACGGGTGCTTATCTGGAGCACGGTAGGTTGATTCCAAGCGTTCAAGCGTTAAGCGCACCACTTTTCATGGAAGTCTCTCAAGCAAGATAACTTTAAAAGTGCAAGTAGCAGGTGCATTTCACAGTGCTATTTGTTTGGCACCGAAAATGTTTCATTCATTTCTAGCTGACAAATGAATATCAATTCATATCATATGACAAATTAGCTGAACTTAATTCACCATTTGATGAGTGGCTACTTTCAATATGAGTCGAAATATAAACTTATTTAGTATTGTAGTATTGTCACATTTCTAGTTTTTGGTGATATAAATGATCCACTATAACCTACGAAACATGCCGTCGGGTCGGGATAACTTTGAAAACTTTAACCAATCAATTTTTAATTGGCGACAACATCCAAACTACGAGTTGTCGTACATTGAGGACGAGCTCCTGATGTTTTTGGGATGTATACAGGATAGGGTGCCGGCTAAACAGGGTGTAACTAAATAAGTGTAAAATATTTAAGGAGGTTATTACTCATCGAAAAAAAGACAGGATCTTTCATATAAAAAACTTCATTGGCGCATCCCTTGTTAAGATACAGCCCCTCAAAGAGAGTACATAAAATTTGTATAACAATTTTTTCCACAAGCACAAAAAAAGTTACAACATTGAAATTAACCTAACGTTTCCTACTAGCAAAAAGACACTAATCTAATTATTTATTTGGTTTACCCCATGGTTGTAAGGGTGGGAAACGCAACCCCTAAAGTTTATTTCCAATGTAACTTTTTGTTTTATTATTTGTTTACCATTTAAAAATTTATTTCCCTTAGCCTGTTTTCGAAGTTTAAGGTATGGTTATTCTCGATTTTATGTTTATACAGGGTGTGTCTTGACCACTGCGTTAATTTTAACCATAGATTCTTAACGTCAAAAGAAACATTTTCTTCCTATAACATTTTTCCAAATTTGGCCCCGTTCAAAAGATATAGGGTGTTGAAATTTCATAAAAAAATTGCATTTTCACCTGTAATATTCAAACGACAATATCAATTGAAATGATCTCCTGTAGAAGGTTTTTGATAACAGTCATGCATATTTTGGCATCGTTAGATTCATTCCATTTCTTGTGGGTTTCTCACTACTACTCTACAGATTGGTTAAATTGCATGAAAAACAAATATCGCTTGAACTAAAGGTCCGTATCTCGTACTTCCTGGAATCATTAGTCTTTTTTGCAGATAAAATCATTCTCCATCTTTCCTCCTAAATTGCACCATTCCTGAGATATTTGAAGTTGAAAGGAATTAAATCGATATAATTTTGTCCAAATTTTCTGATTTTCCCAAATCCAACTCTGTGCTGAAATGATTCAATAAAAAGATTTGTTCAATGTTGCCATATTTTATGTCTTTATTAAATATTTCTTCAAAAGGTTGGGGAAATCTCTTCCAGTCTATGGTTCCACCACTAAAAACTAATAGATGAAATTAACCACTGAACAATTTTTGTCTTACATTCACTACAAAATCTGAATTGCCATTTGCTGTATTCATTATTAATGATGTCTAGCACCTTGTTTAATATTTAATCCAGAGTAATATTCCATAAGAAATAGAGAAAAGATTTCCTTCACTAACATAGGTACTTCGGTATATTCTCATGACCGTTGAAATAGGTAATATATTTTCTGTCAGGACCTGTTGAATTGAAGACTTGTCTTTATGAAGAGCTGGTTCTTTATAGCTTCAGACATTTAGGGTCCATCAAATTATATCTATTCTAACATAGGAATGCTTCAAATTAAGATCATATGAGTTTTAAAATCTTCGAATCCAGTCTCCTTGATTTATTTTGTAGGTTTATAGTTTTTTCACATATTTATTTCATACACCGATTCAACCTGGTACCTACACGAACTTAGGAGATAATAGAATTTGACTTAGTTTTAGTATTTATGAATGTTTGTTATGATGCATGGTTAATTAAAATTCAATCAATATTGAAACTGGAAGCTATAAGTTCACAAACAAGAAAGATTAAAATAGAAATGTATTTTCTGACCATAATCATTTCATACTGAATTGAATAATTTCAAACTATCGAAATTATTATTTTATTATATAATAATATTTTCCACATTTTTTAAATAACTGTTGACAGTTTCAAACAGAATCAAAACAACAAGGAACCACAAAACATTGGGAACAACCCACCACAGAGACGTTATTATAACATTTCAATGTGGTAATAATTCACTCTAGTTATTCTGAGAAAAATTATAACTGAAGATCGATAATGATTACAGATATTATCTTTCATTTAAAAAAAACTTTGCAATTATTAATTTTTTTCTCTCCTGGGGTTCGGTAATAAATTAATATTGTATGGTAAGGTATTCAAATTTGACATAATCTATGAATAACCATTATTCAATATTTCTGTTTTTGTTTACATAATTAAAACAGATATTCTGATAATAAAAACCAAAAATTTGTTCAGTAATTAATTATAGTCTAAACAGAATAGATTCTTACTAACGAAAAAACACGTAGTTGGTTTTTCAGAATCAAATGTAGGTGATCAAACCTAATTCCTTCAAGCAAATATAATTTCACACCTAAATCTGAGAATACTTGTAATCTATTCAAGTAATTTGTTATTGGAATTCAGTAGAGAAAATAATCATCAAGCAAAGTATCATCACTGTAAAATAATTATTCGTAGTGACATTATTCATTGTTGTTGAAGATTTCGAAAAAGATTGCCATATTTTTAACAGTCTCATAGACCTGTTCACTGGTCTCTGTCAAGGAGAAGAAACTTAAATAATATCAGTGTTTGGAAAATCATAGATGATATTTTCTGGCTTTGAGTGAAAAAAAAAAGCAATGTGACAACCTCTTGCCTTGGAAGTTTTCATAGAAATGATGGTTTTCATGATTTGGAAATCTTAAGAAGAAAATTACAAATGTATGATGATAACATCCAATAATTCTGAGGTTTTTTGGGAATTTCTCACTGGGAAGGGATGGTTTATAATCTTGAAGTAGAAAGAAATTATAGTAAACAGCAAAAATATGTTTATGGTGTTGAATTTTTTTTACCAGAAAATTTGTATTTTGTATCTTCCTTCTGGATATGGACCTAATCGGATGAAACATGAGTGAGTGAATCATTTCTTATAGGGAAAATAATGTTTTTAAACAATTCAGATTCAATTGTGGATGCTGTGGAAAGTATTTTTCATTCAAACTATACTGGACTGCAGAGGGGTATTTGTCCAATGTGAAAACTTAAAATGCTTAGAACTTTTCAACGCAGCTGAATATAGAAAAACCGTAATGGAAAAAGTGTTTCTTTCTTTGATCTCAAGAACCTATGGTTAAAATTAACGCAGTGGTCAAAGACTCACCCTGTATATAGCTGTTTGGGACTTTGAATATTTATGATCTTTTTTTCTGTCGTCTTTGTTTGGTCTGTCCAATGTATACTCCCTAGCAAATATTGCATAGAATTTCGTAAATTACGTGTGATTGTTAGAAAGGCCAGAGAATTCTTAGAAATGATTTATATAAAACAAAACCAGAGAGCAATCAATGACAGAACAGACATTCAAGGACTAAACAAAGTTTACTCAACACTAATTCTGAAAATAAATAATGAGGACACATAAGAAAATAAAGAAGAAGAACAAATAATTTCGGTACACTAAGTCAACCGTCAACACATAACAAAATAAAATTCATAATTTGACAACTCGAAACATAAAGAAAAAAGGTAATGGATTTATTTTAAATGTGTGTATCATGAAATGAGAATTTGATCGTGATAAATGTGATTATCATATAGTGTTTATGTTTTATATTTCAGTCAACTTGATAAAGGCACAGCCCGAAACGTTGTTGACGAATAAATGAGTATGATCTTTTGATCAGAAATATAGATTTCAATTGATGAATCTCTAAATATCAAGTACAGTATAAAAGTGAATAATTCAGTATAAATCAGTATAAAATACCTTTCAAATGAGGTTTCACTCACCCCATCTTCCCTATTCAAAATTTGGGGGTGAGGGTTGTAGTAGCAAGGGTTGAAGCTCTATACGTCCGTAACCTACATCTTAAGTTGTCCCCCTCGAAACAGAAATCGACCTGTCCGAGCATTTCTATCGAAAAAACTTATTTCGTCTGTAATCTCGTCTGTTTCGTTTTCAAATGGCCACCCTGTATATGTATATTATTTTATAAACGGTCTCTTTATTTAATGGCCAGACCTTGTATAAGCTGGAATACCAACACAATTGCCTCCATCAAAACGATATGTGAAGAATGCGATAAAAAAATTCCGGTTTCATCAGATCTACCTAACCGATGAAAAGTGAATGAGTGGATGATGTCATTGTATCTTGTAGACATAAGGTCTGTCCAAGAGTCGAAGCAGACTCCATATATACTTATTTCTGTTTGAAATATGTAGACGAAAACAAACAACTATCACTATCGAATCGCAGATGATATCATCGTTTGAATTGGATAAATTCTCCTCGTTCAATCGAGGAAATTTCGACAATATAGATAAGATTAATAGCTATTACAATCTAATTAATGATGACACTGAGACTTTGATTGAAATTCGTTCTGATTTAAAAAGATCTGCGATTAATCACGGTTACTATGATGAGTTCATTCAATTGGAGAAGTGGTCCATTGAATTGACCGAATATTGCATGTTTCAGAGGATGCAATTTCATTTTTGGGATATGGAGTGGGTCAATAAAAACTTAACCCCAAGTTTGCCACCCTTGTCTACTGGTTGCCATCTTGAAAAGGTGGGTGCCAACACATTTCTAACGATGCATCGAAAACTATAAGGTATTTCAAGCGATGAACCAAGAGTAACCAGGTTATAATTTTGGTTCATCTAGCGGTTATTGCTGGTTCTTCTTGGTTATTCCTTCGAAATCCAGAAAGAATAACCAGAAATTATCGCTTGAATGCTCGGGTTTGGTTATCCGTGCTGTCATTTTTTTGATTCACGTTTATTTATGCTCATAGGTTATCTGAGCATTTATCTGATTCAGATAAAAAAGGCCCATTCCCGAAGCTTATTATAAACAAAAAGACATTTTTATAAGCAATTTTTTATTAGCCAATATATCCTTATAATGGAATTACTGAAACTACAATAAATTTAACAAGGAATAAATACCAAATTAGACTCATATAATATCTATACATGTGAAAACATGATCATAAAAAAAATAATTTTGTGAGTAACTAGGAATAAAGAAAATGACAAGAAACGATTAAAATGAAAAATATCAATATTAACAGCTAGTAAAAGGAAGAAAATTAAGTCAAAGAGGAATGTTTTAATTTTAAAGTCAATGACGAATTTTTTTCCAGAGTTAGAAATTAAATCTATTTTTGCATTATTTCAAGATTATACTTGATGAAAATTTGAAACAAACACAAAAAGGCAATGAAAGAACTTCTTAATCTCTTAACTTTAGGAACGGCAATGACAAATCTCATGATGGTTTTAACAAACAATATTTTGAATTTGTATATTTCAGTTTATTCTACTGGTTCTTCTTTCAATTTAATGATCTACCTTAAAATTGCTACCATATTGTGCAATCTCAGAACACCCAAACTATTGATACGATGCTTTGCAGATACTCTCAGTATTGCACACATAACATATATTTGAAGCAACCTGAAAATTTATCTTTTCATAGTTTCATTAACAGAATTCTCAATGGATTTTTATTGATTTCTTGTGGCTATAATTTTCAGGTTCTTCTTGTAATTTTCAAATCATTATCAATCTAGATTGCTTCACACAAATGACATTTGCTCTTTGAACCTTTTATTTCTTCTCTTATAGAGTTATTCTGAAATTTGAAATAGAATTTAATATTATCTTTATAACAAATTCAATAAGAATACATGGTTTTTCTGTGTTACTTCAACGTACTTTCAGTTGATGAGTGGTAAAGTTTCTCACTGCATTCAATGTTTGCAGCTGCTGATAAAATTTTTGATTACTGCAACTAACAAAATACACAAGGAATTCTGTTTTTCTCTAATGAAAAGCAAACCTAATTTGTACATTCTACAATGCTTCTAATGTTTTCCAAATAATTTTTTTTACCTAGGTGATTTATAGAAATGAAATTTTTCTCCATTGAATGTACAGTTTCTGCTTCCAATTTTATTTTTGAGTTTTCCTAAAATTTAAATTGTGATCAAATACCTACAGCACTCAAAGTTAAAATTCAAGAAAATCATTGGATTTATAAGTTTCATTTCAACACACCTTCAGTTGACAGACCAGTTGTATTACTGATCTGTAATTTACAATTTCCACATGATTTTCAGCAACATTATTCAGAAGCACATGATTATATTAGATCCTGAGTATTTCCTTCTTTCAAGAACTGTATTTCATAATTGCTCTGTTTTATATTATGTTGAAACACTCTACATTCTTCTTATTTGATATCAGGGGTATTGTGGTCCCATTTTTGATGAGTTCTTTCAATCTAAACGACACAACATTTCACCCACTTTCTTTAAGTTTTCTTTTGAACCTGTGAATTTAGGAAGAGCGTATTATTTTTAATTTGATCTTAAATTGCCTTAGTTCCTACCTGGATTTGAACTTCCATTTCGTTAAATCGAATTCGTGTTGCTACTTATAAAGTTTGGATTATTAATTATCTCTGTGAAATAATCAATAGTCTTTCGGTTCTACCAAGATCAGTTATTCAACTTCCAAATAATTCAAAGTCCTTGCTATTGTTTACTATTTTCATGTTTATACACATCTAACCCTACTTGCTCTAATAACCAGAATCGTAACTCTGCTCTCGAGCAGGGTTACGATTTTGGTTTGATTTGACATTTCTCGATCAAATTGAGGTTAATCCGTGACGTCACGGATCTATAACCCAAACCGCTTGAATGCAAAAGGTATTTACCACAAAAGACCAAAGATAACCGGTTACTCTTGGTTCATCGCTTGAAATACCTTTATGTGTCATACAAAAAACGTAAAGGGGTCCTAAAGAGGTGAATGTCTATGTACTGTCATGGTACGCTTATGAAGTATTGAATTCAAGTAAAATTTTCTTTGGAATTTTAATTCAAAATGTTGAACGCCAATTGGAACTAGGATTCAATTCAATTACATAGGCGTACAAAAAAAAACCGCCGTTTTACTTCATAATTTGAGGTTTTATTATAAAAAACTCGTTGCATTTAATCCTGGGTAAAGTTTATTTACTTAAATCTATACAGTAGAAGGCCATCTTGAAAAGTGTTTCTGCCAAAAAGGTGCAAACTAAGATCTCGCAATTTTTTCAACCATTCTAAATCTTCGATTAGAATGTATTTTATTTTTCTCAGATAATAAATCTGTTTAGCAATATGTTATTGTTTGTATTTCAGTGACCTCCGATAACATGAACAACCTCTATTTTGTGAACAACTCGGTTTTATTCTGTTCACGTTATCGCGATTGTATTATAAAAGCAAATATTTAGCAAAAAAACAATTTCGTATTTTTCAACAATTATCTAGCCTCTTTCAACGTTATTCAATAGTATATTATATACCGCGGGACTGAAGTAGTATATTTAATCCTGAAGGTAAAGTTTACCTGAAGGATTAAATGTACTTCAGTCGCAAGGTATATACGATACTTTTCGTACTTCCGGTATGATTTTATTAATTATTTCAATAATTTCTATCAGTTTTTTCTCTCTTCAACTCATTTAATAAACTGTCTTTAAAATAAGTTACCATAGGAACATTGCGTTGTGACAATTATAATTTAGAAACATTGTCATTACTAGTGTCATTGTAAAGAAACATTGTTATTGATAATTATTGGTATCATGAGTGGAGAAGGTGTATCTGATATTGATAAAAGAGGTGAAGAATTGTTACCACCGAAATCTAGAAAACTATACGAGCAGCAGTACGATGCTTTTAAAAAGTGGTGCCGCTTAAAAAATGTGAGACAACCTACTGAAAATGCGCTGTTAGTCTACTTCAATGATAAATCAAAAGCGGTTTGAGCCTCAACTCTCTGGGCACATTACTCAATGCTGAAATCGGTTATTAACATTAGAGAAGATATTGATATAAGTAAATTTCCAAAATTATTAGCTTTTTTGAAGAGAAGAAATGAGGGATTTAAGCCAAAGAAGTCAAGAATACTCACGTCTGAGCAGGTAGATCAGTTCTTACGGGAGGCTCCGGATGATGAATATTTAATGCTTAAGGTAAATTTGGAAATGTGTTTATATTCAGAAATTTTAAGAAATCAATTTTTTTGTAGGTTGCACTTATTTTGGGCGTTGCGGGAGCTTATCGTGGAAAAGAGTTGGTTGATTTAGAAATTGACGATGTGAGAGATTTGGGCGATTCCTTCCTAATTGCGATTAGAAACACCAGAAAAAAAATTGACCGAAATTTTGTGATCAAAAATTCAGAAAACAGTACCATCAGTTTTGTGGCGATATTTCGAAAATATGTGGCATTGCGAAAGACAGGGACACCTCATTCAAAATTTTTTGTTCAATACATCAACAAAGAATGTACTACGCGAGTAGTAGGAAAAAACATGTTTGGTACATTTCCACGGCATATAGCAGCTTTCCTTAAATTAGAAAATGCGACGTCTTATACGGGACATTGTTTTAGACGCACATCTGCGTCTTTGTTAGCTGATTCGGGAGCAACAATAGACGTGCTGAAGAGACATGGAGGATGGAAATCCTCCAACGTGGCCGAGGGATATATTGAATCGTCTATTAAAAATAAACAAAAACTTTCAGATAAAATATTTGGTCAAGTCGCCGATTCGTCCACTATAGTTATGCCACAGTCCTCATTCTCGCTTCCTGTTTCCGCAGGATCTTCGAAACAAACACCAGTTCAATATGATAAGGACCTATCTGTTACTCGTCAGTTACCTGCTGCATTAACCCAGGAAAGACTGGTCAATATGACGAACTGTCACAATATTAATTTGAATATTAACGTTAATTACCATTCTAATTAATTGTATTTTTCAATAAAATATCCCTTAAATTCGTTTGTTTGTGATTTAATCGTTCCCGGAGGGATTAAATGTGACACTTTAGTACCTGTCACAAGGGAGTGAAGTTGTCACTTTAGGCCCGGAAGTACGAAAACAATATTAAAGTTTCAACAATCGGATGAAATTTGTAGGAGTAATGTAAGAATCCAAATTTCAGAAGATCATAACTCCTGAACTATTAAACAGATTTGGCCGAAATATTTGGACAGCTAACCAATTTTGAAGATATCAAAGCTCCAGTTCATCAATTCCGGGTGACATGGAGTATACGACCAGACATAATCGAGTTTGACCCCGGATTTTTCATCAGGAAGTCAAACCCCATCGATTGAGACTATTTTCGACACGTTATTGTGACTACCATAAATCATACAAACAATGAAAATTGGATTCACGGCCAGCACGTGGCTCCATCTCAACGCAAATAAAACAACACTTGACTCACACTAGTCTTTGTCAATCTTCTACCTGTACGCCTGTCCGACTTTCCACGTCTAAACTCCATTTTTTTTTCTCACTGACAAAACAACCAGGCACACTATCAACAGGATATTCGAAACGAACAAAATTACGCGATACACGAAATCGACAATGTCGAAGGTGTGTAACTTCACCTGGAATTAAAAGTCGAAACTCAATGATACATGACGAATCCACCGATAAGATAAAGAACTTGTAAAGTGAGTAGAGATAAAGAGAGCGAATAAGGAAAAAATGGACTGGATCGTGTACCGAACTTGAGGAGGATATCAATATCAATTCCTTAGGTGGTTTCGAGAAGGGTAATGAGGAAGTCAGTGGCGTATGTATTTTGCGTAATTATCAATCATAATCGCTCTAGAATGAAAAATTCGTTTACTTAGTACAAGGTGTGTTCAAAAAATGTATCCCACAAGTTCTCCAAAATAGCACGGGATCTATATCTACTGAAGAAGAGCTAGAATTTTTATATTTTCAGAATAGGTTAACTGTACCAATATCTCGGTCAAGTTCGTTATTGGGGCAAATCCGTCGAATGGTTAAGCAGTTATGACCAACTGAAATTTGATTTCCCCTATAGCTGCTAGAATAACCATCCAATTGAGTTGTATCTTGGAAGATATTTGAATGAGGTTAAAACCAATAGGCTTAAAAAATTTCGTAGAAATCGACAGGTTAGGTGGTTTTTGAAAAATACAAGAAAATTCAATACTTAGATTCTGAAAGGATATTCGTCGGATTTAGACAAAAAAAATTGTGCATCTATAGAAATTACTATCAGGTGTACAAATAAGTTTCCGCGTTTTTTTATAAAAATTAGGAATTTATTGTAAAGGAAAAGTACATTACGCTTTATTCTAAGTATTTTCCATCATTTGCCACTACTTTTCTGGCAACATTCTGATACCCCGTCGAAAAAACTCTTCATCTTTTGACGCTATCCACAAATCTACCCAATTTTGGTGTCTTCATATGATGTGAAGCGCTGCTCAGACAGACCATGTGCCATCGACCGGAACAGATGATAATCAGAAGGGGCTAAGTCTGGTGAATACGGCGGGTGGGGTAAAACCTCCCAGTTGAGTGTTTCCAAGTATGTTTTTACTGGCGCCGCAACATGTGGACGAGCATTATCGTGTAAAAGAATAATTTTGTCGTGTCTGGAGTAGTAATGGGCCCGACTCAATCTCATCAATTGTGTTCGGTAGAGAGCTCCAGTAATGGTTTCGCTTGGTTTCAGCAATTCATAATACACGACACCAAGCTGATCCCACCAAATACACAGCTGCGATAAAAAGTTATAAGCGTTTTAAGTTTTTACAATTCGCAAATACCCCTCAGTAGTCCAGTTTAGTTTGAATGAAAATTACCTTCCACAGTATCCACTATTGAATCTGAATTGTTTAAAAATATTGTTTTCCTTCTAAGAAATGATTGACTCAATCATGTTTCATCAGATTATTATATCGATTTAATTCTTTTCAACTTCAAATATCTCAAAAATGGAGCAATTTAGGAAAGAAGATGATAAATGATTTTATCTACAAAAAACACTAATGATTCCAGGAAGTACAAGATACGGACCTTTAGTTCAAGCGATATTTGTTTTTCATGCAATTTAACCAATCTGTAGAGTAGTAGTGAGAAACACACAAGAAATGGATTAAATCTATTGATGCCAAAACATGCATGACTGTTATCAAAAACCTTCTACAAGAGATCATTTCAATTGATATTACCGTTTGAATATTAGAGGTGAGAATGCATTTTTTTTATGAAATTTCAACACCCTATATTTTTGAACGGGGTCAAATTTGGAAAAATGTTAGAGGAAGAAAATATTCCTTTAGCATAAAGAATCTATGGTTAAAATTAACGCAGTGGTTAAAGACTCACCCTGTATATAATTACATATTCTCAAATTTCATCCTATCACGAGAAGATATAGGAGTTTTAGGGCATGATTGCTTTTTCAGTTTATTTTAGGTTCTCATATTCTTTCAAGTCTGACCAGAAATCGTGTTCTGAGAATGTTTAATCTACCGCTATGTCTATAGGCGATGCTTCATCCTCCTTAGGGTCCTGTAGAGCTTTCAGAAGATTCTATTTCACAGAATTCGGATTTGAATATACAGAGTGGCCATTTGAAAACGAAACAGACGAGATTACAGACGAAATAAGTTTTTTCGATAAAAATGCTAGGACAGGTCGATTTCTGTTTCGAGGGGGACAACTTAAGATGTAGGTTACGGACACATAGCACTTCAACCCTTACTGCTACAACCCCCACCCCCCAATTTTTGAATAGGGAAGATGGGGTGAGTGATACCTCAATTGAAAGATATTTTTATACTGATTTCAGCAGAGTAATTGTTTTTTCGTTTTATGCATTAGTTCTCGAAATATTCATGCGTTAGTTAATTTTATCACTGATATTAATTTTTGGCGAATAATTGACATTTCGTGCTTCCGAAACACCAAAATTTCCGTACTTGTATTTGAAATTGCAAAACATCTACCACTGGGCAAATGAAGTCATACCGTACGTGTTAATGCTACTAGGGTCAGATGTTCGACTAGTTGTTTTATTCACTGAAATCATTCTCCAACTGTACGGTATCAGAACGAGTTGAAGTATTGATCTAAGAAATAAGACCTTTTCAAAGTAAAGTAAATAATTTATCAAAAACTCTCATCAATTAATTAAATATTCAAATTGTTCACCATTAGCTTCCATACAATGAAATAAGTTTTGTTCGAAACGATGGCGCACATTTTGCAGCATTTCTGGAGTGATTTGACGACATTCGTTCACTATACGTCTTCTTAAATCTTCTATGGAATCGGGCTGTGTAGAGTCGATTTTTCACAAAAACACTACAAGTGCCATGAAAACACCACTTAATTTTCAAATACTTAGTGAATAATATTTCGAGAACTAATGCATACAATGAAAAAACAATTACTGTGCTGAAATCAGTATAAAAATACCTTTCAAATGAGGTATCACTCACCCCATCTTCACTATTCAAAATTTGGGGGTGAGGGTTGTAGTAGCAAGGGTTGAAGCGCTATGCGTCCGTAACCTACATCTCAAGTTGTCCCCCTCGAAACAGAAATCGACCTGTCCGAGCATTTCTATCGAAAAAATTTATTTCGTCTGTAATCTCGTCTGTTTCGTTTTCAAATGGCCACCCTGTATTAAGGTATTTCAACAGACAAGAGATTAAATTTTTAAATGGATTTTTGTAGTACTATCTCACTGTATTCTCCCGAGTATCAGATAAGACCTTAAAAACAAGAGCGCAAAAGCCTCACGTTAGGAGCGTTTCTATATTTTTTTACGTTGAATTTACTGAAAAAATAACATACAGGGTTTTCCTTTTAAGTTGGCCTATTAGACGTTTTAGGAGAACTAGTGAATATTTCGTTATGAAATTTTAGGTGGAGCCTTGAGGGTAAAGAAACATTTCGTCTAAAATATTTTCAAGTCGACAGTGTTGCCACGTCTACCTCAAACGCACATCTACTTTCTTATTTCAAATGGAACTACCTACATTTTTATTTATTTATTGATTCAGAACCAAATTCGCACTAAAATCTACTAAAAAAATTTCTCTGCCATGCACTGTTGCCAAGTTATCTACAAATTATAGAAATTTTTGACAACCGCATAGCCAGTTTGGAAATGCAAAATCTCGATTATTGTTAATGCGAACAGAACCAAATTTGGCAGTCTAATAGACAAGAATCCTATCATTTATGTGGTATATTCGATGTCTCGATGCATCTTAAGGCTTCTCGGAGATTTTACTCCGAAAATGTGACATTTAAAATTGAAATATTTCGAGATTTTCAAATGGCAACGCCATATTTTTTTACACCATCCGATTCAAAATAAAAATGACATCTTTTCAAATGACATAAGCCATTTTGTTTTATTAGAAGGTAGTGCAATTTTAACCATGGACAGGTACACATTGCAACAACGCGTTTACATCATTGAAAGTTATTATGAAAATGGGCGTTCTTTGAAAAATACCCATCGCAAAATTCGTGGATTTTCTTGGTGTAAATAATCAATCTTCAATTCAAATATTAGTGAAAAAATTCGAAGAAACTGGTTGTGTTACTGATAAACCATAAAGTGCAAGACCAAAAACTGTACGCACAAATGAAAATATTGCTGCCGTTAGTGAAAGTGTTGAAAATGAACCGACAACATCAATTTCGCAACGGGTGTGATCTTGGCAGACCAAATGCCAGCAGACCGTTTGTCGGAAACACCCGAACGGCATGGTCATTGGCGTGCGGGTTGATTCAAATTATTCAGTTAATAGGCGGAATTCTCGGGAAATATCAACAGGAATGAATTGAAATTTGGCATTGGAAAGGGAAGAGGTAGTAGGAGTATAGTGCAAGTGAAATTTTTCTCTTCCCTATTCTAATTCGGGCATTTTCCAACCTATATAGAAACTTTTAATATCTCGTAAACTACTCGATAGAACATTTTTAATTTCGGGATGAAGTTGGATGACACCATAGGGAATTCAACTATGAAAAAATTTTCGACTGCCCGACGGTCCATCATGTGGTTTTTGCGATATATATATATATATATAGCAATTTTCAATATCTCGGAAACCTCTCGATAGAACATTTTTATTTTCTGAATGAAGTTGAATGACACCATAGAGACTTGAACTATGAAAAAATTTTCGACTGCCCGACGGTCCATCATGTGGTTTTTCGAAAATATACAGGGTTTTCCTATTAAGTTGGCCTATTAGACGTTTTAGGAGAACTAGTGAATATTTCGTTATGAAATTTTAGGTGGAGCCTTGAGGGTAAAGGAACTTTTCGTCTAAAATATTTTCAAGTCGACAGTGTTGCCACGTCTACCTCAAACGCACATCTACTTTCTTATTTCAAATGGAACTACCTACATTTTTATTTATTTATTGATTCAGAACCAAATTCGCACTAAAATCTACTAAAAAAATTTCTCTGCCATGCACTGTTGCCAAGTTATCTACAAATTATTGAAATTTTTGACAACCGCATAGCCAGTTTGGAAATGCAATATCTCGATTATTGTTAATGCGAACAGAACCAAATTTGGCAGTCTAATAGACAAGAATCCTATCATTTATGTGGTATATTCGATGTCTCGATGCATCTTAAGGCTTCTCGGAGATTTTGCTCCGAAAATGTGACATTTAAAATTGAAATATTTCGAGATTTTCAAATGGCAACGCCATATTTTTTTACACCATCCGATTCAAAATAAAAAATGATTGGCAGTCTCTTTTTACAGCAATCAATTATTTTGGATAGATTTCGAATGAGGAGGAAAAAACTCAAATATTTCATTATTCGAATCCAAGATCTGTGGTCACGTTTACGTTGAGAGGGCTCTGTGATTATGAGGTAAATTATTAGAATAGATTCTATGGTTGAAATCATAAAAAGTGTTCGATGATCATGGATATCATAGAAAATTTTGTTAATCGTTAATCAAACCTCGATCGAGGAGGTTTAGTTTGTAGAATAATTGTTTCATTGTTCTGTTACAAGATTTTGAAATGATGTCTTATACTAATGAACAAATTTTGGACCTTTACACAATTCACGGAGAATGTCAAAAAATTATCGAAAGGACCTGTAGGACCTTCAACAATCATTACCCCATGTACCCAGAATGACTGGAAAGAAATTCCGAAAGCTGTGGAGAAATTTTTGTCTTTCGGTAATCCTGATCCGAAAAGAAGACGCTCAAAGAACGTTGTGGAAAATGAAATTAATGTAATAAACGTTTTGGGATACTTTCACGCCTATCCACGTGCTTCCATTCCCGGTGCAAGTGAGGCACTAGGGATTAAATCAACATCTGTGCACAGAATTTTGAGGGAGCACAAATTCCATGCGTTTAAATTCATCAAAGTTCAATGTCTTCAACCTGCTGACGAAGCTATAAGAAAAACGTTTCGCGAGAACATTTTAATTAAAATTCAGGAGGATCCACATTTTCTGAAAAAATAATTTGGAGTGATGAGGCCAAGTTTGGTCAAGAAGGTGGACTTAACAGCCAAAATGATCATCACTGGTCTGACATAAATCCAATGGCGAAATTTGAAAGGGGGAATCAAGATAAATTCAGCTTGAATGTTTTTGCTATCATGAAAGATAATAAACTCGAATTCGAGTTATATGATGGCATTCTTAATAGTGAAAGATATGTAGAAATCCTTAATTCTACATTGAGAAATTTTTTGGACGAAAGAACAGTATCCCATATTTTAGAGGAATTATTTGAGGATAGATGGATCCGTCGTTTGGGACCATGGCATTGGCCTGCACGATCCCCGGACCTTACGCCTTTAGATTTTTTCTTATGGGGTTATGTAAAATCTGAGGTATACAAGGTACGAATCGCAAATAAGTCTGTTTTACGAAACAGAATAATAGAAGTTCTCCGAGGCATATCCCCAGAATTACTTCGGAAGGCAACGATGTCCGTAGAACAGAGGATTTTAAAATGCTTAGAGGTGAACGGGAGCCATTTCGAGCATTTAATTTAACCTAGAGTTGTTTTATTAAACTCTTTTTGAAATCTTTTAAATTGTTTATAAAAATGAAATTGATCGAAAAATTTTAATTATCAGAAAATGAATGAGTTCATTCAACGGAACAGAATATAACACAAAAACTATAGAGAAAGCAAACTAGGAAAAATTTTTTCGTAATAAAATGAGAGCCTTATGAATGGAAAAAGATTCCTTCCATAGTTGTGGTTACTCATGAACAAATATGCCTCATTATCTATGATCGACACAACTAAAAATGTAACTGTATTCCATAATATTTCATGTTTATGATCCCTCTTTTCGTGAATCTGATTAACATAGTTTAAAATTTTTCTATTATCCATGACCATCGAACACTTTTTATGATCTCAACCATAGAATCTATTTCAATAATTTACCTCATAATCACAGAGCCCTCTCAACGTGAACGTGACCACAGATCTTGGATTCGAATACTGAAGTATTTGAGTTTTTTCCTCATCATTCGAAATCTATCCAAAATAATTGATTGCTTTAAAAAGAGACTGCCAATCATTTTTTATTTTGAATCGGATGGTGTAAAAAAATATGGCGTTGCCATTTGAAAATCTCGAAATATTTCAATTTTAAATGTCACATTTTCGGAGCAAAATCTCCGAGAAGCCTTAAAATGCATCGAGATATCGAATATACCACATAAATGATAGGATTCTTGTCTATTAGACTGCCAAATTTGGTTCTGTTCGCATTAACAATAATCGAGATATTGCATTTCCAAACTGGCTATGCGGTTGTCAAAAATTTCAATAATTTGTACATAACTTGGCAACAGTGCATGGCAGAGAAATTTTTTAGTAGGTTATACTGCGAATTTGGTTCTGAATCAATACATAAATAAAAATGTAGGTAGTTCCATTTGAAACAAGAAAGTAGATGTGCGTTTGAGGTAGACGTGGCAACACTGTCGACTTGAAAATATTTTAGACGAAAAGTTCCTTTACCCTCAAGGCTCCACCTAAAATTTCATAACGAAATATTCACTAGTTCTCCTAAAACGTCTAATAGGCCAACTTAAAAGGAAAACCCTGTATAGTTCTAATTCGAAAATAGAGTTATTATAAATCTGAGTTGTCCAAGTTCATCAGCCGCTACATTTTAGGTCCATACCGCAAAGAGTGTTATAATACTACATATTGGCAGAATTGAATATTTTGAGGGATTTGAAAAAAATTCAGCAGCAAAAAAAAAAAAAATTGGCACTCCCCTTCGCCATTTTTTCACTCAATTCCCAAGATTTCAAAAACCGTTGAGTTTTTGACCAAGTTGTGTCATATTGCTGAAATTGTCATCAAATCAGGTATCTAATGATGCTATAATATACTGGATGTGCCATTTGATATACGAAATTAGTAGTTAGCTTTTGGTACAAACAAAAGCTTTAGAGGTCTGCAAATATTCAATGAGGAGAAATCCAAATCTCAAACCCCATCGTCCAAATTTTCATTTCAAAATTTCGATCAGTTTTCCAAAAACGTCTAATACGCCATCGCAGCTAATCACCCTGTATAACGTCGCATATTTGCTTGGGATATAAGTCTATGAATCACAAAGAGTGAACGAAAACATATTCAAATGAGCATTTTAGATATCACTCCTAAACGTCTAACCGAAAAAATGCATTCACCTAATTTACCACATATCATGAAGCCTGAAGCAACTTCCTATACGAAAGATAACAACAATCAATATTTTATAGTACTCACAAAACTTCCAGACTTGGCCCTTTCCTGCCTAGATGTATTCTTCATGTTTCGTTAGGTAGAAAATCCAAATATAGTCCAATTTTTCAAACGAAAAACACAGGAGTGAAAATCGATAAAAATTTAATTCCAACCTCAAAATTACGTTGAATCACTGTTTTTCCAAACCTATGTCAAACTATATAACAATATCACTTAGAAGTAATTGAGCATAATCAAGGCACATGAAAGGCAGTGCTTTATTTCATAGTATTTCAGTCATTCCGCGAAAAAAATCATAAAAACCAACAAACAAACACCTGTTGAAGTTTTTAACATATTTTCATTTTGCGTTGATTTGTCTCAACGGAATTTCTAATTGGACTACGATTTACTAGCTGTCATTCAATAGTTTATATTTCATATGTCGACCTAATGCCATAGGCGGAGATACGGGAGAAACTTGGTGAATTCAAATTTTAAAAATATATATATTAGATTACCAGCGCTGCCCTATCACAATTTATCTATTCTGAACACATATTTTATGTTTCAACTCAATAAAATATTATTTATAATTCGCAATCTTCTGTTTATTTCTAAACTCATACAATATTGAATGACTTTTGTGAGATACGCCTCTGCTACTTTTCATTGATGATTAGGTGATTTGTATTTCGTGCGTAGATGAAAGGGACCATTCAAGATAGTTCCTATTCATTGATCAAGAAGTTCAAATGTATAACTTATTTAAAAATGAAAACAAAACCTCGTACTCGTATTTATTTTTGATAATTTTTAAAAATGAATGCCGCAATAAATAACGAAGTGAGGCATCTTATCGAACATATCATGGGTGGTAAGGCAAGTAAATGAAATCTAAAGTTATTCAATTTTATGATACAATAGCTTAAACCGAAAATTACAGGTGAATCTTGAATTCATCAACTGCAAAGAAAAACAAGTGATTTCGATATTGAAAAAAGGAGATACAATGTCTTTTGTCAATAAAAGGGAAATGGATATTTCCATTCAGAAAATGGCTGAAAAGTATGAATTCCATGGCTTTGCACCTCAAGCTGACTATCTAAGAAAGATGTATGATAAATATATGAGTAAAACACCCAAACAGGATTTGCATGCTTCTCTCAACATTCTCCGATTTTTACTGTATATGTCAGAAACTCCAACCATTAAGTTCATGGAGAATCCTGCAGAATATTCCGTCACACAGGAAGAAGATGAAGGTGAAGTCATAAACTGGGGACAATATCTTCTAGAAGGTATTGAAATTTACACTCCAGAGCCATTTGAAGATTCCAGTGTTAGTAACTTGAAACAAGGCATTGCTTTTTGACTTCTTCAACTTTTTCTTTAGGATGAGTCTGATGAATTCGAAACGCCACATGAAGATAATATTCAAGTTCCAGATAGAGAATTTCCAACAATTCGAGAATCGACCTCGAATGTTGGTCTTAAGATGAATTTTGATGTGAATCGAGAGCTCATGTCGACAATACAGCATACTTGGTATAATTCCGATTTTTTTAGAAAAACCAATTAGTATAAGAGAGGAAGCTAATGTTGGAATACTATGGTAAACATAAATATTAGTTCGAATAAAAGATAAGACTGTAATATCCTTTTTTGATAGGGAAGAATATCTGGAATCAGAAACTCACGGTCTTCTTGGATTAGATAAAATCAGTTTTATATCTGAATACAAAGTTATAAGAGAGATAATTTGGCAAATGTTCTCAACACACAAATCTTTCATTTTTTATTTCAAAGGAAATGAACTGCATATTCGCAATGACATCTCATTGGCTAGTGTTAGAAATGTAAATTGAAATCTGGTATTCAAGGTTATGTTTAAACAAATAATATAATTTTAGGTAACATTCAAAGCATTCATGCAGCAGTTTCTTCTTTATATAAAATTATTGGAATTCTTCAGAAACTTTGTTATTTCTATTCAAGATGCATGCCAAACATATGTTTGCTATGGCATGGCAATCAGAAAAAATATTCTCAATCCAATTTATGAAAAATTGATCGACATAGAAGAATCAGTTCGAAAACAAGGTGAGGAAAAGATATTTTCACAGAAACGAATATAAATGGATATAATTTTAGAGGAAACATATACATTATTGAGATTAGCTAATGATCTAGCCCCAATCTTCGAACCATTGGTTATTTTGAACCGGTTTCATAATGAAATAGTAGTTCCTCACGATACTTATTCAGCTCTCTACTGTTCCACCAGTTTACTCTGTAACTTGCATTCAAGTTTGAGGCAGTCTTCATCCAAGTTAGAAAACGATCTGAAGTTAACATTGTACTTAAAAAGTTTGTACAAATACTTCATTCTTATCGATTCATGGTTGTCTAAGAATGATTTTTATGATGGCGATTCCGAGTTTGTTCTAGTACAGTAAGTGCAGTGTTTAGAACCCAGAGAATTGACATTAATGTAACATTATTTTGCAGAACCAGTTCCACCCAGACACTAGAATACAAAACTAGCCCTCTACTTAGGTGAGAAAAATTATTTTTGTGTGTTACTTAAGAATGGTGATCATTAATTTGCATCGAATATCTTAAAAATATATTCTTAGTTTTTAGACTAAAGGATTCCTTATTCATTTAGAAATTAACAAGCCAGTAAACTTCAAATGATACGCCATCTAGCGGACAACTGTGTGCGATTTTTTCAACATGCTCCCGAAGATACAGATTTCAATATGCTTTTTCTTGTCTCCTCAAAACTACCTTGATTCAGTTCTCATAAAATGCCAGGGAGGTCGAAAATCATCCAGTAAGCAAAAAATCGCTAAACACTTCTATGAGAGCACAAACAGGAAATATAGCATGTTGGAAAGAATAGTAGACAGTTATCCGCTAGATATTGTATCTCGAATATTACAACTGGTATGCCATCCGGTTTAGATTAAGCTGTGTTGGTTCATTTTGGCTGTCATCATCGATAGAGTTAAGCAGTACTGATGAAGGATAATAATCTAGAAACTAGTCTGCCTACTACTTGTACGATTGATGACAGCATGTTTTTCCAACAAGTATGTTTATTGATATGGATGCAACCAGCCCTTTCAGTTTTGTTTATATTTCCTGTTTGATGATGACGTAATAAAACAATGTTATATCTTCTATATAAAACTAGGAAAATATTGGATTCCTTTCAAAAAAGTTCCTGAAGAATGTTTTCACAGAATCAAGAAATATTCAAAAATAAACAAGTTACGGGTTTGGATCAGAGATGCACAAAATTGAGAAACAGCTTGTTCCTATATATACATATACACTGCGCAAAAAAATTAACGCACATTATGGAAATCTCAAATTTATTCTACAACTGAAGGTGTTTTTATCAGAATTATGCATGCATATGTTATCCACTTTCAACATTTTTCTTCAATACAGGTGTTTTTCCCAGCAGGAATAAAGAAAGGTGAGATTATCAGATTTCGAATGTATTGGCTCCATTCTGAAATCAGTTGTTCTCGATCAATTCTAGTGATCGATAGTTTTTCCTTCGTTTGATATTCTATACTCGATCGCTAAGCAACGCGAAACACGCAATTTGACCCAAGAGGAATGTAATAATAATAATAATAATGTTTATTAATTCAACAACTTCTTGTTACAAAATATTTGCACAATAAAGGTTGAATTCATCTAGTACATTTTATCTCTTAATTATGCTGTAAAGTTCATTCAACACATTTAACTATCTCTTACACCAACCATAAAACTCCTTAAGAGAATATGGCTCACACTGTATAAGCATTTTCTTTAAATTTTTCTTAAAAATGTTCTTAATGGGGTCTGCAATTTCCTGGGCAAAGAATTGAATAGTTTCAAACCCATATACAATGGAGATTTTTCTGTGAGTGACAATGAGTGGCGAGGGTATAGGTAAGGCTCAATGGGTCTTGTATTGCTATCAGTTAAATATTTGTTGAAGTATTCGCAGTGTTCAGTCATAAAGACAAGTACACGATAGATATATATATGCCAAATAACGTTAGTATTGTAGGATCGTAAGTGTTATCCCTACTTATGCGTTTCGTCCCTGGCGCACACATTTGGACTCATCAGTATGGCTTATGTGCGCCATGCCATAGACGCAGGGGATATTAGAAGTTTGAGGGAGCCGCCGGGAGTTGAACTCTGGCACCTAGTCGGTGTGAAACTTAAGCGCTAACCTCTAGGCTACCGAAGCGCTGTGATTGACCTATGCGGGTCAACCCTAGTTTTTAAAACATTAATTGAATATATAACAGAGTTGAGACGTTTAATCAGCGCATCAATATGTGTGATCCATTTGAGGCCTCCAGTTTTATTCCCAGGAATTTCGTTGTGTCAGAGATTGTGATGTTATCTGCCATCTTGGCAGGTACTGTAACTGATGATCTTTCACTGTAGAAAACCACACATTCGGTCTTTGTCATGTTCATTAAGAGATTATTGTCCTCGCACCACTCGCTGATATCCTTCAATAAAGAATTGGCTCTCTCCATTGTTAGTTGGATTGAACTTGAACGAAGCAAAACATTCGCATCATCTGCATAGTTAACAAGTGTAGCCGAGAAATTCCCAAGTAATTCAGTTTTTATTACCATTGGAAGGTCGTTTATATAAATCAGGAACAGGAGGGGGCCCAGAACACTTCCCTGTGGTACACCAGTTTTCTTTTTTCTTGTTGTTGATTGATACGTGATGCCCTCTCCATCTAGAACAACTGACTGGGGTCTGTCCTTCAAGTAGCTTTCCATTAAGATTAGTTGTCTATCCCTTTTTCCATATTTTTCAAGTTTCATTGTGAAAATTGTGAGGTGGCAATCCTGGCAAATCCAGCGAGTTTAAAAATTTCGGTGGATAGTTGACTACATCATCTTGATTAGTAGCCGAATCAACTGATTTATATATCCTCAATTCGCCTGTAATTTATTCTTGAATTTTGAAATTTAATTCATTTACATCTATGTTTTTTGCAGCCAGTATAGCTCGTTCGCTCAACCAATCATGGTTTCTGTAATTTTGAGAAACATCTGGAAACACCTTCTGAATAAGTTCATCTTTTGATCGAGTTAACTGACAAAAACTTTGAGGAAAGTTAATGCAGCCAGTCAACATGTCTATAGGAAATTTGCTATTACCAATGTCAATGAGTTGTTTAGAGAATATGTTTCCAGATTTGTCATTTTGCAACTCGACACGCATAGTCTTGCTTAAATGAAGTACTTTGACATATTTCCACAAATTGGAGGACTTTAGACATGCATTGAGTTCATCAGCTGGCGTTGATCGTGGAATCACTGGCAATTTTTGACGAAAATCTCCTGCTAATAAAATAATTGCACCACCAAATCGGTTATTATTGCTCCGTAGATCTTTTAAGGTTCTGTCTAAAGCCTCCAAAGATTTTTTATGTGCCATCGTGCATTCATCCCAAACAATCAATTTACATTGCTGCAAAACCTTTGCCATTGCAGAGTTCTTCGAAACGTTGCAGGTTGGAGTTTCATTGCTTTGCATATTTAATGGCAATTTTAGTGCTGAATGGGCTGTTCGACCACCTTCAAGCAAAGTTGCTACGATTCCCGACGAAGCGAGTGCAAGTGCAATTTTATTTTGTGAGCGAATTGTTGCTAATATTAATGAAATCAAAAAAGTTTTTCCTGTACCACCAGGTGTATCTAAGAAGTAAATCCCTCCAGTTTCATCATTTGTTACTTTCATAAGAGTTTCAAATACATACTTCTGTTGTTCATTTAACAGTGAAATCTTCCACTGTTAAATGAACAACACAAGTTTGAATTAATTCATTCAAAGCGTTGAGATCATACAGTTTTTCGCGATGCAACTCTTGGTTAAAAGCGTCATGTATTGGACGATTGGGCGCGGTCTGGCCTAATTGAATTAATAGTTTGTTTGACATTATCAAGCACATGTCCTCAATTGAAATCAATGCTTCATTGTAAATTTCTTCACTGATTTGTATATTTGGACTCAAATTGACTACGTTTTAGTTACAAATCATTAATTACAAATATGGGAAAAAGAAAATGGCTATTTTTAGGGTTTTTCCAGCAATAATTCTAATTTTTCTCTCCGTAAAAACCATCCTTGAACTTCAACGAACATTTTAAAAAAAGATTTGGCCAAATTGGTCCAGGCGTTGTTGAGTTATGCGCTTACCAACACATTTTGCGATTCATTTTTATATTATAGATTGAGGGGATTCTAGGTAATTAACCATCTAATTAATGTATTCATTGATTTCAGTGCCAGAATTATGTATGCGATAAACGATAGTATAAAGAAAGATTTTGAAGAAGATGGTGTTATTAAAATAATTTGTACCAAAGTTTTGCATATAGCTAATAATATCAGACTTCTATTTCATCTGAGGAAATTTGATTTCTACTGCAGACATAAAGGTATCTAACATACACTTTCGTGAACCTTTTCAAATAATGTCTTTTATCCACAGATACACTTCATGAAGAATTAACTAGGAGGTTTTTGATAGAACTTTGTAAGTTTTTCAAATATAACAATTTAGATGTCCTAGAAAATCTTTCGGAGTGCCAAGATTTAAATATTCCAAGCATGTTATCAGTAAAACAACCAGTTATAAGAGTTGATACTTGTAAAGAAGTTACTAAAATGGATAAACTAGAAAATTTGGTGGATACAAATAATGGATTCTTGATGAAAGCATTTGAAGAGTTTTTTTTCACCAAGGATAATATTGAGAAAAAAATGGAAAGAATGTCCTTATTTGAAAGGTGGTTGAAGAAATTAATTAGATGATGAGAAATTAAAATTTCATATTTTTAGGATTAGTAAAATAACAACTGGGCTGTTCCCCTTGAGGAATACAATAGAAAGAATTTTCTCAGATATACTCAAGGAAAGATACAGTGTTTGTGGATTGTTGGTTAAGAATACCCTTGTAGAAGATCACCATTTGGATAAGCTTTTCGAATTTTTGAGAGCTTTGTTTTTGTTTAGTGATTCTTCTCTTTTGGAATTCTTTCAGCAGTTCTTTTTAGAAGTAGGTAACATAAGGGTATTTCAAGCGAATAACCCAGAGTAACCAGGTTATTATTTTGGTCCATCTAGCGGTTATTGCTGGTTCTTCTTGGTCATTCCTTCGAAATCCAGAAAGAATAACCAGAAATTATCGCTTGAATGCTCGGGTTTGGTTATCCGTGCTGTCATTCTTTTGATTCGCGTTTATTTATGCTCATAGGTTATCTGAGCATTTATCTGATTCAGATAAAAAGGGCCCATTCCCGAAGCTTATATAAACAAAAAGACATTTTTATAAGCAATTTTTTATTAGCCAATATATCCTTATAATGGAATTACTGAAACTACAATAAATTTAACAAGGAAAAAATACCAAATTAGACTCATATAATATTTATACATGTAAAAAAATGATCATAAAAAAATTATTTTGTGAGTAACTAGGAATGAAGAAAATGACAAGAAATTATTAAAATGAAAAATATCAATATTAACAACTAGTAAAAGGAAGAAAATTGAGTCAAAGAGACAGAGTTAGATATTAAATCTATTTTTCCATTATTTCAAGATTATACTTGATGAAAATTTGAAACAAACACAGAAAGGCAATGAAAGAACTTCTTAATCTCTTAACTTTAGGAGAACGACAATGACAAATCTCATGATGGTTTTAACAAACAATATTTTGAATTTGTATATTTCAGTTTATTCCAATTTAAAAAAAAAAGAACTATTTGGTCACTTCTACTGGTTCTTCTTTCAATTTAATGATCTACCTTAAAATTTCTCCTCATTGCTTTCATACTGTGCATTCTCAGAACATCAGAACACCCAAACTATTGAAACGATGCTTTGCAGATACAATGAGTATTGCACACATAACATAAACTTGAAGCAACCTGAAAATTTATCTTTTCATAGTTTCATTAACAAAATTCTCAATGGATTTTTATTGATTTCTTGTGGCTATAATTTTCAGGTTCTTCTTGTAATTTTCGAATCATAATCAATCTAGATTGCTTCACACAAATGGCATTTGCTCTTTGAACCTTTTATTTCTTCTCTTATAGAGTTATCCTGAAATTTGAAATAGAATTTAATATTATCTTTATAACAAATTAAATAAGAATAGATGGTTTTTCTGTGTTACTTCAACGTACTTTCAGCTGATGACTGGTTAAGTTTCTCACTGCATTCAATGTTTGCAGCTGCTGATAAAATTTTTGATTACTGCAGCTAACAAAATACACAAGGAATTCTGTTTTTTTCTAATGAAAAGCCAACCTAATATGTACATTCTACAATACTTCTAATGGTTTCCAAATATTTTTTTTACCTAGGTGATTTGTAGAAATGAAATTTTCCTCCATTGAATGTACAGTTTCTGCTTCCAATTTTATTTTTGAGTTTTCCTAAAATTTAAATTGTAATCAAATACCTACAGCCCTCAAAGTTAAAATTCAAGAAAATCATTGGATTTATAAGTTTCATTTCAACGCACCTTCAGTTGACAGACCAGTTGTATTACTGATCTGTAATTTACAATTTCCACAGGATTTTCAGCAACATTATTCAGAAGCACATGATTATATTAGATCCTGAGTATTTCCTTCTTTCAAGAACTGTATTTCATAATTGCTCTGGTTTTTATTATGTTGAAAAACTCTTCATTCTTCTTATTTGATATCAGGGGTATTGTGGTCCCATTTTTGATGAGTTCTTTCAATCTAAACGACACAACTTTTCACCCACGTTCTTTAAGTTTTCTTTTGAATCCGTAGATTTAGGAAGAGCGTATTATTTTTAATTTGATCTTAAATTGCCTTAGTTCCTACCTGGAGTTGAACTTCCATTTCGTTAAATCGAATTCGTGTTGCTACTTATAAAGTTTGGATTATTAATTATCTCTGTGAAATATTCAATAGTCTTTCGGTTCTACCAAGATCAGTTTTTCAACTTCCAAATAATTCAAAGTCCTTGCATTGTTTACTATTTTCATGTTTATACACATCTAATCCTACTTGCTCTAATAACCATAATCGTAACCCTGTTCGAGAGCAGATACGGTTACGATTTTGGTTAATAACCCAAGCCGCTTGAATGCAAAAGATATTTACCACAAAAGACCAAAGATAACCGGTTACTCCTGGTTATTCGCTTGAAATACCTTTTAGATTAACTCAATAAAATAGATGAGTCACTTCATAGACTGAATAAACAATCTATAGATTGAGACGTTGATAAAGGATACTGTACCAGACAGCTCAGACAAAAATAATTCTGTGGTGCATATTTTGAACATTTCCTTTAATAATGAAAAAATTTTATTGCCTTCCCAAAAATAAAGAAAAAGATTCGTGCAGACAATAATCATATATATATATATAATATATATATAATCATATAATAATAACATTTCTCTATTTCAGTGTCGTAATGAGTTCATTTCAGTACTAAAAACAGTGCTGTAATGAACTCATTACAGCATTGTTTTTAGTTATATTTTTCGTTTTGTGGTTGACAACACTGACATCCTTTCAATTGTCAATATTAAACCATGTAGAGATTTGAACGCACTATTCAAATTCTATAATCTGTCAATTTTCGTATCAGTCACACCAACTGCGAAAATAAAATACAAAAGGCACTAGGAGGTATAATCTGAATTTTTCATTGAATTCCAATAAATTTCTCACATTTCTTGACTGAAATAGAGAAAATATGGTCTAATACTCGTTGCAGAGGCAATTCCAACACTCATGCGTTCGAAAACGAGCCTCGAAGGAGCGTATTCGTGATGGAATAGGTGCCCATTCTGCAACATTTATTAGAATATACTATTATTTGTAAAAAAAATTTTTAGGTTATGTTTTATCAATCTACTAGGAATTGATTTAAAATTAGTTAGTAAGCTGTAAGTTACATATTTTTGTCAATAGGTGTTGTTTGGTTTATCCCCTTATATCATAGTGATGTTGAAGTTCCAGATCTTCAAACGCTTGATAGTTATTCACAATGAACATCACTAACTTGTAGATATACAGACTGTACAATGTCATGATTTTGTAATTCATGAAGACATTTTTGTATGTTTTATTCATATGTATGTCTCATTCTGAAGATTATTCTCAAGTATCTTTTTTGTATAAGGAAGATCCGTTTTGCTTCTGTATATCTCGCCCAGAATATGTTTCAGGATCTTATTCTTGACTGAATGTAAGCATTTTAGGCTGTCAGTGCAGCATCCACTCTTATCATCCGTATGGTCCTCAATGCATAACCATAGCGTGCTATCTAGTGTTGGGTACCTCTCACAAGAGGCGGCTCATTTGTCTCGTACACGACGAGGAAATGTAAGAGCGGCTCATTTTTATACAATGTATCACCTCACTTCAAATGTCCCACTTCGCCTCGATGAGGACCAGGAAGCGAGTCACGCGACAAATAAAAAGAGGGAGAGGGGATAAGTACTGGTCCTGGTCACAGGTACAAAAACGATTGAGACAAAGGTAAATGAGGGCTGAGGAGATGTACTGATTTATAGGAGACAGTACACAGATGCCGTAAATTATGGAGTTACGGAGTGTTTTATGGAGCGGCGGCGTCTTTGTCACTTTGGCACCTCTTACCAAATATGATGGGGTATTATAGGAGTTTCTTTGAACAAAAAAACAATTTTATTTTCGATGATTTTATAAAAACATTGATTCTTCAGAGAAGGAATAAAACGCTAAGCTCTCGATTACTACCTGCTATTTTTGTACCAGTATCTCATGACATTATAGTGTTAATTTTTCCGATTTAAAAATATTAATTATTATGAGGAATTCTGTTCGTCATAGATAAAGAAGATTAGAAGACATGAAAAGTCGATTCGACGAAAAATTGAACGAGTTGTTATTATTATAAAAGGGCGAAATATTCAGTTTCTTATCAACCAAATTAACACAAATGATAAAATACCAAGCATACCAAATAGCATCTCTGATCACGAGACCCCTAGCATATGTTTTGAACTTGTCCATGTCTATGGGTGAGTTTCCAGCGGCGTTCAAGCGGACCATTGTTTCCCCAGTTTTCAAAAAGGGGTCAAGGGTAGAAGTTGGAAATTACCGTCCAATATCGGTTGTGAGTGGCTTAGCGAAGAGAGAAAAAAAAAACCAGGCTAACCGAATTTTTTGATAAGCCAAATATCAGACAGACAATATGGTTTCAGGACGGGGCTTTGTACCAGTGACGCAATTTTCGAAGTCACGAAGACATTATATGAGTCTATCGATAAAGATAAGAAGGTGATCGCCGTTTTTGTGGACTTGGAGAAAGCGTTCGATACGGTCTCTCACAAGAACTTACTGGAGAGACTTGAGAGGTGTGGCGTAAGGGGCGAGGCTGCCAGATTGGTCAGATCGTATTTGAGTGATCGCACCCAGGTGGTCAAGGTCAACAATATTAATAGTGATATAAAAACAATCAACTACGGTGTTCCTCAGGGTACAGTACTAGGACCCTTGTTCTTCAATATCTATATTAACGATATCCTTAAGTTGAAGTTTGATCTAGATACCAGGGTTGTGGCCTATGCTGACGACACTGTATTTATATTCGTGATCAGTAGAGATGAAGAACCTTTTGTTGACCTTGAACATTCGGAAGACGAAATTTATGACCTTCACGCTGACGGAAGTAACTTACCCAAATTTAAAAACAATTAAAATACATAAAAGAAATAACTGCGACCGTGGTTGTGACTGTCAAGATCTTATTGAAGAGGCTGATAATGTAAGATATTTGGGTGTATATATCGACCGATTGCTGAGGTGGCGCGAGCATATTGAGCATGTTCTGAGATTGCTCCGCTGTACCCTGCCAAAGTTCAAACTATTAATTGACATATTGTCACAACGAACAACTTTTACAATTTACTATGCCTTGGTGCAGTCGATTTTGGAATATGGCATAGTTGGTTGAGGCGCAGCTTACGGAACACATCTCGAGTGTTTGGACGTCACTCAGAGATTCATTCTAAAGATTATAATGAGAAGGGATCGTTTCTACCCCTCTCATCTTCTGTTCAGTGAGGCAAAGGTTTTTACCATTAATGAATTGTTCCAAAAGAATGCTCTTGTGATGGTCCATAAACACCCTGTGAATTATGTAAAGTATGAACACCAATATGGTACTCGTGGTCAACTCCAAGATCCACTCCAAATACCAATGACCCATAAAACCAATTCCCAAAAGCACGCCCTCCACGTGGGCATAAAGATGTACAACTCTTTACCTCAGAATATTAAACACATAGGCAACCTGAGACATTTTGTCAGAGGAATTAAAGTTGTTATTTTTGAGTCTAGAAGTGAGCTTTGCTGTGCGCGTCCTGGACAATAGTGTAGGCGATAATAAGTAAGTTAAGAAAAAAAGGGGAGAAGAAAAAAAAAGGAAGAAAAAAAGAAAAAAAAAATAGGAAAAAAAAAAAAAAAGGGAAAAAAGATTAAATGGGGAATTAATGGAAGAAGGAGAAAAAAAAGAAAAAAGTTTTAAATGATTTTTTGGAAATTTGTTGAAGGATTGTACTTTTTCTTTTTGAGTGGAGTCGAATTTCGATTTTTGTGTTTGGCTGTGGGATGATTGAGACCGTGAATGAATGGGTTCATGTATATGTGTAATATCTGAATATTGTTAAATAAATGTTATTATTTTGTTACTGTCAGGCACAAACCATAGGTTTAGTTGACAGAATTTTAATATAAATGAATTGTATTTGATTTTGGTAAAATTAACACGAAAGATGAAATTTTCAGAATAGTAATACTCAATAAATGACCCAAATAAATGTTAAAATTGCAAGTCATAATTAAGCAATATATCTTTTCGGCATAAGGAAGTCTCACAAAAAGAATTCAGCCCGAAATCACTAGTAATTGGATACATTTTTATAAAATCAGTTGTTATTTTGAATAACAAAACCCTCATATTCAGTAAAATCTTCCCCTCGCTCGCACATCGTCAATCCAACACTTAATTTGCATTCTAAATTTTGCCTCTTTTATTACTTCAATTCGTCGACAGTTAACGTTTCCCTCCCTCCTTTTGTATCGACATAGTTGAAGTGAGACAGACCGTCAACGTTCCTAGTTCCTACCTACCTCGCCCTCGCTACGCTACACCGCCTCAACATCCCGTCGTCTATACTAGTACAAATTTTGTCCCGACATCGTATCGCGTCATGAACGGCCAGACCCCTCGCCTCATTTGAAGTGGTACAATGTACCGTTTCAGTACAAAAATGAGGCACCTTTTACAAACTCAATTTTAAGACGTGTACTACCCAACACTATTGATAAAATGATGGGTACCTGATACGAACTGAGAAATGAGGGCTCTAGAATAAACTGAAATTTGATTAATCTAAAACCAATATGAATTTATTTTATTATAACGTTTTTCGGTCAATAACACAACAAAAATAACGAGTCCTATTGAAATAACCAATTTATCTAGAGAACTTAAAATAATAAATTAAGTTCACAAATAATTTATATTCACAAAAATCGCTGAATACGTGTCCACAACGTTCTTCCAACAACTGTGGCTCGTCTGCCCAGACAATTACTTTTATATACCGATAACATTTTTTCGAGAACTTTTACCCTTTTAGAGTGTTCCCAGAACGCGGCATCATTTATCCTGTCTTTCCATGTGACAGTTATGGTCTTTATTACGCAGTGGTGGTCATGATGCAGACGGTGACATCATTCATAATTTAATTTATTGTTGCATTAATTCTTTGACAGCACACCCAAGGCAAGGGCGGCCGTACTCGGTGTCGCTTCAATCTGAATATCACAGAACCATTTGTTTCGTGTCATTTGAATTGCCTATGCCAAATTCTGTAAATTTTTTTTAGCAGAGATGGCACATCTACAACAATAAAGAATATAGAATCTAATGATGTACTACAAATTCTATTAGGTATTTAAAAGGAATAAAAATAATGGGTGTAATTTCCACAGGTGGAACTATGTGAAAGTTACAGTCATTATTTTCTATTTATAATATGAATTTCTATTTACTGAAGACCCATACAATTGAAATCTTAGTATTCACCTTAATTAGATGGCGCTTAGCCTATTAGTCTCATATACTTCGTTTATTCAGTCAATGGTAGATAACAGCATTCTGATTTCCATTTTTCGCCTATATTTTCTTTTTTTCTTCAGATGGAACACCTGCAAAACAAACCGTGGAAGTATATGAGGTTATCGTTGGATCTGAAGGATTTGATATTGGAAATGTATCCTATGATTTCTACGAATTGTCAAGTTAATTTGCTTTCGACTAATGAACAGTCCAAAGACCCCCTGGATATCTGTGATAATTTAAACATAAATGTTGAGTTGAAATGGCCACTGAGTGTTGTTGTTATAGAAGAGGAGATGAAAGTGTATAATTCAATATTTCATTTTCTCATAAAGCTTAAATGGGCTTTGTATACTTTGAACAACCTTAACCTTAAAGGTAAATGAGAAGTAGAATTATACCTAGTCAAGGCATGCATAAATCCAGACGCTTTTTATAAGAGATCTTACTACAAGTTTTTTGCAATCTCAGTGATAATCTGGAACCGAGTGAGAGGCCAATGTGCATGTCCATGTCAATTAAAGTACTATTTCATATTTTTAGCCAAGAGATCCCGCATTTCAGTAGAATACCTGCTACTCTTTTGAAAAGTTGGCATCTGCTTTAGGTTTAATCTTCTTTCTTACACTTAATACACAATAGTAGTTGCTTTCCAGTCACCCAGTAAGGCGCCCCGGTAGCGCCCCTGGTTTGCTTTGATCTGCTTAAGCTCTTTCCAGTAAACGGTGCACCAAGCACTCGCCATACCTCCCCTTTCCCGAAGCACTAGCCGAATTTGTGGGCCTTGATGCCCTCACAGCTGATATACGTCAAATTCGAATGTTTACGGTTTGTTATACTTATATTTGGATTTATTTAAAAGGTTATTTAGAGATTTGTTTTGATGTAAACCTAAATGTAGAAAAGTCACAGTCCAAAGATTTATGTATCACTATAAGAACATAAGGATAAATGTCGAGTAAGGTAAGGTTGCCGTCACAGAGAGGGTGAAAATGCACCAAAGCTTCAAGTACCGAGGTCACATGCATCTGACTGGAAAGCGACTAGTGTAAAGTGTACACTTTCACGTTCTTCTTGGCGGAAATGGCATTAAGATGTAATACACTTGTATGACGTATTTTTTACACTCCCTTAAGTTTGTTTTTCTTGCTTACACTTTGTACAGTATAGTGTAAATTGTACACTTTCACGTGATTCTTGTAGGAAATGAGGTTTAAGGGAGGCGCTCTTCGTTCTGAATCAGGATTACAATTCTATGACGTATTTTACACTCCCTTGAGAGGTGGTGCACGAGTGTAAAGCGGTATAAAGTTAACTTCTATGATATGTTCATATTTTTCTCTATTTCAGTGTCGTAATGAGTTCATTATAGTACTAAAAACAGTGCTGTAATGAACTCATTACAGCATTGTTTTTAGTTATATTTTTCGTTTTGTGGTTGACAACACTGACATCCTATACTTTCGAATGTCAACACGCGTCCATTGCATGTCAATTGTCAATATTAAACCATGTAGAGATTTGAACGCACTATTCAAATTCTATAATCTGTCAATTTTCGTATCAGTCACACCAACTGCGAAAATAAAATACAAAAGGCACTAGGAGGTATAATCCGAATTTTTAATTTAATTCCAATAAATTTCTCACTATTCTTGACTGAAATAGAGAAAATATCGTCTAATACTCGTTGCAGAAGGCAATCCCAACACTCATGCGTTCAAAAACTCGCTCCTTCGTCGCTCATTTTCGAATTTCGCATTCGTGTTGGAATAGGTGTCCATTCTGCAACTTGTATTAGAATATACTATTATTGTTGTCAAAAATAAATACGATTTTCTGATACCACGTTCCTAGAATATACGGATCTTAATAGTAAAAATCTTCAAATTGTTTTTGAATAATATTTATTACTGCATTTTTATTAATTTCGGATTATTTTTTGACAGTATTCCAATTTTTATGCCCAATGTACTAAAGAAAACTCACGTTCCTTTTTTATAAGAAAAGTGACAATTTTCGTAACATTTTGAAATCTTGACTAAATGGGCCATTGTTTAAAAAAACTTGCCTAGGGTAGTGTGGTTTTTTTCCAACATGGAGTGTCAAGGTTATCTGACAATAATTTTTTGAACTAAAATTCTCCAAAATTTTACTTAGTTAACAATGATATTTCGATTGTTATCACAGTACTTTAAAATGAAACTAAGAGTGTCAAATTTCAAATTATCACTTCACTGAGATTGATTTTGTCTTATTTTATTCATACCTGATCTACACCTTATCCTCTCGCACGATATCAGATTATTATTGTGTTTCGGGACACTATGTATTAAAAGTGATGAAGCGAAGTGAGCTATTTTATATTTAAGTAGGTCTTGTAGCTGTCGATGGCGTCAGAAAATAAAATATATGACATGAGAAGTAAGATCCATGCAATGCAATACATGCATATGTAGAATAAAGATAAAAAATCATCTTTAAATCATTAATAGTAATAAATTTTTTCAACTGAAGTTAAGAACAAATTTGTTGACATAAATTCAAAATTTATGAATATTTATTTATATTACAATAATGAAAGTTTTATTCTGATGTGCTTCACCATCCAATGGTGTCACGAGCCGCCACTGAATCACTTGTTAAATTTTTCATTAAATCCATAACACCCATTTTTGCTGTACCTCAAGTCATGAAAGCTGCCTTCTATAACTTGTTGCTAGTTAGAAGTGTGAAATATTTATCATTACAGATATTTTTGGCGGAGAGGTTGAACATAGCAGTCGATTGGTTAAGAATGCAACAAGAAAATTACAGGTTTTTAGATTTAGTCTACTGAATTTGCTGAACTTCATTCATCACTATATATTATGCTTTTGCCTCATGAAATGCCTTAAACAGTTTGAGTTAGATTTTGAGAAATCCAATGATCTTGACTCAGTCATCAAATCCCATTGTGATTTTGTTGAGGAGCTTGCAAGTATGGTTTCCTTCCTCAATGATAAAAAGGACGACTTCAGTTTCAAATCTGTAAGTTTTTCATTGTATTTTTTATATTTGCTTGATCATTTTGCGTTTTTATAGGTACTGCACTGTGTGAAAATCCTGAAATCTTCTTGGAATAATTTAGAAACGGCCCTGGACAGGAAGATACTCGATTCTGCATACAAATTATATGAAAAATGCAAGGCTAATATTGAATCGAAAGTTAACAGAATATATCTAATGAATTATTGATGTTAATTGCAGCTGCTGTTAATTTTTTATGATGAAAAATTGTTATTTGTTAATGATAAACTTAAACGTTATGGGTTGTCATTTTATTTCTCACCCTTATATACTTTCATTATATTTGGCGAAATCAATCTCAGTGTTTCCGAAATGAAGACTATGCCTATCACATAATGTTCTCTAAATACTTTTGAAGATGATAAACCATTTTCTCAGAAAAATGGATCTTTTTATAATTTCTTGCCTACAGAATATTCCATGTTAAAGTGTTCATTCGTCCTTGGAGGGCTTGTTGTCAAGGGGATCCGGCAGGGATCGGCTTTGAGTCCTTTTGTCTCTCTTATAACGACTTGCCAAGAGTATTGAAATCTCAGTTTGCCTTGTATGCTGATGATTTGGGAATTTACAACAAATGTCTGTAATATTCTGATATCGAGCTAGAAATTGTCTCAATGGATTAGGATTAGGTATGTCTGGCTGACCGTATACTCTCTATCTCGAATAGCGCGGAAAAGCTCGTGACCTCACCGCATTTCAACATCTGCGAAGTGGTTTTGTAGCATCCCAGGATTTTTAAATTACCAGTTGTAGTCTATTGGTTACGTGCCTTGGTTTCCGCCGCTGGAACTCCATGACCTTCCACATGATTCTCTTTCCTTGACTCATACAATCTTGATAGGGATGCTCGTATACCCTGCGACCATAGCCATGACAATGTTTTATTGCATATACTATTTTATTGAAGTTCCCGTAATTGCCATGATTATTATTCTTGTTGTATCTTTGAAGTCCTTGTAATTATCATGATTACTGCCTTATTTCAGCTCTACTCATAATTGACTAAGTAGTAAATCATTTAGGTCTAATCATGTTTTTTTTATTTTTCACTAATCTCAATCATTGTTTATAGATTAGATAATATATAAACAATGTCTCAATTATCACGAATCTGAATTTTTACTTAAACATAACGTAGAATCCTATCCTGGCTAGACGATCACATTCAATGGCAAAATCTTTGTATCTGGATTCATTCCGACTCCAGTGTTGTAGTTAGTTTTATTCTGGCATTCTGAGTCGTCTGCTATTCATAATCTTCATGATTGATCTTGAATGCATTATCATGAAATAAAAGATATTTATGATGAATTATGCTGATGACACTAATTTCCTTATAAGAGCTTTGAGGTATACCGAGATCGTACAGTTGGTCAATATGTTTGAGATTTTGAGCTGGTTTGCTGACAATGGCTTCTCAGTAAATGCTGACAAAACAAAAGTAACACTCTACAAAACTAGTCATGCTGGTTTCGATACACCACAAGAAATAAAATTGGAATCAGAGAGCATCTCCTACTCGTCTTCAGTCAAGATTTTGGGAATGATTGTTGATCAATCATTGAACTGGGACGATCATGTTACCGAAATATGCAAGAAACTCACTAACATATGCTATTCACTTTATGTTCTTAGTAACTACCCAGAGATTGGTTCACTCAAATCAATCTATCAAGCCTTCTTCGAATCTAGGATTAGGTATGGTGCAATGTTTTACGGCAGTTCATCTGGCCTAGAGTATGTATTTAGATTAGAAAAAAAGCTTCAAGAAGAATTTTAGGCCTAGGAGTGAAGGAGTCATGCAAGAACAAATTCAGACAAAATGGTATCCTAACAGTAGCTGCCATACACATACAAGAATGCTTTTTCTCTTCAAGAATCAGAATAACTTCACTAAGCTTTCCACTGGAGCTTATAACACAAGACCAACATCATTCATGTATCCCTAACATAGATTGACGCTGACTGAGAAAAATGCTGAGTATTGTTGCGTGAAATATTTCAACAAACTTCCAGCTTTCACAAGAACTGAATCCAATCTACAGCATTAAAAGAAACAAGTTTTTAAGTTGTTATTAGTTATTGAACCTTATTGAGTTGAGGAATTTTTAGAATATCATTCATGATTTATTTTTTAACTATCGTTTTTTTTATATTCTCTGGTTGACACTATTTCTTTTCGAGGTTTTACAATCATTATCATATATCATACTCTCTTCCTACAATGTATCCGAGTACTCGCTCAATACGCCTGGCATTGACAATATTTTTTTATATATCAAATCAAAGAACGTTTCACTCAGTGTTGGCTGCATTTATCGCCCTCGTCCGTCACTGTGTGATCAGGTGGTTTTTGATCATTTGGAGGGCATGTCTAGGACTGGGAGAAATCTGCTCATCACAGGTGACTTCAACTTCGGTGATGTTCGAGAGTGGCCTCTACAGAAGATGCCATCTCCTGGCTCTCCATCTTTTCCCTTTGTCGAGATGCTAAGCAGATGTAGCTACAATCAGATTGTGCAAGAACCTACTAGATATAGGTTGAACCAACTACACTTGATCTTTTTCTAGTTGATAATACTGATCTTGTGTCTGATCTGAATTATCTTCCACCTATTGGGAAGTCAGATCACGTAGTGTTGTCTACGAGAATTCAGGAAAGATTGACCAACCAAACACGGAATCAGGCGAGGAGAGGGTTAGATTCGTGGATTATGATGGGGTCAATCGAATTTTGGACGGATGTGACTGAACCACAATCTCGGACGGCACCGATGTGGACGATGCATGGAATTTTTTCATGTCGAAGATGCGGGGGGCGATTGAAGATTGTTCTTGTGAAAAAACCGTGAGACAGAATCCGACAAAGCCCTGGATCGGCGAAAGGATTCTTAAAATGGTTCGGTGTAAACGAAGTCTGTGGCAACGTTTCCGGCGTAGTAGGTCATCTCAAGACTTCCAAAATCATCGAAATTACTCCAAACAACTCTCTGAATCCATCCAAAATGCTAAGAATTCATATGAACTCAAACTGGGGCAGTCCATGAATAAGAAACAGTTCTTCAAGTATGTACGCAACACCCTCAACTCAACTGTTTCTGTTCGAACACTGCGGACCAGTGACAATACTTTGCTGACTGACCATTCAAAAATTGCAGAAACTTTTGCGGATACATTTTCTGAAGCATTTTCCATCGAACCAGATACTTCCTTGCCACAGATCAACGAACCAAGAATAGCTGATAGTATTAATAACGTCAACATAAACGAGGAAATAGTGCACAAACATCTACAAAATCTTGTTGCTGGAAAGTCCCCTGGGCTTGATGGCATTACCACAACATTGCTCAAACGTTGTGCCTCTTCCATTACATCACCACTTACGATGATTTATAAGCTATCACTATCATCGAGTAAATTTCCAGAGTTTTGGTTACGATCTTCCGTCACTCCGATTTTCAAAAAAGGCGATAAATACTGTCCTCAAAACTACAGACCCATTAGCTTAACATCAGCTGCACTCAAGGTATTAGAGAGGATCATTACTTCGGAACTCACTAAATTCCTATTGGAGAACTCTGTCATTCCTACTGAACAACATGGGTTCGTACCCGATCGATCAGTTTTGACGAATCTCTTGAGGTGCGTTGCATCTCTGGATAAGAAGATTCCGGTAGACGTAATCTACTTAGATTTCTCACGTGCTTTTGACAAGGTACCAATTAAACGTCTGTGGCCTTCTTTTGAGATCGATCAGATCATTCCTTTCGGGGCGCACTTTTTTGGTAAAGGTCGGATCTTACTTCGCGTCAGTGAGCAGTGGAGTCCCGCAGGGTTCCGTGTTGGGTCCTCTGCTGTTCCTGGTTTATATTTGTGATCTGCCACGTTTGATATCCTCTGACAGCGCATCCTATGCCGATGATATGAAATTCTACAATAACCCTATTACGTATGGTAATGCTCTTCAGAGTGACTGCGATATAATAAAAAAGTGGACTGAGGACTGGCTATTACCTCGCAATTACTCTAAGTCTCGAGTACTGCATTTGGGTAGCAACAACCCGAAGAAAAACTATTATCTGAACGGAGGTCCAATAGAATCAAGCTCAACTCACGTTGACCTGGGAGTCTCAGTGGATTCGGATTTGTTGTGGAGGTCACATATATTGCAGGCGACGAATAAAGCCAAAAAGTCCCTCTACCTTATTCAAAAATGATTCAATCGCTGTCAATACCACACATTAGCATCGCTCTACAAGACCTATGTGCGTCCCACACTGGAGTTTGCCGGTCCGGTATGGCATCCCACATTCACCCAGGATGCAGATCTTCTGGATGCAGTTCAGATAAGAGCTACTCGAATCCCATACGGTATGATTAGACCTGATTACCGCAGTTGGCTTTCACTTATGGCTCTAGATAATTTTGACAATCGTAAGCTGAGAGGGGATATGCTAACTACATTTAGAGCTTTGAAGGGATTTCTTGGAGTGGATATGTCGGGCTTGTTTACTCTTAATAATAACCACCTGAGAGGGCATGATTACAAGCTCAGTAGAGAGAAGTTTTACACAAGGAGCAGAGAGAATTTTCTGAGCAATAGGGTCTTTCGCACATGGAATATGTTGCCCAGCAGTGTAATCAACGCAACTGGTGTAAATAGCTTCAAGAATAGATGGGACTCGTGGAGAGCTGGTGGTCCATTGTGACATGTGCTGGTGACTGCTTCCTTGTGTTGTGGTGAATGGAATCTTTTGTTGTGTTGAGTTTATCTTTAATAATTGTTTCTTCACACTGAAGTAATTTACTTAGGTTCTATGAGTTATATAGGTTATCCTTAACTCTTATATATTGTAAATAATAATAAAAATCTGTTACCGTATTTTTCTCAAGAGAAAGATTTAGTTTTATGTAATGATGTTGGTGGTATTTTGCAACAGATGGGATTAAAAAAATACCAACCATAGTGATTGGCGTCTTTTCATAGATAGCAACAAAAGAAGTTTAAAGTGTATTTTGTTTCATAACGGTAATGAGTAAGGGTGTATACACATATTGCACAGACGGTGACTTTAAAAGAAGAATACGTAAATATTTCTAAGCTTCTGGAAAAAATTAAGTATCAAGATCATAAATGTGTTAATCTGAAGATGGTTAACTTGCTTTTAGGTCAACAAGGGGGATACACGAAGTTCCCTTGTTTCATGTGTCTCTGGGACAAACAACACCATTGGTCATAAAAAGTTTGGCCAGTAAGGGAGGAGCTAAAAGTTGGTACAAAAAATGTTATAATTATGCCTTTAGTTAGCCGAGATCGCATCATACTTCCACCACTTCATATTAAACTCGGCATAATGAAAAAGTTTGTGAAGGCACTTGACAAAAGTGGCGATTGTTTCAATTTTCCAGGATAAAGTACAGAAAGATTAAAAGCTGGTATTTTCGATGGGCCACAGATTAGGCAACTCGTGAAAGATCCTAATTTTGTCAAATCAATAACTGAAGTCGAATCCAAAGCTTGGAAGTCATTCGTTTTGGTTACGAGTAATTTCCTAGGCAAAAAGAAATCTGACGACCACGTCGACCTTGTTGAGTCCATGCTATCGAACTTGCAAGAGTTAGGGTGCAACATGAGCATAAAGATCCACTTCCTGCACTCATATTTAGACCGATTTCCACAAAATCTAGATGATTTTAGTGAGGAGTAGGGTGAAAGATTCCATCAGGATCTTCGAACAAAGGAAGAGCGGTATCAGGTGCGGTGGGACTCACATATGATGGCAGACTACTGCTGGAGTTTGCAACGTGATCTACCTAAAGTCGTTCATTCAAGAAAACCGTATAAAAGATCATTTGATAGAGTTCGATAGAAATTTCGTTAACATCATTTATTAATTTTCTGTACTTTTTTATCAAAATAATAAAACTCTTTATTTCAAAAACTCAAGCTGTTAGCAATCTTCCAGTATTTTTTTCTTACTCAGGGCCATTGAAATTCCCAATAACAGAAAAAGAAATAAAGGGAAACAAGACTTGTGTTGACCAGTGCAAGATTTCAGATGCTGAACCCAACTCCCTAAGTATTGGACAGATTCCACTCAGTAACGAACTCAGCTGAGATATTTGGACAGTTAATTGTTAATATGAGAATTCCAGCTCATTTCCTTCGAAAGTTGTATCCTCAAAGGAATGAAAGATAGTTTATTCCTGAGGTTAGTTAAGTATAATCATCAAATGAGGTCCATTCAACTCAGGCTAGAGATTATTCAGAAGGGAGTTGAAAGTGGGTAAAACGATATGACTCGCTTTTCCGCCACGAACATAAGCCCGCAATATTCCTTATTTAGAATCTGGAGATCTTTTTTGCACGGTTGTTCTAGTCCAGTAAACTAGTACAACGGCGTGATATCGTTTTGCCCAAATAGTCTCGACTGATTGAATTCGACATTCTGATGAAGAATCAGTGGTCAAACTTAAGTATGACTGGCCGGCCGTATAGAAGATGAGCTAGCTATTTTGGGAATATGTTAATTTTCCAAACGCCTCGATCAATATTGTTATTGGGCCTAATCCAACGAATAGTTCAGCAACAATGATATTTGGATTCCTCAATAATTCCCTGAATCATTTTTTTCATCATATTCAAGATATTGATTTGTTGATTATTTCGCATTTATTATGGCTTTTGGTTTAATATTACACAGTTTCAAAGTCCAGGAAAAGACTTTAAAAAGGCACGCATAAGAGCCTGATCAAACATCAGTGCTTTTCTACATTTTTGTAATAATTATTATTGATGTTTTAAACGACATGGGTGACATCTGTGAGATATTATTCGAAACGTGTAATTCTTGTAGAGAAATTTCCCAAGAAAATTTCGTCATGTAGTTCCACCTTCCGGTTATTCGCTAAAACAGAAAATCAAACAAAGAAATGGCGTCTTTTTGCAATAATTTCGCGAAATAAATATCGCGATTTTGAAAACAAAATAAATGAAACAACATTCGGTTTGATCAAAAAATTAACTTGGGATTATGAAAATTTATAAATATCTACTGATTTAACTATCCTATTGTTTGGACTAATGCGTTAAGAAATATTTTTTTATTTTGAAATTTGTTTTGTTTCTTTTAATTTGTATGTACTGTTCAAAGTGTATAAAATGAATGAGAAAAATGGATACGAAATTGTGCAGAATATGTGGTCGTTTGGGGACAACCCACCAAGATATATTCAAAATAGAAGGATTGAAACACAAAATAGAGACTTGCCTTCCAATATTTGTAAGTTTTAATTGACATTATCCAAGAAATATGCTGAAGATTCATTTTAGGTAACGCAGCATTGTCTTCTACCAGACAATATATGCCTGGAATGTTTGGAAAACGTGACGAAGTTCTACTCCTTCATAAAATATTGTCTACAAAGGATCATCATCCTAGAATCCCAGTACGATGTAACCGAATCTTGTTTAAAATCAAAAAGAAAACACGATAAAAGTTGCCTTACTAACTTTTCCAAACCAACAAGAGCTCAAGAAACCCAAACTGAAGATACATTCGATATAATTACAAAGTACTCTGGAGAAAATATTCAGAAAATAGAGTTACCCAACAGTTGTGATATAAAATTAGTTGATTCAGAGATTTCAGAATCTGAACATAAACAGAATAAGGGGGTTGTGTTTGTAAATACAAAAACACAGAAAAATGATAATCCCTTGAATAACCTTTGGAATAGAACAATTTCCACCCAAGGTTATTTCGATAATTGTGAGAATGACTTAATCAATGAAATTGCTCAAAGAAAAGGAATAAAAAGGGGACACCAAAGTATTGAGAATTTTCCACCCAAAATTTGTAAGTTTGGAATGAATAAGCGTAGAAAGAATAATGTACCACAAAAAATTGAGCAGCATCATGACCCTTTAATGAATGGAATTGTTAAAAATGAGATGAACAATGGTGATTCTGTAGATATTGGGACTGAACAGGTAAATAAAGCAGTTCTAAAACAAATTTAACTCAGCAATATGAAATTATTGGTATAATATGATTAAAATATGTTCAATATTGAAGAATTTCGAAATTTGGAACTAATTAATTAATAATTAAGGCAATGTCTTAGTGCACCCTATTCTTTTCATTATAAGGAAGTTATATTTAATTTATTCAAGGGTGAAGTTCCATCTGATGTATTTCTACTTCAAAACTGCCTCTTTTGTAATGAAAAGTTCATGGGGCCCGCATCCTTGGCAGCACATATTTTCAACGTACATAACTTGGATCTCAATAAAACCATGGGGAATATTTTTGAGAAGAAAAAGAAGATTCCCAATCTGCTCAAGATTTCAGACATTAAAAGATGTAACAGTTCAGGTTGTTGATATTGTATAACACCCAATGTTCCATAATGAAGGAATATTTTCAGATGAAATTCAACATGATTCAAACTCTTCAAGCAATCAGCAAGGAGACTTCACCTGTCAAATTTGCACTTATTCCTCGTCAACGAAACAAGACTTGTATCTACACTGTTGTTCTGAACACCCTGTGGAGATTCCACTAATGTGTGGGATATGTTTTCAACCTATGACATCTGTTGCAAATTTGAAGAGCCATCTGAAGATATGCGCCATAGAATATCCAATTAAAACGAGGTATTTCTGTGCCATTTGTAAGTATGGAGAAGACAGTATGAAGGAGATGGAAAATCATGTGTTAGTTCACGAGTTTTTGATGGACATTTGCAAGAGAGATGTTAAGATGTTTGATCCTGCTGATTATGTTGAATTGAACAATTCTTATGAGTTTGGTAAGTAATAGTTTATTCTAAAATAAGTTGCAGAATAGGCACCTATTCTAACACGAATTGAAATTCGAAAACGAGCGAGTTTTTGAACGCATGAGTGTTGGAATTGCCTTCTGCAACAAGTATTAGACGATATTTTCTCTATTTCAGTCAAGAATTGTGAGAAATTTATTGGAATTCAATGAAAAATTCAGATTATACCTCCTATTGCCTTTTGTATTTTATTTTCGCAGTTGGTGTGACTGATACGAAAATTGACAGATTATAGAATTTGAATAATGCGTTCAGATCTCTACATGGTTTAATATTGACAATTGACATGCAATGGACGCGTGTTGACATTCGAAAGGATAGGATGTCAGTGTTGTCAACCACAAAACAAAAAATATAACTAAAGACAATGCTGTAATGAGTTCATTACAGCCAGTGGCGTATGTACAAATTTGCTGCTAGTAGGCCACTCAATTTTTGCCGCCCCTACATACTTTTGAAATTCAATACGTTAGTTTAAATCCGTTATTAGTACGATTGTGAACTTAATGATATTTCTGTCAGTTACTAAATTATTTTTGCAACCCGCTATGTACTGAAAAGTTTAATATTGACCTAACAAGTTTATTTGACAGGCAAAATAAAAAAACCCCGACTTTAAAGCGTAAAACCTCTGTAACTTTTAAACGGCTAATGTCTAAGAACACTCGCCTGTAAAACACCTGTAGTACAAAAAAAACTAAACTGAAATCGGTTCATTCGTTCGGGTGCTATAACACCCTTCTTTTTGCGTCGGCAGTTAAAAATAGCAGCATGTACTAATCATAAGGTGGGGAAAGGCATGACTTGAAAATACCTACACTATATGAACACAGACAAAATAATGAGTGTTCAGGAAACATTGTATTTGTTACATATTTTTTATTGCACTTAACAGTTTAAAAACAATACAAACAATTTCTATTAAAATATAACATGTTAACAATCAGTTAATGGTGACAGACAATGAGATCAAATAAGTTTTACATTATTTTCTTGCGAGATTTCAAATTTGCAAAATCATCAATTATATCGTCGTATGAAATCTTTTTCATAAGTTAAGCTTTTCTTGACTTGAAATAGATCGTAGATAGTTTTCCACAAGAAAAGAAAAAGCAAGAAAAGCTTCTCTCACCTGAACAATTTGTCACCGCTGTGCACAGAGCCATGCGAAGTGCTATATCCAAGTTTGGATAAATATGCTCCAAATTCTGTTTTCCCAGAAACAAAGATAGACTTTGTAATGATCCAGAATCGAAATTCTTTCAGAAGGATGATGGCATTGAAAATGTAAGCATTCCTGAACTAAATCAGATTCTAAATCATTAGGATACATTTTTTCCAACGAAATGGCTTTTTTCGTTAGGGTCGACGGTAAAAATTCAACTCATTTCTTTCCAAAAAACATTCCACACAACTACCATTACCGCTGTTTCCAGTTTCTCCAAATTCAAAAGTATTCCCGCCGCTTCTTGTCGCTTTTCAGTACAATCATCTTTGATTGATTTCAAAGTCTGAATAACAGCGTGCCGAGAATCTCTTAAACTTTTACAGGCGTCCTGGTCTGGCTGACCAACGTGTCAAATTCACTCCTTCAGGGTTTTGCCTTTCCCGATTTCACTCATTAATTTAAGCCAGCGTTGTGTCGAGTTTACAAAGAAAACGTAAATTTCCTGTAGCAGCATGAAAAAGCGACAAGCTTCTGAGCATGATTCAGCAGCCGCAGTTGCCACTAAATTCAAAGAATGGGCAGAACAAGGCACGTAAAGTGCAAATGGTGCTTGGTTTCGAATTTTTGCCTGCAAGCCATTGTACATGCCAGACATGTTCGCGGCATTATCATATGACTGTCCACGACAGTCCTGTATAATTATGCCCAGTGTTTCGAGTTCCGAAATAATGACTGAAAACATTTCGTCAGCTTTATGTCCTACTGACGGCAAAAACTTGAGAAATCTTTCACACGGTTCGCCTGATTCTAAAACGTATCTAATGACAAGGGTGAGTTGATCCACGTGTGCTATATCTGGTGTTGAATCCATGATTAGAGAAAAATATTTCGCTCTTCTTATCTCGTCTGAAATCTGTTTTAAGACATTTTGACTCATCAAGAAAATAAACTCATTGCAAACGGTCTTTAATAAGTAATTGGTATTGCCTGATCCTTGATTCCCAAATCACTCGGGTATCTGCCTCCGCTCCGCACCTTACCAGAGCTATTGCCGCCCCACAACCGCCGAATTGAAAAAAATAAATATGTGGTCCTCCACCAATTACTTTAAAGAATGTCCATGAAAAATTTCAAAGAGATTGGACCACGGAACCACGTAGTTCCATACAAACGTCAACCCCTTAAGGGTACAATTTTGATAAATATTTTGTGCTAAATGTTAAACCGGACTTCTGACTACACAATTCAAGGAGATTTATGTAAAAGTGCCCAGTAGTTTTTGCGTGATGTTCATTCAAACAAACGGACAGACAGACAGACAAACAAGAAATTAAAAGAAAATCTAATTCTACTCAGTTACTCATCTTAAGCAGTTCCCAACTGAATAAGCTGGCGAACACATTTGTATCGGCTGCGATAAATTCGTGAATATAAATTGTTATAAATTGAAAATCAAAGTAAAATCGAAAAATCAACATTTCTGAAAACAAAACCTATGACGCCGCCGATTTCGAGGCATTCTTAACAGAAATGTCTAGAAGAAGCGACGAAATTACCCAAGACACGTCAACTGCAGAAGATGAATCTCATCCTAAATTCCAAGCAGTGCCAGGGAGAAAACGTAAAAAGAGAGGAATGAAACCAAAACTTCCAAAAAAAAAGACGAGAAAGCATCACCGAAAATTACGCGAGAACAACCAAGTTTGGATCGGAATACATTCGAAAAACCCACCACTGAAAACACAAGTGAAAAAGGACACAATCTCAAAACATAAACACTGATAAGGACGCAAGTAATAATAAAACATCTGCGATGCGGACGACAATGCAAAAAGATACGAGAATTTATACCACATAAATACACTACCCAACACAAATCGCGAATATTTGGATGGAAATATTTCCAAACAGCACAGATATAATAACAACTACAAGACAAGGATTTCTGATCAAATCTGATAATACAAAGGAGAATTTATGTAAAGCCCTGGAACACCTTAAAAAAGAAGGACTCGTATTAAAATATTCAGAAACAATGGAAAACAGAGCAACTACCCCAATCAAGAAATTGTCTGAATCATACTCTGCCGTCATTTCACATGTGGAGATAGAAATTCAAGAACAAGAAATTGAAACATTTTTGAGGCATTTGGAAATTAAATTCAGATACTGCAAAAGAATCATTTCAAAAAAACAAACCAGCCCTCACTGTTTATCAGAATCATAACAGGAGACATAGCTTCATATGAAAGACTGATTAACGAAGGGGTCTTCTACAAATGCAGGCACTACATGGTTAAACCCAGTTATCCACCAGATCCGATTCCCATACCATGTTCAAAATGTTCACAATTCACACACAAATCTGAGGACTGTAAGGAACCAATAAAATGCCATAAATGTGGGGGAAACCATAGGAACAATCAATGTGAAACAAACCTACCTCAAAAATGCATAGCATGCAACTCAACTGTTCCATGGTCAACAAAATGTCCAAAACGGCCTCTCAAACCTATCGAAGGAATACCGAATGTGAAAATACGCTCAATAAATAAAAGAAGCGCAGAAATGGAAGAAACTAAAACTGCAACAAGTAGAATCCACCAAAGCATCACAATACACGATTACATAATTGAAACATACATAAGCAAAATTAATAAACCCAAAAATTCAGACAGACAAGTACTCATTCAAAAACTACAGAAAAGATTCATGGAGACCTATAGAATAAATACAATCCCAACCTTCATAGGAAACCGACTATATATTTTAATGTTTGATATGGATAAAGAGGATAGAACAATTGATACAGAACCTGCGGAGGGGGTGCAACTACATCAATTTATTAATGATTAGAGCAGTATACTGCAATATAAACAGTATAAAAAACAAAAAAGAACTAATACGTCACTTTATAGAAAACAACAATATAGATTGTGCAATGTTTGTAGAAACCAAGACAGGAGAAAATAACAACTTTCACTATCGGGACTGGAGGACAATATTCAGACATGGTAGCATTTTGAATCAAAATATCAGAGGGGGAGCATTAGTAATGGCTGAGAGAAAGGTTCAAATTGGAAAAAGTAACCCACCTTACCTCAATAACCCATGGAACGACGTATTACACTACACTATTCCATTCAAAGACCAGAGGATGCATATATTTCTGGCTTACATCCACCACTCTAGCCAACTAATTGAGGAGAACCTATTTGTTAAAGCATCACAGTACAAATTCTGTATAATCATAGGAGACTTCAATGTGAATGCTCGAAGAAAAAAACAGCTGAATAGATTTACCAGAAATTCGGACTTCACCATTCTAGAAACCCCACCAACATATCTGATGAAAAATAATCCAGACTCCACACCCGATATTCTGTTGTGCACTAGAAACATAAAGCATAATATCCAAGGAATAAAACTTACACCTGATCTAGGCTCCAATCATCTGGCGTTTGAGTTTACAATAGACACCAATAGAAGTCCACTGAAATACTCGGAAGAAACAACACTTATATTTGACAGGTGCAACATTGAGGAAGTAAACAAGCGAATGTTCGATGAAATAAACCTTGAAGCAGAAATTACGCCAACATACATCACTTCATTTCACAACTCTCTAGCAAGAATAATAAAAAACCAGACTCCAATTTTGAAGAAGAAATATTATAGCCAAACTCTGCCACCATTCATACTGAAGCTAATCAGAATAAAAAAACAGCTTTTTCGCGAGTACCAAATTAACAAGGATCCAGGCTTGAAAACAAAACTAAATAATTTCAACAAGGACATACACAAGCTAATAAGCGAGTACAGATCTCATAAATATCTGGAAGCATGCAGGGAAATAGAAGAGCAGAATGGACGAACATACTGGAGAACTATCAAGAAACTATCCAAATACACAACTCATAATCTAACCAACCCAATACAAGACAAAGGAAAAACCTTGATAGACGACAGAGAAATCACAGACGCCTTTGCGAAACATTTCCAGAATATCTACAGAAAAAATAATAACAAAAAATTTGATGAAAACCACAAAAGACAGGTAGAACAGTGGTACCAAAACAGCATGCCCTGCACAGGATCAGAAGAAAACATAGAACAAATAACAGAAGAGGAATACTACCAAGCCTTAAATTATGGAAAAAACACAGCCCCAGGATACGACAATATACCCAGAAAAATAATGAGAAAACTTGATCCCACAATACACAACACGATAAGGAAAATATACAACTATTGTATTAAAAACTCTTATTTTCCCGGTGAATGGAAGAAGGGTATCCTGATTGCAATTCCAAAGACCAAGACCGACCATACCATAATAGAAAACTACAGACCCATCACGCTACTATCAGTGTTGGCCAAAACTTTTGAAAAAATTTTAGCTGAAAGAATCAGGACTAAAATAGGACAAGCCATACCACCCTATCAGTTTGGATTCAAGAGAAAACATTCAACCACTCATCCCTTAATTATACTTACATCCAACATACAGTGCAACAAGAAAATGGGAAGGAAAACAGCCGCCCTCTTTATGGACATACAAAAAGCCTTCGACAGCGTCTGGCACGTGGGGTTATTATATAAATTATCCAAATTACAATGCCCAAACTATCTGCTCAAAATGGTTGAACAAATCCTAATTCAGAGAACAATTCAAGTGCGAGTAAAAAAACGAAGCCTCTGAGCCATTCACACCACAACAAGGCCTCCCTCAAGGATCACCTCTATCTCCAATCCTATACAACCTATACTGCTATGACATATACGATAATGGAAGCCCAGGAGAACATCACATAGACAAGCAAGCATATATGTTACAATTCGCAGACGATACAGCACTAATAACCCATTATAACACAGCAAAGCAATGTATCGAAAAACTCCAACAACTTACAGACGTGACAGTTGCATGGATGCGACGTTGGAGAATAAATCCAAACCCATCAAAATCAAAGCTGATAATATTCAACCACCAAATCAGGACCCACTCCCCATTTATAGAAGTAGACAACAACATAATTCGTCCCACAAATAATTGCAGATACCTAGGAATTCTCATTGACAATAAGCTTAGCTTCAAGGCACACATAAAATCCCAAAAGACAGCAGCAATCACTAGAGCCGGACACTTCAGATCGCTCACATACAAAAATTTGGGCATCAATGTGAAAACGGCTAGTACAATATATAAAATGATATGCAGGCCCCTTCTAGAGTATGGACATACAATCCTTCAGAACACTTCTGAAACTACTCTCAAAAATCTTGAAATAGCTGAAAGAACATGCTTGAGAAAAATTACTAAAATCAGACACCCTAACAATCCGTTACACAATCCACCAAATCAACTTTTGTATGAAGCAACAGAAATAGAGCCAATATTGTCAAGATTGCGGGAACAGAGCAAAAATTCATCAAGATCACTAATAAGAATATAATAACACCACTAGTGCACCAATATGACCCAGAGAACCCACCAAAGGCCAAACTACCAGCACTGCCAATTTATGAACACCTGATATCGTTGGAATAACTTTTTTTTTTTTATATATACAATGGGTACAATTGATGAATTGTAAATGTAATTGGCAGGAAGACTTGGTCGATAGCCATTTGATGATTATTTTTATTGTCAATAAAGTTGATTTCTCTCTCTCTCATCTTAAGCCATCCTAGCGAATTTTTTTTCGAATATCTTTAATGTACAGACTATTTTAGGTTTACGATTTTATTATAGTATAGATTGTGCACACGTATAATTATAAAAAAAAATTGCTAAATTGCCGCCCCTCTAAATCTGCCGCCCTAGGCACCGGCCTACTTGGCCTACTGGTAAATCCGCCACTGATTACAGCACTGTTTTCAGTACTGTAATGAACTCATTACGACACTGAAATAGAGAAAATATTTTTTTTAAACCAGAATTTGATTTTGTCAATATAACTCTCAAACATTGAAATTTTTTTTTTGAAGGACCTGTTTCTCCGTCATCTAAAAACCTCAGTTGCAGCCTCTGCTTCCAATCGAACTTCCAGTCCTTTAAAGATTTCAGCAATCACCGTCGTGAAGAACACAGTAAATTCCACTGTGATCTCTGTAACAAATTTTACGGTAGGAACTCACATCTTTGGAAGCATGTCAACCGGCTTCACAAGAACCATCCGAGCATCACATGCCAGATATGCCTGAAAACGAGCGCTTCGAAGTATCATCTAGGGCAGCATTTTTCGAAAATCCATTCCATTAAGCCAAAAGGCACACCAGATACTTATATAAAACTTGAAAATCAGCCTCTGTTTTCAAAATATGAGTTTCCGAAGCAAGAGAAGAAAAGCACCTCGTCTGATTTTGAAGATGCTTCTAACAATGCAGTTTCTGATCAAGAAACATCTGATGAAGTGTTTTCTCCTAACGTTTCTGTTCCTAAAGAGGTGGATGCTTCTAGTCACCTTTACACGAATATTATAACAAATTATACACCACCCCAAAATGGAGGTGAATTCAAATGTCCAAAATGCTCCAAAGGGTTTTCCAAGAAACTGCTGCTGAAAAAACACAAGAAGAACTGTCGACCAAAACTCCAAAAAGACCTTCTAACTCGTTGTAAATCATGCGCTAGAATCTTTAAAGATCGACAAAGTCTAGCCAAGCACTTGATCAACTACCATTCCGAATACACATGTGAAATCTGTTCTCAAAAAGCTCAAAGTAAATGCGAGATAGTCTCTCACATACGTTTCACCCATCCGAAATGCAAACTTGTCTGTGAGATATGTGGGAACATCCTACGTTCCCAGCAGAACCTGGCTGATCACATAAATGATCACTCTAACTCCTACGTTTGTCAATTTTGTGGCGATTCCTTACCTTCAGAAATAAAACTCAAAATGCATATTTTGAGTTTGCATAGGAAGATCTTGAGTCTCAGCTGCGGCATATGCTTGAAGCTGTTTGAAAATCAGCGTATACTGAAAGATCATGTTCAGTTGGTGCACAAAGGTGATTTAAGACCTCATACCTCATGTACAGTGTGTGGTAAGAATTACGGTTCCAAATGGAAAACTTACGATCACTTGAACAAATCTCATGGTCGTATTTTCAAAGTTTGTAAGACTTGTTTGGAAATATTCGATACCGAACAAGAACTGAACATGCATTGTGAAGATGTGCATAATTCTAAGAATCAAACTGTTAAAAATTCCCAGTTTAATAATTATTTTAAACAAGAAATCGAAGAAGTTGATTCGAACAGCGGTAAGGAAGAAAATGATGACGTAGATAATGTTACCGAAGAAGTGTTTAATTTTCCATCAGACATATCATCAACAAAAAGATTATTACTTGAGAAAAGGTTGATTAACAAGAATATAGATGAAGAAAATGAAATTGGGGATGATAAAAATGTATTGAATACAGGTAAAACGAAATTGATAACGAAAAGAACAACAGATTATTCTAAAGACGAAGATGACAACTCTGTTCAACAAAGTAGTGCTAAAAGAACTGTGTATGTAAACAGTGATGTGCCTTCGCTATGCGAGATTTGTTTCAAAACATGGCCGGCTAAGAAGCATCTATGGCAACATTACATTAGATGTCATAAAAGCGTTGCCGCTACAGTTTGCGGTATCTGTTTGAAGACCAACGTTGATTACCGAACATTGCAGAGACACCTCCAACAAAACCATCCTACATTACTGTATGGGCAAGGTTTTGGTTCAAACTTTATATGTAGAATTTGTGGCCGGTACCACAATGCAAGTTCGAAATTGAAGTTACACATGGCAATACATGAAAATTTCGATTGGTCCATATTGGAAAATAAAGATAGTCAAGTAAACAGTGATAACATTAAAAATGATACTTATTACGAGAGTCTAATAGAACAAGTGGAATGTTCTACAAATGATGAGGAAGAAACCGATGATGAGCAAAAAGAGAAAGAAGTTATCAACGAATCAAGCAGTTCAGTGAATGAAGATACCGAATCAGTATCGGACGATTCAAATCAAAACCCTAACCAAAACAACTTCTCCGAAAATTCTGAAGGACTTGAAAAATACGGCTTGAACATAAGCAACAGCGAGTCTAGTTCTGAAAGTTGTAGTAGTGATGATGAGGAAGCAGGTGAAGAAAACGTAGAAAGATCGGAGACCGCTTCTTCCAATGAAGTCATGACAGTTAATGGTTTTACTAATTCAAGCAGCAATGTAATTCAAGTTGATTCTACAGAGGATTCAATACCGTACCCTAATGATGGTTTGTTCCAGTTCAAAACCGAAGAGTTAGATTCTGCTATTAAAAGTATAAGTCTGGAGTGTGAATCGCAGGTTAAAGATGATATGGAGATTCAATATTGTGAGTTATCCATTGGTAATGCTTTGAATGATGGGGAGATAGAATCGGCTGTCGGAAGTATATTGTAAATTGATTGTGTAGAATTCCAGCAATATTCAACTATTCCCATCATCGATTTTATCTCGTAACCATTTTGAAACTTAATACAATATCTTAAAAATTCTATCATATATCGATTCATGATTGAATCCTGTGTTTCATACATATCGCGCAAAATTGGAGTCATTATTTAGTTCCCATACATTCCAATTCAAGAATTACCCATTTTTATTTGTTATTAGTTTTGTTATATTTTTCTCAAGAATTACTGGAGTAGTTCGTTTATTTATTTTCATTCTAGTCATATAAAGACATTTTCACTAATAGATATAGATTTTGATGATTGTGAAAATTTTTGTGATCTTTTGCCATATTTTCGTCTTATAGATGTGTAATGTTTTTTATGTGTTTTTAAGAGTTTGTCATTTTAAAGACTGTTTTAAATACTTAGGATTGCATATATTAAATTTTTATTTGGATGATATGATTTTCAAACATTCCTGTCTTGTTCAACTATTGTAATATAATAAATAAATTACGTAATTTTTTTATAAGACTTTGTTTTTCTAGACCATTTTATTCAGCCCATTAGTTTTTTCATTATAACTAAACTGTACAATGGCAATCCCCAGTCAACACAGCATAGCATAATTGTAAATCTGTAAAATATTGACCATATTTCCAGAAGCTGTCCGAGTTCTTTTCCCTATGTGAAAAGAGGTTAGTAAAGAGAGTAATTGTCTGATAAAGTGGTTACTATTTTCCCGATATATATTTTTTTTTGTTTTAAAAGACCTTGTAGCTGGTAATGGGAGATAAAATATGTTATGTTTTATAAATGAGCCATCGAGAGTCACCTGCTCTATTTCCACATACATATGCATATGATCTAAGCAGATGAAAGCAGAACTTGCCTTCATGAACAGGGAAAACACTTCAGATTTCAAAATCAGTCAGTAAATTTTTCACAAGATTGACAAATCTCCTTGATTGAATCTTCTCAAAGGGACAGTGTTTAAAAAAAAAACTTGAAGCATTGGATACATTACAGTAAAGTATCAAAACTCTATAGAGAATACAAGGAAGAACTCGGCGTAACTATTGATGTAGAGGAAAAATGGAGAAAAAATCATAAATTGAACCCATCTTGCTAATAATTACAGAAATATACCATTTGTGATAACTGACCTAACAACTCGTTCATTTGATTCCAGTTTTCAGACCCATAAGAATGGGCTCTTGTTTTTTTAGTAAGAGTAAATTTGAAAGTGTTATTGAATACTCAACATTCACTTCTGAGTAAAAACATAAAGTATTTTCTCCCTATATACGAGGGCCATTCAGAAACTAACCCCGATTGGTCACAGTGCGGGTAGTGGGGGAGAGCGCGCGCCATCTGTGCATTCACGCGCTCAGCAGGTCAGTCGGCATCAAGCCGTAGTCGAGTGAACATCGTACCTGCGCTAGTTTAGTTTTTGTGGCAGTTTGAAATGTGTGCTGCATTAGAAAATCCCGCCAAATGTGAGGTGCGTGCTGTTATAAGGTTTTTACAGCCAAAGGATACTCTGCAGCAGCTATTCATCGTGAGCTTTGTGCCGTGTACGGACCAAAATTTATGAGTGAAGGAGTTGTCCGTGAATGGTACGTTTATTTAAAAGTGGACGAGAAAACGTTCATGATGAAGAGAGGAGTGGTAGACCATCATTGGTGACTGACGAACTCGTTCAGACAGTTGATGCAAAAGTTCGTGAAAATCGACGTTTCACAATGGCGGAGTTGTCTACTAATTTTCCACAGATTTCTAAGACTCTTTTGTATGAGATTGTGACAGCAAGATTGGGTTACCGTAAGTTCTGTGCACGATGGTTGCCTCAAGGCACAAGCGGGTGATTTTTATGCAGAAGGAATTTCAAAGCTTGTGAAGAGATACGATAAGTGCCTCAATCGTAATGGAGACTATGTCGAAAAATAGTGCAAAGATGTAGTTGTAAGATGTATATATTAAAATATTTTTACTTAACTTGGTGTATTTTTTTCAATTAACCGGAGGTTAGTTTCTGAACGGCCCTCGTAATTACAGAAATATACCATTTGTGATAACTAACCTAACAACTCGTTCATTTGATTCCAGTTTTCAGGCCTATAAGAATGGGCTCGTGTTTTATAATAAGAGTAAATTTGAAAGTATTATTGAAAACTCAACATTCACTTCTGAGTAAAAACATAAAGTATTTTCTCCCTGTATAAGTTATTTCGTAGGCGAATTGAGAAATACTTGCAAATTTTTTCATGAACATTAAAAAATATTGTAATAAACAAAACAAGCTGACGACTGTCAAAGTGATTATAATTTTCTATGACTAATCATAAAACTGAATTTTTCTTGGCCTCCGTGAATTATTTCTCTCTAGCTAAACTTCGCCGATGCGAAAAAACGTGCCAAATTTTTAAAAATAGAAATATTTTGGCACTCACCGTAAACACTTCAGATAAACAAACGTAACTGATCGTTAGAAAAACGCACTAGTTATGGGAAAAGGAGGAAAAGGTGGAAATAAAGGGAATAATCCTCCAGCTGACGTAAGAAAATATTGTTTTTGATTCCTCAATTTTTCCTTTTCAATTGTAGAAAAAAGCCGCATCTGGAGGAAATGCGACCAAAGCTGGAGACAGTAAAACTGAAACAAAACCTCAACCTACGAAGGGAGGTAAAAAAGGTAAATCAATCAAATCGAAAATTTGCGTCGTTCTAATTAAATTTTTGTTCTAGGCGGGAAGAAGTGACCCTCCACTTAACTATCAGAAATGAAGCGACTTGAAAGTATAGTTCTCTGCCAAAGTTTTTTAAATTTACGATATTAATTTCGATTGTTTTTGTATAAAAATAAGGATTAGCTTTAGGATCAATTTTCTAATGTGAAGTTCTATTTTATTAAATACGTTGAGATAAAATTGTTATTGATATGCGAATCTGAAGAGTTCTGCTTGACTGAAGAAAAAATTTTTTCAATTAAGATGAAATAAGGAAATGGGGAAATATCGGCAAAAAAAATTAGCACGTATCCTAATATTTTTATATCATTAAAGAGAAAATTCAACAAAAATATGAAATTTTTTACATTTTTTTCGATTTTTCCCAAACCGATGAGACCTGTCAACCTGAAGTATTAAGTCGTCAAATGGATAAATTTCACGGTGAGTCAACTTTCATGTAAATATATTATAATCGAAAAAATGATTCGAAGTATTACAAACTTAGTGCAAAATTGCATCGATATGGCCGGCAAAGAAGACAACGATAACAGTAACAACCAGTCAGTGAGGAAAAACAAGAAAAACTACGTCACCAAAATTGCCCTGTTAGAAAAACCTTCCAAACAAGATAATTTACCCGTTGAAGACTCTTCAACAATGCTGAGAACTGCGAATCGTAAAAGATCTAGGATCCTAACAATACCTAAACCTGCTAATATGATGGAAACCAGGAGTGTTGAAATTATGGAAGCTCTAAGTGCTACCAGGGAAGTGGATAGAAGGTCCTCGCATACAGACCTCAGCAAGTTGTTTAGGAATTCACGGAAACCACACCCTGTACTTACAGAGAGCGATTTAAGGGACATTCAAAGAAGTAAGATTATGATTGCAGAATAGTGTAGACATTCTACTTTTGATTTATAGGGATCATCATTGCTGTTTCTTGATTATTTCTTTCCATTTGAGCAAACTACATATGTTGGCAGAGAGTTACAGAGAGTGATATAAACGCAAAGGTGTGTACAGTTCCCTCGGCTATTGTCCAAATGAGGATGAGCACTAATCTGTGTACACCCGCGTAGCCTTCTAGGATACTCAACAAGGTCTTTCACGAGGAACCTCACCCATATTTATACGGGAAACTACTGAACGTATTTTCATGAAATTCAGCACTTATAAGAATTTCACGAAGCTGATGAAATCTAAAATATTTTCAAGGTTATGAGCACCTCCGGTTTTTCCGGAAATGACGTCAACTTCCGTTTTTCAAATAAAAACACCATTTCTTTATTGTAGAAATAGATTCCTTAGAAAATTTTAAGTTATTTTGATGTAACATTTTTCAGTTTTGGTTGGAAAATTCTCTCTGAGCGGGAAAATTCGAAAAAAAATCGAAAATAGAGCTACGAGGAACAAGAATAACTTCGAGGTTTTTGGATGGAAAATTTTCATTTTTGGGATTTTTCAAGATGTAAGATTGATGTATCCACTTTAAAAATCGAAATCGCGATTCATGATACAGGGGGTGAAAAAATCGCTTTCAAAGTTAGGGATGACAAAATCATGAAAAATCAATTTTTTCAAATTAGAACCCCATTTTTTATGGCGGATATTGAATCTACGTCAAAAATAATGTGAGTGTATGCATCACACCCTTGCCCTAAAGTACATATTTTCTGAGTTATTCGCAAAAAACTGTTTTTCGTCTTGAATTTTCAGCTATTTCTTTTCCCTTCACGCCAAAAAGATGAAATTTTCAGGAACTGTTATTTGAACCATGCTGTAGATTTTTCACCCCTTCTTGAAACCGACTTCAAGTTACTATTAGGAGAACCATGGCAAACTCTCGCAGTTATAACTAGAGAAGATGCTCAAATAAGTTTTGACCGTTAATTTCTAGACATTTATTTATACGTCTCAGGAATGCTATGTGCGTTGCTCTTCTTATTTCATCGGGAGGAAGAGATCTGCAAAAGTGTTTAAAAACTGAATTGAGTTTCAAAACTATGAATCTAAAAATCTAAACAAACCTGAACGCATTTCTGACTCGTTCTATGCAGTCCTCTTTATCAGTCAGGGGAGTTGAGTAGACAATATTTTTTATCCTACCCCAAACATAATAGTCTAAAGGAGTTAAATCGGGAGAACGTGGTGGCCAAAGATGTGAACCATTGTTCGCCAACCGAACTTCAAATAGCCTGTATAGGATATTTGACACATTGAGTGAATTTTGTGGAGGCGCGCCATCTTGTTGATACCATAAGTCATTATGGTTCTGTACTAGCGGCTCAATTATTTGAGTCAATATGTCAGAATATCTATCTCCTAGGGAGAACATTCTTTAAATAATGCAAACATGTGTAGTGTTCTATCTTACCGGTTAAAGTCCCATCATAAATGTGTACATCGAGAATTGCATTATTTTTGATGGCGCAAAAAACATTGAAACTCCAGGTCTCTTGAAAGTTCCATTGTCTGAAGTGGTGGTTGTTTTCTTCATCCCAATAATGACTGTTATGCCTATTGAAAGAACCATTCTTTGTGAATTTAGATTCATCTGTCCAAATTATACAGTCCAAAAAGTTTTCATTCTCTTGAAATCGAATCATCATAGCTTCGCAAAACTCTGTTCTCCTGAAGAAATCAGTTTCCTTCAAATGATGTACCCTATTGAATTTATATGGGTGCATTTTATGTTTTTTTAATATTCTCTAAACACTCGATTGAGATAATCCCAGAGCAATCTCGGCATCTTTGAGAGAATTTTGAGGATTCACACGAAAATATGCAAGAAATGTAATTTCGTTGTTCTCATCTTCTACTACACTTTTTTCTCTGTGTATAGTTTTCTTAACGAAAGATTCGACATTTCTCAAGTTTTTCATGGTTCTGTTAATGGTATCTCTCGTTGGTATGGGTCGATCAGGAAACCTCTCAATGAACAGTCGAATCGTTCTATCTACAACTTTATTACATTCTCCATGAAGTAGAATGAGATTTAAATAATCTTCATTGGTAAAATTAGGCATAGTGATCGATTTTATAACTTAATACGAATTATCACCAAATTAATAGTAAACACAAAATGCTACTGAAAAAATGAAAAAAATGATCATATCTTCAGAAGGGGGAAAGCTACGACAATGAAATTTTAGGATGAGTAAGATATCGGTAACCTTAATATATATACGGATTTTTATTTAAATCTAAATGAAGTCTTAGGAGATATTGAGTATTGAAAATTTTTTTTTGGGGAATTTTTAAAAAATTTTCTAGCGCGACGATTTCTGCGAAATTTTGCAAGCCGTTTCGTTTCAGCCTCCCTCAATAACATTACAAGTATTAACTTGATCGGATGGATATTCTAGTAGTTATTGAGGAAACAAAATTTCAGATGCTCATAACTACTAAACCATCCGACGGATTTGGCCCAATAACGAACTTGACCGAGATATTTGGACAATTAACCTATTCTAAAAATATGAAAACTCTAGCTGATTCCTTTTGGGTGCTAGAGAGGATACGGCCGGCCGGCCGGACGGCCGGACAGACTCAACTTTCGCCACGAATTCTTCATCAGGGAGTCGAACCCAATCGATTGAGACCATTTTCGGCTCGATATTCCAAAATTACAGACATTCGGGCAAAATGATAGGCACTCTGTTCGGGTGAACAAGAGCGCCAAAAAGAGGAATTTGGCAGATGTAATTAATGATATCTATCATAAAAAAAAAGAATGTAAAACATAGTAAGTTTTTGCATATTATTCATTAGGAATTATTTATTTATCACTGGAGAGAAAACCGATGGCCGATTAGTTGAAATAAAGAGGTTTCCGATACAAATTCGCGATCTATTTAGGAACAACCTGTAACTTTTTTCTCTTGCATATTAGGGTAGTAAAATCTAAAACATGGTTTGAGTAACAGTTCCTGAAAATTTCATCTTTTTGGCGTAAAGGGAAAAGAAATAGCTGAAAATTCAAGACGAAAAACAGTTTTTTGGGAGTAACTCAGAAAATATCCACTTTAGGGCAAGGGTGTGATGCATACACTCCCATTATTTTTTAACGTAGATTCAATATCTGCCATAAAAAAATGGGGTTCAAATTTGAAAAAATTGATTTTTCACGATTTTGTCATCCCTAACTTTGAAAGCGATTTTTTCACCCCCTGTATCATGAAGCGCGATTTCGATTTTTAAAGTGGATACATCAATCTTACATCTTGAAAAATCCCAAAAATGAAAATTTTCCATCCAAAAACCTCGAAGTTATTCTTGTTTTAGCGGAGCTCTATTTTCGATTTTTTTTTCGAATTTTCCAGCTCAGAGATAATTTGCCAACCAAAACTGAAAAATGTTTCATCAAAATAACTTGAAATTTTCTAAGGAATCTATTTCTGCAATAAAAAAAATGGCGTTCTAATTTGAAAAACGGAAGTTGACGTCATTTCCGGAAAAACCGGAGGTGCTCATGCCTTGAAAATATTTTAGATTTCATCAGCATCGTGAAATACTTAAAGTGATGAATTTCATGAAAATACGTTCTGTAGTTTCCCGTATAAATATGGGTGAGGTTCCTCGTGAAAGACCCTGTATAGCCAGGCGGTACAACTAGTCATCGCTTGACATCGTTCGCGATATCAAGTAAAATAAGTATTAGACATGGCAGTGAGATGCTAGTGGGCACCAGCACTAATTTTTTTCAGTCTTCGGTTGAGTGGGTCATCCCTGGACAGGTTTTCGATATGGTATAGTTTGTATGGCCTGTTGTTTGGTTTTGATAGTTGTTGGCAACTATTCTGACTACTTCAATATTTACGTTCCAGGGAGCATTCACCATAGAACGCAGTGTTTTTCGCTGGAATCATGGTAATGGGTTTCCAATGGGGTCTTGACAACTTTGAATCTAAATAAAACACAAACCATTTGAGATATTTCTAAAACTTTATTATTGGCTTGAAGTACAAACATAACATTTATTAATGGAACTCGACTTCGTTCATATGGCCACCAAGGGTCCGGTCAATTCTCTGGACCCAATTTTCGATGACTCGGCCACACATTTTAGCCGAAACGGCCACTATTTTCGGCTTGTTGGCATAGACCAGTGACAGCTCCAAAGAAAATAGTCCAGAGGCGTCAAATCGAACGAACGAGGCGGCCAATCGACGGGGACGTTTCTCGAAATGACACGCTCACTAAATGTCTGCTTCAATAAACCGATTGTTACTTGTGCTGTGTGGCTATGGCACCGTCTTGTTGGAACCACATGTTGGCAAAGTACATACCTTGCAATTGGGGCCAAAAAATTCGTTATCATGGCGCGGTAGCGATCGCCATTGACCACAACGTGATGATTGTTCGCATCAACGAAAAAATACTGTCCAATGATGCCGCCGGCGTGAAGACCGCACCAAACCGTGATTTTTTGGGGATGCAAGCGAGTCTCGTGAATCACGCTGCCTGTCCAATAACGCATATTTTGCTTATTGACAAAGCCGAACGACAGCGATGTTTTCGTTTCTGCGACCGGTCCTTTGTCTCACTGGCACGACAATATCCTACAGCGAATATGTAAACCCAAATTTTTGCACCAAATTTGTGATTGTCTGTATATTAGTGCGCGAATTACGACTGAACATTGGAGTTAGGGCATTTAAAGTTGCGGTCACCGACTTCGAATTTCGGTAGTAAATTTTATAACTTGCAAACGTTGTTCGTTCGTGTACTCCACCATGATGAAAATCTTCACTTCACTGAATAAATTGACGTTGACAGTTCGATGATTGGTCTGAGGATGCATTCACAAATTAAATTCAAAGTTGTTAAGTCCCCATTGGACAACCCGATGGCTAAGATAGCACGAATCAGTTTGTCCGACAGAACTATATTACGGCGAGTCTCTCATTGGTCACATTCTCGGCGTCATTGATGAGGACCAAATGGAGAGCCGCCGCATAATGTGAAAATAAACGAGCAACATAGTTTGAAATTGAGAGACGCTTAAGACAAGGTGATATGCATTCTCACCAAAACTGATATTCACTCTCCTACAAGGCATGATGAACCAAATAAATTGAGAAAAATAATATTTCGAGAATGAGAATCGATGAGAAAAATTTTCGCTTCGTCGATGATATAATCAATGCGGGAAGAAAAATGATGGGACATAATGCAGGGCATACACGCTACGGTAGACCGGAGAGTGTAAAATCTGTAAAACAGGTATACCTGCGCAGGTCGACCGGAGCGTGTGTGTCGTAGTTGTTCAAGCCTGCACAGGTCGCCGGAGCTAATTCGAGATTCGAATCGGTCTACTGGCACCGTACGGTCGCTGCTAACGAACACACGACCCGTCCGGTGTACCGGAACGTCCCCACACACGAGGCAGGCCTGCGCAGGTATACCTGCACAGTTTTCCTCTCCGGTCTACCGTAGCGTGTGTGCCCTGCATAATGTTCCAAATGTAACCATAGAAGCCGAAACAAAAATTTCAAGATACTAAGACCATCGTATATTTAAAGTCGAACTGGGCAGAATATATTGCCAGACTAACAGAAGGTCGGCAGACAATGTAAGTGATAAAATTGCGTCCAAGACAAGAAGTTCATCGCAACATGAGACGATAAAAATTGATATTTCTTTCCAAACACGGGCTCTTATCATTCCATATTCGTATGCTTCTGGATACGAGTTCAACCAGACCATTTCAGTTTGTTATATTCACGGTTAGTCCTAAGACGTTAAACACCTATCTTCTTAAAATACATTATTTTGTATTGATCTTCGTATGAATATTCTTTATGATTTCCATTTCAATCTTCCTTATAAATTTTCACCTCTCAGCTTATTTTTTTCTTGGAAAATTATGAGAAGAAACCTCTTCAGTGATTATTTTTCATTGTCTAACGAAAATAAGGTTTATTGTTAGAAAGATGGTGAATAAGTACTAACACTACAAGATTGAGGACTATTATTTTAATCACCAATATACTGTTCACTCAATTAGACTAACAGTGTAAATTACACCTTAGAACAATTAGTGAAATTCGCCACACACCACTCGGAAGGATGGAAATCCATGGGTAGAGGTGTGTTACTCACCTCCATGGGTGTTTCTCAAAATGCTCACCAGTTGTCACTTACTGTCGCGAAGGTCTTCGAGCTGGGGTCACAGCCAACACGTGAAAAATTTTTTCCATAATTCCTTTTTGTTTTAAATGTATTTGAATTGTTTAGAATTATTCGTAGTCTTCTAGGTTCGTGAATCGCTAGCAGCGGCTGCAGCAAATCATTTGGATGCCCTTCTCCGTTTTATAACGTCCACAATGCAGGGAAGTGAGAGGTTATTGTGTAAAGTTTGGTTGGTGACATACCATGATGCGTTGGCTATTGTCCTCAATATTTCGGACTGGCATCTTTGTAACAGAGCAATATTGGATTTGCTTTCAGAGCCCCCAATTTCTATAGCATGTGTTCATGGAGTGATAATTGTTTTGTAAAGGAGAGTTTTGTTTTCCATGGATAGTTTTGACTTTTTACTAAGATGTCTAAAATACTGTTGTGTGCACGCCTCCGATTTTGTTTTACAGGTTTGGCGACATGGGGATTCTTTCATTTTCTCTCCGCCAGGTAGCGCCACTCAAATCTATTCGAATGTCAGTTTAGATTAGAATAAATTATTTATTGCGTTATTCGGAATTTTTGTATAAAAGTGTGTGAAAAGTGATTATCCATTTTTTATAATGCGTTTTTGTATTTTATGTGGACAGTCTAGTGCTGCGGATGAAAATTCACGAACTTTCAGTATGCCAAAAGTGAGTAGAAATGATTTTTTTAATGACTCAAGTGAAATGTTCTATATCAAGTAACAACTAAATATTATGCGTGCGTTTCAAGAATCCTCAAAAGATATACGCATTTCAAACACTTATTTTCATAGATATAATTGATCAAATCAGTTCTTTTTTCTGCTTTTGTCTTTTTATTTCCAGATTCGATGTGGACCACTTGAAGAAGCCTCTGTGTCCATCAATTGAAGAGCACTCTTGAAGAACGAAGTCCCTAAATATATTCCAGCTTATTTTTGTACTTTAACTATTTGGCGGGAGCCAGGTTTTTTTTTTACTGAGGTTTTTTCCGTAGGCTTTTATGCCATACGCTGAATTGTATGGCACCCCGTCACTAACCCCTGCTCTATATGCTTTATTGTTTGCTAACCAAATATTGTGAGCCAAAAGTTCAAAAGAATATTATATATATATTGAAATTATTTACTTTATATGTTCAATTAAAACTTTTTGAGAATGAGAATACATATTTTTTCATCATTACAGAAAGAGAGCTCCCAAATCACCCATGCCATCCTATAGTAACTACTTTGAACCGGACCTCCCATATCATTCCTTCCCAAGCCCAATAGAAAACATTTCTACTGATATTACAAACCTTTTCCTGCTTATCCAAAATGATCAGATCAGAAATTAATAAAACATACATAAATGAGCATCAACTAACCATAAATCAGGCTTGTAAAATCTTTATAGAATAATACTGAAAACATTTATGTTTGAGCAAGAGACCATGTATTAGTGAAAAAATCATACTTCAATGTATTAGAAAAAAAATGGATAAACCATACTTATTGAAAGCATTACGTGATCAGAACTCGCATCACAAGAATATTTATTTAAAAGCCAGTTAATCGGTGAAATCCATGAAATATTTGTCTAGTTAATTTTTCAGGGAATAAAATAAATTTCTTTCATTTTTGAGGTTAATTTGATTTAAAATTTCAACAAATGTCAAGCGTTTGCGATGTAAATTTATGAATGAATTGCCTTGTGGCTCCCTCATGTGAGTATAAAACTAAACAGTCGCCATGTCCCAAAAAGTAAAATGACGTTTCCATTCAAAATTTGACAAGTGCACACACCAGTATTTTAGACATCTTACTTTTTACCTATCAGCCACAATAGTTCTCTGGTTTTCCATCCCGTTTGCTTCCTTCTTTTTAATATGTGTCCATTCCAGGTAAGCTTGGAGTCCAAGTGAAATCAAAGGTATTTTGCGCTTATAGTTTGGGGTATTGTTAAGTCGAATTTGTGGACATCCTTCTTTCCTTAGTGTGAGGTCAACTTGCTTGGGTTTAGTCTCGTTTATCTTGATCTTCCATTTATTCAACCAGAGTTGTACTTTGTCTAGGTGTTTCTGGACGAGGTCTGTGGCAAAGTGACAAAGACGCCGCCGCGCCATAAAACCCTCCGTAATTCCATATTTTACGGCATCTGTGTACTGTCTACTATGAATCAGTACATCCCTCAGCCCTCATTTACCTCTGTCTCTGTCGTTTTTGTACCGATGACCTGGACTTATCCCCTCTTCCTCTTTGTATTTGTCGCGTGGCTCCATCGCTTCCTGGTCCTCATCGAGGCGAAGTGGGACATTTGAAGTAAGGTGGTACGTTGTATAAAAATGAACCGCTCTTACATCTCCTCGTCGTGTACGGGACAAATGAGCCGCCTCTTGTAACAGGTACCCAACACTAATGGAAGTCGCTAAATTCTATAATCTCTTTATCCTCTGTCTTTCACCACAATGATATAACCAAAAGAAAAAAAAATTGATAAAATCTGTTCTTTCTTTCGAGACGACAGCAATCACGATGATATAATGTCCATGCAAATAAAAAAGATGAAAGAAGGTCTTGAACGGCTGCAACAAATCACACAGAAATTCAACTGTACTGAAGCTTACAAAGATGATATCGAGTACCTCGTTCAGAATGTGAAACATGCAATAAGGAGTTCCAGTTCCAAACCAAAAATAGAAACTTGAAATAAATGTAAGTCATGAAAGTTGTCGAAATAAAACACATGTGGTTGTGAGTAATTTTCATTTCTTTTTTTGCATATGTAGCCTTCGAACACATTCAAATATACATAAGATATATAAGCAATTCTTGCCAGAAATTGGAACACACCAGTGAAATGATAGTGGTTCTTGAAATATCAAAATACATTTCAGAAAAAAAAATGTGTTTAGGAACTTGCAACATTCACAAAGAATGACGGCTGTAACGTCACTGGTTTCGAGGCTATATAAAATCAAACAAAAAAATAATAACATTTTTGAACAATCATAATAAATTAACATCACATATTCTCGATTTTGATCGACTCCACTGGTGTACTTGGAAACAAGCTCATTTTTTGTTGTAAAACGTGAGTTATAATAAAATAAAAACAACTAGTGTTGTGTATTGTTTAGGTGTCCTTATCATAGACCTGTGTATTTTGATATAAGAAAAAATCATCAAAAATCTACGTTTATATAAATACATTAGACATTACCTAAAATAACTATGTCACAGATTTATCTCATCTTTTTTTATTCAATAATCTTGGAAATATTTCGGAACTTCAATTTTTTTCCATCTAAAATGAAAACGAATATCCTTTCAGTTCTACATTATTATACAGTTACTGTTCTCAACGAACTTTATCTCGTTAATAACTGTCACCATTTTTTTAGTAATACTTGCAGCCCTGTTTAAATCCATTTCCAATGAGTTTCATTGATTCTACGGGAATTTCTGTTCATCTACTTTCTCCGCATCTGATGACAACGCTTCAATTAGGGCATCCACGCAATTCTTAGGAATCAACGTTCCTGAAAAAAACAGTTGAAAAATGTTATGGATTATTACAATCTTTTCTGTGATTATTTTTTAATATTTTGTAATCACATTTCCGATGAAAATATAAAATTCGAAAAAAATCTTTTTCTACAGATATCGATATTATTTTTGTCTTCATTGAATTATCGAATTGATATCAATCTTTCGTTATACTCAATTTTATGAAATTCATTATCACTAGCATGACATCTTTCTTGAAAACTTTAATAAAAAGTGCCCTTCAAAAAAATTTCAAATGAAGCCCAAGTGCGGGACCTCTGAATCGAGTAGTCCATTGGTCCAGCAGGCAAAGAAAAATTATAAATACTAATTATTCAGAAATATGAAAGATTCAAGTCTGAATACAACAAAACCATAAAAAATAGTATGACAAAGAGTTAAGCGAAACACTATGAAACATCAATTAGCAGTTCAGATAATAAACCAAACCCATATGGTCCTAAGTACATTCTCTGCAGAATAAAAAATTTTTAGAATCGTTTACCACACAAAAGAGGAATATTAAAAAAAAAGGCAAATAAATTGAAAAATTATTTTATAAATGACACTACAAATCATATCACATCTATGATATTTCATAATTGAAAACCAGTTTTTCAATTTGAAAAAAATTCGTGGAATTTATTTTACGGACACGCCTCGTATAAACATATTATCTCCCTTTCAAAACTATTCAGGCTGACTTATTGCAAACAAATAATGGGATTTTTTTCATGATAAATAATTCAATCAGCAGAGATCAAGATGGCTGTTTGAAATTAGGATCAATTCGAACAGCTAAACAGAACTGTCGATGCATTTGAGGACCAAGGCATATTGCTTATTCCTTGACCCTTCGAAGTCATAAATTGTCAAGATCCCCAAACTTTGCTTGAAAAACATGAGTGCTTTTTAATTTAAAGTATAGCATATTGGATTAGGCTAGGTTTTAAGCCTAGAGAGAGAGAGTTTTATCAAATCGATTCACTAGAGCTGAAATTAGGAATACCGCAGGGAAGAGGTGAATATATCTGGGCACTGTTTTATTTATGTATATGAATGTTAACGGAATAAAAGTAGAATGAGACCTAAATAAAGAATAGAGGTTTACTTTGTTCATGATACCAACCATATATCAGTACAATCTCTTTGGCTCGATCAAACAATTGGTAAACAAAATTATGATGTACCCAAAGAAAACTTTTAAAACAAAAGTTTCCCTATTCAATTCCACAAACATTGGTATGTAGAAGCCCCAGAAAAATGTTGGTTTTAGGTAAGAAGTGAGCAAACAAACACGTTTTTCTTTCGTGTACACGCAGCCATGGCAACCAACGCACTGTAAACGTAGACAACAACACGCGGACAACTCAACTCGCTACGTTTCAGCTGCCTCTTTCTGGCCTGGCCGAGAATATGCGCATGCATAAGCACCAGACAGTGTAAACTGATTTTTGCTGAACTCTGTATATACGGGGTGAGTCTTTGACCACTGCGTTAATTTTAACCATAGCTTCTTAAGATTAAAAGAATCACTTTTTCCATTACGGATTACAGATTAAAAGTATTCCCAGATTTAGGTGTGCAATTATAATTGCTTGAAGAAATTGAGTTTGATCACATAAATTTGCTTCTGAAAAACCAACTAGGTGTTCTTTAATAAAAAAATTTTTGTTAAATCATTTATTACTGAACATGCGTAAAGTTTTGGTTTTTATAATCAGAGTATCTGTTTTAATTACACAAAAACATAAATATTGAATAATGGTTATTCATTGATTATGTCAAATTGTAATACCTTACCATAGAATACTACCTTGATCAAAAAGTTCCCGGAATCACTATCATGTGACGCTCTCAGTCGCTCGATTTTGTTATCTTATGTTTTTTTAGGTTGCTACATTCCTCCGTGACATTGTATACAATTTTCAGGTTCACAGCTTGACATTTGTAAAAGTGACGCCGTCTCGAATACATCTGTGATTGTGCGGGTACTCGATTTTGTATAGTTTTGAAAATGGAATTAAATTTGCAACAACGGATTTGCATTAAATTTTGCGTGAAAAACGGTTTCAACGGTGCGACGACATTGAAAATGTTACAAAAGAGTTTCGGCAAAGATACTTTAAAGAGAACTGTGGTTTATCAGTGGCACGAACGTTTCAAAAAACCACGTCGTTTTCAGTCGAAAAAAAAGGCGATGCTCACAGTTTTCATGGATTACAAAGGAATTGTGTATCATGAATTCTCCCACAAGGGCAGACCGTCAACAAGGAGTATTATTTAGGCGTTCTGAGGCGTTTGCGTGAAGCAGTTCGTCAAAAAAGACCGGATTTGTGGGCAAACAACTCGTGGATCTTACACCATGATAACGCGCCGTCACACAATGCCATCGTTATCCGTGAACATTTGGCTAAAAACGAAACAAATACTATTCAACAACCTCCAAATTCACCTGATCTGGCTCCCTGCGATTATTTCCTATTCGGTCGACTCAAGAAACCGCTCCGTGGAACGCGTTTCAGCACCCGAGATGAGATCATGGAAAAATCGAAGATGACTCTGATGGCCATACCGCAAACCGAATATGAAAAATGTTTCCAGGATTGGATCAAGCGCTGGCATAAGTGCATTGCAGTCGATGGGGAGTACTTTGAAGGGGACAACATCGATTTTCATGTATAATCTTGTATTTTTCATTTTTTGAATAAATTCCGGGAACTTTTTGATCAAGGTAGTATTAATTTATTACCGAACCCAGGTGAGAAAAAATCAATAATTGCTAAGTTTTTTTAAATTAAAAATAACATCTGTAACCATAATTGATCTTCAGTTCTGTGGTTCCTTGTTTTGATTCTGTTTGAAACTTTCAACAGTTATTTGAACCTTTCCCCAAAAAAAATGTGGAAAATATTGTAATTCAATAGTTTGAAATTATTCAATTCAGTATGAAATGATTATGGTCAGAAAATGCCTTCTAATCTTTCTTGTTTATGAGGCTATGGCTTCGAGTTTCAATATTGAAGGAATTTTAATTAACCATGCATCATAACAAACATTCAGAAATATTAAAACTAAGTCAAATTCTATTATCTCCTAAGTTTGTGAACCAGGTTGAATCGGTGTATGAAACAAAGATGTGAAAAAACTTCATTAAAGGTACAAATCAAATCTAGGAGACTGGGTTCGGAGATTTTAAACTCATATAAGCATAATTTGAAGCATTCCTGTGTTAGAATAGATATAATTTAATGAACCCTAAAAGTTTGAAGCTATAAAGAACCAGCTCTTCATAAAGACAAGTCTTCAATTTAAGAGGTTCTGACAGAAAAAACCATGACTTATTTCAACGGTCATCATGAAAATATACCGAATTACCTATGTGAGGAAATCTTTTTCTCTATTTACTATGGAATATTACTCTGGGCTAATTATTAAACAAGGTGCTAGACATTATCAATAATGAATATAGTAAATGGTAATTTAGATTTTGTGGTGAATGTTAGACAAAAATTATTCAGGGGTTAATTTCATCTATAGTGTTTAGTGGTGGAGCCATAGAGACTGGAGAGATTTCCCCAACCTTTTGTAGAAATATTTCATAAAGACATAAAATATGGCAACATTGAACAAATCTGATTATTGAATCATTTCAACACAGAGTTGGATTTCAGGACATCAGAAAATTTGGAGAAAATTATATTGATTTAAGTCCTTTCAACTTTAAATATCTCAAGAATGGTGCAATTTAGGAAAAAAGATGATGAATGATTTTAACTGCAAAAAAGACTAATGATTCCAAGAATTACAGATACAGACCTTCAGTTTAAGCGATATTTGCTTTTCATGCAATTTAACAAATCTGTACAGTAGTAGTGAGAAACCCACAAGAAATGGTATAAATCTATTGATGCCAAAATATGCATCACTGTTATCAAAAACCTTCTACAAGAGATCATTTCAATTGATATTGTCATTTGAATATTACAGGTGAAAATACAATTCTTTCATAAAATTTCAATACTCTATATCTTTTGAACGGGGCCAAATTTTGAAAAATGTTATAAGAAGAAAATGTTTCTTTTGACGTCAAGAACCTATGGTTAGAATTAACGCAGTGGTCAAAGACTCACCCTGTATATTTATATATATCACTGGTTTGGGATTACAAAATGTCATATAATATGATAGGCGTACATGGTTCACAGCGCTATTCAAACACTAGAAAAATTTAGAAGTAAAAAAAAAAAAAGTACTTACCTACAATTTTCATATCATCTTTGGTTCTTAATCGGATCACTTGCATTTTGTTGTTATGAGTTCCATTCTTACTAGCTAACACACCTTCTACTCTACTCCATACAGAAAGTACAGATCCAGATACAACGTTGTATGTCCTCCTTCTTAAGCCTACCTCACAGTCTTGTCCTAGATTTACCATCCTACAATTTCCACGCCAGTAGGCGTGAGAACATGTGTTTACAGAGGAATCGTATTGTTCGGTCCATGATTTTTCTGCTTCACTCGACTCAACCTGCAATGTTAACAATTTTATAATTTTTATTTGAGATTGGATAAACAATTTATAGATTTAAAAAGAAGGACGACTATAATTCCGTTATTATTCAAAATTAAATTGATTTTACTAAGCGTTAGATTATTTTGAAGATCTTGTCATATAATGTAGAAAGCCCAAGCAATCTTCCGAATATTTAATTATACTGGTCAACATGAAAAACGTTTTCAATCGCCTTCACAATTTGGAAGAAATGAAGACCCGTATTAGAGAGGAAATCGCCGCCATTCCGATCGATATTTGCCAGAACGCAGTTGAAAACTTTAGAATTCGTATACATCAGTGCATCGATTCTGGAGAACTAATATTGCTGATGTGATCTTTAAAACTTGAGTGAAAAAATGGAGTGTGATACAGGCTCAAGCAGAATAAATCCTTTTTTCGTAGGTTGTGCCATTTTTGGCGCTCTTGTTCATCCGAACTGAGTGCCTATCATTTTGCCCAAATGTCTGTAATTTTGAAAATGGTCTCAATCGATTGGGTTCGACTCTCCCGATGAAGAATCCGTGGCGAAAGTTGAGTCTCTCCAGCCGGCCGTATTCTCTCTAGCATCCAAAAGAGGTGAGCTAGAGTTTTCATATTTTCAGAATAGGTTAATTGTTCAAATATCTCGGCAAGTTCGTTATTGGGCCAAATCCGTCGGATGGTTCAGTAGTTATGAGCATCTGAAAATTTGTTTCCTCAATAACTACTAGAATATCCATCCGATCAAGTTGATACTTGAAATATTGTTGAGGAGGCTGCAACAAAACGGCTCGGAAAATTTCGCAGAAATCGTCACACTAGAAAATTTTAAAATATTCCTAAAAAAATTTTTAATACTCAATATCTCATAAGACATTTTTCGGATTTCAATAAAAATTCGTGAATATATCGAGCTGATCGATATCTTACTTATCCTTGAATTTCATTGTCGTAGCTCTTTTCCATCTAAAGATATAATCATTTTTTCATTTACTCAAGAGAAAAGAGAAATGACATGAAGTACCGATGATTTTCTTTGAACGATGGCCATCACAGATCGATATTCGATTGACAAATGCCGGGCTCATTAATCAGTGTCAGTTGGCGTAATATTAATCGAAATTTTTCATAACTGGAAATCATAGAGATAGAATTCAATCTCGGTGGCTGAAATAATATACGTTGTCAAAATTCAGAAAAGCACTGACGTACGGTTTTAGGGGAAGGGAATTATAGCTTCGAACAAAACTTGGGGAAAATTATGATTAGTTATTTTAATTTGAGATATAGGTTTGTTCATTCATTAGGCGTTCATATTTACATCACATTGTCCCATAGTACGAGAAAAGACTATTGTTCACCTGATCAGAGTGCTTATAGATTTGTTATGGTTTGAATATTTCTTCGCAAGTAGCTCAACAAGAGCGCCAAAGCAATCTGACCTCACGTCAGTGAATTTTTTTAAAGAGCCCATTAAAACTGCACTGTTTGTTTTACGCACCCTGTATATACAACAATCCTACTTTCAATAGCAAACTATTTGGTGGCAATTCCTCTGGTTTGTGGCTGTGTGAACAGATTTGTGAGTAATAGTATATTCTAAAACAAGTTGCAGAATGGGCACCTATTCCAACACGAATACGAAATTCGAAAACGAGTGACGAAGGAGCGAGTTTTTGAACGCATGAGTGTTGGAATTGTCTTCTGCAACGAGTATTAGATGATATTTCAGTCAAGAATTGTGAGAAATTTATTGGAATTCAATGAAAAATTCAGATTATACCTCCTAGTGCCTTTTGTATTTTATTTTCGCAGTTGGCGTGACAAATACGAAAATTGACATGCCAAGGACTCGTGTTGATATTCTTACGAAAACAATGCTGTAACAAGTTCATTACAGCATTGTTTTTAGTACTGTAATGAACTCATTACGACACTGAAATAGAGAAACAATTTTCTTGGAAGGAAATTATTTGGCAACATGGAAGAGACACTATAGATGGATTCCTTCAATATCTAAACAATCAAGAGGAATCAATTAAATTCACAATTGAAATCGAGAAAGACAGACAAATTCCATTCTTAGATGTACTCGTACATAAACAAATGGAATCCCAAGAACCACTGTGTATAAAAAGCCAACGAACACAGGACAATATCTACATTTTGATTCAAACCACCAACTAAACACCAAATTGGGAGTAGCAAAATGTTTATTTGATAGAGCAATAAATATTTGTTGCACTGACCAAAATGAAGAAATAAATAACATCTCGAAAACTCTTAGAAGCAATGGCTACCCCAAAAAGATATTAGAAAAAGCTAAACGAACAAGAGAAAGTCAACCTGGACCAATAGATATAAATCAGACCATTAAAACCGTAATTCCTTATGTAAAAGGTTTGTCGGAGAAAATGAGAAGAATAGATACAACATAACGACTGCATTCAAAACTCAAGACACTATCAGAGCTAAACTTACAAAAGTTAAGCCTAATAATGAGACACAAAGGACAAAGAACTGCATATATGAATTACCTTGCGAGTGCGGAAGATCTTACATCGGAGAAACTAAACGCCCTCTGAATGTACGAATAAAAGAACATCAGAAGCTTCTACGAGTACTAGACAGCGACAAATCCAGGTTGGTCCAACATGCTGTAGATGAGAAGCATCGTATAAAGTGGGATGAAGCATCAATAATATCCAAAGAAGAAAAAATTGCAAGAAGAAAAATCAAAGAAGCAGCATTTATGAAAATAACACCTGATTCCATAAGTGCTCCATCTATAGATCTGCCAGAAGTTTGGACGCCGATAGTTCGATCCAACTTAAAAAGATCATCATATCACAGATGAGTATATAACATCGTTCATTTTCTTTCATGACTTCTGTCAATTGACTTTTTGAAAATTGATAATTTTCAAAAGGTGCCTTACTTTTCTCCTTGATAAAGATAGAAGATGTCTATCGAAACGTCGGAAATCATTACATCCACAATAGATGATGGTAATAGCCCAAACAATCATTCAACACGAGCTCCATCATCAACAATATCTCGTCATCAACTAGAAATGATGAATTATCATATTGAGAACATCAATATTTTTTTTGTTTTGCCATATATAGAAAACGATATGAAATCCAAAGCAATAAAGTTCAACCAACACAAGTTGAGAAAACTTTAGGATTATGAACATTCACAAATCTGGGGCCACTGTTATACAATATCCTTTCTTAAAACATCAAAGCAGAAAAATCTAGAAGTGTATTCGGTGGAAAAATCAAAGACTGGATCAAATCATGAAATCTTGATTTCTCATTCTAATTGAAACTTTTTTTCACTCCTTTCAAGTTATGTCATATATGGATCATAACTTTCACCACCACTGACGGATGTTCCTCAAATAATGTTATTTATTGAAAAATATACTATTTGGTCTAGTGTACTTCTTACAAGAGGCGGCTCATTTGTCCCGTACACGACGAGCGGCTCATTTTTATACAATGTACCACTTAGCCACGATGAGGACCAGGAAGCGATGAAGCCATGCGACAAATACAAAGAGGGAGGGGATAAGTCCTGGTCTTGGTTACCGGTACAAAAACGACAGAGGTAATTTAGGGCTGAGGGGATGTACTGATTCATAGTAGACAGTACTCCGTAAATTATGGAACTACGGACGGTTTTATGGCGCGGCGGCGTCTTTTTGTCACCTCTTACCAAATATGATGGTATTTTATAGGAGTTTCTCTGAACTCAACAGAAAAACAATTTTATTTTCGAGGAATGTATGAAAATATTGATTCTTCAAAGAAGGAATAAAACGCTAAGCTCTCGATTACTTCCTGTTATTTTTGTACCAGTATGACATTATAAGGTTGATTTTTCCGATTTAAAAATATTAATTATTATTATGAATTCTGTTCGTCATAAAAAATAGATAATGATTATTGCCCAAACAGTAATTCTATATCTTTTATTGTTCTTGCTACAAAAGTTGCAATAGAAACCTTTCGTTTTCAAGAAAAATTTGCTTTTAAAAAGGCTGGATATATTTTTCATTGAAACCTTCATTATTGAACAATATAAAAACCTTCACTTTTTTTCATCTTACCTTCTTGTACTTTTTCTCCATCTCAGCTAGGCTTTCCTGCCTAAACTGCAGCCCGGTATTGGGCCTGTACACAGAAAACATCTGTTCTTTCTTGGACTCCATCTTTTTCTTACTCCCCGAATCGACTTCCATCGCCAATATGGCGGTGTGTTTGCCATTTCGTACCTGGTGCGACACGTAGAAACCTTCATTATCGCCTGTCGTCTCGGACAATTTCTCTAACGCCTCCGGCCACGACATGCCCCTCTCCACGTGCACCGTGTGCAATTCCGTAGGCGCCGTGCCAGTCGCGTGTTTCCGCAGGAATGTGACGGTGCGCACGCGCTTCACCACCTCTCCTCCCGCTCCGAGATCGAGAATTCCTGTGGAAAAAAAAGGTCATTTCCATGCTATGAAATGTAGTTATTGGTCTTGGGAATCTTGCAACGACGAAACATGTGGTAAATTCTAAGTTCGGGGATTCCTCCACCGTTGCATACTCAATTACGGTGAAATTCTATGGTTAAAAATTTGTATTTCTAAATGAGTGAGACTATGACGGTAGAAAGTCAAATGACTGAAGTTGACTAATAGCCCCTACACACCTTGATTTAAGCTGCGCTGGAGGAATTCGGCTCTTATGTTTCATGATGCAAGTAGCAGTATGTATAAGAGGGTTGCCTTTTATATTTCGTTATTGGACAACCCTAGCGTTGCAATCTGACAACTGACAGCTCTATCGTAAAGCTTGACATTTTTGAGGTTATACGAAGTCATGACGTTTCGACATAGGAGCGCTACTGCGTTGTTTACAGTAACTTAAAAGATTAATCTCGCCAAAAACACGGAATTAAATCGTGAACATTTTCGTGCGATTATTTTTTACAAAATTCTTCCAAAATCAGTTTTTGTTTCGAAAACCATTGAAGCTGTGCTCCAACTGATATTGTAAGATCGTCATGTGACCTATCGTGAGATTGAGACAACCCTAGGCATTAGTGGGACCAGCATACATTCAATATTGCATGAACATTTGACCGTCAAAAAATTTATTTGCCTTGGATCCCACACGTTTTGTCAATCGCTTGAAAAAAGGCTCGTGTCGATTGGTCGCAAAACATGCTCCAAAAAATACGATCGCGGTGCTTCGAAACCCGTCTATGACAGGTGATGAATCGTTGATTTAGGAGTATTATTCCGAAAGTAAACAGCAGTCGACTGTATGGGTGTTTCGAAATGAGCCAAACCCAACAAAAGTAGTTCGCCCACGAAGCACTTCCAAGCAAATGGTCGCCTGTTTTTTCGGAAAAACAGGACATGTTGCCAATTGTGTTCCAAGAAATAAGGAAAACCAAGTGTCGAAGACGGATCACCACGACAATGCTAGCTCCCACACATCGGTTCAAACAACTCAACATTTGACGCCCTGTAGAAATATTCAAAAGTATGCTCACCTAGATCAAACCTTCCGCTTCTTTTAGCTTGAATAACAATAGCACCAAGAGTATCTGTAAAGTATCTGAAAAAAAAACATGATATGTAACATTATACAGGGTGATCATAGGAACAGTGGATAATGAAAAAAATTTTCAACATAAAAAACGTCCTTTATTTTTTCATAATATTTAAATTCCAAATGAAATTGAGAAAACGAAGAGACCCATAATAGGTTGTCAAATATCTCCCTTCCGCCTTATTGTCTTTTGAATTTCGCGGCTATATACGAAAGCGCTACAGAGCTCGTAACTGGCAATACTATACATAATTTGAAAGGTCTTGACATAAGCTACAAAACGACACTAATAATGACATGATTGGATATTGCGTTCAACAGTTATAGACGTGTAAACATAACGCCGAAATTCGCGCTATTTTAAAGTTTTCCTTCGTTAAAGGCAAATCCGCTACAGAAACGTTCCGTGAGATTAATGGTGTTTTGGGGGGTGGTACTTTATCAGTTCAATTCGTGGAGGAATGTTTTCGACGATTCAGAGCCGGTGAAAGCGACACCACGGATAAGCCAACCGGCGAAATACCTGTAACGACAAATAGCGATCAAATCATGGAATACATCGAGTCAGACCGGCATGTGGCATCTCGTGACATCGCCCAGAAGATTGGAGTTAGTCACCAAACCATTTTAAACCATCTGTAGAAGGCTGGATACAAAAAAAAAGCTTGATGTTTGGGTGCCGCATGATTTGAAGCAAAAAACCTTCTTGACCGAATCAACGCCTGCGATATGCTACTGAAACGGAACGAACTCGACCCATTCTTGAGGCGGATGGCGACGAAAAATGTATCACATACGATGCACAGACCAGTTATCTATAGACGTTTCACGCAGGTTGCTGACCTTGAAATTAAATTTTAGTACGATACGTAGATGTAGGTGGCGCAAAGATTCGTCTTTTTCGGTTAACATTGGCGTGAGCCGTCTATGGATAACTGGTCTGTGATCCTAACAGTGCTTAACCAAACTATTTCCATAAACATGAAGTGGAAATATTTCTCATTATAAGAATGGGTCATTTGAAATTGATAATTTCATCATTTATCCCATTTTCGACCCACCACATATGTTGAAAGGAATAAGAAACAATTTCATCAAGAAGAACATACAATATGTGAAGGATAATGTTTTCAAAATAGCAAAACGGAAACGTATAGAAACTGTTTATGAGAACGACAACAATGCTGATTTTTATTTAAATGCACTTTCGCATCTTTCTGATGAGCATATTTACGAAAAAAAAATGAAAAGATGAAGGTAAAACATGCTGCTCAGATATTTAGCCAAAGGCTGGCTTCAACTTCACGATTAGTTGCCCAATTTGGTAAGTGAATGCAGATGTGAGTGATTATTGATTTCTCATTAGGTACATGTATTTTTAGTATAACAGTTGAATTATATATTATTGATATATTATTATAGTTAATACTTGTACTTTCACTGGTTTTAGTAATTTATATACTGTTTTTTTTTATGTCATAAAATATTCATAATTTTTATATTATAAATTAGAATGGCATTTTGTAAGAAATTGATTATATCATCAGTCTTCATTATGTATCTCCTTTTCTTTACTATATAATGAACGATTCAGATTGAAGTTAGAATAGTGTCATAAATTGCCGAATTCGTATTATTTGGTCATTAACTTTTTTGTAATTAACAGATAGAAGAGGGGAGGAAAATCTTGAAGACACTGCCCACCTACTATCATTATTTGACCGTTTATTTGATTCAGTTAATGGGTCAAATAAATTGCCAGATAGAGGTAAAACTTTACGTGCAGGTTTGAGTGATAAGTCTGAGCATTTTGCTCTTTGGAATGGCGAAGCTCTACCAATTTTAGAGACCATGCAATTTCAAAAAAGGTCACCTAGGGATCAAGCAAGACCCCAAGTTTAAAAATTGGTCTTTCACCATAAATAACATAAAATCAATTTGGGATATTTTGAAGAAAAAAAGGCTTTGAATATATCCTAAGTAGGAGGTTGAATCAGGATCATCTTGAAAAAATGCATTTGAGCAACTAAGAACCTTTGGAGCACAAAACAATAATCCTTCAAGCCATCAGTTTGTTGGAATATATAAAATTTTCTCTTCAATATGACAGTGTCGATGTATAAGAGTACTTTTAATTGTGAAGAAGAGTAATGTGAAAACATGTTCATTAAATTTGAAGCAAAATGAGATTTATAGTATCACATGATGTGAAAACATCGTTTAATATCCAACTAAAAACATCATCGTCATTGTTTTGATGTATGTAAAGCTTTAAACGAAAAATGATGAACTTCAACAATGGGAATTTTACATGGTGTTTTTGTCTCACGAATTAAAATTCTGAGAGTGAATAATTTTCAGATTGTTAAGTATTTTACACCTCTTCTGAAACAATAAAACTGGTGTGAAGCATTCAATATAATTTCAAGTCTACCCAGATTTTCTCGTAGAGACAAAAATCTCTCGTAGAATTCTCATTGTTCAAAATACCAATTAAGTAAAACATTCCTGGAACTACATTCAAAATTCCCGCCACAATCCCCGCATTAAGATTTAGTACGATACGTAGATGTAGGTGGCGCAAAGATTCGTCTCTTTCACATTGGCGTGAGCCGTCTATAGATAACTGGTCTGTGATACGATGTAACGGTAGCTCAATGAATGAATTTTGATCTCGCGAAAAAACAATAATAAGAAACTGAAATGAAAGCAAGGATACGCTGGAAGCACCTGGAATCTACCTTTGTTGGATGAACCCAGAATGGCAGTTAGCACTGTCTAGATCTCACAATAGCTTTCACACACTGTTTTGAATAATTTTAGAAAATGTCCGAGTTTTCACTGATACTTGTTTCCGCGAATCGAGCGTTCACTTCTACAATATTCAGGTGGCAGAATGAATAATAATCTCAGAAAAATCTGTTTTACGACGCATATGTTCCAAGATTTCCCAACGTATTTATTTATTTAACAACAATGAAATTAAAAAATGAAATAGACCGTTGATTCAGCGATTATTTCGAAATGAAGAAACAACGTATTATAAAACAAAACCATACTGAATGTTGCAGTAATATACGACAATATCAAGCGAAAACGGTCGTGGTCGAAGGCAGGTGAATCGTCCCAAACATTGGCCAAGCGGAGATTGACGGCCAGGAAGGTTTTGCTGTATGTTTGGTGGGATTGGAAGGGAATCATCCACTATGAGCTGCTCTCATATGGCCAGACGCATAATTCTATCATCTACTGCGAACAACTGGACCGCTTGAAGCAGGCGATCGACCAGAAGCTTCCAGAATTGGCCAACAGGAGGGGTGTAATGTTCCACCAGGACCACACAAATCATTGATGACTTGTCAGAAGCTACGGGAGCTCGGATGGGAGGTTTTATCGCATCCACCATATAGCCCTGACATAGCGCCAAGTCATTACCACCTGTTCCTGTCCATGGCGAACGCCATTGGCGGTGTAAAGTTGAAGTCAAAAGAGACTTGTGAAATGTGGCTGTCCGAGTTTTTGCAAATAAGGAGGGGGGCTTCTACAAAGGATGTATTATGAAGTTGCCGTCTAGATGGAAACAGATTATCGAAGAAAACGGCGCATATTTGAAGTAAATCCGATCACTGTAACACTTTTTATAAAGCATTGAATTAAGAGCAAAAAAGAGGAGATATTTTACAACCTATTATCTTGAACGCCAGCATTATAGTGTGTTAAACCATCACATCCAGTATTATTCTATTTATTTGATGCAAACTCACTTGAACAGCCTGTTCTGCAAATCGACCGGCATCCCCAAAATCCTGTTCAGGAACTTGGACATGTTGTTGTAGTCTTTATCCAGAGACAGCACCCCGGGCATCGATTCGCTGTTTACGATAAGACCGACGCCCACTAGCGCCGCGGCGACGTCCTTGAAAAAGTCGCCTTTGTAGTCTTTGGGAGGCGGAACCACCGGCGCGTCGTAACCCATGATGGCCTTCATGGTGGCCTCTAGTGCCGCCCGTCCGTACTTGTTGTCTATATTGAACTGGCTCAGATCTCGCGTCTCGGTGGCGCGCCGATCGCCGTGCGTCAACGCGCCGAGGCTCTCGAGACGCTTGGCAACGATGGAGGCAAATCTGAAATTGATAAAAACAAAGTGAAACAAATCACACAATCACAAATCAGCAAATGGTACAAAATTGAATGGATAACGCACTGTTGATGAAGAGATATTTACGATGATGGAACTCGTGCAAAATAATTATTTGGGGGTGTTTCCACAATTTTTGGTTGTTCTTTTTCTTACCAACGTTTCGGATGGATGCGGGTTAGGTTGCGATACCTATTATATAGTGGAATTATTACCAATAATGCAAGTAGCAGTCTGAGAGATCGGGTAAATGTTGTTTACATATCACGATGTAATTATTCAATTTCGTTAGAACACTATTTTCCCTCTAAATTGTGTATTCATACATTATATCATGTTTATAATTGTTATTCTGATGTGCCTGAAGAAGGAAATAAAAGTTTTCGAAAGGTCGCTGGAGGGAAAATATGTTTTTCTTTTGGTTCCTTGTGCCGATATACAGGGTGAGTCTTTGCGTTAATTTTAACCATAGATTCTTGACGTCAAAAGAAACATTTTCTTCCTATAACATTTTTCCAAATTTGTCCCCGTTCAAAAGATATAGGGTGTTGAAATTTCATAAAAAAATTGCATTTTCACCTGTAATATTCAAACGACAATATCAATTGAAATGATCTCTTGTAGAAGGTTTTTGATAGCAGTCACGCATATTTTGGCATCAATAGATTTATTCCATTTCTTGTGGGTTTCTCACTACTATTCTACAGATTGGTTAAATTGCATGAAAAACAAATATCGCTTGAACTAAAGGTATGTATCTCGTACTTCCTGGAATCATTAGTCTTTTTGCATATAAAATCATTCTTCATCTTTCCTCCTAAATTGCACCATTCTTGAGATATTTGAAGTTGAAAGGAATTAAATCGATATAATTTTGTCCAAATTTTCTGATTTTCCCAAATCCAACTCTGTGCTGAAATTATTCAATAACAAGATTTGTTCAATGTTGCCATATTTTATGTCTATATTAAATATTTCTTCAGAAGGATGGGGAAATCTCTTCCCTCTATGGTTCCACCACTAAAAACTAATAGATGAAATTAACCACTGAACAATTTTTGTCTTACATTCACCACAAAATCTAAATTGCCATTTGCTGTATTCATTGTTAGTGATGTCTAGCACCTTGTTTAATATTTAATCCAGAATAATATTCCATAATAAATAAAGAAAAAGTTTTCCATCGCTCTTCGGTATATTTTGACCTTTGAAATAGGTGAAGTATTTTCTGTCAGGACCTGTTAAATTGAAGACTTGTCTTTATGAAGAGCTGGTTTTTATAGCTTCAGGCTTTCAGGGTTCATCAAATTATATCTATTCTAACATAGGAATGCTGCAAATTGAGCTCATATGAGTTTTAAAAAACTTCAGAACCCAGTCTCCTAGATTTGTTTTATACCTTTATTATCTTTATTTCATACACTGATTCAACCTTGTTCACAAACTTAAGAGATAATAGAATTTGACTTAGTTTTAATATTTCTGAATGTTTGTTATGATGCATGGTTAATTAAAATTCAATCAATATTGAAACTGGAAGATATAAGCTCATAAACAAGAAAGATTAGAATAGAATGCAATTTCTGACCATAATCATTTCATACTGAATTGAATAATTTAAAACTATCGATATTATCCCTAAAAATCTTTCCACTTTTTTTTTTTGAAGATACAAATAACTTTTGACAGTTTCAAACAGAATCAAAACAACAAGGAACCACAGAATACTTTTTTTATTTGGAACTACCCACCACAGAGACGTTATAATATTTTAATGTGATAATAATTTACTCTAATTATTCTGAGGAAAATTATAACTAAAGATCAATAATAGTTACAGATATTATCTTTCATTTAAAAAACATTGCAAATATTAATTTTTTCTCTCCTGGGGTTCGGTGATAAATTAATATTCTATGGTAAGGTATTAAAATTTGACATAATCTATGAATAACCATTATTCAATATTTATGTTCTTGTTTACGTTATTTACTCTGATTATAAAAATCAGTAATTATAGTCTAAACAGAATAGATTCATATTGATGATTTAACAAAAAATTTTTATCTAAGAACACCTAGTTGATTTTTCAAAATCAAATTTAGGTATTTCTTCAAGAAAGTATAATTGCACACCTAAAGCTGGAAATACTTGTAATCTATCCAGGTAAATTGTTATTGGGATTCAGTACAGAAAATACCTGTTCACTGGTCTCTGTCGAGGAGAAGAAACTTCAGAAATATCAGTGTTTGGAAAATCATAGATGATTCCTCTGGTTTTGAGTGAAAAGAAAGCACAGTGACAACCTCTTGCATTGGAAGTTTCATAGAAATGATGGTTATCATGATTTGGAAATTTTAAGAAGAAAATTTCAAATGTATGATGATAACACCCAATAATTCTGAGGTTTTTGGAATTTCTCACTAGAAAGGCATGGTTTATAATCTTGAAGTAGAAAGAAAATATAGTAGAACAACAAAAATCTATGTTTATGGTGTTGAATTTTTTTTACCAGAAAATAAGTATTTTGTATCTTCCTTCTGGATATGGACCTCATCGGATGAAACATGAGTGAATGAATCATTACTTAGAGGGAAAATAATGTTTTTAAACAATTCAGATTCAATAGTGAATGCTGTGGAAGGTATTTTTCATTCAAACTAAACTGGACTACAGAGGGGTATTTGCCCAATGTGAAAACTAAAAATGCTTATAACTTTTGAACGCAGCTGAATTTGGAAAAACCGTAATGGAAAAAGTGTTTCATTTGATCTCAAGAACCTATGGTTAAAATTAACGCAGTGGTCAAAGACTCACCCTGTATACTACTGAATTGTATTATTTTTGGAACGATATAATCTTCGACGAATTTAAAGCAGTTATTCTATTTTGAATATAAAATGGAAACAAGTGTGCTTCATCAGTTAAAATACTAACACTAATTTTTAAGTTTGTGCTGATCACTGTTCTATATCTGATTATAATACCTTGTGTGTCTACTTGGCTCAAGTAGCAAGTTACATATGGAAAAAAATGTTTTTCGTTGATTGCTATGATTGTAAACATAGATTATTTTCGAGTAAATTACCAGAACAGCATTTATATGTGTTTTAAAAAGCATGATGATAAAATCAGATACCCATCATGTTATTAAAAATTTAGAAAGCACTGACGTGAGGTCAGATTGCTTTGGCGCTCTTGTTGAGCTACTTGAGAGTAAATATTCAAACCATAACAAATCTATAAGCACTCTGATCAAGTGAATAATAGTCTTTTCCCAGTACTATGGGACAATGTGATGCAAATATGAACGCTTAATGAATGAACAAACCTATATCTCAAATTAAAAATAACTACTCATAATTTTCCTCAAGTTTTGTTCGAAGCTATAATTCCCTTTTCCTAAAAACTTGCGTCAGTGCATCGTTCAAAGAAAATCATCGGGACGTATGTCATTTCTCTTCTCTCTTGAGTAAAAAAAAATGTTCATATCTTTTGATGGAAAAGAGCTACGACAATGAAATTTGAGGATAAGTAAGATATCGATCACCTCAATATATTCACGAATTTTTATCGAAATCCGAAAAATATATTATAAAATAGTGAAGATTAAAAAAATTTTTTTTTTGAATTTTTGAAATTTTCTAGCACGACGATTTCTGCGAAATTTTGCAACCTGTTTTGTTGCAGCCTCCCTCAACAATATTTCAAGTATCAATTTGATCGGATGGATATTCTAGTAGTTATTGAGGAAACAAAATTTCAGATGCTCATAACTACTGAACCATCTGACGGATTTGGCCCAATAACGAACTTGACCGAGATATTTGGACAATGAACCTATTCTGAAAATATGAAAACTCTAGCTGATTCCTTTTGGATACTAGAGAGGATACGGCCGGCCGGCCGGACAGACTAAACTTTCACCACGAATTCTTCATCAGGGAGTCGAACCCAATCGATTGAGACGATTTTCGGCTCGATATTCCAAAATTACAGACATTCGGGCAAAATGATAGGCACTCAGTTCGGATGAACAAGAGCGCCAAAAATATTGCTAGTACCTATTCGTATGGCAATAACAAGTTTCAAATATGTAAAAAAAAATTGACAGAATAAATCTTTCATTAAAGGACATAAAAGAAGAGAAAAATTTTTTCTGACAGAAACTTTATAATACAGTTTTAATTTTTCAAGGACATCTGGATGATACAAACCCCTGCGGCACAGATGGGATGCCATAAAACAGGTGGATGTATATTAGGTATCCTGTCATTTGTTGTAATGTTTCTTCTTGATTATTATATTTTCACTGTGATATTTTATCAAATTGTTATTTTTATGTTAATTTAATATGACTTTTTTTATTTATAATAAGTATTTTTTCACAGTGATAAGTATTTTTTATTGTTCATAAGTGTTTTAAATGTAGTATAAGACTTTTCATGTAGAATTTTTGTTATGTTTCTTTAATTTTTAGAGTTTATGAATTCATTTCTTATAAAGTATGAGAGCTGATTATATTAATTTATATATGAATATATATATTTATTTTTCATACTTTTTTCCTTTGCATTGTGATTTCAAAATATGCTAATCGAAAACCTGGAATCCTGTAGACAATTTTTATCAATAATAGTTAAAATGAGTTTATTTTGTACATAAACTATTTACATCACTGAGGTCAATTCTTAATTTTCCGCTTCTGAATAATTTGTATTCATTATTGAATGTAAAGTCATGGTTTTCAGAATTTTTTGGGTTAATTTTGTTACGATTTCAAATAAAATATTCTTCTTCAATTCATTTTTGTATAATTACAGTATCCTTTGTTTTTCTCCTTCATTTGATGTATTCTTTTTATTTTGTTCATATGATCTAATAACTTCGCTTTCATTCAGATTAATTTAATTTTCCCTGATCTGAATTAAATGAATTTTATAGTCTGTTCAGTTCAGGAATCGATTTCATATCATACAATATACTCCATTCAAAGTTTATTTGTATCGCGGGTGGCCATGATTTGAGTTTCTTGGGTTGGCATCAGTGTTTCTTCGGATTTCGACGTTGCCGATGTCAAGCCAATTTTCACTTGTCATCTGTCACATTTGATTTTGAAGAGAATCAAAATATTTCAGAATTTTTTCAAGATGCCATAAGGAATAACCAGGGGTGGAAAGTCAGTTCAAAACGACTGTACCTCGTTTTGGGCTTATTTTGGTCAAGTTGGATTCACTACACGATTGTCAATCTGGATCGACCAATCAGAAAATAGAATGAAAATTGTGGAAGGGATCGAAGGAATTTCCTACCGTAATGGCGGACAAGAAGAAGGCATGGAAAATAAAAGTAATTTTAATAATTCGTCGCATGGCTATAAATACGGACTCTCTCAAATTTCCGTTCTTTCTGGCTTTGGCGATATTGTAGAGTGAATCTTTTGGACTTTCAATATCGAATCGTGAATTTTAAAATGGGTTTCAATTGTTGTGTTAAAAGATGTTCAAGCAAATATGGTAAAATGCGTGGATACCATTTCCGTAGATTTCCACAAAGTAGAGAGGTGAGTGTAACAAATGATTACAAATTATTAATCCTCGTATATTTATATTTAAAACTTTTTAGGTATTGGAGAAGTGGTTAACAAAAATTGGGAGAGAAGACTTGAAGGCAAAATCTTCAAGAGAACTTTATGACAATTACAGGGTTTGTGATAAGCATTTTACGCCTGACGATTATATTCCTGCTAATAACAAAGCAGGAAGTATCCTTAAACTAGATGCTGAACCCTCATTATTTCTAAATCTTGCTGATGGAAACTCAGGTTTGTTTCTAGTTTTATTAATTGCAATTTTCATACATAAAAGTCTTACTTGGCTATATTATAAACAAGACATTATTTGAGAATCTTTTATAGATGAATTAATATGGAATCGTGAAACGTACACAATATTTCATAAGTCTACTCTTTTCAGAAGCCACTGAACAAATATTGGAACCTAGGGTATCTTATATGGAAGAAGCATCACCAAGTAAGTTTTACATTATACTTGTTACATTTAAGATCTATTTTAGCATGTCCAAGAAATGCACTAATTTAACTTTTTTATGTAGGGGACTGGAATCAATTGACTTAATGGAAGAAGAAGTACCACAAGTAAGTTTAGAGTTATGCCTTATTTTAGAAGTGAAGCTATTTTAGCCTGTTGAAGAAATTTTGAAATTTCTCAAGCTTACACAAAGCTTTCGTATACATATTTTGCCAATAAAATTTTCACTATTCATATTTCAATTTCTCATTATAGTGGCCTCAGAGATAGAAATACAGAGTGTCAAAGAACCAGGTACTTGGAAATGGAAACCGAGGCAGTAGGTCAGCTATCTCCTGTGGAATATCTGTTAGAAGGAAGTATGTTGTAATTTTATGCCATTGATTATTGTTGTAGAAATTTGTTATGTATTATTAAAGAAGTGAAACTGTTTTAGCCCATCGAAGAAATTTTGAAATTTCTCAAGCTTGCACAAAGCTTTCGTATACATACTTTGCCAAAAAATTTTCACTATTTATATTTCGATTTCTCATTATAGTGGCCTCAGAGATAGAAATACCCAGTGTGGAAGAGCCAGGTACTTCGAAATAGAAACTGAGGCAGTAGGTCAGCTGTCTCCTGTGGAAGATCTGGTAGTAAGAAGTATGTTGAAATTTTATGCCATTGATATTGTTGTAGCAATTTTTTATGTATTATTTAAGAAGTGAAACTGTTTTAGCCCATCGAAGAAATTTTGAAATTTCTCAAGCTTGCACAAAGCTTTCAGATACATACTTTGCCAAAAAAATTTTCACTATTTATTTGCTGTAATCGTATTGTATGATCTCAGGCCTACCAATATTTGTTTTCGTTGATTTAATTTTTTTCCTTATTTATATGTGAATTCTTCAGAATTGTAATTCTTTGAGGTAAAATTGATTATTAACACTTCGTGTTTCATGTACCAGGTTTTTTTGGTCTCTTTATCATATCCTTGAAAGTGTGTTCGATTAATTAAGAAAACATAATTATTTTGTTAAATGAATTTTTTCTAGTATGTTTGTAGATGCCAAATTATTTTTTCTTATCTTATTAATTGTAATATAACCATGTCTTAATGAAAATATCCCACATAATTTTTGGAATCGATAACGTTCACTGTGTTTTGAATTAATTGTGTTTTATCCATATTTTCAATTTATTTTGCTGTAATCTCATTTTAATTGATTGTAAGCCCAGAAATTACGCTAATGTTAATAAAATTCAGAATATAGCTTTAATTTGTCTTCTTTTCACGATAAAATCTAATTTTAATTGCATTTTCTCTGAATTTGAATTGATAGAAACTCTTTCATTTCCAACTTGATTCAAATCAGGTTGGAAATGACTTGGTTTCTATCAGTCCAATTTCAGCGAAAAATGCGATTAAAATTTCTCAATTTCGAATAGCCCGCCAATACCCCTCTTTTACCCCCACCACAATTTCTACCTCCCCTGCCCTTTTAGTTCGCTTCACTACAACATCAACCGCTAGTGTCGCGTTCATTTGCGCATTCACAAAAATCTGCTAGAGTTGCCGATCTATATACTTTTATTTATCTATGGGAATAACTAAAGAACAAAGACTTAGCATCAAAAAATGCTATCTTGCACTCAAATCTGCGCATAGTGGTCAGGAAGTTATGGACTCAACGATGCAGCAAAGTGTATCAAACATTTTCAACGTAAGTGAGATGTAAATATTATGTTTTATCCTAATCGAAATTTCATTACAGGTTCATATTAATTCAATCAGAGGAATTCTTAATGAAGACGACGATAAAGAGTTTCCTTCTATTGATAGGGCCAAAAAAACACAAGAAGTAGATGATTTCATTTTAAGAAAAGACCTGCAACGACAAATTTGGAATTACAATTTGAAAAATGAACACTTTTCTATCGACACACTACTGACTTACGCTAAGGAATATTTGGATTATAAGGGAGAACGCATTTCATTATTCAATATTATTAAATCAATGGGTTATAAATATAAAAAGGTAAATGGACGCAAAATTTTATGTGAACAGAAACATGTCGTTGCAGCCAAAATTACTTTCCTGAGAAAATTTTTGCAATTTAAGTGATGGATGAAAATATAAGATTCGTGTTTCTTGATGAAACTTGGATTTACCAAAATGGTTCATCTGTTCGTCGATGGACACACGAATCTGATATGAGAGGAAATCCATCAAAAATTAAATCTGAAGGTAAAAGATTCACTGTTTTGCATGCAGGAAGTAATTTTGGATTTTTGGAGGGTTGTGATTTCATTTTAGATTCGAAGAATAATGACCGTGACTATCACAAGACTATGACCAGTGAAATTTTTCAAAATTGGGTTATTAATCAACTAATTCCAGCTTTATCAAAGCTTGCTGGTAAATTTGTGATAGCCCCATACCATTGCCAATATAATCCTATTGAAATGGCATGGGCGTTTTGTAAAAACTTCTACAACAAGAACATACATTCTCATCCTTACACAAGGGATAGAGTGTTCAATTTATGGACTCTGGCTCTTTCAAAATGTACACCTGAAATGTGGCAAAATTTTTATTTACATTGCGAACGACTTATTGAAGACGACTGGACGAAACATATGGGTAACCTACCTATAGATAATATTCCTCCATTTATTATTTCATAGGAGGAAAGTGATTCAGATCCAGAATTATCTGATGATGAGTCTGATTCGTTCACTGAAGTAATGGATGTGGAATAATGTCGAGAAGAACTCAAGTTGTCACTTCATTTAAGGATATAATTTGAAATGTATGTAAGTAAATTATTGTTACATGCTAATATACAGTTATTATTAGGAGGATATGCTACTCATTTTTATTTAGTAAAAGGAGCACAATCTGTTGGCATTAAAAGAAGATTTTTCTCCTACAGGTGGATAAGTTTGTTAAGAATCATCAATCGTATAGCTCAACCTGGACTTATAGGCCCTTCCCCATACCGAGCATCTTCACTAGTGCACCAATATGACACAGAGAGCCCACCAAAGGCCAAACTACAAGCACTACCAATTTATGAACATCTAATATCATTGGAATAACTTTCTTTTATACAATAAATACAATTAATAAATTATAAATGTAAAATTGGCAGGAAGACTTGATCGATAGCCATTTGATGATTTTTATTATCAATAAAGTTAATTTCTCTCTTCTCTTTCTTTCACAAAGATTTTTTTACTTTTCTAAAAATACTTATTGTGTAATTTGTAAAATCCTAATAATAATTTGACAAATTTCAATCATATGATATTTCATTTAAGTTTTCAAATATCTAATTTGATTTCAATAATGATTGGAAGTTATTTGATAATAGTAAAAGTCTACACATTGAATATTAATAATTGAATTATATCTAATTTGATTATGGTAGATCGTTATACTTCATCGTTTTCAGATCATTGGTGTCCTATCCTTATTTGTATAATTCAAGTTTATTGAAATTTATTTGTTAGAGAAATAAAAAGCATTTTCAATATTTTTTATTATATGTGAATAAGTATTGTATAATTTTTCGTAATTGTGCTTTATGCTTCCACTTCAGTCAAGTATGATCAATTCACAATCTCTACTGAATTGTTGACTAACTCAGTGATCAAGGGTTGAGTAAATGAAATTTATTCATCTCTCAGTTCTTATTTGAAAAAAAAGGCAAACGAAGAAATGAACACATACATCACTTTCCATAGCGTTCAGTATTGTGAATGCTCCTGAATGTGTTTATGAATTCTTCAAAATATTCTGTTGTATACATAACATACCTGTAAGAGATATTATTCGGATTGAAAGAACTTTAGAAGTAATCAACATTTATTCGATTCTTTATGTTAAAAGCTATTATTTCAATTTTGAATATTGAGGATGTGATTAGAGCTGAGTATATCCCAGACCAACAAAACTATGAAACAATCACGATAAAAAATATATATGGATGGAATGGAAGAATTAACTCTTTTCGTCAATGACTCAAAATGAAACCTTCATTTCACATAATCACCAAGAGATATGCAGAAAATACCTACTGAACGAAGCATGTGTAGCTCTCATCGAGAAGATCACAATGAAAGTATTTTTATGAGGAAAAATAAGAGATTTGAAAACTAAATGTGCCTACCATCACTTTTATGCATTGATCAACTAGAACATGTTCAGAATACAAGCTTGTATTGAATCTTATTTTGTTGATAATTAAATCAAGTGTTTCATAGAAGTGAAATGCTCTGTTCCAATTCTGCATTCATTAATATATACCATTCTCTTATTAGCTACATCTTCGATTCAACATTACTTCTTTGTGATACCTTCCTTAATTCTTTTGAAATGTTGAACCAGCGTCCAAACGATTAAAGCAATGTCCTTTCGAATATCAAACAAATTCCAATCGGAAGTTTCATGTATCATGATGAACAGATTAATGTTCAAACTTCTTCAGATTCCCGAAAATCACTTAAAATATGTTCATCCCTGATGAACGGTAACTTAAATATTATAATTAATATTTTTGAGGTTATCATACAACATCCTAATCAAAATAAGAGCAGCTCCTTTAGAAATTTCTGCCATAATAATTTCAAACCTTTCAAAACTCTTCCAAGGTTCATAATTAAATTGGCATTTTGAGTGAATCCAAGTTTACTAGGACCTTTATGTTATATAGACAACAGTGCGTAATAATCTGACAGGAAAATAGCGAACCCAACCTAACTTTTTAATATACAGAGTGAAATGTGTCAAACTTCCATGGCCAACCGAGTTACAAATAAACTTTGAATAGAGTATACTTTGTAAATTAGGTATATTCCTGAATATCCACCAGAATGAAATGTAAAATGATGAAAATTTATTATTTATTTATTCAGTGCATATTTACCATGCATGCTTGAGAAAATTCAAAATTCCCACTGCTTTGGTAATTAAAATTTCCGGCCAGTTCATTCCTGTGCTACCAGACATGGCGGCCGATTTGTGTTACCAAAAATTAATAAGGGAGTTTCATTTATTATATATCAATGTTCCGTTGTTCAGACTTTATTCTTGCACATCATATTTGGCATATTGAAGGATTCTTTTCCAGTTTGTCTCCGATTGACTTGAAAATTACCAAAAAACTTGATTCAGTTCCTCCTTTTTCTTTTTAGTATATAGAGATGCATAACTACATAAAAGATCAAAAGGTAAACGGATCAATGTCTAAAGTTGCATTACATATTGTATTTTTCTTCAATCGTTCGAAACGAACCGTAGCATCTTTGTCCGAATATATATTCAAACCTTTGTCACATAAATAAACTGCTTAGTGAATTCTCAGACGAAAATATTCAATTTTTTAAAAGGATTAAAAAAATCAAAGAAGAAAATTAAGTTCAAATATCAAACAAACTATTATGTCTCTTGTCTTACGCTCCTGGCATTGAGAGGAGAATGAATAAATCAGTATATTCCTTGGATTTTTTGGTTGTTTTATTTCAAATAATATCAGACGAAAGTGTTAAAACCACCGGCGGTATTGATAAAATTGATCCTATGTACCCACCTTCTTTCTCCCGCCAGATCTGATATAAGAAAGATGTACTCAGGCGCGTTCACCTGGTTACTCCTGTGCGTTCTACCGAACTGTTGTATAGCCCTATCGGCCGACCATGGGAGTTCCAAGGTTATATGGACCCGCCTACGTTGATTCTTCGCCCTCCTATCACTCTGCAACGAGATACCGCTAGACGCCGCCTCCGAGATGATGGCCACGTCCTTCTCGCCGTCCATGAAACGTTGTTTCTCAGTCAGGTTGAGCGTCTCGAGCGGTACGTCCTGTTCGGACCTGCTCTCGTACTGTATGCCGCCGTCTTCGGTTTGAACGACGCGACCTGAGGAGGGAGACATACAAATAATGAAAATAAACAGACAATATAGAAATTTTACGTTAAAACAGGTAAATTTCCCGATTTTTGTAAGCCAAGTTTGGCTACCTATGTGCAGCTGTTTCCTGAATTCAAATCGACTACATGAAAGATATTTATGAAATACATGACAACAATCGTATGGACCAAAATCCTCTCGGAAATGAATACCAAATTTGTAAAATGTAACGTTAGGAAACAAAATTTTTGTGAAAAATAAATAAAGATTCATTCAGTTCGCTTACCCTTTCTTCCTGTCATTTCTGCTACATTCTCAGGTCCTCCTAACTCATCAATTAATTGATCTAACGTGTTTGGTGGCAATCTTTCGCCCAGTCTTTCAATTTTATTAAGGAGTTCCTCTTTCATCGAGCACGCCCTCTCTATAGCGTCTTTAGGTGGGGCTCCGGAGAAACTACCTCCATTAGTTTTGGCTGGAGAAGATGACACAATTGATTGGTTTGGAAAAGTCAGACAAACAAACAATATTGAGAAAAATTTGAAAATGCATTTTTGAGATGTTAACATGGGGATATCAGCAGTTTCGATTTTTTCTGCAGGTGTCGCTGTTGAGACATTTAATGTAATAAGTATGAAATAGATTTCAACTGATTTCAGACGATTTCGACATTTGAAATTCCGGAAAAACGCATCCTCGGATGGGACTCGAACCCGCATATAAATGTTGTCATTGGAAGGAAAGTCACTCAAAGTCAGTGATCACCACGACTCATATTAATCTTTCTTCCTATGCGTCATCGACATTTCTCGACATCAGCAGGCATCAGGTTTTTCTGAATCATTTGATCACCGAAACAATTTAGCCAATATGAATAAATATGAAATTGATTTTAACGTCTCGGACGGGACTCCGAGGATGCATTTTTCCGGAATTTCAAATGTTTAAAAGAAATAGTTTAACCATATCATTTTATGAAATTCGGCTTCGTGAAAAAGATACGGAGTCAAATTTTGTAGGAAGTTTCAAACAAATGGGACACAAATTTCAGATAAAACCCACTTGCTCTATCATCAAAGATATTTGATTAATACATCACCAACTCGTAAAACCATCAATTATTACTATAAAATAGGCAATAAAATATTAGGCACATCCAAGCCTTTACTGTATCCATCCATATTTCAGAAGAATATATCCCTCCACGTTTATCTTCCCAAATTTCCAAGATATTCGATGTCTAATTATTAGAAAAAAAAATATGAGAAAATTGCCCTTTTTTTCTGGACCCGACCCTGATTGATTGGAAAAAAATCACCGAGCCGAAATAATTCCACGTTGCCATACTTTTTTCTTTCAAATCATTATCATCACTGAAAATTTTGCTGTTGAATGATGTAAAAAATTTCACTTTATCTGTGGATCGATGAAAATTAAGAAGATACAAATTTTCTTATTAATGGTTAATTAAACGTAGATATATCTTCCGCTTTTAATTTGGCAGCATAACATCTACTTTGTGAATCTAAACATGTTATTAAGAACGTTCAATTTTCGAAATTCAAATAAATCGTAGCGTAGGTTAGGTAAGGTTACCGTTTCATAATAGAACAAGAGAACTACCAACTAGGATGCGAACTTTGAACTATCGAATTAAAAAACGAAGTCAGAATCAATTCTCAAAATGAATCAATATGTCTGTGTACTGTCTACTATGAATCAGTACATCCCCTCAGCCCTAATTCATCTGTCTCTGTCGTTTTTGTTTTTTGTACCGGTGACCAGGACCAGGACTTATCCCCTCTCTCCTCTTTGTATTTGTCGCGTGACTCCATCGCTTCCTGGTCCTCATCGAGACGAAGTGGGACATTTGAAGTGAGGTGGTACATTGTATAAAAATGAGCCGCTCTTACATTTCCTCGTCGTGTACGGGAAAAATGAGCCGCCTCTTGTAAGAGGTACCCAACACTACTTTGATGAATGTTACACATTCGATAAACACTGGTAGTATTTGAATTTGGAAGTCATATGTTTTCAAATGGATCTGCAGAGAAAGTGAGTCTGGTTATAGTCTTCAAGATGTAGATGGCACTCTTTCTGGACTGTCATCAAAGTTCATTACATTCTTTGTTAAGACTGTCAGTACCACACTGTGCTGATGAGAGGCAGTCACCTCGAAACCAATCCACAGTTGTAACGGGTGGTCCATCTAGTGTTTGGAATTTGAACTACCGATTATTTGACATTATAAACGTCAACTATTCTTTTTGACGTGACTAATATTTAAGTTGGGAAATATTAAAAACTTAAACTTAACGTAACCGTCAATGCCGAGCGCTACCGCGCAATGTTGAACGATTGGTTCTTTCAAGAAATTGAAGCTAACGACTTGGACGATGTTTGGTTTCAACAGGACGGTGCAACGAGCCATACAGCGCACGCCACAATCGATGTTTTACGCCGCATTTTCGGAAATCGAATAATCAGCAGAAATGCTGATGTGAATTGGCCACCAAGAAGCTGCGATCTGACGCCATTGGATTATTATCTTTGGGGAGCGGTGAAAGATAAGTGTTACGCCAACAATCCAGAAACAATTCAAGACCTCAAGACCGAAATTCGAGCTGCTATTGGTGAAATAGAGCCCCAAACAATCGAAAATGTATTAAAAAATTGGGTGGAACGAATAGGCTACTGCCAAGTCAGCCGTGGTGTTCATTTGGCCGAAATTATTTTTCATAAATAAATGTCATGAACCAACCTTTTAAATAAATGTTCAACCATTGGAAAATATTGAGCAGTTTTTTTTTTATAGCTAAATTCAATTCCAATTTTTAAATGGGCCACCCATTACTTGAGGTCTTGATTCTCCGAGATTACCATACGTCAATAATGACTAGCTCGCACACTGGAGCGACGCTTCTTTTTAATTGTCTTTTTTTTTAACATATAATATATGTATTTTCAGATGGCCTGGTGAGTGCGCGACGACGAAATCGATTTTTCATAGTGTGTTTTTAATAAAATATCCTCGTGATATGAAGATGAGCACGTGGAGAAATTCATCAATAGAATTCAAAAGATCTTTCACTACCTTATTCCTACCAGAAGACGCTGCAAATCAATGGCAAACAGTAGCACTGAAATAACATAAACTATTTCTTTCTATGATCTATAACCCAAAAACTATTTATAAAAAAAAATAATGAAAATTGCCAATGAAAACAATCGAAATATAGAAATGAAAAATAGTGAGTTAGAACTTACCTTTGTTATTTTTTTGTGTAATCATCATCGACAGCTTCTCTTGCGTCGAAGGTCTCTTCTTAGTTACCTTCTTTGCTTTCTTCCCCTTCTTCTTCGTCCGACTCCACGGGTCATTGTCAGAATCACTATCCGAGATGAAGGGGTTGAAATCGCTGCTCTGCGCAGAATCAGAATGTTCCTCCGATATCTCGCTCTCATTGTCTGTCATCTTGAATTCTGAATCTGTGCTCATTTCAGAATTATTCTCACTGTCCGAAGTCGACCACTTATTCCTTTTCGCGGCTCTGGCGGCCGCCTGTCTCACTGGAAAATAACCATTGCAATTACATCCTATAATTTCATCAGTTGATCTTATTGAAAATTTATTTTCATTGATTAAGTGAAAATGTTCATTAAGAATGTTGCGAACATTCGCATCCGCAAATGCGGAACATCCGCATTGATTTGGACATCTGCATCCGCATTAATCAATGCGGGTGTTCATGCGGATGCAAATATTATACAAGTGGCGACAAGAAAGGAATTTGGCTATGATATTAGATTAGTCAAGTGCAGACGAGAGTCAAGATGAGCCAGAAAATGGTAGCATTGAAGCTATAATCAAAAAGGAGTTACTTGCTTACCGTACTAAAAAAAGAATAAATTAACCTTTAAACTGGTGGAGTGTATATCGAGAGGAATTTAAGATATTATTGCCGATAGTACGAAGATTTTTATCTGCTCCGTTGGGCAGTGTTCCTAGCGAACATCTATTTAGTAGCGCGGGTTTAATTTAAGAACCTCTGCGTAACAGACTTGAATCAGAAAAGGTGGCAATACTACTCATTATCAAGTATAATGCTCCTATTTTTAATTTCAATTGCTAGTATAAAAACCAGTAGGTGAAGTTAAAAAAATAATTACATTATACATTACTTATATTTAACATAAAAATGAGTACTTATGTTTGATTAAAAAAATATTAATAATTACGTTATTATTGTTAAATGATTGTTTGGGCTATTACCATCATCTATTGGGAATGTAATGTTTTCCGACGTTTCGATAGACATCTTCTATCTTTATCAAGGAGAAAAGTAAGAAACCTTTTGAAAATTATCAATTTTCAAAAAGTCAATTGACAGAAGTCATGAAAGAAAAATGAACGATGTTATATACTCATCTGTGATATGATGATCTTTTAAGTCGGCGTCCAAACTTCTGCAGATCTATAGATGGAGCACTTATGGAATCAGGTGTTATTTTCATAAATGCTGCTTCTTTGATTTTTCTTCTTGCAAGTTTTTCTTCTTTGGATATTATTGATGCTTCATCCCATTTTATACAATGATTCTCATCTACAGCATGTTGGACCAACCTGGATTTGTCGCTGTCTAGTACTCGTAGAAGCTTCTGATGTTCTTTTATTCGTACATTCAGAGGGCGTTTAGTTTCTCCGATGTAAGATCATCATATCACAGATGAGTATATAACATCGTTCATTTTTCTTTCATGACTTCGGTCAATTGCCTTTTTGAAAATTGATAATTTTCAAAAGGTTTCTTACTTTTCTCCTTGATAAAGATAGAAGATGTCTATCGAAACGTCGGAAAACAGTACATCCACAATAGATTATGGTAATAGCCCAAACAATCATTCAACACGAGCTCCATCATCAACAATATCTCGTCATCTACGATAGTATTGTTTTAATTCTGCATTAATAGACTTTATTTACATAATATCTTAAACATCCGCATCCGCGGATCTGCATAAATCTACTCTATATCTAATGTTCATTTGCTCTAAAATTCAAACAAACTTCAAAGCTATCGGTACCTATTCTAGCAGAATGAATTGAAAAAAATCACAATGTTGAAGCTGTCCATAGGAAGAAGTGATCAAAAATTATTATATTAATTATTTATTAATTGATTATCTAATTAGTAAAATTTATGGTTTAGCTTGTTATGTTAAAAAATTCTTGATTCACAATATCGAGTTAATCCAAAAAGGCTAATTTGAGGAAGTTTTCTTTATCTCTTTCAAATTTTGTATTTTTGATATTCAGTTCTTTTTTCTGCTTTTGTCTTTTTATTTCCAGATTCGATGTGGGCACCTTGAAGAAGTCTCTGTTTCCATCAATAGAAGATCACTCTTGAAGAAAGAAATCCCAGGGTTTTTTTTTACGGGGGTTTTTTTCCCTAGGCTTTTATGTGATACGCCGAATTGTATGACACCCCGTCACTAACCCCTGATCTGTATGCTTTATTGTTTGCTAACGAAATATTGTAAGCCAAAAGTTCAAAAGAATATATATATATATATATCAAAAAAAGATCGTTCAATAGTAGGTGACAGTCGATTATAAAGGGTCATCCAAATGTGACGCCTAGATGTCAGCACTATATAATTTCGACACGTGACATCTTTTCAAATGACATAAGCCATTTTGTTTTATTAGAAGATAGTACAGTTTTCACCATGAACAGGTACACATTGCAACAACGCGTTTACATCATTCAAAGTTTTTATAAAAATAGCTGTTCTTTAAAAAATACCCATCCCAAAATTCGTGATTTTTTTCGTGTAAATAATCGGCCAAATCAATCTTCAATTCAAAGATTAGTGAAAAAATTCGAAGAAACTGGTTGTGTTACTGATAAAACAAAAAGTGGGAGACCAAAACTGTACGCACAAATGAAAATATTGCTGCTGTTAGTCATTGTTGAAAATGAACAGAAATCATTTTCGCGTCGTTCGCAAGAATTGGGCATATCTTATTGCTCCTTATGGAGGATTTTGCATAAAGATTTGCATTTAAACGCTTATAAAATTCAATTAACCCAGAAATTGAAAGAAAGAGACCTTTTACAACGTCGTAATTTGGGTAGTTGGATTATTGAACAACGAACGACAGATCTATTGTTTTCAAGCAAAATTTTGTTTAGTGACGAAGCTCATTTCACAATGGATGGATTCGTCAATAAGCAAAATTGTCGTACCTGGGGTGATTAAAACCCTCGAGTTATTCATGAAAAATCTCTACACTCACAAAAAGTTATTGTTTGGTGTGCACTTTGGGCAAATGGAATCATCAGGCCATTTTTCTTCAAAAATAACGCTGTTACTGTGAATGCTGAGCGATACCAATCAATGTTGACAGACTTTATGGACACAGTTGAGTCAAATTGATGTGTCTGAAGGCTATTTCCAGCAAGACGGTGCTACATGTCACACAACTCGAGAGAACATTACGTATTTGCGATCAAAATTTCCCCAACGAGTAATTTCACGAAATACAGATTTCAATTGGTCTCCAAGGTCATGTGATCTAACACCCTTTTATTTTTTATTGTGAGGTTTTTCGAAAAGTCGAGTGTACGCTAACAAGACACAAACAGTTAATGATCTAAAGAACAACATTCAAATAGCGATTCGTGAAATAACAACAGCAACATGTCGGAAAATCATTGAAAATTTCGATATTCGGATTGATGCCTGCAGACGCAGTCGTGGTGGACATTTGAATGATATTCTATTCCACACTTATAATTGTAATGGATCATACTTTTAATAAAAAAACAGCTTGGAAAAATTGCAAATAGTTTGTGTTTCATTTCAAAGAAACATGTAGGCGCGTTTTTTGGATAACCCGTTACAGTAAGGGATGTCTTGTTTTTGGTAACTTACTTGGTTTCCTTTTACCACTCGAGTTGGAAGTATGGCCTTCATCATGAACGCCATTAGAAGATTTTTTAGAATTCGTTGGGGGAGCTTCTAGCCCTAATAGCCTGCTTATCCTACTTCTGTCTGGCGCTGGGAAGTGTTTTTCTACTAGTGTCTGAAAAACTCCTGAGGAAGAATAAAAACACAATCATCAAAAATTTTTTCTCAACAGCATTATGTCTGTTTTCCAATCTATTTCAGCCAATTTGTTAACAGTTAACCTGTCGCTGACGAGCAATCACCGCAATATAGACCTAATGAAATAATGAAAGTAAAAGATGTCCTTAAAGAGAATAACTACCCTCAAAAATTAACAAATATGATTATAAAATCAAGAGTTAACAACTTATATAATAAAAATTCTAAAGAAGATGTCTAAACAAAGTTATGATTCTTCCGTTCGTTCCTGTTGCTAGTTGAAAAGTTAAAAAATTTGGCTACAAAACAGTATTCTCTAATAAAAACTAAATTAAAAATATCTATTCACGTTTAAAGAACCCAATACCTGTATCTAATATATTTCATTCCTTGTGGATCATGTGGAAAAAAATACGCAGCAATGACAAAACTAAAGTTGAAACAAAGGATTTCAAAATCATAGAAGTTTCATTCGAACTCGAAATGAAAATTCTACAGCTCTAAATGATTATTGTTTAACATTAAGACAATAATGAATTTCGATAATGTGAAGATACTCTACAAGAAATCTCTTCAAAAGGAAAATTGCATAAAAGGTTTCTATTAAAAGGGAGAAATAATCTATCAATAAGAAAAAGAGATATTTTAGCATTGAGTAATATTTATAATAATTCAATCATGTATAATTATGGATAAAAGAATTCAATGTGACGAAATCAAGTGCTGCATTAAATACTGGAAAACCATCCAGATGTTAATAAAAAAAAATCTGACATCGCCAGATAAATAATTCCGTCTAGATTCAGTGTTGAAACACACGAGAAATATCAGTTAAATTGGTGAATTTGTGTGAAATAAAATATGAAAGGGAGGAAGAAACTTTTTTGTTTGTGTTCATTTATGCCATAAGTAAATGATGAGTTTTGATAAGCTCTTTAGCTATCTAATTTCTGTAAGTTTTTGAATTTTTGTCTATGTCTGAAATTGCTGAAAAAATTTTTTGTTTTTTTATGAACACCCGGGCCTGAAGATTCTGCAGATCAGTGGTGAAACAGAGCAGATTAATACAAATTAAAATGGAGTAATTTTTCTTGCAGGCTAAAACCCAAACAATAATCAACAAAATGAAATTATGCCACTCGGGTAGAAATTGAACCCATGAGTGGTAATTTGCTTTATTTACTGCTATTGGAGACTTCAAATAACTTGGCAACACTTGAACCCATTGCTAGTTCAGGCAATGTAAATTCTCGTTCCCAAAAATTAACTTGCTGTGCAATTATGGGTAAAGGAACAATATCACTCTTCGTTATAAAGCAGCGACGTTTCGATGAATGTTATCATATTCTTCAGGCTAAAAATTTCAATAAAATATCTGTTACTTAAATAAACACAACATGGCAAAGTATAAAGGAATAGACAGACTTACAACAATTAAATATAAAAATAAAATATAGATCTTCTTACTGTTCTACTACATATTCAAAGGATATTTACCTAAGAGCAATTGACAGCTGATGAATTCAGCCACGTTAAACTTTTCATTATGTGAAAGAACATCAAAATAAACAATCAACGAATGTATGGGGAGGCAACATCGATGATAAACATCCTTCGGTTTGTCAAGCACGCAAAATAGAACTGAAAGATCATGAACCAGACACAATCTCTTATCAGTTGGCTCACAACCTGTTTATGCAATGCAAGTAGCAGACTTAACGATGCATGATCAGTATAAAATTGACGGCATTAGGTGTTACTTTTATGAAAACCATCGCTTTAAAAAGGTGCTTGGATAGATTATTTTCGCGACACAATAAACGCGGGTTGTCCAAATCAAATCCGTGATCACTCTGAAAGCAATGAGCTGAGAGCCCGATTGTGGGTTTCATATTGTGCTGTTTCATCCTAGTCTCAAGATACTGTTTAGTCTGTCCTGCATATTTTAAGTTACAACCCCTACAGTCAACACAATAGACCAATCCAGACTGCATTCCCAATCTTTTGAAAAATAATTTTTTCAAAGTATTGCACGGGTAAGTGACAACTGCAACGCCCAAGGGTCTCATAAAATTTTTAATACTCTCTGACAAACCCTTAACATAAGAGATCTCAAAGTATCTCACTTCACCAGCAATGTGTCAACCCATAACCAATCTCTCAGCTCATACGGGGCAATAGTGTGACGTCACATCATGCTCGTAACCATAGTTACGGGATCCAAACAAATTATTCTTGAGGAGTTTATAATATATTTCAATTGATATTTAATTGAAATTGTGTATGTAACTTATCCTCAAAACAATTTTTTATTCTTAGAAATGCCAGTCAGATGGAGAATACTGGGCAATCCAAATTAAAACTGAGTTGTTTGGATCCCGTAACCATAGTTACGTGCAGATGTGACGTCACCACTAATGCCCCGTATTGCGTTCAGAGTGGTCACCGTTTTGATTTGGACAACCCGCGCATATTGTGTCGCGAAAATATCCAAGCGCCTTTTGAAAGAAATGGTTTTCATAAAAGTAACACTTAATACCGTAAATTTTATACTGATTATGCATCGTTAAGTCTGTGCTACTTGCATTGCATAAACAGGTTGTGAGCCAACTGTTAAGAGATTGTGTCTGGTTCACGATCTTTCAGTTTAATTTGTGTGCTTGACAAACCGAAGGATGTATATCATCGATGTTGATACCCTATACATTCATATTACTTTGTTTTGATGTTCTTTCACATAATTAATTCATCAGCTGTCAATTATTCTTAGGTAAATATCCTTTAAATCTGTAGTAGAACAGTAAGAAGATCTATAATTTATTTTCATTGATATAATTGTTGTGAATTTGTCTTTTCATTTATACCTTGCCATATTGTGTTTAAGTAACAAATATTTTATCGTAATTTTTAGCCTGAAGAAAATAATAAAATTCATCGAAACATCGCTGCTTTAGAACCAAGAGTTTTATTGTTCCTTCACCCATAATTGTACAGCAAATTGCTAGTTCATTTTTTGAATGACATCTTAGTACTGTAGATTTGGGGTTTAATTTCTCTTTGAATAGTGCCCAGTGCCACAGTCTCAACACCTATTGTAATTTTTTCTATTAAACAATAATAGTACACTTCCTACAAACCTTTAGCAGTAGATACGAAATCAGTCAATTCACCCTCGTCCCTTTCAAGCTGCTCCAAAGTCCTAGCTTCACCAGTGCTCTGCAACCCGATCACCACGCATTTGCCGCATTTGATCGAGTCATGAGCTACGGTGACGGCATGAGGTACCTTCGCCGCTATACATAAATACTTGAAGAAACGTTGATGCGCTGACCAGAATTGCCCCCACATAGTCTTCCTCATCCGGTTCTCGGCGTCTACCAGCTCGGCTGCCTCGTGGAACCGTTGCATGGCGTCCACCCACAGTTTGACGCTTGCGTCGTACACCTTCTCGAACTCCTTAGACAGGGGTACTTCTTCGATCTTGAAGGCAACGCCGTGAAAACTGAGCTGCCTCGCTATATACATACCTGGAAGGAAGGGGAAATTTGTAGTTATTTTGCATTTTGAAATTAGCCAACTACAAAAACAAATGCGACCCTACTTTGGACGTGTATATGCAATATTTTCTCTCATCACCTGCTTTTGTGCAAAGTGGGATTGTATATTTTATGTGGATGTAGAAAAGCACTATAAATAATAATAATAATATACTTTATTTCAGGTAAAGTGTATACATGTAATACAGTGAACACTCGAGATGAAACAGGGTCATAAACAATTTTACTCTCATTATATCATGTAGGTTAGGAAGTCTTCTACACTATACAGGGTGAATCACGACGAACTGCATCGATCGATATCTCAGAAACTGAATGTGGGAAAAATTTGAAATTTTAGGAACTTGCCAGATGTCTTGGGACCTATAGAGTTAAAAAGGTATTTCAAGCGATGAACCAAGAGTAACCAGTTATCTTTGGTCTTTTGTGGTAAATACCTTTTGCATTCAAGCGGTTTGGGTTATAGATCCGTGACGTCATGAATTAACCTCAATTTGATCGAAAAATGTCAAATCAAACCAAAGTCGTAACCCTGCTCAAAGAGCAGGGTTACGATTCTGGTTATTAGAGCAAGTAGGGTTAGATGTGTATAAACATGAAAATAGTAAACAATGCAAGGACTTTGAATTATTTGGAAGTTGAAAAATTGATCTTGGTAGAACCGAAAGACTATTGAATATTTCACAGAGATAATTAACAATCCAAACTACAGCAACACGAATTCTATTTAATGAAATGGAAGTTCAACTCCAGGTAGGAACTAAGTCAATTTAAGATAAAATTAAAAATAATACGCTCTTCCTAAATTCACAGGTTCCAAAGAAAACTGAAAGAACGTGGGTGAAAAGTTGTCTTGTTTGGATTGAAAGAACTCATCAAAAATGGGTCCACAATGTAGCAGAATGTAGAATTTCTTTAACATAATAAAAAACAGAGCAATTATGAAATACAGTTCTTGAAAGACGGAAATACTCAGGATCTAATATAATCATGTGCTTCTGAATAATGTTGCTGAAAATCATGTGGAAATCGTAAATTACAGATCAGTAATACAACTGGTCTGTCAACTGAAGGTGCGTTGAAATGAAACTTATAAATCCAATGATTTTCTTGAATTTTAACTTTGAAGGCTGTAGGTATTTGATCACAATTTAAATTTTAGGAAAACTCACAAATAAAATTGGAAGCAGAAACTGTATATTCAATGGAGAAAAATTCCATTTCTATAAATCAACTAGGTAAAAAATGATTTGGAAACCATTAGAAGCATTGTAGAATGTACAGATTAGATTTGCTTTTCATTCGAGAAAAACAGAATTCCTTGTGTATTTTGTTAGCTGCAGTAATCAAAAATTTTATCAGCACTGCAAACATTGAATGTAGAGAGAAACTTAACCAGTCATCAACTGAAAGTATGTTGAAGTAACACAGAAAAACCATCTATTCTTATTGAATTTGTTATAAAGATAATATTAAATTCTATTTCAAATTTCAGGATAACTCTATAAGAGAAGAAATAAAAGGTTCAAAGAGAAAATGTCATTTGTGTGAAGCAATCTAGATTGATAATGATTTGAAAATTACAAGAAGAACCTGAAAATTATAGCCACAAGAAATCAATAAAAATCCATTGAGAATTCTGTTAATGAAACTATGAAAAGATAAATTTTCAGGTTGCTTCAAATTTATGTTATGTGTGCAATACTGAGAGTATCTGCAAAGCATCGTATCAATAGTTTGGGTGTTCTGAGATTGCACAATATGGTAGCAATGAGGAGAAATTTTAAGGTAGATCATTAAATTGAAAGAAGAACCAGTAGAAGTGACCAAATAACTCTATTTTTTTAAATTGGAATAAACTGAAATATACAAATTCAAAATATTGTTTGTTAAAACCATCATGAGATTTGTCATTGCCGTTCCTAAGGTTAAGAGATTAAGAAGCTCTTTCATTGCCTTTTTGTGTTTGTTTCAAATTTTCATCAAGTATAATCTTGAAATAATGCAAAAATAGATTCAATTTCTAACTCTGGAAAAAAATTTGTAATTGACTTTAATGAAAGATTCCTCTTTGACTCAATTTTCTTCCTTTTACTAGCTGTTAATATTGATATTTTTCATTTTAATCATTTCTTGTCATTTTCTTCATTACTAGTTACTCCCAAAATAATTTTTTTCATGTATAGATATTATATGAGTCTAATTTGGTATTTATTCCTTGTTAAATTCATTGTAATTTCAGTAATTCCATTATAAGGATATATTGGCTAATAAAAAATTGCTTATAAAAATATCTTTTTGTTTATAATAAGCTTCGGGAATGGGCCTTTTTTTATCTGAATCAGATAAATGCTCAGATAACCTATGAACATAAATAAACGTGAATCAAAAGAATGACAGCACGGATAACCAAACCCGAGCATTCAAGCGATAATTTCTGGTTATTCTTTCTGGATTTCGAAGGAATAACCAAGAAGAACCAGCAATAACCGCTAGATGGACCAAAATCATAACCTGGTTACTCTTGGTTCATCGCTTGAAATACCTTAAAATATTTTCATCTATTGGGCTTTTCCGGTTATACCGGAAATAGACCCTAAGTCGCTTATTTTGAATGGGATACCCTATATATTATTACTTTTTTGGATTCTACTTAACATTCTAGGCAGATTTCATGTATCATGTCCTATCCCTAAGTTTGAGCGTTTTTGACATATTCAGGTTTTTATGTCAAAAATTACGATTGCAAGCCCTAACTTAATTATCAATTGTTCCTATAAGAAAGCTCTTTTTACTTACTTTTGGTTAGATGTCTTGTTGAAAAGGACCTACTTCAATAGATTTTGTATAATACTCAATATAATACAAATAATCATACAGAGTGTTAAAAAAATAGATCTAGAATGAGATTGAGAAAACTGACAAAACTCGATTTTTTTTCAAATGGAAACCCCCCGTTTTTATTATTTTGTAGCATTAATCATAAAAAATGAAGGTAACTTTGTATGAGGTTATCTATACCTAAAATTTGATGTTTTCGAAATATTGCCAATTTAATATTTTTCTATGGCGGTTTTGCATTTAATGTGTAAACAATTAGATCTAAGATAGCCACGTTTAATCACATCGATTTCTTATAGTAATATAAATACCTACCTGATAGTCTCCTGAAATAAATGTATATTTTAAGTCAGATAGGGTATATGCGCCCTATGTAGGGGTCAGTCATGATACTGTTATCATTCCAATGTCTAAAATTAATAATACGAACCTCTCAGTTTCATATCCATTGCAACTATTTCCATGGCTCCCACACCTCTCTTCTCTACAGCAGATATGAAGTCCGAAAATTCCTTGAAAGGTGTTCCCTCGCCCCACATGCCTAACCTAACCATATAAGCCATATTTCTTGGTTCCGAAGCCCCCGTCGCCGATGCATAAACTACACGGGCTTTGGGCAATTTATTTTGCAATTCCAACACAGTCAAACCTGAAAAAAGATAATAAATCATAATAACATGTGAAAGAAATAAATAATTTTTCTAGAAGGTGGCTTTAGAAGTCAGCATCTCGTGTTGTGTAAGTCCGATTGGGTTCCACTAGATGACGTTCAAAAGACGTAATTTCTACAGCGACTAACAAGTCAGCGCCGACATTGCATATTCATATTTTTGCTTTGTCTTTGAAAAAACACTATTTTAATGGCAGGCTTCCCAAAAATTGTATAACACATGTTGAGTTCATGCATTACCAACTCCTAAAACTCTCAAAACCTACTATAAAATAGCATTTTCTGTATGCTTAAACATTTTAGAATAATTTATTACTCTACATTTATCTTGAATTGATTGAATGATTGAAGATTTTTGAAAATATAAAAAATTTCACCTTTTCTATGGCGAACTTAGATCTACTAAATTTTAAAAGGGAAGTTTCCGAATAGAAATGAATGACATATTGTTATGTTATTATCAGTTGAAAACCTTTAATATGCAATACTAAATATTTCTTATAAATACAGGGTGTCTCAAGTTCGAGTGCCTATTAGACGTTTCTGGAGAACTAGACTTATTTGAAATCTGAAAATTGGGATTATGATATTGTTCGGAGTTCTCTACAGAGCTACAGAGCCCAAAAACTTCCGGTTATACAGGGAGTGAAAATAAATTCGACGAAAAAATTTTTTTTCAAGTTTTCCATTTCTGGTATGATCGAGTATTCGATAGTGAATACATTTATGTTGAAACCATTGTATTAAATTGAATAGTTTTCAAAATATCCAAAAAAAACTGGAAAAAAAGTCAAATATGTTCAGTCAGTAATATGTTCATTATTCTTATTTTAAATATCCTGAGCGTAAACCGTTTTTACAACATCGAAGAGAAAGGATGTGAAAAGGTCATGCATCTTTTGGATTTCAAAAATATCATTACAGGGTGTTTCAAATTTTGTGTTGAAAATTGTGATCTTAAATTGGCCATAACTTCTGTTTTTCAAATTAGAACCCTATTTTTTTATAATTGTGTTGGATTCTGCGGTCAAAAATAATGATAGTTTTCTTACATGATTATGCTCCTAAATTTAATAATTATGAACAGATAATTCATCTTCTATGGGTACAGAATGTTCCCATGGTTTCGAAAGAATATTCATTGATTTTCTTTAGATGCAATCAATTTGACTCTACGTACACCATAAATCCAGAAAATCTCGAATAACTCTGAAATTATTAAATTTAGGAGTATAATCATGTAACTATTATTATTTTTGACTGCAGAATCCAATACAATTATAAAAAAATAGTGATATTCTTAATTTTGAGAGGATCTAAGGCCAAGTTATAAGAGAAACACATTCAACAAAAAGGCCGACGTTTCGATTTATTTAAAATCTTTATCAAGGCACTGGAAAAAACGATACATTTTAAAATACAGTGACAAATTTCAAAAAGATTAAAATGACTAAACATATAAAAACAAATACAAAGAATACAAATATCATATAAGACAGTAAGTTACTCACATTGTAGGGTGGCTTCTCTTGTTATTAAAGAAAAAAATATCATTAGATATTTTGTAAATCGATTGAATGGATGAAACGTAGTATGTCATGATACAGCTCGCTATACACTGGTTAAGAACAAATGTTAAAATTTAAAATTTATCAACATGCACACAAAAAGATGGAGAGGATGAGTCATGAATAATATGTGGGTATGAAAACAACAAAAGTCTGTAATAATGAATTCATTTGATTTATATCATATGTAGATTCCTAATTTTATTAATAATGTTGAAATAGGAAGTATTGAGATTCTCGATGTCCGTTCGTTTATTAATAGAATTGTCATCCTTTTTAATTGCCAACATTTCTCCAAATAATCTTTTTTAACATTATCTTGTTGTCCAAGTATGCTAACTTTTTCAAAATCAAAAGAGTGAAGCTCTTTGAAGGAGTGTTCTGCCAGAGCGGTGTTGTTTTCTTTTACCTTGGCTTGGTTATGAATATTGACACAGTCTCTTTTGTGCTCTGTTATTCGTGTTTTTAAATATCTCCCAGTCTGCCCTATGTATACTTTATTACAATCTTTGCACGGAATCTTATAAATTACATTGGATCTCCATTTTGTGGACGTCTTGGATTTTAAATAAGTGTAGAATTGTTTTTTATTGTGTTATAGGGTTTATAGGCTATATTAATGGTTTCAGTATTTAATAATTTACCTATCTTTTCTGATAAGCCAGGAAAATATGGAATTTTGAAAAACCTAGGTCTGATTGTATCCTGTGTTATTATTTCTGGGTGTTGTTGATTTTTATTAAGAACTCCGTAACAAGTGCTAAAGGGTAATTATTTTTGGTTAGAAATGTTTTAATTTTTTCAAAGTTATTATTATGAAATTCTGGACTAGCCAGTTTCAAAGCTCGATATTTCAAATTTTTGATGAGATTAATTTTATGTATAAAAGGGTGGTGGGAGTTAAAATTCAAAAATCTTTCCGAAAAGGTTGGTTTTTGATACCAATCAGTTTTAGTGCAGTGCCGTTCTTATAACTAGTACATCCAAGAATGACAACCCATTATCTTTCTCTACTTCAACCGTAAATTGAAGGCGTGGGTGGAAGGAATTAAAAGAGTTTAAAATTGTGTCAACGTGTCCTTCCGGTATTGATGTGAAAATGTCATCCACAAACCTTTTGAAAACTGGTACCTCAAAGGGCAGGCGAGAAAGGGCAATACTCTGTAACTCAGACATAACTATATCAGAGACAATTGGAGCCATGCAATTGCCCATGCCCAAACCGAAAGTTTGCCGAAAGTACTCATTATTATGGCTGAAATAACTACTATTAACCGAAAATTCAAACAACATCAAGAACTGATCCATAGATAGTTTAGTATGTGGTTCCACTCATGGCCAATACTTTCTGATTAATTCAATTGCAAGTTCTGTAGGTAAATTTGTAAAAAGTGAGGTAGCATCAAGGGATATAAGGATATAATTATGTGGTAAAGTAATACCATTTAAGTCCTCAACAAATTGAAAGGAGTCCTTAAAATAAAAACACAAATAACAGAGCACAAAAGAGACTGTGTCAATATTCATAACCCAGCCAAGGTAAAAGAAAACAACACCGCTCTGGCAGAACACTCCTTCAAAGAGCTTCACTCTTTTGATTTTGAAAAAGTTAGCATACTTGGACAACAAGATAATGTTAAAAAAAGATTATTTGGAGAAATGTTGGCAATTAAAAGGGATGACAATTCTATTAATAAACGAACGGACATCGAGAATCTCAATACTTCCTATTTCAACATTATTAATAAAATTAGGAATCTACATATGATATAAATCAAATGAATTCATTATTACAGACTTTTGTTGTTTTCATACCCACATATTATTCATGACTCATCCTCTGCATCTTTTTGTTTGCATGTTGATAAATTTTAAATTTTAACATTTGTTCTTAACCAGTGTATAGCGAGCTGTATCATGACATACTACGTTTCATCCATTCAATCGATTTACAAAATATCTAATGATATTTTTTCTTTAATAACAAGAGAAGCCACCCTACAATGTGAGTAACTTACTGTCTTATATGATATTTGTATTCTTTATATTTGTTTTTTATATGTTTAGTCATTTTAATCTTTTTGAAATTTGTCACTGTATTTTAAAATGTATCGTTTTTTTCCAGTGCCTTGATAAAGATTTTAAATAAATCGAAACGTCGGCCTTTTTGTTGAATGTGTTTCTCTTATAACTTGGCCTTAGATCCTCTCAAAATTAAGAATATCATCATACAGTTAGGTCGTCAAACCCAATTAATAATAAAATAGGGTTCTAATTTGAAAAACCCTGTAATGATATTTTTGAAATCCAAAAGATGCATGACCTTTTCACATCCTTTCTCTTCGATGTTGTAAAAACGGTTTACGCTCAGGATATTTAAAATAAGAATAATGAACATATTACTGACTGAACATATTTGACTTTTTTCCCTTTTCCAGATATTTTGAAAACTATTCGATTTAATACAATGGTTTTGACAGAAATGTATTCACTATCGAATACTCGATCATACCAGAAATGGAAAACTTGAAAAAAATTTTTTTCATCGAATTTATTTTCACTCCCTGTATAACCGGAAGTTTTTGGGCTCTGTAGAGAACTTCGAACAATATCATAATCCCAATTTTCAGATTTCAAATATGTCTAGTTCTCCAGAAACGTCTAATAGGCACTCGAACTTAAGACACCCTGTATATTATTCATTTTCAGTGCGAAATGGATGACAAATTAAACTTAATTCTGTGATGGAAAACAAAATCTTTAACTTAATGAATTCTTAGTTCAAAACAAATCGAACAAATAGAAAATCGTAATTGACATGAAATACAGGGTGGCCCGGAGATTGACGTTTAAAAAAAATTTAGATTCCTCATGTATGTTCCGCGATTATTCACTGTTTTCGAGTTATAATTATTTTTAGAAAATTTCTGAACTTTTGTCCTCAATCAGGTAAAAAAATAAAAAAAAAACTATAAACAATTTTGACTTTTTTATTTTGCAATGAAATTTATATAGTTGTACTTTGATATATAAAATAATCAGCGATGTATCTTCAATGTAAGTTTAGGAAAAATTGTTCTCAAGAGAAAAAAAATACGTCAAGTGGACTAAGACAACTAAGACCAAAACTTTAAAACAAATAAAAAAAGGTAAATGGATATTTTCTTGATTACTGAATGTACCTATAAAATGCCCCTAACTCTTAGCAATCAGGATCATTTAAAATAAGTACTTAATGGGCTATTTTTGCTAAAATCCGCTATCAAAGTCACCAAGGTGGAAATTCGTAAAAATTTTTTTCTTTTTATGATTTAGTTTCAAGTCTACTTATTTTGTATTTTCTGGGATGCAAAAATGGGCTGGTAGTCCAGTAAAGGAAGGGCTGAAATCACTTTTTCTCGGAAAGAGCTGCATTTTTGATATGTTGATTGTTATAAAGAGAGAAACATATGGTCAAAAATGCAGGTGTTAAAATTTTCAGGAACATTGAAAAATTCTTGAAAAAAGAGAAAAAATACGGTTTTTCTGATATTTTCGCACATGAGAAGGTTTAGTGAGAAAAAGTTTCAAACAAAAGTTGTAGAGCGGAAAATTTTAGTCCAAATTATGTACTTTACCGTTCTCGAAAGTGATTTTGTATACTGATTATTAAGGTGTTTCTCTAATGCGGCGAAAACAGTGAATTCGAAATTTGGCGCCTAGTGCAAAACCGAGCGGTCCTAGACATCTGAAGTTCTAGAACAGGCTGTAAGAATTTATGTCTACAGAAAAGCAGGTTCTCGTTTGATAATTGACATGATGAGTAAATTAGGGTATCGGCTTATTATGCAACCTGCTAAATTAACGCATCCAAACTCTTTCATTCAATTCGTTTTTGATAACACTGATCACAATGTAAGTACGTCGGATGGTCATGAAACATTTCACTGTTTGGGGGTATTAAAGTCATTACACCAGAATATGATGTTGAATATGAAGGAGGTTCCAAAGGCTGATGGAAATGCCACCTGCTTCTATTTTAGCTTCACAAAAGCAGATATAATTGATACCCTTTAGTTACACGAATCCTGATGCATTGAAGAGTGAAGAGTTCGTTGATAAATCAAAACTTCATATAAAACTACAACTCGAAGTTCCAAAATCATATGTTGCGTATTTATGTGCGAAATCTTTCGAAATAGAAAATATTCCAACATGGAAGGGTTTTCATGAAATTTTATCACGAGACGTTACATATATGACGTCGCATGTTAATTGTCTCCCATTCATTAATGCACCACCATCCAGTTTAACCACATTACACACAGCTTTGCTCTCGCGCAGTTGAAGAAACGAAGAGAAATAAAAGTAGAACTTTTGTAACATTCGATCAGCCTCCTTATTTCAAAGCTAACTCTATCATTGTGCAGTCGGACAATCCTGAATTTAGGAATATTGCTGTGAGATTAGGAGGGTTCCATTTATTGATGTCATATATGGGCGCCATTGGCTTTATCATGGATGGGAGTGGTTTGAAAGATATTTGGGCTACTGCATACGCTGCACAATCAGTGAAGAAAATGTCTGAAGGGCTTTCAGCAGAGCTTTACGTGCTCACATATTAACTTTCACTGCTATAGGAATTCATATTTTGAAAACAAGCAATACAACTGCGACTGATGAAATTGAGAAACAAGTGAAAATGTTGTTCGAAAAATGGAAGGAAAATCCTACTTTGGGCGACTGTAATATTGACCCAATGATAGTATGTTCAACTCGGAAATTCGAGGAAACACTTCAATATTTGAAGATCGTGATTATTTTACTCCAGTTTGTCGAAGCAGAACGTATTGGAGATTGAGATTTGCACTTAAGCAGTGTCAGGAAATTCATTCACACCCTAGTTTTACTAGTTTCAGAAATTCACTCTTATTCTTGTTTTTATTGATTCACATTTGTTAAAGGTATTCTGCAGCTGTAATGGAAAATGTCATACTGCTATAAGGTTTTGCAAAATGTGTAACGGCATAACTTGTGGAAGTGTCTCTGTCCTGATAAACAGAATATAAATGAACTCTGATGTCGATGAAGACGAGTGGGATCTAGATGACGCTGAGGAGATGATATTGATGCATTTAATTGAAGAATTATTAGTAAAAATGAAAAAACAGTTTTTCCTGATATTATTCGATGCAGAAACTTTAATTATTATTCATGAATGCTATTGCACTTCAAATAATTACTACAGTTCTTTAATTCAACTCTTTTGTCCCATCACTCTGAATAAATTTCTTTCTTTCAAGAATTACTATTATTTTACTATCAGAAACATACCTACCTACATCTAAATTATTATTCGTATATCGTATGCATCTTAAGGAAATTCAGCTAGGAATTTGCTCATAATTGCGGCTGAAAACTATTTTAGTTTTTGAATTAATAAAATTTCAATTTCAATTTCAATTTCGTCAAATTACAAAATTTCATTTCTTTTTTCATATTACTTCTAGCCTCAATTGGAGAATCTATATCGCCTTCGCTAGCACATCAGATTAGCAAACCGAACATCGTTTTACCCAAACTGTCCGTTTCCAACCAACTCAACATTATATGCTAGGGTTCGATGTAATAAATGCAATACAATAACAAAACGAGTAGAGTCCAACTCTGGCGATTATCTGCCAGATGTTTGGTTCAGCCTTCAAGTAGTCATTTCATCGAGCGCCAAATTTAAAATTCGTTGGTATTGCGCTACTAAAGAAATACGCTGTTTATCAGTATACAAATTCACTTTCGAGAACGATAAAGTACATAATTTGGACTAGAATTTTCCGCTCTACAATTTTTGTTTAAAACTTTTTTTACGAAACCTTCTAATTTGCGAAATTATCAGAAAAACCGTATTTTTCTCTATATTTTCAAGAATTTTTCAATGTTCCTGAAAATTTTAACACCTGCATTTTTGACCATATGTTTCTCTCATTATAACAATCAACATATCAAAAATGCAGCTCTTTCCGAGAAAAAGTGATTTCAGCCCTTCCTTTACTGGACTATGGTCGGCGAGTGCAAAACCTGGAATAACAATAAGTCAGAATGCCATCCCTCTCACTATTTGTGGTAAGAGCTCGCCCGCAACAATCCTAGCACAAAATTAACAACCTGTGCGTTATCCTGACTATCGTGTTTTTATAAACACGCATAATGATGGCAGGCCGCATTCCTGGTCAATGCGGTGGTCGGGAAGGAATCCCTACAATTTTATGGTATACTATAAAGCAACAGCTGAATTTTTTGGGTAATCTAGAAACGGTGGCCTAATTTGTAACCTGAAATCATATAACTTAGGAATGGGACGGAATTGGAGTGTTTCTATTAGCATCAAGAATCCGTAGTCAATATGAACGCAATGTTCAAGGACTCACCCTGTATAATCACATAACGGGTTTCTTTTCGTCAATTTTCATGCGCAGAATACTCGTATTTCCTAACCACTCACCTGTTTTTGTAGGTTTAGAAGAGCCAACAGGACACAAATTTTTGGCTCTGTGACATTCGTCGAACACTATCAAGCCGTCAAAGTCTTGTCCGCACCACTGAAGCAATTGCTTCAGCCTACTCTTGTATTTTCCGCCGGCAGAATTACTCTCTCCAATCAGAGCCGAGTAGGTGCTGAATATGACGCCTTTTTTCACGTTTCCATTGACGGCAGATGATATCTTAGCATATTTGAACTTATTCAAAGGATGAACGGTGATCTTTCCTGCTCCTATGTCCTTCAGATCTCTCTCGGCGTCGTATTTGAGATCGTTCGAGACTGACACCCATATGGCGCGTTTTCTACCTTTCATGTAGTTTTCGAATATTATACCTGCTATGGTACGGCCTTTACCAACACCAGCACCGTCACCTAAATGAAGGAAAACAATGTAACAATAAAAAATAAACAAATATTGAAAGAGCATAAACAAACACTGTTGTGCAAATGTGTAAAAATAAAATCTCGACATTATTAACAGGGACACATTGTGCATATCGGGTGTCCCAAGCCTATTAAATCATTATGGAAAGTATTTATGCAAAAAAATTTCAAATTTTGTATATCAACATTAGATTATGTAAGATACATAAATGAAATACGTTTAAATCTCCAGTGTTGTCAGATGTATGCCAATTTGGCAACACCTTAGCTATTTTAAGGGACAATCGGTAGTTCTATTTTTTAAGAAACTCTATAAAAAACTAAATTGATTTACTTTCTGTTCCCTATATCGATCTTTAAAGGTTTTGAAGATATAAGTTGTTTTCACACATTTTATTACTGAAGAAAATGGAAAAGTATGGCATAAGAGGTGTGGCTTTAGAACTGTACACATCTTATCTAACTCGAAGAATTAAAAAAACATCTGAAACAACAAAAGATGGTGAACTATGTGTGGAAAGGGGTGTACCTCAATACTGGGTCCCCTGTTGTACATTATATACACAAACGATCTTGTTCAGGAAACAGATAATGACACCGTTATGTATGCTGATGATGTTTCTAGGAATTGTGGTGGTGTCACTGCGGATGAGTGCCAGAATGATGTAATGAGGGGTCTTGCAGACATGGATAAATGGTTCCAATCTAATGAACTGGAAGTGAACATCGATAAAACAAAACTATTGATTTTCAGAGAGAAAAATCAGCAGGCACTGCAGGTGACTTTCAAAAATAGGGACGTAACAGCTGAGAACTCTATATCTTTCCTTGGGGTTCATATTGACTGTAACCTGGATTGGAGACCGCAAGTCTATAATATAGCAATAAGTCTAGCAAAATATTGCTATACGCTTAGAGTCATCACTGAGTCGGGATTGATGCTGCCCTGTCTGCATATCATGCCTATGTGCATTCCAGACTTAGGTATGGCGTTATTTTTTGGGCGGTTTCCGTTGAGACTGAAAGAATATTCAAATTACAAAAAAGATGCCTAAGAACAATCTTCAAGATGAACCGGCGGGAAAGTTGTAAGGACGTTTTTACTCTGCATAATATCTTAACACTCACCAGCCTATACATATATGAATGTATAATGTATGTGATAAAAAACTATGAGGACTTCAAAACCTTGATGAGTATGACACTAGAGGTAAAACTCACCTCTGTGTGGAAAGAACCGACTTCACCTATATACAGAAAAATGTAAGTTATCTCATGGTCAAGATCTGGAATATTTTGCCTCCAAGTTTTAAGCATGGCAGTGCAGTGTTGCAGAAGAAAGGCTTGAAGAAATTTCTATTGAGAAAGGCCTACTACAATATCAACGAGTTTCTTGGTGAAAAATCCTTGGAAGAACTTTAATTTCATTTTTCGGTCTTTTCTGGTGTTGTGAATTTTTCAATATTTTTTCTAATTACCATTGTATTCTTTTTTCCTCTCTTTTGTGACGTGATCAACAATCTGTATGATTCTAGATCAAATAAAGGATATCTATCTATCTAGATCAATTTTTAGAGTTACGATAATGACTATTTTCGGCTCAATATTTCAGAGACCATTCCAAATTTGGCATGATCTTCTATAAAAGTTTCATCTACACCTCTATACTCAAAAATTAGTTGTCAGTTGTACTGAATGGTCATAAAATAAAAACCACCATTCGTCTACAAAAAATTGTAAAAAACTTGTTTTACTCTAAAATTTTCTATCCATTCCTCTATACCTATCTTGTTTTAAAGAATTATTTTATTGAGTGGCGATTATGTCCCAATCTCAACAAAACGGAGATATGTTGCTTCCATCTGAATAATCATGAAAAATATAGGAAATTAGCTGTAACTTTCAATGATTCTCCTATCTCCCTATCCAAAATACTTAGGAGTTAAATTAGATTCATCCCTCGATTACAAGGCTCGCTTAGATGATTTGAGCCTAAAACTGAAAACTAGGAATAATGTTCTTCAGAAATTAGCTGGATCATCTTGGGATGCTGATGCTTCCACTCTTCACACAGCATCCCTAGCCTTAGTCTCTTCTGCAGCTGAGTATTGTTGCTCTGTTCGGTTTAATAGTGCACATACACAATTGAATACATCCATGAGAATAATTACTGGCACCATAAGATCTACACCGGTTCATTAGTTACCAGTTTTGTCTAACATTGTGCCTCTCCATATTCATGAGACAGACAGCAGCTCTGAATTCTCAGAGCAAATATAATTATTTTCCTAATTTATGTCCAATTATTTCATACATTCCACCAAATAAAATTCCAAGATTGAAGTTATGTAAACCATTCTGGTATAATACATTCTTCAATATGAACATAAGCGATAAAGAATTATGGAAGATTGAGTGGAATTCTTAAAAATTCCGGGTTTTGATCTTCCAAAAAAAATTCGGACAGTTTTTGATCGTTTGAGAACAGGTCTTGGTCGTACCAATAGCATGCTATTGAGATTGAACTCAGTTCCAAGTGCAAGTTGTGAATGTGGATATGCAGAAGAAACAATACCTCATCACATCAATAATTGTCCCATATATAAATTTTAAGATGGTTTTAGGGCTATTCACGATGTTTAAGATTCTTTCTTGAAATGGATTATAAATTTTAAATAAATTCAATATGTATAATCTGTATTCAGTTCTTTTTTCTCCTGTTGTCTTTTTATTTTCAGATTCGATATGTGCAACTTGAAGAAGCCTCTGTGATTATTACTTGAAGACCACTGTTATGTCCGATAGCTCAGAAATTTTGAGGGATAAGTGGACTGTATTTATTTTTGCGTTTGAAGCTGGTGCGAACGCGAAATATATAATATGAAACAACAAAATTCATATAAAGAAATGCGGTCAACAATGATGACTTACCACAGCGGTGAACTACGATGATTTCAGGGCTCTGCTACAATTATCAGCTCTTCACAGGGACCCCTTGCTGCGGGATTTCTAATCCAACTTTTGTTCAAATGCGGTGTTGAAAACACAATCAAAATGCGATGCGAAATTTCCAAATATGCGGGTGAAACCAAGCGTGTAATATATCCAAAAACAAATCAAAATTAGCGTGATTTTATAAATTTCGATAACAAACGTGATAGCGAGAGTTCTTCTATTCCAATTCGCGTTCTAGAGGCGTATGGACAGCGTATCCATAACATGTGCGAAGTCACCAGACTTATAAAATTAGCGCGAAATTCAAATATTTAGCGATCGCCTCAGCTTCAAATTCATGCTATAACAAAAGGACCGAACAACCACTGTTGAAGAAAAAGTCCCTCAAATATATTCAAGCATATTTCTGTACACACAACAATACTTATGCGAGGAGCCAGGGTTTTTTTACAGGGCTTTCTTCCCTAGGCTTTTATGTCATACACCAAATTGTATGGCACCCCGTCACCAACCCCAGCTAACATTTGTTTGAAACTAATAGTTCAAAAGAATATAAATATACTAAGTTAAAATTAGATTTATTCCACATATAATAAATGCATTTAATGAATTTCAGATGATTTACACAAAAACGATTGCAAAATACTTATTGTTTCACATGTGAAATTGAGTAATAGCTTTCTATAGGTCAAATTATGACATAAGTCATAATGAATGTCAGTTGATAATTTTTCCTCTGCTATTTTTTCAATGAAATAAGTGTTATATCACAACCTTCCTCAACTATGGATGATGATTTCCCTTTGAATGGGTTCCGTAGCAGACTTCAAACATAAGAAGATCTGAAAAATCATCACTTGGACATAAGACCCGATTCAAGAATCCTCCTTGCAGATTGGCGACAAATTTTGTGTATTACAATAGATTTGAATATAGAAGGTATTTCTAAGGACAAGAGTAACTACATTTCTAAAATAACAAAGGATTATGGTGCTGAGATTATTCTCCTTCAAGAGACACATCACGGATACTAAAAAAATCTTCGTTGAAGAGGAACAATAAAAGTTATGTATTAATTGATTATCTAATTAGTAAAATTTATGGTTTAGCTTGTTATGTTAAAAATTCTTGATTCACAATATCGAGTTAATCCAAAAGGCTAATTTGAGGAAGTTTTCTTTATCTCTTTCAAATTTTGTATTTTTGATATTCAGTTCTTTTTCTGCTTTTGTCTTTTTATTTCCAGATTCGATGTGGGCACCTTGAAGAAGTCTCTGTTTCCATCAATAGAATATCACTCTTGAAGAAAGAAATCCCAAATATATTTCAGCTTATTTTTGTACTTTCACACTTAGGCGGGGAGCCAGGGTTTTTTTTTTTTTTTTTTTTTTACGGGGTTTTTTCCTAGGCTTTTATGTGATACGCCGAATTGTATGACACCCCGTCACTAACCCCTGATCTGTATGCTTTATTGTTTGCTAACGAAATATTGTAAGCCAAAAGTTCAAAAGAATATATATATATATAGGTCAAATTGAGCCATAGAAATGTCGATCTATAGATGACATAGTGAGCACAGAGGAAAGAATTTAAGGCATATTGAATCAATCCGAGATTTAATAAATGGAGATAACTTAGAATTAAAAAAAGATAGGTATAAAGAAAGGAATGGAAAAATTGTAGCGTGTTGTTCTCATTCTAGAAATGAAAAAATACACTGCATGCCTTATGTAAAGAAAGAGATTTTAAAATTTGGTGAGTTCAGAAATGATTTTTTTTTGACCACTCTGTATAACTGATAACTGATTTTTCAAGAACAGTATCACAGAAAAAACTACTATCTAAGGTAATACTAAATTTCGAACTGAAATCCCAAATATTGAGCGAAATATCAAAAATCAATTTAGGCCAATAATGTATAAAACATACCAGTAAAATTGAGAAAGAAGTGTGGGGCGCTTGATATACGAAAATTATGGCACAAAGCGCCTCACGCTTCTTTCTCAATTTTACTAGTATGTTTTATATACTATTGTCATAAATTGATTTTCAAAATTATTTCTAATTTTTTTTTAAAGAATATCGAGCTAAAAAAGTTAGAAATAGTTTTAAAAATCAATTTATGGCCATAGTATATAAAATAATAATAAAAAATAATAAATTGATTTATAAAACTATTTCTAACTTTTTAGCCCGATATTATTGATAAGCGTGTTTTTTAGTTGTTTTAAACTATATTCATTAATACCATACGTGCACCATCAATTATTTTGTCGGAAGTTTGGAGTTTTTTCAGAGTTCTGTCAATCTTGACACTTAATTTTCGAATATTATCATTTTTTTTAAAAGCTAATTTGAAAACAACGGAAAATGTCTGTCAAAATATTGATATTGAGAACAATGAGAGAAGGTGCATATTGTCCAAACAATAATTCAACTCTTCCTTTTTCTTTCTACTATGTGATCTTCAAAATACACTACCATAGAGCAAATACCGATTTAACATCGTGGGCTCCTAAACTGCTACTCACCAATGAGAAATCCTGCTCTCGTACCGTCAGGTAAGATATGTTCATGTGCCTGCGAAGTATAGGTGATACTTTCTAATTGTAAGGCAGAAAGTGCTCCGGTCCTGATGGTTTCGTCCGGTATCGACAATTTATACCAGACGTCAGCAGGGGCAACGGAAGAGAGAGATGCAGTTTCCACTACAGGGTCTGGATGCTTTCTTCCCAACTTCAATTTGGAAGGCATGTAGTCTGCATAGGTTTCAGCAACTCCAAGTTCTTCGTCATCCACCTGAATAAAAACATTCAGTAATTTATCATAGGGAAAAAAAACAAGATGTGAGTGAAATGGAATTTTAACCATGATAATAAACAAATGTGTCTTTTACCACTGCATTAATTTTAACCATAGGTTCTTGAGATCAAAAGAAACACTTTTTTCCCATACCGTTTTTCCATATTAATATTCAGCTGCGTTAAAAAATTGTAAGCATTTTAAGTTTTCATATTGGACAAATACCCCCCTGTAGTCCAGTTTAGTTTAAATGAAAATTACCTTCCACAGCATCCACTATTGAATCTGAATTGTTTTAAAACATTATTTTCCCTCTAAGAAATGATTCACTCACTCATGTTTCATCAGATAATTATATCGATTTAATTGCTTTCAACTTCAAATATCTCAAGAATGGTGGAATTTAGGGAAAAAGATGACGAATGATTTTATCTGCAAAAAAGATTAATGATTCTAGGAAGTACAAGATACGGACCTTCAGTTCATGTGATATTTGTTTTTCATGCTATTTAACCAATCTGTACAGTAGTAGTAGTAGAAACCCACAAGAAATGGAATAAATCCATTGATGCCAAAATATGCATCACTGTTATCAAAAACCTTCTACAAGAGATCATTTCAATTGATATTGTCGTTTGAATATTACAGGTGAAAATACATTTTTTTAAAGAAATTTCAACTATATCTTTTGTACGAGGCAAAATTTGGAAAAATGTTATAGGAAGAAAATGTTTCTTTTGACGTCAAGCATCTATGGTTAAAATTAACGCAGTGCTCAAAGCTGCTCACCCTGTATATTCTTTTGAACTTTTGGCTTACAATTTTTTGGTTGGCAAACAATAAACAAATGATGATGAGTGTTTGTTAAAAATTCCAAGAATTTTTTATCCTACAACTCAACCTGCTCTACGCTCATGTATTATTAATCAACCTCATCTGGGTCATCAGCTAACTTCATGCGCCTGTCTATCTGTCTATGTAATTGACACTCGATTGATAGTTCAAGTGATTGATTATTCTAATTCCATTCTCAAAGAATTCTCAAATAATTAACAGAAGACAATCTTACTATTCACCCCAAGCAGTGCACGTATCGAAGAACTAAATTCCGTAACACTGAATCATAATAAGTAAATAGAAACTTTTAGAGCATACAAAAATTTTTAGGAGTGCACTGGGATAGTCATCTGGGCTGGAAGGAGAATATAAAAAATCTTTGTAGAAAAATTCAGACATCAATTTATGATTTTAGAATAATATCCAAATACATTAATCAAACTAAAGAATGGCGCATTTCGCAACAATAGAAGCCAAACTGATATACAGGGTGTAACTAGATATTTAATATTAAGGAGGTGATTCCTCATCGAAAAAAAGATAGGATCTTTCATAAAACGAAACTTCATTGGCGCATCCCTTGTTGAGATACAGCCCCTCAAAGGGAGTACATAAAATTTGTATAACAATTTTTTTCATAAGCACCAAAAAAACACTTATCCAGTTATTTATTTGGTTTACCCCATGGTTGTAAGGGTGGGAAACGCAACCCCTAAAGTTTATTTCCAATGTAACTTTTTGTCTCATTATTTGTTTACCATTTAAAAATTTATTTCCGATAGCCTGTTTCATTCTGAACAAAAAATGTCTCTTGAGTTTTTTTGCCCAAAATAAAACAGTTCGCAGCAAAAATTTATTTTACGAACAACTACAGAGATGGGTACATCGTCAAAAATGCAAAATGGATTTATTATTATTCTGTAGTTAGTACCTGCGTTTCCCACCCTTACAACCATGGGGTAAACCAAATAAATAACTGGATAAGTGTCTTTTTGCTAGTAGGAAACGTTAGGTTAAATTCAATATTGTAACTTTTTTGGTGCTTGTGAAAAAAATTGTTATACAAATTTTATGTACTACCTTGGAGGGGCTGTATCTTAACAAGGGATGCTCCAATGAAGTTTTTATGAAAGATCCTATCTTTTTCTCGATGAGGAATCACCTCCTTGAATATTTTACACTTCTATATGTCCAATATTTTGTAAATTTTATGCATTTGTTAATTTTTTATTTATCTTGCAGAATTAATGTTCAGTGCGGCTATAAATACATGAATATTTAGGAGTGATTTGTTGGTTTGATGAGGTTCAACTATTATTGTAAGAAACACTGGCACTAAGAAAGAACTTACTCAATTTTCAGTGAAAATTTTGCTTTTCAAAATTTTTAAACAAACATCTAGAAATATTCACTCACCTCTTCTTCTTCTTGCTGATGCATAGGTTTAGCATCTGCATTCATCCACATGGAAGCCACCGCCTTATTGCTCAATTGAGGACCCCATGGAGGCTGACCAGGGGTGTGGAATAGAGCAAGGCAGCCATATTTTGAAAAAAACGGGTTCTGTAACTGACCATTTAAGCCTAGGGCTGCCATTTCCACTGTCAAAATAAGGATAAATAAGAAAAATTCCGTCATCTTGATTATGTTAAGAGAATAAAATTAGTAGACATTCAGCTTTCGAAGAATTGAGAAGATTTACTTTGAATGAATGTGTGACAATGAATACAATAAAACCAATATAAAAAAAAAACATTTTGTTTTAGTCTATCTGGATTACAAAATTTTATAAATTGAGATAAAAAACATTTACTTTTCTATGATTTATCAGCAAGGGCATATCATGATTCAAAACCAATTGTTTTTATTGATTTCTATGAAAAAATTTGGACGCAGTAAGTCTGCTCAATAATCGTTTCATTCCTCGCTCATGCAGCATGGCAATGATGGTAATGGTGATTAGTGGATGCTCATAAAATAGTGTTTAGTTCATTAGTGTTGGTGCAACATTTCAATATTTTCAACAGAGAATAGAATTATAATTCAATACACACAAAAGAAAACCACAAACAGAAACAAACTTCTTCCACAACATATACCACAAGCATTCCGTTTTAAACGTCATATATAACAAAAAGTATTGTGAGCAACTATTCATTATACTATTCAATACTTTTGACAACCACTTATCACTAACCAAAGGTCAAACGTAGATTTGTTTTTATGAATCCTAAATAGACCATTTTTTACTAAAATCTTTTATAACATACAGTTGTTGTCGCACAAATTGCATTCAGTTTATTATTGTAAGATGCAGGTCCTACAATGAATATATGTTGACAACAATCGCTGATGCCGAGAGAGGATTCTAATAAGGAATACGAGGCCGATTCGAAAAGTGTCGGGAATTTTTATTTGATCAAAAAGTAATTCTTTATTCAAAGTAATCCTCCATGGATATAATATACATGTATCAACGTTTTTCCCAATCTTCGAAGCACTGAAAAAATTGTTTTGAAGTCTTGTTCAGCTCCTTCGTCGATGCCGTCTTCATAATAGGTTATCAAATATCTCCCTTCCGCTTTTTTACTCTTTATTCAATGCTTTATAAAAAGTGTTACAGTGATCGGATTTAGTTTTGTTCGATAATCTGTTTCCATCTAGACGGCAACTTCATAATACCTCCCTCGTAGAAGTCCCTCTCCTTATTTGCAAAGAATTCGGACAGCCACTTCACAAGCCTTTTTGAGTTCACCTTCACATAACCAAGGGCGTTCGCCATAGACAGGAACAGGTGGTAATCACTTCCCGTACGTGATCATCACCTTGTCGTGGTGTACGGGCTTAAGTAGTTGCGATAAGCGTTGAAAACCAAGAATGACCATCATCTCTGAATTCCTCCCAATCCAAGGACTCTCTCTATGCGGCGCATAGGTCGTGACACCTTTGCAACACACCTAGGCATCCGGACCTAGAAGACGCTGGAGACAGAGTCAACAAGCAAAGTTGTCGAAGGACTGGCACGAGGTAGCGGCGTGATAACTATAGCTCACTCGGCCCCCCGAGTCCTAGACATGGGGCAGACCCGAAGAGTATCGTTAGTATCACATGTCCGAACCAGGAGGCCACGACTGATAGCTTAATCCGATCACTAGGCGAGAGGAGAAGGAGTCTCGATTCTCCCCCCTAGTTCTTAACGGGCCCGGCGTAGATCTGGGGAGCACAGTTGTAGCGATATCAGAGAAACTATGACCCACTCGGCACCTCAGGTCTGTAGTTCCAGTCCTGAGGAAGACCCGAGGGGTAACGTTAATGTCTGACTGAAACCGCCACTTCGTAGCCAAGTCCTCGAATCAACAGGGCCATTCAACCATCCATGCTGGAGTGCCGTATGACCGAAGGCATGTATGGGGCCAAGACCTTTCGAGGATCTATACCTAGGGCTCCGAGTTCCGTAACCAGAGCTGGGTGAACATGAAACTGTGAAATCGAGTTAGTTGCCCCTCACGAGTTATTCGTGAGACAACGGTTCTTGGTCTCAGATCGCAATACAAGCTCTTACTCACATCCCCAAATTCCCAGTGAGTGTATGAGAGAGTGTGTGGGTGGCACATATACTGTTCGCGCAGTGGTGTTCCGCCCTCTGCAACAGCCAGTTCTATGAGTCGGTGTCCCTGGGACTCTAACTGGATAGCGTTGCTTTAGGAGGAGGGGATTTTAGAGGGTGAAAGTCCCACACGAACCTGCAGCATTGCACATCCGCCGCTGCAGGGAAGGCATGAGGAGTTCCCTCTGCCTCTAGGGCGGGAAAAAAAAGGTGGTAATCACTTGGCGCTATGTCCGGGCTATATGGCGGATGCGATAAAACCTCCCATCCGAGCTCCCGTAGCTTCTGACGAGTCATCAACGAAGTGTGTTGTCCTGGTGGAACATTACACCCTTTCCGTTGGTCAATTCTGGACGCTTCTGGTCGATCGCCTGCTTCAAGAGGCCCAGTTGTTCGCAGTAGATGGTAGAATTAAGCGTCTGGCCAAATGGGAGCAGCTCAAAGTGGATGGTTCCCATCCAATCCCACCAAACACACCGCAAAACCATCCTGGCCGTGAATCCCGGCTTTGCCACTGTTTGGGACGATTCACCTGCTTTCGACAATGACCGTTTTCTCTTGATATTGTCGTATATGGTCCATTTTTCGTCGCCAGTCACCATCCGCTTCAAGAATGGATCGAGTTCGTTCCGTTTCAGCAGCATATCGCAGGCGTTGATTCGGTCCAGAAGGTTTTTTGCGTCAAATCATGCAGCACCCAAACATCAAGCTTTTTTGTATCCAACCTTCTGCAGATGGTTTAAAATGGTTTGGTAACTAACTCCCATCTCCTGGGCGATATCACGAGATGCCACATGCCGGTCTAACTCGATGTATTCCATGATTTGATCGGTATTTGTCGTCACAGGTATTTCGCCGGTTGGCTTATCCTTGGTGTCGTTTCACCGGCTCTGAATCGTCGAAACCATTCCTCCACGAACTGATAAAGTACCACCCCCCAAAACATCATTAATCTCACGGAACGTTTCTCCAGCGGATTTGCCTTTAACGAAGGAAAACTTTAAAATAGCGCAAAATCGACGTTAGTGAACTCCATATTTACACGTCTATAACTGTTGAACGCAATATCCAAACTAATCATGCATAGCGTCGTTTTGTAGGTTATGTCAAGACCTTTCAAATTATGTATAGTATTGCCAGTTACGAGCTCTGTAACGCTTTGTATATAGCCGCGAAATTCAAAAGACAGAAAGGTGGAAGTGAGATATTTGGCAACCTATTATAATTAATCGTGGCATAGCGTCGTCCTTTTATAAGCCTCTTTGACAACAGAAAATAGTCATAGGGGGTCAGATCACCATAAATAGGTTTGTTCGCGTCGCAGTTCAGAACTGTAATTTTTGGTAATTGTTTTCGCCTGTTCGCTTGGGACGGAACAAGAGTTCCTTGTCGTTCGTGTGTTCGGAACTGTTCTCGCGGTTCCTGATCTAGAAATGGTACAAGCGGTACAGGTAAGAGGAACCGCGGTAAATTCAAATTGTCGTTGAGTCTAATTGAATATTAACCTTCTTTCAAGTTATTTATTTGCTGCCTAGGTTATACGCATAGCTGTATAGAACTTTCTAAGCTGTTGTCATGATAAGCTGTTCAATGGCCGCTGTATGAAAAACAAAGCGTTTATTAGAAAGTAAAAAGAAGCAAATGATAATAGTTGCAATGAATATATGAGGTTGGATTGATAAGTATCCGTGTTTGGTAACAGAAGGAACTGTAGGTAAAAAATCTGTACACCATCTTTTAGTGCAGTCCTTCAATCGACGTCCGTCAAATTCCACACCAATTCATCGAGTGGCTTTGATTTACCTACATTTCTTAGTAAAATACTTCGTTTTATTTCGAAAAACGCAAAAAGAGCAACATTGTATTTGGAATACAATACGCCATATTGAATTTGTCATTTGACAGCATCTTGGAACCCTTTACACATATTCTGAGGTTATCTTCAATAAGATTCTGGAATTAGTATAATTTAAAGGTCCATTAACGTAAATTTAATAATTAATAGCATGTTCTATAGCACAACAAAAGTGTTATTTGAGTACTCCATGGATCATTCAACTGACCGATGAGTTTACAATAAAGGAACGATAAACTCATACATATGACTGTTAGTTCAGCAAGAAATAAGCATTATTAAACCGAAAAAACTCCATTCCCAATGCAACCAAAAGACGGCAAGCAAAATCAACGCAAAACAAGAGAGAAACTTTTTCCAAGCATGGACAAAGACAAAGACTCACAGTGTTTAAGGGGTAGAAGATTTGACTTACTCTGCTGCAAGAAATGTGCAGCGTGAAAGGCGGCGGTAGCCGAATTTCCACCTCCCCCCGCCCCTGGAGGAAACATCTGGCCCATGTTCATTGGACCACCAAGCCCGCTGAGCATGCTGGCCATGGCTGCCATGCTGCTCATACCGTACGGTGAACCCACTGCATAATGATTACCAAATTATCCAAATATACATAAACATACACGGTGTTTGGTGTATATATAACAAGTTAAAGCCCAGTTTCACAATATATGACCGTAAAAGATGACTCATGGTTTACGAGTCCCCCTGTCAAGTTTCACAAAAAATGACGTACAATCACACCATTGCTAGGAATAATTTTCAAAGGTTTCTTAGTACACTAATTACTGTTTTCGCAACTGAAGTTAAACATCGAATCTATGTAGGTTCATTTGAAATTTCAGTTATCGCCTATCCTTGTTTACCCATATTCAAAGATAACCTTCATTAGGTTTTGTTATAGATCAATCCAGTTAACTCTCCATTCAGAGTGTTGATGAACCAAACACAGCTAAACAATAAAAATAGAAACATGTGGCCAGATAGATTATAAATTAAATATTCTCTCAGAAACGATAATTTGAGTGTTTTGTGACCTCTTCAATGTGAACAAAGGCTTTAAGTATGAGTTAACCACACACTGAAAACTGAGCTTAAGAGACTGATTCCACTTATCAAGTCATCTGTTTACTATTCTATCTCAATGGTTACAACTAATAACTCTCTTCGATGAAGTTTTGGATGTATTTCATAATGACAACCATATGTGACATTTTACATGCACTTTTTATGATATACAGGTGTTTCTGAATTGGCAGTACAAACGAAGAGGAAAGATTTCTTGTGCAAATTCCAAGAAAACAAAATCACATAAACATGGGATAACAAATGTTTCGTTCTAGAGATACATGGTGTTGAAATTTTAATTTCTTTCCTTATAGTATCTACAAATCACTTTGTATGATTTTTATTCTTTCAACAGGCTAATCAAAATCTGTCGAAGCATTTGTTTTTTTCAACATACATATATGCTTACTCCCTATTATTTGAAACACTGTTTGCAATTTCCATAGCCAATAATAACAGCCTGTGTATACATATTATGGAAATAATTAGCAGAATATCATACATTTGTATCTAACTTTAGATCTCAGTTTATTATATTTTACTATATTATTTATCATATTATAGTATATTATTTACTCAGTTCATCTTGATTGATCTATTTAAACTGGTAATTACTGTAAGCTTGGGATTTTCTAACTGGACGACTCAACAATACTGCCCCTCTGGTAATATTAGTTTATTATTAGCACTAAGACTTGGAACAAAAACTAAATTCTATGATGGCAACCTATATTCTGACGAAAATAAAATAGATTACCATGGAAATGAAAGAGATTGAAAAAACAGTGACTTAAAAAAGGGAGCTCACAAGTTTAATGATATAACATCGCAAATAAACCACCTAGGTGAGCTGAATAATATCAAATTCTTTCAAACACAGATTTTCTTATATTTGTGGGATTTGGATAATTGTTCTTGCACAGATGAATTATTTTGAACCAAAGTGCATAAAACATTTGGTGTACCAAGGTGGTTGGCCTATTAAATTATTATGTTAACTATTCATGCAAAATATTTCAAATTTTTCAGATCAATATTAGGTTATCTAAGGTACATAGGCGTACAAATAGAAAACCGCCGTTTTACTTCATAATTTGAGGTTTTATTATAAAAAACTCGTTACACACTCATTCTTCAAAATATTTTCCATAGCTAGCCACAACTTTCTCCCATCTATGTGGCAGCTTCTGAATTCCTCGTCGAAAAAATGGTTCGTCTTTTGACGAGATCCACGAATCAATCCAATTTTTGGCTTCTTCGTAAGAACGAAAGTGCTGGTCGGCGAGATCATGCGTCATCAATCGAAATAGATAGAAATCAGAAGGGGCGATGTCAGGAGAGTACGGCGGGTGGGGTAGGATGTCCCATTGCAATGTTTCCAGGTATGTTTTCACGACCTTGGAAACAAGTGGCCGTGCGTTGTCGTGTCTTTCCGCGTATTGCGGGCGTTTTTCCTTCAACGCTCGACTCAAACGTATTAGCTGCGTCCGATAGAGGGCTCCTGTAATGGTTTCGCCTGGTTGCAAGCGTTCATAGTACACTGGTTCCACCAATTATACACAGCATCAACTTCGAGCCATGAATGTTTGGTTTCGCTATCGATTAGATTTTGTAGAGTTGTTCACTGATGCCTCAGCTGACTATGTAACGTTTCTGTTGGTACTTATCGACCGATTTGCAATGCTAGTGCAACCTATAGTAAAACGACGGTTTTCTATTTGTAGGCCAGATATAATTCTGAACTACTTTTCAATTTCCATTTGCATACATCTAGCAACCAGATGTATGCAAATTTGGCAACAGCTGTGTTATTTTAAATGGGACACCCTGTATTTGTTTTTATATGAATCACCTTATGAAATCTCAATCAATTTACTCTACTTTTCTATAACTATCTAACGGTTTTTGAGTTATAAATTATTTAAGAAACTCTTAAATCAAATTTGAAAGTCTCAAAAACGACCATATTTCGATCAATATTAGGGTTTGTGAATATTAGTTGGCAGTTATACAGAGTGGTCAAAAAAATTAACAACTGTCAAGTCACAAAATTGTAAAATTATATGTTTTCAAATTAAACACACAGTTTTTTCTTTTGTAATTCTTTTTATAATGAGAACTATCCTATACAATTTTTCTATACATTTCCCTATATCTCTATCTTGTTTGGATTCCAAGTTATCAGCATTTATTGAATTTCTGATTGATTTAATATGTCTTGATTTTTTTGAATAGATATTTTTTCTGTGCTCTCTATGTCATCTATAGAACAAAATGAGTTGGATCAACTTGAGGAGCTGATGCTTCCACTCTTCGCACAGCATCTCTAGCCCTAGTCTTTTCTGCAGCTGAATATTGTTGCTCTGTTTGGTTTAATAGTGCACATACACAAAAAATGGATACACAATTGAATACATCCATGAGAATAATTACAGGCACCATAAGATCTACACCGGTTCATTGGTTACCACTTTTGTCTAACATTGTGCCTCCCCATATTCGCAGACAGACTGCAGCTCTGAATTCTTTGAGCAAATATCATTCTTTTTGGATATAATAGATGCATCATTCCATTTTATCTATGATTCTCATTTTCAGCATGTTGGACCAACTTTGATCTATCGGTGTCTAGCACTTGAGACTGCTTCTGATATTCTCCTGGACTCACTTGTTTTTCTGCATTTGAATGGAATTTCATATAAGCAATTCGTCATTTTTTGGATTCGTTATCAGGTTCAACTTTTTTTGGGCAGGACATGATGGTGTAATTTGCTTTGAATGTGGTGGTTATATCTTATCATTTTAATTTCTTATTTTTTTCTGATAAACCTTCAAAGTAAGTAATTACGGTTTTTATGTCTTCAGTTTGTATTGTAGCATTATGGGCTTCAAGTTGATTTTTTTCTGTATTGTTCTGCTCTTTCCAATATCTTTTTCGGATAGCTATCATTGTTGAGTTTTCTCAAAATATTTATTCCTTGGAAGTAATGTTATATCTTAGCTTTGATCCAAAAGTTGTATAATAAATTATTTCCATGGACGCACAGCTTTAACATATGCTCAGTTCACTTGAGGTTTTTATAGATTGTGAGCCCCAAAAAGCAGGCTGAAGTCTATAGAGCCATTTTACCATCATTTAGATGAAGTTTCGAAGCACAGCTGTTTTTTACAAGTTTATAAATTATGTATTTGAAATAATTCAGTTGCTTTTTGCAAAACTATTCGTAGAAGGTTCGCAATTTCAAGGAAAGCAACAATTTAATGAACATTGAGGTGAAGAAGTAGGATACTGAAGTTACACAAAAATGCTGAAAAATCTCTTAGTTCGGTCGAATATTTTCATTATTAATCCAAGGTTATAATACCAACTGTCAATAAATGAAAGTTTTGCTAACTATATAAAAATTTCTGCAAATTTAACAAGCATATATAACATATTATCTCATTTGTCTATATAGACAAATTGAACAATATTTTACTTGACAGCATACACAATAATTGACAAAAATATCAATAATAAGTAGATCAGGAATGTACACATTGGAATTTGGGAGAGATGAAATCAACAAACCACTAGAACAGTTATACTAAAGATGTGACTAAAAGAAGTGATTTCTGCACTTTTAAATAATCTTTAGGAAACATTTCGTATACTACTGTGTCCAAAAATAAGGTGACATTTCAATTCACTCAATATTGGTAAATTGATTTTTTTTGGTAATGATGCTATGTAAAAAAAACCTTAAAATGTATAGGGAACTATGTATAGGTATATTAAAAGATTTTGTTTTCTATTAGGTCCTAGGTGACCATCAAACTCAAGTTCACCTTGAAAAAATTAGAGAATTGGTGTTGGAAAACAGTCAATTATCAATTAGTTATTGCAGATGGTATCCCCATATGAAAAAGGCTCAGTCAATACCATTTCGAAGGATGTTTTGTGCCTCAAATCTCGACTGGTTCCGAAGTCATCATCTAACATTACACTTGGTCTTTTGCCAAAACCGACTCACATCATTCCATAACTAGCATGTCCACCTGATTTGTCGCTATGTGACTTCTGGCTGTTCAGCAAACTCTAAAGACTGCTCCGAGGACACCGTTTTCAGAAGATAAAGCAGATTCAAGTAGATCTGATGGCAATCTCTAAAATCGACTTTTAAAACTATGTATTTTGAAAATAGAAGAAGTGCATTGCAAAGGGGATAACATTGCCACTGATGAAATTGAATTAGAAGGATAAATAAAGAATTTTGAAAATATAAAGAGTCACCTTATTTTTGAGACAGTAGTACATTAAATTGTAACCCAACATTAGATGATTTAACCAACAATATCAAAGATTACAAACATAAAATGTAAAAAAAAAGTTAAAGAACCACTTACTTGGAGATCTCATCATATCAAAAGGAGATGGCATTCCAGCTGGCATTTTACTATTACCACCGTAATGGGGGCCCATATTTGGAATTTGTTGCATGGGTATATCGAACATCCCAGCTTTTGGTTTAGCTTTAGTTGTTGCTAGCGCAGCTAAAGTTTTACCTCCACCTGAATAATTTGATATTATATTAAATATGAAGATTCAAATCATCTCTAATTAAACTATTTTCTTGTATTTAGGATATATACTAACCGGGAACTTCAATTTTATCAGGATCCTCATCTTCATCAAAATCACTTCCAGAAAATTCATCCTTTTCCTCTTCTTTACTTGCCATCTTTTATTCTTGTATTGTAACTTTTGAGTTGTAAAAACTAGTTGAACTGAAAGAGAAAAATATGAATAAAGGCCAGAAAATGGTAAACAGTGATCATTGGAATTATGGGTTCTCAAGGGCCAATTATTCAAATATTAATTCACAGAAATCATATCCCAGACCTGAAATTATGAGTCTTGAAATGATTTGTTTAAACTATGAACAAAATCTGAAGTAGTCAACCTGAAATGAAAGTCTTATAAGGAATTCATAAGGATATTAATGATATTTCCAGATTTTTAAAAAACTCCTGGCAAACATGGCGCAAACCAACGCCCTAGAAATCAAATCGGAACATAATTCTCGTAATATACCAGTATTTAAGGATGAGGAGCCCCTAGGTGCTCAAGAAAACCGAAGTCAAGTTTTTTATTTTTTTTTGGTTATGAATTTTTAACGAAGGTTTGAATGAAGAATTCAAGAGTTCATAACATAAAAATGTTATTCTTAGAGTTGTTCTACATTGCAAATATAGTTAAAAGCCATTCAGGACATAATTGAAGGGTATTTTCGAAGGTAGAGTAAAAAATAAACAAAATCAAGTACCACAGACATTCACCTAAAAAATGACATACCATTCTTTATAAACCTAATGACATGCAAATTCGTGATAACAGCAGAATTCTTGGCACAATCTCTTCGATTTATCAAATCAAAGAAGTATATAGCATTGAATTACACTTACACTATTCCCAGAACGAAGCATAATCAATTAAAAACCAAAACTTTAGTTTGACTGATTAACACGCCACCGCCATTTATCTACTATGTACTAAGCGTTGCCAACATCGATTTCTAGGGACGAAAGAATCAGAAGAGCACCGAAAAGTTAGGGACTTTTCAATTTTTCTAACAGAAACTCAATAAACTAGGGATGTTTAGTTACTTATGATTGGCATTAAGTAAACCAGAAAATCAAGGACGAATTTAAATTCGAATATTGTGAATTGCGGAATTTTAATATCAAACCTACATTTGTCGAAACAATTCTTTAAAATTAAACGCATCCTCACAGATTAAACAAAAATGTTGCTGATTTCTATTATGGCATGTATCAAATTTGAGGTGGTTTTTCTGTAAATCCACAACTTCATTAGAATTCCTATTTGCCATAGGCAATTACGTCTAATTACAAAGTGAGTCTTTGACGATAACATTAATTTTAATGACCGTAGGTCATAGATAACCATAGAATCCTAGAATGAAAAGAAAACTTTTTCTATATACCACTTTATTCCGTTAAAACATTCATGAAACATTTAATATTATTAACATTTGAAACAATGGCATTCCAAATGGAATCGAATTAATTACACAGGAAGCACACTACCTCAAAAAGCTTTCTACGCCGAAAGATTTCGAATCGGAGATGTAGGTATATACTCAGAAAAATATCATGATTTTTAGATTTTTCTAACGATTTTATTGTATTCCGAAAACTATTGAATTGGGAGAATAAAAAAAAATATCCCATTTGGTTATTTTCGTTTAGTGAAGAATTATTTGGTTACTAATTAAATTACATCATTTTTTGCTGATAGTTTCTAGTAGAGCAATTAGATATCGTTTTGGCCAGATATCTATGTAATTTTCGACTATCGAACCGAAAATCTAATAAAAAAATGGTTTCGACTAAGATGTACATCTAGGATAATAGTGTATGGATTAATTATATTATGTTTCGCAGATTTGGGGACAAGAGGACTATTTCAGTTTCTTCCCGCTAGATAGCGATATACGGGTCCGTGAAGTTAGCGAAAAGTTGGATGCACTAATTATGACACAACGTCTAATATTTAGTGCCTGATTAGTGTAAATTGGTGCTTCATATAACTTACAGAGTACCATAATGTTTTTGTGATAAAGGCAAAAATTTGATTTGATACTAAGCCGCCATCTATCCGCAGTTTGCTCAACCATTCTTTTTAGTAGATTGGTGGTCGCTTCATTGCGAGCCAACCTATGTTGCAATGTTGCCAAGCTTGATCTCCAAGGATGGAATTTACGGCATTTTCAGATATTGATTATACGAAATGATTTATAATTTTGCCAGAATAGTGAGTGCCTTCTTCCGAATCTCCAAATATTTCAGAAAATATGAAAAATCATAGGATTTTACTGTGTCAGTGTTATTGCTCTTCGTCCTAACGTTTCGACAGACATCTTCTGTCGTTTTCAAGCCAAGAAATTAGTGATGATTTTTCGAAATAGAATCTGCTGGTACGTCTAAATGACTTTTCCAAGCATTAGATTAAATTTTGTTCTAAACATGAATTTACCTAGTGAACATACATCATTTCACCGCAAATGAAACATTTTAATTAGTTTCCCATCAACTGAAACTGAATTAATAAGTCTGACCTATGTCGATCTATGAAAGCATCGAAAATTGAAATATCAGGCGTAGTTTTTGACATTTCTCATTTTCTGATTTCACGAAATATTCGTATTTTCTGACGAATAATTTGGGGCTTTTCTATAAGTTTGAGACAAATGAAGGGTGGCAGGAGATCGAAAATTGTTTCGATTTCGATTGACACCCAAAAATTTAATGAGCCAAGAGTAGACACGGAACGTAAATATCAACGTAATTCATCAACAATAATTTTTAATTTTATGATTGCTTGCCCCTAAGTAAATACAAAATCTTCTGGTGGAAGGAAGCTATGAGAATGAAATTTTAGAATACTCGTATGTAAAATATCAATTACGTCCATCCACTCACAAATTTTTGTTTGCTATTGGCTTACAAACAAATGTTAGCTGGGGTTGGTGGCGGAGTGCCATACAATTCGGTGTATGACATAAAAGCCTAGGAAAAAACCCCAATAAAAAAACCTTGGCTCCCGGCATAAGTACATATTGTTGTGTGTACAGAAATAAGCTTAAATACAGGGTGTCTCGAGTTCGAGTGCCTATTAGACGTTTCTGGAGAACTAGACATATTTGAAATCTGAAAATTGGGATAATGATATTGTTCGAAGTTCTCTACAGAGCTAAAATATTTTCGAAGCCCAAAAACTTCCGGTTATACAGGGAGTGAAAATAAATTCGACGAAAAAATTTTTTTTCAAGTTTTCCATTCCTGGTATGATCGAGTATTCAATAATGAATACATTTCTGTTAAAACTATTGTATTATATCGAATAGTTTTCAAAATATCTAAAAAAAAATGTTCAGTCAGTAATATGTTCATTATTCTTATTTTAAATATCCTTAGCGAAAACCGTTTTTACAACATCGAAGGGGAAATATGGGAAAAGGTCATGCATCTTTTGGATTTCAAAAATGTCATCACAGGGTGTTATAAATTTTGTGTTGAAAATTGTGATCTTAAATTGGCCATAACTTCTGTTTTTCAAATTAAAACCCTATTTTTTTATAATTGTGTTGGATTCTGCGGTCAAAAATAATGATAGTTTTCTCACATGATTATGCTCCTAAATTCAATAATTTCTGAGTTATTTGAGATATTCTGGATTTATGTAGTTAGAGTCAAATTCATCTAATCTGATTCATAAGGATATTCTGTGAGCATAGAAGATAAACCATCTCATTTATGATTCACAAGTGTCAGGTCTTATTGTTAGTCTTTATGAAACATTTTGATTTCACAAAATGAATCGTTGCTACTCTAATAATGAGATTTTGGATTTATTCCTTATATTGTATTTTTTCAATTGTATACGCAATATAAATTCAATTGCACTTAATGATATTGTTTATTTCAAATCCATGGTGGATGACAAAAAATGTTGAGTATCCAATGAGAAGTATCCCCATTTTTCTTACAATTTCTGAAAAGATGTTTCAAACTTTCCAAATTTTGGAATGTAAGAGCCCCTAAGGAATACAAAAAAAGGCCAGTTGATGAAATGAGTATTTCGACTTATTTCGAAGCGAAGGAGAATTCATCTCTTTAAAATTTCTCAGGATTTCCAAAAATTTTTCTGTATTTAAATTTTCTTCTTAAATGTAGTACCGCACTTTATTGTTCATTGAAAGTGCAAACACATTAAAACTAAATTTGTCCTGGGGGGTTCTTTGTCTTTTTCTATAAGGATTTTCACTTCTCCAAACGTAGCAATTCCTTCATTATTGAATTTTGCTTCGTCTGTCCAAATGATCTTTTTCAAAAAATTTTCATCATTTTCAAGTTTTTCTAATATTCCTCTACAAAAATTTAACCATTTTATGAAGTCACCTGGTTCTAATGCATGAATTTTCTCATATTTGTAGTCACGCATGTTGTGTTTTTTCAAAATTCGGTGCACTGAATTTCTGTCTAAATCGATTTCATGAGGTGCACTTCGAATAAATGCATTTTCATTTGCTTCAAAATAAGTCAAAACAAAATTTCATTTTCCTCATCATCAACTACCCTTCTGTTGTATTCTTTAGGGGCTCTTAAACATTCAAAACTTGAAACATATTTTCTAAAGATCTTCTCCGTCATGTAAGATGAATGGGGATACTTCACTTTGAAGGCCCGGCAGGTTCTACTAATAATTCTGTAAAATTCACCATGTATATAAAATAGATCCAGAATTTCGTAATTAGAATAACGGTCCATTTTGTTAAATCGAGAAATGAAGATAAGGAATAACAATAACACCTGACACTTGTGAATTATTAACAGATAATTTATCTTCTATGGGTACAGAGTGTTCCCATGGTTCCGAAAGAATTCATTGAATTTTTTAGATGCAATCAATTTTACTCTACGTACACCATAAATCCCGAAAATCTCAAATAACTCAGAAATTATAGAATTTACGAGCATAATCATGCGAGAAAACTATCATTATTTTTGACCGCAGAATCCAACACAATTATAAAAAAATAGGGTTCTAATTTGAAAAACAGAAGTTATGGCCAATTTAAGATCATAATTTTCAACACAAAATTTGAAACACCCTTTGATGATATTTTTGAAATCCAAAAGATGCATGACCTTTTCACATCCTTCCTCTTCAATGTTGTAAAAACGGGTTACGCTCAGGATATTTAAAATAAGAATAATGAACATATTACTGACTGAATATATTTGACTTTTTCATCAGTTTTTTTGGATATTTTGAAAACTAACTAATACAATGGTTTTAACAGAAATGTATTCACTATTTAATACTCGATCATACCAGAAATGGAAAACTTGAAAAAAAATTTCGTCGAATTTATTTTCACTCCCTGTATGACCGGAAGTTTTTGGGCTTCGAAAATATTTTAGCTCTGTAGAGAACTTCGAACAATATCATAATCCCAATTTTCAGATTTCAAATATGTCTAGTTCTCCAGAAACGTCTAATAGGCACCCGAACTTGAGACACCCTGTATATTTGAGGGACTTTTTTCTTCAAGAGTGGTCTTTAAGTAATAATCACAGAGGCTTCATCAAGTTGCATATATCGAATCTAAAAATAAAAAGACAAAAGCAGAAAAAAGAACTGAATACAGAATATACATATTAAATTTGTTTAAAATTTATAACCCATTCCAAGAAAGAATCTGAAACATCCTGAATAGCCCTAAGACCATCTTGAAATTTATATATGGGACAATCATTGATGAAATGAGGTATTGTTTCTTCTGCATATCCACATTCACAATTTGCGCTTGAAACTGAGTTCCATCTGAATAGAATCTATTGGTTCGACCAAGACCTGTTTCTCATAAGATTAAGAACTGTCCAATTTTTTTGGAATATCAAATCCTGGAATTTTTTCAGAAATATCAGAAATGAGATTTTTATTGCAGAGTTCCACTTAATCTTCCATAATTCTTTATCGCTTATGTTCATATTGATGAATGTATTAGATTGTTCGGAAAGTCATTTCGTTTTTTTTTTGGGAACAAGAAAGACAGTTTTCGTTTAATGAATAAATATTTTATTGAATTATATATTGGCCATTCTGGTCCAACACCTTTTGCCATCTTTCTGGCAGTAACATAATTCCCCTCTCATAAAAGTTTTGGTCCTTGCTGGCAACAAACTCGTTCAGGTGGTTTTTGACATCTTCATTTGAGGTAAAGGTTTTGCCATCCAAAAATTTTGCAGGGACCGGAACAAATAGTGGTCGGAAGGCGCCAGATCTGGAGAATATGGTGGATGTTGCACAGTGGCGGCGTAGCATAGGTTGGCACCCGGGGCGACTTTCTATCGAGCACCCTCAAAATAAAACGACAAATATTAAACGTGTTTACGTGACTTTATTTTGCTAAAATACTCAATGACATTATCAAAATTTACTTTCCTCTCCTTTTCAATGGACAATATGGATAGACTGGAAAGTCGTGTTTGGCTCATTGTAGATCTTAAGTAAGATTTTATTAACTTTAATTTTGAGAAACTTCTTTCACAAGTAGCCACCGAAACACAAATAGTTAAAAAAAATCTTAGACATAGAGCTAGACTTGGAACAGACTCAGAATAGTCCCATTTTACAATAAATTTCAGAAGATCCAAGGTAGTCCATTGGATCGCTTCTTGAAGAGAAATGCTGGCGGCTTCCAAGTGGCGCCTCAGTCGTAAAATCTCCAAAATAATGTCCTCTGCAGAAAATATCATAAAGTTCCAAATCTTACAAAAATCATAGATTTTTGTAAGATTTGGAACTTTATCACGAAGTTCTTCTTCTGTTGACGTAAGTAGAGTTTCAGACTGAACAACACCAAATGTTATGAGAATATCATCCATTGCTTTGTAGCGATGCTCTAGTTCTTCGTAAAATCTATCAAGACATTCTAACATAGCTCTATGCAACTTTTCTGGCAATGTAAGTCCAACATCTTGGGACATTTCTCCTGGCATTCGTTTTCGGAATCTCCTCCATCCTCTTCTTTCAACGGAGATATCCAAGTCCTCACATTTCTCAGTTGCGTAGGAAATAGCTCTTTCCACTATTTGTATACGTTGAGTTTGAAGAAAAATGTTTAGGGCTTTAATTTTTATAACACACTTTTCCAGCGATAGTCCAGATGTTTGGATATACTTTTGTGTCTGATTAACTTATCCTAGGATTTCACACCAAAAAGAGGTCACATAAAGCTGGTAAGAGTGTGGATGCTGCTTCTCTTGTATCGACGTTTTCTCTGCTGCTTCTGAGATCACACATCTCTTCGAGTGTTGACACAAGTTTCTCAAAATTATTCTTCAATGACTTAATAGCATCGTGATGAGCACTCCATCTTGTCTCTACTAGTCTTTTGACCGATACGCCTACACTTTTCATTAGAATTTCCCATCTATGTGTGGATGACGAAAAGAACGTGTAAACTCTTTCTACTGTTCCAAAAAATGTTACACTTGAACTAACACTCATGAAAGAGTGCACCCCACATAGATTTAGCGAATGATTAGCACAAGGCATAAACAAAGCTTTAGGATTGTGTTCCTTAATGATAGATTGCACACCACCATGAACTCCTGCCATGGTTGCAGCGTTATCATATCCTTGAGCCCGACATAGATGAATGTCCAAGTTATCACTCTTTAACTGCGTAAGGATATTTTCCGTAAGTTCGATTGCAGTCTTTCCAGCTATAGGGAAGAAACCTAGAAATGATTCCTTCACTTCGCCAGCGGCTACTATCTGCGTGACAGAGTTGGTATTTCTTTGTCACCGTGTTGTCACCCCTTGATGCTTGGCACCCGGGGCGGACCGCCCCCCCCTTTACGCCGCCACTGATGTTGCAGTACGTCCCATTCTAGCTGTAAAAGTTTTTGGCGAGGGACCAAACTTGTGTCTCGCATTATCCTGGTGGAACACTACACCCTTTCTGTTGATTAATTCGGGCCTCTTCTCTTTAAGTGAATCATTCAATTTGTCCAGCTGATGACAATAGACTTCTGAATTAATCGTTGTATTGTCCGGCAAAAGCTAAAAAAAAACGATTCCTTTGACATCCCACCAAACGGAGAGCATCACCTTTTTTGGTGAATGTTGGCTTTTGACACGCTTTGAGCCGGTTCATCTTTTCTGCTCCATGACCTCTTACCTTTAACATTGTTGTATACAACCCATTTTTCGTCCCCAGTAATAATCCGCTTCAAAAATGGATCATTTTCTTGACGTTTGAGGAGCGAATCACACGCGTCAACGCGACGACACAAATTTCGCTCCGTAAGGACATGGGGCACCCACACATCGAGCTTCGAGGTTAAGCCCATGCCTTTCAAATGGCCATAAACAGTCAAATTCGACAAATTTAATCTCTCACCGATCTCTCGTGTGGTTATTCGCTGATTTGCATCAACTAATGCCTTTATCGCATCTTTGTCAGCTTCGACCGGCCTTCCAGACCGTGGTGCATCTTCGACGACAAAATTGCCGGATCGAATTTTTGCAAACCAGTTCTGGCACTGGCGTACTGTTAACACGCCTTCTCCATACACATCCATCAATTTTTTTTTCGCTTGGACAGCATTTTTACCTTTTCTGAAGTGAAAAAGTAAAATATGACGAAAATACTGCTTATTGCTTTCCATATTTAAAAGGGCACCAACAGTGGCGGATTTACCAATAGGCCAAGTAGGCCGGTGCCTAGGGCGGCAGATTTAGAGGGGCGGCAAATTTAGCAAAGTTTTTTTTATAATTATACGTGCACACAATCTATACTATAATAAAATCGTAAACCTAAAATAGTCTGTACCTTAAAGATATTCGAAAAAAAATTTGCTAGGATGGTTTAAGATGAGTAACTGAGTAGAATTAGATTTTTTTTTATTTCTTGTTTGTCTGTCTGTCTGTCCGTTTGTTTGAATGAACATCACGCAAAAACTACTGGGCACTTTTACATGAATCTCCTTGAATTGTGTAGTCTGAAGTCCGGTTCAACATTTAGCATAATATATTTATCAAAATTGTACCCTTAAGGGGGCCAACGTTTGTATGGAACTGCGTGATTCCGTGGTCCAATCTCTTTGAAATTCTTCATAGATATTCTTTAAAGTAATTGGTGGAGGACCACATATAAATTTTTTTCAATTCGGCGGTTGTGGGGTGGCAATAGCGCTGGTGAGGTGCGGAGCGGGGGCAGATACCCGAGTGAGCAACCGGAACGTGGCAAACGCGTGAAGGCAGACGTTGTTGATGGTCAGGTCAAATATTGAATTTTGCGAGCGAACTTTTCACTATTCTTGGATGAGTTTGGATGTTTAGTTGTTTGGATTGTTGCTCAATCACACCAAAACTACTAGACCGATTTTGATCAAACTTTGCATTAATAGTAAAGTCTATCTTTGTTTCTGCGAAAACAGAATTTGGAGCATATTTATCCAAACTTGGATATAGCACTTCGCATGACTCTGTGCACAGCGGTGACAAATTGTTCAGGTGAGAGAAGCTTTTCTCGCTTAAAACGGGTTAAAAACTATCTACGATCTACTTTAAGTCAAGAAAAGCTTAATGCTTTATCTCTTTTGTGCATAGAGTCAGAACTTATGAAAAAGATTTCATACGACGATATAATTGATGATTTTGCAAATTTGAAATCTCGCAAGAAAATAATGTAAAACTTATTTGATCTCATTGTCTGTCACCATTAACTGATTGTAAACATGTTATATTTCAATAGAAATTGTTTGTATTGTTTTTAAACTGTTAAATGCAATAAAAAATATGTAAAAAAAACATTTTTTTCTGACCACTCAATATTTTGTCTGTGTTTATATAGTGTAGGTATTTTTAAGTCATGCCTTTCCCCACCTTATGACAAGCTGCTATTTTTAACCCCCGACGCAAAAGAGGGGTGTTATAAGTTTGATCTGTCTGTCTGTCTGTGGCATCATAGCTCCAAAACGATTTCAATTTAGTTTTTTTTTGTATTACAGGTGTTTTACGGGCGAGTGTTCTTAGACGTGTTTGATGAAAATCGATTGAGCCGTTTAAAAGTTACAGAGGTTTTACGCTCTAAAGTTGGGGGTTTTTTGTTTTGCCTGTCAAATATACTTGTTAGGTCAACATTAAACTCTTCAGTACATAGCGGGTTGTAAAAATAATCTAGTAACTGACAGAAATATCATTAAGTTCACAATCGTACTAATGACGGGATTAAACGAACGTATTGAATTTCAAAAGTCAGTAGGGGCGGCAAAAACTGAATGGCCTACTAGCGGCAAGTTTGTAAATCCGCCACTGGGCACCAACCAAAAAATACTGTGTAGAATTAATAGAACTTTTTTAAACACAAGCCTTGCAATATCAGCTCTCAAGACATACAGGGTGGCCATCTGAAAACGAAACAGACGAGATTACAGACGAAATAAATTTTTTCTATAGAAATGCTCGGACAGGTCGATTTCTGTTTCGAGAGGGACAACTTAAGATGTAGGTTATGGACGCATAGCGCTTCAACCCTTGCTACTACAACCCTCACCCCCAAATTTTGAAGATGGGGTGAGTGATACCTCATTTGAAAGGTATTTTTATACTGATTTCAGCACAGTAATTGTTTTTTCATTTTATGCATTAGTTCTTTTTTTTTTGATAAAATAACCGTTCTTATGGTTTCGAATTCAAATTTGTTTATTTAGTTTTGAGTTTATGGGCTACGCCTCAACTTTATAATAATAATAATAATAATACATCTTGGATGACCCACCAAACGCTTCGGGACCTTGGCTGGAAGGTTCTTATGCATCCGTCTTATAGTCCAGATCAGGCGCCAAGCGATAATCATTTATTTTTGTCTATGTCTAACGCTCTTGGAGGTGAATTGTAATTGTCCTCGAGAGAAGATTGTGAAAAATGAAAGATCTCATTTTTTTGCTAATAGGGACAAGACGTTTTGGAATGGAGGCATAATGAAATTACCAGAAAAAATAGGTGCATATTCGAGCAATATCGAATGATTGTAAATATGTTAAATAAAGTCCCAAAATTAAAGTAAAATTATAGATTTATTTTCCTTAACCTAATATTTTTATAATATTATTATTATATTTTATTTAATTACTAATATTATTTTGAACTAATAAGTAGATCAAATTACAATCAATTATTTTTTTCAATTTTTAAAAGCAAGATATAAAAAATTTAAATACATATATAAACGAACATAACATATAAAAGAATATAAAAAACATTTTTCACAGTCGTCAAAATGAATCTCCTCTTCATCTTATTCCTTGTGAGATTACCTGAAAGGTCAAATAATTATTATAATGAAATATTTTTAACATTTTTTATTTAGCTATTTGGTAACGACAACTGAGGTCATTAGCGGAAAAAGATGCTCACTTTCAAATCAGGTACGGGAGTGAGAGATACCAGTATAACGGTATGAAGTGAGCGTCAAGATACAAATGTCTCGATAGGGAACATTTGTTGTGAACGAGGCTTTATTTTATTTTTGTTTGTTGCTGTGACATCTGTGAAACATATTATTACATTTTTCCTCAGCGAAATAGAAAAAAACACTACAAGTCTTCTTTAAACTAATTTATATTCACACTTAACTATCAATAATTTATATACACAATTTATCTACAGAATTTCACTAGGAACACCTGTTTATCCGTCGGCAAGTTCTATCCATGAATGAACCCATGAATCGGCTTCAGTCATTTATATCCGGCGCTGTTTTTCTAGAAGTTACCAGAAAGATGCTTCACATTCCAGAGTGTTCGTAGCGGTCTCCTTTATGTCTCATAAATATGCCACCATTAATCGTTTTTATGTGACAGCTTTATGGCGAGCGGCCCCTTTCATCCTATTCTTAATCCCTTGGTCGGCGCATGAAGCGGAACTCCTCCGCCGTCGCTGCGGTCCCCAAAATGTTGATATTCGGTTTTGTTACAATATTTAGTATACATCAAGTCATTAAACAGACAACATCATATTTATCGTGTTAAAAATGTCGAATTTCGTACCAGAAAGTGCTGCAGAGTCGCATCGAACGCTTGTCGAGGCATATGGTGATCATGCTCTATCAGAAACAGCATGCAAAAGATGGTTTCAATGGTTCAGAAATAAGGATTTTGATGTGAGAAATGAAGAACATGGAAGATCACCAGAAAAATTTGAAGACGCCGAATTGCAAAGCCACGACATGATTACAAAGACCTTGATGAAAACTATCGCACCTTATGTGGTGGAGCCCTTTGTTGACCTGGTTAACTCCTTAAAGAAACTTAAAGAAGTCCCGGAAAAAGAAAAGCGGTGATGGTCCTACACATTCATTATAAATTTTCAGTGCGTTTGGAATGACATTCAGAATATAAGTCTAATATACAGGGTGAGTCTTTGAACACTGCGTTAATTTTAACTATAGGTTCTTGGGATCAAAAGAAACACTTTTTTCTATACCCTTTTCCATATTCAGCTGCGTTAAAAAGTTAGAAGCATTTTAAGTTTTCACATTGGGCAAATACCCCTCTGTAGTCCAGTTTAGTTTGAATGAAAATTACCTTTCACAGCATCCACTATTGAATCTGAATTGTTTGAAAACATTATTTTCCCTCTAAGAAATAAATCACTCAGTCATGTTTCATCATATGATTGTATCGATTTAATTCTTTTCAACTTCAAATATCTCAAAAATGGCGCAATTCAGGAAAAAAGATGATAAATGATTTTAATTGCAAAAAAGACTAATGATTGTAGGAAGTACCATCCCTAATGCAGACCATAATGGTGGTCAAAGATTCACCTTGTATATAGGATCATTTCAAAATCTTAAATCTTAACCTCTTTGATCACAGAATATAAGTTTTTGTCACAGAATCTATGGTTCGACAGTCTGGCAATACGGTCACCTCATGTCAACTGAAAATGATAATACACTGCTCAATAATTGATAGGGATCACTTACTTTTTCTGAAATTATTTCTGAAATATTCGCTCCAAGATTATAAATTTAGTCAGATATCAGAGTATTTTCAGTTGATAATATGGTTCACTTGAGAAAAGAATGAAAAAATGGAAAGTTGGAGAGAAAAAAAGACTTTATTAGGATCACTCAAAATTCTGTGTTTGAATAACATGAAAATTTTATGATGAAACCATAAGAAGGCTAAAGTTTCCGTTAAGCTAGTACCTAGTTGGTCCCCCACGAGCTCGTCTCAAGCATTCTACCCTACGAGTCATACTTTCAATCAAACGATTTATAAAATTTTGGGGCAAATTCGTCCAAATATCCCGTAAAGCGTTAGAAAGGTCCTCCAGGTTATTGATCGGTTGTTCTAAGGTTGACAATTGTCTAGACATCTCAGACCGGACATGTTCGATGCAATTCATATCTGGAGAGCGAGCTGGCCAGTTCATCCTATCAATAGCATGAGTTTCTAGCGCTTCCTCAACCAGACGACTACGGTGTGGATGGGCATTATCATCAATTAAAATGAAGTTCTCGCCCAAGGCAGCCAGATACGGAACAATTATGGGTACAATAATCATATCGTGATATCTCTGGCTGGTCATTGTGGTGTTCTGCAGATCAACCAACTCTGTGCGTTGGTTCAAACAAATGCCTCCCCATACACATATAGAACCTCCGCCAAAAGCTGTTGTGGGTACCATAAACTGTTCTGCATACCTTCGACCTCTTTCCCTCCAACAAGAATACGTCCATCGGAGTTGACCAAACGAAATCTAGACTCATCCGTAAATAAACATCGGCTCCAATCTTCAACTGTCCAATTTCGGTACTCCTCAGCCCATTGCCATCGATGAACCCGATGTTCCCTATTCAAACGGGGATGTTGTACCCTCCTACGTGCTCGCAAACCACGAACATGTAGTCGTCTTACAGTCTGGTTCGACTCCGAGTAAGTGGGATTTCTCCTAGCATTGAGGATCAAAAGACGATCCTCCCATGAACATAAGCTACTGAGTCGTTTTGGATAAACCTATCCCAAGCCCGACTCACGACACTTTGCGAAACATGCAATGCCGGGATTTAATAACAAATACCACATTGCTTTTCACTCCACCTGTAACAGCCTACAGATAATAATCGATTTTGTGAACAAGAGCCGATGAAGTGAGGAAAAATTTGATATAATTAACTCAAAACATCTTAATTTTTCCTCAGAGAACATATAATGTACAGATATTCACGAAAATACAAAAGAAGAGAAGTTCATAAGTGATCCCTAGCAATTGTTGATCAGTGTAGATTACTAAATTATGCACTGAAGATCCTTTCAGCTACTCAAATTGAATTGAAATCTCTGGTGAGATGATTCTGGTGTTCGTTGACATGAGGTTTGATCAGTGTTTCAGAAACCGGCAGTTAATGTATTCAATATCTACTTCTAAGATGAATATTAATTATAAGTAATGATATAATTGCTTACCTATTTCAGTAACACATTCATGTGTATTGTAAGTTTTCCAAGATTTGGATTAGTCTGATTTTCAGAGCTACTTGTAGTAGTTGCATGCATTTCAGTCACATTTGCTGAAAATAAAAAAAAATGGGATTGGCGGAGGTGACAATGGAGAATGACAAGACAATAAAATCGAACACACAAGATTAGGAAAGGCAATTCCTATCGAAAATGAAGAGTTTTAAGTTATAATTCGTGTTTCATAAACTATTTTCAACTACTTGATGGATTTGGTCCAAAACTTGACGGAGATATTTGGGCAATAAAACTATTTGGATAATATAAAAACTCTAAATTACTTCTATGGAAAATAGATAGTATACGAATGAAAGGACGTCTGGCAGGACATACTAAAATTCGACCACGTATTCTTTAGCAGGAAGTCGGACCGAAACGATTCAGACAATTTGCTTCCCTATATTCAACGACAATATAACGGTCTGCTAGAGAAGATTAAATGGTCAGTCTTGGGTCTGAGAGGTAGACAAGCATGCCGATAACTTGGCTATAATAGATATCAGGGAAATGCTCTTTACTTCACTGAAGTAAATTGACAAATCCTACTTGCACGTCCTCATCGTAATCACTGGATGAATGGCATGCAATGGGTGTGTGTCATATAGCGAAGAAGGTGAGGACGAGTTTACTGTGCCTTCAAACTTGAACAGTTCGGCTGAAGCAGATAACCCTAACAGAAAATCCAGGTCCTCTAAGGTCGAGGGTTAAGGGTACCCGTCCACACTGGAACCGCAATCGACCGAACCGCTCAGGCGTCGGTTCGGTTGAAATTTCGGACGTCAATTCGGCCGAACACGATCGTCCATTGCAACCGTTTTCGTCAGTCCAGTTCAGTAGTGCGTTGCCAGAAAGTGGCAAGTTAGTTAGTACGGAAATTGATTTTTCTTTGTGTTACTTACAAACTCCACGAGATTGTAATGGATTTCGATGAGATGATGTTAATTGAACATACCTACGTGATGAGGAGGGAGAGGAAAAGGAGTAAAAGATATTGGGTGCATCCTATACTGACTGAAAGGAGCCGACTTGGCGAGTTTCATCATTTGCATAGCCGTCTAAAGGAAGATAAAATTAAGTTTTCTGAATACTATCGTATGAGTGAAGAGACATTTAATTATATATTAAATAAAATTTGTCACTCAATAGAAAGATTTTCAAATTTTCGAGAAACTATATCACCGGAAGAACGATTGGCTGTCACAATAAGGTAAGAAATAACAAATAATTCTTCAAGAAAAAAAAACTAAATAACTAAAATTTTATTCAATAAAAGTACAATAATCTGATATTGAGAAGAATTGAAGTACGTTTGGACAGGGTTATAATCAATTTATGTTTCTTGATTGTACTCAAAAGAATTGCCCTGCTGTGGACATACAAGGGAAGTTGTAGAGCTGTAAGCAGGGGAAGTAGAGCTGTACGAAGACAGAGGAGAAGGAGAGGCCAAGGGTCGTGTCACTGACGTGTAACTCGTTTGCCTGGATTGTTCGTCAACCAGAACGTTTTGTAATTTATTTCTAACTTCCAGTTTCTCCGGAATCTTCATTAAATAAGGAAGCAGACTTTGCAGAAACAAATAATCTGGGTTTTGTTTCAACGCAGAATTTTCTTGAAGCAGTTCAGTTTTTTGTTTTTCTATGTCGAGAAGAGGATTCTCAGATGAACTTTCAAATTTTCTCTTAGGCTTGGTTCTAGAAGCTCTTCCACAGGCTGGAGGAGGCTGCATTTCAGAAACCACTGAGTGTGAATGTTGGGAAACATCACTTGAACTTTCAAAAAGATCTGATCCATGCTGGTTCGATGAATTGCCTTCATCAGCGATGCTGTCAGATCCTTGTTGCTGTAATTTATGTTCCTGTGCAGTCGGTTCTTTTTTCTTAGGTGAGAGATTGGCATGTAGCTTTCTGTGTGACACCACATCTTTCATAAAGAGCATTTGGTTGTAGTATGGCGATGAAGAATTGTAAATAGCCTCACTTGACTCCCCTGAATGGTGCCCCAAGGATTTATTAAATCATCAGCACCTATTTGTTCAGCAATCTTTGTCCACTGATTCGTTTGAACATCTCGACGATGATATCTTTTGTCTCGCATATCCCACAGTGGAACAAGTTCTTCAACCAAACTTATCAACTTTTCACTGTCCATAGTAAGAACTTTCAAACAGCACAACTTCAAAAAACAGGAACTAACAAGAGTGTAGCACAATTTCAGAGTAGGAACACTACACTAGTAGTATAGTATAGGTTGTCTGGGCTAGTTAGTTAGGCCGAATAGGACCGAAAAATCCAATTTATTTCGGATCGAGAAATTCATCGGCCGTACACGGCCGTATGAATCTGTCGCAAATGACGCGCATCTATTCCTTTCTTTGTTGGGGGATCGTTCGGTCGAGTTCTGTCGTGTTCGGCCGATGCTAGTTCGGACGAAAACGGCTCCAGTGGACGACCCACCTAAGGTGTTAGACCAGGTCTCTAACACTCGTGAAAAAGTATATTTGCTAAAACTAGTTTACATACCTCCATTTTGTGATGTATCTGTTTCGAAATGATTAATTGGCAAAAAACCTGTAAGAGAAGTAGTTATTAAAGAAACATGAAATCAGCAAAATCATGCAAGAAAGCGACATAAAAAAAACGAAATATTAAATTCACAAATTCAAACTAATAATTCGTAAATTCAAATTGGTGATCCAAAATTGTATTTTTAAAGGCTTAAATGGTGATACCAGGATCAAAGAAACAGGAAAATAATACTATGTCAGTTCGCCGACGTTTCGGAAATATATTTTTCCATCTTCAGGGCTCTACAAGAGAATATGGAGCATGAAGCAATGAAAAATTCCAAAAAACAAACATGTAAATATATAAAACAGCAGGAATGACAAACCAAGACAACACCTCATAATTACAGTCTAAAATGTGTAACATCATACAATTTGGCATGACAAGGGCCTTTGAAAGTTAAACGAAAACGAAATAGAAAATTAATAATGAAATTCGGAAATAATATGAAAAAATGACTCGAAAGAAAATCGAACGCTGGAGCATCGACTGGTGCCTACCTGGTTTCACAGTACGGCTGAATGAACTTTGTCCAAGCACTCAAACGAGAATAGTCACTTTTTCACTAGAGTTCGAATTTGTAGAATTCACGAGAAATTTACTACTAAGAAAAGTGCCTCCACCGGACGAGAGCGGTTTCGTACTTCATGGATGAACGAACGATTTCGTACTCTCTGGCGACATAGGTCATATGCTCCAACATATGTTACGCGCTCATCGGGAAATGAATGAACATAAGTGGGCCGCACGAAACGAGCAAGCAACTTGGAATGAAATGAATGAATGCAACTAATAACAATGAGTTGCAGTAACATAACCGCCCACCTAAAATAGAATATTTTATGAAACAAAGCAAATATAAAATTGAAAAGATATCGAACATAAAGCAAAAAATATATACATATATACATCAACATACGTCATAATTATTGGAGAGGTAATGGGCATAATTTAACCACTGATCTCTGCAGTACACCTTGAGTAGTCCGAATAGTAGCTACTCTAGCTATTTTATCAGCGCCAGGATGCAATTTCTCAATGCGTCCAAGTCGCCAGCGCAATGGAGGGAGTTGATCATCTTTTATCAAGACTAGTGCACCTATTGAATAAGGAGGCGAGTCACTATTGAACCACTTTTTTCGTTGTTGCAGTGTGTTCAGATATTCTAAATTCCATCTTTTCCAAAAATCCTGAAGGATACGAGTTAAAAGCTGCCAACGCGATAATCAACCGATAGATAGGTGAGATAAATCTGGTTCAGGAATAGCAGTTAATGGAGCCAAAGTAAGAAAATGTCCTGGTGTCAGTGCAGATATGTCATTCGGATCATTACTAAGCGGACATAAAGGGCGAGAATTGAGCACAGATTCAATCTGTGTGAGGACTGTATAAAACTCCTCATATGTCAGGATCTGATGACCGATCACTCTCAATAAATGGGATTTGACAGATTTTATACCAGACTCCCAAAGACCCCCAAAATGAGGACTAGAAGGCGGATTGAAACCCCACTCAATTTTCTCTTCCAACACAGCGCCCTGCATATATCTCGAAAGCTCCCGATAAGCTCCCCTGAAATTTGTTCCACCATCACTAAAGATGTGGTTACATCTACACCTTCGAGCAATAAAACGACGCAATGCCGCAAGAAAAGCATCGGAAGTTAAATCTGACACTAACTCCAAATGCAATGCCTTCGTTGTGAAACATACAAAGAGACATATATACGCCTTTAACGATTTGGAGCCACGAGACCTAGACATAGTTATGAAGTATGGGCCACCATAATCTACTCCGACGCATTGAAAGGGTTTGAGCTGATTAATTCTCAAGGGTGGCAAATTACCCATGAGAGGTTGAGACATTTTGGGATTGACTTTGAAACACGTGTTACAGCGAGAAATAACTTTGTTTATAGCTCGTCTGGCTGATATTATCCAGACCTGTTGAGGTAGAAGGAACTGTAAAGTCTGAGCACCTGGATGCAGATATATTTTATGGAAGTGCTGAATAAGGAGCTCAGTAAGACGATGCGATGAAGGAAGCAAAGCTGGGTGTTTGTGATCATAGGCCAGACCAGAAAAAGACAGACGACCGCCCACCCTGAGAACACCGTCTTCTCCAATAAATGGATTCAATTTTCGAAGTGATTTAGATATGGGATTTCCCGAGATGAGATTATCGATCTGTTCATGAACACAACCCGTTGAACCTGCTTTATAATGAAGAAAAGTGCATCTATATATCCTAGGAGCTTTAGAGTTTTTCATGAAGTGAACAAATCTGAAAATATAAGCTACCACCCTTTGAACCTTGGACAGAGATGAATACCTGGAGAGCAAATCATCAACAAACGACGGAGAAATGAAAGCTGACAAAGAGAGATGACGCTCTTCTGTTTGTACAAGATGAAGAGAATTCTCTATTTCATCATTTGCGAAGGTGAGATGTTTGGAACGAAGCCAGTCAGGGCCTGTCCACCACAAAGAGCAGTTCAACAGTTCGATTGGCGTTAAGCCGCGTGAAGCACAATCAGCTGGATTGTCTTTCGATTGAACATGATACCAATTTTCTGTTGAAACTAAGTTCTGAATTTGAGTTGTACGATTGCTTACAAATGTCTTCCATCGATGAGGAGAAGACTTAATCCATGTTAGAGCTACCATTGAATCAGACCAAGCAAAAATGTCATGTATTGTAAAGGTTGATTGGTAAACAGAGGAAACCACATTAATGAGTTTTGATAATAAGAGACAAGCACACAATTCCAGTCGTGGAAGTGAAATTCTCTTCAATGGGGAGACCTTTGATTTACCACATACGAAAGAGATGTCAATGGAGCCGTCAGAATTGAAAAACCTGAAATATACCACGGCTGCGTAGCCTCCCTCACTACTATCTCCGAAACCATGAAGTTCGCAACGATAAAATGGTTTCGATGCAAGTTTCCGAGGTATCTTTAATTTACCCAATTCGGTTAATTCGGATTTACACTGATTCCAGCGACGGCTGACATCGTCTGGAAGTGTATCATCCCACTGCAAACCTAATGTCCAAAGATGCTGGATCAAACGTTTAGCAAGAAAAGTAAATGGAGAAAGGAACCCCAAAGGGTCGAAAATTCGAGAAAGTTCGGAAAGTATGGTACGTTTGGTACATACCTGCACAGTAGTTTCTGCAAGATAAGAAAATTCGTCCGACGAAGGAAACCACCTCAAACCGAGAATTTTGACTATCGGATCTATATCAAAATCCAAAGAATGGTGATATTGATGATCTAGAGGTATGGTTGAGAGTAATTGAGAACTGTTACTACTCCATTTTCGGAGCTCAAAACCACCACAATTCAATAAGGAAATCAGTTCCTCTTGCAACGTTTTTGCCTCTTCCAAATCATCACAACCTGTAACGACATCATCGACATAAATGTCTGTGAGCAAAATTTTGGATGCTCTCGGAAAACGAGCTTCCTCATCCTCGGCCAACTGTGCCAAAGTTCGAAGGGCAAGAAAAGGTGCTGGTGCAACTCCGTACGTAACGGTATTCAGCTGATAAGTTTTTATGGGTTCCGATGGAGAAAACCGCCACAATATTCTTTGAAAGTTTCGATGTGAATTTTGAACTAATATTTGACGATACATTTGTTTGATATCAGCTGTGAAAACGAACCGATGAACACGAAAGTTCATCAAAATGACAATAATATCTTTTTGTAATTTAGGACCTATCAATAGAGCATCATTTAAAGATAAATGACCGGGTACATGAGCTGACGCATCGAAACCCTCAACTTTGTGGATGGACTGTTTGGTTTGATTATACAATGGTGAGGGATATAAAAAGTATTTTCATAATCCGAACTCGTAGAAATCAATGACATATGATCTTTTTCTAAATATTCCTTCATGAAAGTAGAGTATTCCCTGTATATATTCTGGTTTTTAATAAGTTTACGTTCAAGGGATAAAAAACGACGTAGTGCGAGAGAATATGTGTCACCGAATGAAAGTGTTGACTGATCCGGTTTAAATGGTAATGCCACAGTGTACCGTCCAGATGTATTTCTAGAATAGTTCCGAGTGTATAAGTTCTCACAAAATTGATCCTCTGGTGATACAATGACATTCTCTGAAACTTCTTCAAGTTCCCAAAATCTTTTCAATGAGGAGTTCAAACCTGATTCAGACAATGACAAATGAAAATTGTTAACTGATGTGTTAGGTGATTGAATCTTTCCCATGAAAACCCAACCAAATACTGTCTCAAGTACTGTTGGTTCTAAACCGTTACCCTCGATACGACCCGGTCGAATTATTAAAGAGAATATATCCGCTCCCAGAAGAAGATCTATTGATTTCGGAATAGAAAAGTTCGGATCTGCCAACTTCCTGTTATAGACACAATTCCAAAACGAATGATTTACGAAAGAACTCGGCATTTCCGCACAAATCTTCGGAATCATGACGGCATCGAATGTAAAAGATGGATTTATTTGACCTGATGGGCGAATAGTACATTCCGGGCTGCAATTAGCAGAAGATGAGCTTTCACAAATTCCATTTATCGAAAATGAAGCATCACAAATTTTCAAGCCTAATCTATTTACACACGATTGAGTTATAATATTTATTTGAGAGCCTCCATCTAACAGAACTCGGACCTTCTCATATCTACCCCAAGCATCACGAATTTCGACCTCAGCGGTTGCTAAGAGAACGGTAGAATTTGAAGAAACATTCGTTAAAACCTGAGCTGAGCCTGAATCCGATGAATTTGCAGCATTGAAATGAAACGTCTCTGTTGAAGAATCATTATCCGCATTATTGCGCATGTGTAACAGGGTATGATGCTTTCCGTTGCAAACACGACAATTTGACTTTGAAGAACAATTGTTAATCTTATGTCCAGAATGGAGGCAATTGATACACCAATTTTTGTTCTTCACAGTCTTGAACCGATCTTGAACAGTTTGTTCCAAAAATGATGGACATTTGTAAATATTATGAGCTAACTTGCAATAATTACAGGTTATACGTTTCTTGAACGATTCATTTTCCGTTTGAACGAGAAGAGTAGAATTTCTTTTATTCCTTGAGAGAGAACTAGATTTTAAAACTTGAGAATTCGAAACTGAATGAGTTTTCGACGGAAGAGAAAGAGCTGCTGCCTCCAAGGCTATACACTGATTTGTCAGGAAAGTTCGTAAATTGACAAACGACGGAATATCGGTTGAACATTCTTGTAATTCAAAACGTTTGATCGTTGCTGAATCTAATTTCTGAATGAGAATGTGAAATAAAACAAAGTCCCACTGGTCAGCGAGTAAACCTAAATTTCTTAATACCGATAAGTTCTCCGCAAAAACCTCTAGAATTCGCCTAAGGTCTTTAGCTGAATCACCCTGTAGCTTTGGAACATTACAGATTTCCTTCCAACACGTATTAGCGAGAAGTCTTTTATTTTGATATCTTTCCGCCAATGTCTGAAAAGCGCTTTCATAATTTTCAGCAGTCAATGGAAACCCTTTAACTAAACTTAAAGCATGAGAAGAAAGTGAACTAAGGAGGTATTGAAACTTTTCTATTTGACTCAAGTTAGAATTTTCATGTACCAAACTTTGGAACATATCGAAAAAAGTAGGCCACTCTTTATAATTCTCATTGAAAATGGGCAATACTATCTTTGGAAGTTTAACATTTGGCGAACTGATAGAGCAACTGTCTTGGTTTTTTACTGGAATGTTTACTACAGGAAATAAAATAACATAAGTCGTTCTGATGGTATAATAATTATCCAAAAAGGCTGTTCGAATAACCTTCTCAGTGTTCAATTCCGGTTCTTCGGAAGATACAATTGAAGTGTGTAGATTTTGAAAGTCCACGAGAATATCCTCAAGTATTTCACATCTTAATTTGAATCTTACGTGGAGACTTTCATCAGTGATAGCGAATTGTGCTTAAATTCAGAATTTCCTCGAGATCATCAATAACAATTTGACTACGAGCTTTGAGTTGTTTCAATTTTGTCGTCATTATTATTATTCAAGGTATACTGCAGAAAACAATATGAATTTTGTTTTGAGTAATTTTGAAAAAAGAATAAATAGACTAACCTATTGAAAAGAACTAAATTAATTAATAAAGTAAATAATTAAAATTGAATCTATTAAATTGAAAATTGAGTTGAAAACAATGAAATGTAAATAAACAAAAACAAGAATGTCAATCTTTGTTTATGTTTTGAATCAAGGTTATGAGCATAGATCAGATAAACAAAGGAAAAGTTGTCTATGTAATGAAAATGAAAGCTAAATTCTATAACATGCGCAGAAATTTATCCGTGATTACAGAATTTATGAATGTGTTCGATATCTTGTCAAGTTTTTGAGGTTACGTGAATATCGACAGATTGAAATAAATGCAAATGAAAAAACTAAATGAAAAAATTCCAAAATGCTTGATCGCAATAATTTTGAAAACGCGGTTCGAAAATATGCGGCTCAAGAAGGACCAAAATGGCACGACAAGGGCCTTTGAAAGTTAAACGAAAACGAAATAGAAAATCAATAATGAAATTCGGAAATAATATGAAAAAATGACTCGAAAGAAAATCGAACGCTGGAGCATCGACTGCTGCCTACCTGGTTTCACAGTACGGCTGAATGAACTTTGTCCAAGCACTCAAACGAGAATAGTCACTTTTTCACTAGAGTTCGAATTTGTAGAATTCACGAGAAATTTACTACTAAGAAAAGTGCCTCCACCGGACGAGAGCGGTTTCGTACTTCATGGATGAACGAACGATTTCGTACTCTCTGGCGACATAGGTCATATGCTCCAACATATGTTACGCGCTCATCGGGAAATGAATGAACATACGTGGGCCGCACGAAACGAGCAAGCAACTTGGAATAAAATGAATGAATGCAACTAATAACAATGAGTTGCAGTAACACAATTAAACATGGATACAGCTCAAAAAGTGAAAACAACATAAACAATCAGCAATAATGTTGAAGGTTTCCGTGAAAAAAAAAGTTAAGATGTACTTACAGACTAAAATCGAGAGTCCAGGAACACATGAGATCTGTCCGCTTGCCCATCTCCAACCCAAAAACAGCCCTAGCTGAACATTACGTTAGCACGGGACATAGTTTCGACTTTGAAAACGTTAAAATTCTAAATAGGGCACCATACTTAGGGAATCGACTAATGTATGAGATGTTGAATGATTGTTTGGACTATTACCATCATCTATTGTGGATGTAATGATTTCCGACATTTCGATAGACATCTTCTATCTTTATCAAGGAGAAAAGTAAGAAACCTTTTGAAAATTATCAATTTTCAAAAAGTCAATTGACAGAAGTCATGAAAGAAAATGAACGATGTTATATACTCATCTGTGATATGATGATCTTTTTAAGTTGGATCGAACTATCGGCGTCCAAACTTCTGGCAGATCTATAGATGGAGCACTTATGGAATCAGGTGTTATTTTCACAAATGCTGCTTCTTTGATTTTTCTTCTTGCACGTTTTTCTTCTTTGGATATTATTGATGCTTCATCCCATTTTATACGATGATTCTCATCTACAGCATGTTGGACTAACCTGGATTTGTCGCTGTCTAGTACTCGTAGAAGCTTCTGATGTTCTTTTATTAGTACATTCAGAGGGCGTTTAGATTCTCCGATGTAAGATCTTCCGCACTCGCAAGGTAATTCATATATGCAGTTCTTTGTCCTTTGTGTCTCATTATTAGGCTTAACTTTTGTAAGTTTAGCTCTGATAGTGTCTTGAGTTTTGAATGCAGTCGTTATGTTGTATCTATTTCCAATTCTTCTCATTTTCTCCGACAAACCTCTTACATTTTTACAGATGAGTATATATAAGATCGTTCATTTTCTTTCATGACTTCTGTCAATTGACTTTTTGAAAATTGATAATTTTCAAAAGGTTTCTTACTTTTCTCCTTGATAAAGATAGAAGATGTCTATCGAAACGTCGGAAATCATTACATCCACAATAGATGATGGTAATAGCCCAAACAATCATTCAACATCTCATACATTAGTCGATTCCCTAAGTATGGTCCCCTATTTAGAATTTTAACGTTTTCAAAGTCGAAACTATGTCCCGTGCTAACGTAATGTTCAGCTAGGGCTGTTTTTGGGTTGGAGATGGGCAAGCGGACAGATCTCATGTGTTCCTGGACTCTCGATTTTAGTCTGTAAGTACATCTTAACTTTTTTTTTTCACGAAAACCTTCAACATTATTGCTGATTGTATATGTAGTTTTCACTTTTTGAGCTGTATCCATGTTTAATTATATGATGTTACACATTTTAGACTGTAATTATGAGGTGTTGTCTTGGTTTGTCATTCATGCTGTTTTATAAATTTACATGTTTGTTTTTTGGAATTTTTCATAATATGCTCCATATTCTTTTGTAGAGCCCTGAAGATGGAAAAATATATTTCCGAAACGTCGGCGAACTGACATAGTATTATTTTCCTGTTTCCTTGATCCTGGTACCACCATTTAAGCCTTCAAACTAATAAGATTCATGGAAAATTCACTGGATTTTTGTAAGTACAGTGTGTCTCAAGTTCGAGTGCCTATTAGACGTTTCTGGAGAACTAGACATATTTGAAATCTGAAAATTGGGATTATGATATTGTTCGAAGTTCTCTACAGAGCTAAAATATTTTCGAAGCCCATAAACTTCCGGTTATACAGGGAGTGAAAATAAATTCGACGAAAATTATTTTTTTCAAGTTTTCCATTCCTGGTATGATCGAGTTTTCAATAGTGAATACATTTCTGTTAAAACCATTGTATTAAATCGAATAGTTTTCAAAATATCAAAAAAAAACTGGAAAAAAGTCAAATATGTTCAGTCAGTAATATGTTCATTATTCTTATTTTAAATATCCTGAGCGTAAACCGTTTTTACAACATCGAAGAGAAAGGATGTGAAAAGGTCATGCATCTTTTGGATTTCAAAAATATCATCACAGGGTGTATCAAATTTTGTGTTGAAAATTGTTATCTTAAATTGGCCATAACTTCTGTTTTTCAAATTAGAACCCTATTTTTTTATGATTGTGTTGGATTCTGCGGTCAAAAATAATGATAGTTTTCCACATGATTATGCTCCTAAATTCAATAATTTCTGAGTTGAGATTTTCTGGATTTATGGTGTACGTAGAGTCAAATTGGTTGCATCTAAAAAAATTCAATGAATATTCTTTCGAAACCATGGGAACACTCTGTACCCATAGAAGATAAATTATCTGTTAATAATTCACAAGTGTCAGGTGTTATTGTTATTCGTTATCTCCATTTCTCGATTTAACAAAATGAACCGTTATTCTAAGTACGAAATTCTGGATCTATTTTATACACATGGTGAATGTGACAGAATTATTAGTAGAACCTGACGGGCCTTCAACGAGAAGTATCCCCATTTACCTTCCATGACGGAGAAGATCTTTAGAAAATATGTTTCAAACTTCCAAAGTTTTGGATGTGTAAGAGCCCCTAAAGAATACAAAAGAAGGGTAGTTGATGATGAGGAAAATGAAATTAGTGTTTTGACTTATTTCGAAGCGAATGAAAATGCATCTATTCGAAGTGCAGCTCATGAAATCGATTTAGACAGAACTTCAGTGCACCGAATTTTGAAAAAACACAATAGGTATGACTACATATATGAGAAAGTGCATGCATTAGAACCAGGTGACTACATAAAAAGGTTAAATTTTTGTAGAGGAGTATTAGAAAAACTTGAAAATGATAAAAAATTTTTGAAAATTTTTGGTCAGACGAAGCAAAATTCAATAATGAAGGACTATTTAATAGAAAAAATGTGGCAAACATTTGGAGAAGTGAAAATCCTCATAGAAAAAGACAAAGAAACCCCCAGAACAAATTTAGTTTTAATGTGTTTGCTCTTTTGATGAACCATAAAGTGTGGTACTACATTTATGAAGAAAATTTAAATACAGAAAAATTTTTGGAAATCCTGAGAAATTTTGTTTCTGAGTTTTTGGATGAACTGCCGTTGAGTATGTCGAATACCGCATATTATCAATTGTATGGGGCTCCGGCACATAGTTCGCACGAGGTGTCTGAGGAACTGAATGCAATGTTTGGTAATCGGTGGATCGGACGCCGTTCTTCACTGTTTTGGACCCCACGATCCCCCGATCTTACTCCCATAGATTTTTATTTATAGGGTAGAATGAAAAAACATAGTCTATGAATCTCCTATTGAAAGTAAAGAAGATTTGAAACGGCGTGTGTAGGATGCTTTCCACTCACTAAAGGGGGAGGAAATTGAGCGAGCGGCTAACCGAGGTGTTTCGAGACGTATTCGAACTTGTGTGGAACAAAATAATTACCATATTGAAACTCTTACCTGATCATTTATTTTGTTAATTTGAGTTTTGAAACGTATTTTTATTTTTATTATCATAATTTATTTATAATCATAATTCGGTGTACTGAAGTAGCGAATCTATTTAATGTGTTTCCTATTGAAGAGAAGAATCTCATTCGCTTCGAAATAAGTCTAAATACTAATTTCATCAACTGCCCTTTATTGTATTCTTTAGGGGCTCTTACATTCCAAAATTTGGAAAGTTTGTAACATCTTTTCAGAAATTGTAAAAAAATGGGGATACTTCTAATTGGATATTCAACATTTTGTGTCATCCACCATGGATTTGAAATAAACAATATCATTAAGTGCATTTGAATGTGTATTGCGTATACAATTGAAAAAATACAATATAAGAAATAAATCCAAAATCTCCTTATTATAATAGCAACGATTCATTTTGTGAAATCAAAATATTTCATAACGACTAACAATAAGACCTGTCTGACACTTGTGAATTATAAATGGGATGATTTATCTTCTATGCTCACAGAATATCTTTATGAATCAGATTCAAAGAATTTGACTCTGCGTACTACATAAATCCAGAAAATCTCAAATAACTCAGAAATTTTTGAATTTAGGAGCATTATCATGTGAGAAAACTATCATTATTTTTGACCGCAGAATCCAACACAATTATAAAAAAATAGGGTTCTAATTTGAAAAACAGAAGTTATAGCCAATTTATGATCACAATTTTCAACACAAAATTTGAAACACCCTGTGATGATATTTTTGAAATCCAAAAGATGCATGACCTTTTCAAATCCTTCCTCTTCGATGTTGTGAAAACGGTTTACGCTCAGGATATTTAAAATAAGAATAATGAACATATTACTGACTGAACAGATTTGACTTTTTTTCCAGTTTTTTTTTTATATTTTGAAAAGTATTCGATTTAATACAATGGTTTCAACAGAAATGTATTCACTATTGAATACTCGATCATACTAGGAATGGAAAACTATTTTCACTCCCTGTATAACCGGAAGTTTTTGGGCTTTGAAAATATTTCAGCTCTGTAGAGAACTTCGAACAATATCATAATCCCAATTTTCAGATTTCAAATATGTCTAGTTCTCCAGAAACGTCTAATAGGCACTCGAACTTGTATAATATGGGAAAATAGGCTTCCTTCTTTATGTCCGTAGCTTAAGAAAAAAAAAGCTCATTTCGAACGGTATTTAGTAGTATAGATAGATAGATACGCTTTATTTGATCAATTTTTACATATACCATACAAAAGGTGTAGATCGTGTCAAAAATAATACAATAACTAAAAAAAACAAACTAATGAAATGCAATGAAAACCCCAAATTTACCCTTATAAATTAGTATTTAGTATTTTTTTAGTACTAATTTTTTAGTGTTGTTGATAAACTCCAAGATAATAAAAAAGATTTCTTAGTATGAGGAGAGAAACCGAAATCCCATAGTATTGATCTAGTAGGTTTACGTTCACATTCCGACAGAAACGTGTCAATAAGTTGCTTTCAACTGTAATTTCTATAACCCCTTTTTTTATTTATTTTAGTAGACAAGACATTATAATTTTGATTCAATTACACTTAATTTTACATACCTCCATTTTGTGATGTAGCTGAATAATTAATTGGCAATACACCTGTAAGAGAAGTAGTTATTAAAAAAATATAAAATCAGCAAAATCATGCAAGAAAGCGACATAAAAAATTGAAACTTTAAATTCACAAATTCAAACTAATAAGATTCATGGAGAATTAACTGGATTTGTGTAAGTTCAATATGGAAAAATAGGGATCCTTTTTTATATCCTTCTTTATATCCTTAGCTTAAGAAAAAAAAACCCATTTCGAACAATATTCAGTAGTATATAAATATTAGTATTTTTTCAGTACTAATTTTATTAGTGTTTTTGATTAACTCCAAGTTAAAAAAAAGGTTTCTTAGTATGAGCAGAAAAACCGAAAACCCATAGTTTTTATCTAGTAGGTTTACGTACCTCCATTTTGTGATGTAACTGAATAATTAATTGGTAATACACCTGTAAGAGAAGTAGTTATTAAAAAATATAAAATCAGCAATGTCATGCAAGAAAGCGACATAAAAATTTGAAACTTTAAATTCACAAATTCAAACTATAGAGATTCATGAAGAATTCACTGGATTTTTATAAGTTTAATATGGAAAAATAGGGTTCGTGCTTTATAACCGTAGCCGAAGAATAAAAAGCTCATTTCGAACGATATTTAGTAGTATACAGGGTGTCCCAGAAATCAACGTCAAGCCGAAAACGGGCGATGGGCCAAGTCATGATAGTTAACAGAAAAATATAAAAAAAATGCTTGTCATGCACCCTTCGAATTATGACTATTAACAAAAAATTAGAAAAACTGACACCCTGTGATGATCTTTCAAGTCCTGTGGCTACAAATATTAACTTTTCGTGAAACTTTTTTTGTAATTATAACCATGAATAACCTTTCTTTAAAATACAATTCAAAATTCAACCATAACTGCCTTAATTTTAAATTAAATGTTGGATTTTTGGCAACCACTTAATTTAAAATAATTACATCACCCAACTTTAACCGACTGTACCGAAAAAAAATTTACTACACTATTTCGGCAAGTAACTTTAAAAGATTGTGCATTTAGTCAAGAATCTAAAATGGTATAATACTTGCTAGAGTACTTATTAATTTAGGAAAATAAAATTTTTTTTCTAATTAAGCCGGATTTCATGACAATTTTATTTAATCAGATAAATTATTTGCAATACAGCCAAGGCGTTTAAGTCCACAATTTACAGGCACAAGTACATACCGTTTCGACAATGTAAATGAGACAGAGCCGCCATCTTGTCGTAAGAGTAATAACCATGGGTTAATAAGGAATTTGTTAGGTTTAGGTGCAAGTTTAAAATAAAATTCAGTTATTAGATTTCCTCAGTAATGATTTTAATTTAATAACATTAAGAATTTACATCAAATGTTCAAACTGTTTGCCTTCAGCTGCAATGCAAGCTCTGCATCTCCTTAAAAATGACCGTGTAATAAGACGAGCGTATCTTCTCGAGTTATGATGAGTCATGAAATCCGGATAATTAAAAAGATTTGTTTTCCTAAATTAAGGAGTACTCTAGCAAGTATTATACCATTTTGGATTCTTGACTAAATGCACCATCTTCTAAGGTTACTTGCCGAAATAGTGTAGTACATTTTTTTTATGGTACAGTCGGTTAAAGTTGGGTTATGTAATTAAGTGGTGGCCAAAAATCCAACATTCAATTTAAAATTGAGGCAGTTATGGTTTAATTTTGAATTGTATTCTGAAGAAGGGTTATCCATGGTCAAATTAAAGAAAAAAGTTTCACGAAAAGTTAATATTTGTAGCCACAGGACTTGAAAGATCATCACAGGGTGTCAGTTTTTCTAATTTTTTTTTAATACTCATAATTCTAAGCGTGCATGACAAGTATTTTTTTTAATATTTTTCTGATAACTATCATGACTTGGCCTACCACCCATTTTCGGCTTGACGTTGATTTCTGGGACATCCTGTATAAATATTATTATTTTTTTTTAGCACTAATTTTATTAGTGTTTTTGTTTACTCCAAGATAACAAAAGAGATTTCTTAGTATGAGCAGAAAAACTGAAAACCCATAGTATTGATCTAGTAGGTTTACGTTCACATTCCGACAGAAACGTGTCAATGAATTGCTTTCAACTGCAATTTCTATAACCCCTTTTTTTCATTTGCGTAGACAAGACAGATTATAATTTTGACTTAAGTCAACTTAGTCCTACTCTAGTTTACATACCACCATTTTGAAATGTAGCTAATTCTGAATAATTATTTGGCAATACACCTGTAAGAGAAGTAGTTATTAAAAAAATATAAAATCAGCAAAATCATACAAGAAAGCGACATGAAAATTTGAAACTTTAAATTCACAAATTCAAACTAATGAGATTCATGAAGAATTCACTGGATTTCTATAAGTTTAATATGGAAAAATAGGGTTCCCTCTTTATATCCGTAGCTTATGAAAAAAAGCTCATTTCTAACAATATTTAGTAGTAAATAAATATTAGGATTATTTTAGTACTAATTTTATTAGAGTTTTTGATCAACTTTAAGATAACCAAATATATTTCTTAGTATGAGCAGAAAAATCGAGAACCCCTAGTATTGATCTAGTAGGTTTACGTTCACATTCCGACAGAAACGTGTCAATGAGTTGCTTCCTACTGCAATTTCCATAACTTTTTTTTTATATAATTGCGTAGACAAGACAGATTATAATTTTGATTCAATTTCCCTGAGACTTATTCTTGTTTACGTACCTTCATTTTGTGTTGCAGCCACTGAAGAAGGTTCCATGGGCAAATGACCTGTTTAAGAAGCAGTTTTTAATGGATGTGAAGTAAGCAAAAATCATAAAAAGAAACGGGAAAAAATCTAAACTAGAAATTCTCAACACCAAACTAATAAGATTCATGTAGAATTCACTGGATTTTTTTAAGTATAATATGGAAAAATAGGGTTCCCTCTTTATATCCGTAGCTTATAAAAAAAGCTCATTTCTAACGATATTTAGTAGTATATAAATATTAGTATTGTTTTAGTACTAATTTTATTAAAGTTCTTGATTAACTTCAAGATAACTAAATATATTTCTTAGTATGAGCAGAAAAACCGAAAATCCCTAGTATTGATCTAGTAAGTTTACGTTCACATTCCGACAGAAACGTGTCAATGAGTTGCTTCCAACTGCAATTTCTATAACATTTTTTTATCTAATTGCGTAGACAAGACAGATCATAATTTTGATTCAATTACCTGAGACTTATTCCTGTTTACGTACCTCCATTTTGTGTTGCAGCCACTGAAGAAGGTTCCATGGGCAAAAGGCCTGTTTAAGAAGCAGTTTTTAATGGATGTGAAGTAAGCAAAAATCATAAAAAGAAACGGGAAAAAATCTAAACTAGAAATTCTCAACACCAAACTAATAAGATTCATATAGAATTCACTGGATTTTTTAAGTATAATATGGAAAAATAGGGTACCCTCTTTTTGTATCCGTAGCTTATAAAAAAGCTCATTTCTAACGATATTTAGTAGTATATAACTATTAGTATTGTTTTAGTACTAATTTTATTAAAGTTCTTGATTAACTTCAAGATAACTAAATATATTTCTTAGTATGAGCAGAAAAACCGAAAATCCCTAGTATTGATCTAGTAAGTTTACGTTCACATTCCAACAGAAACGTGTCAATGAGTTGCTTCCAACTGCAATTTCTATAACATTTTTTTCTAATTGCGTAGACAAGACAGATTATAATTTTGATTCAATTTCCCTGAGACTTATTCTTGTTTACGTACCTCCATTTTGTGTTACAGCCACTGAAGAAGGTTCCATGGGCAAATGACCTGTTTAAGAAAAAGTTTTTAATGGATGTGAAGTAAGCAAAAATCATAAAAAGAAACGGGAAAAAATCTAAACTAGAAATTCTCAACACCAAACTATTAAGATTCATGTAGAATTCACTGGATTTTTTTAAGTATAATATGGAAAAATAGGGTTCCCTCTTTATATCCGTAGCTTATAAAAAAAAGCTCATTTCTAACGATATTTAGTAGTATATAAATATTAGTATTGTTTTAGTACTAATTTTATTAAAGTTCTTGATTAACTTCAAGATAACTAAATATATTTCTTAGTATGAGCAGAAAAACCGAAAATCCCTAGTATTGATCTAGTAAGTTTACGTTCACATTCCGACAGAAACGTGTCAATGAGTTGCTTCCAACTGCAATTTCTATAACATTTTTTTATCTAATTGCGTAGACAAGACAGATTATAATTTTGATTCAATTTCCCTGAGACTTATTCTTGTTTACGTACCTTCATTTTGTGTTGCAGCCACTGAAGAAGGTTCCATGGGCAAATGACCTGTTTAAGAAGCAGTTTTTAATGGATGTGAAGTAAGCAAAAATCATAAAAAGAAACGGGAAAAAATCTAAACTAGAAATTCTCAACACCAAATTAATAAGATTCATGTAGAATTCACTGGATTTTTTAAGTATAATATGGAAAAATTGGGTTTCTCTTTATATCCGTAGCTTATAAAAAAAAAGCTCTATTCTAACGATATTTAGTAGTATATAAATATTAGTATTGTTTTAGTACTAATTTTATTAAAGTTCTTGATTAACTTCAAGATAACTAAATATATTTCTTAGTATGAGCAGAAAAACCGAAAATCCCTAGTATTGATCTAGTAAGGTTACGTTCACATTCCGACAGAAACGTGTCAATGAGTTGCTTCCAACTGCAATTTCTATAACATTTTTTTTCTAATTGCGTAGACAAGACAGATTATAATTTTGATTCAATTTCCCTGAGACTTATTCTTGTTTACGTACCTCCATTTTGTGTTGCAGCCACTGAAGAAGGTTCCATGGGCAAAAGGCCTGTTTAAGAAGCAGTTTTTAATGGATGTGAAGTAAGCAAAAATCATAAAAAGAACGGGAAAAAATCTAAACTAGAAATTCTCAACACCAAACTATTAAGATTCATGTAGAATTCACTGGATTTTTTTAAGTATAATATGGAAAAATAGGGTTCCCTCTTTATATCCGTAGCTTATAAAAAAAGCTCATTTCTAACGATATTTAGTAGTATATAAATATTAGTATTGTTTTAGTACTAATTTTATTAAAGTTCTTGATTAACTTCAAGATAACTAAATATATTTCTTAGTATGAGCAGAAAAACCGAAAATCCCTAGTATTGATCTAGTAAGTTTACGTTCACATTCCGACAGAAACGTGTCAATGAGTTGCTTCCAACTGCAATTTCTATAACATTTTTTTATCTAATTGCGTAGACAAGACAGATTATAATTTTGATTCAATTTCCCTGAGACTTATTCTTGTTTACGTACCTCCATTTTGTGTTGCAGCCACTGAAGAAGGTTCCATGGGCAAAAGGCCTGTTTAAGAAGCAGTTTTTAATGGATGTGAAGTAAGCAAAAATCATAAAAAGAAACGGGAAAAAATCTAAACTAGAAATTCTCAACACCAAACTATTAAGATTCATGTAGAATTCACTGGATTTTTTTAAGTATAATATGGAAAAATAGGGTTCCCTCTTTATATCCGTAGCTTATAAAAAAAAGCTCATTTCTAACGATATTTAGTAGTATATAAATATTAGTATTGTTTTAGTACTAATTTTATTAAAGTTCTTGATTAACTTCAAGATAACTAAATATATTTCTTAGTATGAGCAGAAAAATCGAAAATCCCTAGTATTGATCTAGTAAGTTTACGTTCACATTCCGAGAGAAACGTGTCAATGAGTTGCTTCCCACTGCAATTTCCATATCTTTTTTTTTATCTAATTGCGTAGACAAGACAGATCATAATTTTGATTCAATTTCCCTGAGACTTATTCTTGTTTACGTACCTTCATTTTGTGTTGCAGCCACTGAAGAAGGTTCCATGGGCAAATGACCTGTTTAAGAAGCAGTTTTTAATGGATGTGAAGTAAGCAAAAATCATAAAAAGAAACGGGAAAAAATCTAAACTAGAAATTCTCAACACCAAACTAATAAGATTCATGTAGAATTCACTGGATTTTTTTAAGTATAATATGGAAAAATAGGGTTCCCTCTTTATATCCGTAGCTTATAAAAAAAGCTCATTTCTAACGATATTTAGTAGTATATAAATATTAGTATTGTTTTAGTACTAATTTTATTAAAGTTCTTGATTAACTTCAAGATAACTAAATATATTTCTTAGTATGAGCAGAAAAACCGAAAATCCCTAGTATTGATCTAGTAAGTTTACGTTCACATTCCGACAGAAACGTGTCAATGAGTTGCTTCCAACTGCAATTTCTATAACATTTTTTAATCTAATTGCGTAGACAAGACAGATTATAATTTGATTCAATTTCCTGAGACTTATTCTTGTTTACGTACCTCCATTTTGTGTTGCAGCCACTGAAGAAGGTTCCATGGGCAAAAGGCCTGTTTAAGAAGCAGTTTTTAATGGATGTGAAGTAAGCAAAAATCATAATAAGAAACGGGAAAAAATCTAATCTGGAAATTCTTAACTCCAAACTAATAAGTTTCATGTAGAATTCACTGGATTTTTAAGTATAATATGGAAAAATAGGGTTCCCTCTTTATATCCGTAGCTTATAAAAAAGCTCATTTCTAACGATATTTAGTAGTATATAAATATTAGTATTGTTTTAGTACTAATTTTATTAAAGTTCTTGATTAACTTCATGATAACTAAATATATTTCTTAGTATGAGCAGAAAAACCGAAAATCCCTAGTATTGATCTAGTAAGTTTACGTTCACATTCCGACAGAAACGTGTCAATGAGTTGCTTCCAACTGCAATTTCTATAACATTTTTTTATCTAATTGCGTAGACAAGACAGATTATAATTTTGATTCAATTTCCTGAGACTTATTCTTGTTTACGTACCTTCATTGTGTGTTGCAGCCACTGAAGAAGGTTCCATGGGCAAATGACCTGTTTAAGAAGCAGTTTTTAATGGATGTGAAGTAAGCAAAAATCATAAAAAGAAACGGGAAAAAATCTAAACTAGAAATTCTCAACACCAAACTAATAAGATTCATGTAGAATTCACTGGATTTTTTTAAGTATAATATGGAAAAATAGGGTTCCCTCTTTATATCCGTAGCTTATAAAAAAAAGCTCATTTCTAACGATATTTAGTAGTAGGTATATAAATATTAGTATTGTTTTAGTACTAATTTTATTAAAGTTCTTGATTAACTTCAAGATAACTGAATATATTTCTTAGTATGAGCAGAAAAACCGAAAATCCCTAGTATTGATCTAGTAAGTTTACGTTCACATTCCGACAGAAACGTGTCAATGAGTTGCTTCCCACTGCAATTTCCATAACTTTTTTTTTTTATCTAATTGCGTAGACAAGACAGATTATAATTTTGATTCAATTTCCCTGAGACTTATTCTTGTTTACGTACCTTCATTTTGTGTTGCAGCCACTGAAGAAGGTTCCATGGGCAAATGACCTGTTTAAGAAAAAGTTTTTAATGGATGTGAAGTAAGCAAAAATCATAAAAAGAAACGGGAAAAAATCTAAACTAGAAATTCTCAACACCAAACTATTAAGATTCATGTAGAATTCACTGGATTTTTTTAAGTATAATATGGAAAAATAGGGTTCCCTCTTTATATCCGTAGCTTATAAAAAAAAAGCTCATTTCTAACGATATTTAGTAGTATATAAATATTAGTATTATTTTTTTGTTAGAGTTTCTTGTGCTTTGATATAAATTTTTTGTTTAAAATTTCTTGGGTGTATAGCACTTATTCTACTAATAAATGGTAATTGTTAAATTATTATTTCATTTATTTTATTTTTTCAACATATGTTTCAGCGTGTCTACGCCTTTTTCAAGAATATAATTCAGTCGACAATTTCCTGTAAATTACATAATAATAAATACACAAATATATCAACAAACAACACAAAGCTTTACGTACTTCATTGAAATCGTCCGTCAAGTTATTATTTTCTTCTATAATCAAACTTTAAAGATCTTCAAATATTAAATATTTTCGTCAGCCATGAGTAAAATAATGTGATGATGATGCGCTGTCACGATTTTGTTTTTCCAACTTTTTATTCCAATTTAATGCTGCGACACCTGTATGAATTAACAGTGATAATCCCAAATCTGGGTTTGAATTGGTTCTTTTTAATCTAGATGGAAGAACCAATTCAAACCCAGATTTGGGATTATCACTTGTTAATTCGTACAGGTGTCGCAGCATTAAATTGGAATAAAAAGTTGGAAAACAAAATCGTGACAGCGCATCATCGTCACATTATTTTACTCATGGCTGACGAAAATATTTAATATTTGAAGATCTTTTAAAGTTTGATTATAGAAGAAAATAATAACTTGACGGACGATTTCAATGAAGTACGTAAAAGCTTTGTGTTGTTTGTTGATATATTTGTGTATTTATTATTATGTAATTTACAGGAAATTGTCGACTGAATTATATTCTTGAAAAAGGCGTAGACACGCTGAAACATATGTTGAAAAATAAAATAAATGAAATAATAATTTAACAATTACCATTTATTAGTAGAATAAGTGCTATACACCCAAGAAATTTTAAACAAAAAATATTAGTATTGTTTTAGTACTAATTTTATTAAAGTTCTTGATTAACTTCAAGATAACTGAATATATTTCTTAGTATGAGCAGAAAAACCGAAAATCCCTAGTATTGATCTAGTAAGGTTACGTTCACATTCCGACAGAAACGTGTCAATGAGTTGCTTCCCACTGCAATTTCCATAACTTTTTTTATCTAATTGCGTAGACAAGACAGATCATAATTTTGATTCAATTTCCTGAGACTTATTCTTGTTTACGTACCTTCATTTTGTGTTGCAGCCACTGAAGAAGGTTCCATGGGCAAATGACCTGTTTAAGAAGCAGTTTTTAATGGATGTGAAGTAAGCAAAAATCATAAAAAGAAACGGAAAAAAAAACTAAACTAGAAATTCACAACACCAAACTAATAAGATTCATGTAGAATTCACTGGATTTTTTAAGTATAATATGGAAAAATAGGTTCCCTCTTTATATCCGTAGCTTATAAAAAAAAAGCTCATTTCTAACGATATTTAGTGGTATATAAATATTAGTATTGTTTTAGTTCTAATTTTATTAAAGTTCTTGATTAACTTCAAGATAACTAAATATATTTCTTAGTATGAGCAGAAAAACCGAAAATCCCTAGTATTGATCTAGTAAGTTTACGTTCACATTCCGACAGAAACGTGTCAATGAGTTGCTTCCAACTGCAATTTCTATAACATTTTTTTATCTAATTGCGTAGACAAGACAGATTATAATTTTGATTCAATTTCCCTGAGACTTATTCTTGTTTACGTACCTCCATTTTGTGTTGCAGCCACTGAAGAAGGTTCCATGGGCAAAAGACCTGTTTAAGAAGCAGTTTTTAATGGATGTGAAGTAAGCAAAAATCATAAAAAGAAACGGGAAAAAATCTAATCTGGAAATTCTTAACTCCAAACTAGTAAGTTTCATGTAGAATTCACTGGAATTTTTAAGTATAATATGGAAAAATTGGGTTCCCTCTTTATATCCGTAGCTTAAGAAAAAAAGCTCATTTCGAACGATATTTAGTAGTATATAAATATTAGTATTATTTTAGTACTAATTTTATTAGTGTTTTTGATTAACTCCAAGATCAGTGGCGGCTTGTCCTATGAGGCAGTGCCTCATCAAAAAAATTCTGAACCGTATATTTCTTCATTCCCTTTCATCATCACTTTTTTCCTCAATATTTTTCCCAATCTCACGTTCCTTGTATATTCATAACAAATCAAATCCTCTTTGAATAAACGGTCGGAGGCATGCCTAACGCAGGCTTCTTTGACTGAATTAGCGTGTCATACTTCGATGACCTACGAGAACGTAATGGAAAGCCGTTCTAGGATTAATCCGAGGCTGGCCTCTGCGCGATCTTAGCCGATCTGAGATCGTTTCGTTTCTGCGATGTCCAGCGGGTTGTCTGCGTCGAAGCGATAAGAACATATCTACGGCTTTGAAGGCGGCTTCTCGAGGAATTAGAGGCTGGCCTCAGGTTTTTATTCGAGTTAATCGAGAAGCGGGAAATAGAGAAATAGGGTTATTTCACTTTGTCGTTATTTAGAGGTATCGCGTTTGTGTGTATCGCGTATGATTATAATCTTTTTTAGGTGAATTTTTTCTGAAATATAAATCTTTTTTATCGAAAGTGACTACCAGATCGCGAAATCGATTCAGCGGGACCTAGTAATAGTAAATGTTTTGAAATTCCTAAGGAACATGTTCAGTGTACTTGTGATATTGTTAATTTTTTATTAAATAAGCAACATTTTTCGACTCATTCGTATGATGATAAATTATATTTAATTAAGGAAGTTAAGCGACCTGTTCCAGATTTGAGGAAATCTCTAGTCTCTAGTGGTGGGGTCGGTAAATCAAATCGGGGATTCCAAAACACGTGGTATGACAAGTACGACTGGCTTACTGGAAGTATTACTTTGAAAAAAATATTTTGTTGGCCGTGCATTTTATTCTGAGCAACTAATGGAAATTCCGACAGAGTTTGGTCGAAAAGTGGTTTTAGTGATTTGAAAAATTTATCTCGGGGTCTATCGGTACACAACAAAAGTGCTCAGCATATTTCATCTAATTGCAAGCTTACCGTTATGAGAAAGCAAAAACAAAATATCGCCACAGCAATAGACAATGCGCGTCAAATATAAATTGAAAATTTCAATGGTAAAGTCAAAGAAAATCGACAAATACTAAGAAGTTTAATAGATATTACGATGCACCTCTGTATGCAAGGGTTACCTTTTAGGGGGCACGATGAATAGAATGAGTCTTTAAATCGCGGAAATTTCAAAGAATTGGTAGTTCTTGTTAGTAAATTTGACACGAATTTAAAAACCTTTTTAGAAAATGACACCTACAGTAAATCGGTATTTTCTGGTACATCTAAAACCATTCAAAATGAATTAATTGATTCGGTTGCTTTTGTTGTGAATAAACAAATCGAGGACGAAATTTCACAATCATTGTTTTTTTTCTTGGCAAGTTGATGAAACAACTGACATAAGCTGTCATTCCCAGTTATCAGTCATTTTTCGTTATGTAATAGATGACCAACTTGTTGAGCGCTTCATGGGATTTTATGATGTTAGTTCTGGGCGTTCTGCTGATGATTTATTTCAATTTTTATCTTTAAAATTCGTAAAATTTGCCAACTGCTTCCACAGAAAGAAGTTTCTCTATGTTGAAAAAGGATTGAAAATTATATTAGGAATACAACTGGACAGGCGTGGCTGAGTAATATGGCTAAAATTTCGATCGAAAAAGGATTCATAAAATCACAGGACGAAAATATTTTTATTGACAAGGTTATAGATCATTTCGCTGATCAGAAAAATCGTAGAATTCCATTGATTTACATAAAATTTTAATATTGAGAACTCAATTTAGAATAATTTTCATTAATAACTTTCAGAATAAATCCTATTTTATACTGCCTTTTTAATTTTTTTATTCAGTGTTAATTTTTTTCAGAGTTTAATTTATTTATTTAGAGTTTATTTCGTTATTTTGAAAATTTCCAACTTGATCTGATCCGATTTAATGGTTTTCATATTTTTGAGCAATTTAGTATATCGAAAAATAAGCTCATAATATATTGGGACAATTAAATTAATGGCTTTTTTTGCTGAATAAAATAAAGTAATATGTATATAAATAATTTGAGCATTCATAAAAAATTCCAAGCATTAGTGAAGAAAATTTTTATAATATATTTATTATGCAACTGACGAAGTAGAGTTCACTATATAAACTTTGTTCGCCAGGCAAACCCTATAATTTTTTTTCATATGTGCCTCACCATACTATATTGTCACGAGCCGCCACTGTCCAAGATAGAAAAAAAGATTTCTTAGTATAAGCAGGAAACCCGAAAACCCATAGTATTGTTCTAGTAGGTTTACGTTCACATTCCAACAGAAACGTATCAATAAGTTGCTTCTAACTGCAATTTCTATAACCCCTTTTTTATTTATTTGCCTAGACAAGACATATTATAATTTTTATACAATTTAACTTAGTTCTACTCTAGTTTACATACCTCCATTTTGTGGTGTAATTGATTCAATGTTAAGTGGCAAGACACCTGTAACAGAAGTAGTTATAGTTATATAGTTATATGAAATCAGCAAAATCATGCAAGAATACGACGTAAAAAATCGAAACTTTAAATCAACAAATCCGGACTAATTAGATCCATGGAGAATTCACTGAATGTTTGTAAGTATAATATGGGAAAATAGGGTTCCATCTTTATATCCGTAGCTCAAGAAAAGAAAGCTCATTTCAAACCATATTTAGTAGTATATAAATATTGGTATATTTTTAGAGTTGTTGATGAACTCCAAGATAATAAATAAGATTTCTTAGTATGAGCAGAAAAACCGAAAACCCATAGTATTGATCTAGTAAGTTTACGTTCACATTCCGACAGAAACGTATCAATAAGTTGCTTCTAACTGCAATTTCTATAACCCCTTTTTTATTTATTTGCCAAGACAAGACAGATTATAATTTTTATACAATTTAACTTAGTTCTACTCTAGTTTACATACCTCCATTTTGTGACACTAGCAGACTAGGTTCAATCGAAAGCTGTCGTCAACGCAGATTTCTGTATACTTGGAATTTTTGAAGAAAATGCGATAACAACCCATGAGATTCGAAAAACCACATTAGGGTGGTTTTAGCCCTGTTATCCCCAGCGTGAGAAAACGAGAGCAACCTTTCCGCAATCCATGCTGACAAGTAGATAAATGATTATATTTGTTCAGAAATGCAACCATTTTGTCAGCAAAAATTTTTTCGGATAATTTCGAAAAAACACTCAGTAAAGAAACAGGTTTGTGGTTGAAAATATCAGTATCTTTTATATGAATTGGTACGACCTTCGGCAATTTGGGAACAGAAGGAAACTTCCCAAAGGCAATTGAGCAATCCAACAGATGTACAAGGTGTCCAGAAAGGGTATCGGGTATTGAATAATTTCAAACTATCGAAATTATCCTTACGATATTTTCCAAATTTTTTTAAAGAAAGCTACAAATAACTGTTGACAGTTTCCAACAGAATCAAAACAACAAGGAACAACAGAACACTATTTTATTGGGAACTACCCACCACAGAGACGTTTTATATTTTAATGTGATAATAATTCACTCTAGTTATTCTGAGGAAAATTATAACTAAAGATCAATTATGGTTACAGATATTAACTTTCATTCAAAAAACTTTGCAATTATTAATTTTTTTCTCTCCTGGGGTTCGGTAATAAGTTGATATTCTATGGTAAGGTATTAAAATTTGACTTACGGCCAGTTTCTGAAAGGATGATCAAATCTCATGTCAACTAACACAACGATCATCTTGACAGAGATGTCAAATCAATTTGAGTTTCCGAAAGGATGTTCAGTGCATATTTAACTAATCTATGATCATTTTCAGTTGACATGAGGCGACCCTGTTGCCAGACTGTCCAACCACAGATTCTCCGATAAAAACTAATATTCTGTGATTAAAGAGGTTAAGATATCAGTGTTTTGTGGTTAAGATTTTAAAATTATCCGATAACTGATGTTTAAATTTTAACAATCTTATAATTTTCCTCAAGTGACCATAAAAAATACCTGGTTGAACTTGCTTACAACAGTTTCTTACGATAGATTGCATTTATGAATCGTTTAGCGACTTAACTGTACCTGTGTATTAAGTCGTATCTGGTGTATTAAAATACAGATGCTGTTTTTCAACTGAAAAATGTATCATCAATAGGTCAATAAAATGAAAAATATCGTTTTAATTTGAAGTATTCGAAATAATTGAGCAAACAACCTTGTTCATACATCATCCAATTTTATTATTTTATCACAGTACACAGAAGTAAAAACAATGAAATGAAATTTGGTGTAATTGGATTTATAGAATGTTTTCAGTCTATAAATAAGAGTAGATTAGAATATAAATTTATTTGAGCTATTGTAACAACTGTTCCTCAACGCACTACTTTTACTTCATAGGATTTTTGTGACGGATTGTATGACCTTTGATCCGAGTCTTCTTCCACAATTATTATTGAACATTGAAATGTGTTGATACTAACAAAGATCTGACTGATATATTTTCATCATTTGTAGAAGTATTTGGGGGATCATCTGGAAAGTTCTCTCCGATATCAAAGTCTGCTACGTCTTCATTATGAACTAATGCCAAATTGTGCAGAACACAACATGCCACTATGATATTCATGGTTGTCTCCATTCCTAATTCCCATAGACAAACAAGGAAAACGTCACACCAAATGTTCTTTCAACAGTATTCCTCGTTTTGATCTGTGCTCTGTTGTACGCTTGCTCACCGGGAGTTGATGGCCTCAGAAATGGAGTCAATAAATATGAGCGACAAGGGTAGCCACTGTCCTCCAATAAATAATCCCTGCGGGATCACAAATCACCTGAACATTAAGAGAAAAGTATCCCTTTCTATTTCTGAAAAGCTCACCTTGTGGACCTCCAGGTGACTGTATTTTTATATGTGTGCAGTCTACACATCCAATCACGTTCGAAATGAACTTATAGAATAAAATTCTGATTTGATTCTATTCCGTTCATCCTCTGTTCTTGGCATAGATATGAACTGGGGTCGAAGTTCAGCAATGACTCTAGATACTTTTTAATTATTCTACATGCTGTAGTTTTATGGACCCTTATATGGTCAGCTACTGTTATTTGGAATACTCCTGTTGCAAAATAGCTTATTGTTAGAAGTACTTGTTCCAAGGCAGTAACTGATTTGTTCCTTGATGTTAAGGGCTTTATTTTATCCTCTATCATATTCAGAAGTAATGTTATAATATCCTTGGACAGTCTATACCTATTTTTGAATTCCACATCATTGTAGAAATCAAAAGGGTTCATTCTTCTCCTAAGAGTTCGTGGCCTTGGATTCTCATCTTCGCTAGAATTACTAGACATGCTTATATCCAAGATGATATCCATAATTATTATCTACAATAAAAAATAGATTCACCAATTGTTGCAAAATTGCCTGTTTTTTCAGAGAAAACTAAATTATTAACGAAAACATATTACATCGCAAAATTGGAAAAAATAAATGCCTTTTCATAAAAATTATATATTAAAGACTATTAAATTATTTTCATACATACCGATAAAATTAAGATTTCCTTGGAAAATACATAGATTTCATTCATAAACAAGATTTCTTTCAAGTTAATTCGCCAAACAACACCGATTAGTTGACAAGTTCTCTGACATTAGTTTGACCACTGATTTAGCCTTAATTTGCGTTTCGGAAACTCAAAATGACGATTGACATACAATTTACCTGAAATATTTGACCACTGTGTCAACTGACAGCGTGGTCAAATTAACCTAGTTGACCATCCTTTCAGCAACTCAAATGGCAGTTGACCATAGATTTAACAGCTGATTAGTTGATTTCTATGATGATCATCGTTTCAGAAACCGGCCGTAATCTATGAACAACCATTAATCAATATTTATGTTTTTGTTTACATAATTAAAACAGATACTCTGATTATAAAACCAAAAATTTACCCATGTTCTGTAATCAGTAATAATAGTCTCAACAGAATAGATTCATATCAATGATATATCAAAATTTTTCTTATTAAATAACACCTAGTTGGTTATTCAGAAGAGAAGAATTTCTTCAAGCAAGTATAATTGCACACCTAAATCTGGGAATACTTGTAATCTATCCAAGTAAAGTGTTATTGGGATTCAGTACAGAAAATAATCATCAAGCAAAGTAACATCACTTTAAAATAATTATTCGTAGTGACATCATTCATTGTTGTTGAAGATTTCGAAAAAGATATAATAATATAAGATGCCATATTTTTAACAGTCTCATAGACCTGTTCACTGGTCTCTGTCAAGGAGAAGAAACTTCAGAAATATCAGTGTTTGGAAAATCATAGATTATTTTTTTCTGGCTTTGAGTGAAAAAAAAAGCACAGTGACAACCTCTTGCGTTGGAAGTTTTCATAGAAATGATGGTTTTCATGATTTGGAAATTTTAAGAAGAAAATTACAAATGTATGATGATAAAATCCAATCATTCTGAGGTTTTTTTGGAATTTCTCACTAGAAAGGGATGGTTCATAATCTTGGAGTAGAAAGAAATTATAGTGGAACAACAAAATCTATGTTTATGGTGTTGAATTTTTTTACCAGAAAATTAGTATTTTGTATCTATATGAATACATTTCCGTCGGTTGTACCTATATACATCCCTCGGCCTCCGCCCTCGGGATATGGAAACGGATTTGGGTTTGGAGACTCATTATTAGTGTACAGGATGGCGTCAATAATTTTTGTATATTCATTAATGTTACAATTTTTTGTGTGTAACGTAGTAGGTAGTATACAGTCTTTTTTGTGAAATGAACTGAATAAATGTTAATTATAAAAAATACCTCAGCTTCTTGAAATAACCTGAAGTTACTCAAAAAAAGCTTGAAAATTGAAACTCATTTTTCAGTAGGATTTACTCGAGCATTCAACATCAATTTGAAACTAAAAGAAGTAGTTTCTACAGTGTCAGGCTAAGTATAAAAACGTGCTTGTATTATTATTGTTATTGAGCATTATATTATTATTTTCGATATCATCACTTACCCAAACTATTCGAAGATTCTAACTTCATAGACTTTCGTTCAGTGTGATTTTCATCAGAGTCTATTTTCCTTTTGATAGGAGACACATGCTCTGAAAGTAAAGAATAAAATTAAAAGCCAATTACGAAATCTATCCAAATGATGCAACAGCAATTGAAAAGTAAAACTAAAGTAAAGAGCCTGTCCAGAAAGGGCGTTTTACGCGCGTTGTACGCGCGTAGCAAGTAAACGCGCGTTGTCGAGATACTAGAGCTACATACATCCCGTCCAGAACCTCTAGCGCGTTGCGTCTTACGCGCGTAAAACGCTTGCAATGGGCGGAACTCTCGACTTCGGCGTTTTACGCGCGTCCGACGCGCCTGTCGAGATACTCTGGCTCCGTTGCTGCGTCCAGCACCTACCAATACCATAGACTACCTATAGATAGGCAACTCTGGCATGAATATTGGTCCCGGCTTAGAGCTCAACTTACAGCGCCATCTTTCGTCATCTTAGAGTTGATTACAGATTCCATTCGCACAATGTTCCGTCTCGTGGCGCCCTCTAGTGCATTTTATAAGAGTTATCATAGGATTCCACGCAAGCGCAGGTTGAATCCCATATTTTTATTGGAAATGAAAACAAATACATTTGAAATGACCATAATTCTTTTAATCTGCTGTATATTGTCACAATTTCAATAAAAAATATCATTTGATCAGAAAATTGTGACAATTTGCAGCAGATTAAAAGAATTATGGTCATTTCAAATATATCTGCCTTTCAAATCAAAGAACATACTAATCTTTAGAGGATGAAAGGAAATAAACAAAAAGAAACTTTAAAAATATATATATAATGCAGTAAATTATCAATTTACAAAAATTTCAATATCGAGGGAAAGAATAAATGAACCAAGAATAATTATGCCACAATTACTCATCAAGTTATGAAAATACATTGAAAGAATAAATTAGAATATTAGTGACAGATACATCAATTAAGCATGAATTTAAGCATTAGATTTATACTTTTATGACAGAAACAATTTCTAAAAGTCTATTTTCTTTTAGATACTTTTTCGGATGAGATCTTCATTATTGGATCATAAGATCTTATTGTTTTTTTTTCCCGATAAAATTTTATAAATAGTTCTGTCATAAAAGTACAGAAATAATATCATGGCAAAATCAATAAACTTATTAACTGAAATTCCTTGAATTTGGCGTTTCAACGGTAAATCTCACATATCCGTTGAAGTATTCTAGAAATCTTCTGATAGACGATTTTTATGAAACCTACTATAAGTGGAATACCCAAAACTATAATCAATGACCATGAGCAGTTCACTTATATATAAATACCTTGTTGCCTCAAAGTTTCTTCAGGAGTTCTGTAGGGTAGACAAAGTATGCTTACATAATCTGAAAGATTATTGAAATTACAAAAATGATAATCATAGGGAGTAGAATGAATTACTTGGCAAATGAAGTGTTGGTAGAGCAAATCTTTTCAGCTTTCCATGTGGGTCTATGCAATCCATATGAAAATGCTTTATGCAAATAACACTTTTGGATTAATGAAGACATGGATTTCTGATTCTTTCCAACCAAACATTTCTAACACCCTCAACTTGTGTAATGAAAAACCTAGAAAGAAAACAGTGTTAGAAACTGTCCCAAATTTTTACTAATCAGAAATTACTACAGGAATATGAAATTGCTACAGAAAATATTAATTCACAGTACATTTTTAGTGAGTTATAAGTTAATCCAAAACTACTACTTATATGAATGCAACACATACCTTTTGACATTACTATGACTGTAGCAATTGGGAACACAATAACAATAAACCATTTAAATTAAATTAAATTGAATAAGTTGAAAATGAATAAACCATTTCAGACAACCAGTTCATGCTCATCATAAAATAGTTTCTTACTCTTCATAAAGTCCACCAAGAGTGAGGTCTGATAAAATCCGTTTTTACCAATCACTACTGAGAAGTACTAATTTACCGATCCGAGCTTCTAAGATAACAACAGATGTCTCTACCGCTCGTCGAAGAAAAACGTGACCAGCTTTGTAGTAGGCGAGTTCCCACCCCCTGACCAATACTACGCGCGTTTCCGAATTGAGTGGACGTACTCAGTTCGAAATGGAACGTGACAATTTTGACACGGAAGTTTTCATAGACGAGATTAAGAAGAGGGATGCCATATGGAATATGGAATCAGCCGATTATTGCAATAAAATAATTAAACAAAGAAAATGGCAAGAAATTGTAGACATTTTCAGCGATGCTGGCGATTCAGAGGATAGAAAAAGAACTTTAGGTAGGTGAATGATATTTTATTAATTAATATTATTCCTTCCATAGATTTAACATTGATAAACTATATCACTTTATCTTGCCAAGGGAGTTTGCCTTCGTTAACAAAATAATCAGCAAATCTATCTCTTATATTCAATGATCTTTTATTAGGTCTCACTGCCTCAGTTTTCAAATTATTCAGAGATGTTTCGTAGAGAGTGTGATCATACCTATAACCATCCCTCAACCTTACATAATTATGGAGAATACAACAAGCCTTAATGATGTTTTCTGCAAATTCTATGTCCACATTCAACGGTCTATGAAATATTCTCCATTTATTTACCAAGATGCCAAAGCAACATTCAATGTAACGAGGAAGAAATTAAGTGCGGCCGATGAAGAATTTCTCTCCGTCATAAAAACAAATCTGGCTTCTGGGAATCAGCAACAGTCATCAAACCTAATAGAGTCAGATGATGACAAACTCTTTTGTTTGTCCTTACACAAAGAGCTTCTTAAAGTACCAGAGGAAGACAGACTTCAAACAAAAATTGAATAGATGAAAGTACTTCAAGTTCATCAAGCTAAGCGTTGTAAACCTGCAGCTGCTCACTCTGACTACCAAACTGGAAGGACACAACGTGGACAGAGAGATCATTTTGGAGAAATAGGATATACCGCAACAGACCTTGTAACATCGTTTCCACCTGCAACGTTTTCGTCCTATAATCGAGGGTATTGTACTGCATCACGACCACCAACGTCTAGCTACGAAAACCGATCGCCAGCATCTACTCAAGATTCCAATGAATCTGAATTCATGGAACTATATAATATTTAAATTCAATGTTGAGTACTTACCTATATTATACGAGAATTATTCCTATTTTTTGTTAATTTTGTTCGAATTCTTTTTTTTTTTTTGTTAATCAGGATTTGGTTTATTATTGTTAAATAAACAAAAAAAATATTACCTTAAAGTAATCGCGAGTTTTTCTTCTGGAGAAACAGTATCCCGTAGCACATAATTTGGACATGGAGTCAAATCTTCTTTGATAATTTCTAGTAAGTCATCGAACGATGCTAATGACATTCGAAAATAGTTGAAAAACTTTTCAGTTTTGGGTATAAAGTTATGAACATGCTATGGGTCATTCTGTCATGTAGAATAGGATGCACGTTGAATCGTCGACTTTCTCTTCTCTTACGACGTCTCCATCGACGGTACGCAATCCAGAACACAACCGCTGTATCAGAGTTCATGTTTATAACTAACCAAATCTCCCTCAATCCTTCCTTCACATGCGCGTGTCAGAACGCGAATAAAACGCCGTATCTGGACGCAACTCAAATCAAAGCTACGCGCGTACAACGCGCGTAAAACGCCCTTTCTGGACAGGCTCTAAGACAGAGCAAGAACATTCTGTCATTTACTTCGTATCATCAAACTGAAAAAGTGATCAGCTAAAATTTAGTCATTGTGCAGATCTACTGTCATATCCTCGAACATTTCACAATAAAATTTCAGGACCCTAGAATATCTACGTAAATGTGTATGCAACGGCAGGGAATTATCAGATTGAGAATTTACCGAAAATTTCTTGATCATAACAAGACTTTTTTGCACTAAAACTGATACTTGATTATTATTGTTGATATTATAACTTACTCGAATCAGTTCGTACAGAAGTTATTTTATTCGACACTGTTCCATTTGTGTTGGGATGTTCAAGGTCTGAAATTAGAGAAGAGAATTTAGAGTTAATACTGAAACATTCAGATTCAGCTTCGATGCCTACAACAAAAATCGCACAGAAAACGATTTTTTATAGTAGAAAATATAACTTCAATAAAAAATAATCATGATTATTTTTCCGACCCAAATATCGACCAATAGAATTGCACCATTCGACGTCACGTGGTACAACCTACATGGTATTATACAGATAATTTTTTGAAAATTTTCTCTGGTAGTTGCTATATATAAACAAAACATGATCCAGTCAAATTAAGCACACGTCAAACTGACAGGTTGAATTCAATTGTGAAAATTGGAGATTTTGCATGAAAATGAGTCGATTTGGAGTTTGTTCTCTGTCCACCATCGATAAAAAAGTCAAAGGAAATGTTCCCATTAATACGGAGAAGGCAAAAAAAACAGTTTGGAACCAATTTACTACTTTTTGTACTGAGAGGGAATACACATTGAGTGCTGAAACGAGTGAAGCGCAATTGGCAAAACATTATGAAAGATTACGCTTACAATATGAAGAAAATGGATGGAGAAGACTATAAGGAAGGTACAATAAAAACAATGTGGAATCAGACTGCCAAATTACTTCAAGAAAAGTATTTCAACGATTTCGACATCAAAATCAACCCATTTTCGGATGCTGCATTCAAGACCGCTCGAGGAGCTCGTGATGCCAAGCGTAAGGCTTTACAATCTATTCCGGAAAAACGGAGGGCAAGTGCAGCAGCGTTGGAGGAAAAAGATTGGGATGCAATGACCACTGTTTGGGACGAGGAAACTCCTGATGGCCTCCAGAAAAAATTATTCATGATAATATCAGTGGAATTGGCTTGGAGAGGTGGTGAGGGCAGCATGGCGTCAATACATCACTTCAAGGCAGAACAGCGAAATGACGGAGAAACAACTGGGAGAATTGAATACAATCCAATTTTCAGCAAGACCACACAAGGTGGTGATAAAAATTATCAGACAGCAAGTGGCTGGTGGAGAATCGGGAAATCCCTGACAAGTTCCCAGTGAGACTGTTGCAGAAATTGAGAGAGATGTCAATATCAAGAGCGACAGACTATTCCTGACCCAAAATCCATTCTGGAATAAAGTTCCAGGCGCTAGGTGGTACAAGGATTCCCCAGTATGCCAAAACACGATTTCAAAGTGGGTTAAGGAGTCAGCACAAAAAGCTGGGCTTGACCATGGTAACAAAAAAATCACCAATCACTCCAGTCGTGCAACAGCCGTCTCCAATCTAGCGAAATCGGGTCTGGGAGAGCAGCAGATAATCAAAATAACTGGACATGCCAACAGTAACTCCATCAAGCCGTATCTCCAACTCGACCAGGAACACCACGAATTAATTGTCAAGAAACTGCGAAGGAGTGAGCCTACTGCAGAAAATGCCATCAACAGCATAAACCTCATGCCATCTACCTCTTCTGGGACCATTACCGATAACTCTGACTTGAAGAAAACATGCACCAATGTTTACAACAATTGTATTTTAAATTGCACTACCCTGATTCTTAATTAAATGTTGTTTTATTCATTATGAAATTCTTATTTGTTAACTGTACATTTCGTCTCATGGTGCAATTCTATTGGCCGACATTTGGGACAGAAAAATAATCCCCGAATACCACACGAGCTTCAAAATTATCTGGTATTTCCCGATAGGTTCCTGCAAACAAATAAAATCGTCAAGTTTTTCAGGAAAAATCACTCGCGCTTCGCGCTCGTGATTTTTAACCTGAAAAACTTCTATCGGGAAATACCCGATAATTTTGAAGCTCTTGTGGTATTACAAGTGAAAACATAGTCATGGTGCATCATAATATGCAATGTTTGAGAAATAAAGTAGGTGAAGTGGAGTTGCTACTGGGTGACTTGAGTAGTCCTCCCATGTACTTATGTTTTACAGAGCACTGGCTACAATCCAACGAAACCGTGAATATCAATGGTTACAAAATGGTTTCCTCCTTTTCTAGATCGATTTTTCAACATGGGGGTTCTGCAGTATACACCAGAATGAATAATGAAAGTGCGAGTGAGGTGGTTTGCCTTAGGCAGAAAAGTGAAGAACTGTACTTTGAGTGTTCGTGTATTCAGGATAAATTGAGACATTTACTTATTGTTTGTATATATAGGTCAGGTAAATCCGTATTGCAGAAATTTTCTGAAAAATTTGAAGAGGTTCTGAGCTTGATAGTTAGGGATTTTAATGATTGTAAGATAATTATTTGTGGAGACTTCAATGTAGATCTTAAGGTATATAATTCTGTAAGTAAAGGTTTTTTAGATGTGTTCTCATCATTTAACTTTCAACAAAACATATTTCAGTTCACTAGGGAAACAGCAACATCTAGGTCATTACTGGACAATATTTTCACCAACTTTGATACAATTAACGAATGTCGAGTGTTGAAAACTGCAATATCCGATCATTACGGCCAGTATATATCTTTTAAACTTGAAGGTGGAGGGCCGGCCACCCAAAAATTGAAAAAGAAGATTTTCACATCGTTAAAATTGAATGATATTTTCGATGCTTTATCTGTGGAGGGTTGGTCAAGTATATGCGACTGTAATGATCCTAACAAAGCATACAATTTATTTAATTACAAATTGGATAACGTTGTAAATAGTATAATCAAAAGTAAAATAGTACAGGTAAATACATCAAAAACAATCAAGTGGATGACAAAGGGAATAAAGATATCATGCAGAAATAAGAGGATTCTATTCAAGAGAAAATTGGCTGGTGTCGTATCACAAGAATACTACAAAACATATAATAAAATACTTAAAAAGGTTATAAGAGCGGCCAGAAAATGAGTTATACAAGGTATATTGATCAATCACAAAATAAATCAAAAGCTAGCTGGGATGTTATAAAACAATTAACCCAGAATCATAAACCAGTAGAGTCCAATATTTTGGGTGCTTTCAAGAAAGTTTGTGATGATACAACACTACTTTTGAATGACTTCAACGATTTTTTTGTAAACAGTTGCCAGGATGTAAATACCAATAGAACCGCTAACATGAAGCTTTTAAAAATTAACGACTCCTCCATATTTTGGTATCCGTGTGATGAATATGAGATAAGGGCAAGCATAAGAGACCTAAAAAACGTAAAATCTTCAGGGGAGGATGGAATATCAGTATGTCTTCTGAAGAAAGTATCTCCTTTAATTGAGAGACCCCTTTGCGACATATTGAATAGAATGATGATTGAGGGTAAATATCCTGAAAAGCTGAAAATTGGACTGATTAAGCCAGTGTTTAAAAAGGGAGATAAATCAGATATGAATAATTACAGACCTGTTAGTTTACTATCGAATATCGGAAAGGTATTTGAGAGGATTTTACTGAAAAGAATGCTTGACTTTTTTGAGAAAAGGATGATATTAACAGACTATCAGAATGGTTTCAGAAAACAGCGAAGTACAACAAATGCCATATACCAACTTTTATGCACAATAATAGATTCATTCTCGGAAACAGCTTGTTTTTTGAAACTAATCATAGAGGTGAATTATTGAAATCTGAGGAACGACTGGTGAGGAGGGAGTGCCACAGGTCATTAAAAGTTTTTAACAATGTATGCAGATGACACGTCTTTGGTGTTTTCAGAATCTGATTCGGAAAAATTGAAAGAAAACATCAAACAAGCACTGAGAGATTTGGATGAATGGTTCAGAGACAACAACTTGTTGATCGATTTGGAAGAGACTCAAATGCTGAAGTTTTCTTATAGGGACGAGATACTGGAGGAGTCGAATGGAATTAATTACAAAAGTTTCTCAGTGCAGCCCAAACCTGTTGTTAGAATGCTGGGTATGGATATTGATGAACGTCTGGACTGGAGGTGCCATGTTGAGGGGGTAGCGAAGGCTCTGGCAAGAAGTAGTTATGCTGTGAAAGTTTTAGCCAACACTGTGAATCAGCAAGCAGCCATTATGGTGTACTATGCCTATGCATTTTCAAAAATGAGATACGGTGTGATTTTTTGGGGAAACTCTGTAGATGCATCTCGCATATTTGTTCTAAAGAAAAGATGTGTTGGAAATATTTTTCAATTGGAAAGGACACAATCATGTAAGCCAATTTTTATAAAATGCGGCATACTCACATTGCCATCTATCTACATATATGAAGCAGTTTCTTTTGTACTCAGTAACGAGAGATTATTTTACAAGTATAGAAGAAATCATGAGTTTCCCACAAGAAGGAAAGATGATTTTAAGCCACCAAAACAAAGATTTTCTTATCTCCAAAAAAATTATGAATACCAAATCATATCAGTGTTTAATAATATACCTGTAAAAGCTAGAATGTCTTATAGTATCAGAGAACTGAAGAAGAAAATAAAGATTTTTTTGATCGAGAGAGCATATTATAGTATATCGGAATACTTGTGTGATGATGTACACTTATAGAATCAAAACAAGGATTGAACTTCTGATATATTGTTTCACCATTCGTTATGCATTAAATTTCTATAGATTCAGCAGAATATGTTAATTATTGATTTGTTTTTTTTTGCATACATTGTGTATTACTTTTCGATAGAATCAGCAAAATGTGTTAAATTTTGATTTTACGATTAAATGTTCTTATGTAATCTTCTGTTTTGACATGCTTGAATCCTTAATTTTGGGAATAATATACGGTGTATATTAGTTATCAAGTGAATAAAAAATTATCTATCTATCTATCTATCTATCTATCTATCATAGTCAACTGATGAATTTGATTCGAATTCAATTCAGTAGGTACACAAGACCAAGAGAGTTCATTACATCCTCAACGAATAAAAGTAAGTCGCGCCAAATTATAGAGCACAGTGATACAGCAGATGCGACCTCATATTCAAAAGAAAAGTATTCCTGAAAGCAAGAAAACTGCAAAAAGTTCAGAAATATAAAGCATTTGAAGAGATAAACAGAGCAGCTACGTTCGATCAATTACTTCGTATCATCAAACAGAAAAAGTCATTAGTTCAAATTCAGTCATTGTGCAGATCTACTGTCATATCCTCGATCATTTCAGAATGAAATTTCAGGACCATTGAACATCTGCATAAATGTGTATGCCACGGCAAGGAATCATCAGATTGAGAATGCACAGGAAAATTCCTGGTCGTAACAAGATGCTTTCACACTAAAACTGATAATTTATCAATATTGTTGATATCATAACTTACCCGAATCATTCAAAGAAGGCATATCTCTACAAGTTCGTGCAGAAGTTATTTTATTCGACACTGTTCCATTTGTGTTGGGATGTTCAAGCTCTGAAATTAGAGAAGAGAATTTAGAGATAATCATGGAACATAGTCAACTGACGAATTGGATACGAATTCAATTGAGTAGTTACACAAGACCAAGGGAGTTCATTGCATATTCAACTATAAGCAGTAAGACGTTTATAAAGCCCAGTGATACAGCAGATCCGACCTAATATTCAAAATAAATGTAGAATATCTACGTAAATGTGAATGCAACGGCAAGGAATCATCAGATTGAGAAGTTACCGGAAAATTATTGGTCGTAACAAGATGTTTTTACACTCAAACTGATAATTGATCATTATTGTTGATATTATAACTTACCCGAATCATTCAAAGAAGGCATATCTCTACAAGTTTGTGCAGAAGTTATTTTATCTGACACTGTTTCATTTGTGTTGGGATGTTCAAGCTCTGAAATTAGAGAAGAGAATTTAGAGTTAATCATGGAACATAGTCAACTGATGAATGTGATTCAAATTCAAATCAGTAGGTACACAAGACCAAGAGAGTTCATTTCATCCTCAACGAATAGAAGTAAGTCGCGCCAAACTATAGAGTACAGTGATACAGCAAATCCGACCTCATATTCAAAAGAAAAGTAATCTTGAAAGCAAGCAAACTGCAAAGACTTCACAAATATAAAGCATTTGGAGAAATAAACGGAGCAGCAACATTCGGTCATTTACTTCGTATCATCAAACTGAAAAGTCATTAGTTCAAATTCAGTCATTGTGCAGATCTACTGTCATATCCTCGATCATTTCAGAATGAAATATCAGGACCATAGAATATCTACGTAAATGTGCATGCAGCGGCAAGGAATCATCAGATTGGGAATGCACAGGAAAATTCCTGGTCGTAACAAGATGTTTCTACACCAAAACTTATAATAGATCATTATTGTTTATATTATAACTTACCCGAATCATTCAAAGAAGGCATATCTCCACAAGTTCGTGCAGAAGTTATTTTATTTGACACTGTTCCATTTGTGTTGGGATGTTCAAGCTCTGAAATTAGAGAAGAGAATTTAGAGTTAATCATGGAACATAGTCAACTGACGAATTTGATTCGAATTCAATCCCAACAAAACAGAGGTATCTTGTTTCCATCTGAATAATCATGAAACATATAGGAAATTAGCTGTAACTTTCAATGATTCTCCCATCGAACATAACTTCTATCCAAAATACTTAGGAATTAAATTAGATTCATCTCTCAATTACAAGGCTCATTTAAATGATCTGAGCCTAAAACTGATAACTAGGAATAATATTCTTCAGAAATTAGCTGGATCATCTTGGGGTGCTGATGCTTCCACTCTTCGCACAGCATCTCAAGCCCTATTCTTTTCTGCAGCTGAGTATTGTTGCTCTGTTTGGTTTAATAGTGCACATACACAAAAAATTGATGCACAATTGAATACATCCATGAGAATAATTACTGGCATATATATATATCATCAACATAGGACAGAACAGCTCACACAAAGAAACATTCAAAAACTAGTAGACAAGCTAGCTAGGGCAAAGACAAGGAGAATATTTTTACTTAAATGCAAGCAACAAAAACTATGCCCAAATTTCTTGAAACTCAAGACAGATCACATCACATGTAATTGTAAATATCTCGCTGATAAATATGACAAATTACAGAAAAAATTCATATTTCGTACCATCAATTTGCTGATCACTGATACTACCAAGAACATAAACACACTGGAAGGTAGCATTCGAACGATTCTGGACAATAAAGAAAAAGACGAAGGGGAACATTCAAGGCAAAATTTGGAGTATTATATAAATGAAAGATTAAGCCTCATCACAACCAGAAGTGAATCCATTCACAAAAAGAAAATCCAAAAGTTAATACAAATTCAGGGAAAAAGTGAAAACATAAACAACAATCAAACAAGAGTAGAAAATTTATCAACAACAGTGCTACCTGACTTCGTGGTGAAAACACTAAACTTGGGCCCCAAATATTCCATCGAGATAGAAAGAGAAAATGAAATCCCAACATTTAACATCATTACACAAATAGAAAATACCATTGAAGAATTATCGAAAGAAGACCAGGACAACATTCGAGCTAATGTCACACAAGCTCTAAATACCCATCAGAGACAACTAAGGGGTAAGAAACAGAGACAAAACATGATGAAATCTAACTTCGAAAAAACTAAAACATTTTTGAAAGCACACAATGATTTGCAAGTCATAAGAGCGGACAAGGGAAATAAAATAGTGATAATAACAAAAACCCAATACAACGAAAAAATGCACGAAATTTTAGATGATGATACAACCTATAAACAGGTTAAACGAGACATGACAGTCACATTGGAGAAAGAAAACAATAGAATCATCAAAGAATGGGAACAAAATAAATACATAACTAAACAAGATGAGAAAACGATATTGACCCATAACAGTAAGATACCAAAAATATATGGATTACCAAAAGTCCATAAACAAAATATACCTCTAAGACCGATAGTTTCGTGCATTCAATCTCCTCTGTATAAATTATCAAAATATATGGCGAGTATTCTAACCAACGCAATAAATAATAATGAATATTATATAAAAAACTCATTCGATTTGAAAGAATCACTGAGAAATGTTATTATTCAAGCAAACCATCGATTATATTCATTAGATGTAAAATCTCTGTATACCAACATTCCCACAGAACTAACAAAGGAGGCAATCGAAAATAATTGGGAAATAATCAAACAACACACATTCATACCAAAAGAAGATTTCATCCAAACGATACAATATATCACGAACAATAGCTTCTTCCAATATGAGAAAAATTTCTATAAACAAATTAAGGGTGTAGCCATGGGAAACCCGATATCAAGCACGATAGCACAGTTAGTAATGGAGTTGATAGAAAAGAAAATCATGGAAAAACACAAAACTACGTTCTTCAAACGATATGTAGACGACATTTTAGTTATAACAACACCAACCAAAATACAGTCGATTTTGAACGAATTCAACAACACAAACGAATTTCTACAATTCACACTCGAGGAAGAAGAAAACAACTGCCTGAACTTCTTGGACATGACACTAATGAGAAAAAACGGAAATTTATTGACAAAATGGCACAGAAAGGAGCAGAACACAACACATATATTAGATTATAACTCCCAACACCACCACTCACATAAAAAAGTACGGCCATAGGATACATAGACAGGGCGTTAAAATTGACATCCCCAATACTCCGAGAGAAAAACTTTAAAAGAGGTGAATGAAGTTTTGACGAAGAATCACTACCCTGAAACCCTTATCACAAAACTAACAAAACAAAGGACACACCGACTATACAACACACAACAGACGAGAATACCAACAAATACCACAAAACGAATACAATTACCATACATACAAGGACTGTCACAGAAAATAAGTAATATATTGAAACCCTACAACCGAGAGATAGTACACAGACCATACAATCAGGTGGGAAACATCTTCAGTAAATTGAAAGCACCAACACCCAAGACAAAAAAATCACAGGTCATATATAGTATACCCTGCAAGGACTGTGACAGACAATACATAGGACAGACTTCACGAAGACTAAAAGACAGACTAAACGCACATAAATATGCAAAAAACGCAACTACAGCACTTAATAAACATAAAAAAGATCAAAAACATGATTTTAATTACGATGACACAAAAATTTTAGGAATAGAACCCCAACAACGACGAAGGGAAATATTGGAAATGATTCACATACAGGTAAACAATGAAAATGTAGTGAACAACAAACAAGACACGAAAAATCTCAGCCAAATATACATGCCAATACTGAGAAGACCACCGATAGAAAGAAGAAGACAAAACAACCAACATTCCATTGACCCCTGACATTGACATATATGACATTGACACGAATGACACGACAATACCGACCAGAAAAGAGCAAAAATGAACAGTGAGATATTTTAGTGATTTTATTATTCTACTTTTATATTATATATGTTACTTTTTAGATGTCGATTTATGATTTATGTATACTGAAGAAGGCGGATGCGCTGAAACGTTTATACAAAATAAAATTGTTTAGAACTTTTTTAAAGACCTAGATGCCCAATCAATTCCAACTCAACATATATATATATATATATATACATAATTATTTTTAAACTAATCTATTAACTTGAAATCATATTATGATCTTTAATTGGTTCCGTTTGGAATTTGAGCGGAACTTAAAAAACATACTTTTTAAGTAAAATATAACTCCCTGCCCTTTAGGCCGGGGGCCCTGTTGTGTCTGAGGCCCGTGGCATTTTGCCAGCCTTGCCCCCTTATTGTTACGCCACTGAAAATAAATAAATATCAACCAAATCGATAATAGAATTAACTCTCGAATAGAGAATAGGATTTATCTACTGACCTCGTTTATACATGAGATCGGGATCGTAGTCATCATTGTCATCCTCGGTATCACTCACGGACAAATCTCTCATTATCTCTTCTTCACCTGCCATTTCTGGTATTCTTGTCTTGTAATTTTCGAGTAGTTGGAACTAATTGAAATGATGTAGAAAAATATTAATCAAAGCTGACGAAATTTTCGTCAGAAGAATTATACACCGCAGTCGAAGATTTGATTGAAAATTATAAGACTTCAACTGATATTTTTACCCATGAATAATAGAATTTGAAGAAGGAAACTTTGGATACAAGCAATCTAAAATATTTATATGGATATTTATCATACTCTCACAGATTTTTTGAGAAATTTCAACAAATATGGAGCAAAGCAATGCTCTGGAAATCGAATCAGAACAGGTAATTTTGCAGTTTGAGGACCCACCGCATTTTTTATGTTTTTACAATTTTAGGGTGCTTCAGTAGATCCTCTAAAGCAATAATTAATGATTAATGATAATTATCCGAGAAAAATTTTTTTGCAAATATTATTTTTTTCCATGTTCCACTCTTTGAAATGGAAAAAAATAAATTTTGACATCTTTTTTTGTTATTACTGAATTTAACCGTACCTAAAATAATAAAAAATGACAAATCTAAAGAATTGTTATTTATTACACAAGGGAAAAATTAGATTTTATCTCGAGGTTATACCGAGAGCTGAAATCTAATATATCTCCAAAGTATTATACACTATTTTTTTCTGTGACAGGAAAAACGACGATTTAATAGTGAAAGAACATTATTACAATACAGAGTGTCTCAAGTTCGAGTGCCTATTAGACATTTCTGGAGAACTAGACATATTTGAAATCTGAAAATTGGGATTATGATATTGTTCGAAGTTCTCTACAGAGCTAAAATATTATCGAAGCCCAAAAACTTCCGGTTATACAGGGAGTGAAAATAAATTCGACGAAAATTTTTTTTTTCAAGTTTTCCATTCCTGATATGATCGAGTATTCAATAGTGAATACATTTCTGTTAAAACCATTGTATTGCATCGAATAGTTTTCAAATTATCTAAAAAAAACTGGAAAGAAAGTCAAATATGTTCAGTCAGTAATATGTTCATTATTCTTATTTTAAATATCCTGAGCGTAAACCGTTTTTACAACATCGAAGAGGAAGGGTGTGAAAAGGTCATGCATCTTTTGGATTTCAAAAATATCATTACAGGGTGTCTCAAATTTTGTGTTGAAAATTGTGATCTTAAATTGGCCATAACTTCTGTTTTTCAAATTAGAACCCTATTTTTTTATAACTGTGTTGGATTCTGTGGTCAAAAATAATGATAGTTTTCTTACTTGATTATGCTCCTAAATTCAATAATTTCTGAGTTATTTGAGATTTTCTGGATTTATGTAGTACGTAGAGTCAAATTCTTTGAATCTGATTCATAAGGATATCATCCCATTTATAATTCACAAGAGTCAGACAGGTCTTATTGTTAGTCGTTATGAAATTTTTTGATTTCACAAAATGAATCGTTGCTATTCTAATAATGAGATTTTGGATTTATTTCTTATATTATATTTTTTCAATTGTATATACATAATACACATTCAAATGCACTTAATGATATTGTTTATTTCAAATCCATGGTGGATGACACAAAATGTTGAGTATCCAATGAGAAGTATCCCCATTTTTTTTAACATTTCTGAAAAGATGTTTCATACTTTCCAAATTTTGGAATGTAAGAGCCCCTAAAGAATAGAAAAAAAGGGCAGTTGATGAAATTAGTATTTCAACTTATTTCGAAGCGAATGAGAATTCATCTTTTCAATAGGATGATTATAAATAAATTATGATAATAAAAATAATAATACGTTTCAAAACACAAATTTTTTAAATTCAAACCTTTTTATATAGTCACCTGGTTCTAATGCATGAACTTTCTCATATTTGTAGTCATGCATGTTGTGTTTTTTCAAAATTCGGTGCACTGAATTTCTGTCTAAATCGATTTCATGAGCTGCACTTCGAATAGATGCATTTTCATTCGCTTCGAAATAAGTCAAAACACTAATTTCATTTTTCTCATCATCAACTACCCTTCTTTTGTATTCTTTAGGGGCTCTAACACATCCAAAACTTTGAAAGTTTGAAACATATTTTCTAAAGATCTTCTCCGTCATGGAAGGTAAATGGGGATACTTCTCGATGAAGGCCCGGCAGGTTCTACTAATAATTCTGTCACATTCACCATGTATATAAAATAGATCCAGAATTTCGTAATTAGAATAACGGTTCATTTTGTTAAATCGAGAAATGAAGATAACGAATAACAATAACACCTGACACTTGTGAATTATTAACAGATGATTTATCTTCTATGGGTATGGAGTGTTGCCATGGTTTCGAAAAATATTCATTGAATTTTTTTAGATGTAATCAATTTGACTCTGCGTATACCATCAATTCAGAAAATCTCAATTAACTCAGAAATTATTGAATTTAGGAGCATAATCATGTGAGAAAACTATCATTATTTTGGACCGCAGAATCCAACAAAATTATAAAAAAATAGGGTTCTAATTTGAAAAACAGAAGTTATGGCCAATTTAAGATAACAATTTTCAACACAAAATTTGATACACCCTGTGATGATATTTTTGAAATCCAAAAGATGCATGACCTTTACACATCCTTCCTTTTCGATGTTGTAAAAACGGTTTACGCTCAGGATATTTAAAATAAGAATAATGAACATATTACTGACTAGTTGATGACGAGATATTGTTGATGATGGAGCTCGTGTTGAATGATTTTTTGGGCTATTACCATCATCTATTGTGGATGTAATGTTTTCCGACGTTTCGATAGACATCTTCTATCTTTATCAAGGAGAAAAGTAAGAAACCTTTTGAAAATTATCAATTTTCAAAAAGTAAATATTGATAATTTTCAAAAGGTTTCTTACTTTTCTCCTTGATAAAGATAGAAGATGTCTATCGAAACGTCGGAAAACATTACATCCACAATAGATGATGGTAATAGCCCAAAAAATCATTCAACTTATTACTGACTGAACATATTTGACTTTTTTTCCAGTTTTATTGGATATTTTGAAAACTATTCGATTTAATACAATAGTTTCAATAGAAATGTATTCACTAGTAAAGAACCAGTGATCGTCAGCGATCTAGTATCCGTCGCAATCACATAATTTTTTGTTTTATTAAATATCTCACGAGATCTATCTTTAAACTGGTTAATTAGAATGAAATTTCAGAATTTGATTATTTTGTGTTGCCTACTTTAGTTGAAATAATATTGGTAACACTGTTGATTTGACAGGGTTGAAAAAGGCGCGCTCGAGAAAGTAACGATTTAGAGTGTTTGCTTAACAAGTCTGTTAAGGTAAGTTGTTACATTATTACGGCTACTACAGGTTTCCTATACCGTAAGCTGAAGTTTTTATTGATTATTTCGGGAAAAGACTAACAAATAACGTTATTACTATTGAAATTCGGTGGTAAATTACCAAAAAACATCGTAATTTTAATGTGATGAATACCGGTACATGACAGATACATTATGTTTCAGTATTCGTCAAAATTGACGAATACTGGAACATTTGTCTCTAAGATTGAAATCGCATGAAATGTCTTTGTTCAAACACAACAACTAAGCTTTGTTTCATATAGTAATCTTGAAATTCCAAAGTTTACGAGGATCAGTAATCGTCATAGTGTTTTATGAATGACATGACGAATTCAAGAGCTTGAAATCTTATGACGATTATAGAGACTAAAACCTGACGAACTCTGATTTTTTCAGATATACGCGAGAAAAATGGAAAGAAAGCGGTTCAAATATTCAGAAAATGATATGCTTAGAGCTCTTGCGGCAGTTGAGAACGGAATGTCTGTCTATTCAGCCGCCAAGGCTTTTAAAGTACCACGAATGACATTATCAGACAAAGTCAGAGGAAAAACACCAATCATTAGAAAAATGGGGCCTCCTTCCATTTTATCCTACGAAGAGGAAATGTTATTAGAAAAGTGGATCCTCCATCTAGCATCTGTTCGTTTTCCAGTAACGAAAGAACAACTTCTAGATAGTGTTCAAATGTTATCAAAACAATTAGGAAAGCAAGACAAATTTCCAAATGGCAGACCAGGTCGTCGCTGGTACGAGGCATTCTTAAAATGGCATCCTATCATAGCCGAACGAAATGCACAAAATTTAACTGCAAGGAGAGCCGCTGTTACAGAAGAAAATTTGAGAAAATGGTTTTCCGAAGTTAAAACCTACCTAACTGGAAATAATTTACTGGACGTTTTCAACGATCCTCGTAGAATCTACAATTGCGACGAAACTGCTTTTTCTTAGTCCAAAAGACAATCGAGTGTTAGCAAAAAGGGTCAAAAACTGTTCATACTGTAATAAGCTCAGACGAGAAAGAATGCATTACGACTCTTATTATGGGTAATGCAGCAGGAGATATAGCCCTCCAATGATAGTAGTTAATTTAAAAAGAATTCCACAAAAATTAGCACACTCAGTTCCCGAAAGTTGGGCTATCGGTCGCTCAGAGAATGGGTGGATGACCGGAGAAACTTTTTCGAGTATTTTGCCAACGTGTTTCATCCATGGCTTGTTCAAAATAATATTGAATTCCCGGTCATTGTATTTTGCGATGGGCACAGCTCACATTTAACCATGGCATTAAGTCAGTTCTGCAAGAACAATTCAATAGAACTTATAGCACTTCATCCCAATGCAACCCAAATTCTGCAGCCGATGGATGTTGCAGTTTTCCATCCTCTAAAGGTAGCTTGGAAAAAAGCTGTCTATGCACACAGGATTCGCAATGCTGGATTACCACTTAAGCGCGATAACTTTTGTCCCATTCTGAATGAGGCATTGAAAAGCCTAACTCCAGACACACTTAAAAATGGGTTTCGCCGCTGTGGACTTTGTCCTGTTGAAGCCGATGCACTGGATTATACACAGTTATCAGGTGACCAGAATTCAAAGGGAACGACCCAGCCACATGAACCAAAGATCCTGGAGCGTTTCATGTTTATCGAAGAAAATATCCCTCCAGAAAAGTTAACAAATATCGAAAATTCTAACGACATGTGGATGGAAGATTTAGAAGATACATCTCTATTTCATTTTTGGAAATAAGTGAAAAATACAGTTACACAGGGAAAGTCGACAGAAATAAACACAGAAATAAATAATAATGGATTTAGTAACTGTCAATTTGATAATAATGCTATTTACCAACTCACAAATCAAGAGGATTCTGAGACATATTATTTGGAAAATGAATTAAATAGTAATATGCTGGATGACCAACATGGGGATGTCCTAGTATATGAGGTGACCAATACAGGTCAACTTGTCAGAATATCTACACAAGGAAGAAATGAACAAACACAGAAAATGAATTTAGAAGAAGCTGATTCTGTTATAATAATGAACAGACCATCAGCAGAAGATTCAAGAACAACAACCACATACGAGTCACCACCAGCAGAAACTCTTATGAAAGGTGAACCTGTTACAGTAATGGACACACCACCAGCTGGCGAATCAAGAACAGCCATCACATGCGAGTCACCTCCAGCAGAAGCTCTTATAAAAGAACCTGCAATAATGCAAGAATTTCCAACACCATTTAAAAAAACTTTATATTGGCCTTCCACATCTAAGTTCGAAGCCTCAAAGAAAAAAAGAGAAATAAAGAAAAAGGTTCCTGCTGTGGCTACATCCATCGAGTGGCAACAATATTTTCTGAAGAAAGAGCAGGAAAAAGAGGAAAAAAACAGAAAAACTGAAGAAAACAAAAGGAAACGAGAAGAAAATGCAAACAAAAGAAAAAGAAGAGAAGGTAGCAGGAAAAAATTGCCTTGTAATGATACGAAGAGGAAAAAAAAAACGATTGCTCAAGATGGTATTGCAAAATATGTGAAGAGGAATTCGAAAAAGATATGATACAATGCTTATCCTGCGCATGCTGGGTCCATGAAGTATGCGCTGGGGTTTCTAAGAGTGCTAAGGTGTTTTATTGTTTTATTTGTAAAGCATGAAAAATTTAAAATTAAAAATTTTTTCGTTGAAGGATAGTGTTTCTTATTTTAAATTCAATGTAATTTCCTTATCCATTTTGACTGACGGACATTCCGACATTTCTGTGAGGAATACTGGGATACGTCTAGGTTCGATATGACGATTAACGGGTAAAATAGTGTTTTGTTTTTATTTCAATACTTTCTTTAGTTCGAAATAGATTCGTACGATTGAATTTCTATTTATCACAAAACGAAGATTCTGAAGAGAATAAACATAGAATTTTTAATGCATTATGATTATGATGTAGATTCAGTAGTTATATAAAGCTGTGGTTAGTCTTAAACTGACGATAACTGGTGCTTTCACATGGAAAACTAGAAAAAAAATTTTCATCGAATTTATTTTCACTTCCTGTATAACCGGAAGTTTTTGGGCTTCGAAAATATTTTAGCTCTGTAGAGAACTTCGAACAATATGATAATCCCAATTTTCAGATTGAAAATATGTCTAGTTCTCCAGAAACGTCTAATAGGCATTCAAACTTGAGACACCCTGTATATTAAAGTCACGATATTATCGATATGAAATTTGAATTTTTAAACTAGTAAGCTATTAGACCTGCGTTGCTAAGGAAAACTTTAGTGTAGTCAAATATCTGTCAATTTAATTTTGTGATTTGATTCAAATATTGCCAACTCAGTAATTGTTCAGTAGTTATTTTGAATACTATAAAGTTAAAAATGCTTGATTCTGAGTGTTCTCTTACTCCAACGGAGTAGATAGAAGCAGCGCAAGTAGCGTCACGAAAATTATTGCCAGCTAAATCGCGGAAAATTTACGAAACCGTGTTTTCAAGATTAATGGAATGGAAAATGAAAAGACATGCATTCTTTCTCGGAGACAGTGTTATTAGCTTATTTTTCGGAACTGGCATAACAACAAAAGCCATCAACAGTGTGGTCGAATTATTCAATGATTAAAAGTATGTTACGATCCAATGATAATGTAGACCTTTCAAAATATTTCAAACTAATAACATTTCTGAAACAAAATGGGAAAGGCTACACACCCTAGAAAGCTGCGATATTTACGAGTACACAAATTAGTGATGAAGTTTATTTAATGGCCAAAGTTGTTGCTGTATATGGGATTGCAGCAGCTTGTCCAATTTTTGGAATCAGCCACGTAACATTAGATGATATTGAAGATTCAGGAAAGTTTTTAATTGTGAAACTGAAGCAAACAAAAAATGATGAAAACAGGAGATTTTTAGTTAATGAAGAATATATTGAATATTACCGAATTATCTTCGTCCCGCAGCAGCAAAAGTTCGCCGCCTTTTTTATGCATATCGCAATGGAAAATGTATCAATCAGTTTTATAAGGTACCTGAAACAGTAGCTAATTTGCTTCAACTTGAAAATGCTAACTCATATACAGGTCATTCATTTCGAAGATTGTCTGCTACACTTTTAGTTGAATCTGGGGGAGACTTGATGACACTAAAGAAACATGGCGGTTGGAAGTCAACGGTTGACGAAGGGTATGTTGATGAATCGGTGGCACACAGAACAGAAATTGCTAATAAAGTGTTCAGAACGTGTGGCAGTTATGAAATAACACCCGATTTGCAACCAGGTACATAACAGCAGTTGTGTCCATGTCAGAGGATATTATTTCAACACAAGAAAATTCGTCTGTTGTACCGAATAGTTCAAGGAACATGTCATTCCCTCAATGCACATTTAATAATTGTACTTTTGATATAAAGGAAATGTAACTTATATTCAATAAAATATTTTAAAATCAAATATCTTCCATTATCTACAATTACATATATCCGGGAAAAAAGTATTCACATTTTTCCTGAGGAAAAAAGTAATTTCCTGAAAAGTTATATTTTTTTACCTGTCAACAATTTTTTCCCGTCATAGAAAAAAAGTTTTGGTAATTTTGCAGTTTAAGGACCCACCGCAATTTTTATATTTCTGCAATTCAAGGGTGCTTCAGTAGACCCTCTAAAGCAATAATAAATGATTAATGATAATTTTCAAAAAAAAATTTTTTTGCAAAAATTCTTTTTTTCCATGTTCCACTGTTTGAAATGGCAAAAATAAATTCTGACATCGTTTTTTTGTTACTACTGAACTTAACCGTACCTAACATAACAAAAAATAGCAAATCTAAAAAAAAATTTTTTTCAAATTATTAATTTAATTTTTTTTTCTTCAATTTTGGCTTTGTTTTTTTTAACCTAACCTAACCTAACCAGACGAGAAATCATGTAAAATATAGGTAGGGTCCTTAAACTGCAAATTAACCGTTTTTTTTTCAAATATTAATTTCATTTTTTTGTTCTTCAATTCTGGCATGATTTTTTTAAACCTAACTTAAACTAACCTAGCCAGACTAGCAATTAAGTAAAATTGGAAGGGTCCTCAAACTGCAAATTAACCTAAAAGGTACTTAAAAGAGGAGCTAATTTGAGGGTAATTGTAGCAAAAAATAAACAATATCGAGTATAACAGAAATTCAGCTAGAAAATAACATACCATTCCTTATATTATTCAATCATGGAACAATCTCTTCTTTTAATTAATTCAAGGAAGTATAAACACATACACTCACAATATTCCCAGAACGAATCATGATCAATTAAAATCAAACTTCACATTGACCGTTCAACATGCCTCTACCATTCATCCTATGTAAAAAAATAAAACAAGTAAAAAACAATAAACAATATAAAAATACCGATGGCTATTTTAAGCGTTGCCAACTTGGATTTCTAAGAACGAAAGAATCAGATAAGCTCCGAAAAGTTATGGAATTCTTCAAGATTGGCATTAAGTTTCCATATGGGATTTTTGGGAATTAATGTTTAGAATGCTATGCGTTATCAAGCATTAAATAAAAATTTTGTTGATTGCTTGTATACGAGGCATATTCAAAACAAAAGGTTGTTTTGAATCTATTTGAAAAGTATTTATCATTCATCAATATCCATTTTGCTCTTTTAGAGTAGGTAACCCACCCCAGATAAAATTCATTCATGCCAGCGCTCCCTCCTATCTTTTAAGCACTTCTGAATTGCTCTTTTAGGTATGGCCATCACCTCATTATTAGATTCTAACTTTATCCCTTTAATCGTGACATAACGCATCCCTTTTATTGATCTTTTCGGTTTTGGGAAAAGGAAAAAGTCGAATGGAGGAAAATCCGGTTGATACGGTGACTGAAGAATGGTTACTGTGTTATTCTTAGCCAAAAACTCACGAAACGTATTGATATATGCAGAATCCATGATTTGTTTTTCCACAAATACGATAGTTTGAGCCGTATTATTTCACGCAAAATCTACAAAATTTTCTTATAGCATTCTTTATTAACAGAACGACATGTACCACACTATCGTAATCTCAAATTAAAAAAAAGAACAACTCTTACTTTTCTTTTTACTAAAAACCATTCAAATATAGGCATATAAAATCCATTGAAAAACATTTAGAATATCTTGTTTCCAGTAAGCACTTGTCCTTCGAAATACCTTATAAATTCAAGTCCAAATTATAAATATCTAGAATTAGTAAAAACCAAACGAACAGTAGCGGTGGACAGGGAGAGTGTTAGTGACGACCCTGAAGCACAGTATAGATACCAACCAGTAGTCGCACACCGTGGATTTTCTTACACCAAGTCTGACTCGCGCATCTCGCAGGGATTCTAACCTCATATTTTGGTCTTTGTTCATTGTTTTCATCAATAATTCTAAGATGTCTGGAATAATGTCATTATTATTATTTAAGACATCTTAAATTATTCCTTTGTACAATTTATGGCCGGTTTCTGAACTCGACAGATAAACGTCAGATAGTTACCCAGCCGTTAACTGTGGTTAATATTTATCAGCTCGATAAACGCCGCACGGGTTTCTGATGTCAAATTTATGCTTCGGTTAGCTATCGATTGGATAACTCGACGGTATCGACAGTATTGTTAGTTCATAAAAGTAATAATAGATGTCACTGTAATCAAACCTGACATATTTTAAAAGATTCAATATAATTTCAAAGAGAGACTAATTTACAACTATAAAATAACCATTCTCTTATAATTCTATATGGAAAAAATTCGTATTTACAAATCATATCGAAAGCAGAACACAGAATCAAGGGATGGATTCAACATTCTGTGACGTTCTTTTGGCGTCAAAGAATGTGAATTCAAATTCGAAAACAAACGAAAAAAACAATTACGCAACAAAATGAGTCGACAAAGGGCTAGAAATTTCACTGAGTGTGAAAAAATTTTATTACTGGATATTGTTAGAGAATTTATAAGTACAATCGATAACAAAAAAACAGATGCCAGTAATGTGAACCAGAAAAACCAGGCCTGGCAGAAGATAGCCGCAAAATTTAACGCCGCTGGAGAGACTGGTCCGCGGAGCGAAAAACAGCTGCGTGCTTTATATGACAATATAAAGAAAAAAGCAAAAAAAAATTTTGCCGACGACAAAGTAGGTATAATCAAATTTCAAATACATAGGTAAACACAAGCAAGAGGATTCTATTGTTTTCATAATTTCTATCGATTTGCAGTGTGAAAGATACAAAACTGGTGGAGGGACCTTCACACCAAAGGCAACGCAAGTTGATGAGAAAGTAATGGGTTTGTTGCAGCATCACTTCACACCACTAACAAACCCTTACGACTCGTCAGCTGCGTATTATGAACTTAGTGAGTATGATAAGGAATCTGGATTACACTATAATTATTGCGCCTTCAACGAAATATTGCATATAATTAACTATGCAATTTCGAATGAACTAAAAAATAACATATTTCAGATGAGAAAGAGAGAGAATCAGAAGGCTCTGCCATTGTGCTACCTCCTGCAAGCCCCGAGATCTGTATAAACATGCCTTCAACCAGCCAGCAGGGTATGGTTCAATATTTGCAGGAAGAATCATCCTGTAGTGCTACTGAGCAAAGTGAGTAATTCTTATATATGTGAGATTCGTAACAATTGAGATATTCGAATCAAACAGGTAACCATAATACAAAATATATTTATTCATCTAAAATACATTGCAGATATGGAACTGAATTTCTCTGAGGAGGTAATTCTCTCACAGGAAGAACCTTCAACACATAATAGTCCTCTGGCGACTCCTGAAACTCCTAGAAGGCGACCAGGTGAAAAAGACCAGCATCTAGTCGAATAGGGTTAACTGCAACAAAAAAAAAGCTCTCATTACAACAACAAACACAATTATGAAAAGAAAAAATGCAAAGCAGGCCAATGAGGACTTATTAACAGCAAAAAAAGTGGAGTTAATACAAAAACAGATTGATATCGAAAATCTGAAGGTCAAGAAAGAGGAACAGTTGTTGGAGGCAGAAGTTACGTTGAAGTTATTAGAAATAGAAGAGGTGAAATTGCGTTTGGAAGTGATGAAAAAAAGTTACAGGAAAAATAAATAACTTAAATTAAAAGTTCTCTCATTTACCCCTTGATTAAAAACACAGGTATGCTCTTGCATATTGCAGAGAGATAGAAAGTTCTGACGTCTCTCTCATACAAAGTGACGTTATCTGAGTTGCAAAAATAAGCTTTCAGTTAAGAATTCCCTCGGCTATCACACACTTTTTGCAATGAAATTTGCATACATGTTTTCCTACTGATTATGGCATTTCTCCTCATTAATAAAGGTAATAATTTCATACCAATTTGAATATTTGCTATTTGTGTCTCAGATGACTTCACAAAATGAGAAGCTTAAATACGAACTAAATTAAGAAATTTGAAGAGTTTTTATACCCTGCCACTCACCTAAAATATTGAATTGCTATTGATCTTCTGAATGCATTTCCTTCGAGAGTAGCAGGTATTGACTCATCGGGTTGTTGTAGTTGCGGAACTTCTTCTTCATACTCAAAATTATCATTTTGCTGTACTGCGATGTTGTGTAATATTGCAGTTGCAACGATTATTGCAAGTGCACAATCCAGCTTGACGCGAAGTTGCATCGAGAGGCAGGCAAATCTTTTTTTCCACACTCCAAACGTTCGCTCAATTGTATTCCGGGTCTTTATGTGTGCTTTATTATATCGTTCCTCCATGCCTTGAGTTGGATTCAATATTGGGGTTAGAAAGTGTTGACCACAAGGGTAAGCACTATCCCCTAACAGATAGGAGTTTCCAAATTCATTATTCTCTAACCGAGGCCGCAAAAAAGAGCTATGATACATTGTGCTATCATGCGTTGAACCATGCCAGCGTGCATCAATATCACGTATAGTCAATTTAGCATCACACACAGCCTGTATATTTAAGGAGAAATAACCTTTTCTATTTCGAAATAATTCAGCATTATCTCCTCCAGGTGAAATAATCGGTATATGAGTTCCATCAATGCAACCAAGTACATTTGGAAAGCCTGCTATGTTATAGAAGCCCGCCTTAGTTTCTAAGATTTCAGCATCATTTTTTGGCATACATATAAATCTTTCAGATAGCTTGGCTATTTCCTTGCTCACATTGAAAATAACTTTAGATACCGTTGATTTGTGAACATTGATATCATCACCTATAACAATTTGAAAAGTGCATGTGGCATAGTATCGTAGAGCAATGCACACTTGTTCTAAAACAGATAATGCCACTTTTCTATGAGATGTTGGGGATAAAACTGGCTTCAGTTCATCACATAAATATCCCACTGTGCTTTTGTTCAGTCCGTATATTTGCCTAAAAAAATTTGAACAATCAATGTCATATAACGTGAATATTTCTAATAGAAAACATCCAAGATACACTTTCATAAACAAACAAGTAATGTTTAATGTTAGATTTTTGTAAAACTATAGAACTGTGTATTTTTAATAGGCAGAAAGACCTCAGGTCGATGGCCAATTGCTTGCAATAAAAGACAGTTATTACTACTTACCTAAACTCTTAATGTGAATACATTTCAACAATACGAATCCTTATCTGTCGAGGTATTGCTATATTATTGATGAATTCCAGAATTTCTTCATCTGATGAGGAACTTGAAAATATTTCTGTTGTCAATTCCATGTTTGTTATGGAACTTGAATTTTCGAAGATATAATTTTGAGGTTATCTTGAAATTGTCATGTAAACATTGAATAGTTAACGTCGAGATAACCCGTCATCGGGACGAGTTAAGATAAATGGAGTTTATGTGTAGTTTATCTGTCGGCGCGGTAGTCAGAAACCCCATTCGACAGTTATCTCTCGTTTAAGTTCATCGAATAGATAAACTGAGTTTATTTTGAGTTCAGAAACCGGCCAAAATTGGGTTTCTGACTACCGCGCCGACAGATAAACTACACATAAACTCCATTTATCTTAACTCGTCCCGATGACGGGTTATCTCGACGTTAACTATTCAATGTTTACATGACAATTCCAAGATAACCTCAAAATTATATCTTCGAAAATCCAAGTTCATATACAACTCAAACATGGAATTGACAAAAGAATTATTTTCAAGTTCCTCATCAGATGAAGAAATTCTGGAATTCATCAATAATATAGCAATACCTCGACAGATAAGGATTCGTAGATCTCCGATGGAAATGTATTCAGATGAAAAGTTTAGGTAAGTAGTAACTGTCTTTTATTGCAAGCAATTGGCCATCGACCTGAGGTCTTTCAGCCTATTAAAAATACACAGTAATATAGTTTTACAAAATCTAACATTAAACATTACTTATTTGTTTATGAAAGTTTATCCTGGATGTTTTCTATTAGAAATATTCACGTAATATGATATTGATTGTTCAAATATTTTTAGGCAAAGATACCGACCGAACAAAAGCACAGTGGGATATTTATGTGATGAACTGAACCCAGTTTTATCCCAGACATCTCAGAGTAAAGTGGCATTATCTGTTTTAGAACAAGTGTGCATTGTTCTACGATACTATGCCACAGGCACTTTTCAAATTGTTATAGGTGATGATATCAATGTTCACAAATCAACGGTATCTAGAGTTATTTTCAATGTGAGCAAGGAAATAGCCATACTATCTGTAAGATTTATATGTATGCCAAAAAATCTAGAAATTCTAGAAACTGAGACGGGCTTCTATAACATAGCAGGCTTTCCAAATGTACTTGGTTGCATTGATTGAGTTAATACATGCTACTGTCGAAGGAAATGCATTCAGAAGATCAATAGCAATTCAATATTTTAGGTGAGTGGCAGGGTATAAAAACAGGTATTCTCTTAAAATTTCTTAATTTTGTTCGTATTTAAGCTTCTCATTTTGTGAAGTCATCTGAGACACAAATATTCAAATTGGTACAATGGTATGAAATTATTACCTTTATTAATTAGGAGAACTGCCATAATTAGTAGAAAAAATATATGCATATTTTATAGCAAAATGTGTGCGATAGCCGAGGGAATTCTTAACTAAAAGCTTGTTTTTGCAAAGATAACGTCACTTTGTGTGAGAGAGACGCCAGAACTTTCTATCTCTCTGCAATATGTAAGAGAATACCTGTGTTTTTAATCAAGGGGTAAATGAGAGAACTTTTAATTTAAGTTATTTATTTTCTCATAACTTTTTTTTCATCACCTCTAAACGCAATTTCGCCTCCTCTATTTCTATTAACTTCAACGTAAGTTCTGCCTCCACCAACTGTTCCCTCTTTGTCAAATAGAATTCCTCTTTCTTGGCCTTCAGATTTTCGAAATCAATCTGTTTTTGTATCAACTCCACTTTTTTTCTGTTGATAAGTCCTGATTGGCCTGCTTTGCATTTTTTCTTTTCATAATTGGGTTTGTTAATAAGGGCTTTTTTTTGTTGCAGTCAACCCTAATCGACTAGATGCTGGTCTCTTTTCACCTGGTCACCTTCTAGGAGTTTCAGGAGTCTCCAGGGGACTATTATGTGAAGAGGGTTCTTCCTGTGAGAGAATTACCTCCTCAGGGTAATTCAGTTCCATATCTGCAATGTATTTTAGTTGAATAAATATCTTTTGTATTATGGTTACCTGTTTGATTGGAATATCTCAATTGTTACGAATCTCACATATATAAGAATTACCCACTTTTCTCAGTAGCACTACAGGATGATTCTTCCTGCAAGTACTGAACCATACCCTGCTGGCTGGTTGAAGGCATGTTGATACAAATCTCAGGGCTTGCAGGAGGTGGCACAATGGCAGAGCCTGCTGATTCCCTCTCTTCCTAATTTGAAATATGTTATTTTTTAGTTCATTCGAAATTACATAATTTATCATATGCAGTAGGCGCAATAATTATAGTGTAATCCAGATTCCTTATCATACTCACTAAGTTCATAATACCCAGCTGACGAGTCGTAAGGGTTTGTTAGTGGTGTGAAGTGATGCTGCAACAAACCCATTACTTTCTCATCAACTTTCTATGCCTTTGGTGTAAAGGTCCCTCCACGAATTTTGTATCTTTCACACTGCTAATCGACAGAAATTATGAAAACAATAAAATCCTCTTGCTTGTGTTTACCTTTGTATTTGAAATTTGATTTTACCTACTTTGTCGTCGGCGAAATTTTTTTTCGCTTTTTTCTTTATGTTATTATATAAAGCACGCAGCTGTTTCTCGCTCCGAGGACCAGTGTCTCCAGCGGCGTTGAATTTTACTCTACCTTCTGCAAGGCTTGTTTTTTCAAATTCAAATTACTGGCATCCGTCTTTTTATTGTCGATAGTACCAATAAAATCTTTAGCAATGTCCAATAATAATATTTTTTCACCCTCAGCGAAATTTCTAGCCCTTTGTCGACTCATTTTGTTACGTAATTGTTTTTTCCTTTGTTTTTGAATTTGAATTCACAATCTTTAACGCCAAAAGAACGTCACAGAATGTTGAATCCATCTCTTGATTCTGTGTTCTGCTTTCGATACAATTTGTAAATACGAATTTTTTCCATATAGGATTATAAGAGAATGATTATTTTATAGTTGTAAATTAGTCTCTCTTTGAAATTATATTGAATCTTTTAAAATATGTCAGGTTTGATTACAGTGACATCTATTATCACTTTCATGAACTAACTATACTGTCGATACCGTGGAGTTATCCAATCGATAGCTAACCGAACTATAAATTTGACATCAGAAACCCGTGCGGCGTTTATCGAGCCGATAAATATTAACCACAGTAACGGCTGGATAACTATCCGACGTTTATCTGTCGAGTTCAAAAACCGGCCATAAGACATAAGTGAATAGGTTATGTTGTAGTAATCACAATGTTGTGGTAGTTTTCAATTAAAAAAGTAATATAAATCGTTTCTCAACCAATAATAATTTGTTTAACTTGAAAAAATTAATGTGCAATTAATGTGATTTAAATAAATGTTCTAACTTTTAAATTTAGATTTTATATTTATAACAATGTAAAACAAGTTAAATTTATTAATAACTTATAACAAATGATTGATTTAACATAAACCAATTTTGTGAATTCTTGTTTGTATATAAATACGTATGTATGTGTAAAGGTAAAAATAAAATTTTGTTAATATGAAATTCAGTGCGAGATTCTTTGTATAAATTAATGTTTTAAATATAATTCTTTGTATAAATAAATGTTTTGAATTGTTACTATTATTTCATCCTTCTTCCTACTATACGAATGAATATTCACATTAAAATTATTTTATCACTCAAAGTCGTTGTCACGTAAAACTTTCGCCCGTATACCGACTTTACAGGCAACCAATTTTTTTTTGAGATCTATTTAAAACTAAAAGAAGAAGTTGAAGAAAAAAATACAACCTAACCTATAATTCAGTGGAATTTCTTAGAGTCAAAATCTACCATGAACCAGCAAAGCTCATTTATTTAATCATTTTTTTTTCATTCCAGTAAGTATTCTGTTTCAATAATAATCCCAAACTTTCTTTTTTTTCAATACCATTAGACACCGACAGGTGAGTGATACATATAGGATTGTAGAAAATATTGTTTATTAAAAACTCCGTTAATTGAGTAGTGCTTCATTCAATTAGTTGAGATATCAGGACCAATGGAATTTCAGGAGGTTTACGCCTACTGTCGTCATTTCTTTACGATTAGTTCGAGATATCAGGAACCAATGGGATTTCAGGAGGTTTACCCTTACCATCGTCATTTCTTTACGATTAGGTGATATATCAGGAACCAATGGAATTTCAGGAGGTTTACGCTTACTGTCGTCATTTCTTTACGATTAGTTGATATATCAGGAACCAATGGAATTTCAGGAGGTTTACGCCTACTGTCGTCATTTCTTTACGATAAGTTGAGATATCAGGAACCAATGGAATTTCAGGAGGTTTACGCCTACTGCATGTGTATGCATAAGAGTGAAATTTATTTAGATAAATATTTGAGTGTGTATCTATATGATTTTCAATTTTATAAATAGAAATAATAATAATATAATATAATATATATATAACAATAATTCAATAGGTTTTTTATTTTTTTCCCACCATAATGAGGGAATCCTTTCTAGAGAATACTCAGCATATTTAGCGCAGGGAGTATTTACGGAGGGGGTGTACTAGGGGGTAATTAACAAGATACATCTGATTTGTTGGGTTTTGGACATAATTGCCACTAAATAAAATAATTCTTAAAAATTTCCAAATCAGATGACAGTATGTTTTCCAGAGTAGCGAAATCCAAATATTGGTAAGCAATAGCAATGTCGTCGGCATAATCAAATTTCTGAGATGATGTCGTGGGTAAATCACTTTGATATAAATTGAAAAGTAAAGGAGCTAAAACTGATCCTTGAGGAAGACCGTTTTTCAACTTTTTGAAATTGCTACTCTTATTGTCAATAAAAAGACGAAACCTTCAATCAGATAACACATTTTCTAAAATTGTACCATTTTCCCACACTTCAGATGGGTATAGAGTTTGAAAATTAATCCATATTTCCACACAGTGTCATATGCCGGAGATAAATCAATAAAAGGAGCTCCTGGTTTCAACCTATCATTGAAGCCTGATTCTATGAAAGTTGTAAGGCTGAGAACCTGATCTGAACAATTTCTATTTTTCCTAAAGCCTCTCTGGAAATTTTGTAGAGCATTTTCTATAGAAGATTCAATTCTACAAAGAATTAACCTTTCTACTATCTTGAAATGAACACTCGATGAACTGATGGGTCGATAACTACAAGGATCACAATGATTTTTTCCTCTTTTCAAAATACTTAAGCCTTACGAAATTCGGAAGAAAAGTTTCCTGAATTCAGAATATTGTTATTGAGATATAATAACCAAGACAAGGCCTTTTTTCCTAAATGTTTGATGGATTCTGGATGAATTCCGTCAAAACCTGCTGCTTTTCGAGATTTGGTAGATTTGATTGCAGCCCCCAATTCATCTATATTGAATGGATGTGACAAATGTTCTAAAGTAGGAGCTGATTTCCTGAATATGTGTAACCAATTAATTAATTAATTAATTACAGTAGTAGTGAATAGTGAATATTGTGAAGTCCTAAATTTTCAAGAGTAGGTTTTTTGTGTATTTTCTTTTAAATTTTAATATATTGAAGTAATTGAATAGAAACACAAGAAATATTGAATTATATGTATATTTAATATATCGCATATTTATTATTTTTATTGTATATTTAATTTATTATTATAAATATAAATAAATAGTAAAATTAATCTATTTACATTTTGAAAGAACATTCTAATCTTAGATTACTAAACTATCTGTACAATTGTAGACAATATTAAAAAAACTTGAATAACAACATATTACTACTTAAGTCGCGTTCAGTGGATTATGATCAGTTTAAAATCTCCTTAGGTTCAAATGGTCTATAAGTTTTTTCCCTTTGCATTTTCGATGATGCTCTTCACAACCTTATGTCACTTGACTTTCGTAGGATTTTTCCGGACCTCATTAACACAGTGTACTGCTTACTAAGTCCTTACCAGCAATGTCTGTGGTAGCTAGAGACAACCTACACACTATTCACACATAGTATAGACGCAAAGGCCATTGACGGCTGCTGAACCAAGACCATACATTTATATCTATACATTAGCAACTCCCTTGTTTAGAGCTAGAACTACAGTGACTTTATACAAGACAATAGCAACAATGATAGTCGGCGTTTAGATTGGTTCCGCCATCAATGGTCGAAATTTCATTGTTTACCTAACTTGTCGTACTGTTTAACATGTTTTAAAGTATATATGTAGTTTATAGGTATATGGTCATGATTAAACGTCGCAGCGAGGTTAGGGATTGCATCCCGTGGAGCTTAATTCCTCATATTGTCGGATGGTTAGTGTCGGGCTCTGAAATTAAAGAAGAAAATTTAGAGATCATTGTAACAATATTTTTCCAGTATATTTACTGACTGAAACTACGACCGAATCATTTTTTACAAATTGGATACAATCATATAATTTATGATCACTTGATGTGATTATATATATTGTATTATATATTGTTTCTTTTCAGATTCTAAAAATACTATTAAGTTGTATCATCATCATCAACTGTTTATTTGTCTTAAATTTCCACAATTATAAGATGACAATAATGAATAAATACTAGACAAAAAGGACCACACAACGATTAAGAAACCAAGCACAGAAAAACCTTCGTTGTGTTGCCCTTGGATACATATAATAATGTTATTTTGGGAGAAACTTGTGTTTTTAAAAAACTTATACTTTATTTGGAAACAACGATAAAAGCAATGTATTACGTGAGAAGATCAAATCTATATTTTTCGTACATCATTAGACGTCTCTCCTATTTATAATAATTAAGAACAATGAGAACATTGTGGTACAATGAGAGCATTGTTGAGAGGCGTCATAAATAACAAATTAGCGAGATAACAATTAATGCGATAAGCAATATGCTGATCGACAAAATACAACAAGGTAATATGCATTTCCTTATGGATTAATACACTGTTGCAATAATTAGAATACAGGGTGGATAATATCTAATTCCTCCCCTTTGGATAAAATGTATCACCCTGTTTGGGTGTAGTTTTACATAAATCTTTTTCTTTCGAAAATATTTAACAATAAAATAAGTTATAATTATTAAAATTATTAAAATTAACATCAGACTGAATTCACTTGGCTTCATCTTCCATTCTTCGATTTCTTCTAAATTCACGTCTGGAACATTGATTTCGTTGAGATCCTCTTCTTTGGAATCTTCTTTCTTGAAATCTTCTTTCTTGAATTCTTCTTTCTTGAGAGTATTTATTTTAGGCAAAATAATATATTTTTCTTCATCAATCGTAGTAACTGGGTGAATTTCCTTTTGATCATTACTAATTACACATTTTGATCGTAAGATTGCAGTTTTAGGGATGAAATGGTATTTCGTTTGTTGTAAACACTTTTCTTTAATTTCCAAATTATTTGTGGAAAGAATATTTCCATCTTCTAAAAGTTTTAAATTCGATGTGGGGACTACAGTTAATTTTGGACAGTTTTCCATTTGTTTCTTCAAAACATTTTTCAAGCACTTTGGCGGTTTATTCAGAGAATCTTGATCGCATAGGAAGTCTCCTTCAATAGAATGGCACTGACTCGTTGACCATTTTAATTCTTCCTTTTGTGAGAGCATATAGGGTTCGGAATAGGGTAGGGTTAAATTATTCTGGATCAAGTAGTAAAATTTGTACAAATTGAAATTTTCTTCATAAATTGTTGGAATTGATATTAGAAAAAGTAAAACTTTATTTTTGAATATCACTTTTGTGTGGCATATCTGATAATAATCTTTCAAATGATTCACAGGTATAATAGTGACGTTTTTGACCAATTCTACAAACTTGGCATACGGTAGAATAGATTCATGAAGAACATGTAATCTTGCAAAACTAACCGCAATTTGAATTTCGTCTAAAATATTTTTTATATCTTTTATTTCGAACATCATAAGGTGCATTTGCTCAACTTCTCTGAGTGCTGGGACAATTTTTAATAAATTATAATTTTCCAATAGTTGTTTAAATTTTTCATTGTATTTATTCTTCAAATCATTCACCACTGTTGCAATTTGCTTTTGATTCCTCATTAGTATTTCCTCATTTTTCTCAATACTATTAAAATAATTTTTATATAATTCTTCATCGTCGGAATCTAAGGTTCCGAAGAGTATTTTCGATATTTTTCATCCAACATTAATTAATCCTCTCTTAATTCTCACTTTATCATTTAGTAATTCTTCCAGACTTCTGACATTTATTAAATTTGATTCTTGAAGATATCGGTAATGAGCCGTTTTAGAAAAACCTAATTTTTGGTCTTTTAGTTCATTGATTTCTTTTTGATATTTAAGTATTAGTTTCTCAATTTTTTCTAAATCAATATGATAAATAAGCTGTATGTTTCTTTTTGTTATATAAGCTTTACCTAATAAAATTGGTAACACATTGCTTTCTAATGGTATTATATCTAAGGAAGACACAATTATTGTCTGCAATATTATAATTACGTTGGCTAGAATATTCATTTTCAACCTGAAAACAATAATAAACAATTATAATTTACCTATTTTTTCCTTTTCTTTGTGTAAGGAATTTCTAAAATTGGATTTTCCGCGCTACTATGGACAGTTATGTCACTGTGAATAATAATATTTTTATTTCTTAGTTCACTTAGATCTTTATCATTTAAATTTGGTAGTTCATTATCAGGTTCTACTAATAGATCGATACATTCTTCCAATTCGTCATCTGAGATATGATTACTTATGGAGAGTGAATCTTCTTCAATTGGATTTATTTCAACTTTTTCTATGTAATTTAAATCTTCATTAAAATTATCATTTTGTATGTAATAAATATCGACATTGATATCTGATTCTTTAAAAATGTATTTTATCATATTAAAAATAATTGTCCATTCCAATTTATCTAATCCGTATGCTATCCTGGGAATAGCTAAATATTTATCATCGTTAAATTCACATAATTTTTTCAGATTAATAAGAGTTTTGAATACCATTTCATAGGTTGGTTTATCATAATAAAATTCTTTAGTTATTAAATAGTAAATATTTCGATTTTCAATTCTTATTGATGCTACTTCACCAACAGTTTTATTTTGAGATTTTAATTTGTTTACATTTCCAAATTTACTTTTGAATCGTGATGCAATACCATTACTCATTTCTAAATCTTTTGATATACAATGAGCTAAAGCATATTCGTTCGGGCAACTAAAAATATTCCTTCTTTCTCCTTAATATTAGAAGGTTTTGATAATTGATCGATTTTTAAAAATTTCTCGTAATTAACTTCATTATCTTCCTCTAGCCTTATTCTGCTGAGAGCATCTGCGTTATTTAATGATCCTTTTCTGTATTTTATTTCATAATCAAATTCTTCTAATTTCATTCGCCATCTCATTAAACGTGAATTAGGTTCTTTAAGAGAAAATAACCAAACAAGAGGTTTGTGGTCTGTATAAATTGTAAATTTCCTTCCATAAAGGTATGGGCGAAATATAGAACAACCGTGTAAAATAGCCAGACATTCTTTTTCAATTACACTATAGTTAATTTCAGCTTTATTCAATGTCCTACTGCAAAAAGCTACAGGTAGATCATTTGGTACTTGACCTTGTGATAAAACTGCACCGACAGCAAATCCTGACGCGTCCGTGGTTAAATTAAATTGTTTGCTAAAATCTGGATATCTTAATATGGGGTAATTCATCAAATTATTCTTACACAATTGAAATGCTTCTCTGTATTTGAGATCGTCAATATTTATTTTTGCATCTTTCTTCAAACATAATGTTAAAGGTTTTGTGATTTTCGCAAAGATAGGAATGAATTTTCTGTAATATCCTACTAGACCAAGAAATGATTTAATTTCTTTTTGAGTCTTAGGGATAGGAAAGCATGAAATAGCTTTCAATTTATTCGGATTAGGTTTAATACCTTCGCTAGTTATCACATGTCCTAAAAATTCGATTTCTTTTTTAAAAAATAACATTTATCTAACTGAATCTTCAAATTATCCATTCTTAGTGTTTCCAAGATGTTATGAATATCTGCCAAATGTTGTTCGATCGTTTCCGAAAATATAACTACATCGTCCATATACACGTAACAACATTTACCTATAAAATTTTTCAATACATTATTCATTAATCTTTGGAATGTTGCTGGCGCATTTTTTAAACCAAAGGGCATTCTTAAAAATTCATAATGTCCGTTATCAACAGAAAAAGCTGTTTTCTCAATAGAGTCTTCCTCTAATTCTATCTGGTGAAATCCAGACGCTAGGTCAAGAGTTGTGAAGATTTTTTGTTTCCTAACTTATCAAGTATCGCATCAATTTGTGGAATTGGATATTTATCATCTATCGTTTTTTCGTTTAGTTTTCTATAATCAATAGCCATACGCCATTTTTTCTTTGCCGATTTATCTTGTTTTTAGGAACTAGTACAACTGGAGATGTCCATGGAGAACAACTGGGTCTAATTATTTTTTATCAAGCATTTCATTCATTTGTTTTTGAATTTCTTCTTTATGAACTTCTGGATATCTATAGATTTTCGAATGTATTGGAACTTCGTCGGAAGTACGAATTTTATGCTTAACTTTATTTGAAAAGTTCAAAGGTTGTCCCAGTAGTTGCAGAACATCTAAATTAGTTTGAAAAATTTTCGTTAATTGACTCGCAATTTTTGGTTGTAAATGTGATAAATCAATAGGTATCTCTATTGGTTGTTGACAAACTTGGTTTTTGAATGGAATTCTACAGTATTCATTTTCTAAAACTCCATTTTTAAAATCAATTTTCAAATTGTATTTATTGAGGAAATCAGTACCTATTAAACCATCATAATTCTTATGAAATTTATATAAAATAAAAGGATGATAATTTATAATCACTTGATGTGATTATATATATTGTATTATATATTGTTTCTTTTCAGATTCTGAAAATACTATTAAGTTGTATCATCATCATCAACTGTTTATTTGTCTTAAATTTCCACAATTATAAGATGACAATAATGAATAAATACTAGACAAAAAGGACCACACAACGATTAAGAAACCAAGCACAGAAAAACCTTCGTTGTGTGGCCCATGGATACATATACATAACTCAGAAATTACACACTTAAATCTAAATTCACATCTTGATTAGAAAATAAACAAATAAGGAAGAGATTTAACTTTTCATCAGAAAACTGCAAACATGTTGGCTCATGTTGCAAAAAAATGGCACCTAAAAAAACAAAAAAAAAAGGAAACGCGCGTCGAGTAGGGGGTAAGAACGGCCTTCAATAAGCCCAAACGAGGGCACGCAAACACACAAGAACCAAGCACTCTATCGTCCAGCCATCAATTTCATCAAGTCAATAGCTGTACCTCCCAAGACCTATCACCTCAACCTCTCTTCTGAACTTCCTGATAGGAAATTGCTTGATCTCATCAGGCAGATCATTCCATGCACGAGGAGCGACTACCTGGGAGGATTTGTGAAAAACTTCGGTTCTGTGCTGAAGAATAACGAATCTTTCAATATGTCTCGTAATGTACCGATGTGAACGGGCACAGAAAAACCGCCTCAAGTAGGAAGGCTCACCCGTCCCAAGAATTCGTCGAACGAAAACCAATATGACCAATTTTCTTCTGTTGGCCATATTGAGTAATAAGTGCTCATTCAGGAGAGGTGTTATATGTTCTCTGTAAGGTATCATAAATATATATATATTCTTTTGAACTTTTGGCTGACAATATTTAGTTAGCAAACAATAAAGCATATAGATCAGGGGTTAGTGACGGGGTGTCATACAATTCGGCGTATGGCATAAAAGCCTAGGGAAAAAACCCCAGTAAAAAAAAACCCTGGCTCCCCGTCTAAGTGTGAAAATACAAAAATAAGTTGAAATATATTTCAGGGACTTCTTTCTTCAAGAGTGATCTTCTATTGATGGAGACAGAGACTTCTTCAAGGTGCTCACATTGAATCTGGAAATAAAAAGCCAAAAGCAGAAAAAAGAAATGAATAACAAAAATACGTATCATATTCGTTCGAAATTTATAACCCATTCCAAGAAAGAGTTGGAAACATCATGAATAGCCCTAAAACCATCTTGAAATTTATATATGGGACAACTATTGATGAGATGAGGTATTGTTTCTTCTGCTTCTCCACATTCACAACTTGCGCTAGGAAGGTATCATAAATGAAAACCTCATACAGGAATTTTGCAATTTTTGTATGGATCTACCAGTACTTTGGCTCAACGAATTTCCATAGACTACATCCGCATAATCAAACAGCGATAATACCAAAAATTTACACAGATAATATTTTGTTTTATTCGACAAGGATGTTTTGAACCGATATAATTTCTTCAGACGTGCATAAGCCACCCTCAACCTATTCCTGACATGCACCCGGAATGACAAATCAGAATCCAAGTATACTCCCAAGTTTCTCGCCTCAGAAGCAATCGGCAAAAATGAGCCAGCCAACTGTCATCTGAAGCTATCATTTACCGCAGTCGCCCTAGAGTCTAGGGCCTAGACCCATTCACTCCGAAAATCATGACGCATGACTTGGAGACATTCAACTTCAGATTGTTATCAAGAGCAAACTGACCAATTCTACGTAAATCTTCGTTTATTTATTTATTCTCACTGGAACACAAACAGAAACTAATCCCAGAGGCAGTGTTCACTCAGTTACAAATAAAACCTCAATAATACATGTAATATACCTATCAACTAAACAAACAAAACAAAACAAAAATCACATGTAAAATACAGTATTCAAATATACATACCATTAACCCGGAAAAATCGAAAACAAAAGATGACGTTTCAGACATTTCTTAAAAGTGGTCAGCGAACAAGAAAAGAAATCGAGGCATGGCCAGACAACACCTGCGGTTGTCATCATTCTGACGAGTGGGGAATTTGCGGTGTAGTTTTTTCTCCTCAGGGACACCTGAAATATGTTGTCTGACCTGAGCCTTAGATCAGGCACCCTTAAGCGAATCTCCTCCAAAATACCAGGAGCAATGATCAAACCATTTAACAGCTTGAACATGAATGAAGCATCATTCATGAATCTTACATCGACTAGCCTGGGAAGCTGAAAAATCCTACGAGCATACGTGTAGTCATAATTTTCAATTATAATTTTATTTTTGTAGGCCAGAAATCGAATGAACCTATTCTGAACAGACCCCAGGTGTCGAATATAGCAGTCGTATCTCGGGTTCCATATGATGGATGCAAAGTTCAATCGTGAGGAGACAAATGCATGGTAGAGTGTTATGATAGTCTCATTTTTTGAAAGGCTTTTCCATGCCTAAGCACAAAGCCAAGCATTCTGGAGCAGGATGTGACGACGTTACTAATGTGAGCACCAAAGATTAGTTTGGAGTCGAGTGTTATTCCCAAGTCTTTGTCAATGCTTGACTCCTTCAACTGACGGTTGTCAAGTGTGTACTGGAAGGAGATTTTGTTGGTGTTCCTAGTATACGAAATTTTCACACATTTATCCAAGTGGAGAAACAAGCTATTATCTATACAGTATTGGGCTAATCTATCCAGATCGCTCTGGAGATTAAGACAGTCCTCAATCGATCGAATCATCATGAACAGTTTAAGGTCATCAGCAAAAAGTAGGAACCTACAATATCTAAAGCAATTTCCAATGTTATTAACATAAATTAAAAAGAGTAAGGGGCCGAGATGAGAGCCCTGCGGAACTCCAGAGGTATTGCGAAACTTCCTAGATTCGCAGCCATCGAGCAAAACGTATTGGCTCCTACCCTCGATATAAGACATCAGCCAGAGCCTCAGATTTCCACATACCCCCACCTTAGGAAACCGTACCGACATAACCGTATGACACAGTTTATCAAAGGCCTTTGTGAAGTCAGTGTACATGGCATCTATTTGAACACAGGACTCACCTCCACATTCAAGAAAATGCAGAAAGGTGAACAAGTTTGTCTCAACACTTTTACCCCCTCGAAAACCGTGCTGTTCATTGATAATAATGTTCTTCAGATGAAATGATAGGTATTCATGAATTAAACGCTCGAATTGCTTGGGAAATACTGATAAGATGCTTATAGGAAGGTAGTTTTCGATGAGATCTCTGTGTCCGCTTTTAAAAACTGGAACAATAGATGACAACTTCCAGATGTTTGGGAAAATTGACGATGATAAGGATTTATTGAAGATGATATAGAGGGGGTAGGCTAAGTTCAGTGCACAATTTTTGGCAAAAAGAGGCGGAATTGACCAGCTGAATTAAGGAAGAGCCTGCCGGCAACTCACCAATGTCCGGAACCGTGTTCACCTCATCAGCAACCAGCCCCGAGTGTCCAATTACCGCCGCCACTGGACTAGCTCCGCGACATCCCGCACATTTCCAACTGATGCCCGGTGATTTCGCGAACGCCAACATGTGATCTCTTGTGATATCGGAGCATCTGGGATTGGCATGATAAAAACCAAGACAAACACCGGAACATTCCAAACCGGGGGATTTCTTATTGATTGAATTCGTACAAATTATACAAACCGGCATAGTTTCGAAAAACTTCAACGACGAAAATAACAGGTATTAGATATTACACAATTTGGTGTGATTTTCAAGCGGAAAAATCGAGTACAATTGAGTCTAATTATTGAATATCGGAAGAGCGAAAGGAAAGACGTGCAATCAGTTCGAACTAACATAACATTCGTTGAACCACAATTGCGAATCATCAGCATACTGCCACAATGAAGCATTCAAAACAGTCCCACCCATATCCTCTACATAAATCAAGAAAAGAAGGGGACCCAGGATAGACCCCTGAGGAACACCGCGCTCACAAGAGACAAAATCCGACCTCACGATGACTCGATCAGTATGCAACATCACGCAATGCGACCTTCCGGTGAGATAAGATCTAAATAATCCAACTGAACTCCGTGAGAAGCCGAAATACCTGAGTTTAGCCAATAACATTCCATGATCCAGCGTGTCAAATGCTTCACTGAAATCAAGAAGAGTCAAACAACTACCCTGCCCCCTTTCTATGCTTAACTTTATTTTGTCGATGATATCAACCAAACAAGTTGAGGTGCTGTAACTCCTCCTGAACCCCTACTGATAATCCGGTATAATATACAGTGTGGAACAGCCAAATGGAATAAATTCGATAACGGATAAATGAGAGTGTGTTTGGAAAAACGCTTGGACTCAGCGATTTGTATTTTTAACTGAGCATTAAAAAAAAAATTATATAGGGTGCGTCATGTGACAGTGGCCAATACCCACTTTTTCATTTTAAATGCAAGCCCCTGTATATTATTAATTTTTTGGATTCTTCAGAGAATTCTAGACATAAATCATGTACAATGTCCTATACCTATCTTCAACTGTTTCGGACATATTAAGTGTTTTCAGATTTATTAAAAAAATTAACATTAAAAAAGAAAATTATTTTATTTCACAAATTCGCTACATTACACTAAAAACCTAATAATTAATACTGATTATTTCTTAATAATTAAAAAAAAAAACAAAGAAATATTAATGTCAATGTAGTAAATGTTCAAAATGCTCGCCGCGAACGTCTTGGCTACATGCTTATCTGGTATAGAAATGTCTTCTAATATTACTCAACATCTCGGGTGTAACTGATCTAATCGTAAGCGCGATTCGTCTTTTTAAGTCATCTAAGTTGAGGGGTTTAGTTTTGTATACAATACTTTTGACATATCCCCACAAAAAGTAGTCTAACAGCGACAGATCAGGAGATCGTGCTGGCCATTCTATCGATCCGCGCCTCCCTATCCATCGATTTGGAAAAATTTGGTTCAGGTACTGACGGACATTGATTTGGTAATGGGGCGGTGCTCCATCTTGCTGGAACCATATTGTATTGGCAGGAACTTGTGGGTTTGCTGGATCCGGATATAAGTTTGTCAAAGTTGGCACGACATTATTTTGGAGCAGTTCTAAATATTTATCTCCATTCAAGTTGCCATCAATGAAAAAGGGACCTACGATATGATTTCCAACAATTCCTGCCCAAACATTCACTTTTTCAGGATATTGGGTATGTTCCTCTCGCATCCAGTGAGGATTCTCATCAGACCAATAGCGGCAATTTTGACGATTAACATGACCGTGAAGTGTAAATGTGCTCTCATCAGAAAACAAAATATCTTTTAATTGGATCACATTGTTATCTTATATTTCCATCATTTGCTCACCAAAATACGTTCTCCTATCGAAATCGTCTTCCATGAGCTCCTGAGTTGGTATCATTTTATAGAGATGCATTTTACTTTCCTTTAATGTTCGAAAAATTGTTGTGTGGCTAACGTTGAACAGTGGGGCTCCTTTTCGACCAGAATTATGTGGGTTTTCTTGAAACTCAGTCATAATATCCAATTTCGTATCATTACTTACTGCATTAGCAGCTACTTTTTTGATCTGTCTCACATGACCAAGCTCGCGAAACTGCTTTTCTATTTTGCTAATTGTTCCTTGGGATACAGGCGGCAAATTTGGAAATTTTTTGAAACGACAATAGCACTGACACTGACCACTACTGTCATGCAGACAGACAAGTTGCTATGGCAGGCAGACAAGTTGCTATGGCTATTAGTTTTATACGAAAATAAACAATGTTTTTATATTTTTTTCATTTCATATCAGTAAAAAGAAACGCAGGAATGGTTTTTGTTTACTTTCTCATTATCAAGAGCTAAATGTCTTGAAGTATTGAATGTAATGTAGCGAATTTGTGAAATAAAATAATTTTCTTTTTTTAATGTAATTTTTGTAATAAATCTGAAAACACTTAATATTTCCGAAATAGTTGAAGATAGGTATAGGACATTGTACATGATTTATGTCTAGAATTCTCTGAAGAATTCAAAAAATTAATAATATACAGGGGCTTGCATTTCGAATAAGAAAGTGGGTTTTGGCCACTGTCACATGACGCACCCTATATAATTTTTTTTTTTGAAAAAAATGCTCAGTTAAAAATACAAATCGCAGTGTCCAAGCGTTTTTCCAAATACGCTCTCATTTATCCGTTATCGAATTTATTCCATTTGGTTGTTCCACACTGTAGAAGCTATCAGTGAATGCAACAATTTCATTATGAATATACTTTTCTAATATCTTGGATACTACTGGTAGGATACTAATAGGTCTCAAATCATTCAGGCTATTGCATCTTTTTGTTTTAGGTATTGGCTTAATAATGAATTTCTTCCAGATGTTAGGGAAATAATTTTCTTGAATAACTTAAAATATTTAGAAGAGGTCTTTACAATAAGGCAGGCATAATCTAATCGAGTCAATAACGTCGAGAAGAGCAACCTCATCCATCAACCTAAACTCCAACTCACCAGTGACGGATGGATGCTTGTTATTATGGTAAAAATTCATTTTGCTAGCAGAAACGGTACTTGGAACATTAGAAGTATTCGAAATTCATTCATCGGCACTGGCAACGTCAAATGGAATGGCAGAGGATGAATCCGACATCATACCAAGTTATTTCATGTGACTCCAGAAATTCTTTCCACTCGAGTTTGAAACCCTATTGAAATATGCTACCTTCTCAAGACTAAAAGCATGTTTGGTATAATTTCTCAATTGTCTAAAGTAATTTAGCTTAGCTTCAGTACGAAACCCCAAGTAATCACAGTGAGCCCTATCACGAATCCTCATCATCTGTTTGACACTAGATGTGAGCCAAGGCATGAAGGGCCTGTCAAAAACTTTTTTCTTTAATTTGGGAGCATGTGTATTAAGCAAAATATGTACATTTTCGTAAAAGATATTCAACATCACATCGATTATTTTTTCATAGTAAATCCGGTCCCATCTCATACACCCACCGCGTCTCTCTCAAAATCTTTATGAACAATGCTATTATAATTTCGGTATTCAATAAATTTTTGTACATTCACGTGTCTATTGGCTACCTGGAATCTTACATAGGTTAAGCAGTGATTAGATAAAGACTCAGAAACGGGCAACGATGCATGATCAAGGACAGCTAACATTTTATCAGATATCATAAGATCTATGAGGCTCGAAGACCCGTCATCTGAGAAATGAGTAGGCTCCGTAATATGCTGTAAAAGATCAAAATCCAGAATACCAAGAAGTCTGTCCGAATGGCCAGTCGCCCCCAAAATATTGACATTGAAATCCCCCGCCACAACAAGATGGTCATAAAATGGTACAACTGCAGTCAATAAATCCTCAAAAGAGTCAAGAAAACTATTCAAAACTCCTGAAGGTGGACTGTATAAACTAATGACTAGCCATTTCTCACCTCCTACGTCCACCCTGACACGAATAAACTCAGCACTCCCAAATTCGACATCAATACTCGCAACCCTGCAATTAAATAGCTTACTGATGTATTCTCCAACTCCGACTCCTCTGCTACCTCTATCTTCATGCAGAAAGTTATATCCAGAAATATCGAATTGAGTAGTGGACTCATTCTGTGGGGTAAGCCAAGTTTCAGTTACACACAGAATATCAAAATTATTCTACATTACAGCTCAAGAATAATAACAACAATATCAAATTCATGTGGTCGCAAGAAAATTTCAGAAATACAAGTTAACCCGATTCCCAATAGGACACATAATTGTAAAACAATAAGTAAGTAGTTACCGACAAAGGAAGAAAATAATTATCCTACACAAAAACCCGATAATTCAAATATAAATAATGACTGTACCTTAAGAACATCATCCAGATCAATTTTCGATTTAATAGGAACCTTAATATTTCCACTCAACACAAAAATTACACCATTTTTTGTCCAGGCTGAATCCTTAAAATGTACTCTTAACTGTTTTGAACAACTTGGCATTTTGTGGTGTTAAAAGTTCTGTTACTATTATCCTTTTTCCCTTGAAATGTTTCTTACTATAAAATACAAGATCACGAATCTGACAGAAAGACACGACTACTGTTGAACATACCCACCACTGACAATGACATAAAATATATCTCTGTGACTTAACCAACAAGTTGTACAAGTTGTCGTACGTTCAGACGTTGTGTGGTACTAGAATAAAAAGTTATATTGTGTGCACAGTTTTACTCAACTTATAACAAAAATATTCCAAATCCTAAATATAATTTAACAGGTTATGGACCCAGTCATGCAGATTGATATTTAGGTTTGGGGAAAAACAAGATTTCTTAAGAATAAAAAAAATCCACTGGAACATTGGAGGTTATAACGGAAGAGTAAAAAGTTAGAAGGCAAGAAAATGTCGTCAGTATCACTGCCATTTCCTCAATTGACGAATACGACCTATTCCCATTGGAAATTTCGTGTAGAAATCCTGCTGGACAAGGAAGGAGTGAGTCACGTGCTAACAATCACCAACAGCTGCTTTGCAAGGAAAGATACCAGTCAGTATTTTCTACTCCAAGACCGACTTGAGCAAGCTAAGAGTATTTGGGAGTAAAGTTTGGGTTGTGAAAATACCAAATTCAGGAGACAAACTCGAAAGCAGAGCAACACCAATGAGAATGGTGGGATATAGCGCAAATGGATACAGATTGTGGAATCCACAAACGAATAAAATCATTATTTCCAGAGATGTCAAGTTTGATGAGACTGTCACGTCATATCAAGAATCTGATAACCATGTAAAGAATGAAGAAAACTATGTAATTGGAGAACCGCAAGAAGACAAGCAATGTGACACAGAAACAACATCACAAAGACAAACAAAAATACCATCAAGATTTAACGATTACGAATTATACCATGTTTATTGTCTTTTGACAGAAGCCGAAAATCCAAAAGACTATGAAGAGGCAATGAAAATTGGAAATGGATGGCAAGATGCAATAAGCAAAGAACTTATGGCACATGAAAATTATGGAACATGGGAACCAGCTATCTTACCAGAAGGAAAAACTGCCATAGATACACGTTGGGTATTTAGAACCAAGCAATGTGGAGTTAAGAAAGCTAGATTAGTAGCTAAGGGATATCAAGAAGAATATCATTATAATGCATATGCACCTGTAGCAAGATATCAAACAATAAAAATGATTTTCAGCAACATCATCTGTGATATCTGTGAGAGTGAGTATTGTCTAATTCTGCTCCGCGGGTATTTCAATTTGTGACAGAAAAGTGTAAAATTTTGATAATATTATGCAAGAACTGATCTCAAGTTGATACCTGATCTAAAAATTTAGTAAAATTGCGACACCTGACATCAGAGACAATTAATTTTTGTTCAACACCGTGATTGAGTAAACATAACCTCCATAGACTACGTTGGCTATTTTGATAAAGAGGAGTACACACTAGCAAACTTAACTGTGATGTCGATGGAGAAAATTGAGATTGAGACCACACAGGATTTCAGCCCGAAACGCCTATACGAGGAAATAGTTAGGAATAGAGAAGAGGTGAAAAGTTCTATCGCGGCCTCTGAGACAAGACTCGTCCTTGAAATTCACTCTTTAAAGAAAAGGCTTGATCAATTAGAAAAAAAATCACATCCTTAAGGCGAGCTTCGAGAGTTTAGATAAAAGGAATAGACGAAATAATATAATAATTTTCGGATTGAAAAAACCGTTGAGTACAACTACACCGGATTGGATCTGTGATGAACTACGTAGATTATTAGGAGTGGACCTGTGTAAGAGGGATATAAACGATTGTTATAAGCTAGGAAGGACGGAAACCTCCCTATAAAAGTAGAGTTTGTGTCACATCTGAGCAAAAGGATATTTTCTCCAAGGTGAAACAATTGAAAGGAACAAATGTTAGTATTGCCAACGACCTGACTGAGTCTCAACGGGCGAATACCGGGTGTTGAAGTCGAATCTCCACCGAGCAAGAAAGGACACATCTGTCAAATCATTTATCAGAGGAAATCGTCTAATAGTAGGTAACAAGGAATATACAACTGAAGACCTGCTGAACGATAGTCAAGGCAGGAATCCCCAAAGTGGGTCACCTACTCCTTTAACCTCTGGTAAACCAGAGGGAAGAGAAAGGGCCGAAGATAGTGAGGATATTGATGCAGATTGGGAATCTACAGAGGGATTTGTGGAAGGGGGTGACTCATCTGGAAACGTCACGAATTTGATACCTGACTGTACTGGTGAAACATCTGAAATCCAAAAAACTGAGAAGCCACCTAGGAAGAAAACACCGAAGAAAAAAGATTCCAGAGTAGCTACGAGACTCAGAACTGTGTTGAACAGAATGTAACTGTATGTAACAACTCATTTTTTTGCCTTTTTTTCTTTCATCATTTATTATTGTTGTTTGAATTATAGTTTATTTTGTTGTTCAATTAATTATATGTAACTATGAATTCGTTTATAAGGGAGTATCAGGAGGTGAAATACGATACAAGAATAATAGAAGACATCAGCACTTTAGAACACAATGGCAACATAGGAGAGCTAAACATTTTCCATATGAATGTGAGAAGCACCGTGAAAAACTTTGACGAACTATTGGCTCTTTTGGAAAAACTTTCATTAAAATTTGATATTATAGTTTTAACAGAAACATTCCAAATGAGTTGTACCGAAATTTTTAACATTGAAGGTTACCAAACAATATACAGTGGTGGGTCATTTAATAGAAATGATGGCGTTTTAGTATATCTTAAAGTACCCCACTATACCTATAGAATAATCAACTTGGGAGATACTAAATCCTTGGAAATATGTATAAGCGGAGATGATGACCTCACATTGACGGCAATTTATAGGTCGCCCAGTACGTGTGTGAATACCTTTAACTCGGATCTTCATTCGTATCTGGGAAATATGCAGCATGTTAAAAGACACGTGTTGATAGGAGATATAAATATCAACCTTCTCGACGATTGTGACTTTGTTGATGAATATAAAAATGTTTTATATACCTTTGGATTCATTTCGATAATAAATAAATGCACAAGACCGGCAGGGAAAAGTTGTCTAGACCATATATTTCTTAAAATGGAACACCTAGAAGATCAATTGGAAAGTGTGGGTGGATATATTCTGGGTTATTTAATAACTGATCATTTTCCTATCATATTGACAATGAATTTTCGCAATAAAATGAACACATGCAAAATTAGGAAATCAAACATAAAGAAATTTATAAATTATAATAATTTAAGAAAAGATTTACATAAGGAGTCCTGGTTAGGAATTTATTCAGAAAGAAATGTTAATTTAATGGTAGGTTCATACATTGACACACTGGAAAAACATATATTTAACAATACCAATTTCGTTAAAATGAAAAAAGAGGAAAGAACTCGTAAAAAGTGGATTACCCCGACGATTTTGAAAGCAATTACAAAAAAAAATGAACTCTATTTACAGTCAAAAAACAATCCAGACGACGAAATCTTAAAATCACAATATTCTAAATATCGGAATAGAGTACAAATATTAATTAAGCATTCCAAGAGGGAATATTTGAATAAAATAGTCGATGCCTGTAAATGCGAATCGAAGGCAGTATGGGGATGCATGAAAAACTTATGTGGTAGCGTGAAAAATTCTAAAACAGATATTGCAAGCATTAATTTCGAGGGAGAACTCATTCGTGATAGACAGAAAATAGCAAATTTATTCAATAAGCATTATAGCAACATCGGAAAAATTTATGCAGATAAAATCACTTGTCCACCAGATTATACTGAACCCTGTAAAAGTCTATGTAACACTTTTTATTTGACTCCTGTAGACCCATTAGAGATAGAAGATATCATTGGGGAGTTGAAGTCAGGAAAGCCGAAATTGATTCGCTCAGGTCTGAAACATTGAAGGAGATAAAGCATGAGATATCTACACCTTTGGCTTATTTAGTTAACAAATGTTTTGAGACGGGATGCTTTCCTGACGCATTGAAGATGGGCGTTATCAAACCACTTTTTAAGAACGGCAATCGTTCTGAGGTTATTAACTATCGTCCTATAACGTTGGTATCAAACTTGGCAAAGGTTTTTGAAAAATGCTTAAAAGGACGCATGATGAGTTATCTTAAAAAATATAATATTATAGATAAAAAGCAGTATGGATTCGTCGAAGGTTCCTCCACGGAGGACGCAATAAGGAGTTAGCTGGAAAATTGTACGAATGTCTTGATGGGAAAATTCCGTCATTATGCATATTTGTAGATTTATGCAAAGCATTCGACACTGTTTGCCATGAGAGACTGCTGGAAAAATTACAAAGATATGGATTCAGAGGTCCCATATATGATTTACTCAAGAACTATTTATCAGATAGACGACAAGTTGTAGAGATCGCTGGTTCAAGGAGCTTCGAGGAGAAAGTAACGTATGGAGTACCACAAGGTACTGTCTTGGGGCCCATACTGTTTCTTATATACATCAATGGTCTGCTAGAGTTGAAGGAAGCTGAAGATGCAATTTGCTTCGCAGACGATTTTGTTGTTCATCTCAGGGGATCTTCTTGGGAAGAGTTGAAGAAAAAAGCACAAGAAAAGTTTCAGGAAATTTACAAATGGTTCAAAAGCAATAAACTCACTTTGAATACCGAAAAAACAAAGTATATGGTCTTCAGCTCTTATACCTCTAATTTACCAAGTATGGGAAAACTTGTGATTGACTGCGAAACATCTGTGGTTGAAACTAAAAATATCAAGTACCTTGGAGTAACGATTGATCAGCAGTTAAAATGGAATGAACATATAAAAGATCTTACAAATAGAATAAGAGGTCTGTTATTCAAGTTCAAATACCTACGTTCCCATCTGACTAATATTAAATATTTGAAAATATTCTACAAAGCTTTGGTACAGACACAAATCAGCTATGGCATTATTGGATGGGGTGGTACTTACCGAAGCCACTTGAGGCCATTGGACGTTATTCAAAAGTGGGTCTTGAAACTAATTCACAGAAAACCACGAACCTTTTCAAGTGACAAATTATTTGAGCTGGCTGAAGTTCATGATGTAGGACAGTTATACGCTATCAAGGTCATATCCAGCGTTAAGACCAAAAAATATCAGTGAACCTCCTGCAGCATGATTATGCAACAAGAAACAGAGATCTTACATACCAAACACCTAGATGCATGAAGACTATTGGGCAGCGATGCTACAGTTATCTTGCACCAAAGATTCTCAACATTATTCCAGAAAATCTGAAAGATATGGAAAATATGCGAATTTTCAAGAGAAAACTTAAAGTATGGATGAATAGTGGAACAAGGCTTGTAATCGAAAATGTAATAAATTCAACCTAAGTTTTAAAAGAAGAGAAGAAATCTATTATATGTGTGTATATTTTGTATGTCATTTTAAGATATATTTATGTGTATAAATTGTTTTTTATACGAACATAAACATTGTATTCGTGACTTATTGACACCTATGTCAGATATTATATAGCATAAGACTTACATTTACTGAATTTTGAGAAACTTGCCATTAAAGGCAAATAACAGATTAGATATTCACCTACCTGTTTTGTAAATTTGGCGTGTATGATACCTGGACTGGGTTTTGGGGTGATTAACTGCTTGGGTACTTCCCTTATTTACATTTGTTTTTCTTTGTACTCGGATAGTTGATTGTTACTCTCATAGGGCAATTTTAGAATGATTATTAATTTAATATTGCACACAGGTTATAATATTTATATACCTCAGCAATGTATTCAGTTTATTAGGTAAATAAACTTATTATTATTATTATATTATTATAATAAGATTCTTTGTTTCTCATGCCTTAGAAAAGAACTGGGATATAAAACAATTTGATATTCCTACAGCATTTCTCAATGGAAAACTGAACATCGATATCTTTATTAAAATTCCTGAAGGTGTCAATACAAAAGGAAAATACAATTCATTAAAATTGAAAAAGGCACTATACGGTTTACGAGAAGCTCCAAGACTTTGGAACGAGAGGTTTCAGCAATTTGCAGAAAAATACAAATTGAAGAGATCTAAAAACGATTTCTGCTTATATACTGGAGACAATGTATGGCTCTTAACATGGGTTGATGATATAATTGTAACCGGCAGAAATAGTGACTTTATTCAACATAAATTAGAACTAGAATTTAATGCTAAAAATCTGGGAAAACTTCAAAATTTTTTAGGAATGGAAATTATCGAACGAGATCACAAATGGCTTATCAGCCAGAAGAAGTTGATAATTAAAATCATAGAGAAGTTTTATCTACATGAATGTAAAGAAGCTCAAACACCTATGGAACCAAACTTCCAAGTTGAAGATCAAGAAGTTATTAAGTAGGGAAATCATTGGATCCTTACTTTATATTGCTACAATCAGCAGACCTGATATAGCATATTCTGTAATATTTTTAAGTAGATTTTTGGAAAAACCGACACAGCAAGTATGGAACGCTGCAAGAAGAATTGTACGATATCTAAAAGGTACTATCAACTTGAATTTGACTTATGAATGAAGCGATGAAAACTTTGAGATAACAGCCTACACTGATGCAGACTGGGGAAGCGATCAACTAGACAGAAAAAGTGTAAGTGGTTGTGCAATATTTTTAAATAAAAATTTAGTGACGTGGATATCGAAGAAACAAAATGTAGTAGCTCAGTCAAGTTGTGAGTCTGAATATCTAGCCAGTGCGGTGGCTGCTTCTGAGTTACTTTACTTAAAGGGTATTTGTGCAGATTTAGAATTGAACATTTCAAAGACAATTTTATTGATAGACAATCAAAGTGCTCTTAAACAAATTGAAAGCTTTGAAAATAGTAAAAGGTCAAAGCATCTTGACATTAAAGCTCACTTTATCAAAGACATTTTTGCAAAAGGCTTAATCAAACTATCATTTGTAAGCACAAGTGAAAATGTCGCTTTATTTTAGGAATTTGTTCAGTGTAAAATAATTTTAAGGTATTAATATTTTTTGTTCGCAATTTAAAAATTGTTATGAATATTTAAATTGAAGGGGGATGTTGAACATACCCACCACTGACAATGACATAAAATATATCTCTGTGACTTAACCAACAAGTTGTACAAGTTGTCGTACGTTCAGACGTTGTGTGGTACTAGAATAAAAAGTTATATTGTGTGCACAGTTTTACTCAACTTATAACAAAAATATTCCAAATCCTAAATATAATTTAACAACTACCGGTCGCGGCTTCGTTCTGTTTACATCACTGCGTCCCAGACGGTGGCAACTGTTTATATTATTTTTATCAATGGAAATTCTAATTTTTTGAATCAGACCCACAATATTTGTTTGCAGATCAACACCTCCACCCTCCTCAATTCCATGAACAAGTAGACTATTGTGATTATTAATAGACATCTCGAATGCATGATTTAAAATGTTGACCTCCTTTCTAACTTGACTCAACTCATTGACAACTCGCTCCTCAAATTCACAACATTTTTCATTGAGGGATAACAAATTGCTACCTCCTTCATTAGCCGAGGAAGTTTCAGTGTTTTTCTTCAGGTCCTTCTTGAATTTTTTCAGCTCCATTTTGAAATTGACAGCCATTTCCTCAATTCGCTCATTGAGTTTTTTTAATCTCAAGAGACTGTTTTTCCGAAGAGACATCTTCATTTTTTGCTCTGCCCATGACGAATAGATCACTTTTAAGCACTCTGTTAATAGTTTGGAAAATTATTGACCACTTTTTTACCAGAAATTTGAAAATATCTGGGACCCGACCTTACAACGAACAAGACAGTTTGCAGCGTCATCGGTTCATCCCGTATATCATTTTTGCTTTGATCCCCAAGAGTAAGTACATTTTCAATATTTATTACAAAGTTGGATTCTCAATATACAGGGTACGGCAGAAGCCAGTTTACCGTTTTGCATATGAGGAAAAAAAAGCAAAAATAATTGCAAATTCATTCAGCATAATCTCTGTCAGGTTTTAGGTGAGAAGTGAGCAAAAAAGATGTTCTTCTTTCGTGTACTTTACACGCGCAACCATGACAACGAACGCACTATAATCGTACACAACAACACTACTACACGCGGACAACTCAACTCGCTACGTTTCAGCTGCCTCCTTGTGCCCTGGCCAAGAATACGTGCATGCGTAAATACCAGACAGTGTAAAGACTTCTGCCTCTGTATATTTCTGATCCTATGATACCAATGTTTGGATAAATCAAACATATAATAATTGATGAAAGCAAACTATTTATTTGTGTTGTTTACAGTAACTTAAAAGATTCCTCTCTACCAAAAAATGGAATTAAATCGTGAAAATTTTCGTGCGATTATTTTTTAAAACAGTGCATCGATGAACTTAATTCATTTTTTGGCGATGGAGCTCGATTAAGGACCAGTGTTTATCGATGATATGGTGAATGCAACCTCGATCAGAGTGACAATTGGTTCAAACGCATGCAAAAGTGTATAGATCTTAATGGCGAATAACAATAAAGCGGTTTTCGATTATTAATATTTGTTTTTGTTCTCTTATCCCTAAATATAAAAGGCAAACCTAGTATGCTCTGAAGTTAAAGTGAAAAAATTAGAGGTCATTAAGGAATCAAGAAATGTGTGACAAAAGCAGAATATGACTCAAATTCAGTAGGCTAGTTCGACTCTGCAGAAGTTTCAATCGAGTCTCAATCGTTTTTGGCTAGAAGTCTCATCAACTTACGAATAAACAATTCAAAAAAAGTATATTTTGAAGAGTAGTTGAAAAGTAGCTTTGTGTTGACAGCAAAATTTGCACGCTTACTCTCTAAGCGATTATATCTTTACACGAATCTGTATTTACATTGAAAACGTTACAATATAACCAAAATATGTAGTAATAGACAGTTTGATAAAAAAATAAATAACAGAATGAATGTAAATTAATATCAATGAGCAGTTTTTGGGTATATTTAGATGGTGAATAGCAGCATAAGATATCTATACAGTGTATCCGAATTCGTCATAAATACTCAGAGTCAGAAAGAAAATCAGTGGAAGGATCGTATCAAATAGCATTATTCATGGTAATTTATTTACTTACCAACAGTTAATATGTAAGAATCTTTTTCTGATTTCATTTTGACAATTTCATATTTATATATTTTTTTAAAATTCTGTTTGAAAAGTTTAAGATATATTCGAGAACGCTGATCCTTTGTACAACTAAGAGATTTCTTTGGTTAAGTTCATTTTTCGAATTAATGATATTCAAGGCAAACAGATGAGCTTATATGCACACAAATTTCACTTCTACAATGTATCAATTTGATATTCCGTACAGAATAAATGAAGAATAAAAGCATACTAAAAAGATAAGATTATCTTTCAACTATGATAATAGTGTTGAGAATTTTAACGACGAGTATCGTATCTAGAGCGGAAGTAGGCAGCTGAAACGTAGCGAGTTGTTGTCCGCGTGTAGTGGTGTTGTTGTGTTTACAGTAGGTTCGTTGCCATGGCTGCGTGTGTAAAGTACACGAAAGAAGAACACATTTGTTTGCTCATTTCTTACCTAAAACATGACGAAGATTATGCTGAAATTTTCGAAGAATTTCGCAAGGGCTTTCCAAATAAGCAAGTTCCCACCAGACAAATGGTGCATAAACTGTATCGTAAATTCGAGTAAGTACTGGCTCCGCAAACAGGTGCGCACATATCAACACAAATTTCACTCCTACAATGTTTTAGTTTAATATTCCGAACAGAATAAATGAAGAATAAAAGCAAACTATAAAGATAAGATTATCTTTGAACTATGATAATAGTGTTGAGAATTTCAACGACGAGTTCGAACATGAACTGTTATATTCTATGATTTCAGACTGACATTTCGTGACCATAGAATTTCAGAGAAAATTTGTATGCAACGGCAGTTAACTATCGACGAGAATTCTTTCTAGTTAGAAGAAAGCTTCACACTAGGCCTCTATGATAAATATTGATAATAGTACTTACCCATAGAATCGTCCGAACGTGGTGAAGAGTGTGAAGAGATTAGTAAAACAACATTTTCTTGCGAGCCAGTATCGATGATGTAAATATCTGGAATTGAAGAAGAAAATTTTGAGTTCATTACGGAGTCCAGCCAATTGAAATAAAAGCAACTAAAGAGAATTAAATTCAGTAGGTAAGTAAGAATTAGAAATTTAAGTCCAGTCGGCGCTAATGCAAAAGTTGCTAACGAGTCTCCATCTTCGTTGGCAACAAAATATCTTATCAACATACAAAAAACCTGTACGCAATAGTATATTCTAAAATAAGTCGCAGAATGGGCGCCTATTCCAACACGAATGCGAAATGAGTGTTGGAATTGCCTTCTGCAAGGAGTATTAAACGATATTTTCTTTATTTCAGTCAAGAATTGTGAGAAATTTATTGCAATTCAATGAAGAATTCAGATTTAAGTTCCTAGTACCTTTTGTATTTTATTTTCTCAGTTGGTGTGACTGATACGAAAACTGACAGATTATAGAATTTGAATAGTGCGTTCAAATCTCTACAAGGTTTAATATTGACAAATGACATGCAATGTATGATGTCAGGGTTGTCAACCACAAAACGAAAAATATAACTAAAACCAATGCTGTAATGAGTTCATTACAGCTCTGTTTTAGTACTGTAATGAACTCATTACTACACTGAAATAGAGAAAAGTATATTCTGAAACATGTTGATGTGCTCACGTGATGTCAACAAATTTTATACGCTTGTTCTCTAAATGATTTTATCTTTACACGAAAATCTACGAACAATGAAGACGTTGTTATATAACCAAAATAGAAGGTTGCCAAATATCTCCCTTCCGTCTTTTTGTCTTTTGAATTTCGCGGTTATGTACAAAGCGCTACAGAGCTCGTAACTGGCAATACTATTCATAACCTGATAGGTCTTGACATAACCTACAAAACGACGCTATGCATGATTAGTTTGGATATTGGGTTCAACAGTTATGAACGTGTAAACATGGAGTTCACTAACGCCGAAATTCGCGCTATTTTGAAGTTTTCCTTCGTTAAAGTATATTCTTGGAAATGTCGAAAAGCTCAGACGCGAGTTCAACAGCATTTGTACGCTTTTTCTCAATGTGATTAAATGTCAACACGAATTTGTTTCAACATTGATGACGTAACATTACAACGAAAATATAAAGTAATCGATACTTTGATAAAAAAGTTATAAGAGAATTAATTTGAAAGAACATCAATACACAGTTTTTGAGAATATATTAGATATCACTATTATAGTGAATAGTAAGTAGCATAGGATATCCATCACAGTGTTTCCGCATTCGTTTAAAATAAGTCAAATTTCATCAAATACATTTTTATTCCAGTCCTAATTTCCCAGTTTTGGAAAGAAAATCAGATGACGGTTGGCATCAGATATTGTTATTGAAGGTAATATTTTTACCTACCAGTAGACAATATGCACGAATCATCGTCAGATTTCATTATCGGAATTTTCGATAATTTTTTTTATTAGAAAAGTTCAAGATATGTATTGGAGAATTATTTTTCCTTGTACGATACAGAGATCTTTTTTATTTCCTTTTCAAATTGTATGATGTGCAACGAAAGCAGATGGCGCTGATAAGAACACAAGTTGTGAATTGTAACGAGTTCTGACCTGAACTGCCATATTCCCTGTCATATCAGACTGACATCGTAGATATAGAAAACTTATGGCCGGTTTCTGAACTCAAAATAAACTTAGTTTATCTATTCGATAAATTTAAACGAGAGAACTGTCGAATTGGGTTTCTGACTACCGCGCCGACAGATAAACTACACATAAACTCCATTTATCTTAACTCGTCCCGATGACGGGTTATCTCGACGTTAACTATTCAATGTTTACATGACAATTCAAGATAACCTCAAAATTATATCTCCGAAAATTCAAAAATTCAAGTTTATAGACAACTCAAACATGGAATTGACAAATGAAATATTTTCAAGTTCCTCATCAGATGAAGAAATTCTAGAATTCATCAATAATATAGCAATACCTCGACAGATAAGGATTAGTAGATCTCCGATGGAAATCATTCAGATGAAGAGTTTAGGTAAGTAGTAGTAGTAACTGTCTTTTATTGCAAGCAATTGGCCATCGATCTGAGGTTTTTCAGCCTATTAAAAATACACAGAAATATAGTTTTACAAAAATATAACATTAAACATTACTTATTTGTTTATGAAAGTGTATCTTGGATGTTTTCTATTAGAAATATTCTCGTAATATGATATTGATTCTTCACATTTTTTTAGGCAAAGATACCGACTGAACAAAAGCCCAGTGGGGTATTTATGTGATGAACTGAATCCAGTTTTATCCCCGACATCTCAGAAAAAAGTGGCAATATCTGTTTTAGAACAAGTGTGCATTACTATGCCACAGGCACTTTTCAAATTGAAATAGGTGATGATATCAATGTTCACAAATCAACGGTATCTAGAGTTATTTTCAATTTGAGCAAGGAAATAGCCATACTATCTGAAAGATTTATATGTATGCCAAAAAATGATACCGAAAGTCTAGAAACTGAGACGGGCTTCTATAACATAGCAGACTTTCCAAATGTACTTGGTTGCCTTGATTGAGTCAATACATGCTACTGTCGAAGGAAATGCATTCAGAAGATTAATTGCAGTTCAATATTTTAGGTGAGTGGCATGGTATTCTTGTCGAATTTCTTAATTTTGTTCGTATTTCGGCTTCTCATTTTGTGAAGTCATCTGAGACACAAATAGCAAATATTCAAATTGGTACAGTGGTATGAAATTATTACCTTTATTAATGAGGAGAAATGCCATAATTAGTAGGAAAAAATATATGCATATTTTATAGCAAAGTGTGTGATAGCCGAGGGAATTCTTAAATGAAAGCTTGTTTTTGCAATTCAAATAACGTCACTTTGTGTGAGAGAGACGTCAGAACTTTCTATCTCTCTGCAATATGTAAGAGCATACCTGTGTTTTTAATCAAGGGGTAAATGAGAGAACTTTTAATTTAAGTTATTTATTTTTCCTATAACTTTTTTTTCATCACTTCTAAACGCAATTTCGCCTCTTCTATTTCTATAAACTTCAACGTAAGTTCTGCCTCAACCAACTGTTCCCTCTTTGTCAAATAGAATTCCTATTTCTTGGCCTTCAGATTTTTGAAATCAATCTGTTTTTGTATTAACACCACTTTTTTTTCTGTTAATAAGTTCTCATTGGCCTGCTTTGCATTTTTTTTCATAATTGTGTTTGTTGTTGTAATGAGGGCTTTTTTTTGTTGCAGTTAACCCGAATCGACTAGATGCTGGTCTTTTTTCACCTGGTCGCCTTCTAGGAGTTTCAGAAGTCACCAGAGGACATGTGATTATGAGGATTATGTGAAGATTGTTCTTCCAGTGAGAGAATTACCTCCTCAGGTGCAATGTATTTTAGTTGAATAAATATCTTTTGTATTATGGTTACCTGTTTGATTGGAATATTAGAAGTTTTGTATCTTATACACTGCAAATCGACAGAAATTATGAAAACAATAAAATCCTCTTGCTTGTGTTTACCTATGTATTTGAAATTTGATTATACCTACTTTGTCATCGGCAAAATTTCTTTTTGCTTTTTTCTTTATATTGTCATATAAAGCACGCAGCTGTTTTTTGCTCCGCGGAACAGTCTCCCCAGCGGCGTTAAATTTTGAGGCTATCTTCTGCCAGGCCTGGTTTTCTGGTTCACATTACTGGCATCTGTTTTTTGTTATCGATTGTACTTATAAATTCTCTAACAATGTCCAGTAATAAAATTTTTTCACACTCAGTGAAATTTCTAGCCCTTTGTCGACTCATTTTGTTGCGTAATTGTTTTTTTCGTTTGTTTTTGAATTTGAATTCACAATCTTTGACGCCAAAAGAACGTCACAGAATGTTGAATCCATCTCTTGATTCTGTGTTCTGCTTTCGATATGATTTGTAAATACGAATTTTTTCCATATAGAATTATAAGAGAATGATTATTTTATAGTTGTAAATTAGTCTCTCTTTGAAATTATATTGAATCTTTTAAAATATGTCAGGTTTGATTACAGTGACATCTATTATTACTTTTATGAACTAACAATACTGTCGATACCGTCGAGTTATCCAATCGATAGCTAACCGAAGCATAAATTTGACATCAGAAACCCGTGCGGCGTTTATCGAGCCGATAAATATTAACCACAGTTAACGGCTGGATAACTATCTGACGTTTATCTGTCGAGTTCAGAAACCGGCCATTAGAGGTCTAACTCGTAGTCGAAGAGTGGGGCATATAATAGATCTGACAAAATGGCGAACAAAATGCTGTTGTTGATATGTATTCGAACGAATTGACTGAACTAAACTGTAATTACGGTGGTGTTTTCGTTTAGTATTATTTTGATTTCGGTCTTCTCAAGATGGTGCGCTGTTCTGTATCTGAGTGCTCAAAGGAATACAGAAAAGGATAAAACATTCACTTCTTTCATCAAGCTTAATGTCAAAAGGTCACATTATTTTGTATGGTATTGAAATTCCACTTTCTATTTCAGTTTTCCCCATAAGAATCAGGAATTGTTACAAAAGTGGATAGAAGCGATAAGAATGAAAGGCTGGGAACCAAAAACTCCTAACAGGATTGGTAGTACTTTTTTCATAGAAAATGATTATCAGATTAGGCCTGGAACTTCCACATTACTTTTAAGAATGACCGTCAGTTCTCCCAGCCCTTTCAGAGGATTATCACATTCCTACAAAATAAGGAGACTTTCTGAACATTCTCATTCACTATATTGTATTTCCGAGAACGGTAGAAACTATGATTTGAGATTCTGCAACTCACAATTCACTTCTGGAAGTCATGAAAGAAGGAACAAAAAAATTGCCAGATAATGTTAGGATTAAATCATTATTGAAAAAGAATAAATGCCTTAAAGCGTATGATAGTGTACCCATCACTAAGCTCTGGCAGGTGCTGGAAGAGTCCTCGGTAAACGTGACACTAATGAGAGCAATTCAACAGCTTTATGAAAATTCCTCCTCAAGGGTTAAAATTAACAATCAGTTATCATCCAGCTTTCACGTATCAAAGGGATTGAGACAAGGTTGCAGCCTATCACCAACGCTGTTCAAAATTTATTTGAACGAAGCATTGAAGCATTGGAAAAGATCATGTCGCGGAATGGGGATCCAACTGGGTGACCGGACGACTTTATACACTTTACATTTCGCTGATGACCAGGTCGTTATGGCACAGGACAAAGATGATTTGGAATTTATGACGCGTCGCTTGATCGAAGAACATGAAAAATGGGGATTAAGTGTGAATATGCAGAAGACCAAGTATATTTGTATCGGCTCTGATACAGAGGATTTTAAACTGCAGGATGGCAGGCAGATACCGACCATAACAGAGTATACATACTTAGGAACCAAAATCACTAACACTGGCTGAACAGAGACAGAGATAGAAGAAAGGTTAATAAAGAGAAAACAAATAATTGGTGCCCTAAATTCGATATAATGGTCAAATAAAATATCTAAAGAAAAGAAACGACAAATATACAACACTATCTTCAAGAGTATAGTTCTGTATGGCTGTGAGACATGGCAACTAACATCAAGGACAATGGAAAAACTATCATCTCTGGAAATGGATTTTTGGCGACGAGCAGCTCGGATTTCCAACATATTCCAAACATCACAATAAGGGAGATAATGAATGCAAACACCACTACCGAAAGCGGGGAAGACCAAAAATAACTTGGATACAGGGAGTGAACAAAGCAATGTCGGAGAGAGGTCTTAGACCGGGAGATTGGGAGAATAGACAGAGATGGAGACTGGGCACCGCAGGGCGTAGAACGCTATAGAGCGGATATATATATATATATATATATATGCCTTAGACAAAGAATAGAGAGGAGGGAAAAAACGTTAAAAACAGTGGGATCTATAATTGCATCACTTAAAAAAAAGGATTTTCAGACCCTAACCTGGAGCTCTTACTAGTAGATAAATTCAGTGAGGTCTCAAAGGATTTTATTTTGAACTTTAATCGCATCAACACTAAAGCGTTTTTTGCAAAAGTTTGGGCTCGTCATGGGTTCAACAACAATCCGAACGTTCAACAGTTCAAATGGGCTTTGCAACAAATTTAGTTGCACAATGTTGACATAATGGTCGAACAATTACCATTTCATTCAACCCATTTCTCTATATTAGATATCTGATTTACTTTTTTAAGCTTAGTAAAGTCACATAGATATAGAAAAGTTCCTTATTTGCGGTAAAGTCATCACTCAAACATATCATAGATGTATTTATTTCTGTACGACCAAAACTCGGCGGTCATTTTATCAGTTTTGTCAATTAAATGCCTCACTTTTCAGCCACGATTAGTGAGACAGTTAGAAATCTAGTTTCTATAATTAAAACTGACATTTCATCAGCATGGAATTTCAGTGAAAATTTGTATGTTACGGCAGAGAACTATCGACTGCATTCTCCAGAGAATTCTTTCTAGTTAGAAAAGGGTTTCATACTAGACCTATATGATAACTATTGATAATAGTACTTACCCATCAAATCGTCCGAACGCGGTAAAGTGTTCGTATTATTCAATGCAGAAGAATGAAATCAAAGATTAAAAATTTTAAATTTAGTTTATTACAGAATCCAGCAAATTGAATCAGAAGTAATTGAAGAGAATCACATTTCGTAGGTAAGTAAGAATTAGAATAGTAGTCATATATGTTAAATATTAATAAGCGTACTTACCCATTAAATTTTCAATATATGGTGAAGACCTTGCTGACCCTTGTGAAGGATCATTGTTATGAAAAACTGTTCCATTGCTGTTGAAGTTCCCCGGAGCAGAATTATTTTCCTGAGATGTTATACTCTGTTGAAAGAAATTGTCGACTTCTGAAATTGAAGAAACAAAAATTTTTAATTTAGTTTATTACGGAATCCAGAAAATTGAAGCAGGAGTAATTGAAGAGAATCACATTTAGTATGTTAGTAAGAATTAGAATAGCAGTACTATATGTTAAATATTGATAAGAGTACTTACCCACTGGATTATGCAAACATGGTAAAGACCTTACTGACCCTTGTGAAGAATCATTGTTATGAAAAACTGTTCCATTGCTGTTGAAATTCGCCTGAGCAGAATCATTTTCTTGAGATGTTATATTCTTTGGCGAAAAATTGTCGAGCTCTGAGATTAAAGATTAAAAATTTTAAATTTAATTTATTAAGGTTTTCCGCAAATGGAAGCAGAAGCAATAGACGATAATCAAAATCGGTCGGTAAAATATCACTTGAAACAAAATTTGGACGACTCGGCATATAAGGCCATTTCAATCAAGCAACCATTGGTTGATGCACCTATATTTTGGAGCTTACGGTTGGCTCCTTAGTCAGGGTGATGAAAAACATCATACAAAAGTTTTGTGGAAAAATTAAACAAAGTTAGAAAAATTCAACAAACATTCTAGGAGCAACTACAAGAATATTGTTTTACCTAAATATAACAAGTTGTGAATTGTAAGTAAATAAGTAAAACAATATTCATGTAGTTGGTTCTAGAATGTTTGATGGATTATTCTAACTTTATTTTATTGTAGTTTATTATCCCACAAAGAGTTATTTGATGTCGTTTTAGCACCCTGATGAAGGAGCCAGCCCTAAGCTCCCAAAATATAGGTGCATTAACCTATGGTTGCTTCATTAAAAGAGCCCTATACGCCGAGCCACACAAATGTTGTCTCTAAATTTCACCACATTACTTAAACTTCCTTTAGCAATGAAAATATTACTTACGTTCATCTGAATCGTCCTTATTCGATTGAGAATTCGTGAATTTTGGTGTAGAATTATTTATCTGTGAATTATCAGGGTCTGAAATTACAGAAAAATTTTTAAGTTCCAGTTCCTACATTGAAAACGGTTATATATTAGCTAAAATATAAGAGGAATGAATAGTTTGATACGAAAAATAATATAACTGAATGGATATACCAGGTATACCTGTATGAAGTGAGCGTCAAGATACAAATGTCTCGATAGGGAACATTTGTTGTGAACGAGAATTTATTTCTTTTTGTTTGTTTGCTATTACATCTGTGAAACATATTTAGTATACATCAAGTAATTAAATAGACAACATCATATTTTTTCATCATGTTAAAAATGTCGAATTTTGAACCATAAGGTGATGATTTGCGGAAAGATTTAATATTTTGTTTTCATTTGAAGAAAATTGCTGCAGAGTCGCTTCGAATGCTTGTCGAGGCATATGGCGATCATGCTCCATCAGGAACAGCATGCAGAAGATGGTTTCAGCGGCTCAGAAATAATGATTTTGATGAGAGAAATAAAGAACGTGGCAGACCAACAAAAAAGTTTGAAGACGCCAAATTTCAAACAATATGGCATGGAGATAACACTTTGAATAAAAAACAAATGGCAAAAATGTTGAATGCTGCATGACAAACAATTTCTGACCGTTTAAAATCTTTGGGAAAGATCCAAAATTGTGGCAATTGGGTGCCACATGAATTGAATGAAAGACAGATGGAAAACCGAAAAAACACTTGTGAAATTTTTCATCAGAGACACGAAAGAAAATCGGTTTTGCATCAGATTGTTAATGGCGATGAAAAATGGATTTATTTCAAAAATCATAAACGGAATCATGGTTTGACCCGAGACAACCATCAACAAAGACTGTAAAACTAGATAGATTCGGCAAGAAGATAATGCTGTATGCTTGGCGGGGCCAGATAGGTGAGGTGTACCACGAACTCCTAAAACCAGATAAAACCGTTAATACTGATCGCTGCCGACAACAAATGTTCAATTTGAACCATGCATTGATCGAGAAACGACCAGAATGGGCCAGAAGATACGACAAGGTAATTTAGCTCCGTGACAATGCACCTGCACACAAATCAAAACCGGTTCAGGATAAAATGAAAACACTTGGTTGGGAGCTGCTACCCCACCCGACTTATTCACCAGTCTTGGCTCCTTCCGACTACCTTTTGTTTTTATCGATAAGGACACGCATTGGCTGAGCAGCACTTTGATTCCTACGAGGAGGCCGAAAATTAGGTGTCTGGTTGGTTTGCTTCAAAATACGAACAATTTTATTGGTGCCAGAAAAGAGGTCAACATCTGTAAAAAACAATATGCAATACTTGGCATGAAATGTATTTTACCTTCCCATTAATAATTAGTGATTTATTTTCACAAAAAAACGCTTATTTCTTACCCGCATACCTGATAAAATATAGTGAAACTGTATTCGTTTCAAATCAGTTGAATTACATTTAATACATTTTTATTCTATTAACATGCACGAATCTTCATATTTCATTTTAACAATTTTCAATATCAAATCCTTATCTAATATAATAGGTTGTCAAATATCTCCCTTTCGTCTATTTGTCATTGAAATTTCGCGGCTATGTACAAAGCGCTACAGAGCTTGTAACTGGCAATACTATACATAATTTGAAAGGTCTTGACATAACCTACAAAACAACGCTAGGCATGATTATTTTGGATATTGCGTTCAACAGTTATAGACGTGTAAACATGGACTTCACTAACGCCGAAATTCGCGTTATTTTAAAGTTTTCCTTCGTTAAAGTCAAATCCGCTAGAGAAACGTTCCGTGAGATTAATCGTGTTTTGGGAGATGGTACCCTATCGGTTCGAACCGCGGAGGAATGGTTTCGACGATTCAGAGCCGGTGAAAGCGACACCACGGATAAGCCAACCGGCGGAAGACCTGTGACGACAAATACCGATCAAATCATGGAATACATCGAGTTAGACCGGCATGTGGCATCTCGTGACATCGCCCAGATGATGGGAGTTAGTCGACAAACCATTTTAAATCATCTGCAGAAAGTTGGATACAAAAAAAGCTTGATGTTTGGATGCCGCATGATTTGATTCTTGAAGCGGATGTTGACTGGCGACGAAAAATGGATCACATACGACAATATCATGCGAAAACGGTCGTTGTCGAAGGCAGGTGAATCGTCCTAATCAGTGGCCAAACCGAGATTGACTGCCAGGATGGTTTTACTGTGTGTTTGGTGGGATTGGAAGGGAATCATCCACTATGAGCTGCTCCCATATGACCAGACGCGTAATTCTATCATCGTCTGCGAACAACTGGACCGCTTGAAGCAGGCGATCGACCAAAAGCGTCCAGAATTGGCCAACAGGAAGAGTGTAATACTCCACCAGGACCATGCAAGACCACACACTTCGTTGATGACTCGTCAGAAGCTACGGGCGCTCGGGTGGGAGGTTTTTCGCATCCACCATATAGCCCGGACATAGCGCCAAGTGATTACCACCTGTTTCTGTCTATGGCGAACGCCCTTATTGGTGTGAAGTTGAACTCAAAAGAGGTTTGTGAAAAGTGGCTATCCGAGTTCTTTGCAAATAAGGAGAGGGGCTTCTACGAGAGAGGTATTATGACGTTGCCGACTAGATGGAAACAGATTATCGAACAAAACGTCGCATATTTGAACTAAATCCGATCACTGTAACACTTTTTATAAAGCATTGAATAAAGAGCAAAAAAGCCGAAGGGAGATATTGGACAACCTATTTTACTTTTTAAGTTTTATGTCATGAAAAAACTGCCTAATATCAGATGTTGATTTTTATGGGATATATGTGGTTATTATGGTTCTGAAAAATTTTCTTTGCTTACCACTAGTACCCGTAGTATTTTGTACTTGTTTCAAATCTGTATCTACTTTTCTTCTTTTAGTCGAGAGCGGCGCAGGTCTAGTCCGGTTTCTGAATAAAGGAAAATCTGAAAGAAAAAACAAACTCAATTTGGTTGTATTAAAAATTTGAATGTGTTAAAAATCTTGCCCGCGAAGCGGTGTTTTTAGTGAGCCACAGGATCGCTACCGGGAATTGAAAATCACAGGCTAACCAAAACATTTTATATAACGTATATTATCATCCATGTTATGTAATAATGTGAAAGCTTTTCAGGTATTTGGATATGTATATTCAGATATTCCTCTTTTACATCAAAAACACCGACGTTTCGGTCTCAGATCGGACCTTTATCAAGGCTACAAAAATAAAAACAGATTAAAACTAGAACATGACTAATTTCACAAGATTTACATAATTGATTCTACAGGAATCGAGTCATCACAACAAAAACATATATCAATCTGTTCCACCGTATTCCCTCCAAAATGGCCACGCATTCAGGTCTATTCTCTATTTCTCCACTTCAATATTCCAGAACCTTCACAATAACGTGGAAAAAACACCGAAAATTTATGGGTTAGGATCATAGAGTACGTTTAAAATTCTTTTGACAAGGGAGCACAGAAGTCATCAAACATAATCATGATTATTTTCTTAAAGGAACTAATAGACTGTTATATATGGTGTTGAGTCTATTGACGTCTTCTCTATAATTCACTGTTTTGTTTAGTGTTATGTGAATCATTTCACTTATGTTTCTTCTATAGTTGTTGTTTTCATGGTCCAGTATTGTCGTTCCTTCGAAATTGAATTTGTGTCCTTCTTTGAATGTATGTGAAGTCAGAGTAGTTTTCTCTCTATGTGTGATGTTGTTGGAGTCTGTTTTATGTTGTCTAATTCTGTCTTTCAACAGCTGCTTTGTCTGTCCGATGTAGGTCTTGTCGCAGTTCGAGCATGGGATGTTATACACCACTGATGATTGCAAATTTGTTGGTACACTATCCTTCAACTGTGTGAAGTATTTCTTTGTTGTGGTCTTATTGTAGAAAGCACATGTGTAATTAATCCTCTTAAAGATCCTGGAAATTTTCTGTGAAAGTCCAGGTATGAAAGGGAATCTGCAGTATTGTGTAGTTTCTTTGTCTTTCTGTTGAATGTTGTTTCTCGTACACATTACTTTTTCTTTGGTCTTATTTGCAACACGTTGGATGATATATTTTGGGTAGTTGTTTTCCCTTAAAATTTTGCAAACCTTCTGTGTAGTCTCTTCTCTGAATTTGCTGTCACTCAATGATAATGCTCTGTACATCAGGCTGATTGCAGTGTTGACTTTTTGGGTGTTACTATGGTTGCTGTAGTAGTTTACAATCCTATTTGAATTTATAGTTTTCGTGTACCAACAGGTCGTCAAATTGGTCTCTTCTCTGGTTATTAAAAGGTCTAAGAAAGGAATTTTGTTTTCATTTTCATCTTCTATAGTGAACTTTATATTAGGGTCATATGAGTTGAACAGGTCCAATATGGTTTGTCTCATTTCCAAGGGAATCAACATCAGAGTGTCGTCAACATAAGGTAGCATTAAAAGAATGCGAACAGTTAATCTATCGCAGACAAAGTCAAACAGGTCATTCATCACCACACCACACACTCAATGTATCTTTGTGAGTTTTTCTCAGACAGTACAATTTAGGTATTACACTGTTGTGTCTGATTAACGTTCTGTATTCGGTCTCATTTATTAATCCAGCTGTCCTCATTTCTTTCAACTTGTTATTTACTTTGTCTTGTATCTTCTTTGTGGGGTCTGTGTTTAGAGGTTTATATGTTTTTTCATCCTCGAGAAGTCCTGTGACTCCTCTAATGTATTCTTCCTTGAACATAACCACTGTACAGTTGCCTTTGTCAGATTCAGTTATTATGATTTCAGGATTATTTTGTATGAACTCATTGGTACACCTGAGGTATTTCTTGTATGGAAATCTGAACTTGTCTACCTTGTCATGTCTTTTCAAATAATTGTTTACAGCACCAGTACATTCAACTCTGCATAAGTTCTTTTCTTCCTCTGTTATGGGTGCACTTGATATGCAACTCTCTATGTCCTTTACAATATCCACCATCGGAAGTCTGTTTGGTACTATTCCGTGTTTTGGACCCAACCTTATGACTGACTTCACTTCACCAGGTAAATCAAGATTTGTGTAGTTCTTTACGTATTTATCGCTACAATCTAAAGGTATAACGGGTTTTTGTTCTCGTTCCAGCTCCATTAGCTTTTTTGAGTTTGTGGTCCTGATCTTGCTTACAAGACTGCTCTCTACTCTGTTGGCAAAATGGGTTAATTCTCTGAAGTTTTCGTATGTCAGTCAAAAAAAAAAAAAAAATATCATCCAACGTGTTGCAAATAAGACCAAAGAAAAAGTAATGTGTACGAGAAACAACATTCAACAGAAAGACAAAGAAACTACACAATACTGCAGATTCCCTTTAATACCTGGACTTTCACAGAAAATTTCCAGGATCTTTAAGAGGATTAATTACACATGTGCCTTCTACAATAAGACCACAACAAAGAAATACTTCACACAGTTGAAGGATAGTGTACCAACAAATTTGCAATCATCAGTGGTGTATAACATCCCATGCTCGAACTGCGACAAGACCTACATCGGACAGACAAAGCAGCTGTTGAAAGACAGAATTAGACAACATAAAACAGACTCCAACAACATCACACATAGAGAGAAAACTGCTCTGACTTCACATACATTCAAAGAAGGACACAAATTCAATTTCGAAGGAACGACAATACTGGACCATGAAAACAACAACTATAGAAGAAACATAAGTGAAATGATTCACATAACACTAAACAAAACAGTGAATTATAGAGAAGACGTCAATAGACTCAACACCATATATAACAGTCTGTTAGTTCCTTTAAGAAAATAATCATGATTATGTTTGATGACTTCTGTGCTCCCTTGTCAAAAGACTTTTAAACGTACTCTATGATCCTAACCCATAAATTTTCGGTGTTTTTTTTTTCCACGTTGTTGTGAAGGTTCTGGAATATTGAAGTGGAGAAATAGAGAATAGAACTGAATGCATGGCCATTTTAGAAGGAATACGGTGGAACAGATTGATATATGTTTTTGTTGTGATGACTCGATTCCTGTAGAATCAATAATGTAAATCTTGTGAAATTAGTCATGTTCTAGTTTTAATCTGTTTTTATTTTTGTAGCCTTGATAAAGGTCCGATCTGAGACCGAAACGTCGGTGTTTTTGATGTAAAAGAGGAATATCTGAATATACATATCCAAATACCTGAAAAGCTTTCACATTATTTTATATAACGATCCATTGATAGGACATAACTCACCTTCTTTGGACTCCGGTACCACCCTTCTTCCATTGAATCTGCCACCGTTTGGTTTGGGTTTTGGCAGTTTACGTACTGGTGGAATTCCTAGAGATAACAACATTTTTATTGGCTAAAATATACATGAAAAATATCGTTGATTTATGCATCATAAATGAAACCAATGAAAGAGTATGCAACAATAACATGATATTTCATTCAGTTTTCGGGGTGACTCTGTAAAATTTCATTTTTGCTTAGAAAACTCAGGAGGACAGCAAAACTGATATGGTTGACAATAAGCAGAATGTACTGACACAAATACCGTTGTTACTGCAACTCGTTATTGTTAGTTAAGTTCATTTATTTTCTGTTCCAAAATGCTTGTTCGTTTCGTGCGGCCCACGTATGTTCATTTCTTTCTCTATGGACGTATATTTACGTATGGACATATGTTGGAGATATATGACAGTGCGAGACGAAAGCAGTCGTAATTCGAATACACACATCGACGCTCGTTCGGTGCAGTGCAAGACTTTTCTTCGTTTCTTCGAATTTTCTCGTTAATTTCTACCAATTAGAACTCTGGTGAAAAAGTGACTGTTCTGGCTCGTGAGTGACACGTTCAGCCGTGCTGTAAAACCAACAGGTACGCAAAAGTCGATACTCCAACATTTCGAATTTTCTTTTCGAGTCATTTTTTCTCACCGGAATTTCATTATTAATTTCTCTTTCCTTTTCATTTGATTTCAAAGGCCGTGTCGTGCCATTTTGGTCCTTCTTGAGCCGCATATTTTCGAACCGCGTTTTCAAAATTATTGCGATCAAGCATTTTGGAATTTTTTCATTTAGTTTTTTCATTTGCATTTATTTCAATCTGTCATTATTCACGTGACCTCGAAAACTTGATAAGATATCGAACACATTCATAAATCCTTTAATATCTGCGCATGTTAAAAGAATTTAGCTTTCATTACCTTTCATTTGTTTTTCTCATCTATGCTCATAACCTTGATTCAAAACATAAACAAAGATTGACATTCTTGTTTTTGTTTATTTACATTTCATTATTTTCATTTGTTTATTTTCAACTCGATTTTCAATTTAATAGATTCAATCTTAATTATTTGCTTTATTAATTAATTTAGTTCTTTTCAATCGGTTAGTCTATTTACTCTTTTTTCGAAATTACTCAAAACGAAATTCATATTGTTTTCTGCAGTATACCTTGAATAATAATAATGGCGACAAAATTGAAACAACTCAAAGCTCGTCGTCAAATTGTTATTGATGATCTCGAGGAAATTCTCAATTTAGCACAATTCGCTGTCACTGATGAAAGTCTCCATGTTAGATTCAAATTAAGATGTGAAATACTTGACGATATTCTCGTGGACTTTCAAAATTTACATACGTCAATTGTCTCTATGATAGTGTCTTCCGAAGAACCCGAATTGAACACTGAGAAGGTTATTCGAACAGCCTTTATGGATAATTATTACACCATCAGAACAACTTATGTTAATTTATTTCCTGTAGTAAACATTCCAGTAAAAAACCAAGACAGTTGCTCTATTAGTTCGCCAAATGTTAAACTTCCAAAGATAGTATTGCCCATTTTCAATGGGAATTATAAAGAGTGGCCTACTTTTTCGATATGTTCCAAAGTTTGGTCCATGAAAATTCTAACTTGAGTCAAATAGAAAAGTTTCAATACCTCCTTAGTTCACTTTCTTCTCATGCTTTAAATTTAGTTAAAGGATTTCCATTGACTGCTGAAAATTATGAAAGCGCTTTTCAGACATTGGCGGAAAGATATCAAAATAAAAGACTTCTCGCTAATACGTGTTGGAAGGAAATCTGTAATGTTCCAAAGCTACAGGGTGATTCAGCTAAAGACCTTAGGCGAATTCTAGAAGTTTTTGCGGAAAACTTATCGGTATTAAGGAATTTAGGTTTACTCGTTGACCAGTGGGACTTTGTTTTATTTCACATTCTCATTCAGAAATTAGATTCAGCAACGATCAAACGTTTTGAATTACAAGAATGTTCAACAGATATTCCGTCGTTTGTCAATTTGCGAAATTTCCTGACAAATCAGTGTATAGCCTTGGAGGCAGTAGCTCTTTCTCTTCCGTCGAAAACTCATTCAGTTTCGAATTCTCAAGTTTTGAAATCTAGTTCGCTCTCAACGAATAAAAGAAATTCGACTCTTCTCGTTCAAACGGAAACTGAATCATTCAAGAAACGTATAACCTGTAATTATTGCAAGTTAGCTCATAGTATTTACAAATGTCCATCATTTTTGGAACAAACTGTTCAAGATCGGTTCAAGATTGTGAAGAACAAAAATTGGTGTATCAATTGCCTCCATTCTGGACATAAGATTAACAATTGTTCTTCAAGGTCAAATTGTCGTACTTGCCACGCAAAGCATCATACCCTGTTGCACATGCGCAATAATGCGGATAATAATTCTTCAACAGAGACGTTTCATTTCAATGCTGCAAATTCATCGGATTCAGGCTCAGCTCAGGTTTTAACCAATGTTTCTTCAAATTCTACCGTTCTCTTAGCAACCGCTGAGGTTGAAATTCGTGATGCTTGGGGTAGATATCAGAAGGTCCGAGTTCTGTTAGATGGAGGCTCTCAAATAAATATTATAACTCAATCGTGTGTAAATAGATTAGGCTTGAAAATTTGTGATGCTTCATTTTCGATAAATGGAATTTGTGAAAGCTCATCTTCTGCTAATTGCAGCACTGAATGTACTATTCGCCCATCAGGTCAAATAAATCCATCATTTACATTCGATGCCGTCGTGATTCCGAAGATTTGTGCGGAAATGCCGAGTTCTTTCGTGAATTATTCGTTTTGGAATTGTGTCCATAACAAGAAGTTAGCAGATCCGAACTTTTCTATTCCGAAATCAATAGATCTTCTTCTGGGAGCGGATATATTCTCTTTAATAATTCGACCGGGTCGTATCGAGGGTAACGGTTTAGAACCAACAGTACTTGAGACAGTATTTGGTTGGGTTTTCATGGGAAAGATTCAATCACCTAACATATCAGTTAACAATTTTCATTTGTCATTGTCTGAATCAGGTTTAAACTCCTCGTTGAAAAGATTTTGGGAACTTGAAGAAGTTTCAGAGAATGTCATTGTATCACCAGAAGATCAATTTTGTGAGAACTTATACGCTCAGAACTATTCTAGAAATACATCTGGACGGTACACTGTGGCATTACCATTTAAACCTGATCAGTCAACACTTTCTTTCGGTGACACATATTCTCTCGCACTACGTCGTTTTTATCCCTTGAACGTAAACTTATTAAAAGCCAGAATATATACAGGGAATACTCTACTTTCATGCAGGAATATTTAGAAAAAGATCATATGTCATTAATTTCTACGAGTTCGGATTATGAAAATACTTTGTATATCCCTCACCATTGTATAATCAAACCAAACAGTCCATCTACAAAGTTGAGGGTTGTTTTCGATGCGTCAGCTCATGTACCCGGTCATTTATCTTTAAATGATGCTCTATTGATAGGTCCTAAATTACAAAAGGATATTATTGCCATTTTGATGAACTTTCGTGTTCATCGGTTCGTTTTCACAGTTGATATCAAACAACTGTATCGTCAAATATTAGTCAAAATTCTCGGTTTGAAGTGGTTTCCTTCGTCGGACGAATTTTCTTATTTTGCGGAAACTACTGTTCAGGTATGTACCAAACGTACCATACTTTCAGAACTTTCTCGAATTTTCGACCCTTTGGGGTTCCTTTCTCCATTTGCTTTTCTTGCTAAACATTTGATCCAGCATCTTTGGACATTAGGTTTGCAGTGGGATGATACACTTCCAGACGATGTCAGCCGTCGCTGGAATCAGTGTAAATCCGAATTAACCGAATTGGGTAAATTAAAGATACCTCGGAAACTTGCATCGAAACCATTTTATCGTTGCGAACTTCATGGTTTCGGAGATAGTAGTGAGCGTGGTTGCGCAGCCGCGGTATATTTCAGGTTTTTCAATTATGACGGCTCCATTGACATCTCTTTCGTAGGTGGTAAATCAAAGGTCTCCCCATTGAAGAGAATTTCACTTCCACGACTGGAATTGTGTGCTTGTCTCTTATTATCAAAACTCATTAATGTGGTTTCCTCTGTTTACCAATCAGCCTTTACAATAGATGACATTTTTGCTTGGTCTGATTCTATGGTAGCTTACATTTTCAGATTTGTTCACTTCATGAAAAACTCTAAAGCTCCTGGAATATATAGATTTTCCGCAGTTCATCTCAAAGATGCGCTTTTCTTCATTATAAAGCAAGTTCAACGGGTTGTGTTCAGGGAACAGATCGATGGTCTCATCTCGGGAGGTCCCATATCTAGGTTACTTCGAAAATTGAGTCCATTTGTTGGAGAAGATGGTGTTCTCAGGGTGGGCGGTCGTCTGTCTTTTTCTGGTCTGGCTCTTGATCACAAACACCCAGCTTTGCTTCCTTCATTTCATCGTCTTACAGGGCTCCTTATTCAGCATTTCCACAAAATATGTCTGCATCCAGGTGCCCAGACTTTACAGTTCCTTCTGTCTCAACAGGTCATACAGGAGTTTTATACAGTCCACTTAGAGATTGAGTCTGTGCTCAATTCTCGCCCTCTATGTCCGCTTGGTAATGGTCCGAATGACATATCTGCACTGACACCAGGACATTTTCTTACTCTGGCTCCATTAACTGCTATTCCTGAACCAGATTTATCTCACCTATCTATCGGTCGATTATCGCGTTGTCAGCTTTTATTAACTCGTATCCATCAGGATTTTTGGAAAAGATGGAATTTAGAATATCTGAACACACTGCAACAACGAAAAAGGTGGTTCAATAGTGACTCGCCTCCTTATTCAATAGGTGCACTCGTCTTGATAAAAGATGATCAACTCCCTCCATTGCGCTGGCGACTTGGACGCATTGAGAAATTGCATCCTGGCGCTGATAAAATGGCTAAAGTAGCTACTGTTCGGACTACTCAAGGTGTACTGCAGAGATCAGTGGTTAAATTATGTCCATTACCTCTTCAATAGTTCTGACATATGTTGATGTATATATGTATATATTTTTTTTCGCTTTATGTTCGATATCTTCTCAATTTTTTATTTGCTTTGTTTCATAAAATATTCTATTTTAGGTGGGCGGTTATGTTACTGCAACTCGTTATTGTTAGTTAAGTTCATTTATTTTCTGTTCCAAAATGCTTGTTCGTTTCGTGCGGCCCACGTATGTTCATTTCTTTCTCTATGGACGTATATTTACGTATGGACATATGTTGGAGATATATGACAGTGCGAGACGAAAGCAGTCGTAATTCGAATACACACATCGACGCTCGTTCGGTGCAGTGCAAGACTTTTTCTTCGTTTCTGTCGAATTTTCTCGTTAATTCTACCAATTAGAACTCTGGTGAAAAAGTGACTGTTCTGGCTCGTGAGTGACACGTTCAGCCGTGCTGTCAAACCAACAGGTACGCAAAAGTCGATACTCCAACATTTCGTATTTTCTTTTCGAGTCATTTTTTCTCACCGGAATTTCATTATTAATTTCTCTTTCCTTTTCATTTGATTTCAAAGGCCGTGTCGTGCCAACCGTCTTGTACTCATGACATGAGTATCTACTTTCTTGAATAAATCGAATGAAAAAAAAATTGAAAAGCGTTCAAGTAATGTTGAATAAAAAGTTTTATGTTGTGTTATACAAATTTTATAAAATTCCCTCAATTTTCTTCGAGAATAATAGGTTACTGATAAGACATTAGCCAGAAGTTGACTAAATTTCTGTGTGTTAGGAGATTGATAACGAGATATAACATAGAGTGGGGTTTACCCTTGCTGGACCACCATATTAAATAGCTAAATTTCGTATCTGGAGTCCGTCAGACTCCAGGGTTGTAGTTAGTTTCATTTATAATATTTGTCAATTTTTTAAGACTCTCTAATTGATGAATTTTACAAACTTACTGCTGTTTTTAACTTCGGTAGATACTGCACTAGAGGAACCAGCATTCGTAATTTCATTTGGTGTTGCTGTGCTTTGGACCACATCTTGAGACCCAGCTGAAATAATACAAAAGGAATATTTAAGTATTACTAAGTCGAAAATCGGAATATTTGTTTTCAGTGAAATTACAGCTTGACTGTGCCGACAAATGATTGAAGCAGCAACAAATTAAATTAGGAATTATGTATATTTATGGCATTGTCACATAACAATGCCACGATGATAGGGGCCGCACTTTAACAGTCAGGAATTAAATGATTTCCTCGAAATATCGAATACTCAGGAAGGTGAAGGAAGGCGCTGGAATATGCACGAAAATAAGTCATAATATAAAGGAGATGTCTGGATAGACGAGAGGAGTTGATTGGAGAAGCATGGCAGTAACTTATCCAGTGTTGACTAGAGAATATTAATTCTCTGCCTCATAAATTATTTTTTGAATTGATTCAAATGAAATAGGACTCATTATTTTTGTGTTATTGATTGAAATACGTCATCTAATGCATTAAGAAAAAAAAAATTTCCCTTTTCTTCATAATCATCATTCGGAGACAAAAACAGTACTTTGTAGTTAGAAAGGAATTAGTTATTCACAAGATTATCATTGATAATAGAAAGAACTAAACGATTTTTTTAGATGTATGAACTTCTAAAGCCTGGTTGGACATCAATAATTTGTGATGGTGATTGATGAAATTATACTTACCAGTACTGATGTGAAAACAGCCGAGTTTTGTACAGAATTTTTCGTACGCCATTGGAATATTGGCCGGATAGCCGGATAGCGATGCAAACAATTTTGATTCGCCGAGATAATTTCAGATTTTTCTATTTTCACGTTGGAATCTGGATACGGTACGTTCTCTACGACGATGGCCCATGATAAAACCATCACCAGCACTCATTCCACAGCACCCCCGGGTCGAATATGCCGAATGACGAACGAGTTTTCAATGAAAAAATGTTTATCTGGCAAACTAGAATAGCCGAGTTCCAGCCGAGTTTTCTGTGAGTAATTCATACCTGGGAAACTAGACATATGATTGAGGTCAAATTACACAATAACATCCAGAAGCATCAACTCATAATTTCAGCATATGCCACTTTTACTTGCACCCCCCAGGGGGATCAGTAGGTGCTCGGCCTGATTTTTAAAAATTCATAAAAAATCAATCGAACGTGAGAATGCTATCATACTCCAGCAGAGTTATCTATATATTTACAAAAAAATAATTCAGAAAATATCTATGACTTGCAACCCCATGGGGGGATAAAATATCGGCTTAATGATTATTCAAGCAGATTCGAATTTCTCGAGAACTAGACATAGAATCGACACGAATTTCGGTGTCTGCTTGAATAATTATTAAGCCGATATTTTAGCCCCCCATAGGGTTGCAAGTCAGAGATTACTACTGAATTATTTTTTTGTAAATGTATAGATAACTCTGAGGGAGTATGATAACATTCTCACGTTTGATTGATTTTTTATGAATTTTTAATATTCAGTCTGAGTACCTACTGACCCCCCTGGAGGGTGCAAGTGAATGTGGCATATGCAGAAATAATGATTTGATGCTTCTGGATGTTATTGAGTAATTTGACCTCAATCCTATGTCTAGTTTCCCAGGTATGAATTACTCACAGAAAACTCGATAATTTCATCATTCTTCATCAAAATGTATGATCAATAGGTAATTGTGTTGAACAACTTGAAGAAATAATAAAAGACAAAGAAGACATCAAATTACTGTGTCTTACAGAACACTGGAAATCAGAAGAACAATTGAATTGCTACAACATAGATAACTTTAGACTAAGGGCAAAATTTTGTAGAAAGTCTGGTGAGCATGGAGGAGTAGCTATATTTGTCAAGAAGGATCTTAAAGTAAATGAAATCAAAAATATAAGTAAGCAATCAAGTAGTGGGGAATTTGAGTGTGCAGCAGTTGATTTTTCACTGAACAACAAGAAAACTATTTTAATAGTGGTATACAGCAATAGTAAACAAGAAACAATGATAAGTCAATTAACAACAATATTGGACAATATAAAAAATGAGCATACACAAATCGTGCTCCTTGGAGATTTCAATATTGATATGCTTGAAGAAACAAGAGAAGAACGAATGGCTGAACTTTTTAAGTACCTATAACATCAAACAGGGTATCTTTGAACCTACTAGAATTACGTCAACATCTGTCTCTTCAATTGATGGTATATATACCCGACTGGAAGATCCATTTTCAACTGAGGTGTTACAGACCCATATATATGACCACACTGCACAGATGATAACACTTAGACAAATTAAAGCAAAACCCAAGTTCACCAGTGGCGGCTTGTCCTATGAGGCAGTGCCTCATCAAAAAAATTTTAAACCGTATATTTCTTCATTTCCTTTCATCGTCACTTTTTTCCTCAATATTTTTCCCAATCTCACATTCCTTGTATATTCATAACAAATCAAATCCTCTTTGAATAATACGAGAACGTAATGGAAAGCCGTTCTATGATTAATCCGAGGCTAGCCTCTGCGCGATCTTAGCCGATCTGAGATCGTTTCGTTTCTGCGATGTCCAGCGGGTTGTCTGCGTCGAAGCGATGGGAACATATCTACGGCTTTGAAGGCGGCTTCTCGAGGAATTAGAGGCTGGCCTCAGGTTTCTATTCGAGTTAATCGGGAATAGGGAAATAGGGTTAGTTCACTTTGTCGTTATTTAGTGGTATCGCGTTTGCTGTGTATCGCGTATGATTATAATCTTTTTCAGGTGAATTTTTTCTGAAATATAAATCTTTTTTATCGAAAGTGACTACCAGATCGCGAAATGGATTCAGCGGGACCTAGTAATAGTAAATCTTTTGAAATTCCTAAGGAACATATTCGGTGTACTTGTGATATTGTTAATTTTTTAATAAATAAGCAACATTTTTCGACTCATTCGTATGATGATAAATTATATTTAACTAAGGAAGTTAAGCGACCTGTTCCAGATTTGAGTAAATCTCTAGTGTCTAGTGGTGGGGTCGGTAAATCAAATCGGGGATTGCAAAATACGTGGTATGACAAGTACGACTGGCTTACTGGAAGTATTACTTTGAAAAAAATATTTTGTCGGCCGTGTATTTTATTCTCAGCAACTAATGGAAATTCCGACAGAGTTTAGTCGAAAAGTGGTTTCAGTGATTTGAAAAATTTATCTCGGGGTCCATCGCTACACAATAAAAGTGCTCAGCATATTTCATCTAATTGCAAGCTTATCGTTATGAGAAAGCAAAAACAAAATATCGCTACAGCAATAGACAAGGCGCGTAAAATAGAAATTGAAAATTTCAATGCTAGATTCAAAGAAAATCGACAAATTCTAAGAAGTTTAATAGATATTACGATGCACCTCTGTATGCAAGAGTTACCTTTTAGGGGGCACGATGAATCGAATGAGTCTTTAAATCGCGGGAATTTCAAAGAATTGGTTTATCTTGTTAGTAAATTTGACACGAATTTCAAAACCTTTTTATAAAATGACACCAACAGTGAATCGGTATTTTCTGGTACATCTAAAACCATTCAAAATGAATTAATTGATTCGGTTGCTTTTGTTGTGAATAAACGAATCGAGGACGAAATTTCACAATCATTGTTTTTTTTCTTGCCAAGTTGATGAAACAACTGGCATAAGCTGTCATTCCCAGTTATCAGTCATATTTCGTTATGTAATAGATGACCAACTTGTTGAGCGCTTCATGGGATTTTATGATGTTAGTTCTGGGCGTTCTACTGATGATCTATTTCAATTTTTATCTTCAAAATTAGGAAAATTTAACTTGCGTTCAAAATAAGTGGCTCAAACATACGACGGTACGAGTGTTATGTCCGGAGAAGTGAACGGGTTACAAGCAAAAATTAAATCTATAGCACCACAAGCAATCTTTACTCATCATTGCTATGCACATGTATTCAATTTGGTTTTAAGTAATGCTTGCAGTTCAATTCAACAGGTTAAAGTTTTTTCTCAACCTTGTCAGGATTTTCATCATATTTTTCCAAATCAACAAAGCGTACCCAAGTGTTAGAACAAATTGGAGGAACACGTATTCTTTCGAATGAGGCAACTCGTTGGAATTTCACATCACGAGCCGTTCATACAGTTTTCAATAATAGAGATAAATTACTTGAAACATTTTATTTCATAATCAAGAGTAATAGTCGCGATTTTGATCAAAAATCTATCAGGAAAGAATAGGTTTGAAAAATTTTTTAGAAGATGCTCAAAACATATTCTTTTTAGAAACGTTTGTATTGATTTTTGATCAACCCGATACTGTTTTTCCTGTTTTACGAAATAGAAATATAGACATTTTAAAGGTGAGAAATTTACTGGAAACAACATTGAATAGAATACGTGAATTCAGGAGTAACGGCGCTTACAAATTCCAAGCATTAGTGAAGAAAATTTTTTTAATATATTTATTATGCAACTGACGAAGTAGAGTTCACTATATAAACTCTGTTCGCCACGTAAACCCTATATATATTACATTATTAAATTTTTTTCATATGTGCCTCACCATACTATATTGTCACGAGCCGCCACTGAAGTTCACTTTCAGAAGAATGTACTCTCCTGAAAATTTGAAGAAGTTCAAAGCAAGCCTAGGAGTTCAAGACTGGACGGAACTCTACAAAATAGAAAAACACAAAGTGGATGAACAGTTCAATTTTTTTCATCGAACTTATCTGAATCATTTGAATATGACCTGTCCTAATATAAAACAACAAAACCTAAACAAAAGAAAACTAGCAGAGATCCAGACCTTGTATACCTAAAAAACCAGCTCGATTTGTTGCTTTTGCTCAGTATGAAGGATGAGAAACACAAGGGAAAAACAAAGAAGTCAAGAAACTGTATGACCAATTTTTGATGAAACAAAAATCTAAATTATTCAGGGAGATGATGCAGAAGTCAGACAACAAAAATAAAACTGTGTGGGCAATAATTAATTCCCTCAAGAATGGAAATATAAATAACAGCTTTCCTATGGAAGATTGTTCTCCTGAAATTGCAGATGAACTGAATAATTACTTTGTAAATGCAGCTTCGAGTTTGATAAACAATGGAGGAGATATAGTAGAAAGACAAGGCACCACACCAGAGTACCAGGAACCTACAAGAATGTCAACCAGCTCAGTTACTGAAGAACAGGTTATGTTAATCATAAAATCGTTGAAAAACCAGCAAACAAGAGGATATGATGGTATATCAGACAACATTGTCAGAGAGACCAGATATGAAATATTGACGCCACTGAGTTACATAGTGAATAACTCCTTAAGTTATGGAATGTTTCCTGAAGCTTTGAAGGTTGCTATAGTTAGGCCCATCCAGTGACGTATCCAGAGATTGAGTTTGGGGGGGTAGTGGCAAGTTTTTGGGAGTTGACCTGAACTATCAATAATAAGATAATGAGCTTGAGCGAAAGCGCGCTAGGAGGGGGGGGGGGAGATTTATTGTAGCTCATCTATAATTTGACAGTTTTTATTCTACATTGAGATCATATAAAACAAACAATTGCGAGAACAGTGCATACAATAATCATCATAAAATTTGAAGAAATAAAATATAGGTATATAAAAGTCAAGAAATGAAATATATATAGGTAAAAAAAAATATATAAAAACTCAAGAAATAAATCATTCGAAAGGGAAAAATATCAGAAATATTAGTGAATGTTATATTAATTAAAACATACCCCCGCTCCTTTTAGCCTCAAACATGATTAAAAAATTACAAAACGAAATCGATCCACCTCTTCTTATTATTAGCAAATCTACTTATAATATTGTCTACCTTTATTGAAATATCTCTATGTATAAATAGCAATGATGATAGCCCAACTAATCTATCCCGACCCATTGTTGAACGAAGCCAGGTTTTAAGACGCCGCAGTGAGGAGAAACTCCTCTCAGCGGAGGCTACACTAACGGACAGGGTGACCAAAACTTTAAGACATTTTTTTATAAGTGGAAAGATACTTTCATCGCAGGACGAATATAACGCCATACCATCTGTTATGTGTTCTGTCATGATTTTCCAAATACTGAATTCTGCTTTCAATTTCAAAAGCATCAAGTCTTTATTTTTGACATTCTCAAGGTTATTTATATACTCCGCGACTATTTCAAGTGAAAGATTGATTTCTGTGTCCGTTTTCGTATTGAAAATTGAAGAAAAAAAAATATTAAACTCGTAAGCTTTCAGAGATTCTTCGTTAAATCGATATTGTAGATTTTGTAAGTTATAATCTAACATAGGAATATAAACATTGATTCTGAAAAAACATTCATCATTTTCAGTAGGTATATTTGAGCGATGTGATTGTCTCTGTGTTATTCTTGGCTTAGTATTTTCTATATTTAATTTTTTATGAATATCGGCTATCAAAGCGAATACATTACTAAAATGAGTTTCGGAGTTTTGACGTCTTTCTTTTAAAACTGTGATAACATTAATTATTAGCATATTTGCATACTGTTTATCAACTGACTTGGCTTGCAATATCTAATATATAATTTATAAAATCGGTTTCAAAATATCAAATACAAAAGTTTTTCTACACTTAATCTCTCTTAATTACCCCCAGTACAACAATTTTTAAACTTCTTTTGAACTTAGAGCCTCATTGTCTGGATGATTTCATGAACTGAACATTTTTTTGTTTGACACTATTTCATTTCATTAGTTATCAGTTTTTGTTATTGTAACCATTGATTTGAAATAAAGATAATTTGATGTTGTTGTAATCATTGAGCCGTTATTTTAGCCCCCCATAGGGTTGCAAGTCAGAGATAACTATCGAATTATTTTTTTGTCGACATGTAGATAATTCTGCAGGAGTTTGATGGCATTCTCATGTATGGTTGATTTTTTATGAATTTTTAAAAATCAGGCCGGGTACTTACTGACCCTCCTGGGGGGTGTAAGTGAATGTGGCATATGCAGAAATTATGAGTTGATGCTACTGGATGTTATTGTGAAATTTGATCTCAATCCTATGTCTAGTTTCCCAGGTATGAATTACTCAGAGAAAACTCGGCTGGAACTCGGCTAGCCCCCCCTAGGGGGTGCAAGAGGAAGTGAATCACAAAGTTATTCTGTGTATATAGAGAGAAGAATAAATACCGAATTTCGTGTTGATTCTATGTCTAGTTTTCGAAATATTCGTATCTGCTTGAATAATCATTAAGCCGTTATTTTAGCCCCCCATAGGGTTGCAAGTCAGATATAACTATCGAATTATTTTTTTGTCGACATGTAGATAATTCTGCAGAAGTTTGTGGCATTCTCATGTATGGTTGATTTTTTATGAATTTTTAAAAATCAAGCCGAGTACCTACTGACCCCTGGGGGAGGGGGCAAGTAAAAGTGGCATAAGAAGTAATTATCTGTTTATCTTCCTGGACGCTATTGCCAAATTTGACATCAATCCTATGTCTAGTCTTCTAGATAAGAATTTTTTTATTGAAAACTTTTTCGTCATTCGGCATATTCGACCCGGGGGTGCTGTGGAATGAGTGGTGGTGATGAATTTATCATAGACCATCGTCGTAGAGAACCTACCGTATCCAAATTCCAACGTGAAAATAGAAAAATCTGAAATTATCTCGGCGAATCAAAATTGTTTGCATCGCTATTCGGCCAATATTCCAGTGGCGTACGAAAAATTCTGTACAAAACTTGGCTATCTTACTCGGCTGTTTTCACATCAGTCTTACCAGTACTGTTTACAACCGTAGGTTCCGGAACTGTGACTTGTAGACCGGATGGTAGGGTATTCTTAAACAGTTGTTGATCTACTGAAAAAAAAAATAGTATCTGCTGTTTTCATAAGTGAAAAAATTACGCTTATTATTTCATTATTCTAATTTGTTATAATAGGTTTCCAAATATCTCCCTTCCGTCTTTTTGTCCTTTGAATTTCGCGGCTATGTACAAAGCGCTACAAAGCTTGTAACTGGCAATACTATTCATAATTTGAAAGGTCTTGACATAAACTACGAAACGACACTAATCATGACAAGATTGGATATTGCGTTCAACAGTTATAGTTATCTTAATGTTTTCCTTCGTTAAAGGCAAATCCGCTAGAGAAACGTTCCGTGAGATTAATGGTGTTTTGAGGGACGGTATTCTATCAATTCGAACTGCGGAGGAATGTTTTCGAAGATTCAGAGCCGGTGAATCCGACACCACGGATAAGCCAACCGGCGGAAGACCTGTGACGACAAATACAGATCAAATCATGGAATACATCGAATTAGATCGGCATGTGGCATCTCGTGAAATCACCCAGGAGATGGGAGTTAGTCACCAAATCATTTTAAACCATCTGTAGAAGTCTGGATATAAAAAAACGCTTGATGTGTGGGTGCCACATGATTTGACGCAAAAAAAACCTTCTGGAACGAATCAACGCCTGCAATATGCTGCTGAATCGGAACGAACTCGACCCTTTCTTAAGGCGGATGGTGACTGGCGACGGAAAATGGATCACATACGACAATATCAAACGAAAACGGTCGTTTTCGAAGGCAGGTGAATCGTCCCAAACAATGGCCAAGCCAGGATTGACGGCCAGGAATGTTTTGCTGTGTGTTTGGTGGGATTGGAAGGGATTCATCCACTATGAGGGAGATATTTGATAACCTATTATCATGTGCGTACTCCTAAGAGGCCTGGTTGGACATCAATAATTTGTGATTGTTATTTATGAAATTATACTTACCAGTACTGTTTACAACCGTAGATTCCGGAACTGTGACTTGTGGACCGGATGGTAGTGTATTATTAAACAGTTGTTGATAATCTATTGAAAATAATAATATATAGTATCTGCTGTCTTCATAAGTGAAAAAATTACGCTTGTTTTCTATTATTCTAATTTGTTATATATTGATATAAGCAAATATCTCTCTTAAACGATGGTGACTACAAACGATCAACAAAAGTACATAAATAATGATAAGGAACCATTGGTACATGCAATATGGGTTATTAATGAACATTTTCAATTAATTGATAACAACTGACAAATATCCGCTGTCAAAATGATTACTACGAAACCGGTAAGTATCGGTAACATCAGTTGATCACCGGAATCCACCCTATATTATATTGACAATCGACATGTGTTGAACTTTTATAGGATCGGTTATTGTGACTTAAAACAATGTATTCATTGATTTATTACTTACTGAATGCATAATTTTATTTATTTTCGAAAAACTATCAACTCACTAAGATAATGCTTTGAGGCGTTTCCAATATGCGAAGAGGAAGATATTCAGAATAATGGTGTATGCACTATTTCGACTTTGCTTTGCAGCTTGGGTGACAAGAGGACCATTTCTTGGGCCTTTCGTTGATTGTGTTTTTACACACAGTATATTTACATCGAATTGATAAGTCTTTTTTAATTTTCGTGCAGAATTGAATATATATGGTGGAATCCAGTAAGGTATTGAATTCTTCAATGCAGGTCCACTAGAAATATTGTTCTTAGTAACGATAAATTGCATGAAATATCCTGCAAGTTTCGAAAATTAAAACGTAAACTGTCGAACATTCCTTGACGACGTTGAAATGAATGAATTAAATCGAAGATCTCTCATATATCAATGTAAACGTCATTGGAAACAATCATCTTTTCCTAATATTTGGAATGAGGTTTCCATTAAAATTATGCGAAGTGCATACACCAGTATTTTACACATCGTAGGCAAAATAATGCAGAATTATATGGGGGTGATTAAATTTTTCATTGAAATTTTTTTCGGTTACTAGTTTAAATGAGAAATTGAGCTATGGGTTTCAGAGGGTCTTTTTGAATTATTGCAATTTTTGAATGGATTCAATAGGTGTTATATTATACTTACCGATATTGTTCAATACTGAATCTGTTGAAATTGATGTGGTACTATTTTGTACTGGTGCTGGAGGATTGTTGAACACACCGTCAAAAACAGCTGAAACAAACCAAGGAGAATGCATAAGTAATGTAACCTCTGAGGAGTTTATAAATAAAACCCACAATCTTTTTCACATTCAACCACCCTTGGATTGATGCATCAAATATCAGTCATAAAAGATTGGACCAGAGACTTATATTAACTCAACTTATTATTCGAGGACTGGGGAAGGAAGATTACAAGTGAGAACTTCAAATTCGAGCTTTGTTGCTGAGGTTATGTTTCTGAGAACTTTCTGAAATTCGGTTGAAATAGACTAAGATTGCAGGTTAAACTTCGCAGATCGAGAGTTGAATTCTAGTATTATCATTGATATTGAATGATCCAATGATTGGCTAGAAGATTATCATGTAATGATTGTTGTAGGCTCATCCAAGTGTTCATCTCTTTTTAATTTAATTGGAAATGTTGAACTCAGATCTGTAGTAATTTCATGTGATATATTTCTCAGCTCGTATTTTCTGATGAATGCCTTCCCGATCTGATCACTTCTGAATTAGTAGAAGGTAATTGAGTTCCGATATGTTTGGCATCAAATGTAAATTTAAAAATATTTTTTCGTCGACCTCCTAATAAAAGCTCTGTTTAACGTTCACAAAATCATGCATTAATGACCCATTTTAATGGACGATTTCTATCTATTTTAATGCATGATGTAAAAGAGTTTATAGCAAATGCTCCAGACAGTATTTTCTTGATGTAAAAGGTGAATATAAAACTCAATTAAATTAATTTTCAAAATTTTTCTTATTGTCACGTAGATATAAAATATGTAACTTTAAATTTTTAATTTGAAGGTCGCTATGATTGGAGTATCCGGGGTATTGCGAAAAGATGAGCTGTATAAGTTGCAGATAAATGAAGTGCAGGATATGGGTTTGAAATTTTTAACAAAAGTGAATTCATCCAAAACGCACTCGAAAAGGATATTCACTGTGGTGGATAATACACTTTTGAATCCAATCAACAGATATATATCCTTGAGACCAATTCACACTCCACACGAAAAGTTTTTCGTCTTTTACTAGAACTCTAAATGCTCAATACAGCCAGTAGGAATCAATACGTTTTCGAAATTACCATTGTCATTTGCAAAATTTCTCAAATAAGAACAACTCAATCTATATACAGGTCACTGTTTTCGGCGTTCTTCTGCATCTATCCTTTCGGACAGTTGATCAGATATTGCAGCCATCAAACGGCATGGAGGATGGAAATCAACATCTGTTGCAGAAGGGTACATCGAAAACTCAATGAAAAATAGTTTAGAAACTGCTGAAAAAATTTTATGCGATAACCGTTCGCTAGTAATTAATACATCGGCTCCCACCAGTTCCACACATTCCTTATCGCAAATCGTCAGTTACGATGTAAATATGGACTATTCAGAATGTCACATCTCGAAAATTCCGTCTCTGAATTTTACGAATTGTTCAATTGGAAGCATAAATATAAATATGTCAAAGTGAGCATCGAGATTTTCATTGTCAAATTTTATATTGTAAGAAATAAAATTTATTTGAATAAATAATTTATTTCTAATTCATAATGAGGTCGACGGAAAAATCTTGTGATCAACTCGTTAAATTCGTTAAATGCTCGCTCCGCTCATGTTAAAATATCTCGACCATTAATCGCTATCATTAATAAACTAGGTGATTAAATAACTAATAACTGGTAATGTAGTCAGTTGAATATAGGTGAGAGCCATATATCTATGTAAAATAATGAGTATTAAGTGATGAACTTATACTTACGGATATTGTTTTCGAGAGTAGGTGTCGAAACGCTTAATTGAGAGTTTGCATTTTGTGCTGACAGGGTTTGTTGTGAACTGTTAACCATTCGTTGATCACCAGCTGAAAAAAAGATAAATGAAGTGCAGGATATGGGTTCGAAGTTTTAAATAAAAGTGAATTCATCCAAAACGCACACGAAAAGGATATTCACTGTGGTAGATAATGAGGAGCGTCCACTTTGAATCCAATCAAGAGATATTATATATCCTTGAGACCAACTCACACTCCACACGAAAAGTTTTTCGTCTTTTACTAGAACTATAAATGCTCAATACAGCCAGTAGGAATCAATACGTTTTCGAAATTACCATCGTCAATTGCAAAATTTCTCAAATAAGAACAACCCAATCTATACAGGGTCTTTCAAGAGGAACCTAACCCATATTTATACGGGAAACTACTGAACGTATTTTCATGAAATTCAGCACTTTTTCCCGATGCTGATGAAATCTAAAATATTTTCAAGGCATGAGAACCTCCGGTTTTTCCGGAAATGACGTCAACTTCCGTTTTTCAAATTACAACACCATTTTTTATTGCAGAAATAGATTCCTTAGAAAATTTCAAGTTATTTTGATGTAACATTTTTCAGTTTTGGTTGGAAAATTCTCTCTGAGCGGGAAAATTGGAAAAAAAAATCGAAAATAGAGCTCCGCTGAAACAAGAATATCTTCGAGGTTTTTGGATGGAAGATTTTTATTTTTGGGATTCTTCAAGATGTAAGATTGATGTATCCACTTTAAAATCGAAATCGCGATTCATGATACAGGGGGTGAAAAAATCGCTTTCAAAGTTAGGGATGACAAAATCATGAAAAATCAATTTTTTCAAATTAGAATCCCATTTTTTTATGGCAGATATTGAATTTACGTTAAAAAATAATGTAAGTGTATGCATCACACCCTTGCCCTAAAGTGGATATTTTCTGAGTTATTCACAAAAAACTGTTTTTCCCTTCACGCCAAAAAGATGAAATTTTCAAGAACTGTTACTTAAACCATGTTTTAGATTTTACTACCCTAATATGCAAGAGAAAAAAATTACAGGTTGTTCCTAAATAAATGGCTAATTTGGATTGGAATTTGTATCGGAAACCTCTTTATTTCAACTAATCGGCCATCGGTTTTCTATCCAGTGATAAAAAAATAATTCCTTATGAACCATATGCAAAAACTTCAGTAGCATTTTGTGTTTTTTATTAATTTGGTGATAATTCGTATGAAGTTATAAAATCGATCACTATGCCTAATTTTACCAATGAAGATTATCTAAATCTCATTCTACTTCATGAAGAATGTAATAAAGTTGTAGATAGAACGATTGAAAGGTTTCCTGACCGACCCAGACCAACGAGAGATACCATTAACAGAACCATGACAAACTTGAGAAATGTCGGATCTTTCGTTAAGAAAACTATACACAGAGAAAGAAGTGTAGTAGAAGATGAGAACAACGAAATTACAGTTCTTGCATATTTTTGTGTGAATCCTCAAAATTTTCTCAAAGATGCCGAGATTGCTCTGGGATTATCTCAATCGAGTGTTTGGAGAATATTAAAAAAACATAAAATGCACCCATATAAATTCAATAGGGTACAGCATTTGAAGGAAACTGATTTCGTCAGGAGAACAGAGTTTAGCGAAGCTATGATGATTCGATTTCAAGAGAATGAAAACTTTTTGGACTGTATAATTTGGACAGATGAATCTAAATTCACAAAGAATGTTCTTTCAATAGGCAAACAGTGATTATTGGGATGAAGAGAACAACCACCACTTCAGACAATGGAACTTTCAAGAGACCTGGAGTTTCAATGTTTTTTGCGGAAGTTGACGTCATTTCCGGAAAAACCGGAGGTGCTCATGCCTTGAAAATATTTTAGATTTCATCAGCATCGTGAAATACTTGATAAGTGCTGAATTTCATAAAAATACGTTCAGTAGTTTCCCGTATAAATATGGGTGAGTTTCTTCGTGAAACACCCCGTATATAATTTTAAAATCTTTTTTCTGATCTATGATCATATTGAATTCATGATCTGTGACCCACTTTATAAATAACCTAACCTAATTATAACCAAAATATTTCAATATTTCCTTCCATTATGAATTATGGTTTTCCCATTGATGATTATTTGAAATTATGAAACATGGTTGTATTCGAAATATTCCTGACAGGTGATTATCATATTTGACCTGAATTCTGATCAGGTCATCTCGTAAAATAGCAATTCGAATTCAAATTTATCCAAGAACATGGTTTCCGCTAGAATATCATTTCCGGCTGCTTATTGAAATATACGCGTAGCCTCCAGGGTGTAAAGAATTCAGTTCAAAATCTCTTGAGTGCGACTACTGTGTGGTCCCTATACTGTGGCAGTACCCCTAGTAGGGACGGTATGATAGTAGATAAAATTTTATGCATGCAGAATATTCAAATCTATTATAATAATATGATGCATAGTAAGGTCTAGCGCCTAAACCAATCAACCGATTTGCATCATTTTTTTTTAAATTGACGGTTGGCATCTAAACTGATGCAGAAAAATAATAACAAGTACCAAACATCTATAATTTTTCTAAAAACTTAAAAATGAAGGGTGTTTAGCATGTTTTCGCTGTAGATGGTGCCACCGCTCAACAAATTTTTACTGATATGAGCTTTAATTTCTTCTTCTTGCACTCCAAGTCACCATTACCGTCATATAACTCATTAAAAACATTTGTAAATTTAGTTTGAATATGATTAAATAAAAACTTATTTATTAAAATTTCCACATTTATTGTGTTTTAACAATATGTAACACTACATTTGCAACAATTGTTTCGCCAAATTCTTGGCTTCTTCAGGCGAGTTCGATGTTAAACTACTCCAAAAATTTTTGAGTCTTCCTTATATATTTCTCAAGATGGAAGAGGGGGGACCGGTATTCTAAATGCTTCTGGGATTTTTTATGGCATGTTCATCAATGGTGATCTGTTGATATCCGTTTGGTCATTGAGTAAGATATTTTGCTTGTTATATCTGTTAATTTCCATTGTTTCTAGGATATTAAGCCTTCTGCTTTTGTTTTCTATGTGCAGAATTTTATAGTTTGGATCAAACATATGTCCCTCGTCTAAAAGATGGGTCGCATAAGTTGAGTTCTGTTTTTATTCAGGAAACTAATCAAATTTTATTTAATCCTCTTCTTGAAGTTCCTTCCTGTTTGTCCAATATATACTTTCTGGCATGAACCACAATTCAACTTATACACTCCTGATTTTTTGTTTTTATCTAATTTATCTTTATTATTTTTGATTAAATTACTTAAAGTATTATTGGTTTTAAATGCTATATTGAAATTTCTTTTGTTTTCAAAAAATTTGCTACTTCTATTGATTTTTTACCTGTGAAATTTAATGTTATATATCTATTCTGTTCTATTTTGTCGTTTTTGGGGTATATTAATGTTAAAGCTTGATTTAATAGGAATTTATTCAATATTTGGTCCACAAGGTCTGGTTTGAAACCATTATTAACAGAGATTTGTTTTATAGTATTGAGCTCACAATCAAAATTCTGTTTCTTCATAGGTGTTTTGATTAGTCTATATACCATGCTATTGAATGCTGCTAGTTTTTGTGAATATGGATGATGTGACTTTGAATGGATTGTTATGTCGGTGTAGGTTGGTTTGCGATAAATTGCAAAATCGTGTTTACTATTGATTTTTGATATTGTTAAATCTAAAAATTTATTTTACCGTTTTTTTTCTTCTTCATACGTGAAATTTATATGAGGTGAAAGTTTATTGATGAAGTCTAAAAACATGGTCAACTGTCTAATTGTTCCTATGAACAAACATAAAATATCATCTACATAGCGGTACCAGTATATGAAATATTTAAAATATTTGCTTTTTTCTATTGCTTGTTCCAGGTAGTTCATAAAAAATTCGGCTAGTAACGGACTAAGGGGATTACCCATTGCTAAATTTTCTGTATTCATATAAAACGTGTTGTTAAATGTAAAATAATTTTGCTTAAGGCACGTACTCAGGCATTGTAGAATTTCGTCTTTCAAAACGGGGTTCGTTTGCCAAGAATTTGGCGAAACAATTGTTGCAAATGTAGTGTTACATATTGTTAAAACACAATAAATGTGGAAATTTTAATAAATAAGTTTTTATTTAATCATATTCAAACTAAATGAAAATGGATTTCCATCAAGTGAGGACCTCAACCATTCAAGATTTGTAAATTTGATTAACTTTATTTGTATTTAAATTATAACTATTATGTGACTTATAAATCATATGGTAACATTGCTAGAAGAGAAAAAACACTTTATTTCAGTTGTTTTATGTAGGCTTTCAATTTAAAAGGGTGAAGTGAATTTTAATTAAACCAGGGTATTTGAAGACTTTAAAAATCGATTCCATTTTTTTCAGTGGAACTCGATTTGTTTATTTAGACCCATTAAACAATCTTACAAATCGATTTTTTTGGTCAGATTATATTGCTGAAATAAACGAAGATGCCAAAAAAAGATACATTAAAAAAAAACAAATTGTTGACAATAGTTTGGTAACCATGGTCTGCTCAATCAAGCATACAGATGATGATATTATTTATGTTTTTTCCGGCTCAGATACAACATGAAAACTAAGAGGTGTAAATTTGATTAACTTTATTTGTATTTAAATTATAGCATGTGACTTATAAATCATATGGTAACATTTCTAGAAGAGGAAAAACACTTTATTTCAGTTGTTTTATGTAGGCTTTCAATTTAAAGGGTGAAGTGAATTTTTGTGAATAAAATAATTTGTGAATTTGCAAGAGTTAAAAATTTCAAATTTTGATATTTGAATAAAATTACCTTAAGTGAAAGTTGAACTGTTAGGGCGAGTTATTATAAAAAAGGTTCAAGAGTACTACCTGAGTTGGTCAGAAAGTGAGTATCTGAATAATTTTATAACAATTTATATTTTATATAACGTGCTTGAAAATATAAGATGGAAACTGCGATTTTGAAAAAATTTTCAAAAAAGAAATTGTCAAACTTAATAACATTTAATACTTATTATGAATTATTATGAATATTATAATTTCTCTGAAAAACACAAAAAACTTAAAAATTAAGGCTGTTTGGCATGTTTTCGCTGTAGATAGCGCCACCGCTCAACAAATCAAAATTGACTTCCGCCCATGCTTCTGCAATTTCAGCTTTGACTTCAAAGAGGAAAGACGTATTTTGACGAGCTTGATTTTAAGTTTATTTTAATTTCCAAACCTACCCAGTAAGTTAATTTAGAAAAAGATATTGAAAACCCAAATTTGGATGGTTATTCTCCATGTTTGGATAAAAATTGAAAACGGGTCACGTCCGATTTTTCAATTCTGAGTTAGGTCCAGGCATATTAAAACCTCAACACCTCGCCAAGGTCTGAGCTGTAGTTGAGGTAGTTTTTAATTTATTATGCAGTAAAAACCGTGAAAAATCCGCTTGCAGTAGCCTAAAATTTAATGCATTTACATTGCATCTCTAGGCAAACCGAACAATTGTAATTTGGCGGTTGTAGCCCTGTGCTATATTCGTACACCTCCAGGTTTCGCGCACGAAAAACAGGAGCTTTCATCTGATTTTCCAGAAGCTCCCTTTCCTTTTTCGCGCGTTCCACGTTTTCTTTCTGCAGATGCTCCAATTGTCTTTGCTCTTCTTTTTTTTGCTTCTTTTCAGAAGGCTGTTTTGAAATCGCCGCTGTTGGTGTTTGAGTTGAGCGTCGGAAAGTTTTTTGGGCATTTTTTTAAACACGTCTTCACTCGATGAAAGCTAGACACAAAATGACATGAACGGCATTTGCTAATAACGACCGCGCGCTTTTCTTTAAGTAATTTTATTGTTTCCTCTTGTTCCCGAATAAGTTTCTCTTTATCTCCTATGGTGGCCTGCAGAATAACCGCAAGATCGTAACTTCGACACCTTTCGCATAGAAACTTCAATGCTCTCTTCTGTAGAGGCAAACATTTGATCCCAGACCAGAGCTGTGCTAAGCACCGAAAAAAAGTGCTTCGAGCACTAAGCCCTAAGCACTCGAAAAAAAAGGCTTCGAGTCTCGAGTTCTGAGCACCGCTTTCGACAGAAGCACTTTTGCAAAAGTAATTGAATATTTCGAGCACTAAGCACTAAGCACTTTAGCGGGAACTATTTTATGTAATGTTGTTTGATTGAAATGAGAACTCTTTAGCTTCATCGACATATCTAAAATTATGATTTCGAGACTGGGAAAAACTCAAAAGCCATTTTATTTGTTTTGTGAAACGCATGCATTCATTTTACATTCTGGTACTAGTTAATCTTATTCTTCGATCTGAATCTAAATGGCTGTTCCTAATCAATGCATAAAGTTGAATTAATAATCGAGAACCAATTATTTCATAAGCGAGAACACATTACTGAAAAAATGTGGAAAGCACTGACGTGAGATCAGGAGCTTTTACGCGCTTGTTCTAAAGTCTTTTCTCAGACTTAAAAAGAGTGCGATTCAAAATCAGCCAGCACAATGAGTGTGAAAGAATCAATAAACATATATCTTAAATGGAATCAAACAAATATCTAAATAAAAAATAAACGATAAAATGAGTCCTGAGAACGAAACACTCTAAAAATGACCCGAAAAGTTCAATCGGATAAGAAATAATCACTGCATAAAATTGAGTTTTCTGAAATTTTAGTTTCCATGTTGTCTGAATATTCAGGTTTGACAAGGTGTACTGTGTGCTTAAATCGCATGCCCAAGTACGAAAAAACACCTTGCTGTCTTCAGCATTTTATTTTCTTCCCAAATATTCAATCACATCCAGAAAAAATTTAATATACATGGTGTTATTTTTTATTGAGTTCAATTTACTCATATTTACTAGACTGCACCTGAAAAATATTCAACTACTATGTCCGCATGAAGAAGTTGATGACAAGAATAAACGTACCGAATATAATGAGAATATATAGGGCGGATTCGAAAGTTAAGGGTCATAAAATTGAGATTTTTAAAATTCTGGTTACAGTGTTGTATGACTATTCAGGTTTTACTTAATTTATTGTGTGCTAAAATCTCATGCGCAAGAACGAAAAATACCTTGCTCCTTTTAGTTTTTCATCTTTTCTTCGAATATCCTATGAAATTCAAGGAATTTTGATATAGAAGGTGTTTTTCAAGGTTGAATTTTTCCCAAGCCGGTCCTGAAAAAAAATTTATTCCTAATATCGGTGTGAAGAAGTTGTTGAAGAGAATAAACGTACCAAACATAATGAAAATATTTAAGGTGGTTCGAAAGTTATGGGTAATTGAAAAAGATGACAAAATCAATAAAACAGTCTGACCTTGAATATGAAGAGAAATAGACCCTAAAAATAAGTGCTATTCTGACTTAGCTCGGTGTCCTCTAACTACCTTTAGCTTTTGTTCATTTACCAATGAATCACCTTGTATAATACTTGTAGTTTTGAAATATTAATGTGAACTATGAGCTACAAACATTTTACACAATTATTCTTGTCAATATTTGGATGGAGCATATAAGTGAAAAATCTGAAAATGCTGCAAAGCAGTCTCAACGCGTTTGTTCTATAAGTGATACGATATAAACATGCATTTATACGAACACAATTTAGCCCTTAAACAACTTCAGACTCATGAAGTGTCATCAATGGAAACATAAATTATTGAAAAATAAGCATTTGACCTACAATGCACAAAACACATTTTGATGAATACCATATAATTTCATCGAGAAATCGTTAAGAAATCAATTGTAGCTGATAATCAGATTGTTTATAGAAATTTTCCTATTTTGGATCCCTTTTTTGTGATGAGACACGAAGGCTTATAGTAACAAGGAATGAGAATTCAAAATTTCCAATCTATTCGCTTTCGGTTCCATAAAATTATAATATATTTTCAGGATTGATGAAATTTAATTATATTCAGGAAATCAAAAACGTCCATAGAAACATCATAGATATCTGACGAATATCTTATAAAGAATCGGTTCTAATAAAAGAAGATTCTTTTGGGAATTTTTAATAAATTTTCTAGAGTGGCGATTATCTCGAAATTTGAAAAACCATTTAATTTAACATCATTAAAACACTTTCTATATTATAAATTGATTAGATGAATATTCTAGGCGAAAATCAAATTTTGAATGCTAATAACTAACGATGGATTTGGCCCAATAACGAACTTGACCGAGATATTTGAACGATCAACCTATTCTGAAAAATGAAAACTCTAGGTCATCTCCTTCGGAAGATAGAGAGTATACGATCGGAGGGCCGGCCAGCCTGACCTACTTAAATTTGACCAAGGTTTCTCCATCAAGAAGTCGAACCCAATGGATTGAAACCATTTTCGGCTCGATATTCGAAAATTACGGACATTTGGACAGAACGATAGCCAGCCTGTTCCACTAGTAACAAGCGCGCAAAAACAAATAATTTTCTGGCCTTCATAACCATAAAGTCAAATCAATGGTGACTGAAGAAATACTGAATATTAATTCAAAACGATCATATTATCTTTGCGCACATAAAAAAATCAAATACCGTACCTGCTTATATTGACCCTACTTCAAGAATTCGGAAAGGCTTAGTGCTTAGCGGATTACTAAGCACTAAGATTTTCGCGAGAGTGCTCCGAAAAACAAGCACTAAGCACTAGCCTTTGAAAAGTGCTCGCGAGCACAGTGCTCGGAAGCACTAAAGTGCTTATAGTGCTTTCACGAGCACTAAGCACAATGCTTTGGCACAGCTCTGTCCCAGACGATGAAAATCCACTGCAGTCAAGACATATTAGATTTCTACAACTGTCACAAGGAAAGCAAGGACACTTTAGGTCCTTATTTGGTTGTTTAATCTGATTACAATTAGTGCACTCCATTGTAACTTATAGGTACTGTAACATCCCAGGTTTTTCCAATACAAAAAGAAATCGTAGTCTCATTCCACCCTATGCTGATACGCCACTGGCAGTTACCAAACCGTGGAAATAAAATTCCATGGTCAGAATAAAAGAACGCGGCTGTCACTGCCAAGTGCCGCGTCAATCTGCGCGAGTGGGGGAAAGAGAGGAAGGAAGGAATCCAAGATGGTGGGCTTATTGACGGTGGAGTTTTGAGAGAAGTAACAGAGAGACCTAAAAAAAGTGTAAGTGCCTTTGTGTGAGTTCGAAAACGAAGCTATCTTAGATTAAGTGACACTAGAATATATCTCGCAAGTATAATTGAGACTATTTTAAATGTTATTAGTTGCTTGTCCGTTTTATTAACCTTTGTTGGTAAATAGCATTGAGAACTAGATTGCTTCAGTGAATTTATTATTTTTTTATTATGTTTGTAAATTAATACTGTTATTATGCAATATTATTTGGTTTCATGGTGTATTAGGTGATGTTTGGGCCTTTGTCATTAACGTGTTGTCTTGTGAATGTAATTCTTTGTTCACATAATGCTTTGTCTAATTTCATATAAGTCTATTTCCTTTGTTCACATAATGTAATAAGAGTAATAATAATAATAATAGATTTATTTCAGAGTAATCATACAATTTCAGAAAACATTAAACAGAAAAAATATACTGCAAAAGGACTTACGTCAGTGATGCTGTTTTTATTGTAAGCCCTGAGAAGCCAACCAAAAAAAAACCAGTCATTCATTCCCACACTTCACACCATAAGCTCCAAGAATGCGCACACCCAGAGGATTAAAAAAAGAATACGGCACAAACTTCTCATTTAGTTGTGTTCAGCAACATTCTTCGATACTTACTCTTAAACCGCGATGGATTACTCAACCTCAGAGGGGCAGAAATGCGGTTGTATAGAAAATATATCGAAAATGAGCAAGACCTGCGGAATAAAGATGTTCTATGACCAGGTGATGAAATTAATCCTCTAAATCTAACATTTACATTGTGAACGTCCGACCTAAACCTATGCTATGTTTTGTTGAATTTCATATAACTATTCCTTTGTTCACATAATGCTTTGTTTGCTTCATATAACTCTATTTCCTTTGTTCACATGATTTGTTTGTTCTTGTGATGTTTTGTTCCCTTTATATAATTCTACTTGTGCCATAACAAACAAACCCCTTATAGCATGTGATCCCATTGTCTCCGATATTACTACTCTTGGAGTTCAGGTGCCTACCATAACAATGAATGCCTTCTTTTTCAGCTTGGATGTTATATCGAAGGTTAAAGTTGTTAAGTTACCCCTGTCTCATGTAATAATTATGTATATTTCGTACTGTTGTAATTGGTCATTTTACTGTGTAATGTACTTGCCTTACCATTCACGATTATTGTTCTGTATATTTCGTACTGTGTTAACTTATTCTTCTTATGATGTATCTTCTTGTTGTCGTTATGTATATTTCATTCGGTTGATTATGTAGATTCTCTGCCTTCATTATTTATATTGCTTATTATCGTTTACCTATATCTGTTTCATTTATGTCCATAATGCATTCTGGTTATTCTGGTCCTTATAATTTACTCGTGATGGATATTCTATCAAAATTTGTTGTTTATTCATGCTATGATCTCGTACTGCTATCTATTTATCTATATGCTCGTGTTACATGATATTTCATTTAGGGGTCTCGAGATTGTGGACCATTCCTATACTATTGTATGAGATTTCTCAGGTACCTGGATCGAAGGTCTGAAGGGCCGGTTCCAAACGCCTTAAGGCAGGGACCGTTACCATGATGTGCTATAAGGCATGAGAGAATATACCTTTTTTATCAACCGCGAAACTTTCTTAAATTTTTGCATAGCCGCCGCTGGAACTCCATGACCTTCCCCGTGTTCCCAATTCCTCAGCTCATACAATATTATAGTTATGGCTCACATACCTGGGGCCGTGACCATGACGATGGTCATAATTAGTCGTTTACACATTTGCCATGATTATTATCCTGTTGCATTATTGAGGTGTTCATTTATCATGATTATTACCCTTGCTGCCTAATTGGAATATACAGGGTGAGTCTTTGACCACTGCGTTAATTTTAACCAAAGATTCTTGACGTCAAAAGAAACATTTTCTTCCTATAACATTTTTCCAAATTTGGCACCGTTCAAAAGATATAGGGTGTTGAAATTTCATAAAAAAATTGCATCTTCACCTGTAATATTCAAACGACAATATCAATTGAAATGATCTCTTGTAGAAGGTTTTTGATAACACTCGTGCATATTTTGGCATCAATAGATTTATTCCACTTCTTGTGGGTTTCTCACTACTACTCTACAGATTGGTTAAATTACATGAAAAACAAATATCGCTTGAACTAAAGGTCCATATCTCGTACTTCCTGAAATCATTAGTCTTTTTTGCATATAAAATCTTTCCTCATCTTTTCTCCTAAATTGCACCATTCTTGAGATATTTGGAGTTGAAGGGAATTGAATCGATATAATTTTTTCCAAATTTTCCGATTTTCCCAAATCCAACTCTGTGCTGAAATGATTCAATAATCAGATTTGTTCAATGTTGCCATATTTTATGTCTTTATTGAATATTTCTACAAAAGGTTGGGGAAATCTCTCCAGTCTATGGTTCCACCATTAAACACTATAGATGAAATTAACCACTGCTTGAAAGTGCAACGGTTCTCTGCTTCCTACTCTCCCAAGATATAGAAGAACCGGAAAGTTTGAAACAAAAATACCGTAAATGACCTTCTATCATTCCTATCACTAGCCCAATCGGCATCAACAAATCCTTGCAGTCCAATGATATCTTTATAAAACTTAAACCAAAGGTTTTAGTTTCCTGTAAATATCTAAGTACCCGTTTAGCTTGTCTCCAATGAGACTCATCATAGCATGAGATTTGAACTGACCTCAAATAACACAGTATGCATTAAATCAGGTCTGGTCAACACAGCTAAATACATTAGAACTACCTATCAATTGTTGATACGGAATATCTGTTTTACAAACTTCTGCCCTTTCCAAGATTTATGTTGGGTTCCATAGGAGTTTTAATTCCTTTACAGAACAATTTTGTCTTACATTCACCACAAAATCTAAATTGCCATTTGCTGTATTCATTGTTAATGATGTCTAGCACCTTGTTTAATATTTAATCCAGAATAATATTCCATAATAAATAGAGAAAAAATTTTCCATCACTCTTCGGTATAATTTGACTGTTGAAATAGGTAAAGTATTTTCTGTCAGGACCTGTTATATTGAAGACTTGTCTTTATGAAGAGCTGGTTTTTATAGCTTCAGACTTTCAGGGTTCATCAAATTATATCTATTCTAACATAGGAATGCTGCAAATTGAGCTCATATGAGTTTTAAAAACTTCGAACCCAGTCTCCTAGATTTGTTTTATACCTTTATTATCTTCATTTCATACACCGATTCAACCTTGTTCACAAACTTAGGAGATAATAGAATTTGACTTAGTTTTAATATTTCTGAATGTTTGTTATGATGCATGGTTAATTAAAATTGAATCAATATTGAAACTGGAAGCTATAAAATCATAAACAAGAAAGATTAGAATAGAATGCATTTTCTGACCATAATCATTTCATACTGAATTGAATAATTTAAAACTATCGATATTATCTTTCCAATATATTCCACATTTTTCTGAAAGAAAGCTACAAATAACTGTTGACAGTCAAACAGAATCAAAACAACAGGAAACCCAAGAACACTTTTTTATTTGGAACTACCCACCACAGAGTCCTTATAATATTTTAATGTGATAATAATTCACTCTAATTATTCTGAGGAAAATTATAACTAAAGATCAATAATAGTTACAGATATTATCTTTCATTTAAAAAAACATTGCAAATATTAATTTTTTCGCTCCTGGGGTTCAGTAATAAATTAATATTCTATGGTAAGCTATTAAAATTTGACATAATCTATGAATAACCATTATTCAATATTTATGTTCTTGTTTACGTAATTAAATCAGATACTCTGATTATAGAAATCAGTAATCAGTAATTATAGTCTAAACAGAATAGATTCATATTAATGATTTAACAAAAAAAATTTTATTAAAGAACACCTAGTTGATTTTTCAAAATCGAATTTAGGTATTTCTTCAAGAAAGTATAATTGCATACCTAAATCTGGAAATACTTGTAATCTATCCAGATAAATTGTTATTGGGATTCAGTACAGAAAATAATCATTCATTGTTGTTGAAGATTTCGAAAAAGATTTTCATATTTTTAACAGTATGAAATCAAGAGACCTCATAGACCTGTTCACTGGTCTCTGTCAAGGAGAAGAAACTTCAGAAATATCAGTGTTTTGAAAATCAAAGATGTTTTTTTCTGGCTTTGAGTGAAAAAAAGCACAGTGACAACCTCTTGCCTTGGAAGTTTTCATAGAAATGATGGTTTTCATGATTTGGAAATTTTAAGAAGAAAATTACAAATGTATGATGATAACACCCAATAATTCTGAGGTTTTTTTGGAATTTCTCACTAGAAAGGCATGGTTTATGATCTTGAAGTAGAAAGAAAATATAGTAGAACAACAAAAATCTGTTTTGTATTCTTATAGTTTCTCAGCATTGTTATACTTGCCTTTGCTAGCTGTTAATGATTGACTATTTAGTTTTAAACAAGTGTCCTAACAACACCTAACATGAGGGGTTTTCTGCCTGAGGCTTAAATTAAATCGTGAAAATGTTCGTGCGATTATTTTTTACAACAACAGTGCATCGATGAACTTAATTCAATTTTTGGCGATGAAGCTCCAATAAGGACCAGTGTTTATTGATGATATGGTGAATTCAATCTCAATCAAAGTGGCAGAAGTACTTCGATAATCGGTTCAAACGCATGCAGAAGTGTATAGATCTTAATGGCGAATAACAATAAAGTGGTTTTCGATTATTAATATTTGTTTTTGTTCTCTTATCCCTAAATATGAAAGGAAAACCTAGTATGCTCTGAAGTTAAAGTAAAAAAATTAGAGGTCATTAAGGAATCAAGACCAGTGCGACAAAAGCAGGATATGAGTCAAATTAAGTAGGAAACCAGGATTTCAAGGCTAGTTCGAATCTGCAGAAGTTTCAATCGATTCTCAATCATTTTTGGCTAGAAGTCTCATTAACTTACGAATAAACAATTCAAAAAAGTATATTTTGAAGAGTTGTTGAAAAGCACCTTTGTGCTGACAGCAAAATTTGCACGCCTACTTTCTAAGCGATTATATATCTTTACACTAATTTGTACCTACATTGAAAACGTTACAATAAAACCAAAATATGTAGTAATGGACAGTTTGATACAAAAAAATAAATAACAGAATGAATATAAATTAATATCAATGAGCAGTTTTTGGGGATATTTTAGATGTTACTTGTAAGGTGCATAGCAGCATACAGTGTATCCGAATTCGTCATAAATAGGTACTCAGAGTCAGAAAAAAATCAGTGGAAGGTTCGTACCAAATAGCATTATTCATGGTAATTCATTTACTCACCAACAATAAATATGTAAGAATCTTTTCCTGATTTCATTTTGATCATTTCCTATTTATATATTTTTTTAAAATGCTGTTTGAAAAGTTTAAGATATATTCGAAAACGCTGATCCTTTGTACAACTAAGAGATTTCTTTGGTTAAGTTCATTTTTCGAATTAATGATATTCAAGGCAAACAGATGAGCTTATATGAACACAAATTTCACTTCTACAATGTATCAATTTGATAATCCGAACAAAATAAATGAAGAATAAAAGCATACTAAAAAGATAAGATTATCTTTCAACTATGATAATAGTGTTGAGAATTTTAACGAGTATCGTACCTAGAGCGGAAGTAGGCAGCTGAAACGTAGCGAGTTGTTGTCCGCGTGTAGTGGTGTTGTTGTGTTTACAGTGGGTTCGTTGCCATGGCTGCGTGTGTAAAGTACACGAAAGAACAACGCGTTTGTTTGCTCATTTCTCACCTAAAACATGACGAAGATTATGCTGAAATTTTCGAAGAATTTCGCAAGGGCTTTCCAAATAAGCAAGTTCCCACCAGACAAATGGTGCATAAACTGTATCGTGAATTCGAGTAAGTACTGGCTCCGCAAACAGGTGCGCACATATCGACACAAATTTCACTCCTACAATGTATTAATTTAATATTCCGAACAGAATAAATGAAGAATGAAAGCTTATAAAAAGATAAGATTATCTTTGAACTATGACAATAGTGTTGAGAATTTCAACGACGAGTTCGAACCTGAACTGTTATATTCTATCATTTCAGACTGACATTTCGTGACCATAGAATTTCAGAGAAAATTGTATGCAACGGCAGATAATTATCGATGAGAATTCTTTCTAGTTAGAAGAAAGCTTAACACTATGATAAATATTGATAATAGTACTTACCCATAGAATCGTCCGAACGTGATGAAGAGTGTGAATTGCTTTGAGAAAGAACATTTTCTTGAGGCTCAGTGTCGATCATGTAGGGTTCTGGAATTGAAAAAGAAAATTTAGAGTTCATTACGGAATCCAGCCAATTGAAATTAAAGCAACTGAAGAGAATTAAATTCAGTAGGTAAGTAAGAATAAGAAATTTAAGTCCAGTCGGCTCCACTGCAAAAGTTGCTAACGAGTCTGCATCTTCATTGGCAACAAAATATCTTATCAACATACAAAAAACCTGTACGCAATAGTAAATTCTAAAACAAGTTGCAGAATGGGCAGAATGGGAATGCCTTCTGCAACGAGTATTAGACGATATTTTCTTTATTTCAGTCAAGAATTGTGAGAAATTTATTGCAATTCAATGAAGAATTCAGATTATATCTCCTAGTACCTTTTGTATTTTATTTTCGCAGTTGGTGTGACTAATACGAAAATTGACAGATTATAGAATTTCTACATGGTTTAATATTGACAATTGACATGCAATGGACGCGTGTTGACATTCGAAAGGATAGGATGTCAGTGTTGTCAACCACAAAACGAAAAATATTATTAAAACCAATGCTGTAATGAGTGCATTACAGCACTGTTTTTAGTACTGTAATGATCTCATTACTACAATGAAATAGAGAAAAGTATATTCTGAAACATGTTGAAGTGCTCACGTGAAGTCAACAAATTTTATACGCATGTTCTCTAAATGATTTTATCTTCAAACGAAAATCTACGAACAACGAAGACGTTGTTATATAACCAAAATAGTAGGTTGCCAAATATCTCCCTTTCGTCTATTTGTCATTTGAATTTCGCGGCTATGTACAAAGCGCTACAGAGCTCGTAACTGGCACTAATAGACATAATTACAAAGGTCTTGACATAACCTACAACACAACGCTATGCAGGATTAGTTTGGATATTGCGTTCAACAGTTATGATGTGAAATGTGAATGTGGAAAAGCGAGTTCAACAACATTTGTACGCTTTTTCCCAATGTGATTAAATGTCAACACGAATTTGTTCCAACATTGATGACGTAACATTACAACGAAAATATAAAGTAAGTACAGGGCTCGTAACTGACAATACTATACATAATTTGAAAGGTCTTGACATAAACTACGAAACGACGCTATGCATGATAAGTTTGGATATTGCGTTCAACAGTTATGAACGAGTAAACATGGAGTTCACTAACGCAGAAATTCCCGCTATTTTAAAGTTCTCCTTCGTTAAAGTATATTCTTCGAAATGTTGAAGAGCTCAGACCCGAGTTAAGCAACATTTGTACGCTTTTTCTCAATGTGATTAAATGTCAACACGAATTTGTTTCAACATTGATGACTTAACACTACAACGAAAATATAAAGTAATCGATACTTTGATAAAAAAGTTATAAGAGAATTAATTGGAAAGAACATCAATACACAGTTTTTGAGAATATATTGTGTATTGTGTTAACTGTAATTACGGTGGTGTTTTCGTCTAGTATTATTTTGATTACGGTTTTCTCAAGATGGTGCGCTGTTCTGTTGCTGACTGGTCAAATGAATACAGAAAAAGATAAAACATTCACTTCTTTCATCAAGTTTAATGTCGAAAGGTCACATTATTTTATATTGAATTGAAATTTCACTTTCTCTTTCAGTTTTCCCCATAAGAATCAGGAATTGTTACAAAAGTGGATAGAAGCGATAAGAATGAAAGGCTGGGAACCAAAAACTCATAACAGGATTGGTAGTACTCATTTCATAGAAAATGACTATCAGATTTGGCCTGGAACTTCCACATTACTTTTAAGAATGCCTGCTGAACCGTCAGTTCTCCCAGCCTTTTCAGAGGATTATCACATTCCTACAAAAAAAGGAAACTTTCTGAAGATTCTCATTCAAAATATTGTGATGTCCGAGAACGGTAGACCTTCGAAGAAACTATGATTTGAGATTCTGCAAATCATTCACATCTGGAAGTCATGAAAAAAGGAAGAAAAAAATTGCCCGATAATGTTAGGATTAAATCATTATTGAAAAAGAATAAATGCCTTAGACAAAGAATATAGAGGAGGGAAAAAACGTTAAAAAACAGTGGGATCTATAATTGCATCACTTGAAAAAAAAGGATTTTCAGACCCTAACCTGGAGCCCTTACAATTAACATATCATTCAACCCATTTCTCTATATTAGATATCTGATTTACTTTTTTAAGCTTAGTAAAGTCAAATAGATATAGAAAAGTTCCTTATTTGCGGTAAAGTCATCACTCAAACATATCATAGATGTATTTATTTCTGTATGACTAAAACTCGGCGGTCATTTCGTCAGCTTTGTCAATTAAATGCCTCACTTTTCAACGACGATTAGTAAGACAGTTAGACATCTAGTTTCTATATCTAAGACTGACATTTCATCAGCATAGAATTTCAGTGATCATCCAACACTATGCTACATCGTCCAATGAAATCGCTCGATTTTTGAAAACGGACAAATAGAAACAAACTGTATCTGAAAACACTGTTTTCACTTTTAGAAATTCCGTCTGGATAGCTTTGGCCGTTGGTGGAAGTAGCGGTCGTCATGGTTACGATAAACAAGCAGTTGTTAGCGATAACTTCTACAGCACATTTGGCAGTTCTGTCAGTTTATTTTCGTATTTTACCATAAAGTAGATAAAAATGAAACGTTTTGGGAATTGTAATATTACTTCAATTGAGGAAAGTGTGAAGAAAAATGTTCCGCTTAATACAGTGAAGTCAATACCTACACTTGGGTACAATTTGAAGAATTCTGTGCTGCCCGGAAATACCTTGTAAATGAAAAAACAAGTTTGTCAGAGCTCAATAATATTATGTTAGACTGGGCTTACAATATGAAGAAAAGAAATGGATCAGATTACAAGGAAAGTGTCGTAAAAACCTTGTGGAATAATACTGCCAAACAGCTGCAGGAAAAATTCTATTCCGAATGGGGCGTTAGGTTCGATCCATTCACAGACGTGGCTTTTAAAACGGCGCGGGATGCACGAAATACCAAGAGACGTATTTTGCATGTGGACCCTGAGAAAAGAAAAGTTAGTGCCAAGACGCTGTCTTCGGAGCAACACAAAAAGATAGCCAACTTATGTAAAGAAGATAATCCAGACGGTTTGAACAGAAAATATTATTTTATTGCTGCATTGGAGCTTGCTTGGCGCGGAGGAGAGGGTTCATCATGCCTAATTTCGCATTTCCAATTCGAAATTGAAAACGATGGTAATCCCACGGGCCGAATTGCCTACAATCCGATATTTTCTAAAACAAGACAAGGTGGTGCCCAAAAATGTGCGGAAACTAAATGGCTGGCTCTCAATATTTAAGAAGATATTTGCCCGGTGAGGTTATGTAAGCTAGTTGTATCCAAAAGAACTGCAAACATAACTTCTGAAAGACTATTCTTTACTCCAGATAAGAATTGGAAATATGGTTCATGGTTCAAAAACTCCCCAGTCGGTCCCAATACGATAGCTAAATGGACAAAAGAATCGGCAGAAATCATTGGCATCAACACAACCAAGTCGAAGATAATCAACCACTCGCATCGAGCTACTGCTGTCAGCCAATTAGCCAAAGCAGGGATTGGCGAGGAACAGCTGATAAAGATAACAGGCCATTCTTCTACAGCCATAAGGAATGAAAAAAAAAAGTCTTTCAAGAAACAACATCAGTATCTACTTCATCATTAGAAAATAATGCTCGTAATGTGTATAATAATTGTACTATCAATAATAATCATTTTGAGAATAAAGATGAATAATTTGTTGTTATGCTTCTATCTGGTTATTTAATAAAAAACTATTTTTTATTTCGTTTGATTTATATTGTTGAATGATCTTTCCAAATACCACATGAGATTCGAATTTTTTTTGAGAACACTCTGTCGTTTTTTGAAAATTATACAAATTTTACTCAACAAAGTGATCCCGAAATACCACTCGCCTTCGGCTCGTGGTATTTTAAGGATAACTTTGTTTCGTGAAATTTAAACGCATAATTCCCAAAAAACAAGAGTGTTCTCAAAAAATTCCCACCTCTAGTGGTATTACCCTTGACAATTTGTATGTTACGGCAGATAACTATCGACTGAATTCTCCAGATCCAGTAATAGAATTCTTTCTAGTTAGAAGAGGGTTTCATACTAGACCTATATATATATATATATTCTTTTGATATATATACTATTGATAATAGTACTTACCCATAAGCGTTCTTAACCATTCAGGATCCTCATTATAGTTGTTAGAATTGTTAGCATCTGGAATGAAAGAAGATAATTTAGAGTTTATTAAGGAATCCAGCCAATTGAAGCAAATGCAATTGAAGAGAATCACATTCAGTGGGTAAGTAAGAATAAGAATAGGGGTTCACACTAGTTGTATATGATAAAAATGGATAACAGTACTTACCCATCAAATCGTCTGAACGCGGTAAACTGTTCGTATTATTCAGTGCAGAATTATTTTCCTGAAGCGGTATGTTCTTTTGCCAAAAATTGTCGACCTCTGAAATTATCTCTGAAATAATTTTATCTTTAGTTTATTACTATTTTATAACTATTGATAATAGTACATACCCTTAAGTGTTCTTAACAATTCTTCAGGATCCTCATCATAGTTGTTAGAATTGTTTGCATCTGGATTGAAAGAAGATAATTTAGAGTTTATTACGGAATCCAGCCAATTGAAGAAAATGCAATTGAAGAGAATCACATTTAGTAGGTAAGTAAGAATTAGAATAGTAGTCCTATATGTTAAATATTGATAAGTACTTACCCATTGAATTTTGCAAACATGGTGAAGACCTTGCTGACACTTGTGAAGAATCATTGTTATGAAAAACTGTTCCATTGCTTTTGAAATTCTCCGGAGCAGAATTATTTTCCTGAGATGTTATATTCTTTGGCGAAAAATTGTCGAGCTCTGAAATTAAAGAATAAAAAATTTTAAATTTAGTTTATTAAGGTATTCAGCAAATGGAAGCAGAAGCAGTAGACGATAATCAAAATCGGTAGGTAAAATATCGCTCGAAACAAAATTTGGACTACTTGGCATATAGGGCTATTTCAATCAAACAACCATTGGTTGATGTACCTATATTTTGTAGCTTACGGTTGGCTCCTTCGTCAGGGTGATGAAAAACATCATACAAAAGTTTTGTGGAATAATGAAACAAAGTTAGAAAAACTCAACAAACATACTAGGAGCCACTGCATGAATATTGTTTTACTTAACTATAACAAGTTGTGAATTGTAAGTAAATAAGTAAAACAATATTTATGACGTTGTTTCTAGAATGTTTAATGGATTATTCTTACTTTATTTTATTGTAGTTTATTATCCCACAAAGAGTTTTTTGATGTTGTTTTAGCAGCCTGATGAAGGAGCCAGCCCTAAGCTCCCAAAATTTTGGTGCATTAACCTATGGTTGCTTCATTAAAAGAGCTCTATACGCCGAGCCACACAAATGTCTCTAAATTTCAACACATTACTTAAACTTCCTTTAGCAATGAAAATATTACTTACGCTTATCTGAATCGTCCTCATTCGATTGAGAATTCGTGAACTTTGGTGTAGAATCATTAATCTGTGAATTCTCAGGGTCTAAAAGTAAAGAAAAGAAATTTCAGTTCCAGTTCCTACATTGAAGACTGTTATATATTAGCTAAAATATAAGAGAAATGGATAGTTTGATACGAATTTTTTTTTTTTTTTAATTGAAGGCATCGACTGCTTGGGTCATTAGCCTTGTACAGATTTAGACATTTTACATACAATAAGTTATTTTGAAATGTATAAATCAACTGTACAGAAATTATTGAAGTACATATTAATACACAATACACAACAATACTCAAGTACAATAGATTTAGTCGGTGCTCTAGTAGACAGTTCAAAAGCATGTGCAAATAAACATGTGTATAAACATAATTACACGTGTATAAACTATAATGTGTAAATAAATTCTATAAAAAATATATTATTGAAACAAGGGCAATGCATTGATTTATGTATACCTATGTGTTGAGAAATATGCGTCACAACTTGTCGTATAAACGAATGCTCTTCAAAAATTTAATGGTGTTCGAAATACTCTCCTTTTCATCTAAATTTGGCTCTTTTGGTATGTTGAACTGTGTGCGTTCATTTGCGTATTTAGGACACTCATATAAAATATGGAAGATGCTTTGATCTATGTGACATAATTCACATTTTGGCTTCTCTTCCTTTTTAAAAATGTACACTGTAAAAAATAAAATTCTGCGCTCAAACTCCTCAGGAGTTTGAGAATTTTTTTTTCAATCAAACCATTTTAATTTGAATTAATCTAAAATTGATTACTCCAAATGAACTATTTTTCTTGATTAAAACAACCTAGTTGATTATAGAGAACAGCTAAAACATTCGCTTGAAACTTTTCACATTTCAGCGAAATGAAAGAAAAAACTGATTCAACATAAACATACAATTACAAGAAATTGTTTATGCACTTGTCTCAATATCCATAATTGATTGATACAAAAACATTATTCTAAATAGGTTTTAACGAGACCATTCGTTCGTTTCATTTTTATTTGTTCAATAGAACGAAGGTACGGTTGTCGTAAATTCTGTCAGTTGATGCAACGACTACAGTTTCTTGGGACAAGAATCTCGTGAGATTATATTATTCGCCTCATTTACTTGAAGAAAACTATAAATATTTGAATAAAATTGAACATATAATTGTTGCAATATGAAGTGACATTTATAAAAAAAAATATTGCGTAATTGATTTAATAAAACGAATTAATTGTAGCAATTTTTTTATATTGGCTGCAATTAAATCAAAACTCTATCTCTTTTATATTAAATATATTACATTTGAATGCAATTATTTGTGCATTTTACTCAAAATATTGTTGTATTCGATGATAAAGATGACATGGAATACATGATGCGCAAGCTAATTAAAGAATACGAGAAGTGGGGCTTAAATGTCAACTTAGAGAAAACCAAATATCTTTGGTGGCGAACCGGGTGATCTGGTATTGGATGATGACAGGGATGAGATGATAACCCACTGCCTGGACTATAGCTATTGTAGCGGCAGGGGAGTGTATAGGGATCTCTTGGCGGCACTCTATATAGCCACGCATAGCTTAGTTCACAGCGCTTCGGTAGCCTAGAGGTTTGCGCTCAAGTTTCACACCGATTAGATACTAGGTGCCGGGTTCAACTCCCGGCGGCTCCCTCAAAACTTCTAACCACTGCGTCTATGACATGGCGCACACAAGCCTTACTGATGAGTCCAAATGTGTGCGCCAGGGACGAAACGCATAAGTAGGGATAAATTCCTTCGATTCTACATTGGTGACCCCGACGTGATGGGAACGGTTGTCTTTACGACGTGTCTTGAAAAGCAGACGGTTGACGCTTGAGGTATACTCGCTCCCTCTCTCCAACTTCCAACGAAACTCTAGACGCCTTTCCCGCGGTATTCCGGTATTTATTAATATAAAAGAGAAATTATTGTTCTGTGAAGAAAACTAATGATTACATACAAATTTTTTTTTTTTTATCAAATTATTCCTTTGCTAGTGTCAAAAACCCTTCAATTTAGCTCAAATCAATCAGTTTCTTAACCCAAGAAACTTTCACTTGACATAAGAGATATTATCATTTTTATCGACTGAATTCTCGACCCATTCAACTACAAATCGAGTTTCAGTGAAATGTAATATTTATTTACATGAAACCAAAATTTTTATTCTACGAAAAGTATCAATAGTTACATACTAATTAATATTACCGTTGGATCAAATTTTTTTACCACCTGAGTCAAAAACTCTGAGCTTGGTTGAAACTAATCAGTTTCTTAACTCAAGAAACTTTTATTTAGGGTGAACGCCATTCCCAACCGTAGAGGGCGGTAGGGTCAAGTACTTTATGCATTTGGCTGTATTCAAACGTACGGAGTACTTGAGACAAATTATTATGGTTTGAGATGAGGAACTATTTTTTACAGTGTAGAGGTGAGTAAGGGCGGTGTGACCAATACGTAGACGATGTATTCTTATCATGTCAAGTCTAGGTAATGTTATAGCTATATAAGGAGACCGAACATCTTTCTTAAAAAGCTTCAGCTTATCATTTCGAATATTCCATGTTCTTTGCCATTCAGAGGAAATACATTGCTTCACTGAATTGACTAAATCAGTGGTCTTTACAGTTTCCACATCTTTTTCATCTACGGCAGCAGCAGTTTTGGCTGCTCGATCAGCTGCCTCGTTACCTTTTATTATGATACGAAAAATAATATAACCGAATGGATATACCAGGTATAGCGGTAAGAAGTGAGCGTCAAAATACAAATGTCTCGATAGGGAACATTTGTTGTAAACGAGCATTTATTCAAAAATGTTAAAAATGTCGAATTTTGTACCAGAAAGTGATGATTTGCAGAAAGTATCAATTGTTTTCATTTGAAGAAAAGTGCTGCAAAATTGCAGCGAATTCTTGTCGAGGCATATGGTGATCATGCTCTATCAGAAGAAACATTCAAAAGATGGTTCCAGCGGCTCAGAAATAATGATTTTGATGAGAGAAATGAAGAACGTGGCAGACCAACAAAAAAGTTTGAAGACGCCGAATTCCAAACGGTATTGGGTGGAGATGACACTTTGAATCAAAAGCAATGGCAAAAATGTTATATGTTGTTATACAAACAATTTCTGGCCGTTTAAAAGCTTTGGGAATGATCCAAAATTGTGGAAAATGGGTGCCACATGAATTGAATGAAAGACAGATGGAAAACCGAAAAAACACTTGTGAAATTTTTCATCAGAGACTCGAAAGAAAATCGGTTTTGCATCAGATTGTTAATGGCGATGGAAAATGGATTTATTATTAATCCGGGACAACCATCAACAATGACTGTAAAACTAGATCGATTCTGCAAGAAGACAATGCTGTATGTTTGGTGGGACCAGAAAGGTGGGGTGTACCACGAGCTCCTAAAAGCTGGTGAAACCGTTAATACTGATCGATGTGAACCATGCATTGATCGAGAAACGACCAGAATGGGCCAGAAGACTCGGCAAGGTAATTTAGCTCCATGACAATGCACCTGCACACAAATCAAAAACGGTTCAGGATACAATGAAAACACTTGGTTGGGAGCTGCTACCCCACCCGCCGTATTCACCAGACTTGGCTCCTTCCGACTACCATTTGTTTTTATCGATAAGGACCCGCATTGGCTGAGGAGCACTTTGATTTCTACGAGGAGGTCGAAAATTGGGTTGGTTTGCTTCAAAAGACGAACAATTTTATTGGTGCCAGAAAGGAGGTCAACATGTGTAAAAAACAATGTGCAATACTTGCATGAAATGTATTTTACCTTCCCATTAATAATTAGTGTTTTATTTTCACAAAAAAACGCTTATTTCTTACCAGCATACCTGATAAAAATATAGTGAAACTGTATTCGTTTCAAATTAGTTGAATTACATTTAATACATTTTCATTTCATTTACGTGCACGAATCTTCTTATTTCAATTTAACAATTTTCAATATCAAATTCTTATCTAATATAATAGGTTGTCAAATATCTCCCTTCCGCCTTTTTGTCTTTTGAATTTCGCGGCTATGTACAAAGCGCTACAGAGCTTGTAACTGGCAATACTATACATAATTTGAAAGGTCTTGACATAAGCTACAAAACGACACTAATAATGACATGATTGGATATTGCGTTCAACAGTTATAGTCGTGTAAACATGGACTTCACTAACGCCGAAATTCGCGCTATTTTAAAGTTTTACTTCGTTAAAGGCAAATCCGCTAGAGAAACGATCCGTGAGATTAATGGAGTTTTGGGAGATGGTACTCTATCAGCTCGAACCGCGGAGGAATGGTTTCGACGATTCAGAGCCGGTGAAAGCGACACCACGGATAAGCCAACCGGCGGAAGACCTGTGACGACAAATACCGATCAAATCATGGAATACATCGAGTTAGACCGGCATGTGGCATTTCGTGACACGCCCAGATGATGGGAGTTAGTCGACAAACCATTTTAAACCATCTGCAGAAGGTTGGATACAAAAAAAGCTTGATGTTTGGGTGGCGCATGATTTGATTCTTGAAGCGGATGTTGACTGGCGACGAAAAATGGATCACATACGACAATATCAAGCGGAAACGGTCGTTGTCGAAGGAAGGTGGATCGTCCCAAATAGTGGCCAAGCCGGGATTGACGGCCAGGAAGGTTTTGCTGTGTGTTTGGTGGGATTGGAAGGGAATCAGCCACTATGGGGAGATATTTGACAACCTATTATCATGTGCGTGCTCCTAAGAGGCCTGGTTGGACATCAATAATTTGTGATTGTGATTGATGAAATTATACTTACCAGTACTGTTTACAACCATAGGTCCTTGAACTGTGACTTGTGGACCGGATGGTAGTGTATTCTCAAACAGTTGTTGAAGACCTATTGAAAAAAATAATATATAGTATCTGCTGTCTTCATAAGTGGAAAAATTACGCATGTTTTCTATTATTCTACTTTGTTATATATTGATACAAGCAAATATCTCTCTTGAACGATGGTGACTACAAATAATCAGCCGGTCAGGGAAAAAAAAATTCTCAAGAATTTCTTCGAAATACAATAACGATCCACAAAAGTACATAAATAATAATAAGGATCAATTGGTTCATGCAATATTGGTTATTAATGAACATTTTCAATTAATTGATAACAACTGACAAATATCCGCTGTCAAAATGATGACTACGAAACCGGTAAGTATCGGTAACATCAGTTGATCACCGTAATCCACCCTATATTATATTGACAATCGACATGTGTTGAACTCTTATTGGATCGGTTATTGTGACTGAAAACAATGTATTCATTGATTTATTACTTACTGAATGCATAATTTCATTTATTTTCAAAACTATCAACTAAGATAATGCTTTGAGGCGATTCCAATATGCCCACACAAATGTCTCTAGGAAACTTCCTTTAGAAGAAAATATTGAGAATTCGTGAACTGGTGTAGAATTATCTTCTGAATTCTCAGTGTCTGAAATTAAAGAAAATATTTTAAGTTCCATTTCCTACATTGAAAACTGTTATATATTAGCTAAAATATGCCAAGGGAAGATATTCAGAATAATAATAACATAACCATTTCGGCTATACCGGTATGAAGTATTTCGACTTTGCTTTGCAGCTTGGGTGACAAGAGGACCATTTCTTGGGCCTTTCGTTGGATGTGTTTTTACACACAGTATTTTTACGTCGAATTGATCAGTCGTTTTTGATTTTCGTGCAGAATTGAATATATATGGTGGAATCCAGTAAAGTATTGAATTCTTCAATGCAGGTTGTTACTGCAACTCATTGTTATTAGCTGCATTCATTCATTTTATTCCAAGTTGCTTGCTCGTTTCGTGCGGCCCACGTATGTTCATTCATTTCCCGATGAGCGCGTAACATATGTTGGAGCATATGACCTATGTCGCCAGAGAGTACGAAGTCGTCGTTCATCCATGAGGCACTGAAGCCGCGCTCGTTCGGCAGTGCAACACTTTCTTCGCAATCAATGAATTTCTCAATTTCTACAAATTAGAACTCTGGTGAAAAAGTGACTATTATCGCTCGCGAGTGCATGGACAGGGAATTCAGCCGTACTGTGAAACCAGGTAGGCAGTGCTCCAGCATTCGATTTTCTTTCGAGTCATTTTTTCTTATCAGAATTTCATTGTTAATTTTCTTTCGCTTTCGTTTAATTTTCAAAGGCCCTTGTCGTGCCAAACGTCATAGGAAACAATCATCTTCTCCCAATATTTGGAATGAGGTTTCCATTACAATTATGCGAAGTGCATATACCAGTATTTTAGACATAGTAGGCAAAATAATGCAGAATTCTATATGGATGATTAAATTTTTCATTGAAGTTTTTTTCGGTTACTAATTTAAATGAGAAATTGAGCTATGGGTTTCAAAGAGGTCTTTTTGAATTATTGCAATTTTGAATGGATTCAATAGGTGTTATGTTATACTTACCGATATTGTTCAATACTGAATCTGTTGAAATTGATGTGGTACCATTTTGCACTGGTGCTGGGGGATTGTTGAACACACCGTGAAACAAACCAAGGAGAATGTATAGGTAATGTAACCTCTGAGGAGTTTATAAACAAAACCCACAGTCTTTTTCACATTCAACCCCCTTGGATTGATGTATCAAATATCAGTCAGATTGGACCAGAGACTTATATTAACCCAACTTATAATTGGAGGACTGGGGAAGACAGATTTCCAGTGAGATCTTCAAATTCGAGCTTTGTTGCTGAGGTTATGTTTCTGACGACTTTCTGAAGTTCGGTTGAAATAGACTAAGATTGCAGGTTAAACTTCGCAGATCGAGAGTTGAATTCTATTATTATCATTGATATTGAATCATCCAATGATTGGCTAGAAGATTATCATGTAATGTTTGTTGAAGGCTCATCCAAGTGTCCATCTCATATTAATTTAATTGGAAATGTTGAAGATCTTTTGTAATTTCATGTGACATATTTCTCAGCTCGTATTTTCTGATGAATGCCTTCCCGATCTGATCACCTCTGAATTAGTAGAAGGTAATTGAGTACCGATATGATTGGCATCAAATGTAAATTTAAAAATATTTTTCCGTCGACCTCCCAATAAAAGCTCTGTTTAACGTTCTCAAAATCATGCATTAATGACCCATTGCAAGGAACGATTTCTATCTATTTTAATGGATGATGTAAAAGAGTTTATAGCAAATGCTCCAGACAGTATTTTCATGACGTCAAAGGTAAATATAAAACTCAATTAAATTAATTTTCTAAATTTTTCTTATTGTCACGTAGATATAAAATATGTAACTTTAAATTTTTAATTTGAAGGTCGCTATGATATTTGGAGTATCCGGGGTATTGCGAAAAAGATGAGCTGTATAAGTTGCAGATAAATGAAGTGCAGGATATGGGTTTGAAATTTTTAACAAAAGTGAATTCATCCAAAACGCACTCGAAAAGGATATTCACTGTGGTGGATAATATACTTTTGAATCCAATCAACAGATATATATATCCTTGAGACCAATTCACACTCCACACGAAAAGTTTTTCGTCTTTTACTAGAACTCTAAATGCTCAATACAGCCAGTAGGAATCAATACGTTTTCGAAATTACCATTGTCATTTGCAAAATTTCTCAAATAAGAACAACTCAATCTATATACAGGTCACTGTTTTCGGCGTTCTTCTGCATCTATCCTTTCGGACAGTTGATCAGATATTGCAGCCATCAAACGGCATGGAGGATGGAAATCAACATCTGTTGCAGAAGGGTACATCGAAAACTCAATGAAAAATAGTTTAGAAACTGCTGAAAAAATTTTATGCGATAACCGTTCGCTAGTAATTAATACATCGGCAGAAGTATTTCGACAATTGGTTCATACGCATGCAAAAGTGATCTTAATGGCGAATAACAATAAAGCGGTTTTCGTTTATTAATATTTCATTTAGTTCTCTTATCCCTAAATATGAAAGGCAAACCTAGTATGCTCTGAAGTTAAAGTAAAAAAATTAGACGTCATTAAGGAATCAAGACCAGTGCGACAAAAGCAGGATATGAGTCAAATTAAGTAGGAAACCAGGATTTCAAGGCTAGTTCGACTCTGCAGAAGTTTCAATCGAGTCTCAATCGTTTTTGGCTAGAAGTCTCATTAACTTACTATTAAACAATTCAAAAAAGTATATTTTGAAGAGTTTTTGAAAAGCACCTTTGTGTTGACAGCTAAATTTGCACGCTTACTTTCTAAGCGATTATATCTTTACACGAATTTGTACCCACATTGAAATCGTTACAATATAACTAAAATATGTAGTAATGGGCAGTTTGATACAAAAAAATAAATAACAGAATGAATGTAAATTAATATCAATGAGCAGTTTTTGGGATATTTTAGATGTTACTTGTATGGTGAATAGCAGCATAGGATATCTATACAGTGTATCCGAATTCGTCATAAATACTCAGACTCAGAAAAAAAATCAGTGGAAGGTTCGTACCAAATAGCATTATTCATGGTAATTCATTTACTTACCAACAATAAATATGTGAGAATCTTTTTCTGGTTTCATTTTGACAATTTCCTATTCATATATTTTTATTAATTTCTATTTGAAAAGTTTAAGATATATTCGAGATTGTACAACATTGTACAACTAAGAGATTTCTTTAGTTAAGTTCATTTTCGAATTAATGATATTCAAGGCAAACAGATGAGCTTATATGGACACAAATTTCACTTCTACAGTGTATCAATTTGATATTCCGAACTGAATGAATGAAGAATAAAAGCATAAAAAAAAGATAAGATTATCTTTCAACTATGATGATAGTGTTGAGAATTTTAACGACGAGTATCGTACCTAGAGCGGAAGTAGGCAGCTGAAACGTAGCGAGTTGTTGTTCGCGTGTAGTAGTGTTGTTGTGTTTATAGTGGGTTTGTTGTGATGGCTGTGTGTGTGTGTAAAGTACACGAAAGAAGAACGCGTTTGTTTGCTCATTTCTTACCTGAAATATGACGAAGATTATGCTGAAATTTTCGAAGAATTTCGCCAGCGCTTTCCAAATAAGCAAGTTCCTACCAGACAAATGGTGCTTAAACTGTATCGTTAATTGGTGCGCACATATCAACACAAATTTCACTCCTACAATGTATCAATTTAATATTCCGAACAGAGTAAATGAAGAATGAAAGCGTACTATAAAGATAAGATTATCTTTGAACTATGACAATAGTGTTGAGAATTTCAACGACGAGTTCGAACCTGAACTGTTATATTCTATGATTTCAGACTGACATTTCGTGACCATAGAATTTCAGAGAAAATTGTATGCAACGGCAGATAATTATTGACGAGAATTCTTTCTAGTTAGAAGAAAGCTTAACACTAGGCCTCTATGATGAAATATTGATAATAGTACTTACCCATAGAATCGTCCGAACGTGATGAAGTGTGTGAATAGCTTTGTGAAAGAACATATTCTTCAAACTCTGTATCGATCCTCCAAGGTTCTGGAATTGAAGAAGAAAATTTAGAGTTCATTACGGAATCCAGCCAATTGAAATAAAAGTAACTGAAGAGAATTAAATTCAGTAGGTAAGTAAGAATTAGAAATTTAAGTCCAGTCGGCGCTAATGCAAAAGTTGCTAACGAGTCTCCATCTTCGTTCGCAACAAAATATCTTATCAACGTACGAAAAACCTGTACGCAATAGTATATTCTAAAACAAGTTGCAGAATGGGCGCCTATTCCAACACGAATGCGAAATGAGTGTTGGAATTGCCTTCTGCAACGAGTATTAGACGATATTTTCTTTATTTCAGTCAAGAATTGTGAGAAATTTATTGCAATTCAATGAAGAATTCAGATTATATCTCCTAGTACCTTTTGTATTTTATTTTCTCAGTTGGTGTGACTGATTATAGAATTTGAATAGTGCGTTCAAATCTCTACATGGTTTAATATTGACAATTGGCATGCAATGTATGATGTCAGTGTTGTCAACCACAAAACGAAAAATATAACTAAAACCAATGCTGTAATAAGTTCATTACAGCACTGTTTTAGTACTGTAATGAACTCATTACTACACTGAAATAGAAAAGTATATTCTGAAACATGTTGAAGTGCTCACATAAGATCAACAAATTTGTTTACGCTTGTTCTCTAAATGATTTTATCTTTAAACGAAAATCGACGAACAATGAAGACGTTGTTATATAACCAAAATAATAGGTTGCCACATATTTCCCTTCCGTCTTTTTGTTTTTGAATTTAGCGGCTATGTACAAAGCGCTACAGAGCTCGTAACTGGCAATAATATAAATAATTAAAAGGTCTTGACATAACCTACAAAACGACGCTATGCATGATTATTTTGGATATTGCGTTCAACAGTTATGATGTGAAATGTGAATGTGGAAAAGCTCGCCCTTAAGTGATTGTGAGTACTGATAATGACTTGGTCAGAATAGGAAAAACTAATTAAAGCTGTAAAAAGTTTTCTCTGATTCAGTGTCGTAATGAGTTCATTACAGTGCTGAGTTAGTTATATCTTTCGTTTAGTGGTTGACAACACTCAGGGCCGTCGCGTGGGTGGGGCGACCGAGGCGGTCGCCTTGGCGCGAGCCGGGGGCGTCGCCGTGGGTAACTTTTTTGCGTTTTCTAGCTTATTTATAATTTCTATCTCTGTGTACACGGAGGATACATGGCTGAGTACGCTAACTTTCTGTACAAGAGCTAACTGTATGCACAAGCTAGTGAGGTCTAGCGAAAGTCCGCTCCGCACGACTTCTACAGCTGAGTCGGCTCGCGCCCTCGTCCCGACCACTCGGTTCTGGTCCAAACCGAGTATCGACGAAAGCGCCCGATCGCTTTCGCCTCTGTAGGGCCTGGGGCGGGGGAGTGGTGGTTCAGGGGCGCGGGCCTAAATCTTGCCTTGGGCGCTTTCAGAACCACGCGACAGCCCTGACAACACTGACTGAGAGGATCCACTCTCTTCGACAAAAGTCTTTTTCACTGATGAGGCCCATTTTTGTCTTAATGAGTTCGTGAACAAACAAAATACCTGAATCTGGGGTGATGAACAACTCAAAGAGTCTCAAGAATTGCCGTTCAATCCAGAAGAAACAACTTCATGGCGTAGTTCAGGGGCCGGTGGAATAATCGGACCATATTTCGTCAAAACAGAGGACGGCCGGAATGCTACTGTGAATGGTGGCCATGATAGCAGACTATTCATTGCCCGAAATTGTAGCCAGTGGTCTTGACGAAATGTGGTTTCAGCAAGATGATACCACTTGCCATACAGCTCGTGAAACCATGGTTTTACTGCGAGAGCATTTTGGCGAGCAGATAATTTCACGCTTCGGACCAGTGAATTGGCCGGCTAGATCATGTGACATCACACCTCTTGATTTTTTCCTTTGGGTCTATGTGAAGTTCAAAGTCTACATGGACAAGCTGGCTACGATTGAGGTATTGGAGAGCAATATTACTCGAGTCATTGGAGAAGGATCACCGGAAATACTCACACGCGTCAACAAAAATTGGAATTATCGAATGGACCTTGTTAACCGTAGTCGAGGTCAGCATTTGAAAGAAATTATCTTTATAAAATAATTGTAAAGAATGGTTCTTTCATTTGTTAATAAACATTATAAAATAAAATTAATTTTTTTCATTTAAATAAAGAGTAACTCTGAATACAGGGTTTCTCAAGTTCGAGTGCCTATTAGACGTTTCTGGAGAACTAGACATATTTGAAATCTGAAAATTGGGTTGCTAAAACTAGTTTACATACCTCCATTTTGTGATGTAGCTGTTTCTAAATGATTAATTGGCAAAAAACCTGTAAGAGAAGTAGTTATTAAAAATGAAATCAGCAAAATCATGCAAGAAAGCGACATAAAAAATCGAAACTTTGAATTCACAAATTCAAACTAATAGGATTCATGGGAAATTCACTGGATTTTTGTAAGTACAGGCTGTATCAGGTTCGAGGGTCTATTAGACGTTTCTGGAGAACTAGACATAATTGAAATCTGAACATTGGGATTATCATATTGTTCGAAGTTCTCTCAAGAGCTAAAATATTTTCGAAGCCCAAAAACTTCTGGTTATACAGGGAGTGAAAATAATTTCGACGAAAGAAATTTTTTTCAGGTTTTCCATTCCGAGTATTCTATAGTGAATATATATTTCTGTTGAAACCATTGTATTAAATCGAATAGTTTTCAAAATATCCAAAAAAGAAACTGGAAAAAAAGTCAAATATGTTCAGTCAGTAATATGTTCATTATTCTTATTTTAAATATTTTGAGCGTAAACCGTTTTTACAACATCGAAGAGGAAGGATGTGAAAAGGTCATGCATCTTTTGGATTTCAAAAATATCACAGGGTGTTTCAAATTTTGTGTTGAAAATTGTGATCTCAAATTGGCCATAACTTCTGTTTTTCAAATTAGAACCCTATTTTTTTATAATTGTGTTGGATTCTGCGGTCAAAAATAATGATAGGTTTCTCACATGATTATGCTCCTAAATTCAATAATTTCTGAGTTATTTGAGATTTTCCGAATTTATGGTGTACGTAGAGTAAAATTGATTGCATCTAAAATAATTCAATGAATACTTTCGAAACCATGGGAACACTCTGTACCCATAGAAGATAAATTATCTGTTAATAATTCACAAGTGTCAGGTGTTATTGTTATTCGTTATCTTCATTTCTCGATTTAACAAAATGAACCGTTATTCTAATTACGAAATTCAGGATCTATTTTATATACATGGTGATGTGACAGAATTATTAGTAGAACCTGCTGGGCCTTTAACGAGAAGTATCCCCATTTACCTTCCATGACGGAGAAGATCTTTAGAAAATATGTTTTAAACTTTCAAAGTTTTGGATGTGTAAGAGCCCCTAAAGAATACAAAAAGGGTAGTTGATGATGAGGAAAATGAAATTAGTTTTTGACTTATTTCGAAGCGAATGAAAATGCATCTATTCGAAGTGCAGCCCATGAAATCGATTTGGACCGAAATTCAGTGCACCGAATTTCGAAAAACACAACATGCATGACTACAAATATGGGAAAGTTCATGCATTAGACCCAGGTGACTACATAAAAAAGTTAAATTTTTGTAGAGGAATATTAAAAAATGATGAAAATTTTTTGAAAAAGATCATCTGGACAGATAAATCAAGATTCAATAATGAAGGACTATTTAATAGAAAGAATTGCCACATTTGGAGAAGTGAAAATCCTCATAGAGAAAGACAAAGAAACCCCCAGAACAAATTTAGTTTTAATGTGTTTGCTCTTTTGATGAACAATAAAGTGCGGTACTACATTTATGAAGAAAATTTAAATACAGAAAAATTTTTGGAAATCCTGAGAAATTTTGTTTCTGAGTTTTTGGATGAACTGCCGTGGAGTATGTCGACTACCGCATATTATTAATTGGATGGGGCTCCGGCACATAGCTCGCACGAAGTGTCTGAAGAACCGAATGCAATGTTTGGTAATCGGTGGATCGGACGCCGTTCTTCATTATTTTGGTCCCCAGGGTCTCCCGATCTTACTCCCTTAGATTTTTATTTATGGGGTAAAATAAAAACATAGTCTACGAATCTCCTATTGAAAGCAAAGAAGATTAGATACGGCGTGTGGAGGATGCTTTCCACTCTCTAAAGGGGGAGGAAATTGAGCGAGCGACTAACCGAGGTGTTTCAAGACGTATTCCAAAGTGTGTGGAACAAAATGGTTACCATATTGAGAATCTTACCTGATCATTTATTTTGTTAATTTGAGTTTTGAAACGTATTTTTACTTTTATTATCATAATTTATTAATAATCATAATTCGGTGTACTGAAGTAGCGAATCTATTTAATGTATTTCCTATTGAAGAGATGAATTCTCATTCGCTTCGAAATAAGTCGAAATATTAATTTCATCAACTGCCCTTTTTTTGTATTCTTTAGGGGCTTTTACATTCCAAAATTTGGAAAGTTTGAAACATCTTTTCAGAAATTGTAAAAAAAAATGGAGATACTTCTCATTGGAAACTCAACATATTGTGTCATCCAACATTTGAAATAAACAATATCATTAAGTGCATTTGAATGTGTATTGCGTATACAATTGAAAAAATACAATATAAGAAATAAATCCAAAATCTCATTATTAGAATAGCAACGATTCATTGAGTGAAATCAAAAAATTTCATAACGACTAACAGTAAGACCTATCTGACACTTGTGAATTATAAATGGGATGATTTATCTTCTATGCTCACTGAATATCCTTATGAATTTGACTCTACGTACTACATAAATCCAGAAAATCTCAAATAACTCAGAAATTATTGAATTTAGGAGCATAATCATGTGAAAAAACTATCATTATTTTTGACCGCAGAATCCAACAAAATTATAAACAAATAGGGTTCTAATTTGAAAAACAGAAGTTATGTTCAATTTGAGATCACAATTTTCAACACAAAATTTGAAACACCCTGTGATATTTTTGAAATCCAAAAGATGCATGACCTTTTCACATCCTTCCTCTTCGATGTTGTAAAAACGGTTTACGCTCAAAATATTTAAAATAAAAACAATGAACATCTTACTGACTGAACATATTTGACTTTTTTTCCTGTTTTTTTTTTGGATATTTTGAAAACTATTCGATTTAATACAATGGTTTTAACAGAAATGTATTCACTATTAAATACTCGTTCATACCAGGAATGGAAAACTTGAAAAAAATTTTTTCGTCGAATTTATTTTCACTCTCTGTATAACCGGAAGTTTTAGGGCTTCGAAAATATTTTAGCTCTGTAGAGAACTTCGAACAATATCATAATCCCAATTTTCAGATTTCAAATATGTCTAGTTCTCCAGAAACGTCTAATAGGCACTCGAACTTGAGACACCCTGTAGATTTGTTATGGTTTAAATATTTACTCGCAAGTAGCTCAACAAGAGCGCCAAAGCAATCTGACCTCACGTTAGTGCTTTCTGAATTTTTTATAATTGTGTTGGATTTTGCGGTCAAAAATAATGATAGTTTTCTTACATGATTATGCTCCTAAATTCAATAATTTCTGAGTTATTCGAGATTTTCTGGATTTATGTAGTACGTAGAGTCAAATTCTTTGAATCTGATTCATAAGGATATTCTGTGAGCATAGAAGATAAATCATCCCATATATAATTCACAAGTGTCAGACAGGTCTTATTGTTAGTCGTTATAAAATTTTTTGATTTCACAAAATGAATCGTTGCTATTCTAATAATGAGATTTTGGATTTATTTCCTATTATTGTATTTTTTCAATTGTATAAGCAATACACATTCAAATACACTTAATGATATTGTTTATTTCAAATCCATGGTGGATGACACAAAATGTTGAGTATCCAATGAGGAGTATCTCAATATTTTTTACAATACAAAAAAAAATTACATATGGGACAATTATTGATGAGATGAGGTATTGTTACTTCTGCTTCTCCGCATTCACAACTTGCGCTAGGAACTGAGTTCCGTCTGAATAGCATGCTATTGGTACGACCATGACCTGTTCTCAAACGATTAAGAACTGTCCAAATTTTTCTTGGAAGATCAAAATTAGGAATTTTTTCAGAAGGATCAGAAACGAGATACTTATTGAACATTTTGTAAGAGTTCCACTCAGTCATCCATAATTCTTTATCACTTATGTTCATATTGATGAACGTATTATGCCATAATGGTTTACGTGACTTCAATCTGGGAATTCTATTTTGTGGAATATATGAAATAATTGGGAATAAATTGGGAAAAGAATGATATTTGCTCCAAGAATTCAGAGCTGCAGTCTGTCTGCGAATATGGGGAGGGACAATGTTATACAAAACTGGTAACCAATGAACCAGTGTTGATGTGATGGGAGTGCGTACGAAATTCGGAATAAAAGTTTCTTGCATTCAGAATATTGTTATAGAAAGACAATAACCAAAATAAGGCCTCTTTTCCTAAATGTTTGATGAATTCTGGATTAATTCCGTCTAAACCTGCTGCTTTTCGAGATTTAGTAGATATGATTGCTGCCCTCAATTCATCTATATTGAATGGATATGACAAATGTTCTGAAGTAGGAGCTGATTTCCTGAATATGTGTAAATAATTAATTAATCAATTACAGTAGTAGTGAATAGTGAATATTGTGAAGTCCTAAATTTTCAAGGATAGGCTTTTTGTGTATTTTCCTTCAAATTTTAATATATTGAAGTAGTTGAATAGAAACGAAAGAAATATTTAATATATTGCATATTTATTATTATTATTGTGTATTCATTATTATTATTGTATATTTAGTATATTGTTATAAATATAAATAAATAGTTAAATTAATCTATTAACATTTTGAAGGAACATTCTAATCTAAGAATTCTAGACTATCTGTACAATTGTAGACAATATTAAAAAAACTTGAATAACAACATATTACTTCTTAAGTCGCGTTCAGTGGATTCGGATCAGTTTAAAATCTCCTTAGGTTCAAATGGTCTACGAGTTTCTTTCCTTTGCATTTTCGATGATGCTCTTCACAACCTTATGTCACTTGACTTTCGTAGGATTTTCCCGGACCTCATTAACACAGTGTACTGCTTACTAAGTCCTTACCAGCAATATCTGTGGTAGCTAGAGACAACCTACACACTATTCACACATATATAATTTACGTGCGCCCATATGTTAAACATATGATTTGCATAGTTTGAAGAAAAATTAAGATGATTTCTGGATTTTGGTTGTGAAACACACGTTTTTCCGCATTTCCTTGATTTTATTTCGCCATTATGAAATACGCATACTTTTGGAAATTTTTCGCATATTTTGTTAATACCCGCATTTTTATTTTTGGTCTGATAGTGCACGAAACAGTGACACTCGCAGAATTCTTAGTTTATTTCGCTTGCATAGTGTTTTCTCTCATCAATCGACATAGACATCAAATTATGTTAAAACAGACAAATATAGTGACTTCACTTGAAGTGACAAGAGCTGCCATCGGCGTATGGAAGCAGTGGTATCTGCATTCGAGGATCCTCAAGAAGCCTGCCAGGATAAGGAAGCCCCATTCTTTTCGGCAACCCGTAAGACTTTTTATATTCAGTATCTTACTGTTGTGGAATCTGCAGTTGCGATATGCGTACGCAACATCCAATAATAAAATATACAGTCCTAACTAGCTCTACGTAATTAAACATAGCATAAAGCCCCTACAACCAATGTTTGTATAAACCAAACATATAATAATTGATGAAGGCAAACTATTTATTTGTGTTGTTTACAGTAACTTAAAAGATTCCTCTCTACCAAAAAAAAGTGGAATTAAATCGTGAAAATTTTCTTAATTGCGATTCTTTTTCGTTTATTAACAGTGCATCGATGAACTTAATTCAATTTTTGGCGATGAAGCTCCATTAAGGACCAGTGTTTATTGATGGTGTGGTGAATTCAACCTCAACTTACTATTAAACAATTCAAAAAGTATATTTTGAAGAGTTTTGAAAAGTACCTTTGTGTTGACAGCAAAATTTGCACAATTACTTTCTAAGCGATTATATCTTTACACGATTTTGTACCCACATTGAAATCGTTACAATATAACTAAAATATGTAGTAATGGGCAGTTTGATACAAAAAAATAAATAACAGAATGAATGTAAATTAATATCAATGAGCAGTTTTTGGGATATTTTAGATGTTACTTGTATGGTGAATAGCAGCATAGGATATCTATACAGTGTATCCGAATTCGTCATAAATACTCAGACTCAGAAAAAAAATCAGTGGAAGGTTCGTACCAAATAGCATTATTCATGGTAATTCATTTACTTACCAACAATAAATATGTGAGAATCTTTTTCTGGTTTCATTTTGACAATTTCCTATTCATATATTTTTTTTAATTTCTATTTGAAAAGTTTAAGATATATTCGAGATTGTACAACATTGTACAACTAAGAGATTTCTTTGGTTAAGTTCATTTTTCGAATTAATGATATTCAAGGCAAACAGATGAGCTTATATGAACACAAATTTCACTTCTACAGTGTATCAATTTGATATTCCGAACAGAATGAATGAAGAATAAAAGCATAAAAAAAAGATAAGATTATCTTTCAACTATGATGATAGTGTTGAGAATTTTAACGACGAGTATCGTACCTAGAGCGGAAGTAGGCAGCTGAAACGTAGCGAGTTGTTGTTCGCGTGTAGTAGTGTTGTTGTGTTTATAGTGGGTTTGTTGTCATGGCTGTGTGTGTGTGTAAAGTACACGAAAGAAGAACGCGTTTGTTTGCTCATTTCTTACCTGAAATATGACGAAGATTATGCTGAAATTTTCGAAGAATTGCGCCAGCGCTTTCCAAATAAGCAAGTTCCTACCAGACAAATGGTGCTTAAACTATATCGTTAATTGGTGCGCACATATCAACACAAATTTCACTCCTACAATGTATCAATTTAATATTCCGAACAGAGTAAATGAAGAATGAAAGCTTATAAAAAGATAAGATTATCTTTGAACTATGACAATAGTGTTGAGAATTTCAACGACGAGTTCGAACCTGAACTGTTATATTCTATGATTTCAGACTGACATTTCGTGACCATAGAATTTCAGAGAAAATTGTATGCAACGGCAGATAATTATCGACGAGAATTCTTTCTAGTTAGAAGAAAGCTTAACACTAGGCCTCTATGATGAAATATTGATAATAGTACTTACCCATAGAATCCTCCGAACGTGATGAAGTGTGTGAATAGCTTTGAGAAAGAACATTTTCTTCAAACTCAGTATCGAACCTCCAAGGTTCTGGAATTGAAGAAGAAAATTTAGAGTTCATTACGGAATCCAGCCAATTGAAATAAAAGTAACTGAAGATAATTAAATTCAGTAGGTAAGTAAGAATAAGAAATTTAAGTCCAGTCGGCGCTAATGCAAAAGTTGCTAACGAGTCTCCATCTTCGTTGGCAACAAAATATCTTATCAACGTACGAAAAACCTGTACGCAATAGTATATTCTAAAACAAGTTGCAGAATGGGCGCCTATTCCAACACGAATGTGAAATGAGTGTTGGAATTGCCTTCTGCAACGAGTATTAGACGATATTTTCTTTATTTCAGTCAAGAATTGTGAGAAATTTATTGCAATTCAATGAAGAATTCAGATTATATCTCCTAGTACCTTTTGTATTTTATTTTCTCAGTTGGTGTGACTGATTATAGAATTTGAATAGTGCGTTCAAATCTCTACATGGTTTAATATTGACAATTGGCATGCAATGTATGATGTCAGTGTTGTCAACCACAAAACGAAAAATATAACTAAAACCAATGCTGTAATTAGTTCATTACAGCACTGTTTTAGTACTGTAATGAACTCATTACTACACTGAAATAGAGAAAAGTATATTCTGAAACATGTTGAAGTGCTCACATAAGATCAACAAATTTGTTTACGCTTGTTCTCTAAATGATTTTATCTTTAAACGAAAATCGACGAACAATGAAGACGTTGTTATATAACCAAAATAATAGGTTGCCAAATATCTCCCTTCCGTCTTTTTGTCTTTTGAATTTAGCGGCTATGTACAAAGCGCTACAGAGCTCGTAACTGGCAATAATATAAATAATTAAAAGGTCTTGACATAACCTACAAAACGACGCTATGCATGATTATTTTGGATATTGCGTTCAACAGTTATGATGTGAAATGTGAATGTGGAAAAGCTCGCCCTTAAGTGATTGTGAGTACTGATAATGACTTGGTCAGAATAGGAAAAACTAATTAAAGCTGTAAAAAGTTTTCTCTGATTCAGTGTCGTAATGAGTTCATTACAGTGCTGAGTTAGTTATATCTTTCGTTTAGTGGTTGACAACACTCAGGGCCGTCGCGTGGGTGGGGCGACCGAGGCGGTCGCCTTGGGCGCCGCGAGCCGGGGGGGCGTCGCCGTGGGTAACTTTTTTTGCGTTTTTCTAGCTTATTTATAATTTCTATCTCTGTGTACACGGAGGATACATGGCTGAGTACGCTAACTTTCTGTACAGAGCTAACTGTATGCACAAGCTAGTGAGGTCCTAGCGAAAGTCCGCTCCGCACGACTTCTACAGCTGAGTCGGCTCGCGCCCTCGTCCCGACCACTCGGTTCTGGTCCAAACCGAGTATCGACGAAAGCGCCCGATCGCTTTCGCCTCTGTAGGGCCTGGGGGCGGGGGAGTGTTGGTTCAAGGGGCGCGGGCCTAAATCTTGCCTTGTGCGCCTTCGAACCACACGACAGCCCTGACAACACTGACTGAGAGGATCCACTCTCTTCGACAAAAGTCTTTTTCACTGATGAGGCCCATTTTTGTCTTAATGAGTTCGTGAACAAACAAAATACCTGAATCTGGGGTGATGAACAACTCAAAGAGTCTCAAGAATTGCCGTTAAATCCAGAAGAAACAACTTCTTGGTGTATAGTAGTTCAGGGGCCGGTGGAATAATCGGACCATATTTCGTCAAAACAGAAGACGGCCGGAATGGTACTGTGAATGGTGACCGTTATCCGTCTTTTTGTCTTTTAAATTTAGCGGCTATGTACAAAGCGCTACAGAGCTCGTAACTGGCAATAATATACATAATTACAAAGGTCTTGACATAACCTACAAAACGACGCTATGCATGATAAGTTTGGATATTGCGTTCAACAGTTATGATGTGAAATGTGAATGTGAATGTAGAAAAGCTCAGACCCGAGTTCAGCAACATTTGTACGCTTTTTCTTAATGTGATTAAATGTCAACACGAATTTGTTTCAACATTGATGACGTAACATTACAACGAAAATATAAAGTAATCGATACTTTGATAAAAAAAGTTATAAGAGAATTAATTGGAAAGAACATCAATACACAGTTTTTGAGAATATATTAGATATCACTATTATAGTGAATAGTAAGAAGCATAGGATATCCATCACAGTGTATCCGCATTCGTTTAAAATTAGTCAAATTTCATCAAATACATTTTTATTCCAGTCCTAATTTCCAGTTTTGGAAAGAAAATCAGATGACGGTTGGCATCAGATATTGTTATTGAAGGTAATATTTTTACCTACCAGTAGACAATATGCACGAATCATCGTCAGATTTCATTATCGGAATTTTCGATAATTTTTTTTTATTAGGAAGGTTCAAGATATGCATTGGAGAATTATTTTTCCTAGTACGATACAGAGATCTTTATATTATCTTTTCAAAATGTATGATGTGCAACGAAAGAAGATGGCGCTGATAAAACACAAGTTGTGAATTGTAACGAGTTCTGACCTGAACTGCCATATTCTCTGTCATATCAGACTGACATCATAGATATAGAAAACATAGAGGTCTAATTCGAAGTCGAAGAGTGGGGCATTATATTTAACTGACAAAATGGCTATCGTCTGCTGTTGTTGATATGTATTCGAACGAATTGATCAAGTTGAACTGTAATTACAGTGGTGTTTTCGTCTAGTATTTTTTTGATTACGGTATTCTCAAGATGGTGCGCTGTACTGTATTTGACTGCTCAATTGAATACAGAAAAGGATAAAACATTCACTTCTTTCAGCAAGTTTAATGTCGAAAGGTCACATTATTTTGTATTGTATTGAACTTTCACCTTCTATTTCAGTTTTCCCCATAAGAATCAGGAATTGTTACAAAAGTGGATAGAAGCGATAAAATTGAAAGGCTGGGAACCAAAAACTCATAACAGGATTGGTAGTACTCATTTCATAGAAAATGACTATCAGATTTGGCCTGGAACTTCCACATTACTTTTAAGAATGCCTGCTGAACCGTCAGTTCTCCCAGCCTTTTCAGAGGATTATCACATTCCTACAAAAAAAGGAGACTTTCTGAAGATTCTCATTCAAAATATTGTGATGTCCGAGGACGGTAGACCTTCGAAGAAACTATGATTTGAGATTCTGCAATTCATTCACATCTGGAAGTCATGAAAAAAGGAAGAAAAAAATTGCCAGATAATGTTAGGATTAAATCATTATTGAAAAAGAATAAATGCCTTAGACAAATAATAGAGAGGAGGAACAAAACGTTAAAAACAGAGGGATCTGGGATCTATAATTGCATCACTTAAAAAAAAAGGATTTTCAGACTCTAACCTGGATCTCTTACTAGTAGATAAATTCAGTGAAGTCTCAAAAGATTTTATTTTGGACCTTAATCGCATCAACACTAAAGCGTTTTTTGCAAAAGTTCGGGCTCGTCATGGGTTCAACAACAATCCGAACGTTCAACAGTTCAAATGGGCTTTGCAACAAATTTAGTTGCACAATGTTGACATAATGGTCGAACAATTAACATTTCATTCAACCCATTTCTCTATATTAGACCAATAGAATTGCATCATTCGACGTCACGTGGTACAACCTACATGGTATTATACTGATAATTTTTTGAAAATTTTCTCTGGTAGTTGCTATATATAAACAAAACATGATCCAGTCAAATTAAGCACACGTCAAACTGACAGGTTGAATTCAATTGTGAAAATTGGAGATTTTGCATGAAAATGAGTCGATTTGGAGTTTGTTCTCTGTCCACCATCGATAAAAAAGTCATAGGAAATGTTCCCATTAATACGGAGAAGGCAAAAAAAACAGTTTGGAACCAATTTACTACTTTTTGTACTGAGAGGGAATACACATTGAGTGCTAAAACGAGTGAAGCGCAATTGGCAAACATTATGAAAGATTACGCTTACAATATGAAGAAAATGTATGGAGAAGACTATAAGGAAGGTACAATAAAAACAATGTGGAATCAGACTGCCAAATTACTTCAAGAAAAGTATTTGAACGATTTCGACATCAAAATCAACCCATTTTCGGATGCTGCATTCAAGACTGCTCGAGGAGCTCGTGATGCCAAGCGTAAGGCTTTACAATCTATTCCGGAAAAACGGAGGGCAAGTGCAGCAGCGTTGGAGGAAAAAGATTGGGATGCAATGACCACTGTTTGGGACGAGGAAACTCCTGATGGCCTCCAGAAAAAATTATTCATGATAATATCAGTGGAATTGGCTTGGAGAGGTGGTAAGGGCAGCATGGCGTCAATACATCACTTCAAGGCAGAACAGCGAAATGACGGGGAAAAAACTGGGAGAATTGAATACAATCCAATTTTCAGCAAGACCACACAAGGTGGTGATAAAAAATTATCAGACAGCAAGTGGCTGGTGGAGAATCGGGAAATCCCTGACAAGTGCCCAGTGAGACTGTTCCAGAAATTGAGAGAGAAGAGAGATGTCAATATCAAGAGCGACAGACTATTCCTGACCCAAAATCCATTCTGGAATAAAGTTCCAGGCGTTAGGTGGTACAAGGATTCCCCAGTAGGCCAAAACACGATTTCAAAGTGGGTTAAGGAGTCAGCACAAAAAGCTGGGCTTGACCTTGGTAACAAAAAAATCACCAATCACTCCAGTCGTGCAACAGCCGTCTCCAATCTAGCGAAATCGGGCCTGGGAGAGCAGCAGATAATCAAAATAACTGGACATGCCAACAGTAACTCCATCAAGCCGTATCTCCAACTCGACCAGGAACACCACGAATTAATTGTCAAGAAACTGCGAAGGAGTGAGCCTACTGCAGAAAATGCCATCAACAGCATAAACCTCATGCCATCTACCTCTTCTGGGACCATTACCAATAACTCTGACTTGAAGAAAACATGCACCAATGTTTACAACAATTGTATTTTTAATTGCACTACCCTGATTCTTAATTAAATGTTGCTTTATTCATTATGAAATTCTTATTTGTTAACTGTACATTTCGTCTCATGGTGCAATTCTATTGGCCGATATTTGGGACAGAAAAATAATCTCCCGAATACCACACGAGCTTCAAAATTATCTGGTATTTCCCGATAGGTTCCTGCAAACAAATAAAATCGTCTAGTTTTTCTGGATAAATCACTTGCGCTTCGAGCTCGTGATTTTTAACCTGAAAACTTGACTCTTCATTTGTTTGCAACGAACCTATCGTGAAATACCCGATAATTTTGAAGCTCTTGTGGTATTATAAGTGAAAATTTGTATGTTACGGCAGAGAACTATCGACTGCATTCTCCAGAGAATTCTTTCTACTTAGAAGAGGGTTTCATACTAGACCTATATGATAACTACTGATAATAGTACTTACCCAGCAAATCGTCCGAACGCGGTAAAATGTTCGTATTATTCAATGCAGAATTATGTTCCTGAAGCGGTATCTTCTTTTGCAAAGAATTTTCTACCTCTGAAATCAAAGATTAAAAAATTTTAAATTTAGTTTATTCCAGAATCCAGCAAATTGAAGAGAATCACATTTCGTAGGTAAGTAAGAATTAGAATAGTAGTCCTATATGTTAAATATTGATAAGCGTACTTACCCATTAAATTTTCCATACATGGTGAAGACCTTGCTGACCCTTGTGAAGAATCATTGTTATGAAAAACTGTTCCATTGCTGTTGAAATTCTCCGGAGTAGAATTATATTCCTGAGATGTTATATTCTTTGGAAAAAAATTGTCGAGATCTGAAATTAAAGATTCAAAAATTTTTAATTCAGTTCATCACGGAGTTCAGCCAATGGAAGCAGAAGCAATGGACGAAAATCAAATTCGGTCGGTAAAATATCACTTGAAACAAAATTTGGACTACTTGGCATATAGGGCTATTTCAATCAAACAACCATTGGTTGATGTACCTATATTTTGTAGCTTACGGTTGGCTCCTTCGTCAGGGTGATGAAAAACATCATACAAAAGTTTTGTGGAATAATAAAACAAAGTTAGAAAAACTCAACAAACATACTAGGAGCCACTACATGAATATTGTTTCACTTAAATATAACAAGTTGTGAATTTTAAGTAAATAAGTAAAACAATATTCATGTAGTTGGTTCTAGAATGTTTGATGGATTATTCTAACTTTATTTCATTGTAGTATTATTCAACAAAGAGTTATTTGATGTTGTTATAGCACCCTGATGAAGGAGCCAGCCCTAAGCTCCCAAAATATAGGTGCATTAACCTATGGTTGCTTCATTAAAAGAGCCCTATACGCCGAGCCACACAAATGTCTCTAAATTTCAACACATTACTTAAACTTCCTTTAGAAATGAAAATAATACTTACGCTTATCTGAATCTTCCTTATTCGATTGAGAATTCGTGAACTTTGGTGTAGAATTATTTATCTGTGAATTCTCAGTGTCTGAAATTAAAGAAAATATTTTAAGTTCCATTTCCTACATTAAAAACTGTTATATATTAGCTAAAATATAAAAGGAATGGATAGTTTGATACGAAAAGTTACATAACCGAATGGATATACCAGGTATACCGGTATGAAGTGAGCTTGGGTGACAAGAGGACCATTTCTTGGGCCTTTCGTTGGATGTGTTTTTACACACAGTATTTTTACGTCGAATTGATCAGTCTTTTTTAATTTTCGTGCAGATTTGAATCTATATGGTGGAATTCAGTGAGGTATTGAATTCTTCAATGCAGGTCCACTAGAAATATTGTTATTAGTAACGATAAATTGAATGAAATATCCTGCAAGTTTCGAAAATTATAACGTAAACTGTCGAACATTCCTTGACGACGTTGAAATGAATGAATTAAATCGAAGATCTGTCATATATCAATGCATTAACTATACGGATCCGCTCTCACGTAAACGTCATAGGAAACAATCATCTTCTCCCAATATTTGGAATGAGGTTTCCATTACAATTATGCGAAGTGCATACACCAGTATTTTAGACATCGTAGGCAAAATAATGCAGAATTCTATGGGGGTGATTAAATTTTTCATTGAAATTTTTTTCGGTTACTAGTTTAAATGAGAAATTGAGCTATGAGTTTCAAAGGGTCTTTTTGAATTATTGCAATTTTTGAATGGATTCAATAGGAATTTATAGGTTATGTTATACTTACAGGTATTGTTCAATACTGAATTTGTTGAAATTGATGTGGTACTATTTTGCACTGGTGCTGGGGGATTGTTGAACACACCGTTGAAAACAGCTGAAACAAACCAAGGAGAATGTATAAGTAATGTAACCTCTGAGGAGTTTATAAATAAAACCCACAATCTTTTTCACATTCAACCATCCTTGGATTGATGCATCAAATATCAGTCATAAAAGATTGGACCAGAGACTTATATTAACCCAACTTATAATTGGAGGACTGGGGAAGACAGATTTCCAGTGAGATCTTCAAATTCGAGCTTTGTTGCTGAGGTTATGTTTCTGACGACTTTCTGAAGTTCGGTTGAAATAGACTAAGATTGCAGGTTAAACTTCGCAGATCGAGAGTTGAATTCTAGTATTATCATTGATATTGAATCATCCAATGATTGGCTAGAAGATTATCATGTAATGTTTGTTGAAGGCTCATCCAAGTGTCCATCTCATATTAATTTAATTGGAAATGTTGAAGATCTTTTGTAATTTCATGTGACATATTTCTCAGCTCGTATTTTCTGATGAATGCCTTCCCGATCTGATCACCTCTGAATTAGTAGAAGGTAATTGAGTACCGATATGATTGGCATCAAATGTAAATTTAAAAATATTTTTCCGTCGACCTCCCAATAAAAGCTCTGTTTAACGTTCTCAAAATCATGCATTAATGACCCATTGCAAGGAACGATTTCTATCTATTTTAATGCATGATGTAAAAGAGTTTATAGCAAATGCCTCAGACAGTATTTTCATGACGTCAAAGGTAAATATAAAACTCAATTAAATTAATTTTCTAAATTTTTCTTATTGTCACGTAGATATAAAATATGTAACTTTAAATTTTTAATTTGAAGGTTGCTTTGATATTTGGAGTATCCGGGGCATTGCGAAAAGATGAGCTGTATAAGTTGCAGAAAATTTGAAGTGCAGGATCCTTGAGACCAATTCACACTCCACACGAAAAGTTTTTCGTCTTTTACTAGAACTCTAAATGCTCAATACAGCCAGTAGGAATCAATACGTTTTCGAAATTACCATTGTCATTTGCAAAATTTCTCAAATAAGAACAACCCAATCTGTATACCGATCACTGTTTTCGGCGTTCTTCTGCATCTATCCTTTCGGACATCAAACAAACGGCATGGAGGATGGAAATCAACATCTGTTGCAGAAGGGTACATCGAAAACTCAATGAAAAATAGTTTAGAAACTGCTGAAAAAATTTTATGCGATAATCGTTCGCCAGTAATTAATACATCGGCTCCCACCAGTTCCACACATTCCTTATCGCAAATCGTCAGTTACAATGTAAATATGGACTATTCAGAATGTCACATCTCAAAAATTCCGTCTATGAATTTTACGAATTGTTCAATTGGAACCATAAATATAAATATGTCAAAGTGTGCATCGAGATTTTCATTGTCAAATTTTATATTGTAAGAAATAAAATTTATTTGAATAAATAATTTATTTCTAATTCATAATGAGGTCGACGGAAAAATCTTGTGATCAACTCGTTAAATTCGTTAAACGCTCGCTCCGCTCATGTTAAAATATCTCGACCATTAATCGCTATCATTAATAAACTAGGTGATCAAATAACCAAATACTGCTAATGTAGTCAGTTGAATATAGTTGAAAGCCATATATCTATGTAAAATAATGAGGATTAAGTGATGAACTTATACTTACGGATATTGTTTTCGAGAGTAGGTGTCGAAACGCTTAATTGAGAGTTTGCATTTTGTGCTGACAGGGTTTGTTGTGAACTGTTAACCATTCGTTGATCACCAGCTGAAAAAAAAAGATATTTTCATCTGCAGTCTACAAAAATGTAAAAAATTATTTAATCCATATTATCATATTATGTCATATAGATGTAGAAGCAAAGCTCACCCTTAAGTGATTGTGAGTACTGATAATGACTTGGTCAGAATAAGAAAAACTAATTAAAGTAGTAAAAGGTTTTCTCTAATTCTGTGTCGTAATGAGTTCATTACAGTGCTAAGTTAGTTATATTTTTCGTTTAGTGGTTGACAACACTGACTGAGAGGATCCACTCTCTTCGACAAAAGTCTTTTTCACTGATGAGGCCCATTTTTGTCTTAATGAGTTCGTGAACAAACAAAATACCTGAATCTGGGGTGATGAACAACTCAATGAGTCTCAAGAATTGCCGTTAAATCCAGAAGAAACAACTTCTTGGTGTAGTTCAGGGGCCGGTGGAATAATCGGACCATATTTCGTCAAAACAGAGGACGGCCGGAATGCTACTGTGAATGGTGGCCATGATAGCAGACTATTCATTGCCCGAAATTGTAGCCAGTGGTCTTGACGAAATGTGGTTTCAGCAAGATGATACCACTTGCCATACAGCTCGTGAAACCATGGTTTTACTGCGAGAGCATTTTGGCGAGCAGATAATTTCACGCTTCGGACCAGTGAATTGGCCGGCTAGATCATGTGACATCACACCTCTTGATTTTTTCCTTTGGGTCTATGTGAAGTCCAAAGTCTACATGGACAAGCCGGATACGATTGAGGTATTGGAGAGCAATATTACTCTAGTCATTGGAGAAAGATCACCGGAAATACTCACACGCGTCAACAAAAATTGGAATTATCGAATGGACCTTGTTAACCGTAGTCGAGGTCAGCATTTGAAAGAAATTATCTTTATAAAATAATTGTAAAGAATGGTTCTTTCATTTGTTAATAAACATTATAAAATAAAATTAATTTTTTTCATTTAAATAAAGAGTAACTCTGAATACAGGGTTTCTCAAGTTCGAGTGCCTATTAGACGTTTCTGGAGAACTAGACATATTTGAAATCTGAAAATTGGGTTGCTAAAACTAGTTTACATACCTCCATTTTGTGATGTAGCTGTTTCTAAATGATTAATTGGCATGTCACCTGTAAGAGAAGTAGTTATTAAAAAAATATGAAATCAGCAAAATCATGCAAGAAAGCGACATAAAAAATCGAAACTTTGAATTCACAAATTCAAACTAATAGGATTCATGGGAAATTCACTGGATTTTTGTAAGTACAGGCTGTATCAGGTTCGAGGGTCTATTAGACGTTTCTGGAGAACTAGACATAATTGAAATCTGAACATTGGGATTATCATATTGTTCGAAGTTCTCTCAAGAGCTAAAATATTTTCGAAGCCCATAAACTTCTGGTTATACAGGGAGTGAAAATAATTTCGACGAAAGAAATTTTTTTCAGGTTTTCCATTCCGAGTATTCTATAGTGAATTTATATTTCTGTTGAAACCATTGTATTAAATCGAATAGTTTTCAAAATATCCAAAAAAAAAACTGGAAAAAAATATGTTCAGTCAGTAATATGTTCATTATTCTTATTTTAAATATTTTGAGCGTAAACCGTTTTTACAACATCGAAGAGGAAGGATGTGAAAAGGTCATGCATCTTTTGGATTTCAAAAATATCACAGGGTGTTTCAAATTTTGTGTTGAAAATTGTGATCTCAAATTGGCCATAACTTCTGTTTCTCAAATTAGAACCCTATTTTTTTATAATTGTGTTGGATTCTGCGGTCAAAAATAATGATAGGTTTCTCACATGATTATGCTCCTAAATTCAATAATTTCTGAGTTATTTGAGATTTTCCGAATTTATGGTGTACGTAGAGTAAAATTGATTGCATCTAAAATAATTCAATGAATACTTTCGAAACCATGGGAACACTCCATACCCATAGAAGATAAATCATCTGTTAATAATTCACAAGTGTCAGGTGTTATTGTTATTCGTTATCTTCATTTCTCGATTTAACAAAATGAACCGTTATTCTAATTACGAAATTCAGGACCTATTTTATATACATGGTGATGTGACAGAATTATTAGTAGAACCTGCTGGGCCTTTAACGAGAAGTATCCCCATTTACCTTCCATGACGGAGAAGATCTTTAGAAAATATGTTTTAAACTTTCAAAGTTTTGGATGTGTAAGAGCCCCTAAAGAATACAAAAGAAGGGTAGTTGATGATGAGGAAAATGAAATTAGTTTTTTGACTTATTTCGAAGCGAATGAAAATGCATCTATTCGAAGTGCAGCCCATGAAATCGATTTGGACCGAAATTCAGTGCACCGAATTTCGAAAAAACACAACATGCATGACTACAAATATGGGAAAGTTCATGCATTAGACCCAGGTGACTACATAAAAAAGTTAAATTTTTGTAGAGGAATATTAGAAAATGATGAAAATTTTTTGAAAAAGATCATCTGGACAGATAAATCAAGATTCAATAATGAAGGACTATTTAATAGAAAGAATTGCCACATTTGGAGAAGTGAAAATCCTCATAGAGAAAGACAAAGAAACCCCCAGAACAAATTTAGTTTTAATGTGTTTGCTCTTTTGATGAACAATAAAGTGCGGTACTACATTTATGAAGAAAATTTAAATACAGAAAAATTTTTGGAAATCCTGAGAAATTTTGTTTCTGAGTTTTTGGATGAACTGCCGTGGAGTATGTCGACTACCGCATATTATTAATTGGATGGGGCTCCGGCACATAGTTCGCACGAGGTGTCTGAGGAACTAAATGCAATGTTTGGTAATCGGTGGATCGGACGCCGTTCTTCATTATTTTGGTCCCCAGGGTCTCCCGATCTTACTCCCTTAGATTTTTATTTATGGGGTAAAATAAAAACATAGTCTACGAATCTCCTATTGAAAGCAAAGAAGATTAGATACGGCGTGTGGAGGATGCTTTCCACTCTCTAAAGGGGGAGGAAATTGAGCGAGCGACTAACCGAGGTGTTTCAAGACGTATTCGAAAGTGTGTGGAACAAAATGGTTACCATATTGAGAATCTTACCTGATCATTTATTTTGTTAATTTGAGTTTTGAAACGTATTTTTATTTTTATTATCATAATTTATTAATAATCATAATTCGGTGTACTGAAGTAGCGAATCTATTTAATGTGTTTCCTATTGAAGAGATGAATTCTCATTCGCTTCGAAATAAGTCGAAATATTAATTTCATCAACTGCCCTTTTTTTGTATTCTTTAGGGGCTTTTACATCCCAAAATTTGGAAAGTTTGAAACATCTTTTCAGAAATTGTAAAAAAAATGTAGATACTTCTCATTGGAAACTCAACATTTTGTGTCATCCACCATTTGAAATAAACAATATCATTAAGTGCATTCGAATGTGTATTGCGTATACAATTGAAAAAATACAATATAAGAAATAAATCCAAAATCTCATTATTAGAATAGCAACGATTCATTTAGTGAAATCAAAAAATTTCATAACGACTAACAATAAGACCTGTCTGACACTTGTGAATTATAAATGGGATGATTTATCTTCTATGCTCACAGAATATCCTTATGAATCAGATTCGAAGAATTTGACTCTACGTACTACATAAATCCAGAAAATCTCAAATAACTCAGAAATTATTGAATTTAGGAGCATAATCATGTGAGAAAACTATCATTATTTTTGACCGCAGAATCCAACAAAATTATAAACAAATAGGGTTCTAATTTGAAAAACAGAAGTTATGGTCAAATTGAGATCACAACTTTCAACACAAAATTTGAAACACCCTTTAATGATATTTTTGACATCCAAAAGATGCATGACCTTTTCACATCCTTCTTTTTCGATGTTGTGAAAACGGTTTACGCTCAGGATATTTGAAATAAGAATAATGAACATATTACTGACTGAACATATTTGACTTTTACTCCAGTTTTTTTTTTGGATATTTTGAAAACTATTCGATTTAATACAATGGTTTTAACAGAAATGTATTCACTATTAAATACTCGTTCATACCAGGAATGGAAAACTTGAAAAAATTTTTTCGTCGAATTTATTTCCACTCCTGTATAACCGGATATTTTAGGGCTTCGAAAATATTTTAGCTCTGTAGAGAACTTCGAACAATGTCATAATCCCAATTTTCAGATTTCAAATATGTCTAGTTCTCCAGAAACGTCTAATAAGCACTCGAACTTGAGACACCCTGTAGATTTGTTATGGTTTAAATATTTACTCGCAAGTAGCTCAACAAGAGCGCCAAAGCAATCTGACCTCACGTCAGTGCTTTCTGAATTTTTATAATTGTGTTGGATTTTGCGGTCAAAAATAATGATAGTTTTCTCACATGATTATGCTCCTAAATTCAATAATTTCTGAGTTATTCGAGATTTTCTGGATTTATGTAGTACGTAGAGTGAATTTTTTCTGAATCTGATTAATAAAAATATTCTTTGAGCATAGAAGATAAATCATCCCATATATAAATCACAAGTGTCAGAGAGGTCTTATTGTTAGTCGTTATAAAATTTTTGATTTCACAAAATGAATCGTTGCTATTCTAATAATGAGATTTTGGATTTATTTCCTATTATTGTATTTTTTCAATTGTATAAGCTATACACATTCAAATACACTTAATGAAATTGTTTATTTCAAATCCATGGTGGATGACACAAAATGTTGAGTATCCAATGAGGAGTATCTCAATTTTTTTTACAATACAAAAAAAATTTACATATGGGACAATTATTGATGAGACGAGGTATTGTTACTTCTGCTTCTCCGCATTCACAACTTGCGCTAGGAACTGAGTTCCGTCTGAATAGCATGCTATTGGTACGACCTGTTCTCAAACGATTAAGAACTGTCCAAATTTTTCTTGGAAGATCAAAACTAGGAATTTTTTCAGAAGGATCAGAAACGAGATACTTATTGAACATTTCGTAAGAGTTCCACTCAGTCTTGCAAAATTCTTTATCACTTATGTATATATTGATGAATGTTTTATGCCATAATGGTTTACATGACTTCAATCTGGGAATTCTATTTTGTGGAAGAAATAATTGGGAATATATTTGTTCCAAGAATTCAGAGCTGCAGTCTGTCTGCGAATATGGGGAGGGACAATGTTATACAAAACTGGTAACCAATGAACCGGTGTAGATGTGATGGTGGTGCGTACGAAATTCGGAATAAAAGTTTCCTGCATTCAGAATATTGTTATAGAAAGACAATAACCAACACTATGGCTCTTTTCCTAAATGTTTGATGAATTCTGGACGAATTCCGTCAAAACCTGCTGCCTGTTGAGATTTGGTAGATTTGATTGCATCCCTCAATTCATCTATATTGAATGGATATGACACATGTTCTAAAGTAGGAGCTGATTTCCTGAATATGTGTAAATAATTAATCAATTACAGTAGTAGTGAATAGTGAATATTGTGAAGTCCTAAATTTTCAAGGATAGGCTTTTTGTGTATTTTCCTTCAAATTTTAATATATTGAAGTAGTTGAATAGAAACGAAAGAAATATTTAATATATCGCATATTTATTATTATTATTGTGTATTCATTATTATTATTGTATATTTAGTATATTGTTATAAATATAAATAAATAGTTAAATTAATCTATTAACATTTTGAAGGAACATTCTAATCTAAGAATTCTAGACTATCTGTACAATTGTAGACAATATTAAAAAAACTTGAATAACAACATATTACTACTTAAGTCGCGTTCAGTGGATTCTGATCAGTTTAAAATCTCCTTAGGTTCAAATGGTCTATGAGTTTTTTCCTTTTGCATTTTCGATGATGCTCTTCACAACCTTATGTCACTTGACTTTCGTAGGATTTTCCCGGACCTCATTAACACAGTGTACTGCTTACTAAGTCCTTACCAGCAATGTCTGTGGTAGCTAGAGTCAACCAACACACTATTCACACATTCACACAAGTTATTATTCCTTCGCCGATTTCTTCCTAGAGGTCAGGACACGAATAACAGACCGCAACTCGCTGCAGGCGGTAGACGCAAAGGCCATTGACGGCTGCTGAACCAAGACCATACATTTATACCTCTATATTAGCAACTCTCTTGTTTAGAGCTAGAACTACAGTGACTTTGTACAAGACAATGGCAGCAATGATAGTCTTTTGATTGGTGTTGCCATCAACGGTCGAAATTTCAATGTTTACCTTATTTGTAGTAGTATATTTACTGACTGAAACTAAGACCAAATCATTTTTTCACAAATTGGATACAATCATTAATTTATAATCACATGATATTAGAATGTTCTCCAACATATTGTTTCTTTTCAGATTCTAAAAATACTATTAAGTTGTATCTCATTTTTGCTTTGATCCCCTCTCGAGTAAGTACAATGGTGTAACATTTTCAATATTTATTACAAAGTTGGATTCTCAATATACAGGGTACGGCAGAAGTCAGTTTACCGTTTTGCATATGAGGAAAAAAAGCAAAAATAATTGCAAATAATTTTTTTTCGAGTGTGGCCTCACATTTTATGTTCTAATTGTTTCACTCCCCCTTCAATACACATGCGGCATGGTTTAGTCACGGCAAAACAAATTTTACGAAAAAATTAGCAAGACTACCTGAACGCAGCTGGTACTTACGAATTAACGATACAGTTTATGCATCATTTGTCAGGTGGGAACTTCATTTGAGAAGCGCTGGCGAAATTCTTCGAAATGTGGATTCTGCATTGTGAGTTGCTGACATATAAAATTGTCTAATTTCCTCCGTCTCAATAATTTACGTGCGCCCATATGTTAAACATATGATTTGCATAGTTTGAAGAAAAATTAAGATGATTTCTGGATTTTGGTTGTGAAACACACGTTTTTCCGCATTTCCTTGATTTTATTTCGCCATTATGAAGTACGCATACTTTTGGAAATTTTTCGCATATCTTGTTAATACCCGCATTTTTATTTTTGGTTTGATAGTGCACGAAACAGTGACACTCGCAGAATTCTTAGTTTATTTCGCTTGCATAGTGTTTTCTCTCATCAATCGACACAGACATCAAATTATGTTAAAACAGACAAATATAGTGACTTCACTTGAAGTGACAAGAGCTGCCATCGGCGTATGGAAGCAGTGGTATCTGCATTCGAGGGATCCCTCAAGAAGCCTGCCAGGATAAGGAAGCCCCATTCTTTTCGGCAACCGGTAAGACTTTTTATATTCAGTATCTTACTGTTGTGGAATCTGCAGTTGCGATATGCGTACGCAACATCCAATAATAAAATATACAGTCCTAACTAGCTCTACGTAATTAAACATAGCATAAAGCCCCTACAACCAATGTTTGTATAAACCAAACATATAATAATTGATGAAAGCAAACTATTTATTTGTGTTGTTTACAGTAACTTAAAAGATTCCTCTCTACCAAAAAATGGAATTAAATCGTGAAAATTTTCGTGCGATTCTTTTTTACAACAGTGCATCCATGAACTTAATTCAATTTTTGGCGATGAAGCTCCAATAAGGACCAGTGTTTATTGATGGTATGGTGAATTCAACCTCAATCAAAGTGGCAGAAGTACTTCGACAATTGGTTCATACGCATGCAAAAGTGTATAGATCTTAATTGCGAATAACAATAAAGCGGTTTTCGTTTATTAATATTTCTTTTAGTTCTCTTATCCCTAAATATAAAAGGCAACCCTAGTATGTTCTGAAGTTAAAGTAAAAAAATTAGACGTCATTAAGGAATCAAGACCAGTGCGACAAAAGCAGGATATGAGTCAAATTAAGTAGGAAACCAGGATTTCAAGGCTAGTTCGACTCTGCAGAAGTTTCAATCGTTTTTGGCTAGAAGTCTCATTAACTTACTATTAAACAATTCAAAAAAGTATATTTTGAAGAGTTTTTGAAAAGCACCTTTGTGTTGACAGCAAAATTTGCACGCTTACTCTCTAAACGATTATATCTTTACACGAATTTGTACCCACGTTGAAATCGTTACAATATAACTAAAATATGTAGTAATGGGCAGTTTGATACAAAAAAATAAATAACAGAATGAATGTTAATTAATATCAATGAACAGTTTTTGGGGATATTTTAGATGTTACTTGTATGGTGAATAGCAGCATAGGATATCTATACAGTGTATCCGAATTCGTCATAAATACTCAGACTCAGAAAAAAATCAGTGGAAGGTTCGTACCAAATAGCATTATTCATGGTAATTCATTTACTTACCAACAATAAATATGTAAGAATCTTTTTCTGGTTTCATTTTGACAATTTCCTATTTATATATTTTTTTAAATTTCTATTTGAAAAGTTTAAGATATATTCGAGATTGTACAACATTGTACAACAAAGAAATTTCTTTGGTTGAGTTCTTTTTTCGAATTAATGATATTCAAGGCCAGCAGGTGCGCTTATATGAACACAAATTTCACTCCTACGATGTATCAATTTGATATTCCGAATAAAATAAATGAAGAATAAAAGCATACTAAAAAGATAAGATTATCTTTCAACTATGATGATAGTGTTGAGAATTTTAACGACGAGTATCGTATCTAGAGCGGAAGTAGGCAGCTGAAACGTAGCGAGTTGTTGTTCGCGTGTAGTAGTGTTGTTGTGTTTATAGTGGGTTTGTTGTCATGGCTGTGTGTGTGTGTAAAGTACACGAAAGAAGAACGCGTTTGTTTGCTCATTTCTTACCTGAAATATGACGAATATTATGCTGAAATTTTCGAAGAATTTCGCCAGCGCTTTCCAAATAAGCAAGTTCCTACCAGACAAATGGTGCTTAAACTGTATCGTTAATTGGTGCGCACATATCAACACAAATTTCACTCCTACAATGTATCAATTTAATATTCCGAACAGAACAAATGAAGAATGAAAGCGTACTATAAAGATAAGATTATCTTTGAACTATGACAATAGTATTGAGAATTTCAACGACGAGTTCGAACCTGAACTGTTATATTCTATGATTTCAGACTGACATTTCGTGACCATAGAATTTCAAAGAAAATTGTATGCAACGGCAGATAATTATCGACGAGAATTCTTTCTAGTTAGAAGAAAGCTTAACACTAGGCCTCTATGATGAAATATTGATAATAGTACTTACCCATAGAATCGTCCGAACGTGATGAAGTGTGTGAATAGCTTTGAGAAAGAACATTTTCTTCAAACTCAGTATCGAACCTCCAAGGTTCTGGAATTGGAGAAGAAAATTTAGAGTTCATTACGGAATCCAGCCAATTGAAATAAAAGTAACTGAAGAGAATTAAATTCAGTAGGTAAGTAAGAATTAGAAATTTAAGTCCAGTCGGCGCTAATGCAAAAGTTGCTAACGAGTCTCCATATTCGTTGGCAACAAAATATCTTATCAACGTACGAAAAACCTGTACGCAATAGTATATTCTAAAACAAGTTGCAGAATGGGCACCTATTCCAACACGAATGCGAAATGAGTGTTGGAATTGCCTTCTGCAACGAGTATTAGACGATATTTTCTCTATTTCAGTCAAGAATTGTGAGAAATTTATTGGAATTCAATGAAAAATTCAGATTATAACTCCTAGTGCCTTTTGTATTTTATTTTCGCAGTTGGTGTGACTAATACGAAAATTGACAGATAATAGAATTTGAATAGTGCCTTCAAATCTCTACATGGTTTAATATTGACAATTGGCATGCAATGTATGATGTCAGTGTTGTCAACCACAAAACGAAAAATATAACTAAAACCAATGCTGTAATTAGTTCATTACAGCACTGTTTTAGTACTGTAATGAACTCATTACTACACTGAAATAGAGAAAAGTATATTCTGAAACATGTTGAAGTGCTCACATAAGATCAACAAATTTGTTTACGCTTGTTCTCTAAATGATTTTATCTTTAAACGAAAATCGACGAACAATAAAGACGTTGTCATATAACCAAAATAATAGGTTGCCAAATATCTCCCTTCCGTCTTTTTGTCTTTTGAATTTAGCGGCTATGTACAGAGCGCTACAAAGCTTATAACTGGCAATACAATACAATTACAATTATTGAAAGGTCTTGACATAACCTACAAAACGACGCTATGCATGATCATTTTGGATATTGCGTTCAACAGTTATGATGTGAAATGTGAATGTGAATGTGGAAAAGCTCGCCCTTAAGTGATTGTGAGTACTGATAATGACTTGGTCAGAATAGGAAAAATTAATTAAAGCTGTAAAAAGTTTTCTCTAATTCAGTGTCGTAATGAGTTCATTACAGTGCTAAGTTAGTTATATTTTTCGTTTAGTGGTTGACAACACTCAGGGCCGTCGCGTGGGTGGGGCGACCGAGGCGGTCGCCTTAGGCGCCGCGAGCCGGGGGGGCGTCGCCGTGGGTAACTTTTTTTTTGCGTTTTTCTAACTTTATTTATAATTTCTATCTCTGTGTACACGGAGGATACATGGCTGAGTACGCTAACTTTCTGTACAGAGCTAACTGTATGCACAAGCTGCACAAGTCCGCTCCAGTGGTCGCCTACTAGCGAACGAGTCCGCTCCTTGTTTCTGTCATAAAAGTATAAATCTAATGCTTAAATTCATGCTTAATTGATGTATCTGTCACTAATATTCTAATTTATTCTTTCAATGTATTTTCATAACTTGATGAGTAATTGTTGCATAATTATTCTTGGTTCGTTTATTCTTTCCCTCGATATTGAAATTTTTGTAAATTGATAATTTACTGCATTATATATATATTTCTAAAGTTTCTTTTTATTTATTTCCTTTCATCCTTTAAAGATTAGTATGTTCTTTGATTTGAAAGGCAGATATATTTGAAATGACCATAATTCTTTAATCTGCTGCAAATTGTCACAATTTTCTGATTGAATGATATTTTTTTATTGAAATTGTGACAATATACAGCAGATTAAAAGAATTATGGTCATTTCAAATGTATTTGTTTTCATTTCAATAAAAATATGGGATTCAACCTGCGCTTGCGTGGAATCCTATGATAACTCTTATAAAATGCACTAGAGGGCGCCACGAGATGGAACGTTGTGCGAATGGAATCTGTAATCAACTCTAAGATGACGAAAGATGGCGCTGTAAGTTGAGCTCTAAGCCGGGACCAATATTCATGCCAGAGTTGCCTATCTATAGGTAGTCTATGGTCCGCTCCGCACGACTTCTACAGCTGAGTCGGCTCGCGCCCTCGTCCCGACCACTCGGTTCTGGTCCAAACCGAGTATCAACGAAAGCGCTCGATCGCTTTCGCCTCTGTAGGGCCTGGGGGCGGGGGAGTGGTGGTTCAGGGGGCGCAGGCCTAAATCTTGCCTTGGCCGCCTTCGAACCACGCGACAGCCCTGACAACACTGACTGAGAGGATCCACTCTCTTCGACAAAAGTCTTTTTCACTGATGAGGCCCATTTTTGTCTTAATGAGTTCGTGAACAAACAAAATACCTGAATCTGGGGTGATGAACAACTCAAAGAGTCTCAAGAATTGCCGTCAAATCCAGAAGAAACAACTTCTTGGTGTAGTTCAGGGGCCGGAATGGTACTGTGAATGGTGACCGTTATCCGTCTTTTTGTCTTTTGAATTTAGCGGCTATGTACAAAGCGCTGCAGAGCTCGTAATAATATACATAATTACAAAGGTCTTGACATAACCTACAAAACGACGCTATGCATGATTAGTTTGGATATTCCGTTCAACAGTTATGATGTGAAATGTGAATGTGAATGTGGAAAAGCTCAGACGCGAGTTCAACAACATTTGTACGCTTTTTCTCAATGTGATTAAATGTCAACACGAATTTGTTTCAACATTGATGACGTAACATTACAACGAAAATATAAAGTAATCGATACTTTGATAAAAAGTTATAACAGAATTAATTTGAAAGAATACACAGTTTTTGAGGATATATTAGATATCACTATTACAGTGAATAGTAAGTAGCATAGGATATCAGTCACAGTGTATCCGCATTCGTTTAAAATTAGTCAAATTTCATCAAATACATTTTTATTCCAGTCCTATTTCCCAGTTTTGGAAAGAAAATCAGATGACGGTTGGCATCAGATATTGTTATTGAAGGTAATATTTTTATCTACCAGTAAGCAATATGCACGAATCATCGTCAGATTTCATTATCGGAATTTTCGATAATTTTTTTTTATTAGAAAGGTTCAAGATATGCATTGGAGAATTATTTTTCCTAGTACGATACAGAGATCTTTATATTACCTTTTCAAAATGTATGATGTGCAACGAAAGAAGATGGCGCTGATAAAACACAAGTTGTGAATTGTAACGAGTTCTGACCTGAACTGCCATATTCTCTGTCATATCAGACTGACATCATAGATATAGAAAACATAGAGGTCTAATTCGAAGTCGAAGAGTGGGGCATTATATTTAACTGACAAAATGGCTATCGTCTGCTGTTGTTGATATGTATTCGAACGAATTGATCAAGTTGAACTGTAATTAGAGTGGTGTTTTCGTCTAGTATTTTTTGATTACGGTATTCTCAAGATGGTGCACTGTACTGTATTTGACTGCTCAATTGAATACAGAAAAGGATTAAACATTCACTTCTTTCAGCAAGTTTAATGTCGAAAGGTCACATTATTTTGTATTGCATTGAACTTTCACCTTCTATTTCAGTTTTCCTATAAGAATCAGGAATTGTTACAAAAGTGGATAGAGGCGATAGAATTGAAAGGCTGGGAACCAAAACTCATAAACAGGAGTGGTAGTACTCATTTCATAGAAAATGACTATCAGATTTGGCCTGGAACTTCCACATTACTTTTAAGAATGCCTGCTGAACCGTCAGTTCTCCCAGCCTTTTCAGAGGATTATCACATTCCTACAAAAAAAGGAGACTTTCTGAAGATTCTCATTCAAAATATTGTGATGTCCGAGGACGGTAGACCTTCGAAGAAACTATGATTTGAGATTCTGCAATTCATTCACATCTGGAAGTCATGAAAAAAGGAAGAAAAAATTGCCAGATAATGTTAGGATTAAATCATTATTGAAAAAGAATAAATGCCTTAGACAAATAATAGAGAGGAGGAAAAAAACGTTAAAAACAGAGGGATCTGGGATCTATAATTGCATCACTTAAAAAAAAAGGATTTTCAGACTCTAACCTGGATCTCTTACTAGTAGATAAATTCAGTGAAGTCTCAAAGGATTTTATTTTGGACTTTAATCGCATCAACACTAAAGCGTTTTTTGCAAAAGTTCGGGCTCGTCATGGGTTCAACAACAATCCGAACGTTCAACAGTTCAAATGGGCTTTGCAACAAATTTAGTTGCACAATGTTGACATAATGGTCGAACAATTAACATTTCATTCAACCCATTTCTCTATATTAGATATCTGATTTACTTTTTTACGGTAAAGTCATCATTTAAACATATAGATGTATTTATTTCTGTATGACCAAAACTCGGTGGTCATTTTATCAGTTTCGTCAATTAAATGCCTCACTTTTCAGCCACGATTAGTAAAACAGTTAGAAATCTAGTTTCTATATCTAAGACTGACATTTCATCAGCATGGAATTTCAGTGATTATTTTTCCGACCCAAATATCGACCAATAGAATTGCACCATTCGACGTCACGTGGTACAACCTACATGGTATTATACTGATAATTTTTTGAAAATTTTCTCTGGTAGTTGCTGTATATAAACAAAACATGATCCAGTCAAATTAAGCACACGTCAAACTGACAGGTTGAATTCAATTGTGAAAATTGGAGATTTTGCATGAAAATGAGTCGATTTGGAGTTTGTTCTCTGTCCACCATCGATAAAAAAGTCAAAGGAAATGTTCCCATTAATACGGAGAAGGCAAAAAAACATTTTGGAACCAATTTACTACTTTTTGTACTGAGAGGAATACACATTGAGTGCTAAAACGAGTGAAGCGCAATTGGCAAACATTATGAAAGATTACGCTTACAATATGAAGAAAATGTATAGAGAAGAATATAAGGAAGGTACAATAAAAACAATTTGGAATCAGACTGCCAAATTACTTCAAGAAAAGTATTTGAACGATTTCGACATCAAAATCAACCCATTTTCGGATGCTGCATTCAAGACTGCTCGAGGAGCTCGTGATGCCAAGCGTAAGGCTTTACAATCTATTCCGGAAAAACGGAGGCAAGTGCAGCAGCGTTGGAGGAAAAGATTGGGATGCAATGACCACTGTTTGGGACGAGGAAACTCCTGATGGCCTCCAGAAAAAATTATTCATGATAATATCAGTGGAATTGGCTTGGAGAGGTGGTGAAGGCAGCATGGCGTCAATACATCACTTCAAGGCAGAACAGCGAAATGAAGGGGAAACAACTGGGAGAATTGAATACAATCCAATTTTCAGCAAGACCACACAAGCTGGTGAAAAAATTATCAGACAGCAAGTGGCTGGTGGAGAATCGGGAAATCCCTGACAAGTGCCCAGGAGACTGTTCCAGAAATTGAGAGCGAAGAGAGATGTCAATATCAAGAGCGACAGACTATTCCTGACCCAAAATCCATTCTGGAATAAAGTTCCAGGCGCTAGGTGGTACAAGGATTTCCCAGTAGGCCAAAACACGATTTCAAAGTGGGTTAAAGAGTCAGCACAAAAAGCTGGGCTTGACCTTGGTAACAAAAAAATCACCAATCACTCCAGTCGTGCAACAGCCGTCTCCAATCTAGCGAAATCGGGCCTGGGAGAGCAACAGATAATCAAAATAACTGGACATGCCAACAGTAACTCCATCAAGCCGTATCTCCAACTCAACCAGGAACACCACTAATTAATTGTCAAGAAACTGCGAAGGAGTGAGCCTACTGCAGAAAATGCCATCAACAGCATAAACCTCATGCCATCTACCTCTTCTGGGACCATTACCAATAACTCTGACTTGAAGAAAACATGCACCAATGTTTACAACAATTGTATTTTTAATTGCACTACCCTGATTCTTAATTAAATGTTGCTTTATTCATTATGAAATTCTTATTTGTTAACTGTACATTTCGTCTCATGGTGCAATTCTATTGGCCGACATTTGGGACAGAAAAATAATCTCCCGAATACCACACGAGCTTCAAAATTATCTGGTATTTCCCGATAGGTTCCTGCAAACAAATAAAATCGTCTAGTTTTTCTGGATAAATAACTCGCGCTTCGCGCTCGTGATTTTTTAACCTGAAAAACTTGACTCCTTCATTTGTTTGCAACGAACCTATCGTGAAATACCCGATAATTTTGAAGCTCTTGTGGTATTATAAGTGAAAATTTGTATGTTACGGCAGAGAACTATCGACTGCATTCTCCAGAGAATTCTTTCTACTTAGAAGAGGGTTTCATACTAGACCTATATGATAACTATTGATAATAGTTCTTACCCAGCAAATCGTCCGAACGCGGTAAAATGTTCGTATTATTCAATGCAGAATTATGTTCCTGAAGCGGTATCTTCTTTTGCAAAGAATTGTCTACCTCTGAAATCAAAGATTAAAAAATTTTAAATTTAGTTTATTCCAGAATCCAGCAAATTGAAGAGAATCACATTTCGTAGGTAAGTAAGAATTAGAATAGTAGTCCTATATGTTAAATATTGATAAGCGTACTTACCCATTAAATTTTCCATACATAGTGAAGACCTTGCTGACCCTTGTGAAGAATCATTGTTATGAAAAACTGTTCCATTGCTGTTGAAATTCTCCGGAGCAGAATTATTTTCCTGAGATGTTATATTCTTTGGCAAAAAATTGTCGAGATCTGAAATTAAAGATTCAAAAATTTTTAATTCAGTTCATCACGGAGTTCAGCCAATGGAAGCAGAAGCAATGGACGAAAATCAAATTCGGTCGGTAAAATATCACTTGAAACAAAATTTGGACTACTTGGCATATAGGGCCATTTCAATCAAGCAACCATTGGTTGGTGCACCTATATTTTGTAGCTTACGGTTGGCTCCTTCGTCAGGGTGATGAAAAACATCATACAAAAGTTTTGTGGAATAATAAAACAAAGTTAGAAAAACTCAACAAACATACTAGGAGCCACTACATGAATATTGTTTCACTTAAATATAACAAGTTGTGAATTTTAAGTAAATAAGTAAAACAATATTCATGTAGTTGGTTCTAGAATGTTTGATGGATTATTCTAACTTTATTTCATTGTAGTATTATTCAACAAAGAGTTATTTGATGTTGTTATAGCACCCTGATGAAGGAGCCAGCCCTAAGCTCCCAAAATATAGGTGCATTAACCTATGGTTGCTTCATTAAAAGAGCCCTATACGCCGAGCCACACAAATGTCTCTAAATTTCAACACATTACTTAAACTTCCTTTAGAAATGAAAATAATACTTACGCTTATCTGAATCTTCCTTATTCGATTGAGAATTCGTGAACTTTGGTGTAGAATTATTTATCTGTGAATTCTCAGTGTCTGAAATTAAAGAAAATATTTTAAGTTCCATTTCCTACATTGAAAACTGTTATATATTAGCTAAAATATAAAAGGAATGGATAGTTTGATACGAAAAATAACATAACCGAATGGATATACCAGGTATACCGGTATGAAGTGAGCTTGGGTGACAAGAGGACCATTTCTTGGGCCTTTCGTTGGATGTGTTTTTACACACAGTATTTTTACGTCGAATTGATCAGTCTTTTTTAATTTTCGTGCAGATTTGAATCTATATGGTGGAATTCAGTAAGGTATTGAATTCTTCAATGCAGGTCCACTAGAAATATTGTTATTAGTAACGATAAATTGCATGAAATATCCTGCAAGTTTCGAAAATTATAACGTAAACTGTCGAACATTCCTTGACGACGTTGAAATGAATGAATAGAATCGAAGATCTGTCATATATCAATGCATTAACTATACGGATCCGCTCTCACGTAAACGTCATAGGAAACAATCATCTTCTCCCAATATTTGGAATGAGGTTACCATTAAAATTATGCGAAGTGCATACACCAGTATTTTAGACATCGTAGGCAAAATATCGCAGAATTCTATGGGGGTGATTAAATTTTTCATTGAAATTTTTTTCGGTTACTAGTTTAAATGAGAAATTGAGCTATGAGTTTCAACATAACATAGGTTATGTTATACTTACAGGTATTGTTCAATACTGAATTTGTTGAAATTGATGTGGTACTATTTTGCACTGGTGCTGGGGGATTGTTGAACACACCGTTGAAAACAGCTGAAACAAACCAAGGAGAATGTATAAGTAATGTAACCTCTGAGGAGTTTATAAATAAAACCCACAATCTTTTTCACATTCAACCACCCTTGGATTGATGCATCAAATATCAGTCATAAAAGATTGGACCAGAGACTTATATTAACCCAACTTATAATTGGAGGACTGGGGAAGACAGATTTCCAGTGAGATCTTCAAATTCGAGCTTTGTTGCTGAGGTTATGTTTCTGACGACTTTCTGAAGTTCGGTTGAAATAGACTAAGATTGCAGGTTAAACTTCGCAGATCGAGAGTTGAATTCTAGTATTATCATTGATATTGAATCATCCAATGACTGGCTAGAAGATTATCATGTAATGTTTGTTGAAGGCTCATCCAAGTGTCCATCTCATATTAATTTAATTGGAAATGTTGAAGATCTTTTGTAATTTCATGTGACATATTTCTCAGCTCGTATTTTCTGATGAATGCCTTCCCGATCTGATCACCTCTGAATTAGTAGAAGGTAATTGAGTACCGATATGATTGGCATCAAATGTAAATTTAAAAATATTTTTCCGTCGACCTCTCAATAAAAGCTCTGTTTAACGTTCTCAAAATCATGCATTAATGACCCATTGCAAGGAACGATTTCTATCTATTTTAATGGATGATGTAAAAGAGTTTATAGCAAATGCTCCAGACAGTATTTTCATGACGTCAAAGGTAAATATAAGACTCAATTAAATTAATTTTCTAAATTTTTCTTATTGTCACGTAGATATAAAATATGTTACTTTAAATTTTTAATTTGAAGGTCGCTATGATATTTGGAGTATCCGGGGTATTGCGAAAAGATGAGCTGTATAAGTTGCAGATAAATGAAGTGCAGGATATGGGTTTGAAATTTTTAACAAAAGTGAATTCATCCAAAACGCACTCGAAAAGGATATTCACTGTGGTGGATAATACACTTTTGAATCCAATCAACAGATATATATCCTTGAGACCAATTCACACTCCACACGAAAAGTTTTTCGTCTTTTACTAGAACTCTAAATGCTCAATACAGCCAGTAGGAATCAATACGTTTTCGAAATTACCATTGTCATTTGCAAAATTTCTCAAATAAGAACAACCCAATCTGTATACCGATCACTGTTTTCGGCGTTCTTCTGCATCTATCCTTTCGGACAGTTGAGCAGATATTGCAGCCATCAAACGGCATGGAGGATGGAAATCAACATCTGTTGCAGAAGGGTACATCGAAAACTCAATGAAAAATAGTTTAGAAACTGCTGAAAAAATTTTATGCGATAATCGTTCGCCAGTAATTAATACATCGGCTCCCACCAGTTCCACACATTCCTTATCGCAAATCGTCAGTTACGATGTAAATATGGACTATTCAGAATGTCACATCTCAAAAATTCCGTCTATGAATTTTACGAATTGTTCAATTGGAACCATAAATATAAATATGTCAAAGTGTGCATCGAGATTTTCATTGTCAAATTTTATATTGTAAGAAATAAAATTTATTTGAATAAATAATTTATTTCTAATTCATAATGAGGTCGACGGAAAAATCTTGTGATCAACTCGTTAAATTCGTTAAACGCTCGCTCCGCTCATGTTAAAATATCTCGACCATTAATCGCTATCATTAATAAACTAGGTGATCAAATAACCAAATACTGCTAATGTAGTCAGTTGAATATAGTTGAAAGCCATATATCTATGTAAAATAATGAGGATTAAGTGATGAACTTATACTTACGGATATTGTTTTCGAGAGTAGGTGTCGAAACGCTTAATTGAGAGTTTGCATTTTGTGCTGACAGGGTTTGTTGTGAACTGTTAACCATTCGTTGATCACCAGCTGAAAAAAAAAAAATATTTTCATCTGCAGTCTACAAAAATGTAAAAAATTGATTTAATCCATATTATCATATTATGTCATATTGATGTAGAAGCAAAGATCGCCCTTAAGTGATTGTGAGTACTGATAATCACTTGGTCAGAATAAGAAAAACTAATTAAAGCACTAAAAAGTTTTCTCCCATTCTGTGTCGTAATGAGTTCATTACAGTGCTAAGTTAGTTATATTTTTCGTTTAGTGGTTGACAACACTGACTGAGAGGATCCACTCTCTTCGACAAAAGTCTTTTCACTTTTTCACAATGAGTTCGTGAAAAAACAAAATACCTGAATCTGGGGTGATGAACAACTCAAAGAGTCTCAAGAATTGCCGTTCAATCCAGAAGAAACAACTTCTTGGTGTAGTTCAGGGGCCGGTGGAATAATCGGACCATATTTCGTCAAAATGTAGGACGGCCGGAATGCTACTGTGAATGGTGGCCATGATAGCAGACTATTCATTGCCCGAAATTGTAGCTAGTGGTCTCGACGAAATGTGGTTTCAGCAAGATGATACCACATGCCATACAGCTCGTGAAACCATGGTTTTACTGCGAGAGCATTTTGGCGAGCAGATAATTTCACGCTTCGGACCAGTGAATTGGCCGGCTAGATCATGTGACATCACACCTCTTGATTTTTTCCTTTGGGTCTATGTGAAGTTCAAAGTCTACATGGACAAGCTGCCTACGATTGAGGTATTGGAGAGCAATATTACTCGAGTCATTGGAGAAAGATCACCTGAAATACTCACGCGTCATCGAAAATTGGAACTATCGAATGGACCGTGTTAACCGTAGTCGAGGTCAGCATTTGAAAGAAATTATCTCTATAAAATAATTGTAAAGAATGGTTCTTTCATTTGTTAATAAACATTATAAAATAAAATTAATTTTTTTCATTTAAATAAAGAGTAACTCTGAATACAGGGTTTCTCAAGTTCGAGTGCCTATTAGACGTTTCTGGAGAACTAGACATATTTGAAATCTGAAAATTGGGTTGCTAAAACTAGTTTACATACCTCCATTTTGTGATGTAGCTGTTTCTAAATGATTAATTGGCATGTCACCTGTAAGAAAAGTAGTTATTAAAAAAATATGAAATCAGCAAAATCATGCAAGAAAGCGACATAAAAAATCGAAACTTTGAATTCACAAATTCAAACTAATAGGATTCATGGGAAATTCACTGGATTTTTGTAAGTACAGGCTGTATCAGGTTCGAGGGTCTATTAGACGTTTCTGAAGAACTAGACATAATTGAAATCTGAACATTGGGATTATCATATTGTTCGAAGTTCTCTCAAGAGCTAAAATATTTTCGAAGCTCAAAAACTTCTGGTTATACAGGGAGTGAAAATAATTTCGACGAAAGAAATTTTTTTCAGGTTTTCCATTCCGAGTATTCTATAGTGAATTTATATTTCTGTTGAAACCATTGTATTAAATCGAATAGTTTTCAAAATATCCAAAAAAAAAACTGGAAAAAAAGTCAAATATGTTCAGTCAGTAATATGTTCATTATTCTTATTTTAAATATTTTGAGCGTAAACCGTTTTTACAACATCGAAGAGGAAGGATGTGAAAAGGTCATGCCTCTTTTGGATTTCAAAAATATCACAGGGTGTTTCAAATTTTGTGTTGAAAATTGTGATCTCAAATTGGCCATAACTTCTGTTTTTCAAATTAGAACCCTATTTTTTTATAATTGTGTTGGATTCTGCGGTCAAAAATAATTTACTAATAATTCTGTCACATCACCATGTATATAAAATAGATCTTGAATTTCGTAATTAGAATAACGGTTCATTTCGTTAAATCGAGAAATGAAGATAACGAATAACAATAACACCTGACACTTGTGAATTATTAACAGATAATTTATCTTCTATGGGTACAGATTGTTCCCATGGTTTCGAAAGTATTCATTGAATTATTTTAGATGCAATCAATTTTACTCTACGTACACCATAAATTCGGAAAATCTCAAATAACTCAGAAATTATTGAATTTAGGAGCATAATCATGTGAGAAAACTATCATTATTTTTGACCGCAGAATCCAACAAAATTATAAACAAATAGGGTTCTAATTTGAAAAATAGAAGTTATGGTCAATTTGAGATCACAATTTTCAACACAAAATTTGAAACACCCTGTAATGATATTTTTGACATCCAAAAGATGCATGACCTTTTCACATCCTTCCTCTTCGATGTTGAAAAACGGTTTACGCTCAGGATATTTAAAATAAGAATAATGAACATCTTACTGACTGAACATATTTGACTTTTTTTCCAGTTTTTTTTTGGTTTTTGAAAACTATTCGATTTAATACAATGGTTTTAACAGAAATGTATTCACTATTAAATACTCGTTCATACCAGGAATGGAAACCTTGAAAAAATTTTTTCTTCAATTTATTTTCACTCCCTGTATAACCGGAAGTTTTAGGGCTTCGAAAATATTTTAGCTCTGTAGAGAACTTCGAACAATATCATAATCCCAATTTTCAGATTTCAAATATGTCTAGTTCTCCAGAAACGTCTAATAAGCACTCGAACTTGAGACACCCTATAGATTTGTTATGGTTTAAATATTTACTCGCAAGTAGCTCAACAAGAGAGCCAAAGCAGAGCTGTGCTAAGCACCGAAAAAAAGTGCTTCGAGCACTAAGCCCTAAGCACTCGAAAAAAAAAGGCTTCGAGTCTCGAGTTCTAAGCACCGCTTTCGACAGAAGGCTCCGGATTACCGAGCACCTTTGCAAAAGTAATTGAATATTTCGAGCACTAAGCACTTTAGTGGGAACTATTTTATGTAATGTTGTTTGATTGAAATGAGAACTCTTTAGCTTCATCGACATATCTAAAATTATGATTTCGAGACTGGGAAAAACTCAAAAGCCATTTTATTTGTTTTGTGAAACGCATGCATTCAATTTTCATTCTGGTACTAGTTAATCTTATTCGTCGATCTCAATCTGAATGGCTGTTCCTAATCAATGCATAAAGTTGAATTAATAATCGAGGACCAATTATTTTATAAGCGAGAACACATTACTGAAAAAATGTGGAAAGCACTGACGTGAGATCAGGAGCTTTTACGCGGTTGTTCTAAAGTCTTCTCTCAGACTTAAAAAAGAGTGCGATTCAAAATCAGAATCAATAAACATATATCTTAAATGGAAGTTGAGTGAACTTACAGTTCAGCAAATTCTTCGATCTGGCATTCTTTCCACATTTCTATACCATATATAAGTTGTTGTAGTTGATTGTCATCAATTATAACCAAATTTCAGATTCATAATTGCTGAGCTATCGGACAGGTCTGGCCCAATAACTAACTTGGCTTATATTTGGATAATAAACTAATTCTATTAATATGGAATCTCTATCTCATCTCTTTCGGAAATTTCAGACATTTGGGAAAAGAATTGTCCTCTTGTCGCAAAATTCATAATGACATTTCCATTCAAAATATGACAACTGCACACACCAGTATTTTAGACATGTTTGTCATAAAAATGAACCCAAAGAATTAGTTTCATTTTCGGCTCAATATTCACTCATTATGACAACTTGTCATAAAATTAAAACCACCCTCATAGAGGTTTATAGTGATGTGAATTCATAGATAGAAATATAATCTGTGACTTCATTTTCAGAAAAACTCATATCTTCTGGAGATTGTACGCTATGATGATGAAATTTTAAAATATTTTAGGTACCTATACACTGCATAAATGCCCTAAATTGTTGTGATCTGACGAATAACTCATGAGATATTGTGTATTGAAAAAAACATTTTGGGAATTTTTAAAAAATTTTCTCTCGTGACGATTTTCTCGAAATTTGGCACACTCCTTCCTTTTAACGCTATCTACACATTCTCTAAGTTACGAATTGATAGGATGAATATTCAAGAAATTAATGTTATTAACTGCTAAACTATTCGATGGATTTGGCCCAATAACGAACTTGACCGAGATATTTGGACACTCGACCAATTCTAAAAAAATGAAAACTCTAGGTCCTTCCTTCCGAAGATAGAGAGTATACGGCCGGAGGGCCAGACATACTCAAGTTTGACCTCGAATTCTTCATCAGGAAGTCAAACCCAATCGATTGAGGCCATTTTCGACTCGATATTCGGAAATTACAGACATTTTGACAGAACGATAGCCCGCCTGTTCCACTAGTAACAAGCGCGCAAAAACAAAAATTTTCTGGCCTTCATAACCATAAAGTCAAATCAATGGTGACTGAAGAAATACTGAATATTAATTCAAAACGATCATATTATCTTTGCGCACATAAAAAATCAAATACCGTACCTGCTTATATTGACCCTACTTCAAGAATTCGGAAAGGCTTAGTGCTTAGCGGATTACTAAGCACTAAGATTTTCGCGAGAGTGCTCCGAAAAACAAGCACTTAGCACTAGCCTTTGAAAAGTGCTCGCGAGCACAGTGCTCAGAAGCACTAAAGTGCTTAGAGTGCTTTCACGAGCACTAAGCACAATGCTTTGGCACAGCTCTGCGCCAAAGCAATCTGACCTCACGTTAGTGCTTTCTGAATTTTTTATAATTGTGTTGGATTTTGCGGTCAAAAATAATGATAGATTTCTTACATGATTATGCTCCTAAATTCAATAATTTCTGAGTTATTCGAGATTTTCTGGATTTATGTAGTACGTAGAGTCAAATTCTTTGAATCTGATTCATAAGGATATTCTGTGAGCATAGAAGATAAATCATCCCATATATAAATCACAAGTGTCAGACAGGTCTTATTGTTAGTCGTTATAAAATTTTTTGATTTCACAAAATGAATCGTTGCTATTCTAATAATGAGATTTTGGATTTATTTCCTATTATTGTATTTTTTCAATTGTATAAGCAATACACATTCAAATACAATTAATGATATTGCTTATTTCAAATCCATGGTGGATGACACAAAATGTTGAGTATCCAATGAGGAGTATCTCAATTTTTTTCACAATACAAAAAAAATTTACATATGGGACAATTATTGATGAGATGAGGTATTGTTACTTCTGCTTCTCCGCATTCACAACTTGCGCTAGGAACTGAGTTCCGTCTGAATAGCATGCTATTGGTACGACCTGTTCTCAAACGATTAAGAACTGTCCAAATTTTTCTTGGAAGATCAAAACTAGGAATTTTTTCAGAAGGATCAGAAACGAGATACTTATTGAACATTTCGTAAGAGTTCCACTCAGTCTTGCAAAATTCTTTATCACTTATGTATATATTGATGAATGTTTTATGCCATAATGGTTTACATGACTTCAATCTGGGAATTCTATTTTGTGGAATATATGAAATAATTGGGAATAAATTGGGAAAAGAATGATATTTGTTCCAAGAATTCAGAGCTGCAGTCTGTCTGCGAATATGGGGAGGGACAATGTTATACAAAACTGGTAACCAATGAACCGGTGTAGATGTGATGGTGGTGCGTACGAAATTCGGAATAAAAGTTTCCTGCATTCAGAATATTGTTATAGAAAGACAATAACCAACACTATGGCTCTTTTCCTAAATGTTTGATGAATTCTGGACGAATTCCGTCAAAACCTGCTGCCTGTTGAGATTTGGTAGATTTGATTGCATCCCTCAATTCATCTATATTGAATGGATATGACACATGTTCTAAAGTAGGAGCTGATTTCCTGAATATGTGTAAATAATTAATCAATTACAGTAGTAGTGAATAGTGAATATTGTGAAGTCCTAAATTTTCAAGGATAGGCTTTTTGTGTATTTTCCTTTAAATTTTAATATATTGAAGTAGTTGAATAGAAACGAAAGAAATATTTAATATATCGCATATTTATTATTATTATTGTGTATTCATTATCATTATTGTATATTTAGTATATTGTTATAAATATAAATAAATAGTTAAATTAATCTATTAACATTTTGAAGGAACATTCTAATCTAAAAATTCTAGACTATCTGTTCAATTGCAGACAATATTAAAAAAACTTGAATAACAACATATTACTACTTAAGTCGCGTTCAGTGGATTCTGATCAGTTTAAAATCTCCTTAGGTTCAAATGGTCTACGAGTTTCTTTCCCTTTGCATTTTCGATGATGCTCTTCACAACCTTATGTCACTTGACTTTCGTAGGATTTTTCCGGACCTCATTAACACAGTGTACTGCTTACTAAGTCCTTACCAGCAATGTCTGTGGTAGCTAGAGACAACCTACACACTATTCACACATTCACACAAGTTATTAGTCCTTCGCCGATTTCTTCCTAGAGGTCAGGACACGAATAACAGACCGCAACTCGCTGCAGGCGGTAGACGCAAAGGCCATTGACGGCTGCTGAACCAAGACCATACATTTATACCTCTATATTAGCAACTCTCTTGTTTAGAGCTAGAACTACAGTGACTTTGTACAAGACAATGGCAGCAATGATAGTCTTTTGATTGGTGTTGCCATCAACGGTCGAAATTTCATTGTTTACCTAACTTGTAGTAGTATATTTACTGACTGAAACTAAGACCAAATCATTTTTTCACAAATTGGATACAATCATTAATTTATAATCACATGATATTAGAATGTTCTCCAACATTTTGTTTCTTTTCAGATTCTAAAAATACTATTAAGTTGTATCTCATTATTGCTTTGATCCCCTCTAGAGTAAGTACAATGGTGTAACATTTTCAATAGTTATTACAAAGTTGGATTCTCAATATACAGGGTACTGCAGAAGTCAGTTCACCGTTTTGTCCTTAAAAAAGAAAAAGCAGAAATAATTGCAAATAATTTTTTTTCGAGTGTGACCTCACATTTTATGTTCTAATTGTTTCACTCCCCCTTCAATACACATGCGGCATGGTTTAGTCACGGCAAAACAAATTTTACGAAAAAATTAGCAAGACTACCTGAACGCAGCTGGTACTTACGAATTAACGATACAGTTTATGCATCATTTGTCAGGTGGGAACTTTATTTGAGAAGCGCTGGCGAAATTCTTCGAAATGTGGATTCTGCATTGTGAGTTGCTGACATATAAAATTGTCTAATTTCCTCCGTCTCAATAATTTACGTGCGCCCATATGTTAAACATATGATTTGCATAGTTTGAAGAAAAATTAAGATGATTTCTCGATTTTGGTTGTGAAACACACGTTTTTCCGCATTACCTTGATTTTATTTCGCCATTGTGAAATACGCATACTTTTGGAAATTTTTCGCATATTTTGTTAATACCCGCATTTTTATTTTTGGTTTGATAGTGCACGAAACAGTGACACTCGCAGAATTCTTAGTTTATTTCGCTCGCATAGTGTTTTCTCTCATCAATCGACACAGACATCAAATTATGTTAAAACAGACAAATATAGTGACTTCACTTGAAGTGACAAGAGCTGCCATCGGCGTATGGAAGCAGTGGTATCTGCATTCGAGGGATCCTTCAAGAAGCCTACCAGGATAAGGAAGCCCCATTCTTTTCGGCAACCGGTAAGACTTTTTATATTCAGTATCTTACTGTTGTGGAATCTGCAGTTGCGATATGCGTACGCAACATCCAATAATAAAATATACAGTCAATAATAAAATATACGGACCTGATCACGGCATACAGAGCCTTCCATGGCTTGTTCGGTGTGGATTTGTCAAACCTATTCAGCCGTAATCCACTGAATCACTTGCGAGGTCACAATCTGAAGTTGGCGAAGGAGAAGTTCAACACCTCTGGAAGGGAGCACTTTTTATCAAACAGGATTTTTGCTGCGTGGAATGCTCTGCCAGAAGTTGTGGTGAACGCTGCGTCGGTGAATGGGTTCAAGGGTTCTCTGGACCGATGGTTCGCTGGTTTAATTTCTCGTTAATTGTTCTTTGCTTTTTTGTTGTATTCAGTACTGTGACATATATTTCATTGTTAAGTTATTTTGTGAGTTTATAGAATTAATTTCTCAACTCTTCTCAAACTGTAATAATAATAATAATAATAATAATAACTAGCTCTACGTAATTAAACATAGCATAAAGCCCCTACAACCAATGTTTGAATAAACCAAACATATAATAATAGATGAAAGCAAACTATTTATTTGTGTTGTTTACAGTAACTTAAAAGATTCCTCTCTACCAAAAAATGGAATTAAATCGTGAAAATTTTCAAAAGCGATTCTTTTTTTACAACAGTGCATCCATGAACTTAATTCAATTTTTGGCGATGAAGCTCCAATAAGGACCAGTGTTTATTGATGGTATGGTGAATTCAACCTAAATCAGAGTGGCAGAAGTACTTCGACAATTGGTTCATACGCATGCAAAAGTGATCTTAATGGCGAATAACAATAAAGCGGTTTTCGTTTATTAATATTTCTTTTAGTTCTCTTATCCCTAAATATAAAAGGCAAACCTAGTATGTTCTGAAGTTAAAGCAAAAAAATTAGACGTCATTAAGGAATCAAGACCAGTGCGACAAAAGCAGGATATGAGTCAAATTAAGTAGGAAACCAGGATTTCAAGGCTAGTTCGACTCTGCAGAAGTTTCAATCGTTTTTGGCTAGAAGTCTCATTAACTCACTATTAAACAATTCAAAAAAGTATATTTTGAAGAGTTTTTGAAAAGCACCTTGGTGTTGACAGCAAAATTTGCACGCTTACTCTCTAAGCGATTATATCTTTACACGAATTTGTACCCACATTGAAATCGTTACAATATAACTAAAATATGTAGTAATGGGCAGTTTGATACAAAAAAATAAATAACAGAATGAATGTTAATTAATATCAATGAGCAGTTTTTGGGGATATTTTAGATGTTGTATGGTGAATAGCAGCATAGGATATCTATACAGTGTATCCGAATTCGTCATAAATACTCAGACTCAGAAAAAAAATCAGTTCGAGGTTCGTACCAAATAGCATTATTCATGGTAATTCATTTACTTACCAACAATAATTATGTAAGAATCTTTTTCTGGTTTCATTTTGACAATTTCCTATTCATATATTTTTTTAAATTTCTATTTGAAAAGTTCAAGATATATTCGAGATTGTACAACATTGTACAACAAAGAAATTTCTTTGGTTGAGTTCTTTTTTCGAATTAATGATATTCAAGGCAAGCAGGTGCGCTTAAATTAACACAAATTTCACTCCTACGATGTATCAATTTGATATTCCGAACAAAATAAATAAAGAATAAAAGCATACTAAAAAGATAAGATTATCTATCTTATAGATATATAGATAGATAGATATATAGATTATAGATATAATAGTGAACTAATAGAAAAATCTGATAATAAAAATAAAACTTTATGGGGCTTGGTCAATGCTTTGAGCAGCAGAGGTACCAAAAAGTGTCGACCCATTGAAATTGTTGTTGATGGCGTCTTATACGCTGAGGCTAAGGATGTAGCTTCGATTTTTGTCGACTATTTTTCAACCATAACTGCAGTATGCTGAACTCTTATTATAAAAATTCATTATGTCCATATGGTACGTCATCAAGAATGCTAAACTCAAATTTTTTTCTTCTTTCCAGTAACAGAGTATGAGGTTTCAGACACTATAAGTTCACTCAATAATAAGAGTAGTAGTGGAAATGATTCTATTTCCTCTCGTGTTTTAAAACTGATAGGCATTAACATTGCTTCGCACTTTGCCCATATAATCAATATGTCTGTGAGTAGTGGTATATTTCCCCATCTTCTCAAGGAGTCCATCGTTGTTCCAATTCATAAAAAAATGATGCTCACGACATTGCTAACTACAGACCTATCTCCATTCTTAGTGTGTTCTCGAAAGTCTTCGAGCGGATCGTCTTCAATAGAATGATGAATTATTTGGACAAACATCAAATTCTTGATACTGCACAGCATGGCTATCGATCAGGCCGCTCTACTCAGTCGGGGCTCTTTATTTTGTCGAATTTGTCTATGAATGTCTCGATGATGGCCAATTCGTCGCGGGGTTATTCTTCGACCTCTCACGGGCTTTTGACAGCCTCTCTTTCCAAGTTCTTCTCGACAAATGCTATAGTTTAGGCTTCAGGGTGTGTTCCTAAATTGGCTCTCCAGTTATCTTGAGGAGAGGACAATATCCGTCAGGATGGCCGACTTTGTTTCGGATAAGCGGGAATTGAGCCACGGAGTACCACAGGGTTCGGTTCTGGGACCACTTTTGTTCCTCATTTTCATTAATGATTTACCGCCCAGTTTGAGAAATTAGTGGCGAATTCTTTCAATGTTCCAGCTACATTCAATGTTATTGATATGGTAAGAATTCTTTTATTCGCGGATGATACCTCGATATTGGTTGCTGCCGCGACCTTTGATGAACTGCAGAAGCTGTGTCAACGGTTGGTGCAGTGCTTCGGCGAATGGTGTCATTTGAATGCCCTGATGATAAACATCCAAAAAACCCAGTGTGTTCATTTCACTTTAAGTACTGGTGAGCAAAAGCTTGTGATACACCATCTTGATGGAACTATTCTGTCGGCTGAGCACTCGAAATTCCTGGGAATCTATATTGATTCCAATCTAAGATGGGTAACGCATGTGGATCACTTATGTAAGAAACTCAATAGTTCATATTACGCAATGAGTAGAGTCAAGAACTCGCTTCCCCTAAGTAGCATCATAAATATATACTACAGCCTGGTCCACAGTCACTTATCTTACAATATAATGCTCTGGGGTAACTCAACTGATGTTGGAAGAGCATTTATAATTCAGAAGAGGATTTTACGGATGATCTACAATATTCCTCCGAGGTCCTCTTGTCGTCCTATATTCATAGAGAGAGTATTCTTACAGTGGCTTGCAATTACATTTTTAGATGTCTGGTTTATGTGAAGGAGAATGAGACTGTTTTACAAGACTTTCAAGCTTTCATAGCTATAACACCAGAAATGGTGGAATTGTTCCATATTCCGAAGCATAATACCACCAGGTTTGAATATGCACCCACATATCAGTGCATCAAACTTTTCAATCATCTTCCTAAAAGCGTTAAGACTCTAGAGCTGAAAGAATTTAAAAAGTAGTCAAAAAATAAACTCATTGAGCAATGTTTTTATAGTGTAGCTGATTATTTTCAGTCGTAATGCAGAATTTAATAGGATTTATTATTATTGTATTGTGTAACTTTTTTTTCTCTCTGACCTGTCCTATACATATTTGTTTATATGTCTAAAAAGGATTAATAAATATTATTATTATTATTATTATTATTATCAACTATGATGATAGTGTTGAGAATTTTAACGACGAGTATCGTATCTAGAGCGGAAGTAGGCAGCTGAAACGTAGCGAGTTGTTGTTCGCGTGTAGTAGTGTTGTTGTGTTTATAGTGGGTTTGTTGTCATGGCTGTGTGTGTGTGTGTAAAGCACACGAAAGAAGAACGCGTTTGTTTGCTCATTTCTCACCTGAAATATGACGAAGATTATGCTGAAATTTTCGAAGAATTTAGCCAGCGCTTTCAAATAAGCAAGTTCCTACCAGACAAATGGTGCTTAGACTGTATCGTTAATTGGTGCGCACATATCAACACAAATTTCACTCCTACAATGTATCAATTTAATATTCCGAACAGAACAAATGAAGAATGAAAGCGTACTATAAAGATAAGATTATCTTTGAACTATGACAATAGTGTTGAGAATTTCAAAGACGAGTTCGAACCTGAACTGTTATATTCTATGATTTCAGACTGACATTTCGTGATCATAGAATTTCAGAGAAAATTGTATGCAACGGCAGATAATTATCGACGAGAATTCTTTCTAGTTAGAAGAAAGCTTAGCACTAGGCCTCTATGATGAAATATTGATAATAGTACTTACCCATAGAATCGTCCGAACATGATGAAGTGTGTGAATAGCTTTGAGAAAGAACATTTTCTTCAAACTCAGTATCGAACCTCCAAGGTTCTGGAATTGGAGAAGAAAATTTAGAGTTCATTACGGAATCCAGCCAATTGAAATAAAAGTAACTGAAGAGAATTAAATTCAGTAGGTAAGTAAGAATTAGAAATTTAAGTCCAGTCGGCGCTAATGCAAAAGTTGCTAACGAGTCTCCATATTCGTTGGCAACAAAATATCTTATCAACGTACGAAAAACCTGTACGCAATAGTATATTCTAAAACAAGTTGCAGAATGGGCACCTATTCCAACACGAATGCGAAATGAGTGTTGGAATTGCCTTCTGCAACGAGTAGGTATTAGACGATATTTTCTTTATTTCAGTCAAGAATTGTGAGAAATTTATTGCAATTCAATGAAGAATTCAGATTATATCTCCTAGTACCTTTTGTATTTTATTTTCGCAGTTGGTGTGACTAATACGAAAATTGACAGATAATAGAATTTGAATAGTGCCTTCAAATCTCTACATGGTTTAATATTGACAATTGGCATGCAATGTATGATGTCAGTGTTGTCAACCACAAAACGAAAAATATAACTAAAACCAATGCTGTAATTAGTTCATTACAGCACTGTTTTTAAATACTGTAATGAACTCATTACTACACTGAAATAGAGAAAAGTATATTCTGAAACATGTTGAAGTGCTCACATAAGATCAACAAATTTGTTTACGCTTGTTCTCTAAATGATTTTATCTTTAAACGAAAATCGACGAACAATAAAGACGTTGTCATATAACCAAAATAATAGGTTGCCAAATATCTCCCTTCCGTCTTTTTGTCTTTTGAATTTAGCGGCTATGTACAAATCGCTACAGAGCTCGTAACTGGCAATAATATACATAATTACAAAGGTCTTGACATAACCTACAAAACGACGCTATGCATGATCATTTTGGATATTGCGTTCAACAGTTATGATGTGAAATGTGAATGTGGAAAAGCTCGCCCTTAAGTGATTGTGAGTACTGATAATGACTTGGTCAGAATAGGAAAAAATTAATTAAAGCTGTAAAAGTTTTCTCTAATTCAGTGTCGTAATGAGTTCATTACAGTGCTAAGTTAGTTATATTTTTCGTTTAGTGGTTGACAACACTCAGGGCCGTCGCGTGGGTGGGGCGACCGAGGCGGTCGCCTTAGGCGCCGCGAGCCGGGGGGGCGTCGCCGTGGGTAACTTTTTTGTGTTTTTCTAACTTTATTTATAATTTCTATCTCTGTGTACACGGAGGATACATGGCTGAGTACGCTAACTTTCTGTACAGAGCTAACTGTATGCACAAGCTAGTGAGGTCCTAGCGAAAGTCCGCTCCGCACGACTTCTACAGCTGAGTCGGCTCGTGCCCTCGTCCCGACCACTCGGTTCTGGTCCAAACCGAGTATCGACGAAAGCGCCCGATCGCTTTCGCCTCTGTATGGCCTGGGGGCGGGGGAGTGGTGGTTCAGGGGGCGTGGGCCTAAATCTTGCCTTGGCCGCCTTCGAACCACGCGACAGCCCTGACAACACTGACTGATAGGATCCACTCTCTTCGACAAAAGTCTTTTTCACTGATGAGACCCATTTTTGTCTTAATGAGTTCGTGAACAAACAAAATACCTGAATCTGGGGTGATGAACAACTCAATGAGTCTCAAGAATTGCCGTTAAATCCAGAAGAAACAACTTCTTGGTGTAGTTCAGGGGCCGGTGGAATAATCGGACCATATTTCGTCAAAACAGATGACGGCCGGAATGGTACTGTGAATGGTGACCGTTATCCGTCTTTTTGTCTTTTGAATTTAGCGGCTATGTACAAAGCGCTACAGACATGGTCGCCCGCAGGGGGGGCCGTAGCCCCTCCCTGAGATATTGATCGCCTTATCACACTTCAGCACCCTCAAGATTATTTCCTTAATACAAAAGACAAGGAAAACGGGAGTAATGGATTCACAAAAATTTTCCGGAATTATATAATCCACAATCGTAAGAGATATTTATTCACAGGAAAATTTCATTAGGTGCACTTTTTGGGTGAATAAAAGGGCGTTTACATCTTTGCCATATATCTCATGCAATCTCGGAGACAGATTTATTAGACCTCTATTTTACACGTGTTTCAGTCCCTTTCCACGCTCCACCAGCAGTTGTCAAAATATATATTATCTGTGGTTGTGAAACTGAATTTTTAGTGAGCGTATCTCGCCCGTTGGGTGAAAAAAATATACCGAATAATAAAAAGTTTACAACTGCTGGTAGATCGTGCAGATGGACAGAAGACGAGTGTCGGACTAGGGGTCTAATAAATAATTCTTCAAGAGATTGCATGAGATAGATCGCAAAGATGTAAACGCCCTTTAAAAATCATCATCGTCACCGAACGCTTTCCATGTGTGTCGGCATTCTCTTTCAACGTCACCAGATGATCGATTTATAGGCGGCTTGTAATGAGGCGGCTTGCTTTAAGGCGGCTTCTTTGATATGAGGTTGTTCGGGCGGCTTCCCCAAATCGCCAATCAGAATATTCTTTCCGATAAGGGCCCAGAAGGGGGACAATGCAGAATCTTTTCAATTGTATTCCTATTCTGAAGAAACAAGAAACAAGTATATACCTATTCGAATTAGAAAAGCCATTGATAGTGTGTTCAGAGAGAGTTTTAGTGTCTTTAAATTGTATTTTGAAGGTAAGTTCTATAATTAATTACGTAGCTGATTTTTCTGTTTGGCACCTCTTTCGATTTCGATTTGAAATGAAAACTTTTCACACTTAGTGTGAATAAAATCATCGCGTTATCATCACCGGGAGCTTTTTATGAGCTATAACAACTATGTATACATATTGCATTATCCTGAGTACCTATGTACCTATATAGTTATACTTAGTTGCTGAGATATCGATATTCTAAGACAAAATGAGGATACTTTTTCATTTGAAGGCTGAACAATATGTGGACATAATATAAAGGCCTATAGAGAAGAATGAACAAAGTATCTTCATAGTGGCTGAGAAGAAAAAAAATTCCAAGCCCATAGACCAAAAAAAATTAAAATAAATTTTTGTTGAAGTTCTAATCCAAAAATAAGACAATTGGTGCTAAAATTTCCTTTTTTTTATTCTTTATACGACCATTTATCTTGAAGTTACGGTCTGTTGAAAATCGCCTTGAAATTATGATTTTTTTTGATCTTTTAATATATTCCAGTATGTAGTGTATATTAATGACCAATCTATACTTTAATTCTTGTTAATGAACACTTCTTGATCAACCAAAAATTATTTGAAAATAATAATCGAATAACTCGACGATAAAATTCAGATGTTACTTGTCTACTTAGTTTTCACTTCTATCGGAAATCCCCAAGACCCCAAAGACTGCCCCGTTTCTTTTGTTTGTTTAGAGTCAGTCACTTTCACTTATGTTTCTTTTTTTATGATAGAAATATGGATATTCGAAAATATTTCAAGAGGAAATCAACTGTCGATGATGATAGCAATAAATCCCTAAAATATCAAGCTTGATACACAAATGCCGGCTCATTCCTCCAGTACTAATGAAGAATATAGCGAAGTGGATCGTGCAACAACTTTGGATACGAAGCCTTCATCATGCGAGTTTGAATCTTCCCTAATTTTGCCAGTGGACTTTGGACAATCAACAGATATTGGGAATTTCATAGCTTCCTCATCTATTCCAGAAAAAGTGAACTATGATTTACTGAATATGCCATATAAGCCACCTGCAACTTATGATTTTAGGCAAGATGTTGGACCAAATAAGAGACCATTTATTCATAAATGGCTTGATCAATATGAGTGGATGGTTTATTCCAGAGTCCTTAAAGGTGCACTGTGTAAATACTGTGTAAATACTGTGTAATATTTCCACCAATAGTGTCCCATGGTGGTACTTTAGGTGCATTCATAAGAAGACCATTCGTGAAATACAGAGATTTACACACGCATGCCAAAAATCATGCTAGTTCCGCTTGGCATAAGGATTCAACTGTCCGTGCCTAAAATTTTATTGACGTGCTGTCAAATGAAAAACCTGACATATTGTCTCTGATAGATGAAGGCAAGAAAAAAACTGTTGAAGAAAATAGAAAAAAAATTTTACCTATTATAGAAACTATAGTTTTTTGCGGAACCCATGATATGGCTTTACGAGAGAGCAACAAGAACTCTGGCAATTGCAGTGATCTTTTGAAATTCAGAGTAGACGCTGGTGATAAAGATTTAGAGATTCATTTATTGAACGCAGCTGGTAACTCGAAGTATACCTCTCATAGAATTCAAAATGAGATAATTTCGATAGCTGGGCAAGTAGTAATGACAAAAATTGTAGAAGAAGCAAATTCTTCCAAGTATTTCAGTGTAATGGCTGACGAATCTGCTGATATTTCTGGACATGAGCAGTTATCGATTGGAATACGATATGTACATGAGCAAAATGAAGATTTGACAGTGAAAGAAGAGTTTCTTGGATTCGTAGAATTGAAAAAATTGAATGATGAAGGCATAGCTGCTTCGATAATAGAGTTCCTAGAAAAACCTGGTTTGAATTTGGACAACCTTGTAGCTCAAGGTTATGATGGATGCTCAACAATGGCTGGTGAAATTCACGGAGTTCAAAAGATCATCAGGGATAAGTACAAGAAAGCAATTTATTTCCATTGCGCCTATCATATGTTGAATTTAGTAATCAATGACATCAGTAAAATTACTGAAATTCGCAATAGCATTGGAACCGTTAAGGACATTATCGTATTTTTTCGAGAGAGTACTTTAAGAAGGAATTTGATTCCAAATATTCCTTTGTTTTGTGAGACTCGTTGGTCAGCGAAATATAAATCTTTGCGGGTTTTCGCTGAAAACTTTGGAACTATATTCAATACTCTTTTTGCCATAAAATCCGGAGAAATTACAATGAATTCTGCTACAACGAAAAGAGCTGCTAAGTTATGGGTAGCAAGTAAAGATTCGAATATATTGGAACCAATAGCAAATACACTACAAGGTGTTTCTATTAATTTTGTAGATGTTCACCATCATATAAATTTAATTATATTTTGTTTGTTGGTATATTTATTCCATCAGTTATTGTTGAGATAAAATAATTGATCATTTGGAATTTTCTTAACCTAATTTATTCGAGTTAAAACATATAAGACGTTTCGGGTTCGGGCCCTTTTTCAATCTAAAAACAATCATCATAAACACAGTTACATATACAGTTCTTTTTGATAGAGATCTGTTACCTTTGTTTTAATAATTTCCAAACTTCTGCGTATAGTGCATGTGTCCTCATTCTTCATCCATAATATAATGTGGCACCAAGTTATTGAAATGTCAAGTTGGTGTCAATGTCACTCTTCTTCTTCTTTTGTTGTCGTTCTCCGCTGTTTTCTTTATAAGCATTGAATATATCTTGCTCAGACCATTCACGTCTGCTCTGTCGTTGATAGAGTTAGGGTTTCGTTTTATATAAATCATCTCCAAAAATTCTCTAGTTTTTTATTCTTTTCCCTATCTAATATTCTTGTATTTTCGAAATTGAAAGTGTGGTTGTTTTCTATCGTATGTTTGTAGAGGGCTGTTTGAGTTTTAGAATATTTGTGTCCTTTTATCCTGTTGTTCAGATTTTGTTCCGTTTGTCCTATGTACACTCCATTACATTGGTTGCATGGTATCTCGTAGACGATATGTGATTTTTGACCTTTCGGGACTATTGCCTTCAATCTTGAAAATAATTGATTAATCTGTATGAATGGTTTGTGTGCAATCTTTATATTGGGGTATGGTCTTATTATATTCTCTATTTTCTCAGACAGTGTTGGGATGTATGGTAGGGTATATAAACTATTGGTTCGGTTTTTGGATTTTGGAAACTTGATGAGTTGTAAAATTTATGAGTGCGTTGTTTTATTGTTTTCTTTATCATTTCTTGGGGTAATTGTTTGTGGCAAGTAGGAAGGAGATCTGATTTAGTATCTCCGGTCTATAACGTGGTGAAGTTAATTTGATTGCTCGATCTATATAATTGGTTACTATTGCTTTTTTTGTTTGATGTTATGTGTTGAGTTATAATCAAGTATCCGGTCTGAGTTAATGGTTTTTCTTAGCATTTTAGTTTCTATTTTGTTATTTTCTCTAATGATGGTCATGTCCAGAAAGTTGATTCTATTGTCCAGTTGTGTTTCTAGAGTAAACTTTAGTTTATTGTTAAAATTATTTAAAACTTCCATTATTTCTTCAATTTGATCTTCTGTTGTTATAATCAAACAATCATCCACGTACCTCTTGAAAATTGTTATCCTATATGATGAATTTAGCAAAACTTTTTCTTCAAAATATTCTAGCACTAACTGAGCTACTGCACCAGCAACCGGACTACCCATAGCTACACCGTCTATTTGTTGGTAAAATTCGTCTTTGTATTGGAAATAGCAAGTTCCCAATGTTAGTTGTACTGCCTCTATGAATTCAGTCTTCGGTAGGTCTGTATATTCTTCCATGAGGTGCCATTTTCCTCCAGTATCTGTGGTACCATTTGTGTGGGGATATTTGTATATAGGGACACAGCATCTATAGAAAATAATTTTTGATCATCTGGAACGTATAGTGTATCCAATTCTCGTTTAAGTTCATAGAATTTTTAATGTAAAGGGATTTTTGTTTACAATATTTGAGAGAACTGATGTCAAATATTTGGACAGATTATAAAATGGTGTTTGCGTGTGAGAAATGATAGGTCTGAGTGGAATGTTTGGCTTGTGGAGTTTGGGCAAGCCATATATTTTCAGTGAAATACTATTATGTACAGTGAGAGATCTAGCCAGGGTTGGTGATATAAATCCCGAGTTTTCCCATCTCTTAATTATTTCGTTATTGTGTTTTTGTAAAGAATTTGTTAAGTCTCTTTTTATGCGTTTGTATGTTCTCGTATCACTAAGTAGTTCTCTAATCTTTGCTTCGTAGGATGATTTATTCATTACAACTGTTGAATTGCCTTTATCCGCTCTTGTTATTATAATCTGTGGATTATCTCGTAGAAATTTTTTGTTTTATTGAATGCTGTTATATCTTTCCTTTCTTTAAAATTCAGTTTTTATTTTTAACTTCATTGTGGTGTTTAATTAAAGTATTATTTAGTTTTATTCTTATTTCATTTTGGTTTTCTTGGTTTAATTTCGTTATATTTGCTTCGATGTTGGCTATTATTTGATCTGTGGGAATCTGATTTGCATCATTGGGGCGTATTGCAAACTTAGGGTCTTGGCTAAGTAGGAGTTGAATTTCGTCTGGAATAATGGTATCTGATAAATTCTTTATTGTGTTTTTCGTTTGAACTTGTGTGGCATTTTTAGTTGACTGTGACAAATTGACCAGTTTTTTGTTGTGCCTTTTTTGTATTTAAATTTATGTTGTTTTTAATGATATTTGACTGTAGATTTTCAAAAGTGGACAAAACTTCATTTGAAGTATGTGTGAGGATAAGTTTTCTTTGCTGATCTAGTTTAAGCTGTAGTAGGTTTATACTTTTAGTTGTATCCGTTATGATCAGTTTAAGGATTTGTCTTCTATGTTTCTCATGCAGTTTTTGAAACTTAAGGTTTAGATACTTACATTCGAGTTTAATTTGATTGGTATTAAAATTTAGGAAATTCGGTAACAAATCTCTATCTTTACATTTAAGTAAGAAGATTCTTCTTGATTTCATATTGATTAATTTGACGTTGGTTTTGGTGAAGTCCAACATCTTTCTCAGGATGTACGCTGTCGGATCGTCTATTCCGCTTCCAAATGATCAATTATTTTATCTCAACAATTTAATTATAGATACATGTGGAAAACATCGCTCCGGTGATGAATGCTTCGGAGAAATTTTTGCCAAAGCATAATCTATTTTGCCGAAGAATTCAAAATTACTAGATATTGAATCTTTCGCATCTAAGGTCGGCAATATGTACAATATTGAAAATTTAGAAAGTGAGTTGAACATTTGGACTGAGTATTTATCTAAAGCTCAAATGGATGAAAACATTAAAATTGAAGATCTCATTGGGCACTGTAAATTTTTTCCTGCGGTCAAAGAATGCCTTATGCTTCTCCTTACATTTCCATGTACTACTTGTACTATAGAGCGTAGTTTCAGCACTTTGCGCAGAATTAAAACCTGGATAAGAGCTACAATGGGACAAGACCGTCTTGTTGGTTTAGCAATGTTGAGTATTCATCGAAATCGGATATTGAATATTCCAAATTTTTCAAATTTAATATTAGACGAATTTTGTAAGAGTAACAGAAGGCTGATTTTTAGTTTGGAATAAAATAGACCTATAGGTACTGTTGCGATATTCTCGCAACAAAGGACCGTTCTCGGAATTTGGCGGAGCGGCCGTTACTTCCAAGAACCTTGTGAAGAAGAAGAACCCTGTGGGACGGAATTTTGGAAATCCCTAAACTCAGCTACCTGAACCTTTGTATACGTCCGAACTATTTTAGTAATTCAAATTATTCTGTCTGCACCTCTCAAGGTGATAAGTACTCCTACAAGTAAATTCATTCTCTCTCAAGACGCTCTTGTGCACAGTACTTCTACAAGTAAATTCTCTCTTTATCAATTTACTTTTCACGAGTCCATAACGGCACTCACAACTACAAGTTCCTCTTAAAATCTCTCAAAACAATCCGTTTTTGGGTCAGTTAGTTACCCTAGTTCATGTGTATGTGAATTACTCAGTTGAAATTCTGTACGTAAAAGAAAAAGGTTGTGAATTGTGAATCTGTGAAGCAATTACATATCGCCAAGGCACAATTCATCAGTGGAAGTTTGAGAAGCTTTATCCAAAGTGCCTGCACCTTATTCTGAGAAATCTACCCTCGACGATTGAAGCAGAGCTGTGGTGAACTCCAAACAACAAATAAGGTCAGATCTCTTTATCATATTATATTACCAGAAGTGCCTAGATTGAGCAAAGAGGTTCAAATCCTTGGTTATTATAGACACCTAAAAACTCTTTCTGTAAGTGTGAACTCAAGTGCCGAATATTGTGTACCTATTCTTATCTGTGAATACATAATTCTATTGTAACTACAAACTTGTTTTTATTAACCTTGCAAACATCTTTTCTACCAAAGATAATTTTTGGATCTACTGTTTTAGTATAACCAGCGACTCAGGAAGTCCGCTGCCCTTCATTAAGCGGGTGATTATTATTATTTCTAATTTTGTACCCGCACAAATTGGTCCTTCGAGCCGGATTCAAGAATTCGACTTTGGTAGAATTTGCAGGATTGTGAATTTTTTGTGTTCACACATTCTGTGATTCTGTTCTTTTTTCTTTCTTATTTGTTAAATTTCTTCATTTTTTATATATTTAGAACATTTTAATTAAGCTCTATTTAAAATGGAAAACGAAACTTATACTAATCTCAAGGCTAAACGCTCAATATTAAAGGCAAAAATGACTAGAACTATCAATTGGTTTGATCAAAACTGTGAATCACAATCAAATCCAAAAGTTTTAAAGAAATACCTCGAATCACTCGAGGCTGCTTTCAAAGGATATGACGAAGTTCAGGATTCCATTGAACTTTTGCCGAATTACGAAAATTTTGATAATGAAAATCGTGAGGAAGTAGAAATGAAATTCCATACTATTGCTGGAAAAATTGAACTTCAAATTGAGCAATTGTCAACCTCTAATATCAGAACTTCTATTCCTCAAGGCCATTGTAATATTAGCTTACCACAGATTAATATTAAACCGTTCAAGGGCGATGCCTCTGAATGGACTTCTTTTTTACAATTATTTGATGCTATGATTATATCAAACACCTCTCTCTCTGCAATTCAGAAGTTTATATATTTAAAGATGTCGTTGCGAGATGAACCCCTCAAACTTATAGAAGGTTTATCTGTAATTGATAAAAATTTCGAAATTGCTTTAAGTATTTTAAAAAAAAGGTATGAGAACAAGTTGACAGTGATCAACACTCATTTCATTTCCATGTTAGAGACTACTCCAATGACAAAATGTAATGCTGTAAACTTAAGAGAATTTGTAACCAATTGTAAAAGAAATTGGGATTCTTTGCATAATCTGGGTTATTCTGAGGCAGAACTGCTAGAATTTTTCCTCATTTATGTTCTTAGCAAAAAGACTGGCGTCAATACTAGAAGAGCTTTTGAAACTGAAAGGAATAGTGAACAACTACCTTCTTTAAATCAGTTCTTTGAATTTTTAGAAAAAAGAAGTTTAGTTTTTGAAAATTTGAGTAATTCTGAGGTACCAGTAATCAATAAAAATTGGAGATCTCCCCGTAAAACTTCTCTTCACATGGCTAACAGTCATGGTACATCAAATACACAGAAACGCTCTTTCTGCAATGACCACTCTCACAAAATTTATTCTTGCGACAAGTTCAAGGGCAAATCTCTTATTGAAAAGAAACATTTCATAAATTCTAAAAAACTCTGTTTCAATTGTCTGGGTAACGGTCATCAGGTCACCCAATGTAGTTCTAAAAGACTTTGCGCGGTGTGCTCCAAAAAACATCACAGTTTGCTTCATCCCAATCAATACTCACAGTCTCGCAATTCACAAAATTCTTCTCATGCTGAGGTTTCTTCTCGCACCTCTAGCCCAAACAGTTCGCATTTCAACTCGCGACCAAGACTTCCTCTCTCCTCATATTCTGGATCTCAAGCTCAACAAGAATCACAGTCCAGGCAGGAAGTCGAATATAGTGTTCCCAAAGGTTCTCAGGCATTCTCTGGTATTTCCACAAAATATAACCATGTTCTTCTGGCCACCGCTAATGTATACTTATACAACTCTCAAGGGCACAGAATCAAGGCCAGAGCCATTCTCGACAATGGATCTCAAACTTCATTTATAAAAGAAGACTTAGTCAAGAAACTAGGTTATGTGCCTTACAATCACTCAACCATAGTTTCAGGAATAGGATTGAGCAAGAATAGTTCTACGAAAATGATAGATCTCACTATATTTTCAAATATTCCTCCACATCAAAGGTTCAAGTTGAAATGTGCTATTCTACCGAGTATAACATGCCAACTTCCACAATTCAAGTTGAATGTTTCTCAGTGGAAGATCCCTAGTGAATTGAGACCAGCGGACCCCGATTTCGCTACACCTTCAGATATCGACATGCTTATCGGTGCCGGTATATATTATGAGTTACTTTCTCAAGGCAGTTTTTCTCTTGGCAAAAATCTACCTACTCTTATCAACACCCATTTGGGATGGGTTGTTGGTGGTTCATTTCCATCTCAGCAACAGAAACAAGCTCAGAAATCTCTCTTGAGTGTAGTTGGAAATGAACACAGCAGCATTTCTCTGCTGTCTCGAGAATCTGAGGAATCGGAACTTGAGCAGCAAGTCACTTGATCCTGGGAGCTAGAAGATGTTTCGAAGGCTAGGCCTCTCTGTCCATTTGATAAAGCTGCAGAAACATCGTTTATCAATACAACCAAGGACTCAATGGATGGCAGGTTTCAACCATTAAAACCGTTAAAATCTCCAAAGGAAAATCTAAAACTTGGAGATTCCTTCGCCATAGCTCGAAAAAGGTTTGGCAACCTAGAAAAAAGATTTTTAAAAGATCCCCAATACTATACACGGTATAAACAGAACCGTCCAAAATGTTATCGTTTTTGTCCTGATCTCAAAATAGGATCCTTGGTTCTTTTGAAGGATGAGGATACCCCACCACTAAAATGGCCTTTAGCTAGAGTATTGGAAGTTTTCCCAGGGAGGGATGAAAAAAATAAGAGTAGTAAAGCTGAAAACGGCAGATGGAATCTTCACTAGAAGCATTTCTAAATTGTGTCCCCTTCCCATATCAGAAGAATCTGAAAATTAGACTCACTTCTCTTATTGGACAACACGTATCGTTTCCTATGAATTGTGATTCTCTTGCTTTTCTCGTTAGTTGATAGGTTTCTTCTCTCCTTTTATTTTTTCTTTATATTTGTTTTTTATTGGCACGATTCTTGTTGAAGCTAGAAAACTTCAACAGGCGGGAGTATGTTGCGATATTCTCGCAACAAAGGACCGTTCTCGGAATTTGGCGGAGCGGCCGTTACTTCTAAGAACGCCTTCTGTGGGACGGAATTTTGGAAATCCCTAAACTCAGCTACCTGAACCTTTGTATACGTCCGAACTATTTTAGTAATTCAAATTATTCTGTCTGCACCTCTCAAGGTGATAAGTACTCCTACAAGTAAATTCATTCTCTCTCAAGACGCTCTTGTGCACAGTACTTCTACAAGTAAATTCTCTCTTTATCAATTTACTTTTCACGAGTCCATAACGGCACTCACAACTACAAGTTCCTCTTAAAATCTCTCAAAACAATCCGTTTTTGGGTCAGTTAGTTACCCTAGTTCATGTGTATGTGAATTACTCAGTTGAAATTCTCTACGTAAAAGAAAAAGGTTGTGAATTGTGAATCTGTGAAGCAATTACATATCGCCAAGGCACAATTCATCAGTGGAAGTTTGAGAAGCTTCATCCAAAGTGCCTGCACCTTATTCTGAGAAATCTACCCTCGACGATTGAAGCAGAGCTGTGGTGAACTCCAAACAACAAATAAGGTCAGATCTCTTTATCATATTATATTACCAGAAGTGCCTAGATTGAGCAAAGAGGTTCAAATCCTTGGTTATTATAGACACCTAAAAACTCTTTCTGTAAGTGTGAACTCAAGTGCCGAATATTGTGTACCTATTCTTATCTGTGAATACATAATTCTATTGTAACTACAAACTTGTTTTTATTCACCTTGCAAACATCTTTTCTACCAAAGATAATTTTTGGATCTACTGTTTTAGTATAACCAGCGACTCAGGAAGTCCGCTGCCCTTCATTAAGCGGGTGATTATTATTATTTCTAATTTTGTACCCGCACAGGTACTCTGTGGTAATTAATAAGGTTTTTATGTGTTATGTCTGATTCAATTTATAATTTGTTAATTTTTATAATATATTTGTTGTTCTTATTATCTGGATCAATCCTCTGTCATTTCGTTTTTATTTCATTCCGTTCCCAGCAAACAAAGTAATGGCAAGTTACATTGTTAACATCGCGTAACCGGCATTCCTGTAAAGGCCATTCGCTGGCTGCCATTGACGGCGAATTAAAAAAATGACCCACCGGCCGGCAGACGGCCAGCAGTCAGTTTACCATTAATGGCAAATTTTGAGGGTCCCATGCTGGCACATTTTGATGGCCCAACCCTGGCACATTTTGATGTTTTTGATATTATTCTAGTAATGTTTGCTTTCATAGTCATTACAGGTAATGAAGGCTATAATCGAATTCAAGCGAATGACCTAGTCATCATTGGAAATAACCAGTGTGACTCTCTACAATTAAAAAAATAACACTGGTAATTACCAAGGATAACCAAGTCATTTTGCTTGAATTCGATTGATGTCTTCAATGCACCGTTAGAAGGTTTGAATAAAATTGGCAGTTTGAAATATAAATATCACATAAGAATCAGGAATTGTTACCAAATTGGATAGAAGCGATAAAATTGAAAGGCTGGGAACCAAAAACTCATACCAGGATTGGTATCTCATTTCATAGAAAATGACTATCAGATTAGGCCTGGAACTTCCACATTACTTCTAAAAATGACTGCTGAACCGTCAGTTCTCCCAGCCTTTTCAGAGGATTATCACTTTCCTACAAAAAACGGAGACTTTCTGAAGATTCTCATTCACAATATTATGATGTCCGAGAACGGTAGACCTTCGAAGGAACTATGATTTGAGATTCTGCAACTCATCTGGAAGTCATGAAAAAAGGAAGAAAAAAATTGCCAGATAATGTTAGGAGTAAATCAATATTAAAAAAGAATAAATGGCTTAGACAAAGAATATAGAGGAGGGAAAAACTTTAAAAGAGTGGGATCTATAATTGCATCACTTAAAAAAAAAGGATTTTCAGACTCTAACCTGGATCTCTTACTAGTAGATAAATTCAGTGAAGTCTCAAAGGATTTTATTTTGGACTTTAATTGCATCAACCCTAAAGCGTTTTTTGCAAAAGTTAGGGCTCGTCATGGGTTCAACAACAATCCGAACGTTCAACAGTTCAAATGGGCTTTGCAACAAATTTAGTTGCACAATGTTGACATAATGGTCGAACAATTAACATTTCATTCAACCCATTTCTCTATATTAGATATCTGATTTACTTTTTTACGGTAAAGTCATCATTTAAACATATAGATGTATTTATTTCTGTATGACCAAAACTCGGTGGTCATTTTATCAGTTTCGTCAATTAAATGCCTCACTTTTCAGCCACGATTAGTAAAACAGTTAGAAATCTAGTTTCTATATCTAAGACTGACATTTCATCAGCATGGAATTTCATTGAAAATTTGTATGTTACGGCAGAGAACTATCGACTGCATTCTCCAGAGAATTCTTTCTAATTAGAAGAGGGTTTCATACTAGACCTATATGATAACTATTAATAATAGTACTTACTCATCAAATCGTCCGAACGCGGTAAAGTGTTCGTATTATTCAATGCAGAATTATGTTCCTGAAGCGGTATCTTCTTTTGCAAAGAATTGTCTACCTCTGAAATCAAAGATTAAAAAATTTTAAATTTAGTTTATTCCAGAATCCAGCAAATTGAAGAGAATCACATTTCGTAGGTAAGTAAGAATTAGAATAGTAGTCCTATATGTTAAATATTGATAAGCGTACTTACCCATTAAATTTTCCATACATGGTGAAGACCTTGCTGACCCTTGTGAAGAATCATTGTTATGAAAAACTGTTCCATTGCTGTTGAAATTCTCCGGAGCAGAATTATTTTCCTGAGATGTTATATTCTTCGGCAAAAAATTGTCGAGCTCTGAAATTAAAGATTCAAAAATTTTTAATTCAGTTCATCACGGAGTTCAACCAATGGAAGCAGAAGCAATGGACGAAAATCAAATTCGGTCGGTAAAATATCACTTGAAACAAAATTTGGACGACTTGGCATATAGGGCCATTTCAATCAAGCAACCATTGGTTGGTGCACCTATATTTTGGAGCTTACAGTTGGCTCCTTCGTCAGGGTGATGAAAAACATCATACAAAAGTTTCATAGAATAATAAAACAAAGTTAGAAAAATTCAACGAACATTCTAGGAGCAACTACATGAATATTGTTTTACTTAACTATAACAAGTTGTGAATTGTAAGTAAAACAATATTTATGAAGTTGGTTCTAGAATGTTTAATGGATTATTCTAACTTTATTTTATTGTAGTTTATTTTTCCACAAAGAGTTATTTGATGTCGTTTTAGCACCCTGATGAAGGAGCCAGCCCTAAGCTCCCAAAATATAGGTGCATTAACCTATGGTTGCTTCATTAAAAGAGCTCTATACGCCGAGCCACACAAATGTCTCTAAATTTCACCACATTACTTAAAATTCCTTTAGAAATGAAAATAATACTTACGCTTATCTGAATCTTCCTTATTCGATTGAGAATTCGTGAACTTTGGTGTAGAATTATTTATCTGTGAATTCTCAGTGTCTGAAATTAAAGAAAATATTTTAAGTTCCATTTCCTACATTGAAAACTGTTATATATTAGCTAAAATATAAAAGGAATGGATAGTTTGATACGAAAAATAACATAACCGAATGGATATACCAGGTATACCGGTATGAAGTGAGCGTCAAGATACAAATGTCTCGATAGGGAACATTTGTTGTGAACGAGCATTCATTTTATTTTTGTTTGTTTGCTATGACATCTGTGAAACATATTTATTATACATCAAGTAATTAAATAGACAACATCAAATTTTTTTGATCGTGTTAAAAATGTCGAATTTTGTACCAGAAATTGATGATTTGCGGAAAGCATTAATTTTTTGTTTTCATTTGGAGAAAATTGCTGCAAGTCGCTTCGAATGCTTGTCGAGGCATATGGTGATCATGCTCTATCAGGAACAACATGCAAAAGATGGTGAAGAACGTGGAAAACCACCAAAAAAGTTTGAACACGCCGAATTCCAAACGGTATTGGATGGAGATGACTCTTTGAATCAAAAGTAAATGGCAGAAATGTTATATGTTGCACGATAATCAATTTCTGACCATTTAAAAGCTTTGGGAAAGATCTAAAATTGTGGAAATTGGTTGCCACATGAATTGAATGGAAAACCGAAAAATCACTTGTGAAATTTTTCATCAGAGATACGAAAGAAAATCGTTTTTGCTTCAGATTGTTAATCGCGATGAAAAATGGATTTATTTTAAAAATCATAAACGGAATCATGAGTTAATCCGAGACAACCATCGGCATTGACTGTAAAACTAGATCGATTCGGCAAGAAGACAATGCTGTATGCTTGGCGGGACCAGAAAGGCGAGGTGTACCACGATCTCCTAAAAGCTGGTGAAACCGTTATTACTATGCATTGATCGAGAAACGACCAGAATGGGCCATGGGATATTTAGCTCTATGACAATGCACCTGCACACAAAGCAAAACCGGTTCAGGATACAATGAAAACACTTGGTTGGGAGCTGCTACCCCACCCGCCGTATTCACCAGACTTGGCTCCTTCCGACTACCATTAGTTTTTATCGATAAGGACCTGCATTGGCTGAGCAGCACTCTGATTCCTACGAGGAGGCCGAAAATTAGGTGTCTGGTTGGTTTGCTTCAAAAGACGAACAACTTTATTGGTGCCAGAAAGGAGGTCAACATATGTAAAAAACAATATGCAATATGCAATACTTGGCATGAAATGTATTTTACCTTCCCATTAATAATAAGTGTTTTTTTTCACAAAAAAGGCTTATTTCTTACCCACATACCTGATAAAATATAGTGAAACTGTATTCGTTTTTCGTTTCAAATTAGTTGAATTGCATTTAATACATTTTTATTCTATTTACATGCACGAATCTTCTTATTTCAATTTAACAATTTTCAATATCAAATTCTTATCTAATATAATAGGTTGCCAAATATGTCCCTACCGCCTTTTTGTATTTTGAATTTCGTGGCTATATGCAAAGCGCTACAGAGCTTGTAACTGGCAGTACTATACATAATTTGAAAGGTCTTGACATAACCTACAAAACGACGCTATGCATGATTATTTTGGATATTGCGTTCGACAGTTATAGACGTGTAAACATGGACTTCACTAACACCGAAATTCGAGCTATTTTAAAGTTTTACTTCGTTAAAGGCAAATCCGCTAGAGAAATCTTCCGTGAGATTAATAGTGTTTTCGGGGATGGTACTCTATCAGTTCGAGCCGCGGAGGAATGGTTTCGACGATTCAGAGCCGGTGAAAGCGACACCACGGATAAGCCAACCGGCGGAAGACCTGTAACGACAAATACCGATCAAATCATGGAATACATCGAGTTAGACCGGCATGTGGCATCTCGTGACATCGCCCAGGTGATGGGAGTTAGTCGACAAACCATTTTAAACGATCTGCAGAAGGTTGAATACAAAAAAAGCTTGATGTTTGGGTGCCGCATGATTTGATTCTTGGAGCGGATGTTGACTGGCGACGAAAAATGGATCATATAAGACAATATCAAGCGAAAACGGTCGTTGTCGAAGGAGGTGGATCGTCCCAAATAGTGGCCAAGCCGGGATTGACGGCCAGGAAGGTTTTGCTGTGATTTTGGTGGGATTGGAAGGGAATCATCCACTATGAGCTGCTCCCATATGACCAGACGCTTAATTCAACCATCTTCTGCGAACAACTGGACCGCTTGAAGCAGGCGATCGACCAAAAGCGTCGAGAAATGGCCAACATGAAGAGTGTAATGTTCCACCAGGACAACGCAAGACCACACACTTCTTTGATGACTCGTCAGAAACTACGGGCGCTCGGGTGGGAGGTTTTTCGCATCCACCATATAGCCCGAACATAGCGCCAAGTGATTACCACCTGTTCCTGTCTATGGCGAACGCTCTTGGTGGTGTAAAGTTGAACTCAAAAGAGGCTTGTGAAAAGTGGCTATACGAGTTCTTTGCAAATATGGAGGGGGGCTGCTACGAAAGAGGTATTGTGAAGTTGCCGTCTAGATGGAAACAGATTATCGAACAAAACATATTTGCGCATATTTGAACTAAATCCGATCACCGTAACACTTTTTATAAATCATTGAATAAAGAGCAAAAAAGCCGAAGGGAGATATTTAACAACCCATTACTTTGTAAGTGATGTCATGAAAAAACTCCCTAATATCAGATGTTGATTTTTATGGGATATATGTGGTTATTATGGTTCTGAAAAATTTTCTTTGCTTACCACTAGTACCCGTAGTATATCGTTCTTGGTTCAAATTTTTATTTTTTCTTTTAGTCGAGGACGGCGAAGGTTTGGTCCGTTTTCTTCGTGAAGGAAAATCTGAAAGAAAAAACAAACTCAATTTGGTTGTATTTTTAGAAATGGCAACGATATCGAGTACAGATACAGCCTGACTGTGCCGACAAATGATTACAGCAGCAACAAATTAAATTAGGAATTATGTATATATAATTGTTTGATTTGTGACCGCCTGTATATTCTGAAGAGCGCATGCCCTGACATCACATTCACACTTGGCGAAGAGAGAACACGAGACGACGTTAGACATACAAAAATACGAATATATCTAATACAATTATAATTCAGTCAATAAACCATTAAATTACAAGAAACTCATTATTTCTAAAAGTTTATGCAACGGCGTAAACATGGTATTATCACATAAAATTGCCACGATGACAGGAGCAGCATTTTAACAGTCAGGAATTGAATGATTTCCTCGAAATATCGAATACTCCGGAAGGTGAAGGAAGGCGCTGGAATATGCACAAAATAAGTCATAATATAAAGGAGATGTCTGGATAGACGAGAGGAGTTGATTGGAGAAGCATGGCAGTAACTTATGCAGTTTTGGCTAGTGAATATTAATTCTCTGCGTACATAAATTATTATTTAATTTGATGTGAATGAAATAGGACTCTTTATGTAATTGACTGAGATACGTTATCAAATGCATTAAGAATTTTTTTTTCAAATTTCTTCATAACCATCATTCAGAGACAAAATCCAGTACTTTGTGGTTAGTGAGGAATTGATTATTTACAAGATTATCATTGTATAATAGAAAGAACTAAACGATTTTTTTAGATATCATGTATACTCTATTCAAAGTTTATTTGTAACTCGGTTGGCCATGGAAGTTGGACACATTTCACTCTGTATATTAAAAAGTTAGGTTGGGTTCGCTATTTTCCTGTCAGATTATTACGCACTGTTCTCTATATTACATAAAGGTCCTAGTAAACTTTGATTCACTCAAAATGCCAATTTACTTCTGAACCTTGGAAGAGTTTCGAAAGGTTTGAAATTATTATGGCAGAAATTTCTGAAGGAGCTGCTCTTATTTTGATTGGGATGTTGTATGATAACCTCAAAAATATTAATTATAATATTTAAGTTACCGTTCATCAGGGATGAACATATTTTAAGTGATTTTCGGGAATCTGAAGAAGTTTCAAAAGACTTAAGGAAGGTATCACAAAGAAGTAATGTTGAATCTGAAGATGTAGCTAATAAGGGAATGGTATATATTCTTGAATGCAGAATTGGAACAGAGCATCTCACTTCTATGAAACACTTCGATTTAATTATCAACAAAATAAGATTCAATACAAGCTTGTATTCTGAACATGTTCTAGTTGATCAATGCATAAAAGTGATGGTAGGCACATTTAGTTTTTCAAATCTCTTATTTTTCCTCATGAAAATACCTTCATTGTGATCTTCTCGATGAGAGCTATACATGCTTCGTTCAGTAGGTATTCTCTGCAAATCTCTTGGTGAAAATGTGAAATGAAGGTTTCATTTTGAGTCACTGACGAAAAGAGTTAATTCTTCCATTCAATATATATTTTTTATTGTGATTGTTTCATAGTTTTGTTGGTCTGGTATATACTCAGCTCTAATCACATCCTCAGTATTCAAAAGTGAAATAATAGCTTTTAACATAAAGAATCGAATAAATGTTGATTACTTCTAAAGTTCTTTCAATCCGAATAATGTCTCTTACAGGTATGTTATGTATACAACAGAATATTTTGAAGAATTCATAAACACATTCAGGAGCATTCACAATACTGAACGCTATGGAATGTGATGTATGTGTTCATTTCTTCGTTTGCCTTTTTTTTTCAAATAAGAACTGAGAGATGAATAAATTTCATTTACTCAACCCTTGATCACTGAGTTAGTCAACAATTCAGTAGAGATTGTGAATTGATCATACTTGACTGAAGTGGAAGCATAAAGCACAATTACAAAAAATTATACAATACTTATTCACATATAATAAAAAAATATTGAAAATGCTTTTTTTTCTCTAACAAATAAATTTCAATAAACTTGAATTATACAAATATGGATAGAACATCAATGATCTGAAAGGATGAAGAATAACGATCAACCATAATCAAATTAGATATAATTCAATTATTAATATTCAATGTGTAGACTTTAACTATTATCGAATAACTTCCAATCATTATTGAAATCAAAATAGATATTTGAAAACTTAAATGAAATATCATATGATTGAAATTTGTCAAATTATTATAAGGGTTTTACAAATTACACAATAAGTATTTTTCGAAAAGTGAAAAAAATCTTTGTGAAAAAAGGAGAAGAGAGAAATTAACTTTATTGATAATAAAAAATCATCAAATGGCTATCGACCGAAGTCTTCCTGCCAATTTTACATTTATAATTTATTTATCGTATAAAAAAAAGTTATTCCAATGATATTAGATGTTCATAAATTGGTAGTGCTGGTAGTTTGGCCTTTGGTGGGCTCTCTGTGTCATATTGGTGCACTAGTGAACAAGCTCGGTATGGGGGAAGGGCCTATTAGTCCAGGTTCAGCTATCCGATTGATGATTCTTAACAAACTTATCCACCTGTAGGAGAAAAATCTTCTTTTAATGCCAACAGATTGTGCTCCTTTTACTAAATGAAAATGAGTAGCATATCCTCCTAATAATAACTGTATATTAGCATGTAACAATAATTTACTAACATACATTTCAAATTATATCCTTAAAAGAAGTGACAACTTGAGTTCTTCTCGACATTATTCCACATCCATTACTACAGTGAACGAATCAGACTCATCATCAGATAATTCTGGATCTGAATCACTTTCCTCCAATGAAATAATAAATGGAGGAATATTATCTATAGGTAGGTTACCCATATGTTTCGTCCAGTCGTCTTCAATAAGTCGTTCGCAATGTAAATAAAAATTTTGCCACATTTCCGGTGTACATTTTGAAAGAGCCAGAGTCCATAAATTGAACACTCTATCCCTTGTGTAAGGATGAGAATTTATGTTCTTGTTGTAGAAGTTTTTGCAAAACACCCATGTCATTTCAATAGGATTATATTGGCAATTGTATGGGGGTAATCTAAGAACTTCATGTCCATGCTCTTTCAAAAGTTCATCAATAACGTATCGTCTCTGTCGGTCAGTTCTAAATGGTAATATGAAATTCCAAAGTTGTTTTTTATTTAAATTCTGATCGAAATCAATTTTGTTATTCACCAACCAATTCTGCATATCAATTTTCTTGCTTGAACTAGTTGGTGGCTTATCTAACTGCACTGAATGATATGATGCATTGTCCATTATGATCACAAATTTACCAGCAAGCTTTGATAAAGCTGGAATTAGTTCATTAATAACCCAATTTTGAAAAATTTCACTGGTCATAGTCTTGTGATAGTAACGGTCATTATTCTTCGAATCTAAAATGAAATCACAACCCTCCAAAAATCCAAAATTAATTCCTGCATGCAAAACAGTGAATCTTTTACCTTCAGATTTAATTTTTGATGGATTTCCTCTCATACCAGATTCGTGTGTCCATCGACGAACAGATGAACCATTTTGGTAAATCCAAGTTTCATCAAGAAACACGAATCTTATATTTTCATCCATCGACTTAAATTGCAAAAATTTTCTCAGGAAAGTAATTTTGGCTGCAACGACATGTTTTTGTTCACATAAAATTTTGCGACCATTTACCTTTTTAAATTTATAACCCATTGATTTAATGATATTGATATAATGAAGTGCGTTCTCCCTTATAATTCAAATGTTCCTTAGCGTAAGTCGATGTCGTGTGTCGATAGAAAAGTGTTCATTTTTCAAATTGTAATTCCAAATTTGTCGTTGCAGGTCTTTTCTAAAAATGAAATCGTCTACTTCTTGTGTTTTTTTGGGCCTACCAATGGAAGGAAACTCTTTATCGTCGTCTTCATTAAGAATTCCTCTGATTGAATTAATATGAACCTGTAATAAAATTTCGATTAGGATAAAACATATTATTTACATCTCACTTACGTTGAAAATGTTTAATACACTTTGCTGTATCGTTGAGTCCATAACTTCCTGGCCACTATGAGCAGATTTGAGTGCAAGATAGCATTTTTTGATGCTAAGTCTTTGTTCTTTAGTTATTACTTTAGGCATTTTGAAAAAAATTCTGAAATATTTTTATTCTCTTCAAAATCAAATGTGACAGATGACAAGTGATAATTGGCTTAACTGCTTGACATCGGCAACGTAGAAATCCGAAGAAACACTGATGCCAACCCAAGAAACTTAAATCATGGCCACCCGCGATACAAATAAACTTTGAATGGATTATAGTTATCTTAATGTTTTCCTTCGTTAAAGGCAAATCTGCTAGAGAAACGTTCCGTGAGATTAATGGAGTTTTGGGAGTACTCTATCAGCTCGAACCGCGGAGGAATGGTTTCGACGATTCAGAGCCGGTGAATCCGACACCACGGATAAGCCAACCGGCGGAAGACCTGTGACGACAAATACAGATCAAATCATGGAATACATCGAGTTGGACCGGCATGTGGCATCGCGTGGCATCGCCCAGGTGATGGGAGTTAGTCACCAAACCATTTCAAATCATCTGCACAAGGCTGGATACACAAAAAACAGCTTGATGATTGGGTGCCGCATGATTGGACGCAAAAAAACCTTCTGGGCCGTTGGAACGGAACGAAATCGACCCATTCTTGAAGCGGATGGTAACTGGCGACGAAAAATGGACCACATACGACAATATCAAGCGAAAACGGTCGTTGTTGAAGGCAGGTGAATCGTCCCAAACAATGGCCAAGCCGGGATTGGCGGCCAGGATGGTTTTGCTGTGTGTTTGGTGGGATTGGAAGGGAATCATCCACTATGAGGGAGATATTTGACAACCTATTATCATGTGTGTACTCCTAAGAGGCCTGGTTGGACATCAATAATTTGTGATTGTGATTGATGAAATTATACTTACCAGTACTGTTTACAACCATAGCTCCTGGACTTGTGGACCGGATGGTAGTGTATTATTAAACAGTTGGTGAAGACCTATTGAAAAAAATAATATATAGTATCTGCTGTCTTCATAAGTGAAGAAATTACGCTTGTTTTCTATTATTCTAATTTGTTATATATTGATACAAGCAAATATCTCTCTTAAACGATGGTGACTACAAATAATCGGTCGGTCAGGATAAAAAAAAATATTCTCAAAAATTTCTTCGAACTACAATAATGATCCACAAAAGTACTAAAATCGTAATAAGGATCAATTGGTACATGCAATATGGGTTATTAATGAACATTTTCAATTAATTGATAACAACTCACAAATATCCACTGTCAAAATGATGACTACAAAACCGGTAAGTATCGGTAACATCAGTTGATCACCGTAATCCACCCTATATTATATTGACAATCGACATGTGTTAAACTTTTATTAGATCGATTATTATGACTGAAAACAATGTAGGTATTCATTGATTTATTACTACAGAATGCATAATTTCATTTATTTAAAAAAAAAACTATCAACTCACTTAGATAACGCTTTGAGGCGATTCCAATATGCGAAGAAGAAGATATTCAGAATAATGGTATATGCACTATTTCGACTTTGCTTTGCAGCTTAGGTGACAAGAGAACCATTTCATGGGCCTTTCGTTGGATGTGTTTTTACACACAGTATTCTTAAGTCGAATTGATCAGTCTTTCTTAATTTTCGTGCAGATTTGAATCTATATGGCGGAATTCAGTAAAGTATTGAATTCTTCAATGCAGGTCTACTAGAAATATTGTCATATATCAATGCATTATTTATACGGATCCGCCCTCACGTAAACGTCATTGAAATCAATCATCTTCTCCCAATATTTGGAATGAGGTTTCCATTAAAATTATGCGAAGTGCATACACCAGTATTTTATACATCGTAGGCAAAATATCGCAGAATTCTATGGGGATGATTAAATTTTTCATTGAAATTTTTTTCGGTTACTAGTTTAAATGAGAAATTGAGCTATGAGTTTCAGGGGGTCTTTTTGAATTATTGCTATTTTTGAATGGATTCAATAGGTGTTATGTTATACTTACCGATATTGTTCAATACTGAATCTGTTGAAATTGATGTGGTACTATTTTGTACTGGTGCTGGGGGATTGTTGAACACACCGTCAAAAAAAGCTGAAACAAACCAAGGAGAATGCATAAGTAATGTAACCTCTGAGGAGTTTATAAATGAAACCCACAATCTTTTTCACATTCAACCACCCTTGGATTGATGCATCAAATATCAGTCATAAAAGATTGGACCACAGACTTATATTAACCCAAATTATAATTTGAGGACTGGGCACTGGGGGATAACAAGTGAGGACTTCAAATTAAGCTTTGCTGCTGAGGTTATGTTTCTGAGGACTTTCTGAAGTTCGGTTGAAAAAGACTTAGGACAGTCCTACATTGGAAGCGGATTTGATCTGGCCAGCCAACCCGACCCGATTTGATTCTCATCAGAGGAGTCCAGACCAGATCGAACACTGCCTCCAATGTAGGAGGACAGTACGTTTTCTTTGTTTTTGTTTCCGCCAGACCCAGCCAGACCCGCCAGACTGTCTGGTCTGGAGAAATTCCGCTTCCAATGTAGGACTGGCCTAAGATTGCAGGTTAAACTGATATTGATATTGAATCATTCAATGATTGGCTAGAAGATTATCATGTAATGATTGTTGAAGGCTCATCCAAGTGTCCATCTCATATTAATTTAATTGGAAATGTTGAACTCAGACCTATAGTAATTTCATGTGACATATTTCTCAGCTCGTATTTTCTGATGAATGCCTTCCCGATCTGATCACCTTTGAATTAGTAGAAGGTAATTGAGTACCGATATGATTGTCATCAAATGTAAATTTAAAAATATTTTTCCGTCGACCTCCCAATAAAAGCTCTGTTTAACGTTCACAAAATCATGCATTAATGACCCATTTTAATGCACGATTTCTATCTTTTTTAATGCATGATGTATAAAAAAGTTCATAGCAAATGCTCCAGACAGTATTTTCTTGATATCAAACCATTCGTTGATCACCAGCTGAAAAAAAAAAAGATATTTTCATCTGCAGTCTACAAAAATGTAAAAAACTCGATTTAATCCTTATCATCATATTATGTCATATTGATGTAGAAGCAAAGATGGCCCTTAAGTGATTGTGAGTACTGATAATGACTTGGTCAGAATAGGAAAAACTAATTAAATCCAAAAGATGCATGACCTTTTGACATCCTTCCTCTTCGATGATGAAAAACTGTTTACGCTCAGGTTATTTTAAATAAAAATAATGATCATATTACTGACTGAACTTATTTGCCTTTTTTCCAGTTTTTTTTTTGATGTTTTGAAAACTATTCGATTCAATACAATGGTTTTAAAAGAAATGTATTTATTCACTATTGAATACTCGATCAAACCAGGAATGGAAAACTTGAAAAAAAATTTTTCTTCGAATTTATTTTCACTTCCTGTGTAACCGGAAGTGTTTGGGCTTCGAAAATATTTTAGCTCCATAGAGAACTTCGAACAATATCATAATCCCAATTTTTTTATTTCAAATATGTCTAGTTCTCCAGAAACGTCTAATAGGCACTCGAACTTGAGACACCCTGTATGATATATTTGAATGGACTATTAGACAATGCAGTTACACAAGCAGTTCTTTCTCGGAGACAGTGTTATTAGCTTATTTTTTGGAACTGGCATAACAGCAAAAACCATCAACGGTGTGTTCGAATTATTCAATGATTAAAAATATGTTACGATGCAATAGTAACGTAGACATTTCAAAATATTTCAAACTAATAACATTTCTGAAACAAAATGGGAAAGGCTACACACCCAAGAAAGCTGCGATTTTTACGAGTACACAAATAAGTGATGAAGTTAATTTAATGGCCAAAGTTGTTGTTGTATATGGGATTGCAGCAGCTTGTCCAATTTGTGAAATCAGCCAGGTAACATTAGATGATATTGAATATTCGGGAAAGTTATTAATTGTGAAACTGAAGCAAACAAATAATGATGTTAACAGGAGATTTTTAATTACTGAGAATATATTAAATATTACCGAATTACCTTCGTTCAGCAGCTGCAAAAGCGTTCTTTATGCTATCGCACTGGAAAATGTATCAATCAGGTTGTGGGTAAAAATCAGTTTTATAAGGTACCTGAAACAGTAGCTAATTTTCTTCAACTTGAAAATGCTAACTCATATACAGGTCATTCATTTCGAAGATTGTCTGCTACACTTTTAGATGAATCTGGGGGAAACTTGATGACACTAAACATGGTGGTTGGAAGTCATCAACGGTCGCTGAAGGGTATGTTGATGAATCGGTGGCACACAGAACCGAAATTGCTAATAAAGTGTTCAGAACGTGTGGCAGTTCTGAAATAACACCCGATTTGCGACCAGGTACATCAACAGCAGTTGTGTCCATGTCAGAGGATATTATTTCAATATTATGTCAGTCGATAATTTTTCCTCTGCTATATTTTCAATGAAATAAGTGTTATATCACAACCTTCCCCAACTGTGGATGATGATTTCCCTTTGAAGGGGTTCCATAGCAGACTTCAAACATCAGAAGATCTGAAAAATCATCACTTGGACCGCAAGACCCGATTCGAAGAATCCTCCTTGCAGATTGGCGACAAATTTTGTGTATTAGATTTGAATATAGAGGGTATTTCTGAGGACAAGAGTGATTATATTTCTAAACTAGCAAAGGACTATGGTACTGAGATTATACTCCTTCAAGAGACACATACGGATACTAAAAAAAATCTTCGTGAAAAAAGAACCATAAAAGTATTCATTGATTATCTCCTTCGTAAAATTTATGGTTTAGCTTGTTATGTTAAAAAATCCTTGAATCACAATATCGAGTTAATCCAAAAAGGCGAATTTCAGGGTGTTTTCTTTATCTCTTTCAAATTTTGTATATTTGTTATTCAGTTCTTTTTTCTGCTTTTGTCTTTTTATTTCCAGATTCGATGTGAACAACTTGAAGAAGTCTCTGTCTCCTTCAATGGAAGACCACTCTTGAAGAAAGAAGTCCCTAAAATATATTTCAGCTTATTTTTTTACTTTCACACTCAGGCGGGGAGCCAGGGTTTTTTTTACTGGGGTTTTTTCCGTAGGCTTTTATGTGATACACCGAATTGTATGACACCCCGTCACTAACCCCTGATCTATATGCTTTATTGTTTGCTAACTAAATATTGTAAGCCAAAAGTTCAAAAGAATATATATATATATATATATATTTCAACACAAAAAAATTCGTCTATTGTACCGAATAGTTCAAGGAACATGTAATTCCCGCATTGCACATTTAGTAAATATATATATATATTCTTTTGAACTTTTGGCTTACAATATTTCGTTAGCAAACAATAAAGCATACAGATCAGGGGTTAGTGACGGGGTGTCATACAATTCGGCGTATCACATAAAGCCTAGGGAAAACCCCCCGTAAAAAAACCTGGCTCCCCGCCTAAGTGTGAAAGTACAAAAATAAGCTGAAATATATTTGGGATTTCTTTCTTCAAGAGTGATCTTCTATTGATGGAAACAGAGACTTCTTCAAGGTGCCCACATCGAATCTGGAAATAAAAAGACAAAAGCAGAAAAAAGAACTGAATATCAAAAATACAAAATTTGAAAGAGATAAAGAAAACTTTTCAAATTAGCCTTTTTGGATTAACTCGATATTGTGAATCAAGAATTTTTCAACATAACAAGCTAAACCATACATTTTACTAATTAGATAATCAATTAATACATAACTTTTATTGTTCCTCAACGAAGATTTTTTTAGTATCCGTATGTGTCTCTTGAAGGAGAATAATCTCAGCACCATAATCCTTTGTTATTTTAGAAATGTAGTCACTCTTGTCCTTAGAAATACCTTCTATATTCAAATCTATTGTAATACACAAAATTTGTCGCCAATCTGCAAGGAGGATTCTTCGAATCAGGAGTAAATGTACCTTTGATATAAAGGAAATGTAACTTACATTCAATAAAATATTCTAAAATCAAATATCTTCCATTATCTACATGTATATATATCCGGGAACAAAGTATTCACATATTTCCTGAGGAAAAAAGTAATTTCGTGAAAAGTTATATTTTGTTACCCGTCAACAGCGATGAAATGTCAAATATTTTTCCCGTCACAGAAAAAAAGTTTTTTTTTAATAGAAATTTCATTTTTTTTCTTCAATTCTGGCATTGTTTTTTCAAACTTAACTTAAACTAGCCTAGCCAGACCAGCAATTATGTAAAATATAGGAATGGTCCTTAAACGGCAAATTAACCTAAAAATATACTTAAAAGAGGAGCTAATTTGAGGGCAATTGGAGCAAAAAATAAATAATATCGAGTATAACAGAGATTCAGCTAGAAAATAACATACCATTCCTTATATTATTCAATCATGGAACTATCTCTTCCATTTTTTAATTCAAAGAAGTATAAACACATACACTCACAATATTCCTAGAACGAATCATGATCAATTCAAATCAAAACTTCACATTTGCCATTTAACACTCCTTTACCATTCATCTACTATGTAAAAAATCAAACAAATAAAAAACAATAAACAAAATAAAAATACCCATGGCTATTTCACTGCATATACCCAGCGTTGCCAACTTGGATTTCTAAGAACGAAAGAATCAGATAAGCACCGAAAAGTTATGGAATTTTCTATTCTCTAACAGAAACTCAATGAACTAGGGATTCTTCATGAATGGCATTAAGATTCCATAACGGATTTTTGGAAAATAATGTTTAGAATGATATGCGTTATCAAGCATTAAATAAAAATGTTGTTGATTCCTTGTATACGATGCAGATTCAAAACAAAATATTATTTTGGATCTTTTTAGTATTTATTTATTCATCAAGATCCATTTTGTCCCTTTCAGAGTAGGTAACCCACCCCAGATAACATTCATTCATGCCAGTGCTAATTTCTCTTTCACGTATGGCCATCACCTCATTATTAGATTCTAACTTTATTTCTTCAATTGTGGCAAGAGCATCCCTTTTATTCATCTTTTTAGTTTTGGGAAAAGGAAAAAGTCGCATGGAGCAAAATCCGGATGATACGGTGACTGAAAAATGGTTACTGTGTTATTCTTAGCCAAAAACTCACGAAACGTATTGATGTTTGCTGATCCATGATTTGTTTTTCCACAAATACGATAGTTTGATTGTTTCACGTAAAATCTACAAAATTTTCTTAAAGCATTCTTTATTAACTGAACGACATGTGTGCTATTGTAATCTCAAACCAAAAATAACTCTTCTCACTTTTCCTTTTCCCAAAAACCGTTCAAATATAAGCATATAAACTCCATTGAAAAACATTTAGAATATCTTGTTCCCAGTAAGCACTTGTCCTTCCAAATACCTTATAAATACAAGTCCAAATTACAAATATCTAGAATTAAAAATAACCAAACGAAATGTTTAGTTTAGCCGCAATACTGTTTCTCTTAAAACTGTATATACAAGATGCGGTGGGGATTTAGTTACAGATCGCGCAAGCATCTGTAAATATTCTTGTTCAGTAGATATTTCGTAATGGAACGACTTAGCCCGGCACAGCGTCTATAAATTGTTCAGCTTTATTACGAAAACGGGCATTTTCAGATTGATGTGTATCGGGCACTTAGAGCGACTTACGGTCCACATAATCGGCCTACCAAACGCACAATCCGCTCTATCAACACTAAGTTTGAGACTCAATATTCTCTATTGGATAATACTTGACCAAATAGACAACATCCAGCTCGTAGTGGAGAGAATATAGCGGTGGTGGGGAGAGTGTAAGTGATGACCCTGAAGTGTCGATTCCTAGCCGTTCTTAACACCTTGGCCTTTTGTATTAAACGACTTGGCGGATTTTACGTAAGGATCTTTCTTTGAAAGTTTACAAAATTCAATTAGTTCAAGAACTGAAGCCGACCGATCTATCAAATCGTTTAAATTTTAGTCGTCGGGCTCTTGACTAGCTCGCAGAGGATCCACTCTTTTCGACAAAAGTGTTTTTCACTGATGAGGACCATTTTTGTCTTAATGAATTCGTGAACAAAATACCTGAATCTAAGGTGATGAACAACTCAGAGAGTCTCAAGAATTGCCGTTAAATCCAGAGGAAACAACTTTTTGGTGTGGTTCAGGGGCCGCGAATGGTGACCGTTATCGCACCATGATAGCTGACTATTTATTGACCGAATTTGAAGCCTCTCGACGAAATGTGGTTTCAACAAGATGATGCCACTTGCCTAACAGCTCATGAAACCATGGTTTTATTGCGAGAGCATTTTGGCGAGCAGATAATTTCACGCTTCGGACCAGTGAATTGGCCGGCTAGATCATGTGACATCACATTTCTTGATTTTTTCCTTTGGGTCTATGTGAAGTCCAAAGTCTACATGGACAAGCCGGCTATGATTGAGGTATTGGAGGCCAATATTACTCGAGTCATTGGAGAAAGATCACCCGAAATACTCACACGCGTCATTGAAAATTGGAACTATCGGATGGATCTTGTTAATTGTAGTCGAGGTCAGCATTTGAAAGAAATTATCTTGTGTGTATAATTGTAAAGAATGTGTCTTTTATTTGTTAATAAACATCATATAATAAAATTGTCTTTATTAATTTTTTTCCTTTAAATAAAGAGTACCTCTAAATAAATATATATATATATTCTTTTGAACTTTTGGCTAACAATATTTAGTAAGCAAACAATAAAGCATATAGATCAGGGGTAAGTGACGAGGTATCAACCAATTCGGCATATGGCTTAAAAGCCTAGGAAAAAACCCTGGCTCCCCGCCTAAGTGTGAACGTACAAAAATAAGCTGAAATATGTTTTGGGACTTCTTTCTTCAAGAGTGTTCTTCTATTGATGGAGACAGAGAGTTCTTCAAGTTGTCCACATCGAATCTGAAAATAAAAAGACAAAAGCAGAAAAAAAGAATTGAATAACAAAATTACGTATCATATTTGTTTAAAATTTATAACCCATTCCAAGAAAGAATCGGAAACATCATGAATAGCCCTAAAACCATCTTGAAATTTATATATGGGACAACTATTGATGAGATAAGGTATTGTTTATTCTGCATATCCACATTCACTACTTGCGCTAGGAACTGAGTTCCGTCTGAATAGCATGCTATTGGTACCTCCGTGACCTGCTCTCAAACGATCAAGAACTGCCAAATTTTTTTTGGAATATAAAAACCAGGAATTTTTTTAGAAGGATTAGAAACAAGTTACTTACTGAACATTTCGTAAGAGTTCCGCTCAGTCATCCATAATTCTTTATCACTTATGTTCATATTGAAGAACGTATTATGCCATAATGGTTTACGTGACTTAAATCTGGGAATTCTATTTTGTGGAATATATGAAATAATTGGGGATAAATTGGGAAAAGAATGATATTTATTGCAAGAATTCAGAGATGCAGTCTGTCTGCGAATATGGGGAGGGACAATGTTAGACCAAACTGGTAATCAATGAACCGAAGTGGATCTTATGGTGCCAATAATTTGTCACCAAACCCACTCGGCTCCAGAGAGTGCACAAAGTACCTCCTCGGCTAGAGCTGAGACTACTTATGATAATACAAAGAAAAAAGAGGAAAGTACAGTAAAGGTCTCAGGGTCGCAAAAGAGAGGAAATAACGAACGCACTCTCAGGATGCCAAACAAGCCCGATCACACAAGCGGGAGGTAGTGGCTGGTAGAAAGAATATAGAGCAATTATTTAATAATATAATGAGCCCAAATGAAATACACAAGGTCCCTCAAACGAGGATATATCTTACAGAAGGTAGATCACTAACTAGTTCTTACTTCACAATCCGAATATTCGATATAAGGCTTTATCTCTTACTAAACAAACGGTAATATCACCCCAAGGTATATACTTAGAGCCTCGATGGTAATCGTTACAAATAGCTCTTTACTTTTATCTAAGCGACCTTCTCGATAGGTCTGGTTTTATGTACTAAACAGTATTCACTGAATTGGGCCTCTTTGATACTAATCAATCTTAACTAAATTCTACAGACTAACCTTCTATAACAGTCTAGGTCGTGGCTTGACTGAAGTACAAAAGGATATAGTTTCTTAACCCATAGTTATTCTCACAGTCTCGTAGATGGAAACTGGGCTCAAATATTCCTAAGCCAACGTAGTACAATTTCTCACAGTTATGTGCCCTGGGTAGACGACAGGTGTGGTATCCTAGATGGCGAAATCTGGTGGAGGTCCCCAAAGACAGCTCCCACGGCAGCTCGACGGTAATTCAAAGACAGCCTAGACAAACAGCTCGAAGACTTCAATGACAGTTCAGAATCCTGCGGTACCTCGCAACGCTACAATAATAATTCCCAATTCGAAGCAGAATGATGCTAAAATACGAACAAAAATCTAAAATTCCTCGTGACAAACATAGGTTAACTCACCAATACCACGTCGTTTTTTCCAAACAAATACGCCACTCCGCTAAAGCGCAAAAATCTGACCAACGAACAAACCAAACCAACATGATAAGATTTCTCTCAGGGCTTCAGTTAAAATCCTGTTCAGATCCGCAAAATTACGATTAATTATTCCAGGATATTTCAACCAAATATGCGGGAAGAACGATGTCATTGACAACCTACGTCACATGATGACAGACTAAGACCACCGACAACGGCGTCCATCGAAACGTACGAGATAAGCTGGCAGTCTACTGCGACTAACGCCACCAGTTCGGTTTGCAGGTACTAACTGGAGCGGGAATTTTGAAACCGTGACAAATTATGCTCATGGATGTATTCAATTATGCATCAATTTATTGTGTATGTGCACTATTAAACCAAACAGAGCAACAATACTCATCTGCAGAAAAGACTAGGGCTAGAGATTCGGTGCGAAGAGTGGAAGGATGAGCACCCCAAGATGATTCAGTTAATTTCTGAAGAACATTATTCCTAGTTTTCAGTTTTAGGCTCAGATCATCTAAACGAGCCTTGTAATCGAGGGATGAATCTAATTTAACTCCTAAGTATTTTGGATAGAAATTATGTTCTATAGGAGAATCATTGAAAGTTACAGCTAATTTCCTATATTTTTCATGATTATTCAGATGGAAACAAGATACCTCTGTTATGTTGGGATTTGGACATAATCGCCACTCAATAAAATAATTCTTTAAAATTTCCAAATCAGATGATAGTATGTTTCCAGAGTATGGAAATCCTAATGTTGGTAAGCAATAGAAATGTCGTCGGCATAAACAAATTTCTGAGATGATGTCGTGGGTAAATCACATTGATATAAATTGAAAAGTAAAAGAGCTAAAACTGATCCTTGAGAAAGACCGTTTTTCAATGTTTTGCAATTACTACTCTTATTGTCAATAAAAAAATGGAAACTTTCTGTTAGATAACATATTTTCTAATAATCGTACCATTTTCCCACACTTCAAATGGGTTTAGAATTCGAAAATTAATCCATCTTTCCACACACTGTCATATGCCGAAGAAAAATCAATGAAAGCAGCTCCTGTTTTCAACCTATCATTGCAGCCTGATTCTTTGGAAGTTGTAAGGCTGAGAACCTGATCTGCACAATTTCTATTTTTCCTAAAGTCTCTCTGGAAATTTTGTACAGAATTTTCCATAAAAGATTCAATTCTAAAAAGAATTAACCTTTCATAAATCTTGAGAGGAACACTCATTAATTTGATGGGTCGATAACTACTACGATCACAAGGATTTTTTCCTCTTTTCAAAATACTTTTAGCCTTACAAAATTCGGAAGAAAAGTTTCCTGAATTCAGAATATTGTTATAGAAAGACAATAACCAACACAAGGCCTCTTTTCCTAAATGTTTGATGAATTCTGGATGAATTCCGTCAAAACCTGCTGCCTTTCGAGATTTGGTAGATTTGATTGCAGCCCCTAATTCATCTATGTAGAATAGATGTGACACATGTTCTAAGGTAGGAGCAGATCTCCTGAATATGTGTAATGAATTAATCAATTAATTACTGTAGTAGTGAATAGTGAATATTGTGAAATCCTAAATTTTCAAGGGTAGGTTTTTTGAGTATTTTCCTTTAAATTTTAATATATTGAAGTAGTTGAATAGAAACGAGAAATATTGAAATATATGTATATTTAATATATCGCATATTTATTATTATTATTGTGTATTCATTATTATTATTGTATATTCAATATATTGTAATAAATTATAAATAATAAAAATAGTTAAATTAATTAATTTACATTTTGAAGGAATATTCTAACCTAAGATTACTAAACTAGCTAGAGACAACCTATACACTATTTACACATAGTATTTGTTACAATAATCACTTTCCATTCACTAATTAAGACTCCACGGAGCTCATACACTCTTCTCCATACATACACCTGACAAAGTTATTAGTCCTTCGCCGATTTCTTCTTAGAGGTCAAGACACGAATAACAGACCGCAACTTGCTGATGGCAGACCATACATTTATATCTATACATTAGCAGCTCCCTTGTTTAGATTTAGAACTACAGTGACTTTGTACAAGACAATGGCAACAATGAAAGTCAGACTTTTGATTGGTGTTGCCATCAACTGTCGAAATTTCATTGTTTACCTAACTTGCCGTACTGTTTAACATATTTTAAAGTATATAGTTTATGAGTATATGGTCAAGATTAAACGTCGCAGCGATGTAAGGGATTGCATCCCGTGGAGCTTAATTCTCAGACAAACCTTATATTGTCGGAGGGTTAGTGCCGGGCTCTGAAATTAAAGAAGAAAATTTAGAGATCATTGCGACAATATTTTACTAATATATTTACTGACTGAAACTAATACCAAATCATAATGTTCCTTTTCAGATTCTAAAAATACTATTAAGTTGTATCTCATTTATGCTTTGATCCCCTCTAGAGTAAGTACAATGGTGTAACATTTTCAAACATTTTCCATTATACAAACATGTGATGTCTACATAATCACCATGTATCTTGAAAATAAATACTGCGTGGACAGAAGACGATCGAATTATTTGCATTTGGCGGGAAACTGATGTCCCGAAAAACATCGTTACTTGGTAGAATTTATACCGCGAAGATCGGGACAGAATGGGTGACTCACACACGTAGTCATGAGATGGCCTAAGGCCTAAGGAATAGACAAAGACAAAAGGCACGATGGAAGCATAAGCAACCTGTGTGATGCGACCAAAATCCAAGGATACAATTAAATTCAAAGAGAAGAAGCCTTACCCTGAAGAAGCCAATAAGCAGAAATACGTGTCGGCAAGTACCTTCCATCCATTTCCCATATTTTCTGCATTCCTGCGGTTTAGCCCATTATCCTTTTTCAATATCTAATTTCACCGCATTATCTTCTCTTTGAATTTAATTGTATCCTTGGGTTTTGGTCGCATCACACAGGTTGCTTATGCTTCCATCGTGGCGATGCTCGGTTTAGCCTCCAAAACTAGAGGTATCTAGGGTTGAAGCCACAAATTGGATGCTCGCTCCTGTTGTGGTCACCTGTTGTCGTTTATATTTTCTTTTCATTATTCATTTCCATCCCTATCCTGGTTTCTTGGTTGCCTTACCCTGAAGAAGCCAATAAGCAGAAATACGTGTCGGCAAGTACCTTTCATCCATTTCCCAAATTTTCTGCATTCCTGCGATTTAGCCCATTATCCTTTGTCAATATCTAATTTCACCGCATTATCTTCTCTTTGAATTTAATTATATATATATATATATATATATATAATAATGTTATTTTGGGAGAAACTTGTGTTTTTAAAAAAACTTCTACTTTATTTGGAAACAACGATACAAGCAATGTATTACGTGAGAAGATCAAATCTATATTTTTCGTACATCATTAGACGTCTCTCCTATTTATAATAATTAAGAACAATGAGAACATTGTGAAACAATGAGCATTGTAGAGAGGCGTCGCAAACAGCGCGATAACAATTAAGACGATAAGCAATATGCTGATTTAACAAAATACAACAAGGTAATATGCATTTCCTTATGGATTGATACACTGTTGCAATAATTAGAATACAGGGTGGATAATATCTAATTATATATATATTCTTTTGATATATATACTATTGATAATAGTACTTACCCATAAGCGTTCTTAACCATTCAGGATCCTCATTATAGTTAGAATTGTTAGCATCTGGAATGAAAGAAGATAATTTAGAGTTTATTACGGAATCCAGCCAATTGAAGCAAATGCAATTGAAGAGAATCACATTCAGAGGGTAAGTAAGAATTAGAATAGTAGAGTACTTACCCATAGAATTTTGCAAACATGGTAAAGACCTTGCTGACCCTTGTGAAGAATCATTGTTATGAAAAACTGTTCCATTGCTGTTGAAATTTCCCGGAGCAGAATTATTTTCCTGAGATGTTGTACTCTGTTGCAAAAAATTGTCGAGTTCTGAAATTGAAGATTCAAAATTTTAAATGTAGTTTATTACGGAATCCAGCAAATTGAAGCAAAAGTATATGAAGAGAATCACATTTCGTAGGTAAGTAAGAATCAGAATAGTAGTCCTATATGTTAAATATTGATAAGCGTACTTACCCATTAAATATTCCATATATGGTGAAGACCTTGCTGACCCTTGTGAAGGATCATTGTTATGAAAAACTGTTCCATTGCTGTTGAAATTCCCCGGAGCAGAATTATTTTCCTGAGATGTTGTACTCTGTTGCAGAAAATTGTCGAGATCTGAAATTGAAGATTCAAAAATTTTAAATGTAGTTTATTACGGAATCCAGCAAATTGAAGCAAAAGTATATGAAGAGAATCACATTTCGTAGGTAAGTAAGAATCAGAATAGTAGTCCTATATGTTAAATATTGATAAGCGTACTTACCCATTAAATATTCCATATATGGTGAAGACCTTGCTGACCCTTGTGAAGGATCATTGTTATGAAAAACTGTTTCATTGTTGTTAAAGTTCCCCGGAGCAGAATTATTTTCCTGAGATGTTGTACGCTGTTGCAGAAAATTGTCGAGATCTGAAATTGAAGATTCAAAAATTTTAAATGTAGTTTATTACGGAATCCAGCAAATTGAAGCAAAAGTATATGAAGAGAATCACATTTCGTAGATAAGTAAGAATCAGAATAGTAGTCCTATATGTTAAATATTGATAAGCGTACTTACCCATTAAATATTCCATATATGGTGAAGACCTCGCTGACCCTTGTGAAGGATCATTGTTATGAAAAACTGTTCCATTGCTGTTGAAATTCCCCGGAGCAGAATTATTTTCCTGAGATGTTGTACTCTGTTGCAGAAAATTGTCGAGATCTGAAATTGAAGATTCAAAAATTTTAAATGTAGTTTATTACGGAATCCAGCAAATTGAAGCAAAAGTATATGAAGAGAATCACATTTCGTAGGTAAGTAAGAATCAGAATAGTAGTCCTATATGTTAAATATTGATAAGCGTACTTACCCATTAAATTTTCCATATATGGTGAAGACCTTGCTGACCCTTGTGAAGGATCATTGTTATGAAAAACTGTTCCATTGCTGTTGAAATTCCCCGGAGCAGAATTATTTTCCTGAGATGTTATACTCTGTTGCAGAAAATTGTCGAGATCTGAAATTGAAGATTCAAAAATTTTAAATGTTCAGCAGTTATAGACGTGTAAATATGGACTTCATTAACGCCGAAATTCGGGCTATTTTAAAGTTTTACTTCGTTAAAAGCAAATGCGCTGGAGAAACAATCCGTGATGAAATGATGGAAATCACTAACGCTGAAGTGATTAATGGTGTTTTGGGGGATGGTATTCTATCAGTTCGAACCGCGGAGGAATGGTTTCGACGATTCAGATCCAGTGAAAACGACACCATGGATAAGCCAACCAGCGGATTACCTGTGACGAAAAATACCGATCAAATCATGTCATATTCGAGTTAGACCGGCATATCGCATCTCGCCCAGGAGATGGGCGTTAGTCACCAAACCATTTTAAACCATCTGCAAAAGGTTGGATACAAAAAACCTTGATTTTTGGGTGCCGCATGATTTGATTCTTGCAGCGAATAGTGACTGGCGATGAAAAATGGATCACATACGACAATATCAAGCGAAAGCGGTTGTGGACGAAGGCGAATCGTCCCAATCAGTGGCCAAACCGAGATTGACGGCCAGGAAGGTTTTACTGTGTGTTTGGTGGGATTGGAAGGGAATCATCCACTATGAGCTGCTCCCATATGGCCAGACGCTCAATTCTACCATCTACTGCGGACAACTGAACAGCTTGAAGCAGGTGATCGACCAGAAGCGTCCAGAATTGGCCAACAGGAAGAGCGTAATGTTCCACCAGGACAACGCCAGATCACACACTTCGATGATGACTCGTCAGAAGCTATGGGAGGTTTTATCACATCCACCATATAGCCCGGACATAGCGCCAAGTGATTACCACCTGTTCCTGTGCATGGCGAATGCCATTGGCGGTGTAAAGTTGAAGTCAAAAGAGGCTTGTGAAAATTGGCTATACGAGTACTCTGCAAATAAGGAGAGGGGCTTCTACGAGGGAGGTATTATGAAGTTACCGTCTAGATAGAAACAGATTCTCGAACAAAACGTCGCATATTTGAACTAAATCCGATCACTGTAAACCTTTTTATAAAGCATTGAATAAAGAGCAAAAAAATGGAAGGGTGATATTTGACAACCTATTACTTTGTAAGTTATGTCATGAAAAAAATCCCTAATATCAGATGTTGATTTTTATGAGATATATGTGGTAATTATGGTTTTAAAAAAATCTTCTATGCTTACCATTAGTACCACTAGTACCCGTAGCATTTTGTACTTGGTTCAAATCTGTATCTACTTTTCTTCTTTTAGTCGAGATATTCGAAGGTCCAGTTCGTTTTCTACTTAAATTAGAAAAATCCTAAAGAAAAAACAAACTCAATTTGGTTGCATTAAAAACTTGAATGTGGTAAAAATCTTGCCCGCGAAGCGGTGTTTTTAGCGAGCCACAGGATCGCTACCGGGAATTGAAAATCACAGGCTAACCAAAACATTTTATATAACGATCCATTGATAGGAATACCCCTATAACTCACCTTCTTTGGACTCCGGTACCACCCTTCTTCCATTGAATCTGCCACCGAATGATTTGGGTACTGGCAGTTTACGTAGTGGTGGAATTCCTAGAAATAACAACATTTTTATTCGCTACAATATACATGAAAAAAATCGTTGATTTATGCATCATAAATGAAACCAATGAAAGAGTATGCAACAATAACATGATATTTCATTCAGTTTTCGGGGTGACTCAGTAAAATTTCATTTTTGCTTAGAAAACTCAGGAGGACAGCAAAAACTGATATGGTTGACAATAAGCATAATGTACAGACACAAATACCGTCTTGTACTTATGACATGAGTATCTACTTTCCTCAATAACTAGAATGAAAAAAAAAAATTGAAAAACCACATTTTGAGACCCAGCCGAAATAATTCAAAAAGAATATTTAAGTATTACTAAGTCGAAAATAGGAATATTAATTTTCAGTGAAATTACAGCTTGACTGTGTAACGCAGTAGTTTTGTTTGCGTGGCAGAAAGCCGTTGACCTCGATCGCCTCCAGCGAGATCACGCCGAGCAGTGGGGAGACCCGACCGGTTGTTCCCACCTCGCTCCGTCGAGCGCCCACGGCGCATGTTGGTGGGAAGACCGAACGGTACTTATAGGCGAGTCGAGCACCGGGAACGGCAGTTCCTCGGTCGGCGAGACGCGAAGCAGAAGAGCTTCCACCGTTCAGTTCCAGCCAGTGTTAGTAGTGAGTGCAGTGGTAGGCCGACATAGCAAGGTAGGAAAGGGGTATAGAGAGGGGACCGGAGGACCACTGGTGGAGGACGAGATTCCAGGAGGTGAGTGTGAGATTCGATCGTTGAGACCGAACGACGGCTGCAGGAGGGCGTTCAGGGCATCACGTCCTTTACGAGTTCTTTAGCCGGTATTGCGGAACCGACATCTGGGTGCCGAGATGAGCAAGCTCAATCGTCCCTAGATTGTGGGCCGTTTTACCTCGGCGGACTCCTGCTGTCCATCTCTCGGAGCTGACGTTGAGGTACGAGATGAGCAAGCTCAATCGTGCTCAGACCGAAGTTTTCCGTGGCGTGGGCTGCTGCGCGGTGAGGTTCGTGTTGTGCCCCCTGTTGTCGTTTGTTGACCCGACCCCTAAGGCTAGTTACATACACATCGATTTTGGACGTACGATAAAAGTTCGTACGAACATTTATCGTACGACCAAAATTTATAGTAGCTTTCAGACCTGTCGATTTTGTATCGTGGACGTACATTTTGGCGCTCTTGTTCACTTGAACAGAGTGCCTATCATTTTGCTCGACTATTTGTAATTTTGGAATATCGAGCCGAAAATGGTCTCAATCGATTGGGTTTGACTCCCCGATGAAGAATCCGTGGCGAAAGTTGAGTCTGTCCGGCGGGCCGGCCGTATCCTCTCTATCATCCAAAAGAGATGAGCTAGAATTTTAATATTTTCAGAATAGGTTAATTGTCCAAATATCTCGGTCAAGTTCGTTATTGGGCCAAATCCGTCAGATGGTTCAGTAGTTATGAGCATCTGAAATTTTGTTTCCTCAATAACTACTAGAATATCCATCCGATCAAGTTGATACTTGAAATATTGTTGAGGGAGGCTGCAACAAAACGGCTCGCAAAATTTCGCAGAAATCGTCACGCTAGAAAATTTTTAAAAAATTCCCAAAAAAAAATTTTCAATCCTCACTCTCTCATAAGATAATTTTCGGATTTCAATAAAAATTCGTAAATATATTGAGGTGATCGATATCTTACTTTTCCTCAAATTTAATTGTCGTAGCTCTTTTCCATCTAAAGATATGATCATTTTTTTAATTTACTCAAGAGAGAAGAGAAATGACATACGTCCCGATGATTTTCTTTGAACGATGGCCATCACAGATCGATATTCGATTGACAAATGCCGGGCTCATTAATCAGTGTCAGTTGGCGTAATGTTAATCAAAATTTTTCATAACGGGAAATCATAGAGATAGAATTCAATCTCGGTGGCTGAAATATTATACGTTGTCAAAATTCAGAAAAGCACTGACCTAAGTTTTTTGGAAAACGAAATTATAGCTTCGTTTGTTCATATTTGCATCACATTGTCCCATAGCACGGGAAAAGACTATTGTTCAGGTAATAAGAATGCTTATAGATTTGTTATGGTTTGAATATTTACTAGCAAGTAGCTCAACAAGAGCACCAAAGCAATCTGATCTCATGTCAGTGCTTTCTAATTTTTTGATGATTCGCTTCAGTTGCTTGTCAGCATGAACCCTTTCAAGATTCGTGTTCTTGCTATGTGGTTGGCGTAGACGAAGGCGTAAAACCAGGAGTCAGTGGGTTCATCCTATTAATCAGAGAAGACTGGATGCAGGGATTTTTCTCAAGCTTTATGAACAATTTCGAAGTGACGAAGAAAAGTTTTTCAATTATTTTAGAATGTCAACAGCAAGCTTTGATGAATTGTATGAGAAAAAACTAAATAATTTCACCAAACACACTGCATTACTTTCTTCTCTGATGGTGGTTAAATCGCAACTAGTAAAGCCAAGCGAACTTGGGTCGTACGAACGAAATTCGATGTGTGTGAAGACGCCGTTTTGATTACATGCGCCACTGTTATCACGACCACTAGACGGCGGTCGTGTATAGTCGAGACATTGGACGACCGCAACACGGCGTCCGTACGAGAACTTTTGAGAATCGATGTGTGTGTAAAGACACAATCATTTCTTTACGCCACTATTGGAATTTGGTCGTACGAACTTTTATCGTACGTCCAAAATCGATGTGTATGTAACTAGCCTTAGAGGCACGGGTTTATCACGGGTGTCGGCTGGGTCCTTTAGCCGGTATTGCGGATCCGACATCCGGGTGCCGAGATGAGCAAGCTCAATCGTCCCTAGGTGGTGGGCCGTTTTACCTCGGAGGACTCCTGCAGTCCATCTCGCGGAGCTGACGTTGATGTACGAGATGAGCAAGCTCAATCGTGCTCAGACCGAAGTTTTCCGTGATGTGGGCTGTTGTGCGGCAGGCACTGGGGTGGCCGATCTTTGAGGGTGCGGGATTCGTCACGGTTGTCGGCTGGGTCCTGTAGCCAGTATTGCGAACTCGACATCTGGGTGCCGAGATGAGCAAGCTCAATCGTCCCTAGGTGGTGGGCCGTTTTACCTCGGCGGACTCCAGCTGTCCATTTCTCGGAGCTGAAGTTGATGTGCGAGATGAGCAAGCTCAATCGTGCTTAGACCGAAGTTCCGTGGTGTGGGCTGCTGTGCGGCAGGCACTTCGTTCGACCTCGGTCCTGTCGTCATCGCGGGTGGACGCGGGGTGGTTGGCGCATGTGCACACCATACCGCCGGTCACTCCGATTTGGGCATGGCCTTGGCAGTTCTCATTGAGGGGTTCTGTTGCGCGCGGACACTAGTTGCGCCGTGCGGAACCGTGCCCCGGGGACCCCCCTCCGCTTGGATGGTCCATGTTGGCCTGAGTGAGGCTTTGGTTTCCCCTCCCCCTCTCGCTTTAACGCCGAGACATTCTCATTTTTATCACACGGCCTTAGTCATTTTCATGCCTGAGTCATTTTCATCTTCATCTCACGGCCGTGTTCGACTTTCATGCATGAGCAATTTCCTGTTGAGCGACTGCCTTATCCGTTCTCTGCCTGATTCCTTGGTATGCCTAACCCATTTTTATGCCTAAGTCATTTCGCTTGCCTAATTCCTTCTGATGCCTAATACATCGAGTAACTCGCCACTGTAATCGCTTTGTGTGCACTCTAACCCCTTCACGGAATGTTACTGGACTTTTGGTGATGGACAAGTAGATTTGGGATTTGGGCTTTTAGAGGTTAAGGACTATGACGATCTTGTGATTTAGATTAAGGACTGTTGTACCTGATATGAACTGTTGATTTGTTTTAAGGACTGTGAGACGTATTATTTTGGAAAGTTCGTTTATTTGGTATGAATAGAGAGTTTATTGTTAGTTAACCGAGTGTTTTATTGGTGACACCTCTAACTCCAACAGCTACCCACTTCATTCTTCACTGGAGTCTGCCTAGGCTCGAGCTTGTGGACATTCCGGAGGAGCTCGATAGGTGAGGGTGACGCCCTCAGAAGCAAATAGTCTGGCGCCCGAGTTTACTAATAAAGGAACTGCACGTAAGGGCGTTACAACTGTGCCAACAAATGATTGAAGCAGCAACAAATTAAATAAGTAATTAAGTATATATATATGGTATTGTCACATAAAAATTCCACGATGACATGGGCCGCATTTTAACAGTCAAAAATTAAATGATTTTTCGAAATATCGAATACTCCGGAAGCTGATGGAAGGCGCAGGAATATGCACAAAAATGAGTCATAATAAATAGATGTCTAGGTAGACAAGAGGAATTGATTGGAGAAGTATGGCAGTAACTTATGCAGTTTTGACTAAAATATATTTTCTGTGCGTATATAAATTATTATTTAAATTGATGTAAATAAAATAGGACTCATTATTTTTGTGTTATTGATTGAAATACGTTATCTAATGCATTAAGAAAAAATTTTTTTCCCTTTTCTTCATAATCATCAAAATACAGTACTTTGTAGTTAGTAAGTAATTAATTATTCACAAGATTATCATTGTATAATAGAAAGAACTAAACGATTTCTTTCATGTATGTACTTCTAATGCTTGGTTGGACTTCATTAATTTGTGATTGTGATTGATGAAATTATACTTACCAGTACTGTTTAAAACCATAGGTTCCGGAACTGTGACTTGTGGACCGGATGGTAGTGTATTCATAAACAGTAGTTGATGACCAATTGAAAAAAATAATATAGAGTATCTGCTGTCTTCATAAGTGAAAAAATTATGCTTATTTTCTATTATTCTAATTTGTTATATATTGATACAAGCAAATATCTCTCTTAAACGATGGTGGCTACAAATAATCAGTCGGTCAGGATAAAAAAAAATTATTCTCAAAAATTTCTTCGAACTACAATAACGATCCACAAAAGTACATGAATAATAATAAGGATCAATTGATACATGCAATATTGGTTATTAATGAACATTTTCAATTAATTGATTACAACTGACAAATATCCGCTGTCAAAATGATTACTACGTTTCTATGGGGTGATTAAATTTTTCATTGAAATTTATTTCGGTCACTAGTTTGAATGAGAAATTGAGCTATGAGTTTCAGAGGGTGTTTATGAATTATTGCAATTTTTGAATGGATACAATAGGTATTTATTGGTTATGTTATACTTACCGGTATTGTTCACTAGTGAATTTGTTGAAATTTGTGTGGTACTATTTTGTACTGGTGCTGGGGGATTGTTGAACACAACGTTAAAAACAGCTGAAACAAACCAAGGAGAATGCATAAGTAATGTAACCTTTGAGTAGTTTATAAATAAAACCCACAATCCTTTTCACATTCAACCACCCTTGGATTAAAAGATTGGACCAGAGACTTATATTAACCCAGATTATAATTTGAGGACTGGGCACTGGGGGATAACAAGTGAGGACTTCAAATTCGAGCTTTGCTGCTGAGGTTATGTTTCTGAGGACTTTCTGAAGTTCGGTTGAAAAAGACTAAGATTGCAGGTTAAACTTCGCAGATGGAGAGTTGAATTCAAGTATTATCATTGATATTGAATCATCCAATGATTGGCTAGAAGATTATCATGTAATGATTGTTGAAGGCTCATCCAAGTGTTCATCTCTTTTTAATTTAATTGGAAATGTTGAATTCAGATCTATGGTAGTTTCATGCGACATATTTCTCAGCTCGTATTTTATGATGAATGCCTTCCCGATCTGATCACTTCTGAATTAGTAGAAGGTAATTGAGTACCGATATGTTTGGCATCAAATGTAAATTTAAAAATATTTTTTCGTCGACCTCCCAATAAAAGCTCTGTTTAACGTTCACAAAATCATGCATTAATGACCCATTTTAATGCACGATTTCTATCTATTTTAATGCATGATGTAAAAAAAAATTTATAGCAAATGCTCCAGACAGTATTTTCTTGATGTCAAACCATTCGTTGATCACCAGCTGAAAAAAAAAGATATTTTCATCTGCAGTCTACAAAAATGTAAAAAACTCGATTTAATCCTTATCATCATATTATGTCATATTGATGTAGAAGCAAGGATCGCCCTTAAGTGATTGTGAGTACCTACTGATAATGACTTGGTCAGAATAGGAAAAACTAATTAAATCCAAAAGATGCATGACCTTTTCACATCCTTCCTCTTCGATGTTGAAATACGGTTTACGCTCGCGATATTTAAAATAAGAATAATGAACATATTACTGACTGAACTTATTTGCCTTTTTTTCCAGTTTTTTCTTGGATGTTTTGAAAACTATTCGATTCAATACAATGGTTTTAACACAAATGTATTCACTATTGAATACTCGATCATACCTGGAATGGAAAACTTGAAAAAAAATTTTTCGTCGAATTTATTTTCACTTCCTGTGTAACCGGAAGTGTTTGGGCTTCGAAAATATTTTAGCTCCATAGAGAACTTCGAACAATATCATAATCCCAATTTTTTTATTTCAAATATGTCTAATTCTCCAGAAACGTCTAATAGGCACTCGAACTTGAGACACCCTGTATGATATATTTGAATGGACTATTAGACAATGCGGTTAGAAAAGCAGTTCTTTCTCGGAAACAGTGTTATTGGCTTGTTTTTCGGAACTGGCATAACAACAAAAGCCATCAACAGTGTGTTCGAATTATTCAATGATTAAAAATATGTTACAATGCAATAATAATGTTGACATTTCAAACTGTTTTAAACTAATAACATTTCTGAAACAAAATGGGAAAGGCTACACACCCTAGAAAGCTGCGATTTTTACGAGTACACAAATAAGTGATGCAGTTTATTTATGGCCAAAGTTGTTGTTGTATATGGGATTGCAGGAGCTTGTCCAATTTGTGAAATCAGCCAGGTAACATTAGATGATATTGAAGATGCGGGAAAGTTATTAATTGTGAAACTGAAGCAAACAAAGAATGATGTTAACAGGAGATTTTTAATTACTGAAGAATATATTAAATATTACCGAGTTACCTTCGTTCAGCAGCTGCAAAAGCGTTCTTTATGCTATCGCAATGGAAAATGTATCAATCAGGTTGTGGGTAAAAATCAGTTTTATAAGGTACCTGAAACAGTAGCTAATTTTCTTCAACTTGAAAATGCTAACTCATATACAGGTCATTCATTTCGAAGATTGTCTGCTACACTTTTAGATGAATCTGGGGGAAACTTGATGACACTAAAGAAACATGGTGGTTGGAAGTCATCAACGGTCGCTGAAGGGTATGTTGATGAATCGGTGGCACACAGAACCGAAATTGCTAATAAAGTGTTCAGAACGTGTGGCAGTTCTGAAATAACACCCGATTTGCGACCAGGTACATCAACAGCAGTTGTGTCCATGTCAGAGGATATTATTTCAACACAAGAAAATTCGTCTGTTGTACCGAATAGTTCAAGGGACATGTAATTCCCGCAATGCACATTTAATAATTGTACCTTTGATATAAAGGAAATGTAACTTACATTCAATAAAATATTCTAAAATCAAATATCTTCCATTATCTACATGTATATATATATCCGGGAACAAAGTATTCACATATTTCCTGAGGAAAATAGTATATTATATACCGCGGGACAGAATTAGTACATTTAATCCTGAAGGTAAATTTACCTGAAGGATTAAATGTACTTCAGTCGCAAGGTATATACGATACTTTTCGTACTTCCGGTATGATTTTATTAATTATTTCAATAATTTCTATCAGTTTTTTCTCTCTTCAACTCATTTAATAAACTGTCTTTAAAATAAGTTACCATAGTAACATTGCGTTGTGACAATTATAATTTAGAAACATTGTCATTACTAGTGTCATTGTAAAGAAACATTGTTATTGATAATTATTGGTATCATGAGTGAAGGTGTATCTGATATTGATAAAAGAGCAGCCGAAGTAGGTTCAGAATTGTTACCGCCGAAATATAGAAAACTATACGAGCAGCAGTACGATGCTTTTAAAAAGTGGTGCCGCTTAAAAAATGTGAGACAACCTACTGAAAATGCGCTGTTAGTCTACTTCAATGATAAATCAAAAGCGGTTTGTGCCTCAACTCTCTGGGCACATTACTCAATGCTGAAATCGGTTATTAACATTAGAGAAGATATTGATATAAGTAAATTTCCAAAATTATTAGCTTTTTTGAAGAGAAGAAATGAGGGATTTAAGCCAAAGAACTCAAGAATTCTCACGTCTGAGCAGGTAGATCAGTTCTTACGGGAGGCTCCGGATGTTAAATATTTAATGCTTAAGGTAAATTTGGAAATGTGTTCACATTCAGAAATTTTAAGAAATCAATTTTTTTGTAGGTTGCACTTATTTTGTTCGTTGCGGGAGCTTGTCGTGGAAAAGAGTTGGTTGATTTAGAAATCGACGATGTGAGATTTGGGCGATTCCTTCCTAATTGCGATTAGAAACACCAAAAATAAAATTGACCGAAATTTTGTGATCAAAAATTCAGAAAACAGTGCCATCAGTTTTGTGGCGATATTTCGAAAATATATGGCATTGCGAAAGACAGGGACACCTCATTCAAAATTTTTTGTTCAATACATCAACAAAGAATGTACTACGCGAGTAGTAGGAAAAAATTTGTTTGGTACATTTCCACGGCAAATATCAGCTTTTTTGAAATTAGAAAATGCGACGTCTTATACGGGACATTGTTTTAGACGCACATCTGGGTCTTTGTTAGCTGATTCGGGAGCAACAATAGACGTGCTGAAGAGACATGGAGGATGGAAATCCTCCAACGTGGCCGAGGGATATATTGAATCGTCTATTAAAAATAAACAAAAACTTTCAGATAAAATATTTGGTCAAGTCGCCGATTCGTCCACTATAGTTATGCCACAGTCCTCATTCTTGCTTCCTGTTTCCGCAGGATCTTCGAAACAAACACCAGTTCAATATGATAAGGACCTATCTGTTACTCGTCAGTTACCTGCTGCATTAACCCAGGAAAGACTGGTCAATATGACGAACTGTCACAATATTAATTTGAATATTAACGTTAATTACCATTCTAATTAATTGTATTTTTCAATAAAATATCCCTTAAATTCGTTTGTTTGTGATTGAATCGTTCCGGGAGTTTCGTCAATATAATAATAATACAATAATAAAACAATAATATAAAATTAAATGTGACACTTTAGTACCTGTCACAAGGGAGTGAAGGTGTCACTTTAGGCCCGGAACTACGAAAAAGTAATTTCGTGAAAAGTTATATTTTGTTACCTGTCAACAGAGATCTAATGTCAAATATTTTTCCCGTCACAGAAAAAAAGTTTTTTTATTAATTTCATTTTTTTTCTTCAATTCTGGCATTGTTTTTTTCAAACCTAACTTAAACTAACCTAGCCAGACCAGCAATTATGTAAAATATAGAAAGGGCCCTTAAACTGCAAATTAACCTAAAAATATACTTAAAAGAGGAGCTAATTTGAGGGCAATTGGAGCAAAAAATAAATTATATCGAGTATAACAGAGATTCAGCTAGAAAATAACATACCATTCCTTATATTATTCAATCATGGAACAATCTCTTCTATTTTTTAATTCAAAGAAGTATAAACACATACACTCACAATATTCCCAGAACGAATCATGATCAATTCAAATCAAAACTTCACATTTGCCGTTTAACACTTCTCTACCATTCATCTACTATGTAAAAAAATAAAACAAATAAATAACAATAAACAAAATAAAAATACCGATGGCTATTTCATGTATGTATATTTGTATATTCCCAGCGTTGCCAACTTGGATTTCTAAGAACGAAAGAATCAGATAAGCACCGAAAAGTTATGGAATTTTCTATTCTCTAACAGAAACTCAATGAACTAGGGATTCTTCATGATTGGCATTAAGTTTCCATATCGGATTTTTGGGAACTAATGTTTAGAATGCTATGCGTTATCAAGCATTAAATAAAAATGTTGTTGATTCCTTGTATACGAGGCATATTCAAAACTAAAGGTTATTTTGAATCTTTTCGAATAGTATTTATTTATTCATCAAGATCCATGTTGTCTCTTTCAGAGTAGGTAACCCACCCCAGATAACATTCATTCATGCCAGCGCTAATTTCTCTTTCACGTATGGCCATCACCTCATTATTAGATTCTAACTTTATTTCTTCAATTGTGGCAACAGCATCTTTTTGGCGCTCTTGTTCACCCGAACAGAGTGCCTATCATTTTGCCCGAATGTCTGTAATTTTGGAATATCGAGCCGAAAATGGTCTCAATCGATTGGGTTCGACTCCTGATGAAGAATTCGTGGAGAAAGTTGAGTCTGTCCGGCCGTCCGGCTGTCCGGCCGGCCGTATCCTCTCTAGCATCCAAAAGGAATCAGCTAGAGTTTTCATATTTTCAGAATAGGTTAATTGTCCAAATATCTCGGTCAAGTTCGTTATTGGGCCAAATCCGTCGGATGGTTCAGTAGTTATGAGCATCTGAAATTTTTTTTCCTCAATAACTACTAGAATATCCATCCGATCAAGTTGATACTTGGAATGTTATTGAGAGAGGCTGAAACGAAATGGCTTGCAAAATTTCGCTGAAATCGTCACGCTAGAAAATTTTAAAAAAATTCCCAAAAAAAAAATTTTCAATACTCAATATCTCCTAAGACTTCATTCAGATTTAAATCAAAATCCGTATATATATTGAGGTTACCGATATCTTACTCATCCTCAAATTTCATTATCGTAGCTTTTCCCCTTCTGAAGATATGATCATTTTTTTCATTTACTCAAGAGAAAAATAGAAATGTCATGAAGTCCTAGCTTTGTCATTAAAAGATTTGCCATCACAGATCGATATTCGTTTGACAACTTGCTGACCTAGATATCAGTGTCAGTTGGCGTAATATCAATCAAAATTTTCATAGAATTCATAGAGGTAGAATTCGATGTCGATGACGTTGTCAAAATTCAGAAAAGCACAGACGTAATATTAATCAAAAAATTTTTTATCATAGAGAAAGAATTTGATGGCGTTGTCAAAACTCAGAAAAGCAATGACGTAAGTTTTTAGGAGAAGCATAGAACAAAATTTGGTGAAAATTATGAGTAGTTATTTTCAAATTGAGATAAAGGTTTGTTTATTCATTAGGCTTTCATATTTACATCACATTGTCCCATAGTACGGAAAAAGACTATTGTTCACCCGATCAGAGAGCTTATAGATTTATTAAGGTTTGAATATTTACTCGCAAGTAGCTCAACAAGAGCGCCAAAGCAATCTGACCTCACGTCAGTGCTTTCTAAATTTTTTTATTGATCTTTTCAGTTTTGGGAAAAGGAAAAAGTCGCATGGAGCAATTCCGAATGATACGGTGACTGAAAAATGGTTACTAATGGTTTCCACAAATACGATAGTTTGAGCCGTATTGTTTCACGTAAAATCTACAACATTTTCTTATAGCATTCTTTATTAACTGAACGACATGTACCACACTATTGTAATCTCAAATCAAAAATAACTACTCACACTTTTCCTTTTCCCAAAAACCGTTCCAATATAAGCATATAAACTCCATTGAAAAACATTTAGAATATCTTGTTTCCAGTAAGCACTTGTACTTCGAAATACTTTATAAATTCAAGTCCAAATTACAAATATCTAGAATTAAAAATAACCAAACGAATAGTTTTCTTTCAGTTCAGCCGCAATCCTGTTTCACTTAAAACTGTATATAAAAGATGCGGTGGGGATTTGGTTGCCGATTGCGCATGCGTCTGTAAATATTCTTGTTCAGTAGATATTTCGTAATGGAACGACTTAGCCCGGCACAGTGTCTACAAATTGTTCAGCTTTAATACGAAAATGGGCATTTTCCGATTGATGTGTATCGGTCACTTAGAGCGACTTACGGTCTACATAATCGGCTACCGAATGCACAATCCGCTCTATCAAGACTAAGTTTGAGACTCAATAATCGATATTGGATAATACTCTACCAAATAGACAACATTCAGCTCGTAGTGAAGAGAATATAGAATATAGCCAGTGGTCTCGACGAAATGTGGTTTCAATAAGATGATTGCCATACAGCTCGTGAAACCATGGTTTTATTGCGAGAGCATTTTGGCTAGCAGATAATTTCACTCTTCGGACCAGTGAATTGGCCGTCTAGATAATGTGACATCACACCTCTTTATTTTTTCCTTTGGGTCTATTTGAAGTCCAAAGTCTACATGGACAAGCCGGATACGATTGAGGTATTGGAGAGCAATATTACTCGAGTCATTGAAGAAATATCACCCGAAATACTCACACGCGTCATCGAAAATTGGAACTATCGAATGGACCGTGTTAACCGTAGTCGAGGTCATCATTCGGAAGAAATTATCTTTAAAAAATAATTGTAAAGAATGGTTCTTTTATTTGTTAATAAACATTATAAAATAAAATTGTCTTTTTAATTTTTTTTTCATTTAAATAAAGGGTAACTCTGAATATATATATTTATATATTCTTTTGAACTTTTGGCGTACAATATTTAGTAAGCAAACAATAAAGCATATAGATCAGGGGTTAGTGACGGGGTGTCATACAATTCGGCGTATGACATAAAAGCCTAGGGAAAAAACCCTAGTAAAAAAACCCTGGCTACCCGTCTAAGTGTGAAAGTACAAAAATAAGCTGAAATATATTTTAGGAACTCCTTTGTTCAAGAGTGGTCATCTATTGATGGAGACAGAGACTTCTTCAAGTTGCCCACATCGAATCTGGAAATAAAAAGACAAAAGCAGGAAAAAGAACACAAATACGTTTCATATTCGTTTGAAATTTATAAACCATTCCAAGAAAGAATCGGAAACATCATGAATAACTCTAAAACCATCTTAAAATTTATATATGGGACAACTATTGATGAGATGAGGTTTTGTTTCTTCTGCCTCTATACATTCACAACTTGCGCTAGGATCTGAGTTCCATCTGAATAGCTTGCTATTGGTACGACCATGACCTGTTCTCGAACAATTGAGAACTGTCCAAATTTTTCTTGGAAGATCAAAACCAGGAATTTTTTCAGAAGGATTAGAAACGAGATACTTATAGAACATTTCGTAAGAGTTCCACTCAGTCATCCATAATTCTTTATCACTTATGTTCATATTGAAGAACGTTTCAACGTTTTATGTCATAATGGTTTACCTGACTTCAATCTGGGAATTCTATTTTGTGGAACATATGAAATAATTGGGGATAAATTGGAAAAAGAATGATATTTGTTGAAAAAATTCAGAGCTGCAGTCTGTCTGCGAATATGGGGAGGGACAATGTTAGACCAAACTGGTAACCAATGAACCGGTGTAGATCTTATGGTGCCAGTAATTATTCCCATGGATGTATTCAATTGTGCACCAATTTTTTGTGTATGTGCACTATTAAACCAAACAGAGCAAGAATACTCAGCTGCAGAAAAGAATAGGGCTAGAGATGCTGTGCCAAGAGTGGAATATCAGCACCCCAAGATGATGCAGCTAATTTCTGAAGAATATTATTCCTAGTTTTCAGTTTTAGGCTCAGATCATTTAAATGAATAGTAAAGGAGCTAAAACTGATCCTTGAGGAAGACGGTTTTTCAATATTTTGAAATGGCTACTCTTATTGTCAATAAAGACACGAAACCTTCTATCAGATAACATATTTTCTAATAATCGTACCATTTTCCCACACTTCAGATGGGTATAGAGTTTGAAAATTAATCCATCTTTCCACACAGTGTCATATGCCGAAGATAAATCAATAAAAGCAGCTCCTGGTGCAACCTATCATTGAAGCCTGATTCTATGAAAGTTGTAAGGCTGAGAACCTGATCTGCACAATTTCTATTTTTCCTAAAGCCTCTCTGGAAATTTTGTAGAGCATTTTCTATAGAAGATTCAATTCTACAAAGAATTAACCTTTCATAAATCTTGAAAGGAACACTCAATAATTTGATGGGTCGATAACTTCTACGATCACAAGGATTTTTTCCTCTTTTCAAAATACTTTAGACTTACGAAATTCGGAAGAAAAGTTCCTTGAATTCAGAATATTGTTATAGAAAGACAATAACCAACACTAGGGCTCTTTTCCTAAATGTTCGATGAATTCTGGATGAATTCCGTCAAAACCTGCTGCCTTTCGAGATTTGGTAGATTTGATTGCAGCCCCTAATTCATCTATGTTGAATGGATGTGACACATGTTCTAAAGTATGAGCTAATCTCCTGAATATGTGTAATGAATTAATTAATTAATTACTGTAGTAGTGAATAGTGAATATTGTGAAATCCTAAATTATCAAGGGGAGGTTTTCTGTGTATTTTCCTTTAAATTCCTTTTTGAAGTAATTGAATAGAAACAAGAAATATTGAAGTATATGTATATATAATATATTGTAATAAATTATAAATAAATAAACTAGCTAGAGACAATCTATACACTATTTACACATAGAACTTTTTACAATAATCACTTTCCATTCACTAATTAAGACTCCATGTTTGAACGACGCAGCGAGGTTAGGGAATGCATCCCGTGGAGCTTAATTCTCAGACAAACGTCATATTGTCGGAGGGTCAGTGCCGGGCTCTGAAATTAAAGAAAAAAAATTAGAGATCATTGTGACAATATTTTACTAGTATATTTACTGACTGAAACTAAGACCAAATCATTTTTTCTCAAATTGGATACAATCATATAATTTATAATAACATCATATTAGAATGTTCTCCAACATAATGTTCCTTTTCAGATTCTAAAAATACTATTAAGTTTTATCTCATTTTTGCTTTGATCCCCTCTAGAGTAAGTACAATGGTGTAACATTTTCAATATTTATTACAAAGTTGGATTCTCAATATACAGGGTACGGCAGAAGTCAGTTTACCGTTTTGCATATGAGGAAAAAAAAGCAAAAATAATTGCAAATAATTTTTTTTCGAGTGTGGCCTCACATTTTATGTTCTAATTGTTTCACTCCCCTTCAATACACATGCGGCATGGTTTAGTCACGGCAAAACAAATTTTACGAAAAAATTAGCAAGACTACCTGAACGCAGCTGGTACTTACGAATTAACGATACAGTTTATGCATCATTTGTCAGGTGGGAACTTCATTTGAGAAGCGCTGGCGAAATTCTTCGAAATGTGGATTCTGCATTGTGAGTTGCTGACATATAAAATTGTCTAATTTCCTCCGTCTCAATAATTTACGTGCGCCCATATGTTAAACATATGATTTGCATAGTTTGAAGAAAAATTAAGATGATTTCTGGATTTTGGTTGTGAAACACACGTTTTTCCGCATTTCCTTGATTTTATTTCGCCATTATGAAGTACGCATACTTTTGGAAATTTTTCGCATATCTTGTTAATACCCGCATTTGGTTTGATAGTGCACGAAACAGTGACACTCGCAGAATTCTTAGTTTATTTCGCTTGCATAGTGTTTTCTCTCATCAATCGACACAGACATCAAATTATGTTAAAACAGACAAATATAGTGACTTCACTTGAAGTGACAAGAGCTGCCATCGGCGTATGGAAGCAGTGGTATCTGCATTCGAGGGATCCCTCAAGAAGCCTGCCAGGATAAGGAAGCCCCATTCTTTTCGGCAACCGGTAAGACTTTTTATATTCAGTATCTTACTGTTGTGGAATCTGCAGTTGCGATATGCGTACGCAACATCCAATAATAAAATATACAGTCCTAACTAGCTCTACGTAATTAAACATAGCATAAAGCCCCTACAACCAATGTTTGTATAAACCAAACATATAATAATTGATGAAAGCAAACTATTTATTTGTGTTGTTTACAGTAACTTAAAAGATTCCTCTCTACCAAAAATTGGAATTAAATCGTGAAAATTTTCGTGCGATTCTTTTTTACAGCAGTGCATCGATGAACTTAATTCAATTTTTGGCGATGAAGCTCCATTAAGGACCAGTGTTTATTGATGGTATGGTGAATTCAACCTCAATCAGAGTGGCAGAAGTACTTCGACAATTGGTTCATACGCATGCAAAAGTGTATAGATCTTAATGGCGAATAACAATAAAGCGGTTTTCGTTCATTAATATTTGTTTTAGTTCTCTTATCCCTAAATATGAAAGGCAAACCTAGTATGCTCTGAAGTTAAAGTAAAAAAATTAGACGTCATTAAGGAATCAAGACCAGTGCGACAAAAGCAGGATATGAGTCAAATTAAGAAGGAAACCAGGATTTCAAGGCTAGTTCGACTCTGCAGAAGTTTCAATTGAGTCTCAATCGTTTTTGGCTAGAAGTCTCATTAACTTACTATTAAACAATTCAAAAAAGTATATTTTGAAGAGTTTTTGAAAAGTACTTTTGTGTTGACAGCAAAATTTGCACGCTTACTTTCTAAGCGATTATATCTTTACACGAATTTGTACCCATATTGAAATCGTTACAATATAACTAAAATATGTAGTAATGGGCAGTTTGATACAAAAAAATAAATAACAAAATGAATGTAAATTAATATCAATGAGCAGTTTTTGGGGATATTTTAGATGTTACTTGTAAGGTGCATAGCAGCAAAGGATATCTACCTATACAGTTCATCCGAATGCGTCATAAATACTCAGACTCAGAAAGAAAATCAGTGGAAGATTCGTATCAAATAGCATTATTCATGGTAATTTATTTACTTACCAACAATAAATATGTAAGAATCTTTTTCTGATTTCATTTTGACAATTTAATATTTTTATATTTTTTTAAAATTATGTTTGAAAAGTTTAAGATATATTCGAGAACGTTGTCCCATTGTATAACAAATAAATTTCTTTGGTTGAGTTCATTTTTCGAATTAATGATATTCAAGGCAAGCAGATGCGCTTATAATAACACAAATTTCACTCCTACAATGTATCAATTTGATATTCCGAATAGAATAAATGAAGAATAAAAGCATACTAAAAAGATTAGATTATCTTTCAACTATGATGATAGTGTTGAGAATTTTAACGATGAGTATCGTACCTAGAGCGGAAGTAGGCAGCTGAAACGCGCTTGTAGTAGTGTTGTGTTTACAGTGGGTTCGTTGTCATGGCGGCGTGTGTAAAGTACACGAAAGAAGAACGCGTTTGCTTACTCATTTCTTACCTAACACATGACGAAGGTTATGCTGAAATTTTCGAAGAATTTCGCCAGCGCTTCTCAAATGAGCAAGTTCCCACCAGACAAATGGTGCATAAACTATATCGTTAATTCGTAAGTACTGGCTCCGAAAACAGGTGCGCACATATCAACACAAATTTCACTCCTACAATGTATCAATTTAATATTCCGAACAGAATAAATGAAGAATGAAAGCTTACTAAAAAGATAAGATTATCTTTGAACTATGATAATAGTGTTGAGAATTTCAACGACGAGTTCGAACCTGAACTGTTATATTCTATGAATTCAGACTGACATTTCGTGACCATAGAATTTCAGAAAAAAATTTTATGCAACAGCAGATAACTATAGACGAGAATTCTTTCTAGTTAGAAGAAAGCTTCACACTAGGCCTCTATGATAAATATTGATAATAGTACTTACCCATAGAATCGTCCGAACGTGATGAAGAGTGTGAATTGCTTTGAGAAAGAACATTTTCTTGAGGCTCAGTGTCGATCATGTAGGGTTCTGGAATTGAAAAAGAAAATTTAGTGTTCATTACGGAATCCAGCCAATTGAAACAAAAGTAACTGAAGAGAATTAAATTCAGTAGGTAAGTAGGAATTAGAAATTTAAGTCCGGTCGGCGCCACTGCAAAAGTTGCTAACGAGTCTCCATTTTCGTTGGCAACAAAATATCTTATCAACGTACGAAAAACTTGTACGCAATAGTATATTCTAAATTAAGTTGCAGAATTGGCGCCTATTCCAACACGAATGCGAAATGAGTGTTGGAATTGCCTTCTGCAACGAGTATTCGACGATATTTTCTCTATTTCAGTCAAGAATTGTGAGAAATTCATTGGAATTCAATGAAAAATTCAGATTATACCTCCTATTGCCTTTTGTATTTTATTTTCGCAGTTGGTGTGACTGATACGAAAATTGACGGATAATTGAATTTGACATTCGAAAGGATAGGATGTCAGTGTTGTCAACCACAAAACGAAAAATATTACTAAAACCAATGCTGTTATGAGTTCATTACAGCACTGTTTTAGTACTGTAAGGAACTCATTACTACACTGAAATAGAGAAAAGTATATTCTGAAACATGTTGATGTGCTCACGTGAGGTCAACATATTTTATACGCTTGTTCTCTAAATGATTTTATCTTTACACGAAAATCTACGAACAATGAAGACGTTGTTATATAACCAAAATAATAGGTTGCCAAATATCTCCCTTCCGTCTTTTTGTCTTTTGAATTTCTCGTCTATGTACAAAGCGCTACGGAGCTCATAACTGGCAATCATATACATAATTACAAAGTTCTTGAACTAACCTACAAAACGACGCTATTCATGATAAGTTTGGATATTGCGTTCAACATTTATAGACGTGTAAACATGGAGTTCACTTACACCGAAATTCGCGCTATTTTAAGGTTTTCCTTCGTTAAAGTATATTCTTGGAAATGTTGAAAAGCTTAGACGCGAATTCAACAGCATTTGTACGCTTTTTCTCAATGTGATTAAATGTCAACCCGAATTTGTTTCAACATTGATGACTTAACATTACAACGAAAATATAAAGTAATCGAAACTTTGATAAAAAAGTTATAACAGAATTAATTTGAAAGAACATCAATACACAGTTTTTGAGAATATATTAGATATCACTATTATAGTGAATAGTAAGTAGCATAGGATATCGATCACAGTGTATCTGCATTCGTTTAAAATTAGTCAAATTTCATCAAATACATTTTTATTCCAGTCCTATTTCCCAGTTTTGGAAAGAAAATCAGATGACGGTTGGCATCAGATATTGTTATTGAAGGTAATATTTTTATCTACCAGTAGACAATATGCACGAATCATCGTCAGATTTCATTATCGGAATTTTCGATAATTTTTTTTTATTAGAAAGGTTCAAGATATGCATTGGAGAATTATTTTTCCTAGTACGATACAGAGATCTTTATATTACCTTTTCAAAATGTATGATGTGCAACGAAAGAAGATGGCGCTGATAAAACACAAGTTGTGAATTGTAACGAGATCTGACCTGAACTGCCATATTCTCTGTCATATCAGACTGACATCATAGATATAGAAAACATAGAGGTCTAATTCGAAGTCGAAGAGTGGGGCATTATATTTAACTGACAAAATGGCGGTCGTCTGCTGTTGTTGATATGTATTCGAACGAATTGATCAAGTTGAACTGTAATCACAGTGGTGTTTTGTCTAGTATTTTTTTGATTACGGTATTCTCAAGATGGTGCGCTGTACTATATTTGACTGCTCAATTGAAAACAGAAAAGGATAAAACATTCACTTCTTTCAGCAAGCTTAATGTCGAAAGGTCACATTATTTTGTATTGTATTGAACTTTCACCTTCTATTTCAGTTTTCCCCATAAGAATCAGGAATTGTTACAAAAGTGGATAGAAGCGATAAGAATGAAAGGCTGTGAACCAAAAACTCATAACAGGATTGGCAGTACTTATTTCATAGAAAATGACTATCAGATTAGGCCTGGAACTTCCAGATTGCTTTTAAGAATTACTGCTGTACCGTCAGTTCTCCCAGCCTATTTTTGTGTACATGATAACTGGAACCTTGTCTGTGATCGTCCTCAAAGTCACGGTGCTGTCCATCACAATCAAGTAGGAGGGTGAGAACGTCCCCTTCATCCTGAATACGTTTTTTACTGGTATTCCGGCTTCCTTCAGTTCATTTTTTATTTCCTTGGTTTCAGGTTCCATTTGTAATCCCTTCAGAACAAATGCATGGGTTTTATTGTCCTTCGCGGTATAAGTGTGGAACTCTTGTCCTTGAAATATTGGACTAATTTCCAATAATCCGCGATTTGATCGCAGTATATACTTGAATTATTATTCCCATATTTTATATAGAATTAGCCATTTATTTTATCCATGATAGTTTCCGTTATGTCTTTGTGTTTGTTGAAAACTCCTCGAATGACTAGTGGCGGAGGTCTTTTAGGTTTGGAATTAGTAATGGTCTTACTCTGATATCCGCTGTCTTTAGGCACTACATCTTTCCCAAGTAATTCAAATCTATTTTTAATAGCAACAGGGTGGGGTCTTTTCTTGATTCTTTTTGGTGCATTTGTTGTCGGGTGCGTGAATGAGGGGTTTTCAATATCGGGTTTTTCCTCTTCTAGAGCTAGTAGAACCTCTAGAAGAAATAGATTCGCAGTCGCTGATCATTCCCGTATCCATTACTTCTTCAGTTGGCTGTAGCATATCTTCTCCTAACTTCATTCTTTTATCTGCTGTTTCTTCTATTTTGTCTTCGTTTGTATCTTCAGAATGCGGCCTTTTTGGGGCATTATCATTTATTAAACTTATAGTCACTATTTTATTTGTTATGTTATTCGATCCGAAAATCAAGTAAATAACTTTGCACGAAATACGAGGGCCATTCAGAAACTAACCTCCGATTGGTCATAGCGCGGGTAGTGGGGGGGAGTAGCGCGCCATCTGTGCATTCACGCGCTCAGCAGGTCAGTCGGCATCAAGCCGTAGTTGAGTGAACATCGTACCTGCGCTAGTTTAGTTTTTGTGGCAGTTTGAAATGTGTGCTGCAATAGAAAATCCCGCCAAATGTGAGGTGCGTGCTGTTATAAGGTTTTTTACAGCCAAAGGATACTCTGCAGCAGCTATTCATCGTGAGCTTTGTGCCGTGTACGGACCAAAATTTATGAGTGAAGGAGTTGTCCGTGAATGGGTACGTTTATTTAAAAGTGGACGAGAAAACGTTCATGATGAAGAGAGGAGTGGTAGACCATCATTGGTGACTGACGAACTCGTTCAGACAGTTGATGCAAAAGTTCGTGAAAATCGACGTTTCACAATGGCGGAGTTGTCTACGAAGAGCTCAACTTTGCGGTCACAGGCTGGCTCAAGGCACAAGCGGGTGATTTTTATGCAGAAGGAATTTCAAAGCTTGTGAAGAGATACGATAAGTGCCTCAATCGTAATGGAGACTATGTCGAAAAATAGTGCAAAGATGTAGTTGTAAGATGTATATATTAAAATATTTTTACTTAACTTGGTGTATTTTTTCAATTAACCGTAGGTTAGTTTCTGAACGGCCCTCGTAGTTTGTATTCACTTAACTAACGGTCACTTAACACTTCGGAGCGGAGCTCAGGTAGACACGTCCGTACCCTACCGATGACTTCGGTAATCATTATACTTAACTGACGAAATGGCGGTCGTCTGCTGTTGTTGATATGTATTCGAAGGAATTGATTAAGTTAAACTGTAATTACGGTGGTGTTTTCGTCTAGTATTTTTTTGATTACGGTATTCTCAAGATGGTGCGCTGTACTGTATTTGACTGCTCAATTGAATACAGAAAAGGATAAAACATTCACTTCTTTCAGCAAGTTTAATGTCAAAAGGTCATTTTGTATTGTATTGAAATTTCACTTTCTATTTCAGTTTTCCCCATAAGAATCAGGAATTGTAACAAAAATGGATAGAAGCGATAAGAATGAAAGGCTGGGAACCAAAAACTCATAACAGGATTGGTATTACTCATTTCATAGAAAATGACCATCAGATTAGGCCTCGAACTTCCAGATTGCTTTTAATAATGACTGCTGAACCTTCAGTTCTCCCAGCCTTTTGAGAGGATTATCACATTCCTACAAAAAAAGGAGACTTTCTGAAGATTCTCATTCACAATATTGTGAACGGCAGACCTTCGAAGAAACTATGACTACAGATCCTGCAACTCATTCAGATCTGGAAGTCATGAAAAAAAATGAAAAAGAATATGCCAGACAATGTTAGGAGTAAATCATTATTGAAAAAGAATAAATGGCTTAGACAAAGAATATAGAGGAGGGAAAAACTTTAAAAGAGTGGGATCTATAATTGCATCACTTAAAAAAAAAGGATTTTCACATCCTAACCTGGAGCTCTTACTAGTAGATGAATTCAGTGAAGTCTCAATAGATTTTATTTTGAATTTTAATCGGAAGCACATCGTAGATGTATTCATTTCTGTATGACCAAAACTCGGTCATTTTGTCAGTTTTGTCAATTAAATGCCTCACTTTTCAGCGACGATTAGTAAGACAGTTAGACATCTAGTTTCTATATCTAAGACTGACATTTCATCAGCATAGAATTTCAGTGAAAATTTGTATGTTACGGCAGATAACTATCGACTGAATTCTCCAGAGAATTCTTTCTAGTTAGAAGAGGGTTTCATACTAGACCTATATATATATATATATATATGATGATTCTCGTGGGTTAGCAGTCAAATAAAAAGTAGAAGACTCTTTTATCCTTTACTCGAGCTTTCAAAACAATTTGTTTCTTTTTCAAGAGTGCTGCAAATTATTAAAAATCAATTGGTGAACAGAATATCACAATATGATAACTCCATGAACTCTAGGAAGGATATTAACTCTTTGAGCACAATGTATTCTCACTTGATTTCTATAGAAAAAACAAGAAATGTGACTAACGTTTCAAACTTAGATATAAGTGAATAACAAAATCTTTTAACACCGAACATATGTTCTTATTCTAAGTAATCTGATTCTAAATTAAAGCTTGTATTGTATATCACATATGCCTAGCTCTCAAGATTCCACTTCGATGTTCACGTCTTTAAATGACATCCAAAAATTGTCAATCATTATTATATTTTTTGAGCTATCATAATTTAAGGTCTTGAATTCATGTTAATTAGATTAAGATTTAATGAACATCATTTCATAATCAATCTCGCTATCGTAAGTACTGAAGATCTGTAACCTGTTCACCAATTGATTTTTAATAATTTGCAGCACTCTTGAAAAAGAAACAAATTGTTTTGAAAGCTCGAGTAAAGGATAAAAGAGTCTTCTACTTTTTATTTGACTGCTAACCCACGAGAATCATCTATATACTTTATATTCAGTCACGAATTTTCTTAAATTATATATATATATATATATATTCTTTTGATATATATACTATTGATAATAGTACTTACCCATCAACGTTATTAACCATTCAGGATACTCATTATAGTTGTTAGAATTGTTAGCATCTGGAATGAAAGAAGATAATTTAGAGTTTATTACGGAATCCAGCCAATTGAAGCAAATGCAATTGAAGAGAATCACATTCAGAGGGTAAGTAAGAATTAGAATAGTAGAGTACTTACCCATAGAATTTTGCAAACATGGTAAAGACCTTGCTGACCCTTGTGAAGAATCATTGTTATGATAAACTGTTCCATCGCTGTTGAAATTTCCCGGAGCAGAATTATTTTCCTGAGATGTTGTACTCTGTTGCAGAAAATTGTCGAGATCTGAAATTGAAGTTGCCAAAGGAAACTACAAAGGATGTTTTACAGTTCTGGGTGATAAAAATCTTCTCCATTCATAAGCACCTGTTTAGCGCATATTCACACAGCTGACATTATAATGAGAATAAAACAGCGAGATAGGCTGTCCATTGAAATAATTTCTAATCTGCTTCATTCGAAAATATTATTTCAAAATTTCAGTTATTACAATTTTGATATAAGTTCGAGCATGACTGTGACAATGGCTAAATAACATTGGTATGATTCTAAAGGTCATAAAATTGATTCATTTCAAATTGAAGATATGAGAATAATTAAAAATTAAATTTATGAAAATAATATTGAAGATCGATTTATTCTCGAGACAGTAGCAAACCACTCAATCTATTCTAAGCTGTAGAAGTCTCAACTCCATTTTACCGAAAGTAATTACGGGTATGAATGGATGGACAATCACGGATATCACATCAATGCTTCATTGAGGAGATAAATCAAACTGTAAAGACCTAAGCGATTGTGGAAGCGTTATTATTCAAGAGAATAGTTGTATTTGGGAAAGGAAGTAAACCAGTTCCTCTTCTATTCACAAAAAGATATATTCAGATGATCTTGAAGGTAAGAGATGAGACTAACATAGTACCCAAGAGCAATCCCTACCTATTTACAAACCCGAATTGTGCTGACAGATGGATCAGTGGCCCTAGCGTTATAAGAAAATATGCGCAAATGTGTGGAGCCAAAAACCCCGAAACATTGACTAGCACGAGGTTCCGAAAACAAATTACTACTATACTGCAGATAATGAATTTCAGAAGCTGATGAGATGCAGCAGATAGCCACATTCATGGGCCATACAGAGAAGACTCATAAGAGTTTTATAGGTCAGTATTACTCTTCATATGGCATTGAAAAAAATTATTCATCAATTTCAATTTTATTTCATAATGTTTATGTCTGGCTATTGGATGAGAGAGCGCCAATTCAATGATTGATATGTTAGATGCTATCATCTAACTTAGTGCCAACTTTCAATTCGTAAAATTCTGATGTGTTGAACCGAATCTCAAAAAAAAATTCGAATTCAGTACTTTTTCATATAAATAATCAGGGAGAACCCTGAGAAATTGCAAAAATTGCGAGGTAGTTTAAAGCTCAGGCATTTGTGAATTAGAACACTTTTTTCTATTATATCAAAGCTCTAGTGTCAGTTTTATATCGCAAAAATAATTACGGATCATTTATCACAACTGAAAGTTATCCGACTCGTATTCAAATATTCTTCTTTTAGACGAAGAACATAACTCAAAACATAACTTTTTATTCTGAAATGATGAAAACGAGTGCACATAGGTTTGGAGAACTCACGTATTTTCTTTCTAATGTTTTCGTAGATTGCCAGAGGATATATACCAAACAGCAAAGGTTGCAAAAGTATTATTACTGCTAGATGAGGGAAAAGGAAAAGAGTTTAAAGGAAAGAGCCTCGCAGAAATCAGAAGTCTCTGAAGATTTATTGGAATGCAAACAAACGAAGATATTGAAGAGGAAGAAAGTAGTAAGGAAGAGGAAGAGAAGAAAAAAAGGGCAAAGAAAGAAAAAAAACGAGAAAAAACACAAAGCCAGCCGGACCTTGAAGAAAACATTAGGACTTCAATTAATAACGATGACATGAATGAAATGGATTGCGAAGAAATAAGTACCAACGTTCAGTCCACTAGTGCGTACCACTTTTCATTCAATAGAATAAGTTCAAGCCTTACTGTTAAAATTTATCATCTAAATAAAAATATGATTTCAAAGTCCAGCATCGAGTGTTGAAAACCACTTTGTGTAAGAAAAGTGGCTTTTCACTAATTAGGATTAGTTTTATCATACTTGTATTTTACAAATAAGACAATAAAATAAAAACAATATATATATTTAATATTATTTTCAGGTTCTTCAACTGACGTGATGCAAAACAAAAAAACAGAAACAGAAACGCCATACATGGAGTAAAAAGAAAACCTTAGTTCTTAATAATTTTAAGAACCATATAAAGAAAAAATACCACCCAAGAAACATGAATGTTTGGAATTAATCTCCAACCATCCTGAGTTTTTCAAAATGATGACTGGGTTAGAATAAAAACCCTGGTGTACAATCAATACCAGCAAAAGTAGTGTTTATTCCTTGAAATATTTTAGCAAGACTGAAATTATTATTTATAAGTTTTTATATTTCTGTTACTTTCAAAGTTATTTTTTGTGATAGTTTGGTTAAAAGCTATTTGAGTTTTTTTATTAAAGTTTTATTTCTACTCCTTTCATTAATTATACCTACACACACACAATAATATATTTTCTCTATTCAACCATTTCAATTATTTTCTGATTCGACAAAAATTCAAAGAAACTTTATCTCATTCAAAACAAAGAATAAGCGTGAAGCTTCTAATTTTTTCAAAGGAACAACTCTTGGTAATGACTGTTTTACATTATTCACATCATTTTGTTCCCGCTCGTCATGATATTTCAACATGATATCAATCAATTCAAACTAACAAACAAGACAAATTTACATAAAACCGTTTCATTAGAAACCCAGAAATATTGTGCGGATATGGCTTGAATATAGGATCAAGTTGGCCAAAAATGTTGACAAGCACTGACATGAGGTCAGAAGCTTTTACGCGCCTTGCAAGCAGTTAAACTTGAAATATCCTTTCATTAAACAAAATCTTAAGTATTTAAGTATGTGAACTTTTGATCTGTTCAGCTATCAGCTTCATTTGTTTCAAACTTGAAAATTGATCGGAACGGACGAACGATGGCCGGATGCACGGACATAATCGATTTTGACCACTTAACGTTGACCTCACGTCAGAGCTTTTCTAAACTAATTTCATTTCGGTGAACGTAAAAAAATTCAGAGGAATATCGAATATTTTCCGTAACAACTCCCTATAAAGGGTGATTAAAATTCCCAGGGCTTTTATGAATATGATTCGTAAGTCAGTTTCTATCAAAGAATAATAATGAAATTTTTATGCGAAAAATTTTCCAGGTAGTTTTCTTGTAACGACGGCTATTGTACCCCATTTTAACTCATTATAGTTGTTAGAATTGTTAGCATCTGGAATGAAAGAAGATAATTTAGAGTTTATTACGGAATCCAGCCAATTGAAGCAAATGCAATTGAAGAGAATCACATTCAGAGGGTAAGTAAATTAGAATAAGAGTACTTACCCATAGAATTTTGCAAACATGGTAAAGACCTTGCTGACCCTTGTGAAGAATCATTGTTATGATAAACTGTTCCATTGCTGTTGAAATTTCCCGGAGCAGAATTATTTTCCTGAGATGTTGTACTCTGTTGCAGAAAATTGTCGAGATCTGAAATTGAAGATTCAAAAATTTTAAATGTAGTTTATTACGGAATCCAGCAAATTGAAGCAAAAGTATATGAAGAGAATCACATTTCGTAGGTAAGTAAGAATCAGAATAGTAGTCCTATATGTTAAATATTGATAAGCGTACTTACCCATTAAATTTTCCATACATGGTGAAGACCTTGCTGACCCTTGTGAAGGATCATTGTTTTTACAAAGACAATAAAATAAAAAACAATATATATATTTAATATTATTTTCAGGTTCTTCAACTGACGTGATTTATACATGGAAATAAAAAGAAAACCTTAGTTCTTAATAATTTTAAGAACCATATAAAGAAAAAAATACCAAGAAACATAGATATTTGGAATTAATCTCCAACCACATCTCTGAGTTTTCAAAAATGATGACTGGGGTTAGAATGAAATATTGATAAGCCTATATGTACTATTGATACCCACTTACCCATTAAATTTTCCATACATGGTGAAGACCTTGCTGACCCTTGTGAAGGATCATTGTTATGAAAAACTGTTTCATTGTTGTTGAAGTTCCCCGGAGCAGAATTATTTTCCTGAGATGTTGTACTCTGTTGCAAAAAATTGTCGAGTTCTGAAATTGAAGATTCAAAAATTTTAAATGTAGTTTATTACGGAATCCAGCAAATTGAAGCAAAAGTATATGAAGAGAATCACATTTCGTAGATAAGTAAGAATCAGAATAGTAGTCCTATATGTTAAATATTGATAAGCGTACTTACCCATTAAATATTCCATATATAGTGAAGACCTTGCTGACCCTTGTGAAGGATCATTGTTATGAAAAACTGTTTCATTGTTGTTGAAGTTCCCCGGAGCAGAATTATTTTCCTGAGATGTTGTACTCTGTTGCAGAAAATTGTCGAGATCTGAAATTGAAGATTCAAATTTTTAAATGTAGTTTATTACGGAATCCAGCAAATTGAAGCAAAAGTATATGAAGAGAATCACATTTCGTAGGTAAGTAAGAATCAGAATAGTAGTCCTATATGTTAAATATTGATAAGCGTACTTACCCATTAAATTTTCCATACATGGTGAAGACCTTGCTGACCCTTGTGAAGGATCATTGTTATGAAAAACTGTTTCATTGTTGTTGAAGTTCCCCGGAGCAGAATTATTTTCCTGAGATGTTATACTCTGTTGCAGATAATTGTCGAGTTCTGAAATTGAAGAATCAAAAATTTCAAATTCAGTTTATCACGGAGTTCAGCCAATGGAAGCAGAAGCAATGGACGAAAATCAAATTCGGTCGGTAAAATATCACTTGAAACAAAATTTGGACGACTCGGCATATAAGGCCATTTCAATCAAGCAACCATTGGTTGATGCACCTATATTTTGGAGCTTACGGTTGGCTCCTTAGTCAGGGTGATGAAAAAAATCATACAAAAGTTTTATAGAATAATAAAACAAAGTTAGAAAAATTCATCGAACATTCTAGGAGCAACTACATGAATATTATTTTACTTAACTATAACAAGTAAAACAATATTTATGAACTTGGTTCTAGAATGTTTAATGGATTATTCTAACTTTATTTTATTGTAGTTTATTATCCCACAAAGAGTTTTTTGATGTTCTTTTAGCAGCCTGATGAAGGAGCCGGCTTTAAGCTTCCAAAGTATAGATGCATTAACCTATGGTTGCTTCATTAAAAGAGCTCTATACGCCGAGCCACACAAATGTCTCTAAATTTCACCACATTACTTAAACTTCCTTTAGCAATGAAAATATTACTTACGCTTATCTGAATCGTCCTCATTCGATTGAGAATTCGTGAACTTTGGTGTAGAACTATTTATCTGTGAATTCTCAGGGTCTAAAATTAAAGAAAAGAAATTTCAGTATTAGCTGAAATATAAGAGGAATGGATAGTTCGATACGAAAAATAATATAACCGAATGGATATACCAGGTATAGCGGTATGAAGTGAGCGTCAAGATACCAATGTCTCGATAGGGAACATTTTTTGTGAACGAGCATTTATTTATTTTTGTTTGTTTAATATGACATCTGTGAAACATGTTTAGTCTACATCAAAACATTAAATAGACAACATCAAATTTTTTTCAAATTGTTAAAAATGTCGAATTTTGTACCAGAAAGTGATGATTTGCAGAAAGCATCAATTGTTTTCCATTCAAGAAAAGTGCTGCAGAATTGCAGCGAATGCTTGTCGAGGTTTATGGTGATCATGCTCTATCAGAAGAAACATGCAAAAGATGGTTTCAGCCGCTCAGAAATTTATGAGTTTGATGAGAGAAATGAAGAACGTGGAAGACCACCAAAAAAGTTTGAAGACGCCGAATTCCAAACGGTATTGAATGTAGTTTGAATCGAAAGCAAATGGCAAAAATGTTATATGTTGCACAACAAACAATTTCTGACCGTTTAAAAGCTTTGGGAAAGATACAAAATTGTGGAAAATGGGTGCCACATGAATTGAATGAAAGACAGATGGAAAACCGAAAAAACACAATTTTTCATCAGAGACACGGAAGAAAATCGGTTTTACATCAGATTGTTAATGGCGATGAAAAAAGGATTTATTTTAAAAATCCTAATTGGAATCATGGGTTAATCCGAGACAACCATCAACATTGACTGTAAAACTAGATCTATTCGGTAAGAAGACAATGCTGTATGCTTGGCGGGGCCAGATAGGTGAGGTGAACCACGAACTCCTAAAACCAGATGAAACCGTTAATACTGAACGCTACAGACAACAAATGATCGATTCGAACCATGCATTAATCGAGAAACGACCAGAATGGGCCAGAAAACTCGGCAAGGTAATTTAGCTCCATGACAATGCACCTGCACACAAATCAAAACCGGTTCAGGATAAAATGAAAACACTTGGTTGGGCGCTGCTACCCTACCCGCCGTATTCACAAGACTTGACTACCATTTGTTTTCATCCATGGGTTACGCATTCGCTGAGCAGCATTTTGCTCCTACGAGTAGGTCGAAAATTGGGTGTCTGGTTGGTTTGCTTCAAAAGAAGAACAATTTTATTGGTGCCAGAAAGGTGGTCAAAATGTGTATAAAACAATGGCCAATACTTAGCATGAAAAGCATTTTACATTCCCATCAATAATTAATGTTTTATTTTCACAAAAAACGCTTATTTCATACCCGTTTACCTGATAAATACTATATAGTGAAACTGTATTCGTTTCAAATTAGTTGAATTACATTTAATACATTTTATTTCATTTCAACAAATTTCAATATTAAATTCTTATCTATTATAATACGTTGTGAAATATCTGCCTTCCGTTTTTTTGTCTTTTGAATTTCGCGGCTATGTACAAAGTGCTACAGAGTTCGTAACAGGCAATAATATACATAATTACAAAGTTCTTGAACTAACCTACAAATCGACGCTATGCATGATTATTTTGGATATTGCGTTCAACAGTTATAGACGTGTAAGCATGGACTTCACTAACGCCGAAATTCGCGCTATTTTAAAGTTTTCCTTCGTTAAATCCGCTAGAGAAACGTTCCGTGAGATTAATGGTGTTTTGGGGGATGGTACTCTATCAGTTCGAACCGCGGAGGAATGGTTTCGACGATTCAGAGCCGGTGAAAAAGACACCACGGATAAGCCAACTGGCGGAAGACCTGTGACGAAAAATACCTATCAAGTCATGGAATACATCGAGTTAGACTGGCATGTGGCATCTCGTGACCATTTTAAACCATCTGCAGAAGGTTGGATACAAAAAAACCTTGATGTTTGGGTGCCGCATGATTTGATTCTTGAAGCGAATGGTGACTGGCGATGAAAAATGGATCACATACGACAATATCAAGCGAAAGCGGTTGTGGACGAAGGCGAATCGTCCCAATCAGTGGCCAAACCGAGATTGGCGGCCAGGAAGGTTTTAATGTGTGTTTGGTGGGATTGGAAGGGAATCATCCACTATGAGCTGCACCCATATGGCCAGACGCTTAATTCTACCATCTACTGCGAACAACTGGACAGCTTGAAGCCGGCGATCGACCAGAAGCGTCCAGAATTGGCCAACAGGAAGGGTGTAATGTTCCACCAGGACAACGCCAGACCACACACTTCGTTGATAACTCGTCAGAAGATATGGGAGCTCGGATGGGAGGTTTTATCGCATCCGCCATATAGCCCAGACATAGCGCCAAGTGATTACCACCTGTTCCTGTGCATGGCGAACGCCATTGGCGGTGTAAAGTTGAAGTCAAAAGAGGCTTGTGAAAAGTGGCTATACGAGTTCTTTGCAAATATGGAGAGGGACTTCTACGAGAGAGGTATTATGAAGTTGCCGTCTAGATGGAAACATATTATCGAACAAAACGGCGCATATTTGAACTAAATCCGATCACTGTAACACTTTTTATAAATCATCGAATAAAGAGCAAAAAAGCGGAAGGGAGATATTTGACAACCCATTACTTTGTAAGTGATGTCATGAAAAAACTCCCTAATATCAGATGTTGATTTTTATGGGATATATGTGGTAATTATGGTTATAAAAAATCTTCTGTGCTTACCACTAGTACCACTAGTAACCGTAGCATTTTGTACTTGGTTCAAATCTGTATCTACTTTTCTTCTTTTAGTCGAGATATTCGAAGGTCTAGTTCGTTTTCTACTTAAACAAGAAAAGTCTGAAAAAAAAAACAAACTCAATTTGGTTGTATTAAAAACTTGAATGTGGTAAAAATTTTGCCCGCGAAGCGGTGTTTTTAGCGAGTCACAGAATCGCTACCGGGAATTGAAAATCACAGGCTAACCAAAACATTTTATATAACGATCCATTGATAGGAATACCCCTATAACTCACCTTCTTTGGACTCCGGTACCACCCTTCTTCCATTGAATCTGCCATCGAATGGTTTGGGTACTTGCAGTTTACGTACCGGTGGAATTCCTAGATACCATATTAATTAGTTAAATTTCGTATCGGAATATTTAAGTATTATTGAGTGGAAAAACGGTAAATTAGTTTTCAGTGAAATTGTAACGATACCGGTACAGCTTGACTTTGCCGAGAAATGATTACAGCAACAACAAATTAAATTAGGAATTATGTATATATATGGTATTGTCACATAAAAATGTCAGGATGACAGGGCCGCACTTTAACAGTCAGGAATTAAATGATTTCCTCGAAATATCGAATACTCAGGAAGGTGAAGGAAGGCGCTGGAATATGCACGAAAATAAGTCATAATATAAAGGAGATGTCTGGGTAGACGAGAGGAGTGTATTGGAGAAGCATGGCAGTAACTTATGCAGTGTTAACTAGTGAATATATTTTCTCTGCGTATATAAATTATTATTTAATTTGATGTAAATGAAATAGGACTCATTATGTTATTGACTGAAATACGTTATTAAATGCATTAAGAAATTTTTTTTCCCTTTTCTTCATAACAATCATTCAGAGACAAGATCCAGTACTTTGTAGTTAGTGAGGAATTGATTATTCACAAGATTATCATTGTATAATAGAAAGAACTAAACGATTTTACTAGATATCATGTATGTACTCCTGAGGCCTGGTTGGACATCAATAATTTGTGATTGTGATTGATGAAATGATGGAATTCACTAACGCCGAAGAGATTAATGGTGGTTTGGGGTATGGTACTCTATCAATTCAAACCGCGGAGGAAAGGTTTCGACGATTCAGAGCCGGTGAATACATCGAGTTAGACCGGCATGTGGCATCTCGCGACATCGCCCAGGAGATGAGAGTTAGTCACCAAACTATTTCAAATCATCTGCAGAAGGCTGGATACAAAAGACAGCTTGATGTTTGGTTGCCGCATGATTTCACGCAAAAAAAAACTCATGGAAAGAATCAACGCCTGCAATATGCTGTTGAAACGGAACGAAATCGACCCATTCTTGAAGCGGATGGTGACTGGCGACGAAAAATGGATCAAATAGTGGCCAAGCCGGGATTGACGGCCAGGAAGGTTTTGCTGTGTGTTTGGTGGGATTGGAAGGGAATCATCCACTATGAGGGAGATATTTGACAACCTATTATCATATGTGTACTCCTAAGAGGCCTGGTTGGACATCAATAATTTGTGATTGTGCTTGATGAAATTATACTTACCAGTACTGTTTACAACCGTTGGTTCCGGAACTGTGACTTGTGGACCGGATGGTAGTGTATTATTAATCAGTTGTTGAAGACCTATTGAAAAAAAATAATATATGAATCTTCATAAGTGAATATATTACGCTTGTTTTCTATTATTCTAATTTGTTATATATTGATATCTCTCTTAAACGATGGTGACTACAAATAATCAGTCGGTCAGGATAAAAAAATTATTCTCAGAAATTTCTTTGTATTAGAATGATTATGATCCACAAAATCACATAAATAATAATAGTTATCGATTGATACATGCAATATTGGTCATTAATAAACGTTTTCAATTAATTGATCAAATAAACGCAGTCAAAATGATGACTACCAAACCGGTAAGTATCGGTAACATCAGTTGATCACCGTAATGCACCCTATATTATATTGACAATCGACATGTGTTGAACTTTTATTGAGCTATGAATGTGTTTTAGAGGGTCTTTTTGAATTATTGCAATTTTTGAATGGATTCAATAGGTATTTATTGGTTATGTTATACTTACCGGTATTGTTCACTACTGAATTTGTTGAAATTGATGTGGTACTATTTTGTACTGGTGCTGGGGGATTTTTGAACACAACGTTAAAAACAGCTGAAATAAACCAAGAAGAATGTATAAGTAATGTAACCTCTCAGGAGTTTATAAATAAAACCCACAATCTTTTTCACATTCAACCACCCTTGGATTGATGCATCAAATATCAGTTATAAAAGATAGTACCAGAGACTTATATTAACTCAACTTATAATTCGAGGACTGGGGAAGACAGATTACAAGTGAGAACTTCAAATTCGAGCTTTGCTGCTGAGGACTTTCTGAAGTTCGGTCGAAAAAGACTAAGATTGCAGGTTAAACTTCGCAGATGGAGAGTTGAATTCTAGTATTATCATTGATATTGAATCATCCAATGATTGGCTAGAAGATTGTCATGTAATGATTGTTGAAGGATCATCCAAGTGTTCATCTCTTTTTGATTTAATTGGAAATGTTTAACTCAGATCTATAGTAATTTCATGTGACATGTTTCTCAGCTCGTATTTTCTGATGAGTGCCTCCCCGATCTGATCACCTCTGAATTAGTAGAAGGTAATTGAGTACCGATATGTTTGGCATCAAATGTAAATTTAAAAACATTTTTCCGTCCACCTCCCAATAAAAGCTCTGTTTAACGTTCACAAAATCATTCATTAATAACCCATGTTAATGCACGATTTCTATCTATATTAATGCATAATGTAAAAGAGTTTATAGCAAATACTCCAGACAGTATTTTCTTGATGTCAAAGGTAAATATAAAACTCAATTAAATCAATTTTCTAATTTGTTTTTTATTGTCTCGTGGATATAAAATATGTAACATTAAATTTTTTATTTGAAGGTCGCTTTGATATTTGGAGTATCAGGGGCATTGCGAAAAGATGAACTGTATAAGTAGCAGATAAATGATGTGCAGGATATGGGCTCGAAATTTTCAGTAACAGTGAATTCATCCAAAACGCACAAGAAAAGGATATTCACTGTGGTGGGTAATGAGGAGATATCAAGAGATATATATCCTTGAGACCAATTCAAACTCCGCACGAAAAGTTTTTCTTCTTTTACAAGAACTTTAAATGCTCAATACGGTCAGTAGGAATCAATACCTTTTTGAAATTAGGTTAATTGCAAAATTTCTCAAATTATAACAACCCAATCTATATACAGGTCACTGTTTTCGGCGATCTTCTGCATCTATCCTTTCGGACAGTGGAGCAGATTTTGCAGACATCAAACGGCCTGGAGGATGGAAATCAACATCTGTTGCAGAAGGGTACATTGAAAACTCAATGAAAATTAGATTAGAAACTGCTGAAAAAATTTTATGGGATAATCGTTCGCCAGTAATTAATACATCAGGTCCCACCAGTTCCACACATTCCTTATCGCAAATCGTGAGTAACGATGTAATTTTGGACTATTCAGAATGTCACATCTCGAAAATTCCGTCTCTGAATTTTACGAATTGTTCAATTGGAACCATAAATATAAATATGTCAAAGTGAGCATCGAGATTTTCATGGTCAAATTTTATATTGTGAGAAATAAAATTTATTTGAATAAATAATTTATTTCTAATTCATAATGAGGTCGACGGAAAAATCTTGTGATCAACTCGTTTATTAATCTAGCGATTGATGGTCTCGAACATTAACACGTGAGCGGAGCGAGCGTGTTAAAATATCCCGACCATTAATCGCTATCATTAATAAACTAGTTGAATAAATATTTAATAACTGGTAATGTAGTCAGTTGAATATAGGTGAGAGCCATATATCTATGTAAAATAATGAGTATTAAGTGATGAACTTATACTTACGGATATTGTTTTCGAGAGTAGGTGCCGAAAGGCTTAATTGAGAGTTTGCATATTTTGCTGACAGCTTTTGTAGTGTACTGTTAACCATTCGTTGCTTCCCAGCTGAAAAAAAGGATATTTTTATCTGCCTTCTACAAAAATCTGAAAAACTCGATTTAATTCTTATTATCATATTATGTCATATAGATGTAGAAGCAAAGATCGCCCTTAAGTGATTGTGAGTACTGATAATGACTTGGTCAGAATAGGAAAACTAATTAAATCAGTAAAAATTTTTCCAAGTTCATACATCTTCTTAGGATACTCGGGGTACTCCTTTTTGATGCAATGCTGCGAATGATAAATGATTCGAAAAATTCTATGACAACCTCCTCAAGCTTGTTGCTTGTAGGCAACAGACCTCCGCCTACGGCGTCGGTTTGTTTCCAAGCAACAAGCTTTCGAAATCTGTCATAGAATTTTTTCGAACAATTATCAATTTCCTTGGGTTATTACTACTGATAATTGTTTATGTTAATTGTTTCATTCACTTACAATGTATTATATTTGTATCAAACCGGCTAGTATTTGTTACAGCAGTAGATCACCGTAATTGATTCTATATTATATTGATCATTCAACACTATACTACATCGTCCAATGAAATCGGACAATTTTTGAAAATGGACCAAAAGAAACAAACTGTATCTGAAAACACTCAACCTCACAGTGTTTTCACTTTTAGAAATTTGTTTTTATCAAATGCCTAATTTGCATAAGAATATTAATATGTCCGGATAGCTTTGGCCGTTGGTGGAAGTTGCGGTCGTCATGGTTACGATAAACAAGCGGTTGTTAGCGATAACTTCTACAGCACATTTGGCAGTTCTGTCAGTTTATTTTCGTATTTTACCATAAAATAGATAAAAATGAAACGTTTTGGGAATTGTAAAATTACTTAAATTGAGGAAAGTGTGAAGAAAAGTGTGCCGCTTAATACAGTGAAGTCAAGATCCTACATTTGGAAACAATTTTAAGAATTCTGTGCTGCCCGGAAATATCTTGTAAATGAAAAAACAAGTTTGTCAGAGCTCAATAATATTATGCTAGACTCGGTTTTCAATATGAAGAAAAGAGATGGATCAGACTACAAGGAAAGTGTCGTAAAAACTTTGTAGAATAATACTGCCAAACAGCTGCAAGAAAATTCCTATTCCGAATGAGGCGTTAGGTTCGATCCATTCACAGACGTGGCTTTTAAAAAGGCGCGGGATGCACGAAATGCCAAGAGGCGTATTTTGCAAGTGGACCCTGATAAAAGAAAAGTTAGTGCCAAAGCTCTGTCTTTGGAGCAACACAAAAAGATGGTCAACTTATGTAAAGAAGATAATCCAGATGGTTTGAACAGAAAATTTTATTTTATTGCTGCATTGGAGCTTGCTTGGCGCGGAGGAGAGGGTTCATCATGCCTAATTTCACATTTCCAATTCGAAATTGAAAACGATAATCCCACGGGCCGAATTGCCTACAATCGGATATTTTCTAAAACAAGACAAGGTGGTGCCCAAAAATGTGCGGAAACGAAATGGCTGACTCCCAATATTGAAGAAGATATTTGCCCGGTGAGGTTATATAAGCTACTTGTATCCAAAAGAACTGCAAATATAACCACTGAAAGACTATTCCTTACTCCACATAAGAATTGGAAATATGGTTCATGGTTCAAAAACTCCCCAGTCGGTCCCAATACGATAGCTAAATGAACAAAAGAATCGGCAGAACTCATTGGCATCAACACAACCAAGTCGAAGATAACCAACCACTCGCATCGAGCTACTGCTGTCAGCCAATTAGCCAAAGCAGGGATTGGCGAGGAACAGCTGATAAAGATAACAGGCCATTCTTCTGCAGCGTCAGTGAAACCGTATCTCCAACTGTACCAACAACATCACAAAAAAATAATCACAGCCATAAGGAATGAAGAAAATGTCCTTCAAGAAACAACATCAGTATCTACTTCATCATTCGAAAATAATGCTCGTAATGTGCATAATAATTGTACTATCAATAATTATTATTTTGAGAATAAAGATGAATAATTTGTTGTTATGCTTCTATCTGGTTATTTTTGAATAAAAAACTATTTTTTATTTCGTTTGATTTATATTGTTGAATGATCTTTCCAAATACCACACGAGATTCGATTTTTTTTCGAGAACACTCTGTCGTATTTGGAAATTTATACAAATTTCACTCAACAAAATGATCCCGAAATACCACTCGCATTGGGCTCGTGGTATTTTAAGGATAACTTTGTTTCGTGAAATTTAAACGCATAATTCCCAAAAATCAAGAGTGTTCTCAAAAAATTCCCCCCTCTAGTGGTATTACCCTTGACAATTGACATGTGTTGAAATTTTATTAGATCGAATGATACTGAAAATTTACTAGTGTTGTAATGAACGATACTGAAATAGATAAAAAATATTCATGTTATTGATATATACCTGACTGATTTTGTTGAATATATGGCATATTTGCTGGATTCATTTCCTTCATAGCAGCATTGTTTTCCAATGGCGCCGATGGATCATTAACCTCGAATATTCCTAATCCAACACCTGAAAGATTATAATGAAATAATAAGACATTGCGTAACATCCTAGGATTTGATGACGAGATATTGTTGATGATGGAGCTCGTGTTGAATGATTGTTTGGGCTATTACCATCATCTATTGTGGATGTAATGATTTCCGACGTTTCGATAGACATCTTCTATCTTTATCAAGGAGAAAAGTAAGAAACTTTTTGAGAATTATCAATTTTCAAAAAAGTCAATATGACAGAAGTCATGAAAGAAAAATGAACGATGTTATATACTCTTGTGGATGTAATGATTTCCGACGTTTCGATATGACTTCTGTCATATTGACTTTTTTGAAAATTGATAATTCTCAAAAAGTTTCTTACTTTTCTCCTTGATAAAGATAGAAGATGTCTATCGAAACGTCGGAACAATAGATGATGGTAATAGCCCAAACAATCATTCAACATCCTAGGATTTTATATTTTCAAAATTTTTTTCCAAACCCAACGAGGACATATACAACGTAAAATATATATAGGAAAATGGCTTTTGTTTACTTTAGAGTTCAATATAGATGGACATCTGGTGAATTTTTATTTATTTTCATTTTAACCGAATGATCTTATTATATTCAGAGCCGGGCACAAGTAATATATGAGATGCTGTGTTACATTTTCGCGCCACGGGTGCTATCCCCGGTTCAAAGACGTGACCTTCCATGTTGTACCTAATTAACTCTAGGTACCAGGTTCTGCAAGGGTGGGACCTAGATAGGTACTTAGGTATACTCCAACATACTGTTGGATTGATAGGTACCCGTAGTTGGAAACAGAGGAGCTGTAAGTAACAAATCTATACACCATATTTTACTCCCATATTTCAAACGACGTCTATCAGTTGACAAAATTTTCTAAATGATATGACCATATTGAGTTCTTGCCATGAAATTATGTAAGATCTGTTATGGAATAACAGTGCTAGGGAAATATTTGAATACAATACTTTAGATCAGTATACTTTGCTATTATATAGTCTGTCATGAGATATGGATTAAAATTTTTGGATGCCAGTTCAGCTGTCGACTCTATCTTTAAATTGCAGATGGAAATTTTGAGAATCATCTTTTCATATGAAGTTCAGTGAATCATGTAGATGAGTGTTCAGAGAAAATAACATTCTGACTTTATACGCGACTTATATATTTGAATGTTTTGGGGTCTTTATGAAGAGCAGGGAAAGACTCACAATTCATACTTCTCATCATAATCATCCTACAGATCTATCAACCTACATTTTCCTCTGCATAAATAAGCAATCACTGAAAAACATCCATCTTATATGTGTATTGAATTGATAACTCTCTTCGAAATAATTTGTATTGTATTGACTAGTTTGAATACCATTGATTATATTGTATATAAGTTAAGTGTTGACGTAATTTCTATTACATCCTTATGATTCAATGTGAAATTTCTGGAAATAAAGTGTTTTATAATTTTTGTAATTTTCGAATTTCAGGCACCAATCGTATTAGCTTGAATTGCTTTTGGATAACTGTTATGTGAGGATTGGTTTGAATTGTTTTGAAAAGCCATCTGACCTTATAAATGAAGAATTATAAACCAAAATATTTTTGGAGTGTTACTTACGTGAGTTGAAATTTGATTCTCCAAAGGGTAACGTTTTTGAAGAACTGCCATTTCTTTTTGGCACATTCTTCATTGCTTTAGGCATTGGACTATTTTCAGCATTATATTTCTGGCGTATTAGTACTTTTCTAATATGGTGAATTCTTCCTTGTAACGGTAAAAGAAGAGAGCCATCTGAAAATTCGTATTCAATTAATCAAGTTCATTTTCTGTGTATAAAAACAAAATAAAACAAATTTCGAGAAAGGGATATTATAGTTGAGGCGGATGTAGTGATTTATGATCAGTACAAAAATTATTGATATCTCTACAGGGTCTTTCACGAGGAACCTCACACATATTTATACGGGAACCTACTGAATGTATTTTCATGAAATTCAGCACTTAAAAGTATTTCACGATGCTGATGAAATCTAAAATATTTCCAAGGCATGAGCACCTCCGGTTTTTCCGGAAATGACGTCAACTTCCGTTTTTCAAATTAGAACATCATTTTTTTATTGCAGAAATAGATTCCTTAGAAAATTTCAAGTTATTTTGATGTAACATTTTTCAGTTTTGGTGGGAAAATTCTCTCTGAGCGGAAAAATTCGAAAAAAAAATCGAAATTAGAGCATCGCTGAAACAAGAATAACTTCGAGGTTTTTGAATAGAAAATTTTCATTTTTGGGATATTTCAAGATGTAAGATTGATGTATCCACTTTAAAAATCGAAATCGCCATTCATGATACAGGGTGTGAAAAAATCGCTTTCAAAGTTAGGGATGACAAAATCGTGAAAAATCAAGTTTTTCAAATTAGAATCCCATTTTTACTAATGAGAAATAAGTAAAAGGTGGAACATTGCTGGGCCAAGTTTATTGATCTGAAAGGAGACTGATGAAAAATAAATAAGAAAATTCCGAAAATTTAACTTGTTTTTTCGAATCCGGGTACTGATCAATCCATCCTCGTTGGCATATGGTGTCAACTTTAGGAAATATTGTTCAATATGCTTAATGTTTATAGGCCTCGGTAGAATTTCAAGAAGGCAAATTGGACTGAATTTGCCAAGAGCGTGGATCAGATTAGTATAATAGGAAAGTAGGTGATGTGTAAGGCAGATTATGATGTTGAATGTTTATGGATAACACAATATTGAAATACTCAAAGAAAGTTTACATACCTGCAAATTTCTTAACCTTAGAAGCAGGAACTTTGTGTTCAACTTTGTCACGTCCTTTGATCTTATAATGCACTGAAATTGAAAACGTATTTACACTGCTAGAAATCAACACTCAAATGTTTCCATAAAATAGGAAAAAAAAATAATAAATATTCACCTCTACGTTCTCTAAGCTTTCCTGCTCTATAATTGTTTGCAGACAGAGGTTTACCAGACCTTTTTATAGGATTTCTTGGTGGAATGTATCCTGTTCTCTGGTTGGGGCCTTGCGTAATTCTTCTGTTATCGGGCATAAAACTCATATTTCCTTCACTTAATCCAGTAGGAACCCACTTAACATCATCACCATCAGTCATGTCGACATTATAAAGTATCGGTAGTTTTTCCACAAAATTTTCAACTGAAAAATGTTTTCATTCATCATTTCAGAAAAATACAATCTTGAAGTTTTAATATCTATAAATAAGTGAGAGATTTAAACTTGAAGGAAAAACCTTAGCCTATATAAGAAGACTCCTTTATTTACATTGAAAAGTGTCGCATTTGAAACTTAGAGCTGGTCGACTGTAACGTATTGAGCTGCTCCACTCAGGTCATAAAAAATTTTCATGTTGCCAAACTGAGCGAATAGTAGGTTTCTCTATTCCCAGGAATAAAAACTTTTTCTCCAATTTGAATTGAAAGCATTGTATAAAATTTTATATTTTGAATTGAAACTGTCTTGTCGGATATATTAGCAAGAAGTTAAAAAAAAAAACTTTAGTTGATTCTACTATTTTATGTCAGAGACCACAGGTGGAAAGAAATTCAGGTGAAACTCAAGACAACGCTGCTCCATTCTCTGCTTGTCAATTTGGATGTCACGTGTTCTTGAAGACACACGTTGCCACCTCTGTATCGAAAATAAATAGGCAAAATGAAGAAAATTTGTCAGAGTCAGTAATAGGTTTTTCATATTTTTTATTGTTTATTACTTTGCATCGCACTAAAAATGGTTCATAAGCGTGAAAGTTGTAGTAACGACAGGAATTTGAATCCGAATTTATCGTTCCATAGGTAAGTGTATTGCTAGAACCGAAGTATTTAGTTATTTACATGTTCAGTAGCGTAGAAAGTTTTAATAGAGAAGTTTTCAATGAGATTATTATAAGATAAAACGAGGTTTACTTGAATTAAGGTTTCAAGATGACGATGAAAAAAAAAAGAATTGTGTTGGGATTGTCAAGAATTTGCCCAAAGAAAGTAATTTTCATTTGTTCATGTCATTTTGACCTTGAAAATATTGTGACCCGAGTAAATGGAAATAGATTTTATGCGGTGTTGCCGGGTGAGGTTTCACAAGAGACTTTCAATGAGGGAGCCAAAACAAATCGAAATTTCACAAAGGAATGCTTTGTCTATCTTATATAGAGTAAGGGAAAACACATATATGAAATATTCTTTTCCAGTTCCTCAGCAACCAAAAGGCCAGTAAAAAATCGTGAACGATCAGGAGGGATGGAATATAGTCTAAAGTATTAGTCAGGAACTTTGCTATCGTCGCTTTAAGGGACGTGCAAGGTGTTGAGTATTCTTAAGTATTTGAAGTTTTTGTATGTTAGTAGGACTGTTCGTAGTTACAAAACATGACAAAACATGAGCGCGGTATATCAATTAGCTGTTGAAACCTGTCCACCTCAAAGGTAGTCTGCAAACGTTACTCAAAATTTGTGTTTTGAACGGAATTTCTCGTGCTGATACTGGAAAAGGCTTAGGGAGACTGTTTTAATGATAACCGAAGTGTACGAATGGTACAGTCTTTTTTTTTTGTTATTTCGTGATTCGGGGTCCTTGTAGATTTGCCTCATTCAGAACGACAGCAGACCTATTCAACTAAGTCAAGAAAATGGTTGGTTTGAATAGCTCGAGTCCTCGAATGGACTGAGTGCCAAACAACAATAACTAATTACATAAATACATACCCCTTCTTTTTCTGATGCCTGCTTCATTCATTTCCGGTGCTCTAAATGGTATATTTACTTTAGGTAATATCTCATTATTTTTTGGTGAAGTTTTTGGCAAATCTAAAATAAAAAGAACATAATTAATCCATTTAATGTAGTGATCTCTTGAATTTTACTATTAATATTATAAAAGCTGCCTGAGACATATGATGAATTAAAACATTACTATGAAATTGTTAAAAATAATCAGAAAAGAAAAGCAATTATCTGATATAGCATTTAGAATAATCATTTATTAATTTGAAATTTATCAATTATATTTAAGAACAAATATAAACAGAATGCATTCAAAAATTTTCTGAATGAAATTGCGGAAATCAGAATGAAAATTTCATTCAGAATATTCAATAAAAATTGGGTGAAAAAAAGAAATATTTTATCTAAATGTCGATATACTCACTCTGGACTCTGCCTGAAGAAATATATTTCAATGCAACTTCTGCAGGAATTGGTTGCACAGTTAATTTTCGTTTATAATTTTTCACTGTAGCAGAACCTGAAAAAATATTTTTCAATACACATAATTAAAATATGTTAATTTTTTTTATACACATTTCTCTTAAATCTCCTTGGAGTTATAAAGTTTACAATTGTTTACTGAATATGGCATCAGCGCTGCAGCGGTATTGTTCGTTTGTCCGATTCAAGTAATGCTGACAAGAGTTGCAAATTATAATTTTATGTGCCAGGTTTTTTTTTCATTTTTGAGGGCTTTATTGGTACATCAAAATTGACTCTTTTCTATTTGCATCTATGGGTTTTATTTCATTCATATATTTGTTTTCCAGTTGGAGAAAACGAATCTGTTAGTAATAAAGTGTTACTATTGTCAATTTTCTCATTGTAAAATTCACGTTAATGAAAAAATCATATGGCTATAGATTCCCCTCTCTAATTTAACGATTTCTGACAGCAAATTCTACATATAATGTTCGGACTCAAAGCAAGCTGATCACAAGACATGACACTCTTGACAGAGATTTCGACGGAGTTTCTGAAAATTCCTAACCAATTAGTTACTTAAAGTTCAATGCATAGAATCGAGAGCGGTTTGCGTTCGCTCCGGTTAATTCTTTACTTGATGGGTAGCATAGATATAAGTTTCGCTAGATAGGAGATTTTAAGATGTCTCCATTATATTTAGAAATCATTCATTTGTCATTTTGTCCCGATTTCGGTTTGTCATATTTCTATATACGTACCTTTATTTTGTAGGGGAGGATTAGCAATGGTTACAGTAGCAGATATATTGTATCCATCTGAAAAAATTTTTTTCCAATGAATATTTTTGAAGTCTTCAGAACAAAATCTAAGATAAACAATGAACCTGCTAGAATTAAATGAGACCAATTTTGTTTAGTTCTTATTAATTTTGTTCTGTGGTTTAAATTCAATGCGAGATGCGCTTGTTCGAATCCCCTCCTTTTTTTTAAACCTTACTTCCTGATGTCACGCGTGTGGAGGAACAATAACGAATAAAGAGATAGAAGAAATATATTAACGAACGAGTAAGGTGTGAGGTGCGAAAACGAATTTAAACAAACGAAAGAATTATTTTAAGTTTAACGGCGAGAAAACAAGGTTATCTCGCAGGAACGTGTACAAGGGCTCACTTAGTCCTTGCTGTATGGAGAAAACAGCGACTGGTTGCAACCGAAGATCTGGTGCCGATTTAACCTCGACAAGTAGTAAGTGACACTTAACCCTACTTATTAACCCTAATACATTTTTTCCATCTGTTATATGAACAGTGCATTTCGATTATTCGAGAACCTAGTCGCAAACAAATTTACTGAATTTGATTTGTTGGTGTTAACCATAGACACTTTTTTAATCGACCCATTATCACATAGGTACTCGATAATTTGAAGACCGATCATTGTAAACACATAAACTAGGCGCAAACTCTTAAACAATGTTTAATTGCGACTGACTTTTTTATGGCAATGTAATCCTTATATTCGGACTTCGTCTCGATATGATCTTTTTTTTATTAACAGCAGAATAGCGGACTCCAAATTATTTATCAGGCCTACAAATATAAAACCGCCGTCTTACCATAGGTTGCACAAGCATTGCAAATCGGCCGATAAGTACCAACAGAAACGTTACATAGTCAGCTGAGGCATCAGCCAACAACTACAAAATCTTGTTTATCTGTTTTACTGTGCTTTGTTTCGTTCGTCCGCGGGAATGACGAAATTCGAGCCGAGCAAGTGTGATTTGCGGGAAGTGTTGCTTTTTGCATTTCATTCGAAAAAAATGCAGCTCAGGTGCGTGAAATGATTGTAGAAACTGATGGTGAATGTTCTATTAGTGAAAGAACGTGTCGGAACGGTTTCATAAGTTCAAAAATGGCGAATATGACGTGGAAGATATACTTATATTATACAATTTTGATAAATCTTAATTCAGTTTACTCACCCCCGTTCTGATTGGCTGCAGATCCTTGAAGCGGAATGACAGGTGATTCTTTTCCGGCTTCAATTACAAACTCTGAAAAAAAATTACCAATTTTTCATAATTCTAGTTTTGTAAATTCTAAAATGAGTCACAAATTGTCAAACTAACTGAATCGTTTGGATACCAATATGTAGAAAAACGTTGATGGAATAGGCCACAGCAGCCATGTAATAATAGGTTGCCAAATATCTCCCTTCCGTCTTTTTAATTTCGAGTCTATGTACAAAGCACTACAAAGCTAGTAACTGGCGATACCGCTCATTATTTTGGTCTTTCTAGCGGTCATTGCTTATGGCACAAGATGTAATGAAATGACTGCTAAGAGGACCAAAACGATGACCAACAATGATCGGTCTTTCGCTTGGAATTGATTATAATTTGAAAGGTCTTGACATAACCTACAAAAAGACACTATGCATGATTAGTTTGGATATTGCGTTCAACAGTTATGGACGTGTAACGTGTAAATATGGAGTTCACTAACGCCGAAATTCAAATAGAGCCCGGACATAGCGCCAAGTGATTACCACCTGTTCCTGTCCATGGCCATGGCGATGGCCCATGATGGTATAAAGTTTAACTCAAAAGAGGCTTGTGGAAAGTGGCTGTTCGAATTCTTTGCAAATAAGGGAGGGGGGCTTCTACGAGGGAGGTAAGGGAAAAACACATATATGAAATATTCTTTTCCAGTTCCTCAGCAACCAAAAGGCCAGTAAAAAATCGTGAACGATCAGGAGGGATGGAATATAGTCTAAAGTATTAGTCAGGAACTTTGATATCGTCGCTTTAAGGGACGTGCAAGGTGTTGAGTATTCTTAAGTATTTGAAGTTTTTGTATGTTAGTAGGACTGTTCGTAGTTACAAAACATGACAAAAGAGGAGCGCGGTATATCAATTAGCTGTTGAAACCAGTCCACCTCAAAGGTAGTCTGCAAACGTTACTCAAAATTTGTGTTTTGAACGGAATTTCTCGTACTGATACTGGAAAAGGCTTAGGGAGACTGTTTTAATGATAACCGAAGTGTACGAATGGTACAGTCTTTTACGTTCGGGGGGTCCTTGTAGATTTGCCTCATTCAGAACGACAGCAGACCTATTCAACTAAGTCAAGAAAATGGTTGGTTTGAATAGCTCGAGTCCTCGAATGGACTGAGTGCCAAACAACAATAACTAATTATATAAATACATACCCCTTCTTTTTCTGATGCCTGCTTCATTCATTTCCGGTGCTCTGAATGGTATATTTACTTTAGGTAATATCTCATTATTTTTTGGTAAAGTTTTTGGTAAATCTAAAATAAAAAGAACATAATTAATCCATTTAATGTAGTGATCTCTTGAATTTTACTATTAATATTATAAAAGCTGCCTGAGACATATGATGAATTAAAACATTACTATGAAATTGTTAAAAATAATCAGAAAAGAAAAGCAATTATCTGATATAGCATTTAGAATAATCATTTATTAATTTGAAATTTATCAATTATATTTAAGAACAAATATAAACAGAATGCATTCAAAAATTTTCTGAATGAAATTGCGGAAATCAGAATGAAAATTTCATTCAGAATATTCAATAAAAATTGGGTGAAAAAAAGAAATATTTTATCTAAATGTCGATATACTCACTCTGGACTCTGCCTGAAGAAATATATTTCAATGCAACTTCTGCAGGAATTGGTTGCACAGTTAATTTTCGTTTATAATTTTTCACTGTAGCAGAACCTGAAAAAATATTTTTCAATACACATAATTAAAATATCTTAATTTTTTTATACACATTTCTCTTAAATCTCCTTGGAGTTATAAAGTTTACAATTGTTTACTGAATATGGCATCAGCGCTGCAGCGGTATTGTTCGTTTGTCCGATTCAAGTAATGCTGACAAGAGTTGCAAATTATAATCTTATGTGCCAGGTTTTTTTTTCATTTTTGAGGGCTTTATTGGTACATCAAAATTGACTCTTTTCTATTTGCATCTATGGGTTTTATTTCATTCATATATTTGTTTTCCAGTTGGAGAAAACAAATCTGTTAGTAATAAAGTGTTACTATTGTCAATTTTCTCATTGTAAAATTCACGTTAATGAAAAAATCATATGGCTATAGATTCCCCTCTCTAATTTAACGATTTCTGACAGCAAATTCTACATATAATGTTCGGACTCAAAGCAAGCTGATCACAAGACATGACACTCTTGACAGAGATTTCGACGGAGTTTCTGAAAATTCCTAACCAATGAGTTACTTAAAGTTCAATGCATAGAATCGAGAGCGGTTTGCGTTCGCTCCGGTTAATTCTTTACTTGATGGGTAGCATAGATATAAGTTTCGCTAGATAGGAGATTTTAAGATGTCTCCATTATATTTAGAAATCATTCATTTGTCATTTTGTCCCGATTTCGGTTTGTCATATTTCTATATACGTACCTTTATTTTGTAGGGGAGGATTAGCAATGGTTACAGTAGCAGATATATTGTATCCATCTGAAAAAATTTTTTCCAATGAATATTTTTGAAGTCTTCAGAACAAAATCTAAGATAAACAATGAACCTGCTAGAATTAAATGAGACCAATTTACTGAATTTGATTTGTTGGTGTTAACCATGGACACTTTTTTAATCGACCCATTATCACATAGGTTAAAAATTTACTCGATAATTTGAAGACCGATCATTGTAAACACATAAACTAGGCGCAAACTCTTAAACAATGTTTAATTGCGACTGACTTTTTTATGGCAATGTAATCCTTATATTCGGACTACGTCTCGATATGATCTTTTTTTATTAACAGCAGAATAGCGGACTCCAAATTATTTATCAGGCCTACAAATATAAAACCGCCGTCTTACCATAGGTTGCACAAGCATTGCAAATCGGCCGATAAGTACCAACAGAAACGTTACATAGTCAGCTGAGGCATCAGCCAACAACTACAAAATCTTGTTTATCTGTTTTACTGTGCTTTGTTTCGTTCGTGCGCGGGAATGACGAAATTCGAGCCGAGCAAGTGTGATTTGCGGGAAGTGTTGCTTTTTGCATTTCATTCGAAAAAAATGCAGCTCAGGTGCGTGAAATGATTGTAGAAACTGATGGTGAATGTTCTATTAGTGAAAGAACGTGTCGGAACGGTTTCATAAGTTCAAAATGACGAATATGACGAATATGACGTGGAAGATATGACTTATATTATACAATTTTGATAAATCTTAATTCAGTTTACTCACCCGCCTTGTTCTGATTGGCTGCAGATCCTTGAAGCGGAATGACAGGTGATTCTTTTGTAACGAATTTTTTATAATATAACCTCAAATTATGAGGTAAAACGGTGGTTTTCTATTTGTACGCCTATGTAGATGATATTGATTGTTTAACAAATTCAATTACAAACTCTGAAAAAAAAAATTACCAATTTTTCATAATTCTAGTTTTGTAAATTCTAAAATGAGTCACAAATTGTCAAACTAACTGAATCGTTTGGATACCAATATGTAGAAAAACGTTGATGGAATAGGCCACAGCAGCCATGTAATAATAGGTTGCCAAATATCTCCCTTCCGTCTTTTTAATTTCGAGTCTATGTACAAAGCACTACAAAGCTAGTAACTGGCGATACCGCTCATTATTTTGGTCTTTCTAGCGGTCATTGCTTATGGCACAAGATGTAATGAAATGACTGCTAAGAGGACCAAAACGATGACCAACAATGATCGGTCTTTCGCTTGGTGCTACAGAGTTCGTAACAGGCAATAATATACATAATTACAAAGTTCTTGAACTAACCTACAAAAAGACACTATGCATGATTAGTTTGGATATTGCGTTCAACAGTTATGGACGTGTATCGTGTAAATATGGAGTTCACTAACGCCGAAATTCAAATATAGCCCGGACATAGCGCCAAGTGATTACCACCCGTTCCTGTCCATGGCGATGGCGATGGCCCATGATGGTATAAAGTTGAACTCAAAAGAGGCTTGTGGAAAGTGGCTGTTCGAATTCTTTGCAAATAAGGAGGGGGCTTCTACGAGGGAGGTATAATGAAGTTGCCGTCTAGATGGAAACAGATTATCGAACAAAACGTCGCATATTTGAAATAAATCCGACCACTGTAACACTTTTTATAAAGCACTGAATAAAGAGCAAACAAGCGGAAGGGACATATTTGACAACCTATTATTTACATTGATCCGGCGCTTTTCAAGGCTATATACAGACAGCAGAAAGCTATATGAGAACAAGTATGCGATTTACATCGCAATTTATTGGCAAATTGTCCGCTATGGGCAAAAAGTAGAGAATCGGTCATGCAATTCTAAATGAAGAATATAGAGGTAAGCGTATTTAAAGCATAACTCTATCATGTTGAGGTTTCCCGATAAGCCAACAGCAGGAGATGATGCTATTCCTCCATTCGTTGTGAGGATCTGCAGTGAGGTGCTGGCTGGACCACTGCATCATATTATAGACCTGAGTCTGAGAACATGTACATTTCCCGATCGATGGAAGAGAGCTAGTGTAGTACTTGTGTTCAAGAAGGGTGATAAATCTCAGGTTAAAAACTACAGACCCATTTCGATATTGTCCAACTTTGCTAAAGTTTACGAGGATATATTACATAAGCATATTTATTTCAACGTCAGTTCATTCATTTCCCCACGACAGCATGGATTCCTTAGAGGGAGATCCACTGTGACCAATTTGGCAATATGTATCTGAGTGTTTAGATGATGGTGGTCAGGTTGACGTGTTGTACACTGATTTGTAGCGGGCCTTTGATTCAGTTGATCATGATATTCTTCAGCAGAAGCTGACATCTTTTGGTCTTTGCCCTGCTCATGTAAAGCTTTTGGGATCGTATTTGAGGGGGAGAGTGAATTATGTGTTTTACAATGGTTTTACATCATTCGAGTATGTTCTCTCTTGTGGCGTCCACAAGGATCCAAGTTGGGACCACTGCTGTTCTTATATTCATAAATGATCTACTGACCTCTCTGAAGTGTCCAGCGTTAGCATTTGCGGACGACTTTAAGATTTACCTGAGGATAATTGATGTTCTGTATTCATTACTGCTTCAGTCAAGCCTGGAATATATTAACGAGTGGTGTATGCTGATACTTAACATGGAGAAGTGTTATAAAATCACGTTCACGAGAAAATCGCAACCGGTCAACTTCTGCTATCACATAGGTGACCATTTCATAGCCATGATGGATCCGATTCACGATCTTGGAGTCCTGTTCGATTCTACTTTCAGTTTCATTCCCCACATTGAGGAGCTATGTACCAGGGCTAGCAGAACATTGGGATTTGTACTAAGAGCAACAGCAGAATTCGAGGATCTATCGGTTCTCAGAAAATTGTATTTTACATATGTCATCAGTAAACTGGAGTACGCCAACTTGATCTGGTTTCCCATCTACAATTGTCATCTTATGCTATTGGAACGTATACATAGGAAGTTCTTCAAATACATTATATTCAGGCGTACTGGTAGGTTTCCTGAGCGTGGAGCAGATTTATCAGACATCATGGTTGAGATGAGAATACCATCTTTGCTTGCAAGACGTGAAGAACAATGTGCAAGATTCGCTCAGAGACTCCTAAACTACAGAATGGACTGTCCTTATTTGCTGTCCAAAGTTATGCTGAATGTTCCAAGATTGGTGTCAAGATCTGCAAGTACGTTTTACTTGCCTACAGCACGTACAAATATGTTCGAGCGATGTCCCATTTATAGTTTATGTCGGAGCGCTGATAGACTGGGGATGGATGTGTTCGGTTAACTTTGGGATTTGGATGGTGTGGGGTTCGAAATCTCTCATTATTTTTGTTTTTTTTTAATTATATTATTTCATAAATGCTGTAACACGTTGTAATGTACAAATGTTTATTACTTTACCCTGTAATTGGGATATTCCTGTTGGGTAAGTAAAGAATATTATTATTATTATTATTATAAGCGAATCATATGACTTCAACATTGGCGATTGACGCATTTCTACATGTGTCCTCAGTCTCAAATATGTCCATTGTATGTCTTATAAAGGAAAATTGAAACCAGGAAATTGGGTGCGTCAAATCTGCATTATTGACATGCTGGAAAACCATCGGACATTACTTAGAAAAGATTCGGTTTGATACAGCGGTCTGTGATAAGACCAATTGGTACTGTATAGGCATAATTGGTCCTAAATGTAGACTATTCAAAGATGTGAGTGTTTACGTAGAACACATCAGAGGCGTACATTCTCACCAGGTGCTTTACGGTTGTTGAGCTCTAACACTCTCAACCTGACACTGCTTTGGAAATGTCGCAGTTCAAATTAAGAAGCCGATGACCTGGCTAAGAAAACTCCGTATAGGCGGTTTGCATATTTGTATGTGCCAACCTCAGTGGCGGAATTCGACATTAACGAGAAATTTTGAGAAAGAATACGAATTCGCTGTCATCTCCCTGTGTTTTACATGTTGATTTTGCGGCATAATTTCTGTTTTTTTGCGATGGCAAAGTACTTAAAAGTTGTTGATTTCTAATCCTCAATATCGAAAATTGAATGCTGAAGGCCTAGGAGTACAATCTCTTTACGAAATTCACATACTCAGTGTTGTGTAGTAGGTTGCCACAGTGCTTATTATAACACAGACGATTCCATTAAATTTTATTCATTTCCTAATAAATGGTTTGAGAGAGAACGGGAGCAGATAGATCTTAGAAGAGTTTGGTAAGGATTTCTGTTTGTTTCGAGATGTTATCATAATTTCATTCATTCAAAACTTTAGTAAGGATGGTACTTCCAAGCAATGGCAACCGACAAAATTTCATAAAATATGTAGTGCTCATTTCGAAGGAAATGCCAAGAGTAATATACCTGTTATTGTCCTTATGACCCAACGATTTTTCCAAAGGTTAGTTCAGTTTCAGTTATCTATGTCTGATCTCATTTGTATAAAAAAGTGGGTAATTCCATTATGGGAGTGGAGAGATTTCAAAGAAAAATAGCACGACCAAGAAGAAAGGATGTGTCCAAGGAAGAACCTATCGTTCATTGTTCATTCAATGCAAGTGGAAAGAGGCCAGGAGGAATTTTCATGTCAAACTGATCCATATAATTCAGATGATGATATTTTTTTTATTTGAGAGTAATTTCATGGGCAATAATGTGGAGGGAATGTTTGCGTGGCAATTCAATGTAATATTACCATAAGACCAAATTATTTGTTGGCAAAAACGAAAAATGTGTTGGCATCGATGAACCTATCGAATATATGGGCTTCCATGGTATTAAATCTTTGAAATGTGATGAAGAGTTGAACTGTATTGCTGGTATTGTTTTCGTTATATTCAATTTCCTTGTTTCAATTTCGGCTTACAGCGGCCATGGAAATTGTAAACTCAATGTTGAAAATAGATTTACTTTTTTTGATGAAAAATAAACTTGGCTTGTGGAATTTTATTTCAACTATATTCATCGAGTTGCCAAAGAATTTTTTCCTCTATTTTGGAAGAACTAGTACAAAAAACAAAAATTTTCATATTTTGGCCTAGTCGAGAATTGTGCATACGGTTATTTCAACATTGTAAGGTGGCAAATTTATCGAAATTTGTCTCATTACTTTGGAAGTAATGAAACCAGTCAGCTTTATAATGTTGTAAACATGACCGGCTTTCTTCAAAGCTAGTCCCTTTTTTTTCTTTTCTTTTGGAAGAATGACTAAAATTTATTTTCAAAAATCCGAATGATTTTTCAATATCCGTCCTTCTTCTGGGTAAATTTACAAAAATACTTTCCAAAACAACTGAAAAGTTCAGAGAAATCTAGTGTTATAATTAACCTATTGACAAGTCTTTCCCAGAAAAAATGCGGAAAGTCGCCACCAGATGTATCATTTCTGATTTATGCAAACCGCCTATAGATTATCAGCTACGTTACTATTCCGACAGAAACGAGTCAATGAATTGCTTCAAACAGCAATTCCTAAAACGTTTTCTTTGTATTTATTCGTGTAAACTTGACAGATTATAATTTTAATTCAATTTCACTGAGACTTAATCTTGTTTACATACCTCCATTATGTGTTGCAGCCGCTGCAGGAAGTTCCGTGGGACAAAGACCTGTAAAAGAGCAGATTTTAAATGGATGTGAAGTAAGCAGAAATCAAAAAAGGAAACGAGAAAACATTATACTGGAAATTCCCTGAGCACTCTAGTTTACATACCTCCATATTGTGATGAAGCTATTTCTAAATTATGTATTGGCAAGACACCTGTAAGAGAAGTAGGTATTAAAAAAATATGAAATCAGCAAAATCATGCAAGAATATGACATAAAAAATTGAAAATTTAAATTCACAAATCCGAACTAATAAGATCCATGGAGAATTCACTGAATTTTTCTAAGTGTCATTGAGTTGCTTCCAACTGCAATTTCTATAACTTTTTTTTATCTATTTGCGTAGACAAGACAGATTATAATTTTGATTCAATTTCCCTGTTTCAATTTCGGCTTACAGCGGCCATGGAAATTGTAAACTCAATGTTGAAAATAGATTTACTTTTTTTGATGAAAAATAAACTTGGCTTGTTGAATTTTATTTCAACTATATTCATCGAGTTGCCAAAGAATTTTTTCCTCTATTTTGGAAGAACTAGTACAAAAAACAAAAATTTTCATATTTTGGCCTAGTCGAGAAGTGTGCATACGGTTATTTCAACATTGTAAGGTGGCAAATTTATCGAAATTTGTCTCATTACTTTGGAAGTAATGAAACCAGTCAGCTTTATAATGTTGTAAACATGACCGGCTTTCTTCAAAGCTAGTCCCTTTTTTTTCTTTTCTTTTGGAAGAATGACTAAAATTTATTTTCAAAAATCCGATTTTTCAATATCCGTCCTTCTTCTGGGTAAATTTACAAAAATACTTTCCAAAACAACTGAAAAGTTCAGAGAAATCTAGTGTTATAACTAACCTATTGACAAGTCTTTCCCAGAAAAAATGCGGAAAGTCGCCACCAGATGTATCATTTCTGATTTATGCAAACCGCCTATAGATTATCAGCTACGTTACTATTCCGACAGAAACGAGTCAATGAATTGCTTCAAACAGCAATTCCTAAAACGTTTTCTTTGTATTTATTCGTGTAAACTTGACAGATTATAATTTTAATTCAATTTCACTGAGACTTAATCTTGTTTACATACCTCCATTATGTGTTGCAGCCGCTGTAGGAAGTTCCGTGGGCCAAAGACCTGTAAAAGAGCAGATTTTAAATGGATGTGAAGTAAGCAGAAATCAAAAAAGGAAACGAGAAAACATTATACTGGAAATTCTCTGAGCACTCTAGTTTACATACCTCCATATTGTGATGAAGCTATTTCTAAATTATGTATTGGCAAGACACCTGTAAGAGAAGTAGGTATTAAAAAAATATGAAATCAGCAAAATCATGCAAGAATACGACATAAAAAATTGAAAATTTAAATTCACAAATCCGAACTAATAAGATCCATGGAGAATTCACTGAATTTTTCTAAGTGTCATTGAGTTGCTTCCAACTGCAATTTCTATAACTTTTTTTTATCTATTTGCGTAGACAAGACAGATTACAATTTTGATTCAATTTCCCTGAGTTTTAGTCTTGTTTACATACCTCCACCATTTTGTGACCAATAAAAGAAGCAGTTTTTGAATGGATGTGAATGTGGCATGATATGAAATATAGGGGTTGATCTTATTTTTCGTAACTCAAAAGATATGGCTTCATTTTGAATGGTATTTAGTAAATATTGTGTTTATGGTTGTAATAGGAATAGAAATGATAGCTTAGGAAATAGTTGAGTAAGTGAATTTACGTTTCCCTTAGATAAAACATAAAAATTGTAACTGAAAGGAATTACTAGAGAAATTTTTCCCAGTAAATGCAGTAAAGTTAGAGAAATTTATTTCAATATATACGATGTATCAATATCTGATTCGTAAGCAAAAAAGTGATTTAGAATCTAGAAAAATATTGTTATCGAATGTACTGATATACAGGGTGATTTCGGAGGAGACCGTCAGATTTTAGGTGAAGTATACACTAATCAATGCAGTTTCGAAACGATGTTTGGTTTATGGTTGGGGGCCTTTAATGAGAGTCTATAGGGTGATTTGTACGATTCGACAGTTTTTTCTTTTATTCATAACTTTGGTATGGCTTGATCAATCTTGATGAAATTTTCAGTGTTGAACAATATGATTATCTTCTTTCACAAATTCCAACACTTTCTCAAAAATACAGGGTGGAAATTATGATAAGTTCATATTAAGTTAGCAGGTTGAAAAAACACCCTGTACATTCCGTTTTCAAAAATTTTCTACATGCTTCAGATTCAATCATAAGTTTACATTACTGGAACGTTTTTATTTTTTTGGCACACATCCAGTTTTCCTAGAAAAATTTTTCAAGAATGAACAATATCGTTATTTCGCTCCAAGGCAGTGAGGATATTCTGAACTAGAATGTAAACCGGTGTCGTCCAATGATACAAAGCTCTTCCTGAGTCCTAAAGTAATTCTTCCAAATTCAAAATTCATATTTAATCACTCATATTCTGATGTATAAATCATTTAATCCAGAAAATATCTTTATACCTGCCTACTTAAACCAAAAGATCTACAACTTATACAGAATAAACATTCGAAACATATAATGAACGGCAAAACTACGGATTAACACAAAATTTACATAGAATGTTCGAAATGATTTACCCTTTTTTGAATCATATTCGAGACCTTTTTATTAAATTTCCAATTGTCCTTCTAATTTTTTGCAACCACATTTTGCACTACATCCTTTTTTACAGTTGCAAAAAATGGTGTTTAGTAGTTTTTCTGGTGCAGGTGGAAGTAAAGCTCATTAACATCTTTTTCGGGTATATTACCAAGTTCAAGTGTGGCTTGGTAATCAGTTAGACCCAAAAGACTGGGGTTGGAAGTTGGTCGACAATTCATTAGAGCCAGTTCAAACTTTACTTCCACCTGCACCAGAAAAACTACTAAACACCATTTTTTGCAACTGTAAAAAAGGATGTAGTGCAAAATGTGGTTGCAAAAAAGTTGGACTGTTTTGTTCTGTAGCATGTACAAACTGTCAAGGCCGGTCATGCTCCAATGTTGAATTGCCAACAATTGAAGATTCATTTGATGTTGACGAAGAGACATGCGATATGTCATTATTGGGACAATTTATTAACACCCAGAATGAAGAAGATGAAGAAGAAGAAGGAGAAGGAAGAGAAGAAGAAGAAGAACAAGAGAATGCAGAAGTTAATGATGATTTAGATTCAGACGGATAAATTTTCTTATTTTTTGTAATTTACACCCCTTCCATCATTTTCAACCCTTCCATATATATAAATGGATTTACAACTCGACAATAATCTTGCGAAATTGACCGATGATGAAGATTTTGTGGAAGCAGTGAATTTTTTTTGTGCGTTTCTTCAAGTTTTCGTATTTTTTTTTTAAACAAAGGGAGTCTCGGAATATTAGTCCACTTTCACTATTGAACTCCCGTTCTATTCTCTTCCAGTATTCACCTTTCATTTTATTTATATTACTATCAGTTTGTTTATTTTCAATTATATTGCTGTATTTTTTAATAAGATTTATTAAAATGTTCTCTTCGGAGCACGTGAAATTTGCGCTTCGCTTTACGTCTGACATTATTACTGACACTTTTTTTTCAATCACAACCACAACAGCACTCATCAACTAATCTTGTTCAAATAGAACAATTCAAATTTTCAAAATTATATTTGCGCTCTTGGCATAGAAGAATTTTAATTCTTTTTCTTTTTTCCATTTGTCCAAAATTTGTTACTATTCGTATCAAAAACGCATGTCTCAAAGGAAGCGACGTTGCCATTTTCTGAAGAATTGTACTCAAGGAAAGTTCACTTGAACTCGCCTCAAACATAACCTGTACAACCGGATGACATATCTGAACCTGGCTCAAGAGTGAACCGAGCTCAGTTGAGCTTCGAATTGAGTTGTTACTGTACAACCGGGCCTTATTGGGATATGTCAACAAGTAACTATAAGTGTCACTCAACTTTCGGGTGTCATTTTTTTTTATTCATACAATCTTTTTCTGTGTGGATGTGGATCATCTCGTAGTATGAGTAGTGAAGCCACTATATTCGAGGATAAAAGACCCTATCCCAACAGAACTAAGAACAAACGTGATCTATCAAATTGAATGCACCGATTGCACAAAAACATACATAGGCCAAACCTCCCAATGGGTAAAGAATACAATGGCACTTCATAGAAGTGACATAAAAAAGGGAAATACTAGATGTGCTGTATCAATACATGCCAACACATTGAACCATACAATAAACCTACAAGATGTTAAGATCTTAGATAGTAATAACAATTATAACAAAAGACTCATACTAGAGATGATCCACATCCACACAGAAAAAGATTGTATGAATAAAAAAAATGAAACCCGAAAGTTGAGTGACACTTATAGTTACTTGTTGACATATCCCAATAAGTCTCGATTTTATGATGGACCAGTAGACGAATAATATGAGGAGACTCAGAGATCAATGTGGCAACAGTGCAGTACGGTGATCAATGGTCGTTCGGTAGTGGGACGGCACTCTTGGTGCTCTTCTATGTTCGGTCGGTTGTGTCATGTTTTGTCATTTGTTATCGAGTAGTTTTTGAAAGCGTCGGTGATTTGTAAAAAAGTTGTTTTAAGAGAGTTATTAATTAGCAGATATTTAAGATATATTAATTCATGATAGCTGAATGTTAAAATACTGGATGAAGTTTGTTTCTACACCTTCCAAGATGATGAGCCACAAGTTCAAACTAAATGCACATTAACCTCACATTCGGTAATATTCTAAAAAATTATTCATTTAGAAATGCGAATGCTCAAATTTTATTTTATTTTACAGCAGCCCTGAAGAAGAAATAAATTATTTCGAAAGCTTGGCAATAGAATAAAGAGATTTCCTTTTGATTTCATCACCTAGGCCCACTATCCCTTACCTAACAGAACTAGAAAATTCATAAGGCCATTATATAGTTGAACTTATATGAATATATAAAAATGAAACCAATTTTTCGTTGTCACGGCATAACATGAAAACGGCTTGACCGATTTCGACGATTAAGACGAAAGTGCTGAAGGTAGACGTTTCGCGAGTTTGAAAACTATTTCCCAAATTAAGAACTGAACGATCGTTTTATAACTTTGACGAAAACTCAGTATCGGCCTTTTGTATTTATATATTAGACGATCATTTTATTTATTCTTTTGATGTAAATCAACTTGTAAATATGATCTCCGTGTTTATTCCGACGTTAGACGTTATCTGTAGGCGGAAATCTATCATAACCCCTAAACCATTGATAAAAAAGCCTCCATATATATATATTGTTTTTGCGCACTTGTTCCTTGTTCGTAGCAGAATAGCGTTAAATCGTTTAGTCAAAAGGTTTGTAACTTTTTCAGTTATAATTTTAATAATTTTATGAGAGTATTTAATGGTTCTTCGGGAAAACAAGGTAATTTGGTAGTACAATCAGCATATCAAAATTTTTCTCTATTTCAGTGTGGAAAAAGAGTTCATTACAGTACTAAAAACAGTGCTGTAATGAACTCATTACAGCATTTTTTTAGTTATATTTTTCGTTTTGTGATTGACAACACTGACATCCTATCCTTTCGAATGTCAACACGCGTCCATATTGAACCATGTAGAGATTTGAACGCACTATTCAAATTCTATAATCTGTCAATTTTTGTATCGGTCACACCAACTGCGAAAATTAAATACAAAAGGCACTAGGAAGTAGAATCTGGATTTTTCATTGAATTCCAATGAATTTCTCACAATTCTTGACTGAAATAGAGAAAATATCAAATTTCGCATTCGTGTTGGAATAGGTACCCATTCTGCAACTTGTTTTAGAATATACATACGTTTTTATATTCGAGAACCCGTAACATTGCTTCAAAAGGTTTACGTTACTATTCTTACAAAAACGAGTTAATGAATTGCTTTCAACTGCAATTTTTTTCAAATATTATTTGTATCAAATTGCATAGAAATGAGATATTATAATTTTAATTTCACTTAATCTTATCCTTGTTTACATACCTCCATTTTGTGTCACAGCTTCGGGAATATCCGAGGTTATTAGTCCTATAACAGAAATAGTTATTAAGAGGAAATAAGAACATCAAAGTCATACAGAGAAAGGGCATAAAAAATTGAAACTGTTAATTAATATATCTAACTTTATACTATTCAGGAAAAATTCACTTAATTTTTCTGAGCATGATATGCATTTTCGTAACCCAAAAAATGTTTCATTTAGAATGAGATTCAATAAATATCGTGTTACTGGTTGATCCAACAATTAACATAATAGCTTAGGAAATAGGAAGGTGAATTTCTGTTTCCTAAACTTAAGAATATAAAAAAAATTGAAAGAGATTCCAAGAGAACATTTTCTCCAGTAAATCCTTTACTAGCTGCGTTCTACAGGTACTACGTTCCTGTTCAGGCTGAAACTTGCCAATATATTGCCTTCAATTGCAATTTCTATAACAGTTTCTTTTAATTTATTTGTGTCGACGAGGCACAATATGATTTTGACTCAATTTCGCTAAATATTAGTCATGTTTACATACCTAAAATTCGCACCCCAGCTAATTCTGGAATATTCGGGAACCAAAGATCTGAAAAATAATTCGTTTTAAAAAGGATATAAGGTCACTAAAATCAAATAAGAAAATGGGAAAGAATTTAAATTAATATTTAGTAAGTGTTATGCTCCTGGTTGTAAAGCAATTGAACTAAGAGCATAGGAAATAAAGCATGATTCATTTAGAGGTACTCATTGTACATAACATACATAATAAAAAAGATTTCTTAGTATGAGCAGAAAAACCGTAAACCCATAGTATTGATCTAGTAGCTTTACGTTCACATTCCGACAGAAACGTGTCAATAAGTTGCTTCTAACTGCAATTGCTATAACCGTGTTTTCATTTATTTGCGTAGACAAGGCAGATTATAATTGTTATTCAATTCAACTTAGTCCTACTCTAGTTTACATACCTCCATTTTGAGGTGTAATTGATTTAATATTAAGTGGCAAGCCACCTGTAACAGAATTAGTTATAGTTATATGAAATCAGCAAAATCATGCAAGAATACGACATAAAAAATCGAAACTTTAAATCAACAAATCCGGACTAATTAGATCCATGGAGAATTCACTGAATTTTTGTAAGTATAATATGGGAAAATAGGGTTCCATCTTTATATCCGTAGCTTATGAAAAGAAAGCTCATTTCGAACCATATTTAGTAGTATATAAATATTGGTATTTTTTTAGAGTTGTTGATGAACTCCAAGATAATAAATAAGATTTCTTAGTATGAGCAGAAAAACCGAAAACCCATAGTATTGATCTAGTAGGTTTACGTTCACATTCCGACAGAAACGTGTCAATAAGTTGCTTCTAACTGCAGTTTCTATAACCCATTTTTTATTTATTTGCGTAGACAAGGCGGATTATAATTGTTATTCAATTCAACTTAGTCCTACTCTAGTTTACATACCTCCATTTTGTGATGTAGCTAACTCAATATTAAGTGGCAAGACACCTGTAACAGAAGTAGTTATAGTTATATAGTTATATGAAATCAGCAAAATCATGCAAGAATACGACATAAAAAATCGAAACTTCAAATCAACAAATCTGGACTAATTAGATCCATGGAGAATTCACTGAATTTTTGTAAGTATAATATGGGAAAATAGGGTTCCTTCTTTATATCTCTAGCTTAAGAAAAGGAAGCTCATTTCAAACGATATTTAGTACTATATAGTTATTAGTATTTTTTTAGTACTAATTTTATTAGTGTTGTTGATGAACTCCAAAACAACAAAAAAGATTTCTTAGTTTGAGCAGAACAACCGGAAACCCATAGTATTGATCTAGTAGGTTTACGTTCACATTCTGACAGAAACGTGTCAATGAATTGCTTTCAACTGCAATTTCTATAACCCCTTTTTTTATTTATTTGGGTAGACAATCCAGATTATAATTTTATTTCATTTCGACTGAGTCCTACTCTAGTTTACATACCTCCATTTTCTGATGCATCTGTTTCGAAAATATCGATTGGCAAGGCACCTGTAAGAGAAGTAGTTATTAAAAAATATGAAATCAGCAAAATCATGCGAGAAAGCGCTAGGATATTTAGGACTTTACGCTTGTTAAGCGTGATTACTTGAAAATTTCCCATATCGCTCGGATATTTAGGACTTCACGCTTGTTAAGCGTGATTACTTGAAAATTTCCCATATCGCTCGGATATTTAGGACTTTACGCTTGTTAAGCGTGATTACTTGAAAATTTCCCATATCGCTCGGATATTTAGGACTTTACGCTTGTTAAGCGTGATTACTTGAAAAAATTTCCCATATCGCTCGGATATTTAGGACTTTACGCTTGTTAAGCGTGATTACTGGAAAAAATTTCCCATATTTTATCCGCTCCTTTTCTTCCTTACTCATATTTTTCAGTATCATGATCTCTTCCTTTGTGTACAAGTCACTTTGATAGACTTTATCCTTTTTGAGCAGTTCTTTAGTGTTCCTAAATGAGTTCTTTTCAGAACTTCCAGAAGACTTGTAGGTGTTAATCTCCTTTTGAACTCGTTGTTGTTCAGTCCTAGGTCTTTTGGTCTTGTGATAATGTTCTGAATTGCACGTACGTTTTGCTGTTGGATTCTGTCTGCAATTCCTGTTATCTACGTCTAGAAATCTCTGTTTAACATACTCAACAGTCCTTACATCCTTGGGGCACTGCATCATTGAATTATAAAAAATTGAGTAGGGATTACCTTCGTTGTATTCGTCGTCAATTCTAACCAAGAATTTGGACACAATCACTTCTGAGTCAAATTCAGTACCAAGGGCTCTGTATTCTGCGATAATGCTGTCAAAGTAATTAACGAATTTTATAGGGTTGTAGTGACTTGCAAAATGTAACCTAGGCACCCTAAGCTCCAACTCCATTTTTTCTTGGAGTGATTGGTTTCCATAAGTCTTCATAATATATTGGTATGCTTCATAAGCTGTTTTAAATGTCAGTAACGAGTTTGCAATGTCTGAACAAACCGTTGATCTGAGGAATTCTAGTGTTTGTGCATCCATTTGAGTTCGTTTATCAATTGTTACATTTTCATTTGCACCAATTCCTTAATAATGAATGACGAGAGACCGTTCGATCTCAAGCTCAATTCTTCTATTTGTTTCCATGGAACATAGTTCCTTGAGCCTACCAAGCGTTCATCTCTTCCAAAATTCGGAAAAACTGGATTATTTCTAGTTTCATTAGTTGCATTCAAAGACATTAATAAGGGAGTTAAAGTATTTGTAAATTGAGAGATGGATTTAATTACCCCTTGCTGTACCTTCATTTGCAGCTCTTGCTCTGTCATCGTTATGAGTCTTATATTGTCGACCAGTGGTGTAGTTACATCAATCGCTTCATTTACAGACTCACTTTGATTATTTGCCATCTCAACTGTGTTATTTATTTTATTCAAACTTTTTTTTTGCTTTAACTCATGAATCATAGAGGCCCATAACTCAGTTAACTTTATTATACCGTCGCCCCTCGTCTCTTTCACAGAATAGACTGGGGTTTTGGTTTATCATTAACAGTTACCAGTTAGGTCACAGAACTGGGACGTATAGAGTATACCACAGTTCTTGGTTTGTTAGGTGAAGGCATGTAGTAGAGAGGGGAAGAATTGCTTCCCTCAACAGATGAACTCCAAGATAACAAAAAAGATTTCTTAGTATGAGCAGAAAAACCGAAAATCCATAGTATTGAACTATGTTATTAGGTTTACGTTCACATTCCGATAGAAACGTGTCAATGAATTGCTTTCAACTGCAATTTCTTTAACCTCTTTTTTTTTCATTTGCGTAGACAAGACAGATTATAATTTTGACTTATGTCGACTTAGTCCTACTCTAGTTTACATACCTGGATTTTGAATTGTAGCTAATTCTGAATGATTGAATGGCAAGACACCTGTAAGAGAATAAAAAAATATTAAATCAGCAAAATCATGCAAGAAAACGACATGAAAAATCGAAACTTTAAATTCACTTATCCAAACTAATAAGACTCATGGAAAATTCACTGGATTTTTGTAAGCATAAAATGGACAAATAGGGTTCATTCTTTATATCCGCAGCTTAAGATAAGAAAGCTCAATTCAAACGATATTTAGTAGTATATAAATATTAATTTGTCAATTTCAATGAGTTGCTTCCAACTGCAATTTCTGTAACCCTTTTTTTTTTATTTATTTGCGTAGACAAGACAGATCATAATTTTCATTTAATTCAACTTAGTTCTACTCTAGTTTACATACCTCCACATTGTGACACAGGAGCTTCAGTAAGATTATTGGGCAATGAATCTGAAAAAGAAATAGTTTTTAAAAGAACTAGAATTTCAAAAACCTCTTTTTTTTATTTATCTACGTAGACAAGACAGATTGAAATTTGTGTGAAGCGTGTAAATACATTGCTTTCAATCGCAGTTTCTATAACCTATTCTCAATTTTTCTTGACAGATAAAAATTTTGTTTCAATTTCGTTTATTAGCATTCATGTATACATACGTTCGTTTTGTGACGAATTTTCTGCATCATCCATATAAGAACAACCTGAAAAAGAAATAGTTTTCAATAAGATTGGAAGTCGACAAAAAACAAACAAGAAAGATAATGAAATTGAAAATCAATAAATCCAAACTGATAAAAGTAATGGAAAATTCACTCAAATATTCAAAGCACCACATAGGTAACAAATTGAAAGATTTTTCAATTTAACTGTGCCTTATTCATATTTACATACCTTCAAGGTCTTTCATCAATTGGTCCAGTATATTACTCATGATGTACCTGAAAATTAAATGATTTTTAAAGTTATATGAAGTCAGCAAAAATTAAAGGAGAAGGGACAATATATTGAAACCTAATATAGTATATAACATTACTACCAAGGTAAGAGGGTTTTTACTGGCGAATGGAGGATATAACTGTCAGTTACCTCCTTGAGCCAGTAAAACCCGTTACCTTGCGTGTATTGTTTTATATTTTATTTGTTTCTCATTTGTGAAAAGGTTAGATAAATTCCAAAAAAATCTCAATAATTTGTAGCAAATGTCGTAAGCTATGGAAGCGTTGCCATGTACATGTCTGTTAATTTTTCTTTACATTTGTTTTGGCGAAAGCGAAAATGAATGTACCGAAAGAAATTATTGAGGCAGCCAGATTCAAGCTGGCTCAAGGTACGAGCGAGAATGACTTCAAAAAGTGGCAAAACAAAAATAGTGTGAAACGAAAGAAAACGCCCCTGTTCGCAGGTTTGTTTTCCTTAAAAATTTTATTGAAAAATAGTCATCATTTGCAGATTTCAAAAGGTAATAGCGTTTCTTAAACGAAAAAATGAGCGTTATACGCCCAAAAAGGCCGAAGTATTAAGTAAAGAAGAGGCTGAACAATTTCTTTTACATGCTCCTGATGACCAATGGTGGCTGGCGAAAGTTGTAACAATATTTGGGATTTTTGGACGTTGTCGATGTGACGAAATTCTCTCCTTAAACAAGAATGATGTAGAAGATATGGGAAAAGACGTTATTGTGACATTGCGGTAAACAAAAAAATTAAACAACAAGAAGATTCACCATAACCGATGATGGCTGCAGCTTCAAGCCCTGCATGTTAAACAGAAAATATGTAAATCTTCGGCCGCCTGGAACAGAAAGCCAAAATTTTTTTTTTGACATACCAACATGGAAAGTGCCTTTCCCTTAATGCTGGTCAGCACACTATTGGTGGTGTCTCAAAGCAAATAGTGTAATATTTAGGTTTAAAAGACCCAGAGTTATACACCGGCCACTCCTTTCGCAGAACTGGAGCCATTATGGTTGCGGATTCGGGTGGAGATATTTTAGCACTAAAGCGTGCAGGAGGGTGGAAGAGCACCGAAATTGCGATGAGTTATGTCGATGATTCGATCAACAAGAAAATCGAAATGTCTAGCAAATTATTTGGTAGTAAGGAGAGTACAAATGTTCTGCCGAAAGAACTGTTGTGCAAAGAATCGAGGAACGGAGTCTTCGCTGGTTTGGACATCTTATGAGAATGCATGAGGAGTGATGGCCTAAGAGACTTTTCAACTGGAAAACATCAGAAAAGATAAAACGTGGAAGACCGAAAAGATCATAGAATGAGGCAGTCGGGATAGGCACGCTTGGAGAAAGGGATGGAGCAGACGGCTACTAGCTGTATAAGATAAAATATATTTTTTCTTCAAAATATGATTTTTCTTATTTCTGTATTTATCTTACACAATGCCTTCTCAGAGGATTATCAGATTCTACAAAAAAAAAGACATTCTGAAAATTCTCAATCACAAGATTGATGCTAATCGATGGAAAAACGTGGGAAGAATACTTCGAGGGGTTGCACTGTGCACATGAAGAGCAGGATGATAATCTCTATAGCGAAGATGCGGAAAATATAGGGGCGTCCGAGATCACGAACCAGGCAGTGAAATAAGCGATTGAAAAACTGAAGAATCGTAAATCCCCAGGTCCAGACGAGATACCAAATGAACGTCTCAAGTATGGAGGACCTATACTTGGCAACGAACTGAAATCTCTCTTCAACAGAATACTCAACACAGGAACGGTTCCGGAGCAATGGAAAAAGAGTGTAACACTAAAATTGGTACTTTCAAGAAAGGAGACAAAGAGAAACCTGAAAACTACAAAGGAATCACCTTGGTTAACTCTATCATGAATCTGTTTACAAGGATTCTGACGGATATGATACAGTGGCACACGAACATCTCCGAAGAGCAGCAGGGATTTAGGAAAAATCGATCAGCCCTGGACGCAATATATATAGTACGACAACTAATAGAAAAGTCCATAGTTCTACATGTATATGTATTTCATAGACCTGACGAAGGTTTTTGATCGAGTTCAACTCAGAGATGTCACTCGTATCATGAAGAAAAAACACGTCTCTAGTGATATTGTAAGGATTGTAAGAGAACTGAATCGTGAAACATCCACTAGGATAATGACAAACAACGGTCTCACAAAAGAAATACCAACACCGACAGGAATAAGGCAAGGAGATTCCTTGAGTCCGCAATTATTCAACATGATAATGGACGACATTATCGAAGAACTGAAGAAGACAACAAGGGGATGCAAGCTAACAACAGGTGAAATAAAGAATCTGCTACGCCGACGATGCAGTAGTTGTGGCTGAGAGCGAATACGATCTACAGAGGCTCCTGTTTAAGTTCAACACAAAGGCAAAAAATTGAATATGGAAATATCTACCACGAAAACAAAATTACTAGTTGTCTCAAAGGTAGTTGAGGACCGACCAATTGAGCAGGTCGTACGGTTGCCTATTTGGGCGTGCAGATCTCGTCCTTCCGGACAGAACTGGGGAAATCAGAGACCAAACAAATAAGGCAGCAAGGGTATTGGGAGCTCTTAAAGACATTGTATGGAACAACAAATACATGCGTAAGGTTGCCTATTTGGGCGTGCAGATCTCGTCCCTCCGGACAGAACTGGAAAGGGTATTGGGAGCTCTTAAAGACATTGTATGGAACAACAAATACATGCGTAAGGAATCCAAGACCAGATTATATAAAACCATAGTGAGACCAATAATGACATACGGGATTGAAACGAGAGCAGATACTAAAGTAATGAAAGCGCACTGCGAACGGCCGAGATGAAAGTGCTCAGAAACGTCCCAGATCTCAAATTACGAGATAGAAGGAGAAACGAAGAAATTCCCGGATATAGTCCGATGGGGTCGCAATAGGAGAAGATCACCACAGACCAGTTTCACGCAGGTTGCTGACCTTGAAATTAAATTTAAGTACGATACGTAGATGTAGGTGCCGCAAAGATTCGTCTTTTTCGGTTAACATTGGCGTGAGCCGTCTATGGATAACTGGTCTGTGATCCTAACAGTACTTAACCAAACTATTTCCATAAACATGAAGTGGAAATATTTCTCATTATAAGAATGGTCATTTGAAATTGATAATTTCATCATTTATCCCATTTTCGACCCACCACATATGTTGAAAGGAATAAGAAACAATTTCATCAAGAAGAACATACAATATGTGAAGGATAATGTTTTCAAAATAGCAAAATGGAAACGTATAGAAACTGTTTATGAGAACGACAACAATGCTGATTCTTATTCAAAGGCACTTTCGCATCTTTCTGATGAGCATATTTTAGAGAAAAAAATGAAAAGATGAAGGTAAAACATGCTGCTCAGATATTCAGCCAAAGGCTGGCTTCAACTTTACGATTAGTTGCCCAATTTGGTAAGTGAATGCAGATGTGAATTATTATTGATTTCTCATTAGGTACATGTATTTTTAGTATAACAGTTGAATTATATATTATTGATATATTATTATAGTTAATACTTGTACTTTCACTGGTTTTAGTAATTTATATACTATTTTTTTTATGTCATAAAATATTCATAATTTTTATATTATAAATTAGAATGGCATTTTGTAAGAAATTGATTATATCATAAGTCTTCATTATGTATCTCCTTTTCTTTACTATATAATGAACGATTCAGATTGAAGTTAGAATAGTGTCATAAATTGCCGAATTCGTATTATTTGGTCATTAACTTTTTTTGTAATTAACAGATAGAAGAGGGGAGGAAAATCTTGAAGACACTGCCCACCTACTATCATTATTTGACCGTTTATTTGATTCAGTTAATGGGTCAAATAAATTGCCAGATAGAGGTAAAACGTAACGTGCAGGTTTGAGTGATAAGTCTGAACATATCGCTTTTTGGAATATCTAAGCTCTACCAATTTTAGAGACCATGCAATTTCAAAAAAGGTCACCTAGGGATCAAGCAAGACCCCCCAAGTTTAAGCAATTGGTCTTTCACCATGAATAACATAAAATCAATTTGGGATATTTTGAAGAAAAAGGGTTTTGAATATCTCCTAAGTAGGGGGTTGAATCTGGATCATCTTGAAAATGCATTTGAGCAACTAAGAAGCTTTGGAGCACAAAACAATAATCCTTCAAGCCATCAGTTTGTTGGAATATATAAAATTTTACTCTTCAATATGACAGTGTCGATGTATAAGAGTACTTTTAATTGTGAAGAAGATGAATGTGAAAACATGTTCTTTAAATTTGAAGCAAAATGTGTGATTACAAATAATAAATAAATTTTTTAAAAAGTTTGAAAATTAGTGTTTTCTTCTCGATATTTAGAGCTTTATAGTATCACATGATGTAAAAACATCGTTTAATATCCAACGAAAAACATCATCGTCATTGTTTTGATGTATGTAAAGCTTTAAACGAAAATGATGAAATTCAACAATGGGAATTTTCCATGGTATTTTTGTCTCATGAATTGAAAATCTGAGAGTGAATAATTTTCAGTTAATTAAGTATTTTACACCTCTTCTGAAACAATAAAATTGGTGTGAAGCATTCGATATAATTTCAAGTCTACCCAGATTTTCTCGTCGAGACAAAAATCTCTCGTAGAATTCTCATTGTTCAAAATACCAATTAAGTAAACCATTCCTGGAACTACATTCAAAATTCCCGCCCCAATCCCCGCTTTACGATTTAGTACGATACGTAGATGTAGGTGGCGCAAAGATTCGTCTCTTTCGGTTAACATTGGCGCGAGCCGTCTATAGATAACTGGTCTGTGAAGATCACCAGGAACACGCCGACCTTTGGGAACGCTGGAGAGACTCATGGACATCGATCTCACAAAGGCACGATAATTGTAAAATACAAGCCAAAGGCTTAAAATATGAAGAAGAAGCTTTATTGTACGGAAAATAATGCAAAAAGTGGATTGCTTCAAATGGAAGTTAGATTTGGTGGACAATACAAATATACATCATTTTTCAAATCCTGATGAACACACTCATCTTGTTAATATAAAAAACTAAGGTGGCTTGATCCATGTTTCGAACAATCAACAAAAATCAATGCCAGGCAATGCCACAATAAGTTGATATTGTTTTCAAACCAATAACAATGAATTTCAACATCCTAGGTACTGATGATGCCATTTTACAGTCTTATTTGTAATTCAAATATTTATGTTTACATTAATAATAAAAATTATTATTTTGATTATGAGTGCTTCATTAACAAAACCCATCTGTGAAAAACAGTTTTTACTAAAGAATGAAACGTATTTTGAAATTTGCACAGTAGAAAAAATTGAAATAAATAAATAAGCGCTGAAAAGGTTAACATGATGACCGAACAATTAAATCTTTTCAATCAAATCATTTCTCTACATTAAATATCTGATTTACTATTGACAAGTGTAAAGGTTTTAATGGCTATATGCGGGCACGCAACGTTCAAACTTGAAAGATAGGAAAGAAAATGTGATTAGCTCGCACTACGGAAAGACAATTTTTAATTTTTAATTTTTGATTGTCTTTCCTATCTTTCAAGTTTGTACTATTGATAAGCTTGGTAAAGTCACATAGATATAGAAACTTTTATTAAGGGCAAAATCATCATTAAAACATAGATGTATTCATTTCTCTATGACCAAACTCGCCGGCTATTTTGACAGTTTACTCAATTAATGCCTCACTTTTCAGGGACGATTGGTGAGAGAGTTAGATATCTAATTTCTATATATATATGTTTTTGGCAGCCACGAAGAAAGACAGAAAATTTTCTTCAAATCAAATGGTAAACTCTCAACACATTTTTGGTGAATTTCCATAGTCCTCAAATTTTCTTGATTTCGGAAACCCGGCGTGTTCGCCATTTAGTAACAATAGCCATATTTTCTTGGTTTCTTATCAATTTATCCTCATTTCACCACTGTTTTTCCTTCCAGGTTTTATACGAATATATCATGACTAAGATCAGGCAAAATGGATTTGCCTATGGAACTATATTTTTGAAAAATACGTTAAATACTACGTTGATACGAAACGTGTAACTAGTGCACGATATGAGAGTCGAGCAAAAAACATATTCGTACAAAATTTTTTACTAAGTTACCAGTAGTTTCGGTACTAAAACTATCTACCTATCGAGAATCGACGCGAGCGCTGACGTTATCGGACCGGTTTTCATGTTAAAAAACAATGAATGACGGAGCGAGATAGCCGATCAGTCTTTTGGTTTTTTTTCATAAGTAGCAATTCTGATCGTAGCAAACCATTTGCACATTGTATTAATTTCTTTCACTTTTATTATTCTGGCTTTAACACATCTCTCGTGACAAAATTAGAATTTCTTAGGTTCTGATTAAAAAAAATTGGTTATTAATAAAATTCTAGTTTGTTGGAGAAATTACTCTAAGAAAAAAACTCCTACGGAAATCAATTCTTTAAAGTGTTAAAATTATAATATTTTTAACACGCTTATTTTAGGTTCACTTGTATGAATGTCAGTTTGTAACTCTACTTCTTTAAGCATGAGTGACTCATTACTGTGAAAAGATCCCACTTCGTCCAAAAAATTAATTTACATTTTTTTTACCACCTTCAATTGTCACTTATCGAGTTCATCCAAGGGTCTCAAATTTTCTCTTTCGGTCAAATTCCGACCACGTGAACTCATTTTGAAAAATAAAAATTTGTAATAGTCGCAAAGTTGACACTGAAATGAAATCGAACTATTTTGTTCTGATAAAGATTATCGGGCCATTTCAAAATCTTAACCTCTTTGATCCTAAAATATTAGTTTATTTCACGTAATCTGTGGTTGGATAGGTTTGATCAGTGTTTCAGAAAACCGGTGATCATACAACTGCAACGATTAATGAATAAACCTATATTTCATATTGAAAATAAGTACTCACAGTTTTCTTCAACTTTGTTGTCAGCTGTGAGTAAATTTATCGTATTCCTTTTGTATTCCATTCATATCCGCTATAAAATATAGATATAATAAATTTTGAAACTATGATGATGGTGAAAACTTAATTCATATAATGAACTAGTTGAAAGGGACATCGAAAATTAGTGGACAGTTTTGGTGGATAATTGTGTTGATGTTCGGATCGTGAAACTGATTAGCATATGTGCATTAAACATGCCGGTGTGTAAACACTGCAAGGATATAAGAAAGGAAATAAAGAGTTAATTTGCGTAATATGTAATCAAATCTGTCACCAGAAATGTAGTAAGGTGAGTGATGAGGAATTCGAATTGTTGTCCAATAAAAGTTCGGTGAGATATATATGTGACGATTGCAAGTTTACACAGTTGTCATATACAGGTGTAACTAAATAAGTGTAAAATATTTAAGGAGGATCTTTCATATAAAGCTACTTCATTGGAGCATCCCTTGTTAAGATACAGCCCCTCAGGGAGTACATCAAATTTGTATAACAATTTTTTTCACAAGCACCAAAAAAGTTACAATATTGAAATTAACCTAACGTTTCCTACTAGCAAAAAGACACTTATCCAGTTATTTATTTCGTTTACCCCATGGTTGTAAGGGTGGGAAACGCAACCCCTAAAGTTTATTTCCAATGTATCCTTTTGTCTTATTATTTGTTTACCATTTAAAAATTTATTTTCGATAGTCCGTTTCATTCTAAACAAAAAAAAATATCTCTTGAGTTTTTTGCCCAAAATAAACCAGTTCGCAGCAAAAAAAAATTTACGAACAACTACAGAGATAGGTACATCGTCATAAATGCGAACTGGATTTATTAGTATTCTGTAGTTAGTACCTGCTTTAAACGACTAAATGGTAAAAAACAAAACTAATTTATTAATAACAAAACACACTTTTTTGGTGCTTGTGAAAACAATTGTTATACAAATTTTATATACTCCCTTTGAGGGGCTGTATCTTAACAAGGGATGCTATCTTTTTTTCGATGAGGAATCACCTCTTTAAATATTTTACACTTATTTAGTTACACCCTGTATACAGGAGTTGGTTAAAGAGATGCAAGGGCTTAAAAATAGTATGACAATGTTTGGATGTTATAGAACAGAATAAGAATTAACAGATAAAAATAATGATACTAAACAGAAAACATTGTATTGGGAAGTAGTTAATAGGGAGGTTGAAAAGGTTGTTATTAATACAATATCATAGCAAAACTCATCTGTTATTTCAAAGGAAATGAAGGAGAAAATAGATCCGGCTACATCGGCAGTGGAAATAGAAAATTAAACATTTAAAAACTTGGAAGTGTCATGATAAGTTGTGATAATAAAAATTTTAGAGAAAAAAATATGAATGAGGCTAAAAATGAAATGAGAGAAAAATATAAAATTGAGGAATTAAAATTCAAGAAGCCTAAAATTATTGTTGTGAATGTTGAAAAGGAAGGGAATCATCCACTATGAGCTGCTCCCATATGGCCAGACGCTTAATTCTACCATCTACTGCGAACAACTGGACGGCATGAAGCAGGTGATCGACCAGAAGTGTCCAGAATTGGCCAACAGGAAGGGTGTAGTGTTCAATCAGGACAACGCCAAACCACACACTTCGTTGATGATTCGTCAGAAGTTAGGAGAGCTCGGATGGGAGGTTTTATCGCATCCATCATATAGCCCGGACGTAGCGCCAAGTAATTACCACCTGTTCCTGTCCAAGGCTTGTAAAAAGTGGCTGTCCGAGTTCTTTGCAAATAAGGAGAGGGACTTCTACGAGGGAGGTATTATGAAGTTGCCGTCTAGATGGAAACAGATTCTCGAACAAAACGTCACATATTTGAACTAAATCCGATCACTGTAACACTTTTTATAAATCATCGAATAAAGAGCAAAAAAGCGGAAGGGAGATATTTGACAACCTTTTATTTTTGAAATCGGCAAAAGTTTTTCAACAAGATGAGAGAATATAGTTTACATTTAAGAAAACATAAATCCTTATCATTTTTCAAAACTGACTGCAAAAAGAATTTCAATCATATTATATTCGAATTACTCTTAAAAAAGTTCCTGTAGAATATCGGGTACATGTTCAAACAAGCGACTTATTCATCTTCATACAAAATGACAACTTGTCAATATTCGTTCATAACTCAAAATTTATGAACAGTAAGCTGGAAGTGTTTTCATATTATTCACAGGAAAAAAGTGCTCGAGCATGCGTTTTCAGGTTTCCTTTAACTGCTATAGTTATCGAGATCCTTCAGTAGACCACGAATTTTGCCCACCTTGTATATTTCACGCACCCCATTTTCGACAGTCCCCACGTCATGAGCCACTGCTGAAAACGCGTTGTTAGCTTCACACAAATTTGAAATATCCCACATTTTTGTGGTTCCCTCTGACATTTCTATTGCAGGTTAAGAAGGGCTAAAAAATTTGAATCCGTTATAACTTGTAATTTCAATTTGAGTACGTACACTTCAATATTTGTTGAGTTTTATATTTGTATAGAGGTAAGAAAATTTTAAGATAAAAAAATGGATAATCTAATATTGCATCAAATAATTTCATTCCAGATTACACAACTAACATGTGGCCAGAAGTAAAAATTGCAAAAGAAGAAAATCGCCGGGAAATTGTTTTAGTAGGAGACTCAATTGATGAAAGAATTAGAGAAAATGGTTTAGATGATACGTTATTTACTCTAGTAGACTTAAACTATCTCTGCATAAACAAAACAAGTCTCATAAGTGTTCCAAACACTATAGAAAATCTCTTGAATTTACAGAGATTGTCTTTACATAATAATAAGATAAGCCTGTTAGATCCATCAATTGGGAAATTGACTAAACTGAAAACATTAGATTTATCTGATAATATTCTAACTGATATTCCAGATATATTCAATACTTTGGATCAAATCGAAACAATTAACTTTTCAAGGAATAAACTAACTAAATTTCCTATTCTTAAGAATAACAACAAATTAGTTGAGTTGAATATATCACAAAATAAATTGGAAGAATTCCCAGATTTATTCAAAGCTGACTTCCCTATTTTACGGGATTTAAAATTGAGTCAAAATCAAATAACTTCTATTCCTAGTGAAATAAGTGTGTTATCTGCATTGAGAATGCTAGATGTCTCTTCAAACAAAATTAGCACTCTTCCAGGTGATTTGATGGATTGTTTGAAATTAAAAGGTAGGTATCAAAGATGTTGAAAATTAGGTTGATTTCAAATGTTTGAGAGGAATTTTACTGTGGATAAATTTATCAACTTGAAAACCTTTATTATTTCAGATTTGAAAGTAGATGAAAACCCATTTTCAGATAAAAAGCTGAGCAAAGTCATAGGTCAGGGTAAAGTTAAACAATTATTTGACTACATAAAGAATAATTGCCCCAAAAATCAAACCAAAGTTTCAACAAATTCTAAGAAAAGTAACAAAAATCGAGGAATTTCTGAAAGCACCGAAGAAAATTCTACAGATGTGGAGTATAAATATAAGATTACGGTTTTTCATTCCAAAGAAGAACAACATGTTACCATTTCAAAAAATGTGGAAACTGTACGAAAAGCCATAATATGTTGTGTGGTCCAAGGAGTTACTTTCAATGAAGGGTTATTTAAGAAATTTATACAAATTCAAAATAGATTGCACGAAAACGAATGTTCGAAGAGGCAGTTAGCTACTATAGCTACCCATGACTTTAAGAAATTGGTAAGATATTATTCAACCTACGATAGATATAAGGTATAAGTTACGTAAGATTAAATGATTTGAATGATGTATGTACCATATTGGTGGAAGGAAAATTAATGCCAGGTCAAACTGCAACTATCTTTACTATAGCTATAAAGTAAAAATGTAGTGGTTCTAAGTGACAGTCCGTAAGTATTATAGAGATAGAGTGTAGATTTTTCTAGTAAACTGTTGGTTGAGTGTACGGACGAATATAACCTAGCTGTTCTTTATGATTAGATGTTTATTTTATAAAACTTAACTGTCAGATTGAGGGAATCTTTTTTTATTGTATGTTTTGTGAGTAGATGGTTATTTTGAGTTGCTTTGATAAAAGTTCCCTAATTTTAATTAAATATTCCGTCAGAATCTATTTTGTGATTGAATCTGAAAAAAAATGAAGTCTTCGGCGATTCAAGCAGAGAAATTGAATGGTTCTATCATATTATGGGTCCAAATGGCCTGAAACGAGATATGAGGCCCAACATTCTTATTTTTAAATTTTTCATCTTCATTGGTTGAAAAAGAAAGTTTTTTGTTCATATTTAGGCATTGTTCCAAAATAAGGAGTGCTCATTCAGAACAGGATATGAGAATTTGTATTTTGAAACCAATTTTCTTAATAGTTTTGCTTGGGAATTCATCTAGACTGTCAGATTTTAAGCAGGCACTTTTTGAGATATGAAGTTGAACTTAAATGAAAACCATTGGTAAAAAAACTGTAGGTCCATTTTAAAACAAACATTCTTTCTCTACAAGTAAACTCCTGTTGCATTGTATTTACTGATATTTTGGATCGCTTCAAGCAAACTGAATGAAGAAAACATTTTTGATTTCAATCGACAAAATTTACCACTGTTAACGAATTTGCCCTTAAACCGGTTCGCTTAAAATTTCAAACTGAAGTTGGGTCTCGTATCTCGTATAAGAAATCTGATGGGTCCATCCTACTCTGAGGGGAAAACACCTAAAGACTCCAGGATCGTAATTCTGATTTTCCACCCATAGGCAAAATAAATCTAAGGTTACCTGGCTTTTGGACCACCCTATGTAGGCTATTAATTATTATTTTCACACCAGCATGACGGAAAACTGACATATACTACCCAGAAGCCAGAGGACTTGAAATTAATACCATTGAATAGGACTGTGGAAATGACTGGAAAAGAACTTTTCAGAAGACTACAAATAGAAGCAGAGAATTTAAGAAAGGAGAAGAAACGAAATACTTATTCTGGAATTCATAAGTATTTGAAGCTTATAGAAGGCAAACCGGAGTTTCCATGTTTACTAAATTCCAAAGGAGAGGTGATTTCTTTTCCTCCCATAACTAATGCAGAAATTTCCAAGGTATGTAAGATTTTGAGATACAAGGTGTATAATAGTTAATGATACGTTAGATTTTTACGAAAACCAGGACATTGCTTAGTTTCAATATTTTTCTAGAAAGGGAGTGACTTATTACTTCGAGATTTGAAATATTTCCTGCACAGCAGAGTTGTTGCTTTAAAAAAAATTTTAAAAGCATGAACATGAGGTCAAATGTCTTTGGTCCTCTTGTTAAACCACTTGCAAGTAATTAATCAAATTTAAAGAAATCTTATTCAATTGTATACTGGGAATTTTCCGTCAATAGATTTTAGCTTATACTATTGATAACGTTTTTGCTGAAACATTTCGAAAATCACAAATAATTGGCCACTTGGGAGAGCAGTCAGTTCAGGTGAATAAGAGGGACAATAATTATTTTGATAGAGTTATTTCACATCCTGCATATGTAAAAGTGGCTGAGCTTCAAGATTATTGTAATGTATAGCAAAATTCAGCTTCACCCAACAAAGAGAATATTACAGTTCGCAATCGGTAAATAAACTAGATTGAACATTTTACTACCCAGGATCAAGTACTATCAGTAAATTTAATGTAATCAGAAAGTCAGAAAGAAAGAAGTCAGAGATCCAGTACTCAAAAAGCGTTTAACAGACACTTGAACTTGAAATACCCTGTATAATTGCCAAAACATAAAATCTTCAGTACAAAATGGTAAACAGTTATCAATGCCAATTAATATATCGAAGGGGCTGAGGCAGGGGTGTAGTTTGTCGCCTCTGTTGTTTAACCTTTATGTCGAGGTGGTGTTGGCTAGATGGAGGAGGAGCTGCGGAGAGATGGGCATATCTGTGGGGTACCACAAATTATTCTCATTGAACTTTGCAGACGATCAGGTCATCCTCGCACAGGATTCTTTCGATATTGAATATATGATCAGAAAATTATACACGGAATATATACAGTGGGGCCTGAGCGTGAATCTGAAAAAGACAGAATATCTGGTTGTAAACAGTGAAGCGGGTTTTGAGGTGCTCATCGACGAAGACACGAAAAGAAAACAAGTAGATCAGTTCAAATACTTAGGTGCGCTCGTGGACAGAAATGGAATTGGCGGAGTCGAGATAAGGCAGAGAATTCAGGGGGCAAGAAAGATTATTGGTTGCCTTAACTCTATGTGGTGGGATAGAGGAATCTCCAATCGTACGAAGATAGGGTTAGGAAGAGCGATGGTGGAATCAACTCTGTGTTATGGAAGTGAGTTGTGGACAATTAACTCATACCTAAAGCGCAGACTGAACTGGACTATCTAAGACGGAGTGCAAGCATCAAAGCTGCAACATGTCACCAATAGCAAAAGAAACAGTAATAGACCGAATCGAAATCAGGAGTCTGAGGTGGTTTGGACACTTAATGAGAATGCCCGAATATCGGTGGCCTCGGCGGTTATTTGAATGGGTCCCGCCAGGACGTAGGAAAAGAGGCAGACCAAGACGCTCTTGGAATGAAGGAGTGTACCAATGGAGCGGAGGCAGGATCGCGAGGCTTGGAGAAGAGGCATTAGGGTACGTCCATAGTGAACCGCTTCTCGCGTCTCGTTTAATCGCGGCTGACCAGACCAGAGCTCGGCGACCGGTGATTCTGCTCGATTTTAGCAGGTGGTGATCATAGTGCACCGCTTCTCAGCGGCATAATTCAGTTTTCATCATGAATTATTGCGAGAAGGATCTTTTAGCGATCTTACTATATAGCGATAATGTTTCTTCGAAACATGCAAGGTCTACGGCGTTCACGAAATAAATAGATTAATGGTTAATGTCATTCCTTGTTTTCACAGCTGACGGCCCATCCAGACAATTTTTTTGAATATTTTCGCATGGGAGAATTGACATTCAAATATATTTGGAATCGAATAGAAAATAGATTGAGAAAACAGTGGTGCTTGGCCTTTCAAACGTTCATCCCATATTATATTATTCTTAAAAACTTTAGATATCAAAATTAATTTCTTTATCTATATCCATGCTTTCGATATTCATTAACTATTACGTCTTAATTCCTCCTGAAATTGATCAAGCAGGCGCACCGGCAAGCGAGAAAAAAATTACTAATTCATTCCGGTAAAAGCGAGAAGAAGTCGACCGCGCACTCGTAAGCAGGCGCGCAGGCGCACTATGGCCATACCCGTTCATTTATACGTATGTTTATCACCCGCTTGCCAGCCGCGATAATGCGAGACGCGAGAAACGGTTCACTCTGGACGTACCCTTAGACTGTATCTTACTAATATGTTACCATATTGTTAAGCCCAAAATATATATATATATATATTTTTGTTTAAAATTTCTTGGGTGTATAGCACTTATTCTACTAATAAATGGTAATTGTTAAATTATTATTTTATTTATTTTATTTTTCCAACATATGTTTAGGCGTGTCTACGCCTTTTTCAAGGAATATAATTCAGTCGACAATTTCCTGTAAATTACATAATAATAAATACGCAAATATATCAACAAACAACACAAAGCTTTTACGTACTTCATTCAAATCGTCCGTCAAGATATTATTTTCTCCTATAATCAAACTTTAAAAGATCTTCAAATATTAAATATTTTCGTCAGCCATGAGTAAAATAATGTGACGATGATGCGCTGTCACGATTTTGTTTTTCCAACTTCTTATTCCAATTTAATGCTGCGACACCTGTACGAATTAACAAGTGATAATCCCAAATCTGGGTTTGCATTGGTTCTTCTTAATCTAGATGGAGTTGGTAGTGGAAGATTGAAAATTTGTATTTCCTTATTTATGTTATCAGATTGAAATAAATTTGGGCCAAGTTTTTGATGTCCGTTTTATCGTTCATAGCTTCTTTTTCTTTTTTAATGTGGATCATTTCTAGTATGTTTCTAGTTTTGTTGTTTCTTTCTTTTTCCAGGATAGAAAAGTTCTCAAAATCCCTTTTATGTTTTTCTGTTTGTTCATGCTTTTTTAGTGCGGTCATATTTTTGCAAAATTTGTGCCCATTTATTCTTTCCTTTATATATTTTGTTGTCTGTCCTATATATACTTTTGGGCAATCCACACAATTTATTCGGTAGACACAATTCGAGGTTTTATTATTTTGGATTTTTGATTTTAATTTTGTGTTTATAAATTTCAAATTATTTGTGTTTTTATGTGCTACGTTTATTCCATAATGCTTCATTGATGCATTTAGTGTTTCTGATAAGCCCTGTATATATGGTAAGGATACATATTTTTTAGGTTTTGATTTCGGTTCTTTTAGTTAGTTACAGAAAGAAAAACTAGAAGAACCGAAATCAAAACCCAAAAATATGTATCCTTACCATATATACAGGGCTTATCAGAAACACTAAATGCATCAATGAAGCATTATGGAATAAACGTAGCACATAAAAACACAAATAATTTGAAATTTATAAACACAAAATTAAAATCAAAAATCCAAAATAACAAAATCTCGAATTGTGTCTACCGAATAAATTGTATGGATTGCCCAAAAGTATATATAGGACAGACAACAAAATATATAAAGGAAAGAATAAATGGGCACAAATTTTGCAAAAATATGACCGCACTAAAAAAGCATGAACAAACAGAAAAACATAAAAGGGATTTTGAGAACTTTTCTATCCTGGAAAAAGAAAGAAACAACAAAACTAGAAACATACTAGAAATGATCCACATTAAAAAGAAAAAGAAGCTATGAACGATAAAACAGACATCAAAAACTTGGCCCAAATTTATTTCAATCTGATAACATAAATAAGGAAATACAAATTTTCAATCTTCCACTACCAACTCCATCTAGATTAAAAAGAACCAATTCAAACCCAGATTTGGGATTATCACTTGTTAATTCGTACAGGTGTCGCAGCATTAAATTGGAATAAGAAGTTGGAAAAACAAAATCGCGACAGCGCATCATCGTCATATTATTTTACTCATGGCTGACGAAAATATTTAATATTTGAAGATCTTTTAAAGTTTGATTATAGGAGAAAATAATATTTTGACGGACGATTTGAATGAAGTACGTAAAAGCTTTGTGTTGTTTGTTGATATATTTGTGTATTTATTATTATGTAATTTACAGGAAATTGTCGACTGAATTATATTCCTTGAAAAAGGCGTAGACACGCCGAAACATGTGTTGGAAAAATAAAATAAATAAAATAATAATTTAACAATTACCATTTATTAGTAGAATAAGTGCTATACACCCAAGAAATTTTAAACAAAAAAATTTATATCAAAGCACAAGAAACTCTAACAAAAAAATATATATTTATATATATATAAATGTTAAAATTACGAATTGCTATGAACCAAAAATAAGCAATATTTCTTTTCGGCATAATGAAATCTCACAAAAACAATTCAGCCCGGAATTACTAGTGATTGGATACATTTTTATAAAAAAACAGTTTGTTCTAAAACGTTCTAAACTGTGTATGATGTGAAATTTTTCAATTACATGAGAATATATAATCACGGTTAGTTTCAATTATTTTGAATAACAAAACCCTCATATTCAGTAAAATCTTCTCTCACTCGCTCACCGTCCTAAAGTTTCAAAATCCAACAATTAATTTGCATTCTACATTTTGCCTCTTTTATTACTTCAATTCTGTCGACAGTTAACGTTACTCTCCTTTTGCATCGACATATTTGAAGTGAGACAGACCATCAACTTTCCTATTCCTTACCTACCTCGCCCTCACTACGCTACCCCGCCTCAACAACCCGTCATCCATACTAGTACAAATTTTGTCCCGACATGGTATCGCGTCATGAACCCAGATTCCCTGGCCTCATTTGAAGTGGTACAATGTACCGCTTCAGTTCAAAAATGAGGCACCCCTTACAAAGTCAAGTTTGAGACGTGTACTACCCAGTACTACATAATATTAATGATTGGTACTAATTGGCGAACGCGCCGGTTGCGATGAAAGCACGCATCTTTAAAATATGGGATTCAAGAGACATAGATGTTTTGTTCCCGTGAAATTGAACAGTATTGCACTGTCAATTTACCGGTTCAGTACAAAAATGAGGCACCTCTTAGGCTAGTTACACACACATCGATTTTGGACGTACGATAAAAATTCGTACGACCAAATTCCAATAGTGGCGCAAAGAAATGATTGTGTCTTTACACACACATCGATTCTCAAAAGTTATCGTACGGACGCCATGTTGCGGTCGTCCATTGTCTCGACTATACACGACCGCCGTCTAGTGGTCGTGAAAACAGTGGCGCATGTGATCAAAACGGCGTCTTCACACACATCGAATTTCGTTCGAACGACCGAAGTTCGCTTGGCTTTACTAGTTGCGATTTAACCGCCACAGAGAAAGAAGTAATGCAGTGTGTTTGGTGAAATTATTTAGTTTTTTCTCATACGATTCATCAAAGCTTGCTGTTGACATTCTAAAATAATTTAAAACTTTTCTTCGTCACTTTGAAATTGTTCATAAAGCGTGTGAAAAATCTCTGTACCTAGTCTTCTCTGATTAATAGGATGAACCCACTGACTCCTGGTTTTACGCCTTCGTCTACGCCGACGGTACAACAACCACATAGCAAGAACACGAGTCTTGAAAGGGTTCATGCTGACAAGCAACTTAAGCGAATCATCAGAAATGTACGTCCACGATACAAAATCGACAGGTCTGAAAGCTACTTTCAATTTTGGACGTACGATAAATGTTCGAACGAACTTTTATCGAACGTCCAAAATTGGTGTGTGTGTAACTAGCCTTACAAACTCAATTTTAAGACGTGTACTACCCAGCACGACACAATATTTATGATTGGTACTAATTGGCGGACGCGCCGGTTGCGACGCAAGCACGCATCTTTAAAATATGGGATTCAAGAGACATAGATGTTTTGTTCCCGTGAAATTGAACAGTATTGCACTGTCAATATACCGGTTCAGTACAAAAATTAGGCTCCTCTTACAAACTCAATTTTAAGACCTGTACTACCACCCAATTACCCGATTTAAGACATTTGTTAAGTCTAATTGATAGAAGTTTTCCGCAGAATCCTCAAAGTATAAATTAGATCAGAAGGTATGACTGTAGTTTTCGTATAAAAACTGTCACGTTCTGTAAACTCTTACTTAAAAAAGCACTGACATTAATTAATTCAGTTAACTGAAGATCTCTTGCTGAAATACTTGCCAGTACTTTTCTAGCTTGGAAAAATATACAGGGTGGCCATTTGAAAACGAAACAGACGAGATTACAGACGAAATGATTTTTTTCGATAGAAATGCTCGGACAGGTCGATTTCTGTTTCGAGGGGGACAACTTGAGATGTAGGTTACGGACGCATAGCGCTTCAACCCTTGATACTACAACCCACACCCCCAAATTTTGAATAGGGAAGATGAGGTGTGTGATACCTCATTTGAAAGGTATATTTATACTGATTTCAGCACAGTAATTGTTTTTTCAGTTTATGCATTAGTTCTCGAAATATTCTTAACTAAGTATTTGAAAATGAAGTGGTGTTTTCATGGCACTTGTAGTGTTTTTTTGTGAAAAATCGACATTTTGAGCTTCAAAACCGTGAATATATTATAATTACCAAAAAAGATTTCGAACAGTGAAACAGCGAAATACCCCCTTATCTTATGGACTTACCCAGCTTGTGGTGTCGTAATCCTTGAGAGCGCTCTCACCATACACTGCTAAAATCCACTTCCAATTCGTTGAGCGATTAACGAAAAGAAAATTATTTCTCGAAAATTTGTAATCGTTAAGCCGTCGATACCTGTATATATACGTGCGTCCTCAAAATCTCGAAGCATACTACTTGCTCCCTGGCCGTGCGTATCGAAACACCTGTTCGGTCCACAAAAAAAAAGAAAAGCATTTCGCATGTGTACAAATAATAAACCCGAAATTTAAACTAACGAATAAATGAAAATAAGGGAGTAACCCAGTTCACAACACATGGACTTATTGGAAATTATTTCGTCTGTAATCTCGTCTGTTTCGTTTTCAAATGGCCACCCTGTATTTATGAAAGTATTAGCTCTTCGAGCGTTGAGATTGGTAACTCTAATGTATTATGGTAGAACTGAATCATGAAAGGAATTAAATTTGAATAGTGCCATTTAAAAAAAATTCCGTTACTAATCTAATTTCCTATGGAGGTTATCGTGCTCACGGACGGATATAATCGATTTGGACGACGCATTCTTAATCAGCGAGTCTGTACAAAACAATCGATACCAGTTTATCCCAATTTTCTGTGTTTTCCAAAAATTGGTAAAAGTGGTATCAATCGTTTTGTTTGGACCTACTGATGAAGAATCCGAGGTCAAAATCGATTCTGTCCGTCCGTAGGCACGATTACGTCTGAATGAAATGAGCTTGAGGGCTGAAATTTTCAGGGTAGGTTTGAAGAATGAATATCGGCTCAGTAGTTTCGGAGTAAGTACAAAATCAAGCGAAAACATTCAAAACAACATAAGTGATAAGATAGGAGCAAAAACCAACTGATGAGAGTTCACAAAGTTCGGAAACTAATAAAAAATAACAACTAATTTATGAAGGTTTTTGATATAATATAAAAGAGTGAAAGATCAACAATATAAAAAACGGTTTGAAAACGGGAATTATTAGTACATTATTTAGTACACTTTGTTTTTATACGATTAATATCTCAAAATCTTCGTTCGTATTTTGCGTTTGAAAAGAGCAAGCAAAAACAAATTGAACGTGATTCACCATTTGAAACTACAGTAGAAGTCCATTAGTCCGGCATCCGATAGTCCGGAATGCCCGAAAGTCCGGCATCGCTCCGGAAAATTTTACAAATATTGTTTTTCTCCAAAACTATCTTTAAAGCAAATAAAAACGCTCGAGAGCTATTCCGAAGTTTTTGGGGTAGTTCGGAACCATCCGGAGCGCTTGGTACTGTTCTCAAATAATGCAATACCATCTGTCACAACGAAGTCAGGTGCAGTGCAGCACTGTCATTCCATGCGTCTTCGCCATTTTTTTGTGCTTGGTGTTTTGTGTCCTTCAATGCATCGCAGTAAACGTAGATATTGAAACTGTTTATAAAAAGTGATTTTCGTTCTAACTATACAGTGACCATGTTCTCAAAACCTAAGCCTTCGAGTTCAAAAGGAGAGAATCGAAAACACGTAACACTGACTCTCAATCAGAAACTATAAATCATCAAACGGCTAGGAAAAGGCGAGAATAAAAATGTTTTGATGCATGAGTTTAATATTGGCTCATCGACTATTAATCATATTAAAAAACAACAATATGAACTAATGAAGTTTGCTTCTCACTCGTTAACAACTGAAAAAATTTGCTTCTAGACAAACATTGAAGAAGCAAAAACTGGAACAGTTTGATAAATAGTGTATTGTTCAAGTGGTTTAGTGCAGTACGTTCTGAAGGGAAGCCGGTAACAGGGCCAATGATTGTTGAAAAGGCTAAGAAATTCGGCCAAGATTTAGGACTTGCGGAAAGTGAATGTAATTTTTCTGATGGTTGGCTCAGAAACTTTATATTTCGGCATGAAATCAGAAGACTTGATGTACCTGGAGAAACACTTTCAGCAAACCAAAACTGCTGAAAACTACAAAGACGTGTTTGAGAAAATCGTGGCTGATAATGATTCAACACCTGAACATATTTACAATGCTGACGAAACAGGGCTATTGTGGCGATGTTACATTACGTTATGTTATATGTATACATTTATATTATATGTAAATTAAAATAAATTTAGTTATTAGTATTAGCATAGTGTATTACTACTATATTTATTAACCTACTAGTAAGCGTTTAGATCAATAGGCCCATGGATCAATATAGACCATAGATCATAATGGACCATAGATCAATATAGACCATAGATCAATATAGACCATAGATCAATATAAACCATAGATCAATATAGACCAAAGATCAATAGGTCCCATACATCAATGAAGCGCGCAGAAACACGAAACACGTCAAAATACCCTTTGAAAGCGAAAAAACTTGAAAGAACTGGAAAAAACACGAAGAAACGCGAAAAAACACGAAAGAATCCGGAAAAACACGGAAGAAACCGAAGTTACACGAAAGAAACCGAAATTACACGAAACAACGCGAGAAAACACGAAAGAACCCCAAGTAACACAAAAAATCCAGAGGAACCTGAAAAAACCCGAAAGAATACATATAACTTGAAAGCGCTACTCGAAGTCAGGCGAAACACCCCAGAGAAATAAAAAAACAACGAAAGCACGCAAAGAAACAAAAGTATTTATAAATTGCACACCCCGTATATCACCCGATCGTAAACTCTTTGTAAATTGCACACCCTGTATGACAGTGTGTAAAGTGCTCACCCCGTATATCACATGATCGCAAATTCATTGTAATTCGCACACCCTGTATGACATTTTATCGAAATTAGATCCCATACGCGAAAAAACATGAAGAAAAATGCATATGGGACACCCACTATATAATCGATTCGCAGTGCGTGCTTTTTCCATAAAAAATGCAGAAGGAAAAACTCTCGAAGAAAGACTCTAGTGAAAGTCAGTGCTTCCAAAGTGCACAGCTCGTATATCAATCGATCGCAATCGGTGCATTCCACAAAGGTAGTATAAGCATTATTCGATAAAGCTTCCATGTAACACCTTGTATATGAATCGAAAATAATTTTTCCATAAAAAATAAACCCAAAGAATATCGTTTCAATTCCATCAATTTCACAAAGGTAAAATGAAAATTATTCGAAAAAGGTCTGAACGTGTATTCATGAACAGAGTGCTCAGCCGTTTTTCCCTGAATAAACTAAGTGTGTCGGATTTTAACATAGAGTATCATAAGTTGGATCGGAGCTCGGAGAGGGCAATGAATTCGCGCGAAAACCGACTGAAAAAGGACGATTTTGAAATGCTTATTTGAGGTGTTTTTCTTTCGATTCGTGAATCGCAGGTGCTGTCTAGAGATTCGGAATCTCCTGTAGATTCTTATTCGAGTGCTTGAAAGGCGCTAACAATCTTCCACCACCCATATCGAGCGAAAAATTGATGCCGGATTTTCAAATTTGCAGCTCGCGTTCGGCTATCATCGGAATCGTATGAGAAATAGTGACACTTGACCTCGAATTTTCGAGTAAATTGCCGAATTTGGAATGAAGAATTCGCGGCCTTGACTCGCTACTTGGATGTGAAAATTGGTACGCAGAGATGGGAAATTTCACGTAGATTCGTTTTCTACCGATCGCGGGGCGATTTATATCGTTTTCGATCGGCACGGAGGGAAAACGTAGGTGTGGTTTTTGACGTTTCAGGGAAGTCGCGAGTCTAAAAATTGCCGTTTTATATGCATAATTTTCATATAGATTTCGAGGGGCTCCGCGGCTGAGCTCGTAGCCACGCATGGGGACGTTCCTCGTCCAGAAAAAGCGACCCCCCTCTCCCCGCGAGATGCTCCGGCTTCATAGGAGTACTTTCGCCCGTTTTTCGCCTTTGGGCGATTTCGCGAAAATGGCCGATTTCGCGATTTTCGTTTGAAAATTTCGGGCACTTTAAGAGCGCCCGGGGCGGGTTTCGGGGTCGCTTCTCCTAGAAGAGGATACGCCTTTTCGATCTGTTTTAAGATTGCCCCGGGTTCGGCCCTGCGGGTCTCACGCTCGGATACGCCTCGCGGGTCCCTGACGGGACCAACTTTGATTTTTCTCTGGTTCCCGATCTAATCGCTATTATTATATGGACTAGTAAGCGGGTAGATCAATAGGCCCGTAGATCCATAGGCCAGTAGTTCAATAGCCAGTAGTTCAATAGGCCAGTAGTTCAATTGGCCCATGGATCAATATAGACCATAGATTGATATAGACCATAGATCAATAGGGCCCATACATCAATGAAGCGCGCAGAAACACTAAACACGTCAAAAAACCCGATGAAAGCGAAAAAACATGAAAGTACTGGAAAAAACAAAAAAAAACGCGAAAAACACGGAAGAATCCGAAGAAAGACGAAAAAAACCGAAGTTACACGAAAGAAACCGAAATTACACGAAACAACGCGAGAAATCACGAAAGAACACCAAGTAACACAAAAAATCTAAAGGAACCTGAAAAAAACCCGAAACACAAAAGTACTTGTAAATTGCACACCCCGTATATCACCCGATCGCAAATTCATTGTAAATCGCACACCCTGTATGACATTATACCGAAATCAGCTCTCATGCGCGAGAAAACCTGAAGAAAAATGCATATGGGACACCCCGTATATAATTGATTCGCAGTGGGTGGTTTCATCATAAAAAACAAACCGAAAGAATATCGTTTATAACTCTATCGTTTCAAGTTCAGTGCATTCCACCAAGAAAGAACCCGACCAAATACGAAAAAACATGATAGAACCCAAAGTAACACGAAAGAACGAAAAAAATCCAAAGGAACTCAAAAAACCCCTAAGGAGCACAAAATCAACGAAAGCGCGCAAAAAAACTCGAAGGAAAGCTTAAAACCCCGAGGGAGCACAAAAAACCGAAAGCGTGCAAAAAATAATGAAAGAACTTTTAAATTGCACACCCTATATATATCACCCGATCGTAAACTCATTGTAAATTGCACACCCTGTATGACATTTTATCGTAATCAGCTCCCTTACGCGGAAAAGCACGAAAGCTAGAGAAAAACTCTGGTGAATGTCAGCGCTACTCAGATCTGACACACTGTATATGAATCGAATATATTTTATCGAATTCAGAACCAAAACACACCGAAGGAACACAAAAAACTCGAATTTGCGCGAAAAAAATCAAATTAACTTGTGAATTGAGCACCTCGTATATCACATGATCGCAAATTCATTGTAAATCGTTCACCCTGTATGACATTTTATCGAAATTAGATCCCACTCTATAATTGGTTCGCAGTGGGTGCTTTTTCCATAAAAAATTCAGACGGAAAATCTCTCGAAGAAAGAATCTGGTGAAAATCAGTGCTTTCAAATGGCACAGCCTGTATAGCGATTTTTTCGAATGCACAGCCTGTATAGCGATTCATCGCGATCTGTGTGCATTCTTCAAGGACGAAAATGAATTAGCGCGAAAATAGAGCCTGAAATGACGATTTTCAAACGCATATTTGAGGTGTTTTTCTTCCGATTCGTGAACCGCGGGCTGTCTAGAGATTCGGAATCTCCTGTAGATTCTTAATCGAGCACTTGGAAGGCCTGAAAAATCTTCCACCGCCCATATCGAGCGAAAAATTGATGCCGTATTTTCAAATTTGGAGCTCGCGTTCGGCTATCATCGGAATCTTATGAGAAACTATGACACTTCTCCTCGAAATATCGAGTAAATTGCCGAATTTGTAATGAATTGGATATGAAAATTGGTACCCAGAGATGGGGAATTTCCTCAAGTTTCATTTTCTACCGCCGAAAATGCGTTTAGAGGCTCGTAGCGCGCGCACGGAGCGAAAGCATCATAGGGGTTTTTGACGTTTCTCGGTACACGCGGGTCAAAAAATTGCCGTTTTATATGCATAATTTTCGTAAAGATTTCGAGGGGCTCCGCGGCTGAGCTCGTAGCCACGTATAGGGACGTTCTTCGTCTAGAAAAAGCGACCTCCCCCGCCCCGCGAGATGCTCTGGCTTCGGAGGAGTACTTTCGCCCGTTTTTCGCCTTTGGGCGATTTCGCGAAAATGGCCGATTTCGCGATTTTCTTTCGAAAATTTCGGGCACTTGGGGGGAGCGCGGGGGGGGTTTCGCGGTCGCTTCTCCTAGAGGAGGATACGCCTTTTCGATTTTTTTTAAGATTCCCTCTGGAGCGGCCCTGCGGGCCGCTCGGAAAGCTTCCGCTTTCCGGGTCCCTAACGGGACCACCTGTCAAAATTTTCTCTGGTTCACGATCTTATTACTATATTATTTAGATAATAATTACCAACTGATCGAAGGAAATTTTCGGACTGCCCGATAGTCCGGAATTTTCGGTAGTCCGGCACCGAGCCGGTCCCGAACGTGCCGGATTATCGGACTTCTACTGTATTACAAAGTATATTTCGAAATATTAATTTATCTCTATTTCAACTCACCTATAGAACAGATTCTTGAGCCTCAAGTTATACAATATCTTTTTACAAAACTCACTATAACTTTGACTAAAACAAATTAATACACTGAGAACTAATAGGTCTCACTTCATTCGAGAGTCAACTTAAAATGGCTGTACTGAAGTATAATATAGGGGTAGTGGCGCTCTCCCCTCCACTATATTTCAAGTATTTTAGTTGAGTTTGAAATATAGTGGAGGGGAGAAAGGAGGAAGGGTTGTTGGAGGATTGGTACCACCCTCTTTTTCGTCAAACATGAATCAAAATAAATCTTTAAGGCTTGGATGATGAAAACATAATCATTAGACCCTTCCATTTTTTTGTAAATTTCAATAATCGAATCGGTAAAATTTTCAATATTTTGAACTATAATAATATAAATAAAATAAACTGCGCAATAAAATAGATCAACTGAATTAGAAATTAGAATTTCAAGTAGAATCAAAATGTCAAATAACATATGGGGCGTTCTATTAAAAAAAATTGAATTAAGTTCATATCTCGAAAAATCGTTAAACTTCCAATTTATTATTCACATAGGCAAAAACTTGCTAGATAACTACTTTTATATTTCGGAATTAGACAACCCTTGTATTACAATCTGACAGCTCTAAAGCTTGACATTTTTGAGGTTATACGTAGTCGGAACGTTTTGACATTCGAGCGCCATTTGTGTTGTTTACAATAACTTAAAAGATTAATTTCGCCCAAATAATGGAATTAAATAGTGAACATTTTCGTGCGATTATTTTTTACAAAATTCTTCCAAAATAATCCACATACTGGTTTCCGAGTTTGTGGACATACATGAAAAAACAAAATCTTCTTCAGTTTTCATTAGGATTTAGCTGGATACTACATGGAAAATTTTTAATCGATCACAAAAATTCCAATACAATAATTTAGAAAGCGTTGACGTAAGGTCAGATGGCCTCAGCGCTTCTGTTGAGCTACTTGCTGATTACTGTTTATTTTCAAAAACCACATCTGGCCTACATAATTATAGAAATAATTTGAGCTTCTGTCCAGTATCATATAGAAAATTTCAGTATTCCGTTCGGAGGTAATTGTGCCTGCGGACGGACGGACAGAATCGATCGATACCACTTTCACCCAAATATTCTAAAGATACATATTTGGGCCATTTTCAAGGAAATATAGCCACATGGAAAACCTTTTAACAATTTTAAGTCACTAGACATGATGAGATAATCGTAATATTATCTTAATTGTATTGTAATTTGAAATAAATTAAATTTCGGTTGAATACTAGCCTTACAGCCACATAAACCAGTAATGGTTAATTTTATAGCTTTGAGATGCTTCCGGGTATTAGAGGCCCTTTTGTGTGTTTAAAAATATTTTTGCCTGTAATTTTGATTATGAATGGCGATATTAGTCATTCACCAGTCTAGTTTCTCTTTCATATATTTCAGACAGGTATACAACATCAAAGTTATTTTTGAAATCAAAGAGTAGAAACAGGAGGGAGCACTCTCACTCTAATAAACCACATAAAACATAACCAATTGAAAAAAGGTTGAATGTCATAAGAAACCCAGTAGGTAATTTTTCGAGAATTGTTTTGGAAGATTTCTATGTGATTGATGACGAGATATTGTTGATGATGGAGCTCGTGTTGAATGATTGTTGATATTACCATCATCTATTGTGGATGTAATGTTTACATCCACAATAGATGATGGTAATAGCCAAACAATCATTCAACATTTGTATGTGAGTTTCTTATGACATTCCACTTTTTTCAATTGGTTTTGTTTTATTCGGTTTCTTACATTCGCTATTTTTCAGTTATTTTTTTGTATTAATAATTCTATGTTTTTATATTGTTCACCTTTCACTACTTCATGTTGTATAAATGATCTTAATAATTTAATTATAATTTTTTATGTTATATATTTTAGTTTTCCCCATTTTCAACTTTTATCGTTGATTTCTATTCCTATTTTGTCTTGTTGTTTTACACCTTTTCGATTAATTTTTGTACTTTCTCTTTTATTGTGGAGCTTTTTATTTTTCATGAATTTTATTATTTTTAGCTCGAAACATGTAAAGTACTAAATAAAATCGCAGAAGTATTTATATCTGGAATAGTATTTTCATTTTTATACTATGGATCGCCCAGATATTAGGATATTCAATTCTAAAAGATATAATTTTTCATTTCCTCCACAGTTCACTGAAAGTATGAGCGAAATTTACAAAAAAAAATTTATTCTTTCAGAATATGAAACCATCTAGAAGTCACATTCGTTAAACGAGATCGAGTTTTGCCACAAGTTCCTCCACATTGGCAAAATTTACAAGATCGATATTTTTGCCATAAAAGAAACACAAGCAATGAAATATTCGAATTCATAATGAAGTTTACTCTTCGTAGAATTTTCTTCCAATGATGTGCTTAAGCAATCTTCAACTAGAACAAAACAATTTATTTCTGTCGCGACAAGACCATTTTCTATTTGAAATAATCCAACTACACGCAGGATTGCTGCGAAAATGACAAGTAACATAAGAGTGGGCAGTGTCACCAGCGACAACATTGGGGGGCGTGGTGAACCTATTTCACTTTGTATTGGGCGTGTTCGAACGGAAGCTAAACAATTCCATTCCATTTCTTGTTAGTACTCATTACTACTGTACAGATTGGTTAAATTGCATGAAAAACGAATATCACTCGAACTGAAGGTCCGTATCTTGTACTTCCTAGAATTATTAGTCTTTTTGCAGATAAAATCATTAATCTTTTTTCCTAAATCACACAATTTTTGAGATATTTGAAGTTGAATGGAATTAAATAGATATAACCATCTGATGAAACATGAGTGAGTGAATCTTTTCTTAGAGGGAAAATAATGTTTTTAAACAATTCAGATTCAATAGTGGATGCTGTTGAAGGTAATTTTCATTCAAACTAAACTGGAATACATAGGGGTATTTGCATAATCTGATCTCAAGAACCTATGGTTAAAATTAATGCAGTGGTCAAAGACTCACCCTGTATTTATATATTTTACATAATTTTTAGATTTTATATTTTCTTCGTGATATTCAATGAAATTCACAGAATTGACATGAATTTTATGCATACAGTGCTAGTCAAAAGTCCACTCCCCCCCTCGTATCTTTTGAACGGGTATACTTATAATAATGAAATTTGGAGGGTGGAAATAAACGGATGGAGGCTTCTCAACTGGTCATAACAGGTGACGCAATAGTCATAAATGACGTCACAAGGCCACTGTGACCAATAATTTCAGATGGGACCCTATGGCAAGTGACAGCTCGTTTGAAAGGTATTGAAAATACCTATTCAGTCATACCAATTTTGTTTGGGTTTCGGCTGATTTTGATTGATAAATTGAAGAAATACGAAAATTATAGCTTCGCATTTAATTAATAAAAATTTAAGAACTAGTTCTTATAATAAGTGTTCAAAATGTGCTCCATCTACTTCCTGGCAGTAATGCATCCTATTGCTAAACTCTTGTCGTACTCGTCCCAGTGTGTCGGCGGAAATTGCCCTACATTCCTCAACAATTCGTTGTTTCAGAATGGCAATACTGTCAGGTGCTGTAGCGTAAACCTTAGATTTCAAGTACCCCCATAGAAAAAACTAATGGTGTAAGGTCCGGTGACCGAGCTGGCCATTCGATCGAACCTCGTTGTCCAATCCATCTACCACGATATTCTTCATCTAGGTAACGTCTTACTGCACCGTAATAGTGAGCAGGAGCATCATCTTGTTGAAACGTTATTTCCAAGTTGTCGAATTCATTTGGATTATCTTCTAGAATTTCAAGAATTAACGCCTCAATATCATTTTGTAACATCTTCAGATACAATTCACCGGTTAAGTTAGCATAGAGAAAAAGAGGCCCAACTATGTGGTTTCCCAAAATACCTGCCCAAACATTTACTTTTTCTGGAAATTGAGTATGTTTTTCTGTTTTTCAAGAAAGATATGAGGATTTGTGTCACTCCAATACCTCACATTTTGAGTGTTAACATTTCCATTGAGAAAGAAAGTACTTTCGTCACTAAAACAAATTGTCTGTATGTAGCCTGGTTGTTGGTTCATTTTATTGGACATAGTTTCACAGAATTCTAGTCTTCGGTCGGGGTCATCATCTGAGAGTTGGTGCACCATTTTTAATTTGTATGGATGAAATTTGTTTTTAGCCAACACCCTATGTACTGTCCTTTGACTGACTTCACAGATAGACGCAACTTGGGCTGTGGAAGAAGCAGGGTTTACTACCATTTCTCCAATTATGTCAATTTTTTTGTCATCACTAATTGTTGGTCGACCAGATCGTTTGGCATCTTGAACACTACCTGATGCTTCAAACTTCCGAAGAAGCTCCCTCAGATAAACTCTCGATATAGGGCGATCGAGGTACCTCTCATTAAACAGTCGTTCCGCTGCATGGAAATTGTTTCTACATTCACCAATTATTAAGATAGCTGCTACTTTGTCGGCTACAGTACGTACCATTTTCACTCCAAACTGGTGAAGCAATAACGTCAGAGATACAATATCTTAAGATTTTGATTATTCCTAGTAGTTTAAAGAGAGCGCCAAAGGTATCTGACCTCACTTCGGTGTTTTTTAAATTTTTGTGATACAGATACTAACAATCTACTTGCAAACAACAGAAGTTTTCATTAGAATATCATTCAGATCTGTTTAGAAAGTTTTGATTAATGTTTCTACGTCCTCGATATCGTAAATACGTCTTGCGTGTCTTCAATACGACTACCAATAGAGGATAAGGAAGATTGAATAACATCATAATCTATAAGCGTCATCCGCCATTAACATTATCTGCTATTGGGGTTGAAGTAGTCGTATGGAAGACACGGTTTTACGTTATCGGAGCATTCGAAGAATCGTCTAAAGATGATGTTTTATTCTCTAAATCTTCACCTATATATATATATTTTAGATTCATATTTTTCAATATTTTTTTAGATAGAGCTGAGTACTACCGATATATTCTTGGAAGTAACGAGCTCAGAAAACTTAGAGGTCTGTAAAAATGTAATGACGAATTTATTGAAAGAGATGGTACTCCTTTTCGGAACCGATTTGAATGTACTTCAAATAAGGGTGAATGACGAAGAAGGTAAATTAAAAAATGTATTCCCGTCCCAGGTAGATCTTAATTTCAAGGATGGCAAACTTATTCAAGTAATAAGAAAGATGGATTCAGCCAACAACATAATAAAAAACACTGTACTATAATATAGTATTTTCCTCTTTGACACTGTTATATTTGCATTTTTTTTCGTTTTTGTTTTCATTTACCTTAGGTAGTACATGTTTTAATTTTTTTTTAAATTTTACAACTTGATTTTGTTTAATAAAATATAACTTTTAAAATTTTGTTTATTCTACCTAACTAAGCTTAGTGAGAAAATTGTGTTTTATCATTTATAAGGGTCTTTCTCGAGGAACCTCACCCATATTTATACGGGAAACTACTGAACGTATTTTCATGAAATTCAGCACTTATAAGTAATTCACGATGCTGATGAAATCTAAAATATTTTCAAGGCATGAGCACCTCCGGTTTTTCTGGAAATGACGTCAACTTCCGTTTTTTAAATGAGAACACCATTTTTTTATTGCAGAAATACATTCCTTAGAAAATTTCAAGTTATTTTGATGTAACATTTTTCAGTTTTGGTTGGAAAATTCTCTCTGAGCGGGAAAATTCGAAAAAAAATCGAAAATAGAGCTCCGCTGAAACAAGAATAACTTCGAGGTTTTTGGATGGAAAATTTTCATTATTGGGATTTTTCAAGATGTAAGATTGATGTATCCACTTTAAAAATCGAAATCGCGATTCATGATACAGGGGGTGAAAAAATCGCTTTCAAAGTTAGGGATGACAAAATCGTGAAAAATCAATTTTTTCAAATTAGAACCCCATTTTTTTAAGGCAGATATTGAATCTACGTTGAAAAATAATGTGAGTGTACGCATCACACCCTTGCCCTAAAGTGGATATTTTCTGAGCTATTCACAAAAAACTGTTTTTCGTCTTGAATTTTCAGCTATTTCTTTTCCCTTCAGGCCAAAAAGATGAAATTTTCAGGAACTGTTACTTAAACCATGTTTTAGATTTTACTACCCTAATAAGCAAGAGAAAAATGTTACAGGTTGTTCCTAAATAGATGGCGAATTTGGATTCGAATTTGTATCGGAAACCTCTTTATTTCAACTAATCGGCCATCGGTTTTCCATCCAGTGATAAATAAATAATTCCTTATGAACCATATGCAAAAACTTACCATGTTTTACATTCTTTTTTTTTTGATGATAGATATCATTAATTACATCTGCCAAATTCCTCTTTATTCAGTAGCATTTTGTGTTTACTATTAATTTGGTGATAATTCGTTATGAGTTATAAAATCGATCACTATGCCTAATTTTACCAATGAAGATTATTTAAATCTCATTCTACTTCATGGAGAATGTAATATAGTTGTAGATAGAACGATTCGACTGTTCATTGAGAGGTTTCCTGACCGACCCAGACCAACGAGAGATACCATTAACAGAACCATAACAAACTTGAGAAATGTCGGATCTTTCGTTAAGAAAACTATACACAGAGAAAAAAGTGTAGTAGAAGATGAGAACAACGAAATTACAGTTCTTGCATATTTTCGTGTGAATCTTCGAAATTCTCTCAAAGATTCCGAGATTGTTCTGGGATTATCTCACACTAGAACACTACACATGTTTGCATTATTTAAAGAATGTTCTTCCTTAGGAGATAGATATTCTGACATATTGACTCAAATAATTGAGCCGCTAGTACAGAACCATAATGACTTATGGTATCAACAAGATGGCGCGCCTCCACACAATTCACTCAATGTGTCAAATATCCTATACAGGCTATTTGAAGATCGATGGTTGGCATACAATGGTCCACATCTTTGGCCACCACGTTCTCCCGATTTAACTCCTTTAGACTATTATTTTTGGGGTAGGATAAAAAATATTGTCTACTCAACTCCCCTGACTGATAAAGATGACTGCATAGAACGAGTCAGAAATGCGTTCAGGTTTGTTTAGATTTTTAGATTCATAGTTTTGAAACTCAATTTGGTTTTTAAACACTTTTGCAGATTTCTTCCTCCCGATGAAATAAGAGCAACGCATGAAGCATTCCTGAGACGTATAAATAAATGTCTAGAAATTAACGGTCATAACTTTGAGCATCTTCTGTAGTTATAACTGCGAGAGTTTGCCATGGTTCTCCTAATAGTAACTTGAAGTCGGTTTCAAGAAGGGGTGAAAAATCTACAGCATGGTTCAAATAACAGTTCTTGAAAATTTCATCTTTTTGACGTGAAGGGAAAAGAAATAGCTGAAAATTCAAGACGAAAAACAGTTTTTTGTGAATAGCTCAGAAAATATCCACTTTAGGGCAAGAGTGTGATGCATACACTCACATTATTTTTTAACGTAGATTCAATATCTGCCTTAAAAAATGGGGTTCTAATTTGGAAAAATGGATTTTTCACGATTTTGTCATCCCTAACTTTGAAAGCGATTTTTTCACCCCCTGTATCATGAATCGCGATTTCGATTTTTAAAGTGGATACATCAATCTTACATCTTGAAAAATCACAAAAATGAAAATTTTCCATCCAAAAACCTCGAAGTTATTCTTGTTTCAGCGGAGCTCTATTTTCGATATTTTTTCGAATTTTCCCGCTCAGAGAGAATTTTCCAACCAAAACTGAAGAATGTTACATCAAAATAACTTTAAATTTTCTAAGGAATCTATTTCTGCAATAAAAAAAATGGTGTTCTAATTTAAAAAACGGAAGTTGACGTCATTTCCGGAAAAACCGGAGGTGCTCATGCCTTGAAAATATTTTAGATTTCATCAGCATCGTGAAATACTTATAAGTTATGAATTTCATGAAAATACGTTCAGTAGTTTCCCGTATAAATATGGGTGAGGTTCCTCGTGAAAGACCCTGTATATGTTTGTGCTTAATGAAGTCAACAAATATCAATTTGATTCGCTTTGAATAACATTCAGATCTTCAAATGCCACAATGGTAGTGCTTTACATTTTGCAGATAGTGGGACTCTGAATTGAAAACTATCCTGTATAGTTTGTGTTCGCGAATTGAATTGATCAGAGGAGTGGCGGCTCGAGACAGTACTAGGGTTGCCTTATATATTCCGGGATTCGACAACCCTAATGTTGCAATCTGCCAACAAGCTCTAGCGTAAAGCTTGACATTTTTGAGGTTAAACGAAGTCAGAACGTTCCGACAGAGCGCTATTTGGGTTGTTTACAGTTACTTAAAAGATCCATTTCGCCCAAAAATTGAAATTTACATTTTCGTGCGATTATATTTTATAATATTCGTCAATTTGTCAATCGCTCGAAAAAATGGTTCGTGTCGATTGGTCGTACCACAAGAACCACGCAGAACAGTCAATTCTGAGTGGTACACAACTATTTGTTTGCCAGGTGTCTTCCAAGAAATCAGGAAAACCAACCGACGAAGACGGTTCACCCTTAACCACGACAATGCGAGCTTTCACCCATCGGCTCAAACAATTGCATTTTTGAACACTCAAAACTTCGATTTCACCTAAATATTCGAGAGCTAGAGACATTTGGGCCTATAAAAATAAAAAAATATTAAACGTTAGATTGAAAGTCAATTTTTTGAATTTACAAAGTAGAAAATTATCTTACTGAAACCCCCTCGGGCCTTAATAATCCTCGATAATTTGTTATAGAAAATTCTTTGAGCGTGTTTCTTGAGGGTAAGCCTACGGCCTCGGGTTACCATCAAGCAACACGCTTTCAGCGTTTTCTATTACAAAATGATCTCGGTATTATGATGGCCGTAGGACTGAAAAACAAATATTTACAAATTTTTTTGATTAGTATTATTCATAAAAAAGTTTTGGCAGTTTCAGTAACTGAGGAAGGGTTATTTCCGAAATAATTGTCACTAGTTTTTTATAGTTCTATTATTAATATTTCAAGACTTTTAAAAATTATTTGTTTACAATTATTAATATGCCTAATAAAAATTTTCCAGTGAATAAAACAATGTTACATTATTTTGAAATTCAATTCGATAAAATAAATGACATTGTATTCTCATGTTACCATAATCAGGGTTATTTTAAGATGTCTTAACTATTATTATTCCTCAATCTTCTAACCTCTATACTTTATCTAACAGACGTGTTCAGTCTCGGTACATGCTACAGGCTACCTGAGACCCGTATATCCAGATGGTTTTTGCGTGTATATATGTGTAAAATCTGCTTTTAGGAAATATAACTCTCAGGCAACTTTAGAGGGGAAAAATTTCTTTCATTCAAAAAAGTGATATTTATCTAACAGACGTGTTCAGTCTCGGTACATGCGACAGGCTACCTGAGACCCGTATGATCCAGATGGTTTTTGCGTGTATATATGTGTAAAATCTGCTTTAAGGAAATATAACTCCTCAGGCAACTTTAGAGGGGAAAAAATTTCTTTCATTCAAAAAAGTGATATACTTGATTCACGTTTTGAAGCCCGATATCGCGAACCGACTTTTCATTCCCACATATACGCCGACGGGATGTTCTCCAAACCTTTTTCCCACTAAATTATATAAATGCTGAATGCCGACGGGATGTTCTCCAAACCTTTTCAGTTCCTGCGGTGTTGTCAGATCGTTGGGACTGACCGCGTCGGTTAGTTATACCACAAATAACTCTAATTGCATATCTTATGTTGAGGAGTGACTGACGAGGATCTTTTACTTTTTTCAGTAGAAGGTCACATGAAATGTAGGTATCCACTGAATTCTCCCAAAATCTATCGCTTCTTAATAATAATAATAATAATAATAGTTTATTTGCATACTCTAAATTTTTTGACATCAAATATCTGTATATGTATAATTTATTTCATCAATTACGTACAAATAAACCTTTAGTAGCAGAGGCTCGAACGTTCCTTGAATAAGGTTCGTCTTGCCTGTACGCTACTTCAGATGAAAGTAGAAACTGGGCTTTAGCTAGTGTTCCTACCATACAAACAAATAAACAATAATTTTCTTTCCCTAAAATGAGTGAAAAAAAAAAATAGAAAGCACTGACGTGAGGTCAGATTGCTTTGGCGCTCTTGTTGAGCTACTTGCGAGTAAATATTCAAACCTTAACAAATCTATAAGCTCTCTGATCGGGTGAACAATAGTCTTTTTCCGTACTATGGGACAATGTGATGCAAATATGAAAACCTAATGAATAAACAAACCTTTATCTCAATTTGAAAATAACTACTCATAATTTTCACCAAATTTTGTTCTATGCTTCTCCTAAAAACTTACGTCATTGCTTTTCTGAGTTTCGACAACGCCATCAAATTCTTTCTCTATGATAAAAAATTTTTTGATTAATATTACGTCTGTGCTTTTCTGAATTTTGACAACGTCATCGACATCGAATTCTACCTCTATGAATTCTATGAAAATTTTGATTGATATTACGCCAACTGACACTGATATCTAGGTCCGCAAGTTGTCAAACGAATATCGATCTGTGATGGCAAATCTTTCAATGACAAAGCTCGGACTTCATGACATTTCTATTTTTCTCTTGAGTAAATGAAAAAAAATGATCATATCTTCAGAAGGGGAAAAGCTACGACAATGAAATTTGAGGATGAGTAAGATATCGGTAACCTCAATATATATACGGATTTTTATTTAAATCTAAATGAAGTCTTAGGAGATATTAAGTATTGAAAATTTTTTGTTTGGGAATTTTTTTAAAATTTTCTAGCGTGACGATTTCTGCGAAATTTTGCAAGCCATTTCGTTTCAGCCTCCCTCAATAACATTCCAAGTATCAACTTGATCGGATGGATATTCTAGTAGTTATTGAGGAAAAAAAATTTCTGATGCTCATAACTACTGAACCATCCGACGGATTTGGCCCAATAACGAACTTGACCGAGATATTTGGACAATTAACCTATTCTGAAAATTTGAAAACTCTAGCTGATTCCTTTTAGATGCTAGAGAGGATACGGCCGGACAGACTCAACTTTCGCCACGAATTCTTCATCAGGGAGTCGAACCCAATCGATTGAGACCATTTTCGGCTCGATATTCCAAAATTACAGACATTCGGGCAAAATGATAGGCACTCTGTTCGGGTGAACAAGAGCGCCAAAAACACAAAAATCAGGTAACAAGCCGAAGGATGTAGTAACATGATAATAGATTTTAACTATATGACCATAAAGTCTGGGACTTCGAGGAGTTCAACGAGTTGGTCACATATTTATGGCCCCATCAATAAAACCTCTTCCTTTTGAGAGAAGCCATTGAGTAACAAGTCTCTTAAATCTCTTTTGGTTTATAGTTCCCTGGATGTTTGTTGGAACGGAGGAATATATTCTTGGAGCAAGGTAACAACTTGACCTCTGCCCAATTGTCATTTTAGCTCTGGTTGTCTTGAAATAGGTATTTTTTGTTTTGGTTGGATATGCATGATCAAAATGTTCCAATTTGATTTTCCCATTGTAAACTTCAAGTATAACTCTGAGATGATACAGTTGCCTAACGTCCAACACTTGGGATATCTCGTAGAGCAGATCGCTGGGGAATGCAATGTTTTTAAAATTCATAATTTTTAGTATCAGCTTCTGTAGTATGTTGATTTTGTTCAAGTGGGACGAACATGCCTTACAACTTATACATTGTTTATACATTGATTACTTTATTTAATTCTTCGAACCGGACCGATAATCCAATAACTCATCTTCACTGGTACTTAAATCTTCAACCGAATTATCACTGAAGTTCATAAAAATCAGGTACAATTGCTCATAGTCAGACAGTATGTAAGAAATTTTCCGCATAAAAAAGTTTTTTTCGATAACAAATGACATATGAATCATATTTGAAAAACTATAGAAATTTCAATCTATCTCTAAAGGTTTTTTGTTAAGGAAAATTTTCAATATTTTACGACATAATAATAATATAAAACTTTTTTCATTATTGAAAAACAAAAATTATGAGTAATATTTTTTACAATTTTGAGCTCAATAATTGGAACACTCTGTGATGTGTTTGAAAATTTCAGTAATTGAGAAATATTTGCTGTTTTTCAGTCTGTTTCCGATATTTTGTAAAAAAATTTGACGAATGCCGATATGAAACTAGATCTTTAAGATATCATTTACGAAGAGAAAACATCAGAGAGATAACTTCATCAAATTACTCATTCTTTCACCTGGATAACTAGAAGTATTCGGGCTTCAAGAAAATTCATCAGGTGTTAAAGTTTTTTAATGTTCAATGTTTCAAATAATTTAAGTTCTTCAGAAGTGCTTTATAGGCACTCGGGATGCCCTGTTCCTAAGCTGTATCGGATAAAATTGTTTTATTGGGATAAAATTAAATGATCTTATTTATATCTTCATAAACCCAATCGATTGGAAATACTTTTGACTCGCTAGTCGAAAAGTTTATCTGTTTTGGTAGAACAATAGCTTGCTGTTCTACTTGGAACAACCAAGCAATAGTAATAAACCCAAATCTAATTAATATCCTGAAACCAAATGCAATAACCCTCGTAATTCTTTAAGGATTTATCAGGAAGATCGCATCAAACCGTTTGAAATTTGCATTTCCTATGGGGATATCACACTCTACCGAAACCAAGAAAGTTGTCATAAATATGTAATTGTATTAAAAAAACAGAAGTGGTTTAACATCTCATAGTGATACCGTTGGTTTTTGAAACCAGCATGTTGGGATATATTAAATTTTAAAACTCCGCTTTACAGGCCAGAGCGCTGACCCTTGGACCTTGAGTAGGTAGATGATTAACAAGGGATGAATAGAGTTCAGTTTAACCCGTATTCATTCAAAATTTGAAAAATCATATCTAGGAAACTATTGGTTTGTCAACGTCGAAAACGGTATTGGTGTATACGCCTGATAAAAGTGCACCATAAAAAATTTTTTATTTGGAAAATTTTATTTTGTTAGTTCGAAACTATTCTACCGATTTATCCGAATAACGAACTCAGCCGAGATATTTATAACTCAAATCTACTCTGAAAATTTTAACTCTAGCTCTATCGTATTCACGGAAGTATTTGATATTCAAGATTGACGGAGTCAATCCTCCTAGAGGATGTGATAATAATTATCTTTATCAGCGACTGAATTATTCAAGTTTAAGTCTAAGAATAACTTTAGGAGCAGTTATGTTTCTGTACAAAATCTTAAATAATAAAATCGACTGTGCCGAAATTCTCAGCAAATTAAATTTCCACCTACCATGTTTCAATTCAAGAAATGCTTCAGTTTTTAAATGTGAAAGAGCTAGAAAGAATATCCTGCGTAAGGCTCCAATAAATTCAATGTGTAATAACTTATATAATTATAGTAGCTGTACCTGTTGTGATATTTTTTCGTGCTCTCAACAAACTTTTATGAAAATTGTGGCTTCAACCCTAGATACCTCCGGTTTTGGAGGCTAAACCGAGCATCGCCACGATGGAAGCATAAGCAACTTGTGTGATGCGACCAAAACCCAAGGATACAATTAAATTCAAAGAGAAGATAATGCGGTGAAATTAGATATTGAAGAAGGATAATGGGTTAAACCGCAGAAATGTAGAAAATATGGGAAATGGATGGAAGGTACTTGCCGACACGTATTTCTGCTTATTGGCTGCTTCAGGGCAAGGCAACCAAAAAACCTGGATATGGATGGAAATGAATAATAAAGATATATCTATATATATATATATATATTTGTCCTGGATATGGATGGAAATGAATAATAAAGATATATCTATATATATATATATATATATATATATATTCAAGAAATGAATAATAAAGATATATCTATATATATATATATATATATAATAAAGGGTTGTCGACTGAAAATTTTAAATTCAAGAAGTTTATTTGGGTAGCAGTCGATGTCAATTCAATAAGTACTCTCTTTTTCTTAAAACTCGAGCTTTCAGCTTTATTTTAAGCCTTCATCAGAGAGCGGAAGGTGAGATTGTTGACTAGTTAACCAAGTTAACGTATACAAGGCTAAATGGACTATATTTCTCTCTTTTTTGGTCAGAAGAGCAAAAATGTTCTGGTTTGTCAATTAATTAATAATGACATTATTATTAATAATGACATTATTAATTAATTGACAAACCAGAACATCGACTGCTTACCCAAATAAACTTCTTGAATATATATATATATATATATATATATATATAAACGACAACAGGTGACCACAACAGGATCTAATTCCACCGCATTATCTTCTCTTTGAATATATATACATATATATTTGAACATTTCAAAGCGGGCTAATTGAAACAATGTCAAGAGAAGTGGCTGGAGAACGTGTCGTCATCGATCACAAGTAGCAGGCAGACTATAGTTTCGGAATTATTATTCCTCATCAGTGTCGCTTAACTTGATTGATGATGACGGCCAAAAATGAACCCACAGAACTTAACTCAAACCAGAAGGCCCATTGGAACCATATACACCATCATGTGCCATCTAGCGGTCAAGCGTCTGTGATTCTTTCCAAACCCGTTCCTCAAGACATCATTCAACGTTCTATTATTTTCTCCTGAAAGTACACTTGCCTTGATTGAGGCATTTTTAATATACTCCGGAGGTTGAAATTTACCCTTATGACACTAACCTTTTCTCATATACTTTGTATTAAAATGTGATTATTCCTTCTTGGGTAAATTTCAACCACCGGAGTATATTAAAAATGCCTCAATCAAGGCAAGTGTACTTTCAGGAGAAAAGAATAGAACGTTGAATGATGTCTTGAGGAACTGGTTTGGAAAGAATCGCAGACGCTTGACCGCTAGATGGCACATGATGGTGTATATGCTAGCACGACGCTAATAGGCTCTTTGATCTACAGCTAATGGGCCATTTGATCTACAGCTAATCTCAAGTTTGTATCAGTGAAAGCAATAATGATTAAACAATTAAAATGTGTATTTCTCAATTATCCGAGAGATTTCCTTATTGTTTTTTTCCGTAAGAACCATGTACAGCGTATTAGAAAGCCACAAAAAAAACCAGCCAAATCGGTCAAGCCGTTTTCATGTTATGCCGAGACAACGAAAAACTGGTTTCATTTTTATATATTTATATATTTATATAAAGATATTGATGAAATTTATTTAGGTATTCGGCAATGTTGAGAATGATCAATAATCAAAGTTGTAAAACATTATATATATAATATATATAATTATTCTCATTTGTCAATATCCTAACCTACTAACATAACGGATTAAGTATCGAGGAAATCCTCTTATAATGAGCGAATCAATAAATATTGTTTTCAATTTCAAAAATACAATAATTTTACATAATATTGTTTCTCTATTTCAGTGTCGTAATGAGTTCATTACAGTACTAAAAACAGTGCTGTAATGAACTCATTACAGCATTGTTTTTAGTTATATTTTTCGTTTTGTGGTTGACAACACTGACATCCTATCCTTTCGAATGTCAACACGCGTCCATTGCATGTCAATTGTCAATATTGAACCATGTAGTGATTTGGACGCACTATTCCAATTCTATTATCTGTCAATTTTCGTATCAATCACACCAACTGCGAAAATAAAATACAAAAGGCACTAGGAGGTAAAATTTTTCATTGAATTCCAATAAATTTCTCACAATTCTTGACTGAAATAGAGAAAATATAGTCTATTACTCATTGCAGAAGGCAATTCCAACACTCATGCGTTTAAAAACTCGCTCCTTCGTCGATCGTTTTCGAATTTCGCATTCGTGTTGGAATAGGTGCCCATTCTACAACTTGTTTCAGTATATACTATTATACTTGTACATAATATTGTTCATAATTTCACATAACAATATTGAAAATGAACTCCAGCTGGGATGGTCGATGTGTGTATCGAGTGGGTAGCTCTTCGATCATCACTGCCGGTCCCAGGCCTGGTTCAAAGATGCTCCTAGAACCGTTACGTCAACCTCCAATACTGGACGGAGCACTGGTAACGACATAGCGCTGAAAAGAAAACGAAGGAGAAAACTGAATAAAAATTAATTAAACTGGGAAAATTGAACATAACATCTTGGTTCAACAGAAATTTCATGCAGGAAATAGAAAAGAACAAAATAAACATCTGCGCTATCTCTGATACTAAGTTAAGGCATTAGATTCTATAGAAGGCCGATGATAAATATGACAGGATGCCGTCCTAATTCAAGAAGAAGATTATTGAAAATGCTATATGAAAGCAAAGTTCTATCCGAATGAAATTGAAAATTTATTTAATTCAGTATCATATATGATCCAATGCAAAGAGAGTGCAACAAAAATTGCATCCATTATAAGCAATGTTTGTCGATAAAATATTTTTCCGGGCCTAAAGTGACAACTTCACTCCCTTGTGACCGGTACTAAAGTGTCACATTTAATCCCTCCGGGATTAAATATTGACGAAACTCCCGGAACGATTAAATCACAAACAAACGAATTTAAGAGATATTTTATTGAAAAATACAATTAATTAGAATGGTAATTAACGTTAATATTCAAATTAATATTGTGACAGTTCGTCATATTGACCAGTCTTTCCTGGGCTAATGCAGCAGGTAACTGACGAGTAACAGATAGGTCCTTATCATATTGAACTGGTGTTTGTTTCGAAGATCCTGCGGAAACAGGAAGCGAGAATGAGGACTGTGGCATAACTATAGTGGACGAATCGGCGACTTGACCAAATATTTTATCTGAAATTTTTTGTTTATTTTTAATAGACGATTCAATATATCCCTCGGCCACGTTGGAGGATTTCCATCCTCCATGTCTCTTCAGCACGTCTATTGTTGCTCCCGAATCAGCTAACAAAGACGCAGATGTGCGTCTAAAACAATGTCCCGTATAAGACGTCGCATTTTCTAATTTCAAGAAAGCTGCTAATTGCCGTGGAAATGTACCAAACATGTTTTTTCCTACTAATCGCGTAGTACATTCTTTGTTGATGTATTGAACAAAAAATTTTGAATGAGGTGTCCCTGTCTTTCGCAATGCCACATATTTTCGAAATATCGCCACAAAACTGATGGCAAGGTTCTTTCAGGTAAATTATGGCCCTCCCTGCGGTCGAGCCATAAACTTTACCTTCAGGATTAAATGTACTACTTCAGTCCCGCGAAATATAATATACTATTACGAAAACGCCAGAGTGTGTCACTTCAATAGAATGTTCAGCCCACTACAAAATTGAAGGTAACCGTAACCACAAGAAACTAGACTATACTTCCATACTTATACCTGAACCTGCTTTCCCAGAGATATAGAGTGGGGACAATGATCTCCGAGATGCACGAAGTGGCTAATTTTTCGTCCGCCATTTTTATACTTTCGGTTCATTGGCGTAGAAAACAGTGTATCTGAGGGATAGTTTATACAAAATGAAAATGAAATGTACAGAGCATATCAATATCTTAAATAAATCTATAGCTTCAGAATCTACACTCAGAATATCAGTCCAAACTGTCCTCATATCAACTGATTTTGGGTAACTAAAAAGAATCATATTACTTTGGAAAGTAAACAACACGCCACTGAGCAAATAAACAATGCCATGCGGTATGATCAGTCGGATAAATTCAATAAAAACTTGCGTATAAAATGATATTTCCTCGACCTTCTTTGTTTTATAGTTTTTACACGTTTTAACAATAAAAGACATGTTCAAAGTATCAAAGTATCTATCTGCACAATGTAAAATTCGAGCAATTTCTAACTTATCTGACAAGTATGTCAACTTAGAACAGCCGAAAGTATAAAAATGGTTTAAATTTGACATAAGAATTTTGCCACCAAATTTGGATGCGCAGTGGTCGAAACGTATTCTCCCCACTCTATATCTCTGCCTATCCCCGTGGAAATGAGATGTGGAAACCGCAGAATTAAGAAGACCAAAGGAGATAAAAAACAAAACGACTCATATATGAATTTCAAGATGGTTTTGGGGCTATTCGCGATGTTTCAGATTATTTCTAGGAATGGGTTATTAATTTTTAAAAAAATTAATATGTACCTATATTCTGTATTTAGTTCTTTTTTCTGCTTTTGTCTTTTTATTTTCAAATTCGATGTGTGAAACTTGAAGAAGCCCATGTGATTATTACTTGAAGACCACTCTTGAAGAAAGCAGTCCCTCAAAGATATTCAAGTTTATTTTGTACAAACAACAATACTTATGTGGGGAGCCAGGGTTTGTTTTTTCTGGGTTTTTTCACTAGGCTTTTATCTCATACATCATTTATCTTCGGCATATGACTCTGTGTGGAAATATGGATTAATTTTCAAACTCTTTACCCATCTGAAGTGTGGGAAAATGGTATGATTATTAGAAAATATGTTATTTGATAGAAGATTGCGTGATTTTATTGACGGTCTTCCTCAAGGATCAGTTTGAGCTCCTATACTTTTCAATCTATATCTAAGTGATTTACCCACGACATCATCTCAGAAATTTGTTTATGCTGACGACATTGCTATTGCTTACCAACATTCGGATTTCCATACTCTGGAAAACATACTGTCATCTGATTTGGAAATTTTAAAGAATTATTTTAGTTAGTGGCGATTATGTCCAAATCCCAACAAAACAGAGGTATCTTGTATTCATCTGAATAATCATGAAAAATATAGGAAATTAGCTGTAACTTTCAATGATTCTCCTGTCGAACATAATTTCTATCCAAAATACTTAGGAGTTAAATTAGATTCATCTCTCAATTACAAGGCTCATTTAAATGATCGGAGCCTAAAACTGAAAACTAGGAATAATATTGTTCAGACATTAGCTGGATCCTCTTGGGGTGCCGATGCTTCCACTCTTCGCATAGCATCTCTAGCCCTAGTTTTTTTCTGCAGCTGAGTATTGTTGAGTTTGGTTTAATAGTGCACACACACAAAAAATTGATGCACAATTGAATACATCCTCGAAAATAATTACTGGCGCCTTAAGATCTACACCGGTTCATTGGTTACCAGTTTTGTCTAACATTGTCCCTCCCCATATTCGCAGACAGACTGCAGCTCTGAATTCTTGGAACAAATATCATTCTTTTCCCAATTTATTCCCAATTATTTCATATATTCTACAAAATATAATTCCCAGATTGAGGTCACGTAAACCATTATGGCATAATACGTTCTTCAATATCAATATAAGTGATAAAGAATTATGGAAGACTGAGTGGAACTCTTACGAAATGTTCAATAGGTAAGTATCTCGTTTCTGATCCTTCTGAAAAAGTTCCTCGTTTTGATCTTCCAAGAAAAATTTGGACAGTTCTTAATCGTTTGAGAACAGGTCATGGTCGTACCAATAGCATGCTATTTAGGTGGAACTCAGTTCCTAGCGCAAGTTGTGAATGTGGAGAAGCAGAAGAAACAATACCTCATCTCATCAATAGTTGTCCCATATATAAATTTCAAGATGGTTTTAGGGCAATTTATGATGTTTCCGACTCTTTCTCAGAATGGGTTATAAATTTCAAACGAATATGATAAGTATTTTTGTTATTCAGTTCTTTTTTCTGCTTTTGTCTTTTTATTTCCAGATTCAATGTGAGCAACTTGAAGAAGTCTCTGTCTCCATCAATAGAAGACCGCTCTTGAAGAAAAAAGTCCCTAAAATATATTTCAGCTTATTTCTGTATTTTCATACTAAGACGGGGAGCCAGGGTTTTTTTTACTGGGGTTTTTTTCCTAGGCTTTTATGCCATACGCCGAATTGTATGACATCCCGTCACTAACCCCTAATCCATATGCTTTATTGTTCGCGAACTAAATATTGTCAGCTAAAAGTTCAAAAGGATATATACAGTGTGGAACAGCCAAATGGAATAAATTCCATAACGGATAAATGAGAGCGTGTTTGGAAAAACGCTTGGACACGGCGATTCGTAGTTCTAACTGAGCATTTAAAAAAAAAATTATATAGGATGCGTCATGTGACAGCGGCCAATACCCACTTTCTTATTTTAAATGCAAGACCCTGTATATTATTAATTTTTTGGATTCTTCAGAGAATTCTAGACATAAATCATGTACAATGTCCTATACCTATCTTCAACTGTTTCAGAAATATTAAGTGTTTTCAGATTTATTACAAAAATTAACATTGAATAAAGAAAATTATTTTATTTTACAAATTTGCTACATTACATTCAATACTTATTTCCTATTTGGCTCTTGATAATGAGAAAGTAAACAAAAACCATTGCTGCGTTTCTTTTTACTGAAAAAATGTGGGTTTTCTTGAAACTCAAGCATAATATCTAATTTCGTATCATTACTCACTGCAGTGGCAGCTACTTTTTGGCGCTCTTGTTCACCCGAACAGAGTGCCTATCATTTTGCCCGAATGTCTGTAATTTTGGAATATCGAGCCGAAAATGGTCTCAATCGATTGGGTTCGACTCCTGATGAAGAATTCGTGGCGAAAGTTGAGTCTGTCCGGCCGGCCGTATCCTCTCTAGCATCCAAAAGGAATCAGCTAGAGTTTTCATATTTTCAGAATAGGTTAATCGTCCAAATATCTCGGTCAAGTTCGTTATTGGGCCAAATCCGTCGGATGGTGCAGTAGCAGAGCATCTGAAATTTTGTTTCCTCATTAACTACTAGAATATCCCTCCGATTGAATTGATACTTGAAATATTGTTGACGGAGGCTGCAACAAAATAGGTTGCAAAATTACGCAGAAAATTAAAAAATTTTTAAAAATTCCCAAAAAAATTTTTTTTAATCCTCACTATCTCATAAAATATTTTTCGGATTTCAATAATAATTCGTGAGTATATTGAGATGAGTGATATCTTACTTATCCTCAAATTTCATTGTCGTGGCTCTTTTCCATCTAAAGATATGATCATTTTTTTAATTTACTCAAGAGAAAACAGAAATGACATACGTCCCGATGATTTTCTTTGAACGATGGCCATCACAGATCGATATTAGATTGACAAATGCCCGGCTCATTAATCAGTGTCAGTTGGCGTAATATTAATCAAAATTTTTCATTACGGGAAATCATAGAGATAGAATTCAATCTCGGTGGCTGAAATAATATACGTTGTTAAAATTCAGAAAAGCACTGACATAAGTTTTTAGGAAAAGGGAATTATAGTATCGGTATAGTAGTTATTTTTAATTTGAGATATAGGTTTGTTCATTCATTAGGCGTTCATATTTGCATCACATTGTCCCATAGTACGGGAAAAGACTATTGTTCACGAGATCAGAGTGCTTATAGATTTGTTATGGTTTGAATATTTACTCTCGAGTAGCTCAACAAGGGCGCCAAAGCAATCTGACCTCACGTCTGTGCTTCCTAAATTTTTTTATCTGTCTCACATGACCAAGCTCGCGAAACTGCTTTTCTATTTTGTTAATTGTTCCTTGTGATACAGGCGGCAAATTTGGAAATTTTTCTTGAAATAAGCGAGAAACTTCCATTTGTGTCCTTGTGTTATCTCCATAAGCAATCATTTGTAGAATGGTTATTTTGTGCATTTCTGTTAAATGAACCATTTTTTCAGTCAAAGAATCGCAGGAATGGTTTTTGTTTACTTTCTCATTATCAAAAGCTAAATGTGAAATCAGTATTGAATGTAATGCAGCGAATTTGTGAAATAAAATAATTTTCTTTTTTTAATGTTAATTTTTGTAATAAATCTGAAAACACTTAATATTTCCGAAACAGTTGAAGTTAGGTATAGGACATTGTACATGCTTTATGTCTAGAATTCTCTGAAGAATCCAAAAAAATAATAATATACAGGGGCTTGCATTTAAAATAAGAAAGGGTTATTAGGCACTGTCACATGACCCACCCTATATAATTTTTGTTTTTTTGAAAAAAGTGCTCAGGTAAAAATACAAATCGCCGTGTCCAAGCGTTTTTCCACACACGCTCTCATTTATTCGTTATCGAATTTATTCCATTTAGCTGTTCCACACTGTATATCGAATTGTATGGCACCCCGTCACCAACCCCAGCTAACATTTGTTTGTAAGCCAATAGTTCAAAAGAATATATACAGGGTGTTACTAGTTGAGTGTAAAATATTTAATTTAAATATTTATATCGAAAAAAAGATCTTTCATATAAAGAAACTTCATTGGAGCATCCCTTGTTAAGATAGAGCCCCAAAAGGGAGTACATAAAATTTGTATAACAATTTTTTTCACAAGCACCAAAAAAGTTACAATATTGAAATTAACCTAACGTTTCCTACTAGCAAAAGGACACTTATCCAGTTATTAATTTGGTTTACCCAATGGTTGTAAGGGTGGGAAACGCAACCCCTAAAGTTTATTTCCAATGTAACTTTTTCTCTTATTATTTGTTTACCATTTAAAAATTCATTTCCGATAGCCTTTTCTAAACAAATAATGTCTCATGAGTTTTTTGCCCAAAATAAACCAGTTCGCAAAAAATTATGTTACATTTATTTATAACAACTACAGAGATAGGTACATCATCATAAATGCGAACTGGACTTAATATTATTCTGTAGTTAGTACCTGCATTAAATGACTAAATGGTAGAAAACAAAACTAATTTATTAATTACAACACACTTTTTTGGTGCTTATGAAAAAAATTGTTATACAAATTTCATTATGTTCTGATAGATCATTTCCTTGTAAATACATGTTATGATTGATTTTTTTTTCATGGAATTTTGAGGAAAGCAGTTGGTGAAAAACTACATTCAACTAATGCCAACGTTTCGTAGATATATTTCTACTTCTTCAGGGCAAAGGGAAGTAGAAATATATTTGCCCTGAAGAAGTAGAAATATATCTACGAAACGTTGGCATTAGTTGAATGTAGTTTTTCACCAACTGCTTTCCTCAAAATTCTATGAAAAATCAATCATAATTCAAATTTCATGTACTCCCTTTGAGGGGCTGTGTCTTAACAAGGAATGCTCCAATGAACTTTACGAAATAAGTTCCAACAACAGCATAACAATGCAGCTTAACCGACTAATCGCCTAAATGACTATAAAATAGTCAGAGACCGTTGACAAAGCGGGGTAAATCTTTCAAAATACCGGGTAACAAGTTGTATATACTTGTATGTACCTATTCTCTGCTTTGTAGTCGCAAACCTGTCAATGTCTTGATTATTTTACTGTTTCTAGAAATGCCTAACAATAAACGGGGCGCATCCACGAAGGCAATAAAATATCGCTTTCAAAGCGACGTTTCCTTCGAACCGAAATGAGATATTGAAGAAAAGATAATAAAATGAATAATTCTTATTCATCTTAGTATTAATTATTGAAACCATTTTGCAATAATGACCCTTCTATGTATAGAATATGACTTTTATTGTTGAACCGTCTTTCTGAAACGAAATTCAAGGAAGTTGAAGAACAAAGAAGTCAGTTCCTCAAAGGCTATTCATCTTATAGAAACCCTCGAAAAGAGGCTTATTCTTGCTCACCGAATGCAACAGATTTATTAACTGGAGCTTTATTTGAAACCTAAACAATAAGCAGGTTACAAACAACCCTATAAAACTTAATTAATCCATCTCTTTGTGGTTTTAGAGGACTTAATTGTTGGATTGATTCACCAATTAGGCTCCATGAAGTACAATAATTTTCGTCACCAAATAGACGACTTATCCTTCAGGCAATGAATGATGGTGGTTAAATGCTAGATAACAATATCACTTTTTGAATTGAATTTTCCGAGAATAAAACTTTTGAAATGACTATCGATTTGAATTTCATTAAGGTTAATGAGTTTTGCAATATGCGCATTATTAATCCCATCCGACCGAAAATAAAAGTATTGCAACAGAAATAGAAAAGAACATTATCCAGCAATTTGTTTAATGATCATTTAATAGGTGATAGATTTGAATTAAAATTTTTAACAAGTTCCATGCAGAGCTAAGCGTTAATTTAATAATTTCATGGAAAAAAAATAAAAATTTTACTAATTGACCTGAGAAAGTATTCCTGAAAAATTATAACTTTTCTGATAATCTTTCAATTATTGAAGTAATAACCAAAGCAATCAAGAAGCTACTACTCAAAATCTTCGAAAGGATATTCAATATTGGGTCTCTAAAAATTTTAATTGAAATATCATTTTTTTCCTGAAGAACAATAGTGAAAATTATATCTGAGACAAAAAATCTCAGATCATTATTCCACAAGTTTTACCTTAGAAAAAGGGGTAATGATTCACGAATCTTAGATAAATCAGTTTTCATTTTGAAATTCCAAGTTATTAAAGAATAATCTGTTAATTATTTTCAAATTATTTAATTGAACAAGTGTATTCTTGAAAGTGTAAATGAACCAAAAAATCTAAAATTGACAATTATAGTGTCACACTTCTAAAAAATTATCACCTATTCCTGATCATTCTGGAATTTTTATTTGTTGGATAAAAGAGAATTTTCCATTCTTATCATAACATCAAACAATTCGAAAAAAAAACTACAGAAAAATTAATCAAAAAATGAAATAGAATATGACACATGTGTTTCGAGATTTGTGTGTAACACTTTTCTCTTATCAGGAATTTATATTTTATTAACAATAAAAGTAAGTTGTAACCAAAAATTGTTTAAATTATTTTTAATCGAATATGAATGCCTGATGAGAGAAAAGTGTTATACACAAACCTCGAAACACATCTTCAAGTTTGTCCTAAATATGAAATAGAAAGAGAAATGAATATGTATTCAACAAGTTGTCGCGTATCCTGTTAATCGAAATTTTTTTTCTCAAATCTAGAATGACTATTGATATGTCCTTGAATTAGGGATGGGACATAGGTATCGATGTCGATGTTTTTACCATCGATGTTAATTGATTTCATCATCGATGCTGAAATCGATGTTGACGATAGAATACTCAACATCGGTTTCTCGATGTTTCATATATATATTTATAGAAATTCAGCGATTGAATCAGTTTTCATTCAACTAGGTATATTTTTATACCAGGATGATATATATATATATATATATATTTTTTTTGTTTAAAATTTCTTGGGTGTATAGCACTTATTCTACTAATAAATGGTAATTGTTAAATTATTATTTCATTTATTTTATTTTTCCAACATATGTTTCGGCGTGTCTACGCCTTTTTCAAGGAATATAATTCAGTCGACAATTTCCTGTAAATTACATAATAATAAATACACAAATATATCAACAACCAACACAAAGCTTTTACGTACTTCATTTAAATCGTCCGTCAAGTTATTATTTTCTTCTATAATCAAACTTTAAAAGATCTTCAAATATTAAATATTTTCGTCAGCCATGAGTAAAATAATGTGACGATGATGCGCTGTCACGATTATGTTTTTCCAACTTCTTATTCCAATTTAATGCTGCGACACCTGTACGAATTAACAAATGATAATCCCAAATCTGGGTTTGAATTGGTTCTTTTTAATCTAGATGGAGTTGGTAGTGGAAGATTGAAAATTTGTATTTCCTTATTTATGTTATCAGATTGAAATAAATTTGGGCCAAGTTTTTGATGTCCGTTTTATCGTTCATAGCTTCTTTTTCTTTTTTAATGTGGATCATTTCTAGTATGTTTCTAGTTTTGTTGTTTCTTTCTTTTTCCAGGATAGAAAAGTTCTCAAAATCCATTTTATGTTTTTCTGTTTGTTCATGCTTTTTAGTGCGGTCATATTTTTGCAAAATTTGTGCCCATTTATTCTTTCCTTTATATATTGTGTTGTCTGTCCTATATATACTTTTGGGCAATCCATACAATTTATTCAGTAGACACAATTCGAGGTTTTATTATTTTGGATTTTTGATTTTAATTTTGTGTTTATAAATTTCAAATTATTTGTGTTTTTATGTGCTACGTTTATTCCATAATGCTTCATTGATGCATTTAGTGTTTCTGATAAGCCCTGTATATATGGTATATTTTGGGTTTCGATTTCAGGTTTTCGTTCTGTATTATAAAGGCTAAAGATTTTTATTTTGTTTTTCTAACTCACAGGTGAACTTCAAATTAGGATGGTAGTTATTGAATTCATTTTTAATATCCTCTATTTCATTTTCAGGTGCTGCTGTTAGACAGTCATCAACAAAACGTTTGAAAAATGGTATTTTGTACTTCAATTTTTATAACCGTTTCTTCTAGATCCTCCATTACGAGTTGAGCTATTACTGCAGAAATTGGAACCCCATACCACATCCATTAATTTGACAATAAAATTCATTTTTGAATTGGAAATATGAACTAGAAAAACATAGATCGACCGCTTTCAGAAATTCATCTCGTGGTAGGTCAGTATATTCCTTTATTTCATTCCATTTTTAGTAATGATGTCCTTTGCTATGTTCAACGGTAAATTTGTGTACAGACTGATGACATCCAGTGAGAAAAGCTTTTCATCTGCTTTTAGTGATATTTCGCCTATAAAATCCTTAAAATTCCATGAATCTTTTACGTAATATTTATTTTTTCCAAGAATTGGTGTTAAACAATTTGCGATGTACTTTGATAACTTATAAATTGGACTTTGCACACAGCTGATGATTGGTCTTAATGGTATATCCTGTTTATGTAATTTTGGAAGTCCGTAAATTTGGGGTGGATTTGCATTATGGATTTTCAAGTCATTACATAATTTTTAGGTAGAAGAAGTTTTCTTTCCCATGATTTTATTAGATCATTATTTTTATTCTGAATTATGTTTGTTGGGTCTTGTTTGAGTTTTTGTATGTTGTTTCATCATTAAGGAGATCATAAATTTTTTTATTATAGTCATCTGTGTTCATCACTACCGTTTTATTAGATTTATCTGGCTTAAGGACTGTTATTTGAGGGTTCTGTCTAAGGAATGAGTTCGTTTTTCTAATTTTCTTATTTAGTTGTAATTGTTTTTATCAAGTTTTGTAGACCTTTTTTGAAATTGGTAATATTATTCACTACTTTATTTCGTATTTCTGCTTGAGTATCTTTATCAAACCTATCGATCACCGTTTCTATATTTGCAATGATATGGTGTATGGGAAGCTTCTGTTTTTCTATTGGTGTGCAGTATTTTGGTCCCAAATTAAGAATTTCTTCAACTTCTTCAGGAATGTTTACGTCAGAGATGTTCACAACCCAGTTTTTTTTTCTGTTTGTTTGATTGTAATTGCGTTATTCAGCCTTAGGATTTTATTTCTCTGTTTAGTTCGAATTTTCTTGAAAATTTCTTCAATTCTTCTATCTTGTTCCTCTAATGATGTAGTTATCAGAATTCTCGGTATTGTTCTCTAGAATTTTACTTGTCATATCAATTATGTTCTGTTTTAATATCCTGATATTTTTGGAAGTGTCAGCAATCAGTAGGTTTATTGTTTTTAATCGGAATGTCTTGAATATTTCGTTAAATTTACGTTCAGTTTGTTGGTCGACTATTTTAATATGTTTGACGTCTAGGTTAAGAAAAGTTGGAATGAGGTCTGAGTTTTTGCACTGTAATAAAAAGATTCGTCGATTCTTCTGTTTGGCTAATTTAGTTTTCAATTTTCCTAGCTTCTTGATATCTCTAGATGTTGTGTGATTGTCGCCAGTATTGATGATGTTGTTGTCTTCCATTTTCTCCCGGAAGTATATTATTTTTTTTTTGTTAGAGTTTCTTGTGCTTTGATATAAATTTTTTTGTTTAAAATTTCTTGGGTGTATAGCACTTATTCTACTAATAAATGGTAATTGTTAAATTATTATTTCATTTATTTTATTTTTTCCAACATATGTTTCGGCGTGTCTACGCCTTTTTCAAGAATATAATTCAGTCGACAATTTCCTGTAAATTACATAATAATAAATACACAAATATATCAACAAACAACACAAAGCTTTTACGTACTTCATTTAAATCGTCCGTCAAGTTATTATTTTCTTCTATAATCAAACTTTAAAAGATCTTCAAATATTAAATATTTTCGTCAGCCATGAGTAAAATAATGTGACGATGATGCGCTGTCACGATTTTGTTTTTCCAACTTCTTATTCCAATTTAATGCTGCGACACCTGTACGAATTAACAAGTGATAATCCCAAATCTGGGTTTGAATTGGTTCTTTTAATCTAGATGGAGTTGGTAGTGGAAGATTGAAAATTTGTATTTCCTTATTTATGTTATCAGATTGAAATAAATTTGGGCCAAGTTTTTGATGTCCGTTTTATCATTCATAGCTTCTTTTTTTTTTTATGTGGATCATTTCTAGTATGTTTCTAGTTTTGTTGTTTCTTTCTTTTTCCAGGATAGAAAAAGTTCTCAAAATCCATTTTATGTTTTTCTGTTTGTTCATGCTTTTTAGTGCGGTCATATTTTTTTGCAAAATTTGTGCCCATTTATTCTTTCCTTTATATATTGTGTTGTCTGTCCTATATATACTTTTGGGCAATCCATACAATTTATTCGGTAGACACAATTCGAGGTTTTATTATTTTGGATTTTTGATTTTAATTTTGTGTTTATAA